>OX381696.1:10000000-11349400 GCA_947462355.1 Caradrina kadenii
CTAGCAGCAACTGTCGACACAAATTATTATTTGACTAAAAGGTCCCTTTCTTGAAGCGAAACAACGTAACTCACACAAATTTCGAAAAATTAACTTACTCTAAAGACCCTGTAAGTGTAGAATGTAGTGGCGAATATGATGGCTAAGGGCGTCGGCAGTCGGTCGGTGATCATCGGGCCCGGTCGGAGGTCCAGGAAAGCTTTGCGCGGCGCTGTCGCCCTGGTGGGGAAATGACGAATAGTTAACGGGGGCAAAGCGCAACCCAATCCTGCCTAAAGCCTCATAAGTGAATAAAAGATGGTGATATTATACGTCCTGTATATCGCAGTCCATGCTGTTTGTACAATACGTGTGTAAGATGCATGGTGTTCCGGCTTCGTACCGTTAACATTAGACAAATATTTGAGGATGACGTTATTAATGTAAGTTTTATCTAGACTAATTAAGACCATGTCAATATAGTAGTGTAAAGTAGAACAGGTACTAGGGAGACATACTTGAGCAGAGCAGGCTTGTTGGCGAGCGCAGGCGGCGGCACCTCCGCGCCGGAGCACGCCAGCACGGCGTCCCACGGGCCCGAGCGGCGTGCGCGCGCCTCCAGGCTCGACCACGCGCCTGTCTCGCGGTTACCCTCGATATCCACGAAATCCTGTGCGCCTGGTCATCATAAACATAGCAGATAGTTAATGTTTGAAACAGTTGACTGAATGAAGCTTAGACAGAAAGAAATCCCTAAGTGAACCACCACCACGAACCACGAATTTATATTTTTTTTCTATAGCTATCAATGGTTTGAAACTGATGACGATGAAGACAGAATGATGTATTTTTCTGACAAACGTTTAAAATGTGGAAAGGCGAAATTATATTTTACAAGCGGTAAATGTCTACAGCGATTTGTAGTATAAGAGCCTAAATAACAACGTATGCCGCCGTTATTTTTTTCTGTCTTATGAGTAAAATGTTATATTTCCAACAAAGTCCTAGGCATACATTAGAGACAAGGTATTCAAATTACCCAAGTCTTTCAGAGTTAGCGCCGCGTGTCTGGGTGCTACAACAGTGACGTGCACGCCCCAAGTGCTCAGTAGCTGAACTAGCGCGCAACCCTCGCCACTGGCTGCGCCGCATATCGCCACACTGCAATGGAACTTGCTTAAGATTATGTTACCCTGGTAACTGTAGGTCAAGTTCGAAAAAGACTGAGTGAGCAATGCATCGAAGGAAAACTTGAAATACAGAGATCTTTCACAAGCTGTGTCAGCACTTGCGTTAAAAAATTAAATATCTATCCATTTAGCAAGTAGGTATACGAATGTTCCCAATTTTGTTTGTTATTATTAAAGTATTATTTTATCTATTACCGTTTTCCTTTGCAATTTTCGGGAGTGTAGGAAAGGTTCCGAAGCGCTATTAGGGCTTCGCCCCCCGCCCACGGCATCGACGCCGCCGTGTCAGCTGCGAGATTGCGAGGCCGCTTGCTCACCCGGGTACTAGGAGAACAAATGATAGAAGGTGTTTTATTATTGTGGCATTGGAAAAAGGGATGAAGCTATTCATCCTGTATAGGTCCGTCTCTTTCTCGCACACAATACGAACTAACTGTTGTCGCCGAAAGTGCAACTCACCTTCGTATAGTTAGCAGTTCGGTAGCTGCACCGCCGTTCCATTCTGAGACGCATCCCCATACTTCATCACCCATTTCTAGGTCTGTCACACCTACTCCGACGTCTAGTACTACGCCTAAATAAACATAAGTATGATTAATGCTTTTCTATCATTATCAGATACTTTCTATAGCTTTTTTTTACCTTGTAGAATAAATTCATGGGATAGAATATCCACGTACGGCGATGGCTACTAGGCAGCTAGGTGCAGCAAGAGATTCCTTACCTGAGAATCCTCTCCCCACGGTGACGTGACCGCGGTACATTAACGACCGCAACAGGTGCGAGCGACCGCGGAGCGCGCCGCGGTCTACCGTGCAGATACTGAAGGCTTGCACGCGGACTAACACCTCGCCTGTACCCGCACCTGAGGTCGGAAAAAAAGGTACAAATTAAAATTGAAGATTTTGTCAACATAGACCGTAATTTTGCGGTTTCAAACCTGGACCAATCCTAAGTATGCGAAGCACATAACAGGGTGTAAGGAGACATCACGCGGTCGTTAACTACGTATACTGCCCACCCATACACGTAAGTACAAAAATATAAAAACAATTCAGTAAAATTGTTTACTGAAAAGCTTTTGTTGGTGTGAAAATTCACTGTTCAAGGCAGCACGTAATGTAATGCAAAAAAAATATTGTGCTTAAGGTACATACATGCAAACTTGTTTTGTAAGAACTTTGACCTTCAATTTCTCCGTAAGTAGAAGATTCCCAGGTGTGGTCCAGAAACATGTAACATTCGGATTTGTTAAGTGTTTTTGTACTTTGCACCATGTAAACTTTTTTTTTGGTCAGGATGGGACATCATTAAATGACTTCCCCCCCCTGGGCGGGGCGGGAGGGAGTGTCAGACTTTTACTGGTTAAAACCCATCCATGTTCCTTCTTGTGCCCTCTGCGTTCCGGGGGCGCGGTATCTCTTAGGAACAACCCGTAGCCCCGACAGGCTTCGCCCCAGAGTTGTCCCTCCACTTGCTGACATCTTCTTCTTCATCTTTAAGACCATGTAAGCTAAAATGCACCTTATTATTTATACCAATTAAATCATATGCCTAACTGCCTCGTTAGCCTAGTGGTCCTAAGCGCGACTGCTACGCTAGAGGTCTAGGGTTTGATTCCCCGGTCAAGCAAAAAGTGTTATTGAGATTTTCTATGAAATTCTCAGTAGCAGCTCGGAGTTAGAATTTGTGCTCAGTTAATGGCAGTAAGCAGTAGGCTCGCCCCCTATTACATGGGACCTAAACATACCGGCGAACTGTGGGTGTACATTGGTACACCTCTGCCTAACCCTTCGGGGAATGCATGCGTGATGGTATGTTATGTTATATATTTATTTAAAGCAGACATACCAGGAGCGACAGCGTCCTCAACCAGGATGACAGACTGGTCAGCTTGTGAGTGGAGAGCGCGCGCGTGCGGCCCGCTGTGCACGTGACGCGCTACCTTCAGGCCGATCAGCATGCCGGCGCTCCCACCGGCAACCACGCCGCACGCGAAGATTAGCATGCTTCGGCGCCATACTGCAAGATACGGGAAGAGCAAAATTGAATTCTCATCAAATGTTATTAGAGTCTATACTGAAATTAAAAAGCTTGTTTCACTAATAGAAGCTACATTATCACTGAGTGCTAAAGGCTACCAATATTTAATTATCAAAAAAAAGTAAACTGTAAAAATGTTAATAATAAAAATTTAATAATGATATTCGCGAATGAAGACGGGGCTACAAGAATCTTACCTATTTACATTTATTTAATAATCTGAAATCATTATTTATATCAACATCATAGTACAGGCAATGGATAATAAAATGCACAATTTTAAATAGAGAAAGCTGCTGAGGTAGGTCACCCGTTTCTAGGATAGAACAATAGGTATCGTTTCATTGAAGTACAGTGAAAGGAATGCATAATAGGTATGCAACTGTATTCTTCTTACCTACCTTTGTTTCGTCTAAGTGTATGTACTTAATTGATTTTAAAAAACTGCTAGCTTGTGCCAGCGACTCTGTCCGCGTGGTTTTTGTTCACCCGCGTTAAGTTACGTCTTTGGTTACTGCTACGCTCCCGTGGGTTCTAGTGTGATGTTACACAGCCTATGTTACTCAGGAATAATGTAGCTATCTTTTAATAAAAACATGCTTATAATCAGGTCAGTAGTTTCGGAACTTATTTGGTACAAAGAAACAAAGTAAGAAAAAATATTTCCTCTTCATAATACTATTAGTAAAGATTTCTGTTGTAAGAACCAAAATAGAATTTCTAGATTAGGGCAACGATAGAGTCACAACAACAAACCTCTGTCATGCCACAGTGCCACCAGCTCTTTATAAAGCAGCACTGGTGACAGGGGTGGAGCACCCTCGCGGATGCGGTGCACCGCCTCCCGCGTCCACGCAGACGCGCGCTCGCGGCCTTCCGCTATCAGCTCGTGATGCCAGATGTCGTGGAATGCATCACAGATCTGTGTGAACAATATAAGATGAAGTACGAGTATGCTGGTTGTAAGTATAGAGAATTGCATTTAGATGGTCCGACTTTGGAGATTTCTCAGTATCTTCTTTTTTTTTTTAATTATTTATTTCAGATTTACCATCCATATTTGTACAATCGTTATAATTATATTATTATTTGTTAGTTAAAGCTTAAAGACTAACTTGTTAGAAGAAATAATCATCATTAAATTATGATACCAGATTTAATAAATATATTATAATTATTGAATTCCTATACAATTATATATCGTAACAAAAAACAAAAGTTCCTATACAATTATATACCGTACCATCATACCCAAACTTTGTCAGGTTTAAAACATAATTTATACTCTTTGGTTCATAAAAACATTGATATCTTGTCACATTTTGTAGTGATTGACTTTTAAATTACATCAAACTGATGCTACAAAACTAAATAATAATATTTATCACAAATCATCATTTAAAATTAATGTAAATATTGTTCATTGCTCCATAAATCACAAGCATACCTGCCTTATTTTCTTATCTTATCATAACATTAGAAGTAGGTAATTCAAACAAAATAAATACCTTTTGAAATGTATCCACAGTAGTTTGGACGGCATCATTAACTCTAGTTTTCCCATTATCTGCAGCAGTTTTGGCAGCTACCTGATCAAGTAGATGTGCAAATAAGTGCTTATAAATACTAGAAAAACTATACTAGAACTGTATACAGGTTCTAGATAATTTCAAACACTGATATTGCCTCAAATGATGAAATGAAATGATAAAATGTGTCCCAATAAAACCTCTAACGGGCTACTCAATTGCAATTATTACTTTCCACTTAGCTTTTTCTTAAGTTTAGAAAATTAACTCAGTAAAATTGTAACAATACCAGCAACTCTTTCTTGTCTGTTTTTTTCTTTGCAATTACCAGGACACAACTACTTTAAAAAATTACTTCATTTTGGCCCTGAAAACTTGGATAATTTTTAATAAACAGTCAACTCAAATTAAGCAGTAAAATTAGATTTTTTGTTGCAATCATTAAATAGTAAATCAATTGAGGTGGCAAATAAGTGACCCCACAGTTTAAGTTTTAAAGAACATTTATACAATATTTATAATTAAATTAATTATAATTCTAACAAACTTTTAAATCTTGGAAAATAGTACATGATAGATACACAAGATATACAAATCTCAAACCTAAAAAGTTAGCTGAGAATATTATATAAAATAAGTTTTATATTAAATATAGAGATTAAGACTTTTCTGTAGAAAATAGTGTATGTATTTTGTTCAATTAAAATTGGTTCATTAAAGGATAATGAACGAAAGTGGTCCAAACATCAACCACTAACAAGACCTATGTTGACTTATAGTTCATTAAATAGAGAGTAACTTTCAGTGCGAGCCAAAAAAATTTGCTGTCAGTAAGAAGTTATGAGCTTACGAAAAACACTATTGTTTACTGGACTTTTGCTGTTTCTCTTATTGCGACTTAGGCTTTAATTATCACTTTGGACTTTCTGTTTTTGTTAAATGATTGTTTATTTTTATGATAATGCAAGTGGAAAGAAGGATATGTGATTGTTGCAATCATGCATGGACAGAATGATATTAACAATATTTTAAGCATTCAAAGGTAAAACCCGTGACTTTTCATTTAGTCATAACTTTGTACTGACTGCATATTTTTGGTTGCGGTCTGGTTATAATGACTCAGTATTTAGTAGACTATTTTATATATTACACAGGTCTTGTTACTGCTGAACATTTGGACGAAACTCCATACATTTTTGCCATTCTCCTTTGTATAAATTTAACTTCAAAGTTTGTATGTAATACAGTGCCTCATAAACTCTGACTCAGATTGAATGCCTACATCCCTATTATCAATAGCATTGTTGAAGTTTATTTTAGTAGAATAAAGTAGGTATTTGATAGAAACTGAGAATTTCCTGAATGTAGAATATAGTTAACAACATAACTATACTTACTGTATGTCATGAAATTAGGATTGATGAGAATTGGTGTCAGAATGACTAATACAAATGAATTATATAAGTCCAGGGTCAATCGCGTTTAAATAGGGCAATGACATTTCATTGTCATAACAAAAACAACCAGATGGGGTAGTCTAAAACAGACTTCTGTGGAAAACTTTCGGTTTCTAAATTGTTTGCTAAAAAAACTGACGTGAATAACCGACGCACTTTCGCGCGAAACTACCAGGACATCATGAGATATCAAGAGGTACTTACATGCAATGCTTCGAGTTTTTCACCAGCTCTGTGCTTCAGTTCATCCATGTCAGAGCGTCCCGAGCCGAGGGAGGGTCAGCGTTAACCGCTCAAACTGTTAAATCACATCCAAAACCTTAACCTTTGGACACAATTCGGCCTAAATATTTGTAGGCCCAAAATAGACTGAACGTCACAACAAACACTTATGCCAACACATTTTGTGACAAAACTTGATGATATAATTTACTTCTATTACAGTTCACCTTAGCGGTTATGTCGGAAAACCGCTTAAAGTTACGTAAAATTAAAATTATTACCTTAACCAAACATAACCTCTATTTTTTGTTTGACAGTTGCATTTTGTATATTGACAGGCTTACTGTCTGCTTCTGCTTGTGACTCTAGTGAGTTTGACAGTTTGACTTTGAGTTGTGTTGTGACGTTCTCCGCGTTCCATTCTACCAAGCAAAGTGCACGGATTAAACGAGCGTATTTATGAATACCACGGAAACACTAAGTACTTAGCAATATTTATGATTTACAACATATTTTATACTGAAGTAGAAACAAATCTAATTTAAAAAAAAAACAGACGTATTAATACTTCCTTTTTTTTTTAAGTCGGTTAAAAATGTTACAACATTTGCTTACCAGGTGATTCGTTTACTGAAACCCGTGAGATTAAAAAAGGAGTTTAATGTTGTATGATATTTAAAAATTAATAATTTCCAGCAAAATAAATATAATTTCATAGGCTTCATAGCAGTATTTAACAACATAGAAAATGTTTTACAGAACAGTTTATATTGTTATTATAATGCTATTGTAAGTTTGCGACTAGACAGGCAGAAAAAATCTTTTATTATTTTCATTAAAAAAAAAATGTACCACATTGAGAATTTCTCCTGTATCATTGGTGTGTTTATAAACATTACGAAACAAGGGGACACCAGCAGATACTTGTATCTACTAGTATCTCAGATGTGCTAGTAGGTAGATACATGCTACTACTTCTGTGAAAAGTAGTGTAGGCGGGTTTTGGAGCTGGTCCATGAACTAAAAATAAGTACCCACGTACTTACTTTTGCAACAGACGCGAGTTACATGTGACTAGTTTCTGATTCATCACTATTCAAAATCTGTAGGCTCTTTACTAGGGTTTTGCGAACATCTTCAATCCGTGAATTCTTAGCACTGTCTTTAATATCGGGATCAGCAGAAAGCAATGCTGATTTTTCATGCTGCTATTCAAATAACGAAAGAAGCTATAGTGAAAAAAGTTGAATATTGTTAATTTGGCAAAAATATAATTTGTGGTGGGATATACCATCACGCCAAGGTATATTCCCCGAAGGGTTAGGCAGAGGTGCATCAACGTACACCCTCAGTTCGCCGGTATGTTTAGGTCCCATGTAATAGGGGGCGAGCCTATTGCCATGATATCTTTCACCATCATCATCTACTTAGCCTTTTCCCAACTATGTTGGGGTCGATTTTCAGTCTAACCGGATGCAGCTGAGTACCAGTATATTTTACCAACGGCTTTACGTGCTTTCCGAGGCATTGGGTGTGTCACACCACCAACTTCCAAACTCCGGGCGGCTACTGAGCAAATCCTAATGGAAAAACCGAATAACACTTTTTTCCCGACTTGGGAATCGAACCCGGGACCCCACGCTCATCAGTCGCGCTTGCGACCACGAGACCAACAGGGCAGTCATATCTTTATTTAATTAATTTATTAATAATATCAGAATCATCATTGATATTTACCTACCATAATATTATGTTGACGATACTTCAACAGATTAGAGAAAAGGTTGTTATATTTAAATTCAAATTTCAAATCTATGCTTAGCCATCATTAACTGTCCTAAACAGGCAAGAGAATTCATATCAAAATGAATGGAATGACACTTTAAAAAATCTAAACAAATGAATTACATTCACCGTACACGTTATGAAATAAAAAACAAAGTAATTAATATTCCAACGTTTTACTTAGATTTAGCAAGTTTAGCTAGTCAACGATTTCATTATCAACGATTCTATTTTCTGTACTGTCGGCGCTCTCGGCGTGGTCGCCGTCCCCAGGTATATCACCAAGCACTTTATCTATCCATAATCGACTGTAGGCTACCTGAAAGAACAAAGATACAATTAGTTTACCTCTTACTTGTTATGAGTTCCTAGTACTAATATATACCTGAAACTTCTAGGTACTACCCTGAAGTAGTAATTACCTATTCGCAATAGTTGACAGACACCAAAGTTGTTCGAAGCCTGTTTGGCAGGGCAGCAATGCCTTATCAAGTTATCATTTATTGTAAATTATCTGTACACATTGCAAAATATCAAGTTTGATGATTATGATAACATTATTTACGTGGTTAGTTGACCATTTTTAAGCTAAACAATAGAGTGAAAACTAAAGATATAACTGTGGCGACAGACAAATTTCAGTTACTTATAGTTATTTTACTGATTTCTTTATTTTTTGTTAATCGCTAGATATAATTATGAAAATACCTTAGCAAATATTCCTGGCTTCGACTTGTAGGCGCATTCTTCAGTGCCGGAAAACAGCGCTATGCCGTAAAGCGTGCCGGCGCGGTTGTGTCCACTAAAGAGTACCGCCGGGTCACCTGTGTCACCCTGGTACCAAAACATTGAAACTACTGTTACTTGCCTGGGTCAAGGGTATCTCGGAATTTGGCAAGTAAAAAAGCTATTATAAACACAGATTTAGAAAGGGATTCCTAAAAAATATAATGAGAGATAGAGAGTACTAAGGATTAAAACAAATTCTGCTGAGGCCAGACGGTGGGGTGGTTGGTGGTATTATCTCAAGTAGGTATCCTGACACACTCGCGTCGAACATGCTTAAATATTAAGTAACAAGTAAGTACTAACAGCACACAACGCAATGCCTTTTACGGTGCTCTGCAGGCAGAGATTATCATGTTGCAAATGATAGTCATTCCCGTAGATACGGCGACATTCCTGTTTGGGTACTTCTTGTACAATCATCCTCCGCAACTCTTGATTCACCCCCTCGCGGATTTGTCCAGTCACCTGTCAAATGGTGTCAAATATTATAATATTCTATTATAGTACCTACGCTAACTTCTTACTAGCTTCTAACGTCCTAGTACTATTCGATTAGAAGTAACGTAACACTTGATCCTTTTAACACGTGCAATGGATGATTCAATTCAATGTAAAGTCACTGGAAATCTGCTGTTGTAGAAATTAAAATTCAACTTCGTGTTACGTAAGAAATGTTTGTCTTATCCACTGAATCGTAGTACGAGTGAAAAAGACAGATAGATTGTGTACGTTTTTTTCGCAGTTATTGATGGGTTTCCCAACGTGGCCTTGGCGAATTGCCAAAGCTAACGGGCTAACACTTTTCAATCATGGTTACCTGGTACCCACGGAAGTAGATACCAGATTGATGCTCCACAAAACAAAAAAGAAAATGGTGTAATTATTCTCTTTAATTTTTTTGCATACCAGTACAGCTGCCACCTACACAGAATTTTATTGTGTTCCTCAATATTGGACTTAATTCCTCACTTTACCCGTTTCGCAAGAAATCTGTAGATATTGAAAGATTAGAAGAAATTGTTTTCCCCAGAAATTGCAAACAAAAACGACTTTTATTGTAGTGCTACTGAGCACCAGTCGCATACCACTAGAGGCCCATGGCATATCGTACTTTTATGTCATGTACCTAAGTATTAGTTTCTTTTGTCAAAGCATTGGAAAGTTGCATTACCACAGAACCGTATCCAGTGACGACAGTCTCCCCAAATTTCTCCGGCAGGTCCGAATCAGGGATAGCTAGTGACACGGGCTGCATTCTTGAACTTGGGGTTATCGGCAGATTCACCTGTAATACAAGGATAGCATACATTCAAAAGGTTGCTTTGAACTTACATTTTAGGTTTTCAGGTCACAGTCGATTTTTTCCTTTGGATTTTTGCTTAACCAGTAATCTTTAAGCAAAAAATACTAAAATGTATTTGACATTGGAACGTCGAATAAGTATTGTCTCTGTAATGTAATGCCCTTCAATCAAATGACTACATACTATTATTGTTTAAACATCACGCTGTTTTGCCCGGAGGAGAAAGCAGGAATAGTGTAGGTACGGTGCACCCACATTCATATGTTATTTAAATTGGGTATGTACTTAATATATTATGTGTGTCTATTTCAACCCGTCATTTATCTTATAATGGACACAGTGGAAAACAAAGCTGGCCCTGAAATAAGCGCGGGTCAGGTCGGGAGTACCGTGCGGCGCGGGTCTACACCAGTAATTTATACTTACAGAAACTCACGCCTTTTTCGCATTAGGGTAGGCAGAAACCACAGAACGCCCCCTGCTACGATTCTTACATGCTCCTTCCGCCACGTCTACGTTCATACATCTGGTCATACAAGCACGTCGGTTACGAGTACTTTTTACTTTCTGATCTAGTAGAGATATGCATGTAAATACTTGTTAATAGACCCGTCATTCCCGACCTGACCTGCTCCCGACCCGCACCCGTTCTCTGTGTTTTGCTCTTTATTTTTTTGTGCGTGTTTTAGATTTGAACAAATTGTAAAATGAAAATATCTAAAACCAAGTCAATTTAAACTGTAGATATAAACAAATGTATGTCGTGAGACGTCCGGTTACCTTGACCATAGCCAGATTGTGTTCAGGATAGTACTGGTCCATTTTATAGCTGGGGTGTCTCCTGATGTCCACCACAGCCACGATTCTCCCGCCGAAGTCTCTAAACACCGACCCCATTCTGACTGTGACTTCTTCTTTTGTTACGCTGTTCGGAAAAGAAACCGTTTATTCAGCAAATTATAGTATCTACCTATTATAGGCTTAATAATAACACATAACATACCATCACGCTTGTATTCCCCGAAGGGTTAGACAGAGGTGTACCAATGTACACCCATGCCATTAACCGAGCTCAAATCGTAACAGCACTTTTTGCTCGACCTGGGAATCGAACCCAAGATCTCTGGCGTAGCAGTCGCGCTTAGGGCCACTAGGCCAACGAGGCAGTTATTAGTTAAAGTATTTATATTCAAGTTTAGTATAGGCTTGTTTAATAAAGGCTAACTTTCAATTTAGGTACTACCAGTCTTTTAGGGGGTGAAAGTACCTACTAACGAATATGAATTACTTAGGTCCGGCGCCCATTGGCGGCACGGCATGGCAAGGTATTTTTGGAGACATATACAAATATAACTTAACGTTATGGTTATAAAGTGGAAATTTCAATGTTAACGGAAGCATAAAGCGGTATAGTTTTTGTACTTACGACTTCATTACTACTCCTACTACTTCATTTCCATATTGTTATGTTATATTTTTATTTGTTGCCAAAAATACCTTGCCATGCATGCCGTGCCGCTAATGGACGCCGGGCCTTAAGGGACCAACTCTGAAAAGACAAAAAAGTCAGCTGTTCGTTACATTTTAACTCCTCAAATGACTTCTTAATCGTTTATGCTATCCTATGAACAATATCATTAAACCTTTCGATTTCTAAAGAATAAGAGAACTTACTAATCGAAGCATTGCGCCGCTGTTAGAATCCATTGTTGTCCCACTATCGCTCCTCCACACCAATGTTTTCCGTGTAATCTAAAAAAGTAAGAATTAAAATTACATACATTGCAGTTTCATTTATTTACCAGCTTCTGCCAGCGACCTCGTTCGCGTAATCTTTCACCCGCATTAGATTACGTCTTTGGTTACTGCTTCGCACCTGTTGGTCGTAGCGTGATGTTATATAGCCTAAAACCTTCCTTGATAAATAAATTATCTCACACAAAAATAATTTTCCAATTCAAACCAGTACTTCCTGAGATTAGCGCGTTCAACCAAATAGGCACTTTTTTCCGGTAATTTGTTTCTGTGGCTGCAACAATACTTTGCCAGCAATGTTTAAGATATTACCCGATTAGAGGTTCCTTTACAAAATATTTCTGTACAAATTTTATATAAGTAGGTGCATATTTCAATTCCCTTTAACATTCACAAAGTATATACAAATATTATTAATGTTTTTTTTACCTTACGGATGGTAGCAATGCCACGTTGTATGGTAATATGGACATTGGGCAGGGAGGAGCTTTTTGATGTCCCATCTATGAGCTTCTCCCTTTCTCTTTTATACATTGCCCAGCTATACTAATATTATAAAGAGGAAACATTTCTTGTTTGGTTGTTTGTACCGCATAAGCTCCGAAACTACTGGATCGATTCTGGCCTTTTTTCACCATTTATAGCTACATTATTTCTGAGAAACATGGGTATATAACATCGCGCTACGACCCACGGGAGCGGAGCAGTAACTAAAAACGTAACTTAAGGGTCGGTTCACACCGAGGCGCGACGCGACGCTGCGCGCATATTTTAATAGAGCGGCTCAAAATATAACTTTATTTACTACACGAAAACGAATGAATTGTGAGAATTGAATGCTGCATGGTGTAACATATTCTGAATTCTCACAATGAAATGTGTATCTTTTCGTGTTATGTGTGTATAATGAAATTACATTTTGACTAATGTGCGCGCAGCGTCGCGTCGCGTCTCGGTGTGAACTGACCCTAACGCGAGGAAAATAAATGACGATGAAGTCGCGGGCAGTTCGCTAGTACCTTTTATAATATAGTTTTATTGTGAATAAGTTATATGTTTTGATTAATCGGTATAGTTTAGACTTACCTTATGGATACAGTATAAGGATAGTCTTCTAAACAAACTAATCCCGTCTCCGTTGTTAGTCTTTTTTTCCTAACATGTGTGAGATCTTCTTCTATTTTAGGCGGAAATTCACACTCTAAGTCTGACCTCCTTGTAGTTGTACCTGAAGCAATAAAAATTACTTTTGCAATATTCTAATCTCCTAGTAATATTGAACTTTATTATTGAACGTACTGTTTAAAATGGCATTTGTAGGGCCCGACCATACTTGCCGTTTTCACCCGATCCCGTAAGAAAATAATAATAAAAAGTCATTATGAATATTTATTTGTACCTACTTACAAAGAGACTAGTAATTTTTATTTTTTGGTTGTATCTTTTTTTAAGTTATCGAGACTCCCCTCCACCATTCTTGCAAAGAAAAAAATAAGATATGGTCGACCCTCCTAAGAGTTGTTCACATTAGGTCGTTCCGAGAGTTTTACCGTATTGACCGACTGTCGGGTGTTGCTTTTCACACTACAAGCTGCCGATCCGACCTAATGTGAACACCACAGTCATTACCACCGTTTTACCACTGCCTGTGTCGTCACAAAGCAGTAGCAGTTGTAAGTTGGCTTTTGTATGCAATGGACGACGACGACGCTTTGATTGCAATGTGGTATTTCAATAGAAGGCAGAAGAAAAAAAAAAAGGAAATATTGGGTGCATTCAATAATTGACGAAGGGTCGCTCCGCCTCTACGCGCCGGCAAATGTGAGCGACGCCGACGCTATACTTTCCAGTAAGGACGCCAATATTATGTCCGGTCTGACAGAAATCGTGGCTGTCCGATAAATGTGTCGTCTTCTTTAGTTTTATCGGGTCGCCCTAACGTAAACAACGCTATTGAAACACATGCCAATAATATGCATCCGACACATTTGTCGGCCCAATAAAACTGCCGGTCCGACGTAATGTGAACCCTTTCTGAATCGTAATTAATGGCCCCTCGGTGAATTTATGTCAGCCGAAAGAAAGATGTTTCAGGTAACCTATCATCCTATACTTGATGCTAGGAATTGTCAGTTCACCTCAAGCTAATTTCATCCAAATTTTTCGAGAGATTTTACAGAATATCATTCCAGATGCATCGTCACACATACTACTACTTTGCCGGGGCTGCGGGTTGTTCGCAAGAGATACCGCGCCCCCGGAACGCAAAGGGTACAAGAAGGAACATGGGTGGGTTTTAGTCAGTAAAAGTCTGACACTCCCTCCCGCCCCGCCCAGGGCGGGAGAAGTTATTTGATGATTTCCCACACGCCAAAAAAAAAAAAAACACATACTACTACTTGAGTTGCGATGGCCATATTTATGGCGAATGCTGTAAGACTGGTACCCTGGTTGCCAGCCTTGGAACAGGCGTGTGTATAGCGATAATTATAACTTGTACTCACCGGATCGGGTGAAAATTGTTTGTATGGTGGAACCCTTAAGAAAAGGTTGTACATATTTGTTTACCAATTTATTGAGAATTATTTAGAAAATACAGTAAGTAATTAGCCAAATAGCTTAAGCATGTACTTTTATACACCTTGACTGTATAAAAAACTGTTAGACCTTATGCTCGCTCCTATTTTTTTGTCTTTTTTGGGAAAATAAGCATTCTTCGATAAAAATCTAACAATAAATACGAGTACAATGTAACACATCTTACCACTTTCTACAAATAAATTAAGATTAAAATTAAATGCTAAGACTACAAAATACGTTACAAACTGAAGGTACTCCATTTATTTCATGTATTTACTAGAATTGTTACGAAACTTCACATCATCTATTTAGTCCAAGTAACCATTAGAAGCACGGTACGTTAAAGATTGTGTAAAGTTAGCGAGAAACTAACATTAGTAGAAGTTCTAATCACTTAGGTAGTTTATGAATAGTTTAGCTATACAACCAGCGTTTGTGATGTAACAATGTATTGTTCTTGGCACAATAGCGGAACTTTAGAAAACAAACGTAGAAAAATATACTTACTTCAAAACCTCACTTTTTATTCTTGTTGATGAATCGTTATTTGTAATGTTACTGTTCAACGGTAGGAGGGTATTCACAACAAAATAATGTATACTATACAGAGTGATTGTTAAACACACATGGGCATGCCGATGCCTGCCACGGTATGTTTGTAAAGAAATAAAGTAATATGCATTCTAAACTCATTCACATAAGGATAAAAATAACTTGATCATAAATAAAATCCTTTGCTATGCCGCATGCCGTGGCATGCCGCGACATCAGTCAGCGCCGGCCCTAAGTATTATTTTATTAAGGGCCGATTTTTCAATCGCCAGATAACTTTTATCTGAAGAATATGTTTGACGTTTTGACAGCGTTTGTGTAGAAAACATGTTAAACCGCCATATTTATTTCTCAGATAGAAGTTAACTGATGATTGAAAAATCGACCCTTAGTAAATGAATCAATCAAGTAGTTTCTGAAATAAGTAAAGAAAGAAAAACCATTTATTCCCGCTAAGGTGACGCACATAAGATATTTTTTTTACAATAACAAACAAAATAGAAAAACATTGAATAAATTTTGTCCAAGACAGAATTACTTGACGGCTGCCGATGCCGCCCATCAGCCACTGCACCAGCTGGTTTTCAGCGTAAGCCGGGGCGTGTCGCCGTCCTCGGAACTATAGATTAGACACCACCTATAGTTCCTCGCAGTCCAGACAGAGCAATGATCGACAGTTGGAACGCTCTCAATTGGGGACACTACTACCTAGTAGTAAAGCTCTTTGAGAAGCAACTCGTCCGGGGAAGTAGGTACTACCACCAAATTTGTTTCTGCCACAAAGCAGCGTTGCTGTATTTCGGTTTGAAGGGTATGGGTGCCGGTGTAATTATAAGCACATGAGACGTTTCAATTTAGTCTCTGGAATGGCAACGCATTTATTTGCGAGGGCACTGGTATTGCAGATGTCTATAAGCAAAAAAAACATTTATTATATTAACTTTCCACATATTTTTTAACAGATTGATAGTGTATAGTCGCTGGCAAGTAACTTGGCAAGAGTCTATAAATGCGCATAATTCATTTTTTGGGTTCCTTGTAATAAATGTACATAATTACGCAACTTACCCCTACTACGCCAAACCTTGGCCTTGCCAAGTTACGTGCCGGTTACTGTAAGAATGAGATCTTAAGGTACTCGTATTTATGTAAAATTTATTTTAAGCATAAGTTTAGGTCATATTGAACCGTTGCAGGATTAACACATTTGGCATATTGGTGTTTGGGTTGGATCGTTTTGGCAGAAAGCTTAATTCATAAGCATTTACAGCAGTTTAGTTGACTATTTATATGAGAAAGAGAAGGGCACGTTATTGCTAAAAGCCGAAAATATATCAAGCAACACAACCCAGTATAAACTGAGCTCGTAATGCACTGGCTTTTCGTACAGTGAGAACTCAACACATATTGAGAAAAGTGGTATCTTATCGAAATGGTTTTGGTGCCGGTAGTTTTTTGACATTCATTTATTTATTTATTTATTAAAGGTTTGCCAACACCTTCTGTATAGGTACTGAAGTACATTAGATCGTAAGCATTACATATAAATAATAATAAAACACGGTCATAAATAGTCACCTTTTAAAGGCCAAACGCCGCATGCCTAGAAATTAGACAACACAAAAAATTGGTCTCTGGACTCTGGAAAATTAAAAAAAATATATTAAAATTAGAAAAAAAAGAAACACTCTCAGAAAGAAACGCTCATGTGTCACAGGTGTTTAGAAGCTACACGAAAAGAGCACGTGCTACGAGAGCGCTACAAGATAAAAAAAAATATTATTATAGCTTCTTGTTTCGTTTGCTTTTTTCTAATCTTACACATCTCTTTGATCGTATGTGCGCCTGGTGTAATACTACGAACAGCTGACATTTTGACGATCGAAGTAAGTACGAAATAGAAATAAAAATATAGGCAGCTATATATAGGGATTACATTATTACATAGAGGTATACACAAAGTGGTATATTATATTCTGAATGTCTTTATATTTTGTGCAGATATTGGCAAAATAAATAAGTGGAGAGGAAGTAGATCAATTATTTTTTCGTGTTTAATGGTCTCTTTGAAATATGATTTGACTTTGAAATACTTAAACCCAAAAAAAATGGTAGGTACTTACAAGTTACACTTATAAGTTCCTAAATAGAGTATAAAGAAAACAGATGAACTAGAAAAAAAAAACCCTTAATCAAACATATTAAAAAAGAATACGTATCGAATTGAAAACCTCTATTTTTTTAATCAGTTTAAAACAAGATAATTTTAAATTACATTTCCATTTGAATTAAACCTACAATAGACAGCTGTTGTCCTAAAGAGTTCGGCTGTGAATGCAATTTTCTTTGTAACTAGATAAACATCTTTTATTTTTGTGGATGAATAAACCATTAAAACGTGTTTTATGTTTTCTGTTCTATTTTCCGTTCATTATCAGTATCACCATTGTACTTCACACCTGCACCTCAAAGACGAATCCTAGTGTTCTAAAGTGATTTCATTGTGTTCACCGTCGAGTTTAAGATTAGTTAGTGTTCAGACAAAAGTGTCAGAATAATTCTCTGCCATGAATTTATTACAAGTTATATTAATTGTTTTTCTAAATCAATGTCATTCATTGAATGACAGCCAAATAAATGATATCAGTGACTCTGAATCTGATAATGAAGTAAATCACGAGCTTAATTATATTAACTCTTCTTTATCGCATGTTGACACTAATTCAAGTAAAACAAAATGCGAAATAATGAAAGAACTTGCTGCAAAAGAAGAAAACGTTACGAGGACTGTAGAAGCTGGTAAATAAATATTATTAGGTTTATTTCAATTTGTTTGTGTACTATAGAAGTTAGAATTTACATTTCATTTTGTAATTGTAATGTTTATAATTAGACGACATGGTTGGCGCAGTGGCTGAGCGACTAGCTAAATAATAGTTTCAAAGTAAACTCAAATCTCCAATCTATAATTTTGTAGCAAATTAGATCATTTATTTTCTCAGGGAAGGCTTCTACTGAATGCATTAATTAACCATAATCATTTGAGTTACTCAAGTTAAACAATATCAATTATAGGTGTTGAAGAGGTTGATGCGGATAATGAAACGGTTTCCAACGAGGGTGCAGGCTGCATGTACCAGAACAGCAATAGCAAAGAAGAGTCTGACGATGATTCAAAGAGTACACTAATCGACTATCCCTTTTCTGTATCAGTACAAAAAACAGGATCGCATTACGTTTCTGGAGCCCTGGTTCATAAAAACTGGATTCTGACCGTAGCTGCAGAGTTTTATTAGTAAGAGTTTCATTTCATTGCGTTTTTTATTCTGATAAGCATTCAAAATAAAATTAATTTCTTTACCGGCGTATCCTCCTGTCGAAGCTAGTGATACCAATAGCTATTTGATGAAATCCTTTAAAATTTTTTGGGAGTCTAATATCTGCCGTCAGCCATCATGTTGGTGTGTCTGCGTCAAAATTAACATAGTGAATTGCTAAATAACAAAGACTTGTCTGCCACTGTCCTCAAATGGTATTATCTAGTCCTATCGTGTAACAATGAAATTAATGCAATGAATTTCTGTTTCCTGTTATAACAATGTAAAACCATTGTCAGTAAAAAAAAACAAATCACAACTTCAGCCGTATAGTATATGCCAATAAAGACGCATCCCTCTTTTCAAAAGAAATATTATGTTTGACAGTATTATCAACAACCTATCAAAGCAGCTTATTTATCTGTCAATGGTTATAGCATTGAAATTTATTTTCTGTTAAAAAGCACATTCGATAATAATACAAAAAAAAATGAAGTGCGTGAAGTTTGAAGGAATTATTTTAATACGATTCAAAGTTAACCCATATCATCCCAGTGTTCCATTTTTGAAAAACACTAATTTAAAAATGCGTTCAGAAATTATAATAAAAAAATAAAAAAGTAACCGTTTCAAAAATGGAACACTGGGATGATATGGGTTAATGAAAACAGCGCAGCGCAAGCGCAAGCGCCTAAATTATGATTGACTTGAATAAACCTGCGCGAACCTGCACTCGCAGGTAACTTCCGAGCCGCCATTAAGTTGGCATCGTATTATATAATTATATTTAACATTATTTTTATGATTGTCTTTACAGCGTGAGAGAATCATTAAAGTTATTCAGAGCAAGACTAGGATCTGTGGACTGCAAAAGAGGTGGTATTTTGGTCCCCATCAAGGCATTCGAAATTCATCCCTATTACATTTATGGGAAACCAAGTTTTGACATCTCTTTATTGAGAATGGCAATGCCAGTAAAATTTTCTGAGGTTATAAGCCCAATTGGAATTTCTAATATTAACGGAAAGGTACTGAGTGCAAAGTTTATGACAACGTACTGGCCGAGGATAGTGGTAAGTTACTAATAAGAACTGTACATTCAATTTTTATAATTACCATTGGGGATTTCACACCCTTAACCAATAATTCCAAGATAAAACTACTAGAAAAAATACTTTATTTTAGCTCAAAAAAACCCGATTAATTTTAAATGAACATTAAAATTAGATTTATAGTTGCTTTTAAATAAATAAATAATTAATTAATTGCGTTCTCAAAAATTATACGTCACAGTTTACTTTTTCCATACAAAATCTATGGGGGAATTCGCGCTTTGACAGCTCGTATAAAAAATGTGAATTGATTGTTATTGCCAATCCAATTAGTTCATTTATGGTACTTTTATTATGTTGTAATTTAATTTGATTATTCATGTCTTTTATGACAACCTCCTTGAATTTGACGAGGATGCAAAACTGCATCTATACCAGAAATGATAAAAGCTTTGCAAGATCACACTCGAAAATGTTGCAGTAAAAGTATTGACCGCTTTGCAGTATTTTTGTTTTTTCAGAAGTTAATTCAGGAATTAAGTAGCTACATGAAATAACTATCGGAAACTAGATTCTGGCTTTTTCCCAAAATTTCGTCTGCGTAGTCTTCAGCAATAAGCCAGTCTCAAATTATCCCACAGCACCACAAAACGGGATAAAAAATATTAAGAGTTAAAGACATTTAATAGGACAGAAGTAGGATTCTAAAATTAAAAATTAAGTACCTATTATGATTTTTGGTGTTCCAGCGGAATGGGAAGACAATATCAGAAAACGCCAAGGAACGAACAAAGCATAATAGCATGCGGGTATCAACGCAGAGGTTAATTCCGGAGAATGTATGTCAAAATGTAATGGCGGCCATTAAAGAACGCATCAATGAATCCAGCCTGTGTTTGAAGTCCGTGGTGACGCATCATAGTGTCTGCATGGTAAGCACTGTATTTATGAAAGGGCATTATTAATTTTATAAAACGCAAACTTGCAACACTAAATAACTACCGAATCGCACAAAATAAACCTTATTTTAATCGAGACAGATACTTAAATTGGCAGACATGACACGTTCTTATAGGTATTTTCTGCACTTAAGTTAACTACATCTCCATAGGTATATCTCTATGATGATAAGTGAAGGTCGTTACTACGTGAATCGTATCCTATTGCTTCTGCGCGCCTAATCTAAATGTTAGCCTGGTACATTATGGCCGACATATCTTGGCGATCCTGGAGTTGCCGATTATCTGCGCAGACCGCAGTAGACAATTTTGTTCTTATGAGATCCATTGCCCAGTTAAACAGCTAACTTCAGAACTGCCAAGATACGTCGGCCGTTATGTACCACTACTTATAATTCGCGTCAATCCTATCTTACGATGTACTTATTTATGATCTATCTCATCCATCTACTTGCGTGTATTCACACAATCACACTGCAATAAGGTTCATTTTCGAGCGATCATTATTTCATTCCTACGTTTTCATCCTCTTTCGTCATATTCATAATAATTTTAACTGCTCCGTTTGTCATGTGGACGCAAGCGTGATTGTTGAGCAGGGGTGCTTGGTTCGAAACCCAAGTCGGACAGCGTTAGAGCATTTCTTAGTGGCAGTAGGTACACTTTAAGGGTTGTGTCGAATTACTGTCTTATCGAATTATGAGTGAGGGATGATAAAGTGCACCTGTGTTTGCGCACACACTTGTGCACTTTATCTTCTGCGTACTGGCTTAGTCTTTAAAATTCTTTAAAATTAAACACCGTTACTGAAATTCGGTATGTAATAAGCGAATCCATAATATCTACTTAAGAATTATTGAGGAAATGAATGACGAACGGTATAATCTTATTAATTTTGCGCAGATTCGTTTTATACCTAACTAGCTTTCGCTCGTGGCTTCGTCCACGTAGTTTTTTCAACCACATTATGTTACGTCTTTGGTTACTGGTCCGCACCTTTTGGTCGTACGGTGATGTTATACAGGCTATAGCCTTCCTCGATAAATGAACAATCCCACACAAATAGATTTTTTCAACTCAAACTAGTAGTTCCTGAGATCAGTGTTTTCAACTGGATTGACAAATTTTAAAGGGGGTGAAAGGGGGGGAATGCTGGTATTGATATACTTTTGGCAAAACGTAAATTAAGTACTTTATAAGTTGTTGATACTTTCGAAAATGATTGGAGTGGGGTTGTGAAGTTGGTAGGGGAAAGTACTAAATCCCAGCGAACGAAGGTCTTGGCAGAATTCTATGTGAAGTTAAAATAATTGCTAATGTTTATCTATTCTGTTAACCACGGTTTGAAAAAGCTAGCATAGATTACTGCTGAGTCCATAGTCCGCTAAAGGTTAAGGGTAAAAAATTATGTCCAGGTGGCAGAAGTTCCTCTTCCTTGTCCAATCAAAAAGTTGACTTCTTAATAAAAAATATATTTGAATTTTCACACACTTAGTTTACGTTTCTTCCTAGCCCCTTAGCTTAGTAAGTCTGTGTTATTTTAAAGAGTTTACTACCGATATCATTTTCCATTCACAGCCCGACGCAGGAGCGCCAGTGGTAGCAGAAGACGGCCTTTGGGGAATCACATCAGGCTGGATATCACCCATGTGCCCGAATTTCGCAGGTCCAACAATTTTCACACGACTTTCTTCACCATCCGTGCGGTCCTGGTTGGACATGCAACTTAATCTTCAGGTTTAGGTTAACTACCGGCCTGTGGCCGGCCACCCACTACATACTACAATGTCCGACAGGTTCTTACGACATTTTGTAACAAGGGTAACATAATGTTGTAAGATAACAAGCGAATACCTCAGTGTTGTTTAACCACAGAAATATCTTCTTCGTTTTTATGAAAGCCTAGTAGAATGCACAGCTGATTTTTGTTTCATCATTACCATCCATCCATGTTTGTTGTCTGTTGCATTCAAATACATAATTATTGTAAGTTGTACACAACCTTAATTTCTATTAATTATGAATACATATTTAAAACTTATTTATACTTATAATTTTAATGTATGTATGGCCCAAATCAGCCATTAATTTATTATTTTTTAATAGAAATCTTACAAAAACCAATGTTTTTTTATTTTACCAGTTTTTAAATAAAACCTTAAAACGTTCTTTTAGTGTACCTATTTCATTGTGAAATTATGTTAACATTCTAGATGTTTGTTTTGGCCTATCATGCTTCTCTTTCTTAAGCGCCGCATAGGTATGTATATTCTTGAAATGAGTGTTTTTTGTGGCTAAATAACATTGATATAATAATAATACGGACGTAAGTTACTACAGCTTAACTAAAAGGAATTAATTAGGGTTCCTTAGAGAACACTTAAACGAGTCGAATAGACGGAATAGAGAACATTCTTCTTAATCTTAACTATTTTTGAGACAAAGAATTATACGCAGTTTCATTAATTATTAGTTCAACGATTCTTCATAAAAATATGTCAATTTTGCCCGAATAAAGAATGAATACGGCTTGTCCCAATACCTAATAAATAAGCGGTCTGTTGTAACGACTTTTTTAGAAAATGATTTACAATATTGTTTTTAAATAAATATTTTATTTAAACAATTTAAATAAATAAAACAAAACGCCATGTTACTAGGCTTCCATAATGCTAAAAGAGTTATTAATTTAGTGCTACTGACTGACCTTCTTAGCACAATAATTGCCAGTATACATAGTTAAATACTTTGTGTTACCAATTACTTTACCATACAATCAGTTTTCATTCATGCTAATAAAGTAGACCTAACAATATTATATTAGGTATGTGCAGTAACAAATAAAGTAGGTACATAATACATACAAATAAGCACTATTATATACCCATAAATACAATACAATCGGTATGCAGGTATGCTATGTAATAATAATTAGAGAAGTGGGCGTTGCTGTTTGCTAAACAAAGTGTACCATAAACATAGCTTTATGTAGTTAGTAAATACGACTCGATCGCCTTTACGTTATAATGCCCTGGTACTCGAACGAGAAACATGATGTTGCGAATACTCGAAAGAACGCGCGCGCTTGACGGTCGGGCGCCGCGCGCCGCGTCTCTTTCTACCGTGGGATGGGCACTGGGGTGTTTTTCAGAACGGAGTTGAACTGAATCGGTATAATATAACTACAAATAACAAACAATATTTGGTAGAACATTTTTGTTGTAGGCATTAATAAAGAAAATGTAGGTACTTACACCAATACTTATATTTTAAAATGTCTTTATTCGTTTTCAACTTTTTTTAGGACATGAACTAAACTGCCCCTTAACTAAGAACACAAACAAACTTCTTTATGTCCATGGTATATATATATTGTAATTTTCCTAGCCATTATAATTATCATCTTTAAAGAATAAATTCTAATTAATGCTATTCTTATTGCGGCATCGGCCACTTGATTATTTTCAATGTTAATACAGTAAGTGACAGGTAGGTTTGTGACAATTGTAATATTGAATGACGACCAAAGCACTACTTTGGTTTCATGCAGTCTTGGTAAAAATAGTCAAAGTTGACGTAACAGTTGTGTGATGAAAACTCCACAAGTGACGCTAAACCAACGCCAACAGTTGCAGCAGTTCGTTGTCATTTATTTACAGCCCTTGTAGGTAGGTTTTAGGTGTTTTAACTAAGTACGAAAACCGATTTTGTTGTCTACTATTTATATTCCTTAAATAAAGAAGGTATTTTGTGTAGTTGAAATAATAAGAAAAAAACTGCGCCCTCTGTGTATTATACTTCGCAACTGTTGGACCGACGATAATCACATACCTAGAGCGTATTCTGTGGTTAGAGCGCCGCGGAGTTGTGTCACTATTCCACCAAAAGGCGCTTCGCAGTACCAGGCAAACATGACTTCACAGAGGTTTATTACGAATTCATAAAATAGCGAGGGCAGTGTACTCGCCGCGAAAGGTGACGCTCATTGACATAGGGTCCTATTATGCTATCGCGAAACATCGTTTTGGAATTCAATACTGGCCGATTTTTCAATCATCAGTTAGCTTCTATCTGAGGCATAAATATGGCGATTTCTATACAAAAGCTGTCAAAACGTCAAACATATTCTTCAGACAAAAGTTATCTGGCGATTGAAAAATCGGCCCTAAGTAAATTAAATTATTCCATCACGCCAAGCTATGGCGTTTACAAAGGCTGATAAGAAATACTTCATCAAGGCAGACAGTGTGCAGAATCAAATAAATGATAACACTACAGTTACTCTACGTCAACGGAACTCTGTTAATAGTTTGAAATGACACAGACAGTGTGATATAAAACATTGTTTGCATATTCTGCATATATAGATTGTTCTTATCGACTATTCTCTTATACGTATGTAATCATAAATTAAGTAAGATTTAATATTATTAGAAACTGTTTTGGCGGCACAAGTGTAAGATCAAAAGTACCACACATTTTCTTTTTCCATAAACCGTTCAAGTAAATCAAAAATAAATTGAAGTTTATAATTAGTACCCATGCAGGTGAGATGGACAAAGAAAATTATACATTAGCAGACCCGATAGACATTACCCTGGCCGAGCGTTGGATGCAAAGCCACCTACCAGGTCCTATTGGGAATCTGAACCATCCAGGGAACACTCAAATGAATACAAAAAAAAAACATTTAAACCGGTCCAGCCGGTTTGTAATAGGTTATTGACATACACACGTGCTGAAAAATTACACATCATTTTTTAATATGTATGTATGTACGCATAGTATAATAAAGATAAGGATACCTACACTACTGTCTCTACAGTTTTAATCGGTCGCATGTTAAAATGCGGAAGGCACAAATGAATTAGATCGATTAGCTAACAGTCTTTTGGAAACCATTCATAATCATCATATCAGCTGTAGGACGTCCACTGGTGGACGTAGGCATCCCCCAGAGATTTCCAAAAGGATCGGTTGAAAACGTTTATGACTAAGTAATAAAAAAAAATTGAGAATGAACAGAATTCACCTAAGAAGTAAGTACTTATTTGAATAAGGTTTAGTTTTATCTATTCTTTGATAAATTTATTATAAATAAAATGAACAGTTATTTATCAACATTATTTGAAGTAGTCATGAGCATAGAGGTGTATTAGTGAATTTTAGGGACTAACATTAAAATAAGTGATTTAACGAGTAAACAAAAAAAAATTGCACGATGAACAGCATTGTAGTACAAGTATTAGTGACCATTTTTTGTGAGTTTAAATATTACAATTACCTACACTAATTACCAAATAAAATTATTTACACACCTATGTAACATTATTTAGTAATCGTTTACTTATCAATTAGTACAAAGTCTATTACAAAAAAGGGATAAGAAAAAATTGCATTTCCATATAATGACCTAGCAATAAACCCTACGGTGTCACCCGTGTTCATTTACGTCTTTGTTACTGTTACGCTACCGTAGGTCGTAGCGTGATATCCTATAAGTGTAAACCTTCCTTGAGTCGCTCTATCCATCTATTGATGAAAACCGCATTAAAATCCGTTCCCTCTTATGCTTATAGATATTTTAACCCTGCAGTGGTCGCGCAGTGATAAATCACGTGTGTGGTCGCGCGGATTACATAATTATGTAGGCGAATTTGTTAAGTAGTTTTTTTTTAATGAAATTCAATTGTATTATTATTTATTTATTAAAATACGACAAAATATCTCTTCCAAAATAAAATAAAAAAAAAAAAAACAAACATAAAACGTCAGCATTTTGGTTACCTTCATGAAGTCAGTTTTTAATTGGGATTCGCTTTCTAAATCATTTTTTTTACAATAACAATAAAAATACGTATCCAAAATAAAGTGAATACTAAAAAAATTAAAACATTGCAAGTATTTTTTTTTTCACTTCATTGATTCCACGAATTACGTAAGTAGATAATTGAGTTTAACAAGCTCTCCTGACACAACCACACGTCCACAAAGCGCAAGCGCAACTGTACGGGGGCGGGGGTAGGTACACTTAAAGTACAAAGAGTCCGTGCTAACACACTTGAATAGTTTATGAGAAATTTCAGTTTAAACAACTATGGATTATCTGCGCTACCACTGTAGGGTTAAACTTTATAATGTTCTAAGCGTTAAGAGGGACAGACGGCGGAAAAGGACTTTGTTTTATACTAAGTAGAGACGACGTACCTGCTAGTTTATTTAAAAAGTCGTTTTGATAAGAATGTTAATGCAAAATGAATACCACCTAAGTATTTTATGTGCTATTGTTCTTGCAGGTTGTGTAATTTTAAATTCATGTTATCATAAATTATGTATTAGTTCTAACAAAAGATTTAAAGAGAATATATTTTTTTAAAGCAACCTTGTATTGTCCCACTCCTGGGCAAAGGTCTCCCAGCCTGCCACTTTTCGCTATGTGTCGCCTTCCCTGGCCTATTTATACTAATATAATAAAGATGACTAGTAGGTATTTTATTTGTTTGTTAAAACGTGCTAATCTCTGACACTACAAATAGGATTGGATTTTTTTTGTATATTATATCTAGAATCATAAGGAATATGTAGTATAGGATATATACCACCCAGGCCAAAGCTAGTCACTAACGTCTCGTAAAGTCATATCAGTCTGTGTTTCATAAAGTGGATAAAAACAAAAACATTTATTTTAATTTCGGTAAATAAGACTTACAATAATCCTTTCTGCTTCAGTTTCAATGCCAACGTTCATGGTGGCCGTTGGAAATACATGGCCTTCATATGCACTTCCCATACTGGAAAGTGAAGAGTCACCACTGGGATATAAAATAACGGAAAATGACTGCAATTTGTTATCGTCGGTTATTATGCTGGGTTCTCTATCATCCATTGTCTTTGCGGGTTATGTAAATGATAAAATTGGCCGAAAACGAACAGAAATATTAAGCGGACTTTGTTACGTAGTAAGTTATTAATTAATTTTTATTGATAGTGAATATGTACTAAGGTATAATCATAAGCAATAGGTATTTAAATTAACCAAAAAAGAGCGACGAATAGAAAAAAAAAGAAATGCCAGGAATTCTGACGACACAGTTGGCGCAGTGCGTTCGATTCCTGCATGGAAAATTATTTGTATGGCCAACAACTTGTTATTCTGAGTCTTGTTATGTGTGTAGTAAGTTTATTATGTTTTTAAATACTCCCACGATACAAGACGAATTCCTAGTGTGGGAAAACTAATAATATGCTTGATCTGTAATACCAACAATCAAAGTATTTAGAAAACTACGATAATAGGGAACCTCTTTTATTTTCAGCTAGCCTGGTCGATCATAACAACCGCAAAAACCGTTACTCAGCTTCTAATCGGTCGGTATATGATAGGAATTGGCACAGGACTGCATTTCGTAACAGGAGTGGTTTACGTTGACGAAATAAGTCAGACTTTTATCAGGGGAACGCTTCTCAGCATAATGACATTTATGTATAATTTTGGGACACTTATCTCTTACATAGAAGGATGGTTTTGCAGTTATGACGTCATCAACTACTTGAATCTGACTGTGGCAGTAGGGTTTGTACTACTACTGTTATGTATGAAAGAAACTCCTGCTTACCTGTTAAGGCTAGGAAAGGAAAAAGTGAGTTAAGTCTTGAATAAATGTATTATTTTAATAAGGTAACTACAGTAACATAAGGACTACGTAGTCCACATGTTACTGTAGTTACCTTATGCTAATAATTTAAATGCATGACATCATGCATTTAAATTATTTACAATTATAAATTAAGACGATATTCATATTTTTTGCAGGAAGCAATCAATTCGTTAAAGTTTTACCGAGGTGCGTCTACTATAACTCAAGAAATATTAGATGAAATTTTTCAAATGAAATCTCAGATGTCGAGTAATAGTACTAATATCGACGAATCTGGTAAGCCGACAATCACGTTGACAACATAATAGGACCCTCACTCGTAGTTTCTATCAACGCAACGTTTATCTCTTTCTACCACTCATCGTTCACAGTGTTGAAGAAAGAGACAAGTATAATTATGTTGGCCAAACATTTGGTGGGTGTGGCCTCTTGTTGAATATCTTTTACTCCGACTCAATTACAACGAAACACCCTGGTAGCTGTATTTACGTTGTCTTGTCAGAATGTCCATTGAGACACACTATAGTAATAAATTGGCACTGTTTAAGGACTTATCTTATCACTCAATTTTTAATTTCAGTACCTGTTTTTTCTTTCCAGATTTAGCAACCTTAGCAGAAAAGGATAAATTAAATCAGGAAAAAGAAAATATAAAAGTATGCATAACAGAGCCAAAAAGTGTCTGGAGTACATTACGTAAGTTAGCTAGGTACCATTAATTAAAGGAACGAACTCAATAGGTACCTATACAAAAATAACACGGACAAGATTACTTTAAGAGTTCATAGCAAATAAATTATCTTAGTACTATTTGAGCAAGAAGATAATAAAATCACGTTTAAAAGAGTCATTATCTACTTGAGTAAAGGCTTAAAGTATTTTGAGATCAAATAATAATAATTATGTACACTCGTTGTTATGGTAATAACCCCTTTGGCAGTAGTCTGGTTTATCGGTACTTTGGTTTCAGCCCGCTAATGTAATGCGAACCTTTACACTTTATGTTCTCCTGGTAATCACAGTCGATTGATTCACCGTTGACGTCGACAAAATGCCGGCGATAGCGCTGTCGTCGTCGTCATACTCGCGTAACGTCTGAAATTGGCGCAATATTCAAGTAACTGGACCTTTTATACTTTCTTAGTACATTGAAACTTTTTGCTTTCCACATACGACACCGTTGCGAGGAGTTGCTGTTGCACAACACGACCTTTTTGTGCCTGTTCCCGCTGTTCGTTCCTACACTGTAGCTCTAACGTTTTATGATAGCCTAGTAGAAAAGGAGCATTTGTTACAAAAGATTCAGTTAGATCACTGTTAAATAGTATTGAAATAAAAGTGTGTTACCCTTAGTATTATGTTTGTGTCTAAGATAATCCAAAAATAAATTGGGTTCTTCCGTTCTCAGTTTAATGATTATATTACTCGTACTAATTAAATGGTACAATTATAATATTTTGGTTATAAATAATTATTTGCCATATATCAGTAATGAATGAAGTAAGTAGCGGTATCGTGTATTGTTGCAGTGCGGCGCGTATTGACATCGGCACCGCGCTGCATTGAGGTGTTTACCTGGTGCCAAGAATTTGGCCCATTTTATAAATGTTCTGTACAAGTAGCATCATTCTGAATGGCAAACACGATTATTTATAATATCACTTTCAATATTTTTTTAATTTTCAGGCACATTAAAATCGGCACAACGAGCCCTAATCATTCTGGTAGTGAATATTAGCCTATCAGTTTTTATGGGCATGATCGCAGTGCAGGCGTACGCCGGCCAGTTCTTCATGCAAGCGGCCCCAAGTCTTTCACCACATCTATGTTCTGTACTCCTGGCAGTGGTCGTGACAATTATTAGCGGATTGTCTGTTATTTTAGTTGATTTAATTTCTAGACGGGTGAGATTTTACCATTTTTTTTTTGTAGATGTACCGGTCCTTCTCCATGAGAGATCTTTATGAAAGACGGCAACAGCAAGGTGGTGGCCCTTAGCTGTTGGCGTCTTTCAGCTGATAATTAAAATGATGATGGACCCTGTCTTTAAGGTCCGACTGCACGCAGCGACGTGCATGCGCAAACACTGTTACCACATGCAAGTGTACACAGCAAAATGATATATATAGTGCAAAGTAAACGAAGGAAACGGTACATATTTTATATTTACACAAATTGTATGCGCATGCAAGCGGACGTGTGTAGCCGTGGCTTGTATCTATACACTTGTGTGTAGTTTTATGTGACTCTTTTTTTGTTCTCCACAGGTTTTAATGATTGTGTCATGTCTTTTAACTGCCAGCTGCATGGCGTGTTTGGCTACTATGGTGCGTTGGGTCTGGGCACCTGAGTGGGGTATACCTCTTGTCATGGTATTATATTGCATTGTTTTTCAAGTAGGCGCAATAAATATACCATTTATACAGATCGCTGAATGCCTTCCTCCTCAGGTAAGGTCGATAAAACAATTATATTCTTATCCCAAGCAGTCTTTTTTTATCTGAACAATCCATAATTACATATTTCAATATTCACTTCATTGCATTACCCTACACGGGCCGCAGGTTAGAACAGGGTAATGAGACTCATGATTAATATTTTTAATTATCTTTTTAATTTTTGCAGATGAATAGTTTCGGTACATGTGTCGTGATGTGCTCCATGTTTCTGGCAAACTTCGCAGTATTATTTGTATTTAAACCAGCAGTAGATATTCTTGGTTTGGACGGAGTGTTCCTGTTATTTGCCATGAGTAGTTTTATAACTGCAGTGGTAGCATTTTTAATCATGAGAGAGACCAGAAGAATACCTTTTGAAGTAGTGCAAAAGATGTTTGAACAAGGATATTTGTATCGAAGGAAAAATTATTAATGTAAAACTAGTGAAACTAAGATTAGAACAATACAATATTATTTTTAGAATGTTACTTTTTTTTTACCCTAAAGACTAGGTTCTTAGTCCATTTAGGAAAAAACAAGTGAATAGTAGTTAATGTCAAAGTTGTCAAATTTAAAAAAGTTTATCAATGTGACATTTACTGATAAACACGAGCGGCGAATTTATTGATAAAATCTTCTGTTTTCCTAAAATAATGAATTAACCATTGTTACTTTATACACACCGAGCAATCTACAAACTGTAATTAAAGTCAGTGTAGTTTGATTCAAAATGGGTCTGTTATCAGACCCTGATGTCGGTTCTGTGAAATGGGTGAGGCTGCTGAAGAAAGTGCATGGCCCGCTCTGCTTCCTGTGTTATGTTGGTGCCCTGGTATGGTTTGTCATGCTAGGGAACAAGGAGTTTAATAACGAGACGTATTTCTCCGAAAACGCGCTACTACCTGGCTTAGTAACTAATGAATTCAATGGGGAAAATTCTGCTAAGCAGTTTTATAATGAGCTCATACTGGAATTAGAGGTAATTATAAGCTCTTGTCCATGTAAAAAATATGTGGATTGTAATGGAACTTGTAGTTGTAAGATAGCCGAAAATTGCAAGAATAGAGAAAAAAATTATAATGCATGCACAGAAAATAAATTTAGTTTTCTTGAATTCTGATGGGACAGTCAGTCAAAACAAGTTCTTGTTATTATTTAATTCATTACACCAAAGACCCTGTAATAAATAAGAAAACATTTAAACATTTTCTTCAAAGATGGCAGTAGCGTACCATAAGGCGCTGCTGAGGTTAAATGGAATAACATAAGCCTCCCCCACATGAACTGAGGATGGTCATTGTATATTTTAATTAATCACTTCAAGTCAAAAATTACCATTCATTATGATCAGATGTAGCAATGTTATGCAAATATCTAATATTCTTTAAAAATTACACTTTCAAAAAGCCATACATTACATTACACTTAATTAATTTTATTTTTTTGGTGTTTTAAATATAAAATAATTATCATGACACTGATTACAATTTACAGGACAAATATGAGGAGACAGATGAAATTCCCATACCTTGGTTGGTGGGTAAAATGTCTCAGCTACACCTCGAAGTGTACACGCACAACTTTACACTCAACTACCCTATGGGGCAAGGGCAGGTGGGATTTACTAATCTTTTAAAATTTAGGTTATTATCTGTAACTGCCTTGTTAGCCTAGTGGTCCTATGCGCGACTGCTACACTAGAAGTCTTGGATTTGATTCCTAGGTCGAGCAAATTGTTATTGGGTTTTTCTATTAAATTCTCAGTAGCAGCTCGGAGTTAGGATTTGTGCCGGGTTAATGGTAATAGGCTCGCCCCCTATTACATGGGACCTAAAAACATACCAGCACACTGTGGGTGTACATTCATACACCTCTGCCTAACCCTTAGGTGAGGGAATACAGGCGTGATGGTATGTATATTATTATTCGTGTGAATGTATGTTATTGTCTGTATCTTTCTTTCGGATGTTTCAAATCATGTGTAGCTTTTATAGGACTGCAATAATCAAGGGTGTCAAAACATGTAGTGCTGAGATGTTTTAACTTGTTGTCATGAATCAATCTATGTGAAAAGATCGGTAATGGATGATATCAGTATCCTGGCCTGTAAAAACAATGGCCCAATCAAAAGGCCTAAATGCAGAAATAGCCCAGTAAAACTAAATGGTCTCCTACTTTGGTTTTTAATTGACTAAACAAGTTTGTGATAAAAAATTAATAAAACCCAGATTCAATTTTAAATCTACCAGTTGGTTAGTAATTAACATTCATGCTTGAATAAATATACCACAATACAAACCTAAGAATACATAATATTTCAGTCACTTATGGGTTTTTATTTATCGTACTGTGGCATAGTGATCTATTTTTTTGCATATGTGTGTATCTATAATCGATATTGTTTTTTACTAACTTACAATAATATCCTACAGGTTTTCAAAGGTACAAATGTGTATGGGATACTGCGAGCACCTCGTACCTCATCATTAGAAGCATTGGTGGTAACGGCCCCATATAGGGCTCTGAGCTCTCATCAGAAAGGAACTACGGCTGGGATAGCACTCATGTTGGCATTTGCCAAGTTTGCGAGACGTATGTATTTACATTATGTCTTGAAAGTATAAGTGGAGCCTGTTCATGTTAGTTTAAAAATATAAGGTGTTTAAAATAATCCAAATAGTTTCAAAGCTAACATTTTTTCTTTCTTTCAGCACAAAAATACTGGGCGAAAGACATAATATTCCTTATCACAGAGCATGAACAGCTAGGAATGCAAGCATGGCTAGAAGCTTACCATGGCTTGCAGACGGATGCAGAAACATTCCACACTAGTCTTGGCAGTTTCTGGAAGCCTGGTAGTCCCAGCTTTAATTTAGGAAAATACTTCCCTGGATTTGGTTTTGAAGCTGACCATAAAAAGTCTTTGAATCCAGGGAAGCTAAAGGGGCGATCAGGATCTATCCAAGCTGCTATTAATTTGGAGTTTAGCACCCCAAAAATAAGTAAGCATAGTTTCTCCTAACTTTATTTTAACAAAACATCAAAATCCCATTTTCCATCAGGGTATAGAAGCCGCGTCACGAGTCGTGAGCACAAATATCAATTTCATTTTTAGGTTCTTGGGTTCGTTTCTGGGATTTTTGGGTGCCGACGCTTCACGCAATCGATCCGACAAATGGACCAATCGCGTGCAGTGTCGGTGACCCAGAAAATAACTTGACGTTTTTGCTCACGACTCTTGTCGGTTACTATACATCTTGCATTTAAATTATATAGGGCAAAATTCAGATTCCATTGCAACCAAAATCGCTCAAAAATTTACTTAGTCTATGTATAATTAAAGTAGATATTTGAGTAAATAGCAATGAATGTAAATATTGGTTCTGAATTTCGAGTGTGGATGTATGAGACACTCTGAAAGAAAAAAAGGTGCGATGTCATACACGCCATAGTTATTATTTTTTTTTAAATTTCAGAGTACATAGAAGTAAAGATTGAAGGTCTCAACGGTCAATTACCTAATCTAGACCTTGTGAATCTAGTTCACAAGCTATGTCTAAAGTCTGGGATACACCATTCGTATAGAAACAGGTATTTATATATTTTGTTAATTTATAATTAAATCTGACATGGACCAGTTAACATTTTTAGGAGTAAAAAAAGGGATTGAGTGGGTGACATACGCTTGAGAATAAAATAGCATTTAAATTAATGATATTCTCATAAGTCTTGCTGTTGCTACAATACGCTTTTATGTGATAGAGACAGCATGCGACTGAATAAAGACTTAAAATAGAGCTGTATTTGAGTACTTGGGCAATAAATAGTTTATTTATTGATTTAGTTTTTAATTCGTCTGAAAACATGTATAATTGTTATCAAAAATTTTTAAAAATAAAAATGGGTAATGTTTGTGCAGTTACTCTTGGATGCGCGGGCGCAACAAAATGGACGAATGGTCGAACTCATTCCGGACAATGTTTGACATGGTACTTGCGCAGATTGACGGGGTGAGTGACGGCGACGTAAATAAATATCTTATTTTTTACTCTGCAAAAGTATGAGAAGTGCTTTGTCCCCATGATCACCATGCTCGATTTTAAAGAGAATAAAATGAGTATTTAAAAATACCATCACGCCTGTATTCCCCGAAGGGTTAGGCAGAGGTGTAACAATGTACACCCACAGTTCGCCGGTATATTTAGGTCCCATGTAATAAGGGGACACAGAGGGAATAGACTCGCTATTGCCATTAACCGGGCACAAATCCTAACTCCGAGCTGCTACTGAGAATTTCATAGAAAAACCCAATAACACTTTTTGCTCGACCTGGGAATCGAACCCAAGACCTCTAGCGTAGCGGTCGCGCTTAGGACCACTAAGCCAACGAGGCAGTATTCAGAATTTAATAAAAGCATTTTTGTTTAACTATGAATCATACTCAATCTATATTTGCAAAATCATACTATCAATGCGTGGAACGATCTATCTGTAGAGTCTTTACCCAACTATGTTGGAATCGGCTTCCAGTCAAAGTAGTTGCAGCTGAATACCAGTGTTTTACATCAAGTTTCTGCCTATCTGACCTCCACAACCCAGTTACTTGGTAACACGGTACCTGTTGGTAAGACTGATTATCAAACTTCCCGGCTTCTGACGATACGTAATGATTGTCAAAGATCTATCGGAGCGATATATCTGTCAAATACATATATGGCCAAAGAGTGATGATAATGCGTGCATACTACGTCTCCCTAAATTATTTACAGGTTCCAGACGGCAACCACGGCCTATTCCACCGCTTCGGCATCGAAGCCGTGACCCTCGAGGGTCGCGAAGGGAACGACCCGGCCGGCTTAGCGCCGCGAGCAAATGCGCTGTCCACCGCTAACTTCTACCGGCTGGGAGTAGCCTTGGAGAGTATACTACGTTCGCTGAATAACTTACTGGAGCGCTTCCATCAGAGTTACTTCTTTTATTTGCTGGCGGCCACGCATCGATTTATTTCCATTGGTGAGTGGTGATTGTTATTAGTACTACTAGCTTTTGCCCTGGTTTTGTTCCTAGTGTAAAAAATAGCCTATTTCACTGTCCAGGTCATAAACTGAAGAATTCTAACATCAAATATCTATTTTGCAGGTCAATACATGCCATCACTGTGCTTGCTTTGCGTGGCCATGCTCATTCGTGCATTATCCTTATGGGTTACCACTATACAACAAGATGGCGAAGAAGAAACAGCCAAGGCAACAATCAAAAAGACAAGCAAACAAAAACCAATGAAAGAGAAAGATTCCGATAATGAGGAACCAGGCGAGCAAGAAATCGAGGAGGTGAAAAAAGACGTTAAAACTAAAGAGAAGAAGAAAGTGGACGACTTGAGTATGAGCGTCGTGAATATCGGCGCCAATTATCTCCTAGTACATGTGATTGGATATGCTGTTATGAATTCGCCTTATCTTTTGAGTTATATTGGTAAGTTAATAATGCCAATCCATTACAATCCCTTTAGTAACTAAGCAGAATTTGTAAACAATGAATTACTAATCGTCGTGTCGTTGGTCTTGCAACAACCGCTTAGGTTTAATGCCCAGACAGGTGCAAATTATAAATTAAAAACTAAAATGTTATATTAATCTATATTATTTTATTTTCAGGTAACTACTACGACAAACCATCAGAGTTCTCAGTCTACTACGGCTTGATCATCATATCAGTATTCCTAACTATAGTCACTCCTTTCATGCCGCGGTTCCTACGCAAGGGCAGCATAACTTATGAGGAGCTCTCTCTAGTCAACATACTGCTCCTCATAGAACTGTCAACTGTATGCCTGAGTGTTGGCATGCACAACTTTTCTTTAGGATTTGCTATAGCAGTAGTTTTTACGCCTTTGGCACTGATGTGCAGTGTAGTTGTCAAAGGTGCAGGGAGGGCGGGGTGAGTTCTCTTTGTGATTTATGGGTGCTTGGTATAATATAACCAGTGATAATAAAGAAAATGACGTTGAAAATGGCGGCGCTTCTCATGTCTCTCACACGCGTGTTAAAATTTTGATAAATAAATCTACTTTCCGACTATGTTCTTAAACGGTTCCTGGTATTTTTCTGTTTCAGTAAATTTTACCTAATGTTAAAGCGAATAGCCTGCCTCCTCGTGCACCCCCTGGTGGCTATATCGTTCAGTATGATCATCTATAGCAAGTTTCTGTTCCCTGAGGAAAACGTCTTCGAGATGCTGAGTAGAGGATCTGATGCCGCCATGCAGGCCATTATGTTCTCCATCGTCGATTCTTTGGTATGTTTTCAACGCTTGCCGCCTTATTCCAAAACGCGATCTAAGTTTAGTACTGGTTTTAGTGCTTGGTTTAAACCACGACTATATAAAACGTTATTACAAAATAAGGTTTATCACAAGTTCTTAAACTATCTTTGGTACTAAAGTACCCCTGAGACCCCTAGTTTATCTATGGTACTAACTTATTTGAGAATAGAGTGTTGAATATAATTTGGTGTCTTTTAATTTTAAATCGTTAAAATTGGATTTAATACTATTGACTTGATGGATTTGGAAGATTTGGATATGCGTCTCAGCGATCTTACAGACATCGTCGTCGTGTGAATCCTTTTGAATTGAGTGACACAGATTTTAGGTAAACATAAGTATAGGCTCACAAAACGTTCTCGCGAAAGAATTGTGTATTTCAACGTGAAGATTTCGACCTTCGAGGATGCTCATTGCTGATTGAGCAATAATTTGACGTAACATTTCCTTAAATATAATGTTCGCGGTAGGTAGTCGGAACAAGATGATACGAAGTACTGCTTACTTAATAAATAAAAATCCATGTTTTTTTTTCCAGCTATACGGCAACTGGCTGTTCAACTTAACAGCTGCAGTAATCCTGCCCATCTGGATTATATTCTGGCAAATACTTAGCATTAAGGTCGACGCTCCCTAGGATGCCAAAATTGTACAATATTTAGTTATAATCCTACTAACAAATCGTTTAGAAATACTCTATAAAAGGGACAATTTGTAAACTTGTGTTTTGTTTAACATCTAAACACACACATTTTCTACTGCCGTCGATATTTTTTCATTCTATTTATTTATATTAGAAGGAGTAAACTTTAAGTTATTTTGTATTGTTATAAGGATTGAATTGGCCAATTTAATAGTTGCAATGCGTGAAATGTTTTTAAAAGAATCTTGTAACCTGTTATTCCATTGCCAGAAATAGTTGGTGATTTTATGCATAACTCGCATTCTCTATTAAAATCATGTAAAAGAATGACTCTCAGTATTGTAAAGTTTATAATAAAAACCAAGTAGGTAATGTGTATTATTGACTTTTATTTACCTGCACAGGAACCCATATTACTTAAAAAATAATGTTGACTTGGCTAGCATTCCACGCTTATCCGGTGTCTGACTGACGTTACTCATTATTCAACTTGACTCGCAGACTTCCAGTACTATTTTATTTTATACTAATATTATAAAGAGGAAAGATTTTGTTTGTTTGTTTGTACCGAATAAGCTCCAAAGCTACTGGACCAACTTTAACCATTTTTTCCCCAATAGATAGCTACATTATTCCCGAGTAACATAAGCTATATTATAACATCACGTTACGACTCACGGGAGCCTAGCAGTAACCAATATTTACGTAACGCAGGTGAAATAAGCCACGTGGACGAAGTCGGAAGTCGGAAGCTAGTCTGTAATAATGTCCATCGTCGAATTTAAGATCTTTATTTTGACACAAATCAGAACCACAACGACAAATAACGGGCAGGCACTGATTTGTATGACGATGATCTACGATGCAGTTATCGAAGTGGCCTAGCGATAGGCTGCTACGCTGCTTGTCGCTGGTTTGATGCCCGCATGGATTAAATATTTATAAAGTAAATGCAGTCACGATTCATACTAAATTTCTATTAGTGGCAAAGTTTCAATTAACTCTTCAGTACTGCTCCAATAAAATTCTCTCTTGGTATTTAATGGTTATCTCTAGTCTAGACTATTATCATTTACCAAATTGTATATTTAGAATACATAGAATTTATCCTAATTTTAATTCAACTTATTCTAATTCAATTTAATCTTAGTTACTTAATTCGATCTAATCTATTCCAGTACAAAATGGTAGGTAGTTTTTGTTTTATCCAAATAGTTCATTTATTACTGTTTTAATTATTGAATTATCTGCGCATAATATATTGCATGCTGTGCTTTTACGGGCCTGTGGACGGTGAGCAATGGGTAGCTCACCGTCCTTACGTTGCATAACGACAGGCCGTGTCGACGGCGCGTTCGTGTTCCACGCGCGCCTCAAAGACATGTCAGCAAAAGGAAGGGGCCACTGAGGGCCGATGGCTGCCGGGGCTGCGGGTTGTTCGCATGAGATACTGCGCCCCCGGAACGCAAAGGGCACAAGAAGGAACATGGGTGGGTTTTAGTCAGTAAAAGTCTGACACTCCCTCCCGCCCCGCCCAGGGCGGGAGAAGTTATTTGATGATTTCCCACCCACCAAAAAAAAAAAAAAAATGCTGTGCTTTTCTATAAGTAATGAGGCGCTTTAGATTTAAGTTTTGCAATATACAAATTATAAAGTAAATGTAATCATTGTTGCAAAGCCTAATAATGAATACCTACATAAATATAATACGGAACCTCTCCTGTGTCTGTCCTACTGGTACTTGGCCAGATTTGAGGGTACTCAAAGGGTAAAACGGGGGGCCCTATGACTGAGACTTTGCTGTCCGTGTGTCCGTCCGTCCGTTTGTCTGTCTGTCCGTCTGATAGTAAGACAGTTGATGTATTGCTGTTGCCGCTATAACAAATACTAAAAAACAGAATAATATAAATATTTAAGGGGGCTCCCATATAAACAAGACATGATTTTCTTGCCATTTTTATAGATGGTACGGAACCGTTCGCGCGCGAGTCCGACTCGCATTTGGCCGGTTTTTCTTTTTTAACTATTGCATATTATCGTAAACCATGTAATGATCGCTACGCTTCGGTGAATAAGTTATCCCGGTGAATATTAATGAAAAGTACTGAGACTATTGTAAGTTCTAGATCAAAGTGAACGCAACGTCTGGGAAATAAATTGGTAACAGTATAAAAAAGCAAATTTTCCGAAAGCGAATAAAATAAAATGAAGGATAGGGTTTTACTTCGCACCTTATCAGATTAAGTAACTTTGAGTAAATTGATTGTCTTTCCCCGAGACGTTTATTTTCGTTGTGAAAAATCAGAAGTCGTGGGGGTATGTATTTAAAATATCGTTATTGACATTTAAAACTTGTTTTCGTAACAACATTAATATTTTCGCAGCAAATAAATAAAAATAACAAAAACGTAGTTGCACATTGTGAGTATCGGCTTCGATGTCTTTTTACACTCAATATATTTTTATATGTTCTAACTACGCTTGTGCCAGCGACTTCAGTCGCGTGGCCTTTTCACCCGCGTTAAGTTACGTCTTTAGTTACTGCTCCTCTCCTGTGTGTCGTAGCGTGATGTTATACGGCCTAAAGCCTTCCTCGATAAATAAACTATACGTCACAAAAATATTTTTTCTATTCGAACCAGTAGTTCCTGGGATTAGCGCGTTCAACCAAGCAAACAAACTCTTCAGCTTTATAATATTAGTATAGATTTTTACGTATATATTCCGGGATTATGCTTTATAACAGCTAATGGAACTAAGGATATAAACATAAGTACCGAGTAAATGTGAACAAATGTGAAAAACAATACATTGGGATAATAATTATTCTTTAGTGTTTTAGTGTGAACAAGTTCTAGACCGGTGTGGCTGTTTACAAGAAAAAGATATGGCTATCTTCGTCCAAGTTATTGGTACTGTTCTCTGTAAGTATGGCCGCTGTACATACCTACGTATTCATAGTGCTTAATAGTGATTTCTACCTACCTTCTAGAGGGGGGTCGATAGTACCGTGCCTAGCAGGGTTGCGGAATTCGTTCGAAAGAGTCACCGCGGCCTTGGAACGCAAGGGGCATTAGGAGGAACACAGATGGGTTTTAGTCAATAAGAGTTTAACACCTACTTCCGCTCCGCCCATAGTGGAAGAAGTGTGATGATTTCCCATCCCTAAAAAAATAATCTACATTCTAAAATGTTCAAACTCAAACTCAAGACGATTTATTTCAAATAAACCATTTACAGATGTTTTTGAGTCCGTCAAAAACTTGAAGCTACAAAAAGTAGGTTTGTATGGAAAAGAACGATCAAGAAACTCCATGAAGACATTTTTACGTTAATAATGAATGATAACTGCCTCGGTAGCCTAGTGGTCCTAAGCGCAACTGCTACGCTAGAGGTCTTGGGTTCGATTCCCAGGTCGAGCAAAGTGTTATTGGGTTTTTCTATGAAATTCTCAATAGCAGCTCGGAGTTAGGATTTGTGCCCGGTTAATGGCAATAGGCTCGCCCCCTATTACATGGGACCTAAACACCGGCGAACTGTGGGTGTACATTGTTCCACCTCTGCCGTTTTTTTTTTTTTTTGTTCTTTTTTTTTTTTTTTTTTGGTGGGTGGGAAATCATCAAATAACTTCTCCCGCCCTGGGCGAAACGCCCACACGCCTGTATTCCCCGAAGGGTTAGACACCTCTGCCTAACCCTTCGGGGAATACAGGAGTGATGGTATGCTAAATCTTTTTCTTCATAATTCCAGTATGCTATTCTTGCTCTAACATGGGCATGTTGATGGCATGGCCGTCTTCCACCATCATCCTCTTCAAATCTGAGAACACCACGCTGCACCGGCCCATGGGGGTAACAGAAGTATCACTCTTCGGGGGTCTACCGGCCATAGGAGCGCTGATAGCCAACCCCATCGCTGGAGTGGTGTTAGACAGATTGGGGAGAAAAAAATCGATCATGTCGTCTTCTTTGATGTTAGTGGTGAGTACCAGGGTGGCATAGTGTTAAGATTTGAGCCCCCGGATTCTCGGAACTAAATTAACAAACTCAGTGCCAACCGTCACCTACTGTGATTGGGTGTTGATAGAATTATCAACAAATTCAATAAATAATTGACAGTCAATTATTTATTATTTAGGCTTTGTGCCCGGTTAATAGCAATAGGCTCGCCCCCTATTACATGGGACCTTAACATTCCTGCGAACTGTGGGTGTACACTGGTACACCTGTGCCTAACCCTTCGGGGAATACAGGCGTGATGGTATGAGAGTGAAAAATAAACTATTCTATTATACATAACTGTTATAAAAACAAGATTTGTAATTTTTGGTGATTTTGACATTTGCATACCAAACTTTGGTGAAATGTATACGTTTACAATAATCTAAAATTCTAGACCATTTGCAGAGCAGGTATGAATGTATTACATATGAATAACTGAGATTTTGTTCAGAAAACATCGATATTATCGATAGCCCCATCGAATAAACGTAAAAGTGAAAAACGTTAACTTTCAGGAGAAAATAAAAACGCTTACTCCTTAATATCGCGAGTTTCTTTGCAAGCAGGTCTATACAATCAATAATGTATTATGAAATTGAAGGTAAAAAATAACTTTGGACTGAACTAGAATTACTTTTAACAAGTCGTCGTTAATTTTCGAGAAAATCATTAAATCCTTATAATTTGTAGTGGAATTAGAGTGATCAGTTCACTGTTATAGATTCATTACATATCAATAGCTCATTCTAAGGCAAATTACGCTTCGTTTTATCCAAAGAATACTAGTGTTTATTTTAAAAAGATAGGAAACTTATGTATTATATTTAGTAAGAAATAACGCAAAATTATAATGCCAAGTTAACTTCTCAGGTAACATACATAATGTATGTTCACACACAAAAATAAATATATAAAACACGAATAAATGCGCAAAAGTCTATTACCTATACTGAATAACAGATAAGCAACTAAGACAAACGTTTAGCTGTTTATAAATGATTATTCTTGTGTAATCGACAATGAATTAATTAAACGTGTGATAGTCGCGTACTTATATTTATTTATTTATTAAAGCTTTATGCACAAATGTAAAACAAAATACATCGTACAAAGGCGGACTTAATGCCATAGGCATTTTCTACCAGCCTACCTACTTATGTTCTTAAGACAAAAAATATATTATTTTCGTGGGAAAAAAGGAACCACGTACAATTGCAGACGTATTATTAGACTAAGAAATATTCAAAAAATTGTGAGGATGGGATAAGGAATCGAAAATAAGACAAAAGAAAATCGTGCATGAGCTCTTGTAAGTTTATTTGTTGCGGCCATCGTTATGTAGATGGTGTGAAAAAACTCACTGACGACGTCGAAATGTTCTGGTTACGAAAATATTAAAGGTTAAAGTTCCAAATTTTTTCACGAAATTAAGTTGGAAATAAGTAATTTAACTAAACTTGAAATATCTCGATCTGAAGAAAAACTTCTGTCGTGTCACTTCCTCTCTCTCTTCCTCAAGAGAGAAGAAAAATAAGCGCGCGCACTGCTCTCTCTTGCTCCTACAGCCCTTGCCTTTCATATATTAATATGAAATGTAACTCTCTCTCTTTCTATCTTCACTGACTTATATCTCCCTCTCAACTTCCGTTCGTTCGATCACACTCATTTCCGCAACGCTTTCGTCTCGCATTCGCCAGCTTACTCCCCAAGTCAAGCCAGCGTAAAGAAGTTTTACTTCAAAAAGAAAAAAATATTATGAGTTTCATATTGCAATGGTAATAGTCTTATCAAAATTTGAGATATGAACCGCTATTGTGAGTAGGTAATACGCGACTGCTTTAGTTTTGAATCTTCATACTCGTTAAAAAAGTTATTAAAAAATATCAAGATCGTATTGTATAATTTCCCCGGCATTGCAAACTACAAATCTTTATTTCACTCTTTGTTATGAGATTCTGGTACACCTATGACCGCTATGTAAAGTGTTTTGTAATCAGTGTTTGCTGTCTGTAGGCCCTTAAGTCTTTTTCCAGATCGCCTGGTCAATTATAGTGTTAACGAGTCAAGTGGAACTGATCCTGACCGCCATGTTTTTAGGAGGTCTTGGGTTCGCCATCTTCCTGGAAAGTACTATTTACATCAGTGAGATCTGCCAGGACTCCATAAGAGGTACAACATCGACGCGCAACTTGTTGCTATGCATTCGTGTTCATTCTAGACACCCTAGCATTGAATTTGTTAGTCGCAAGAAACTTTTATTCCATACATGTTGACTTTATGGGTAGGTATAGGACTAATTTGAACACTGTGGGTCTACAATTGCTTACAATTTTCTTCGACTTCCATCATGTATCAACAATGAAGATTCTTTTTATAAAACTTTTCTGACTCAATTTACTCCTAGGAGTAATGAGAAAAAAATACTTTTAAAGCAATTTGAAGCCTCAAATAGGCTTTGTATCTTAGATTCAAAACAGGTGATCCTTAAAATTATATTTTTCAAATATTGTTCTATTATTGGGCCCATTGTTGGGCCCAATAAATGTTGGGCCAAATGGGTTAGATTGGTGTTTTCAGACTTATATAATCATCGGTTCATGTTTCTTCAGGATGTCAGTAATGGCCACGATAAGTTAGAATTACCTTAGATAACTTTTTTAGGAACGATGACTTCTGGACCGCTGCAGTTCTATGGCTTTGGTTTGTTGGTCTCCTATTTCCTGAGCGGATACCTAACTTATCACCAGATGGTATACGTCTGCCTGTCCTCGTCTGTGACTGGATTTTTGGTACTTTATGTACTCAAAGAGTCGCCTTTGAATCTCATGGCAAAAGGCCAAGAGAAGGTAAGATTTGGTTGAAGAGTCCTAAGGGTTTCTGATACCCTGGTACTTACATAATTATTTCGTCGTCCTTTTTCCGTCATTTCAGGATGCAGCGAAATCTATAGCATTCTACAGAAGTAAAAAGACAACATCCAAAGAAGTATTGCAAGAAATGGATAAATTACGACGGATTTTTAAATGTCACACAGAAGGTATTAATTATGCAGTTAATAAACTTCCCGCTTTTGTGTTCCCGTCGGATAATTTAGGACTTTGGCTTAATTCTCAGTCTACGCAGACATAGCCTCAGTAGAATCTAGACTTTAATGTTTTTGTTTTTCAGACGTCCAATTACTTACAAAGACAGGAGAAAACAATGCGCAAACCTCAGCGGAGACTAAGAAAATGTCATGCTGGCAATTTTACAGTAAGTATTGGCTTTTAATAGGTAGGCCTATCAAAATTCAAGCGAAAGTCGATGAAAATTTAATTTTTAAATTAAATAAACGATGGTTAGCGATAAAATCTATAAAAATTAAAATAGCATACACTCGTGCTCGTATTAGATCGCTATAAGTATTACGTGGACATTTGAAAAAATTGTTTTAAAAGTTGGTGTGTTTATAGTTAGAGATAATTTAGAGATGTTTATTTTATTAAACCACTTTCGCCGCTGACTGTCCTTATAAAATACCGAATGAAATTGTGTATATTTTTATGATATTTGATAGTACAATAATCATAATAACATCAACACATTAGTAGTACCTATGTCTTTACAGAAAACTCGCCATCAACTCAACGTGAATTTACCGTTATAATGATCCTGATGGTGGCAGGCATCTTCCAAGGTATACCGGCAATATTGGTGTACGCAGAACCCGTATGCGCACAGGCAATACCTCTTGACGTGATGTCTCCGAATCTTTGCAGTGTTCTGTTGGGAGTAGTCATGGAAATCGCCGGTACCATTTCTGCGTATCTAACTGATGTCGTTGGAAGACGGGTGAGACCTATCTACATACTAATTTCCTTACACATTTTGAACTCCTGGTAGCTGATTTTAGTGCAGATGTTAGCAGAGCTCTTGTAGGTCGACAGAAGTTATTCAGCGACGGGCACAAGATATCGCAGAAGAGACGATCGAGCCATATAACTACTAACTTCATATTTACTGGTGGGGTACCTGGGGCTGTTATATGAAGAGAATTTGGTCAGTCATCATGAACATTAAGTGCTCGCTTCGAATTAAAACCCCTCCCTCATATTTTGTTTCAATTTTAGAAAGAGATGACCTATACAAAATCAGAGACCACATTACCCTTTTTTGTTGAGGGTGTGGTTGGGAATGAGAGCTATCTTCCTCAGATCTTATGAACTCCGTGTTCTCAAAACGTAGATGTCAGCATGATAAGCCTCTTCTGACTAACTGCTGGTGGGGTTAACAATGTCAAGCCAAGAGTCGTACAATGCAAAAAAGAGATAGTGCTATACAAAACCCCGACTTACCTACACCTACCCTTCTTCGCGCTTAAACAATACTGACTTTTTCTTAGACAGCTTTTGAAAATGTGTTTGAGATGTGGGCAAAATGCCTTCATAAGCTTTTTTACCCGACTGCGTCAGAAGAATTATTATTATTATTGATTTATTTTATCCAGGCACTCATTATTTACTCATCCATCGCTGCTGGTTTAAGCTGCATAGTACTAGGAACACAGATCCTGACGGAGTGGGGCCCAAAATGGACGATGCCAGTATTCCTATATATGTACACAACTTTTTATACGTTTGGGGCAGGAACCGTGCCCTATGTGGTCTTGGCTGAAGTATTTGTACCAGAGGTTAGTTATTCTTATAAATTAATATTGAATCGCATTGAAATTTCGATTATAAATAAAAAACCTGGCTCTTGCCTTATCATCATCATATCAGCCGTAGGACGTCCACTGCTGGACATAAGTCAGCCTGGCTCTTGCCTGCTTTTTAATTATTTGACATGGTTTTAAAACCTGACAGACATGTTTGACGACCCCACTCACTAAGTCTACGACTATTAGTTTTTTCAAAACCTTCATTCTATCAGGTTAACCTAGTACTTATTTATTTTCAGGTAAAAAGCATCATGTCAATGTTAGCATTGGAATGGGGGTGGACACTCAAATTTCTTCTCTTTTTCGTGTTCAACCTCCTACTGACTTCTGTAGGCTTACCCCCAGTCTTCTATTTTTTCTCTTTTGTCTGCTTTTCTACTGCTGTTTTCTTCTTTTACTTCTTACCAGAGACAAAGGGTTTGCCCGTTTATGCTATTCAAGAATTGTTTACGAAGAAAAAATGATTTTGTTACTTATAAGTTTTTAACTTTGTTAAAATTGTTTTAAGCCTAGCGCTTTTATTTTAATTTTGAAATAATATATATCTGTGACCATCTTTCCCCCTGTGAAAGAGCAGACTGTGTTGCCATATCACAGATACAAAAATACGTTGATTACTGATGACGACGACACGCCCCGGTTGGTTCAGTGGCTGGGCGTGGGCGATTGGCTTGCTGCGCTGTGTATGTTGAGTTCCGGGGCTGGTTGTTTGTGTTTAAATTAAAGTCTGAAAGAGTAAAAACCATCCAAGTTACACAGGAACAAAAGCAACATACTCGTTAACTTGCGGAATCGTTTTTTTTAAGGAACAAACAACGTCATATTTGGTCTGGTTGATAGGTGAGGTTGCACTTTTGTCTTGGGTTTACAAATGGTTGAAGACTAATTAATCTCGTAGTGTTAAGAAATCTCCGTGTCTACATAGATAAGCCTATGGTTCTTGAAGATTGCACAAGTGTTGCATAAGCTTAAAGACCTTGAATATACTACAAGTAGACCGGTTCTAAAAAAGGAACCGGTGTTATGTAGTGTCTTCAGTGTGTCACTAAGTTTATGTTCTGTCTAACGTAACGGGTGTTTTTTTGGGGTTTGTCATTCAATATTAAATAAAACACATGCAAATAATGCTCATGTCTATGAAATTGGCTTTATTTAACCATCACACCATCACGCCTGTATTCCCCGCAGGGTTAGACGGAGGTGTAACAATGTACACCCACAGTTCGCCGGTATTTTTTAGGTCCCATGTAATAGGGGGCGAGCCTATTGCCGTTAACCGGGCACAAATCCTAACTCCGAGCTGCTACTGAAAATTTCATAGAAAAACCCAATAACATTTTTTTCTTGACCTGGGAATTGAACCCAAGACCTCTGGCGTAGCAGTCGCGCAGTTAGGCTTTATTTAATTGATCATTTTATGCCATTTGCGTTTAAATACCTATGATTTCGGGCATATAAACGGCTACCTTGAATTCAGCGCAATAATGATGCTGGCCAGAATGTTACCGTCAATGGAGAGAGCTTGATTGACCATGATTACTGACTTCTTGGTACCTCAGTTGAATGGCATTGATGTGACAGAAGTCTGGTTTCTATCTCTTTATAATGGAAGTAAAATAAAGAAGATTTTTTAAACAAACAAACAAAACTTTTTCAGCCTTATCAAGTACATTAGTATACATAACTATAGTAATAAATGAAGTATTGTGCAGTTAGTTCCAGATACATGCAGTTGCAATTTTTCTTGTTGGCGTGTCGATGGTAATCTAAATTGATAGTCAGCCCAGAATGAGTTGGTGTGGCATTGTCAGTAGAGTTCGTGACTGTACTGATTAGACGTGACTGCACAGATCCTGATAACTGGTACATCCTGGTATACAGTTATCATTCATTGGCACCTGTGTTATCAAATTTGTTTGTTAGTTTTCACCATCTCAATAATAATAAGTAACATGGAATAAAAATCATAATAATTAAGTAGTAATAAAACAATTCTACTGTACAATATCTAAACAAATAAATTAAAATAAAGTGTCTGTCAATCAGCTCTTTACTAAATGCATGTGATTTTTTACTACTTCTATCAGAAAACCAATTTTTAAAATATTTGCCAGTCTGTCTACCTATCTGTTTGTTCCAGCAAATCTCCGAAATGGCTGGGCCGATTTTGACGAGACTCACTGGCAGATAGCGTATGTTATAATGAGTACACATATGAGAACATATGCCATTCTTATTACACAAAAATATTTAAGGTTCTGCGCAGAAAATAAAACACCGCAGATAACGGGCTCTCACACGGACGAATATTATACTTACAGTTTATCAAATTCATAAACAGTTGGTACATTTTATCAACGCTTGTTCGCTAACAAGCGTTAGTAGCTGTTACCGGTCGTTGACTCCATGCAAAGAGGTCAAGGTCCCTTCTGATCACACGAGACGAACGGTCAATATTTAACCGATACGATCAATTTACTGTTGCAAGATTATGGGTACTTAGTACCTCTCGTATTGTATCCAAGTAAACAAGATAAGTGCAATAGTATTGTTAAACAAAAAGAAACATCATTATTTCAATCAATATACCTACCTAAAAGTTCAAATTGTTTGTTTGTAAGAGTGATTTATGAAAGTATTATTCCAATACAAAATTTGTTTCACTTATAGATGCTACACTATTGCCGAAGACGATAGGAATAACTACCTTTAGTATCCTGGTCCGTCAGTTCGACGAAGACGCGGGAAAAAGTTAGTTATAATTAAATAGTATGTACTGATCTACCGACCTGGAGAATAAAAGCAAAGATTAACAGTCAAAAAAACATGTCATCAGCGATGCTGATACAGGCCGCATCCAACCGTAGTCCTTATGGAAATCTTTGAGGGAGGCCTTTGCCAGCAGTGGACGTCCTGCAGCTCATATGATGATGATGATCAGCGTAGCTAGAATTGTTTTCGAGATACATTTTTGAGAAGACAAAACACAAAATTAAAATTTTATAATGACAGAAAAATAGAAATCCCTACCGCAGCTAACAAAAGAGCTGATAACTATGAAACCGCTGAACCGATTTCCATCAAACAACTAAGAGCACTCCCGACTACTTCACATTTCAAACAAAAAAAAAACCAAAATCAAAATCGGTTCATGCGTTCAGGAGCTACGATAGACACACACACAGAGACACGTGAAACTTATAACACCCCGTCGTTTTTTCGTCGGGGGTTAAAAATAGGTATTTTGCTTAACCCATATCATCCCAGTGTTCCATTTTTGAAACGGTTACTTTTTTTTCTTTTTATTATAATTTTTGAACGTATTTTTAAATTAGTGTTTTTCAAAAATGGAACACTGGGATGATATGGGTTAAAGCGGAACATAATAAAAACACTAAACTAACTCGTACGTAGATAAATTAATTTGCTTTAAAAGGATCTTTGTTTTCTGTAAAAAGAATTTAATTCCCGCGGCTCCGTCGAAAAATTACAAAAAGCGGAACAGTCATTCAATTTTAAGTAAAAAATTGGGACGTCTAACCTACTAAGCACACATACACTAAATCGAGAACGTTCTCACTTTTGAAGACATTAAAAAATAAATTAAACTTTAATTAAAATTCAGACTGTTACGTCTTAACATTGATTAGTAATTTATGATCACATTGTATCAGTCGTATTCATTAGAGTCCTATTGTGTCACTATCTTCATTGAATATGAATGAGACAGAACTTAATTATGTAACAAAAACTGTACCGGCTAAAGGGCGGTTACAACCTATTATTTTCTGGCTGCGTAGACGTATGTACGTACGTAAACGTACATGCACTTAAAAAAGGCGTAAGCGACATGAGGAATAAGGATTATGATTATTTTTATCGCAGTGTCCCCTGTCGAGCGATTATAGTGTTGTGAAGAGGTGTAACAATAACGTTGTTTTAATAACTGCTATTTTTATTCATATTCTTATGTTGTTTAAATATGTGTCGATGTTTTTGAATTTTTAGTTTGTTCAGAGAATATCAGCAAGAATGTAGTTTTTGTTAAGATAACTAGCTGAAAATAACAACCGAGGGGCAATTCTACCAACTTTTAGGAACAATCTAATCTGCCAAAAATGCCTTAAATTCACCAATTTTTTTTTTAAATTGACTGTCGCTGATTTGAGATTGCAATTAGATATTGGACAGTTTATAATTAGTAAAATTTACCTTCTGGTATTTCTTCTAAATTCAATACTAAGTTTAACTATTATGATACTAATTGTATAAGTATATTTACAACATTCGTGTTCAGGTAAGGTTCAAAGTCAAGACCTTTCACTTGCTAGTCCGACGTCTAAACTTGATTAATTTATTATGCAATAATATTTTAAACAGCAAAACTGGTTAACATCAAGTTGTTTTGACATCACTCCGCCGAGTATAAGCATTTAGGTTAGATTTGCAATCAAAATATAAGAAGTAAGTGTTAATTTTTATAACTTAGTTGTCGAGAGGTAGTTAAAACCCAGCCAAGATCGAGTCGGACTTACACATACAATGTTATGAGCAAAAAACGCCAAAAGAAACCACATATTTTTGTTATAACCTTATTTTATCTTGCGTTAATTATGAACAATGCTAAAATTACAAAACAAGTGTAGAATCGAGACTGATTGCAATTAAAAACAATACCAAAAACGCTGTTATTCACGTCCTTACTACAATAGTTTGACAACACTAACAAAAACATAACGGTGACACTAAAATGCAACGAAAATAACGTTATACTAATAACGTTACTCTCACATCGCTAAACACAACGCTATTCGCTAAAACACACGTTCTAACAGTTCACGGCCAGTCCTGTACTAGGCACTTAGCGAGCTGCACGCCACTCACTATCAGACAGTGTTTACAAGTGTTGGTGCGATATCAGTATTACTTGTTTGGGTGAGTTTTATGGCTATATTTAAGTTATTTTGTACCGTAAAAAATGTTTTGTTTATAAAATAGTGTTGTTGTAACCACTCCAGCTAGTCGTAGTTTTGTTATTATGTACTAGGAGGACATGTTTTAGAGGTTCATTCATACTGATATCATAAAGAGGGAAGATTTTTTTGCTTGTTTGTACCGTATAAGCTCCGAAACTACTGGACCGATTTCAACCACTTTTCACCAATAGATAGCTATTTTATCAGGAAGTAACATAGCTTATATAACACCACGCTACGACACACGGGAGCTGAGCAGTAACAAAAGAAGTAATTTAACGCGGATGAAAATATAATTTAATGAATATTGGCTTACTACAAAATTAGTAGTCACCAGAGCCTCGGAAATCGTTGATGATCCTGAGCACGTTGAGCCCGGCGATGGCTCCCGCGTCCTTAGTGGCCTGGCGCTGGGAGTGGTTGAAAAAGGGCCGGCACTGTGATGACCGCGTCGCGTACTGTCGTGCCGAGGTAAGCTTCCGCCGTCTCCTTCGTCTTCGTCAGCACCATGCTGCTGATCTCCTCGGGCGCGAACCGCGAAAGCACGTTTATCCAATGTCCCTGTGCGTGATCTCTCCCCGTTCGTGTCTGATTGCCGTCCAATCGTAATATAAGTGGGATTGCATCTGTGTTTGCGCACACACTTCAGCACTATAACATCTCCTGCGTACTTGGCTAGTCTCCTTTGAGATTAGCTGCAGCCACTGAAATTCGATCTGGTGAATATTATTGAATACTCTTCAATTTTATAAAGTCCTAGTACATTTATCTGGAAGGTCAATGCAAATATCTGTCATTCACTACAAATAATGGGATTTGTTTGTTATACATAATCATCCATTCGGGATCATTGACTTGATCTCTATAAAAATAATTGTTATTGCTATTATTTATTGCCCTACGAAAAATAATAATAGCAAATATGTTTTAGATAACTACAATACGAGCAATAATAATCATTATTAACGTATTTATATCAATGCATATTATTATTATATAGCTGAAGAGTTTGTTTGTTTAAATTGCGCTAATCTTCGAAACTACTATGTCTATAAAAAGCTAAAGAATATCTCTTATTATCAATTTAGTAAGAAAAATTACGACCAAAAGCTCGTTATAGAATATAGCTCTAAAATATACCTATTACTTAAAACTAGTTTCAATCAATACCCATGCGTTTAAACTTTACAGTATTAATTAAATAATGCCCCGTTGGTCTCGTGGTCGCAAGCACGACTGATGAGCGCAGGGTCCCGGGTTTGATTCCCAGGTCGGGCAAAAAGTGTTATTGGATTTTTCCATTAGGATTTGCTCAGTAGCAGCCCGGAGTTTGAAAGTTGGTGGTGTGACACCCCCGTGTCTCGAAAAGCACGTAAATCCGTTGGTCCCGGCTGTCATTCGTAGATCTCGGATAGTCAGAAGACAGGAAGTCTGACAACCAGTCTAACCAAGAGGTATCGTGTTTCCCTGTAACTGGGTTGTGGAGGTCAGATAGGCAGTCGCTCCATGTTAAACACTGGTATACAGCTGTATCCGGTTGCACTGGAAGCCGACTCCAACATAGTTGGGAAAAGGCTAAGCAGGTGATGATGACAGTATTGGTTAAGTCTTGACCAAGGTTTTATAATACGACCCTTAATAATCTTGACCCTCACCATCACTATTACTTTGCTATGCAGATAGATTGGTGGTCGTAATACTCACACCACTATTAACGGACAGGAAGACAGACGGTGGTGCTATTTTTTTTGTCATAAACTAGCTTGTGTCTTTGACTATGGCCGTTTGAATTTCGGTTAGGACTATTTGTTTTTCTAATATAAAAGTAATAAGTCCCTCTTTATAACATCAGCTATGTTACCGGTAAAGGTCCCATCAAAATCGGTCCAACCGTTTCAGAGATGAGCCGGACGAAACAACAGACAGACAAAAATAAGAGGTTGTTTGGTAGGTATAAGTACCGTGTGAGTGTTTTCACAATAATATGTATTTAGTAAAAAGTTGTTATTTTGACGTTACAAACAGACATTTCAATTTTATTTTTTTGTATAGATGTCTTTAAACGAGTCAGGGAGGATGTGAGGCCGGTATTTTGTGCCGGGAGTAGTGTGGGACAATAGGTAGGTACTCCGACGGTGTACTCCATTACTAACTAACTACTTTTTTAGTTCTGTGATGGCAAGCACGACTGTTGAGCGGGTTCCGGGTTCGATTCTCCAGGTCCGGCATAGAAAAAGTGTTATTGGGGTTTCTCAGGAACTTCTCAGTAACAGCCCGGAGTTTGGAAGTTGGTGGTGTAACACCCCGTGTCTCGGGAAGCACGTAAGGCGGTTGGTCCTGCGCCTGATCTCTCCCCGGTTGTTTCGGATTGCCGTCCCGTCGGACTATCGAATCGGTTTGGAGCATACATGCTGTTACAATCCCCCTTGGTGAATTTAAGTGAAGTGAGCGTGGTGAGCTTCAATCCTTTGAATCAGGGTGAGATCGACCTGAATTTCACTTCGCCTAATTGCCTTAGCTATCAGATAAGTTGTACGATGTTCATGCTCCCATCAGAAAAATCAAGCTGAAGCGTCCGCCCGCGCCATGGATGAATCGGGGAGTGCTGATGGCAATGAGGCGAAGGGACCGCGCGTTCCGGAAGTTTAAAAAGAATCGGTCGGAGGATAACTGGACCCTCTTCAAATCTGCTCGCAATCGTTGCAACCAGATGATACGCAACGCTAAACGCCGCCACATTCTTGATAATATCACTTCTTCTTCTCCTGCCGATATTTGGAAGTTCCTTGGAACTCTAGGTATCGGCAGATCGCGGCATTCAGACCTTCCTATTACATTTGGTTTGGACGATCTAAATCGCCATTTTGCCACTGTCCCCACTCTTGACTGTCCAACCAAATGTCAAACCATTGACTATCTTGATGGCCTGACGCGACCCAGTATAAACCCCTTTGCCTTCGTCCCAGTCGACCCGGGTGAGATCAAAAAGATTATCCTTTCCATTAAATCTAGAGCCGTAGGTTGCGATAACATTAGTCGCCATATGATCGTGACGGCTCTTGATCAGCTCCTTCCTGCAATCTCCCATATTGTTAACTTCTCCCTATACTCCAATGTTTTCCCTTCGCTATGGCGGAAGGCCTACGTCCGACCGCTACCCAAAATTTCTAACCCCACCCTTCCCAGTCACTTTCGACCAATTACCATTCTTCCCTTTTTGTCCAAAGTGCTCGAGGCCTGTGTTCATAAACAATTCTCCCACTTCATTCACAACAACTCTCTCATTAGTCCGTTCCAATCCGGTTTCAGGCCCGGCCACAGTACTGTTTCAGCTCTTCTTAAAGTGACTGATGATATAAGGCGAGGAATGGAAGACACAAAAGTTTCAGTTTTAGTGCTGATTGATTTTTCCAATGCTTTTAATACCGTCAGTCATGAAGTCCTTCTACCCATCCTCTCCTATCTAATGGTCTCTCCTGAGGTTTTAAATTGGTTCTCTTCCTATCTTCGGGGGCGTCAGCAGTCAGTTCTGGAGGGTAACTCCTCTTCTGGCTGGTGTGATCTTGATGCTGGCGTTCCTCAAGGCGGTATTTTATCTCCTCTACTTTTCTCTATTTTTATAGATCATGTTACAACCGTGCTTCAGTGTGCGTATCATCTTTATGCTGATGACTTGCAGCTCTACAGTCAGGCTGGTGTCGACAACTTATCCGATGCGATTGAGGAGCTAAACCGGAATTTAGCAGTAGTGAAGGATTGGTCTGATCGTTTCGGGGTAGCGGTTAACCCAACCAAGTGTCAGGCAATCATTATAGGGAGTACTCACAGCCTGCGCAAGCTTGATGGTTTAGCGGTGCCGCCGCTTACCTTTGATGGCACAGTCATTCCGTTTAGCTCTGACGTCAAGGATCTGGGTTTGTACGTTGACTCTTGCTTGGACTGGCGTAAGCAGGTCGCGATTGTGAGCAAAAAAGTCACGGGGACGTTGCGGTCGCTTTACCGATTTAAAAATATTCTCCCGTCACACATAAAGGCAATGCTGGTTCAGTCCCTTATCCTCCCCATAATTGATTATGGCGATGTGTGTTACTATGACCTGAATGCAGATTTTCTCAATAAACTTGACCGACTTCTTAATAACTGCATTCGATTCGTATTTAATCTCCGTAAATATGACCATGTGTCCGCACATCGGTCTCTCTTAAAATGGTTGCCCATCAGACAGCGCAGGGCGTTAAGGGCCTTGACTACTTTGTTCTCTCTTCTAGACAAACCTAGTTCTCCTTCCTATCTGACTTCTCACTTCCAATACTTGTGCTCTGCGCACAGTAAGCATCTTCGCTCCTCCAATAATCGTCTTCTACGATGTCCTTTTCACCGCACTGGTTTTCTTAAATCTTCTTTTCTTGTCCAGGCGGTTTTCCTTTGGAATGCGCTTCCTCAGAATATCAGGATGGCTACCAGTCGTTTCATATTCAAAGTAAAAGCTCGTGAACACTTGCTTATGAAGTTGGCAGACTCGTCTCACAATTAGTTTCTTATATTTCTTCACCTATGTATTTTTTTTTTTTTGGCTTTCTCTACTCTGTATATTTTGTTTGTATGTATGTATATATGTATTTATTATATTTTATTCCTGGAAACTTTCTGTTTCTTGCACCTACTATGTTTTGTCTCTGCATCACCCTAAGGTTGACTGGTAGAAAATGCCAAAGGCATTAAGTCCGCCTTTGTACAATGTATTATTTACATTATGTGCAAAAAGTTTTAATAAATAAATAAATAATACATAGGTACGCCAGTAATTAATTACACTCCATAGCTTTACGCCCTATGAATATATTCTCGAAATTAGTCAAAATATTTTGACTTGTAGCGGTGGCGCATCACCATTAAACCAAGCTTTTGAAAGAGGGCGGACTTCGCATTAAGTTCCAGTGGAAGCCCGGCTTGCGACATGTCTGATAAAGAAACTTTGCTTGGCATAATCGAATTATGCAACTCCTATTTCTAAAGACAAAAAAGAAAATAAAGGAAAAAAATAAATAAAAAGACATTATCTGTGATTGACAGTTTTGACCTTCAATGAACTTACATGTAGCTCTAATTGACGTTCAAGGTGCATGTGTCCGCCCTTAGGATGTCATCTCCACTAGAGTATATGGTCTTAGTACAAGGTCTTCGCAAAGAATTCCTTTGCCTTATCTACACTACAACAAGACCTCAAGAGTCTTTGCTGTTTAGTTTTATCTGGAGACTAAGATAGAAGCCTAGTCTAAAACGTACACGACATGTTGGTTTCTGTTTTCCCTAAACCTGGAAAGGGGGTCAATGTACTCATTATTGTTGTACTACTAGTTTAGTAGTAGTAGAGATCTTTGTGAAGGAGCTCGTCTGTGGAAGCACTACCACCATACCTATTTCTCTCACAAAGCAGCGTTGCTGTGTTTCGGTTTGAAGGGAATGGGTGACAGTGTAATTACAGGCACATGAGACGTTTCAACTTTGTCTCTGGATTGGTAACGCATTTGCAAGGCCTCAGGTATTACAGATATCTATAGGCAGCGGCGGCCTTAACATCAGGTGGGCCAACGGCTAGTTTGCCATTCAATGATATAGAAAAAACAACCTCTTTTACCATGAGACCAAACCCGTAATCACGAATAAAATCCACCGGCAGTGTTATTCTGTAAAAATATCTCTCGGAAAACTGAAAAGTGTTGTTTGTGATAAGCTATGAATCCGTAGTATCGTGTGATAACGGTTCACTTCTAGATGACTTCACTAAAAGCTTCCGAGGGTGAGTTTTACAGAATAGACTGGTTGTTCCATTTGTGTTCACGTAAATAGACAAAAAGAATTTTGCAATTTTGCAAATTCATTTACGTCTAAAACAATTATGTTCCATTGTCATAGAATAAATTTTTTTTTTTTTTTTTAATAATAAAATTACCTACCCTTTATTCTCTCACTGCAGGACAAAGGCTTCTTCTAATACAGAGAAGGCATGAGCATTGATCGCCACGCTTGCTCAAGGCGGATTGGCGATTTCACAAGTTCAGTTTTCTCCACGACCTATTCCTTTACCGATGTCTGTGATACACATACATACATACCATCACGCCTGTATTCCCCGAAGGGTTAGGCAGAGGTGTCCAAATGTACACCCACTGTTCGCTGGTATGTTTTAGGTCCCATGTAATGGGGATATCTGGGATGTACAAAATAAACTTAGAAAGTACATATGAAATAGAAAAAGCCACACTGGTACTTGCAGATTTCGGTTTTTGGTTTATAATTAATGATATTTCAGTGTCATAAGTACGATAATTAAAATTAATTACTATTTAAATTTAAGTTTTATCGCATGATGATGTTTCATGATGCATGATGATTATTGTATAAATCCTTATTTACTGGATTCCTTATTTATTGGATTATCATAAAGGGAAAGCCTAGTACATAATACCCAATTTCTGAACTTCTTAAATAACCCCCAATAGTCATTTGTAAATTTCTTTCTTATCTAATCTGGTGCTAAGGAAGTAGATATCGAAACAATAATCATTATCTCATAGATAAATTCCGCTTAAAAAACTCAGAAACCGAAGCACGAGTATGTTGCATAAGCGATAAAGTTAGTCATGAGTTATTTAACAAACAACAATTATTGAATACTCGCTTTTGCTCGTGACTTCGTCGTAAATGTCGGTTATGGCGTTCGCAGATGAAAAAGTTTCCATGTTTCAGGAAAATCGGTTCAGTGGTATTTTCGTGGAGATGTAACAGACTGACAGATACTATAGATATGTATGTATGTATTCTCCGGACGAATTCCAGCTACGGCAGCTAATCTTCATTCAGACTAGCCAAGTACGCAGGACATATTATAGTGTATATATAGCAGTAGTAGTAGTGTAGTTGTAGTAGTATGTATTATAAATATAGCATTGATTTAAACAAGTGGATTGTTAAATTTCTCTGACAGCCTCAGGGGGCGAAAATACTCTTGAATTCACACAAATCTTATTATTCATATTTTAGGTTATTTTTTGCAGAGAATTAAAAGTCAGCCTGTATTATGTAGGTACCAACTTTTGCCCGCGACTTCGACCGCGCAATATTTTTTTTAAATTATATTTAGGCTACAGCACTCAGGAATAACTCAGCTTCCTATTAATGAAGGAATTTTCAGAGTCAAACCAGCAGTTCCGAAGATTAGCGCGTTCAATCAAAATAACGAACAACCAAACAAAATCTTCAGCTTTATTACATTAAGTATAGATAACACAGTTAAAGGGATAAGATAAAGAGGAGAAAAATTTGTTACGCGCGGGAATGAAACCCACGACACGCAGCGCAACAGCCAATCGCTCGTTCACTGTGCCAATCGTATCGTCGATACATTCATTACTTACCTAAATGACATTCGTGTTAATTAATGCCTTGTTGTTAGGCATTAATTGGCTGAAGCGTTTACACGTGGATTTTTTGTGTTTGTCAACAGCGTAATATGACCTTCGTTCTGCAAAACGGGCCAATTCACACTCAATAATTAAATTAGAAACAATAAATTGATTAATTGAGGCTGATTTGAGGTAGCGCAAGAAAGGAATACTTGGTATGATTTGGAGCCTTTGCCCAGCAGTGGGACTTTACAGGCTAGATAAAAAAAGTAGTTAGCGTTCCAAACTTTTTTTTAGAATCATAGAATGGACTCTTTCCTTCTTTTTCCGCGTAGGGAATATTTGTATCAACACTGAAAAACGTTTGATAAAAACTTCCCGCCTTTTCCGTTATTTTTATATTTCTACTTTAAAATGTTACTGCAATTTTACAAGAGATGAGAAATTTAAAATTTTTCTGTTATCAGAAAAAGTTTACAGGGGTATATCCTCATAGACCCGGTACTGCACAAAATAGGAGAAATTTCGCAACCATGAGTAATAACAACATTGGTTTGGGTAATAAAGCATATATTTATTTGTTTCAGTCAAACAACTATGCTCCACACCAAATGAAAGTAACAGGATGACAGAAAAGACAGGAGTACGTTTTGAAGAGGCGGAGAAATGGAAGGGGGTTATTCTGACATCGATAGCAGCAACATGTGCGGCATTAGGATGGCTGACGCGAGGGTCCCCGACGACGATGGGTGCTGTGGCTCTGCTTGGCACATTTTTCATGACGGGCGATAGATATCAATGGATTTATATTTGGAAAAAGACGCATTACAGGGATTTTCTGTAAGTACACACCTTAGATATTTTTTGGTCCTTTTGCAGGTTATTTCTAAAATTATAAAGTGTGATACCAAAAGTACTTTTCTGTAAAAATCTCCCACGGTGAAGTGTGTTTGAGATGAAATAATTCACTAAGATACTGGCGGATCGGTGAAGATCGTATTATTTTCATGGCACACTTTAATTCAAGTAGTAAATGCAAAATCTAATAAAGGATGAGATTTAACTTCCAAACATGCAGAAATAGTTCTCAACGACAATTCAATTGATTGCCATATGTCAGCGCTGTATTGAATACTTCCTGTAGCATAGCAAGTATTATATTATTTATGCTATAAGAGTGTAAGTATATTGTGACAGTATCCATTGCCTGTGGTTAACACAGGGAGCCGTTTCTCCGACCACACTGTGTGTTATCTAATTTCACAAAGATTTGGCAATCTTATGAATATAAAACAATACAAATCTATTATGAAGTGACTGGGTACATTTGCCAAGGCTTGACGCAGACTGTTGTGCAGGGTAACTTTATACGGGGGTGTAACAAGATACATTAGGTATATATACCGTTAACTATGAATGCTTTCCGTCAATCTAAGTAACACATATCATCACGCCTGTATTCCCCGAAGGGTTAGGTAAGGGTGTATCAATGTACACACACAGTTCGTCGGTATGTTTAGGTTCCATGTTATAGGGGGCGAGCCTATTGCCATTAACCGGCCACAAATCCTAACTCCGAGCTGCTACTGAGGATTTCATAGAAAAACCCAATAACACTTTTCTCCACCTGGGAATCAAACCTAAGATCTCTAGAGTAGCAGTCAGGACCACTAGGCTAACGAAGCAGTCGTTCAATTTAAGTTAAAATTAAAGTTAACTTAAATTATTGCTGAGAAACGATTTCCATTTTTGGTGTGGATAGTGACTGTTCCCCTACTACAGGCGTCGCATCATGGGGGTATTCAAAGTTGTTATGGAACTTGTTTTCGAATTAAAACTTAAAAATAGTTGTACCGTTGACCTTCAATATTTACGTAACCAGAACGTTCCGGGGTATGGTCCAGAACAAAGCAATAATCGAATGATGGGAAACAAAATTAAACTTTCCTCATTGCTAAGTATCTTATTTATTATATCCATTACTTTACTTATTTTAAATAAATATATATATTATGTTCTATATCCTACTAATATTATAGGTTAATGCAAAAGTTTGTGAGGATTGATAGTGAAAAGTGAAAGAGAAAGAGTGAAAAAAAAAGAAAAGTGGAAGAGTGATAAAAATTCGTCCATTTATCTTGATGGACGGAGTTTTATCACTATTTCACGTTTAAACGGATCTTGATGAAATTTAGCAATGAGATAAAATATAAAATTTTGCGCGGACGAAGTCGCATTCAGAAGCTAGTCCATTAAAAAGCTACTACATATGTTGTCAATGCAAATCTGCGTACAAAAGGACCACGTTAACAAAAGTTGCAGAATATCACCCCAATTGCTTTCGTGTATGTTGTTATTATCAATGCAACGGTGCAAGGGTCAGTCCGGTGTCGCGTGTCTTCGATGCTCTGTTCATTCATTGTCCCCTAGTACATACACACAGTACGAAGTCCACCATTCTTTCACTGTTTCTAACAATGCCTGGGTTTTGTTGCAGTGTCTTACTATAGAAAGTAAATATAAACAGGCCTTTTATTAAAATCATGGCTTAGGTATGCATAATTACATTTTTTATAGTGAATATAGTATTGTTGTTATTTTCAATTAAACCTTGGTAGATTCTTATAAAATATTTGTGATTGTGCGTCTTACTTTCTTTTACCTACCTTAATTAAGCGATGTCGATAGATTCTCATACGCACAGAATCATAATAATAGTATTTACGATCCAAATCCAAATATTTGTTCTTTGGATTTGGATCTCAGGAATAAAATAAAATTCTTAGTAATCAATTAAGTATTGCCTAAAATAAGCCTTTTTTTCATCGTTTTCGCTCTTCTTGTGTATTAAGGTTCAATATTAAACAATTTATTCTAACAAAATGCAAAGGATTATTTTTATTTTGTCCCTGTTACTCCTAAACTGCTAGGCACACACATAAGCGGGCCGAGTAATGTGAAACACCGGACGCAGTTGATAGCTCTCCATTGTACAGTCACAAGGTGTCTGCAGCAATTGCCCGTTGGACCTTGGCCTCTCCTGATGTCCTAGTACATAAACTGTTTACAAGGGGACCGAACATTCCAAGGCGAATCCTTCTAGAGTTTTCTAGTAGCATCCTGGAATATTATATAGCATTTCATTCATCCTACACGAGATAAGGAATTTCAACAGGTCATGTTTTTAATAATAGGAATAGCTATCTCGGAAACTAAAGACATGCAAAAAGAAATGCGGTTGTATACTAAAGGACTAAGACTGAATTTACGATTTGTAAAGGAAAATACATAATTAAGGAAAAATTTACAAGTTTATCAATCAAATTGTTAATTACGGTTTTTTAAATAAAACGGTAACAAAGGTCTACGGATAGGTTGGCTTCAACATTGTCATCTAACTTGGTTGCTCTTTTCTTGCTTATCTTTTGGACGTATCTTCCATAAAATATTACCTAAGTATGAATATTTCAATGATTTATTCTCTTCTTGAATCAAAGAATCTTGATTTGAAAACACAGTTTATATTATTTTATATCAACGATCACTTGACATACATTTTGTCAAACGTTGCATTTTGATAACTTTTGACCTAATATCTAATATCGTATTAAATCTATGTAATAAGTTTGACGAGTCTTGTTGTAAATAACTCTCAATTTAAGGTAAGCCGGATGTCCACCATTATCACGAGAGAGCAGCAAGATGTAGGTACTAATAAGAAGTGTCACTCCACAGGACTTCACTGTAGTTGCCTTCAATGATTGAATGATTGGCCAGCTCGAACATGCGAGTGCGTTCGTCATCGAAACGTTATGTAATTCTATGATTGCCTGATACATTGCATGCGGGATTGTATGGATGTGTATGTATAAACGTACTTTATTGTGAGCTAGTTCCAAGCGAATAAAGGATCTGAGACAATCTTTGCATTTCAATGCAATGCCGAATAACATAAACATTTTTGTATGGAATTCGATACTCATGTGTAAGTTTATTAATCAATATTTATTTTGATCGCGCTTATCAGTTTACTGATAAGTTGAATTAATGTTAGATACATTAAAATCTACTTTGCACTTTCACTACAAGGATAAAACCACAAAACACAAAATATCTTTGTAGGCAAAATGCTCACAATAAAGAGTGACAATACCAAGCTGAATTGAGTGTAAGCATTACAAGTTGACATTAACATTACTAAGACGGCACAATCACTGTTATCGTGTTGCCATTCAAAACCAATGAAAATTGTCATGTCAAAAGTACCAGGTTACTATAGCATCTAGCGTAATTGTTTTTGTATACAGTTCAGCACGATTGTTGATGAAATTTCGAGATGTTTGGAGTTACTAAGTACATCATCACTGTTTATGTTTGTAATTGCGATGACGGTTTAGTTCAATTGGCAAATTGTTGAAAGGGGTATAGTTCTGCCAAAACGAACCAGTCTATATCACAATTTCTTACAATTATCTATATAATTGTAATGATTTTGGAATAATAAGTATATTTTTGGATATTATTACTAGTTAAAAAATAATACTGGAGCTAGATTGACGTAATACATTTTTGAGAGAATAAGGGTTGACTCGATTTGAAATGAATAAGCTAAGTAAGGAACTACTCAGACTAGAAAGAACATACTACACTTTGGGAAATCCTAATGGATATCATTCGTTAGGGAGGAATTAAGGGTTACGTAAGATTTGTTGGAGTAATACGTCCTCTATTCGTCTTGCTACCATGTGTCGATAGATTTGGATTTATTCGTTACCCCTACAGAAGTATTAAGAAACTAGTGAGGTATAACCTAATGAAATTATTGTTATTAATTTCAGAGGGCTTCGAGTGCTTCTTTACACCATATTTAGGATAACAATGTGGGAGCGCCAAGGGAAGACAGTAGTTACGAGATGGGCCGAAGTGGTTCGGATTGATCCAGACAAAAACGTGTTTGTCATGGAAGACAGGGCGATAAGTTTCCGTGAGGTAACTCTTTTTTTATAATATCCTTGTATTTTATTATAAGGATGTGTTATTTACTATTGTAACCTGACTATCCTCGTTGATTTCATCCTGTGCAAGCATTCGGCTCGAAGGACCATTTTTTTATAGACATTTTTGCTTCGGTCTGAAAATCACTTTTTATTTCTTGTTTTTATATCGCTATTAATGTTAACTGATGTTAGAACTAACCCGACCTGATACGGACCTTTAAGCCGTCATGTATTTTTATGTTTATTGAGGTTACAACACTTTCTTCCAGGGTGATGAATTCAGCAACCGCATATCCTGGTATTTCAAACGTCAAGGCTACCAGCCAGGCGAAGTGATAGCCCTGTTCATGGAGACTCAGCCGGAATACGTATTCATCTGGCTCGGTCTCGCTAAGATCAGGGTCACCACTGCGCTGATCAATACTAATTTGAGGGGAGGCCAACTGATTCACTGTATCAGGGTTGCAGGATGCAAAGCTATTGTGTTCGGAGACGAGATGATTGACGGTAAGAATTTTAACATTAATATAGGAGTCTTATGCATGGACCGCGATGGTTACTGAAACAAATGTTTTTTTTGTCAAATCAAATCATTTATTTATTTGCGAATATGGGTACAATAGAAACGCTCTTAAAATATAACAATAAAGTCCATTAGACATATCCTACCATAAGGCATGCAAATTTACAATACACAGGTATAGATTTACGAAAATACAATTTTAAATTAATTGTTTATTTATTTATTTTTTAATATAAGTGTGTCGTTGTCTTTTTGTGCATACTTAACTGTAATTGATAGTTACAAAATAAAAAGGGCTGTGTATGAAGCTAATTTACAGCTTTGCAACATATACAATGGAATTGTATACCTTATAAATTAGCTTTTTGTGTAAAAATTTTAGTTTTTGAGTTTTGTTTTTTTTTTGTTTTCTGCATGTTTATATGAACAGACTCAAACGTGGACAGAAAAAACCAAAGTCACTTTTTGATTCAACTTTATCACAATGAATAACCGCGAATAGGTACAGAGGACGATGATATTTAGTATATATATTATATATTATTGAGTATATTTTTCCAATTTCAGCTATAAGAGAGATTCAGCCAGATATACCGGATATCCCGCTCTTCCAGTACAATTCCCCGGACAGGGATACAACCGCATTTCTTCGTGATACCGTACCACTAGAAGCAGAGCTGGCTGAAATGTCATATGAGCCAGTGCTCGACTGTGGTCAAGCAAAGCCAAGAGACACGCTTCTATATATTTATACTAGTGGAACTACTGGCTTCCCTAAGGCAGCTATTATTACTAACATTAGGTAAGCATCAAAACATTAAAGTGTTTTAAAAGAAAATTTGTAGTGGGCCGAACATTAACTCCTGTGAGACTCCACTGATACTAGTTTCTGTTACATTAAGACAAGAACTTACTAGTAGACCAGTAAGGTCATATAGATTGGTTTTAAAGTACCGGTTTTAATAACTAGAAATAATATTCAAAGACTGTTTGTCATAAGTGCCATGTCGAATGTCTTACTTTCTCTAATTGTCGGTATGAAGCATTAGTATGGGTGTTACAATAATTATTACAGTTGAGACAACTATTAATTACAGTAACAAGGTACCATATATGACTTTAAAGAATCCTCCTGGTTAAAACTTCCATTTCATCTTCTCCAGATACATGCTCATTCCACTAGGAGTGCAGAGCTCTGCACAGCTCACCCCTGCTGACGTGATCTACGATCCTCTACCACTGCACCACACGGCAGGCGGGGTACTAGGAGCAGGCCTCGGCATCGTGATTGGATGTACGGTCGTGTTGAGAAAGAAGTTTTCAGCTTCCAATTACTGGAGCGATGCGGCGAAATATGGATGCACTGTAAATATTGAAGACTTAATAAATATCAATTTATTTTTTCATATGACTAGAGGAATAGTAACTCTTTTGTTTGCAACAGTGGGCTTATTGTTGACTAGCTTCGGCCCGCGACTTCTTTCGCGTGGCTTATTTCACCCGCGTTAAGTTATGTCTTTGGTTACTGCTCCGATTCCGTTAGTCGTAGCGTGATTTTATATAGCCTATGACATTAAAAAATAACGTGGCTTTTAATAGGTAAAAGGATTTTCAAAATCGGTTCAGCAGATCCAGAGATTACCCCCTAAAACCTCACAAACTTTACCTCTTTTTATTATTAGTATTTATAATATTTAGGAGTTTGGTCAAGCCTCTTAATTATAATTAGCATGTGTACTCGTACATCTTTGACCTTTCATTTTCACCGTTGGTTTTGCCCTCACTGCTCCTATAAATTAACAACTTCTCTTTTTAGGCAACCCAATACATCGGCGAGATTTGTCGCTACCTCCTCGCAGTACCACCCAGTCCTAACGACCGCGCTCACAAAGTCAACGTGATCTTCGGCAATGGACTAAGGCCACAGATTTGGCCAGAGTTCGTTAAGAGATTTGGCATCAAAAGGGTCATGGAGTTCTATGGAGCTACTGAGGGGAACAGTAATCTTGGTGAGTTTACTTAGAAAGACAATTATATAAGAGGAAGCTATGAAAACGAGTGATTTTTAAATGTTTTTCTCGATTTATATTTTCAGTAAACCTGGATTCTAAAGTAGGAGCCATCGGTTTCTTAAGCAGAATATTCTCAACAATATACCCGCTTAGCTTAGTCAGGTATGTTTCCATAATCACTATAATCAAGCAGTAAAAGTGCTGTTAAATAATTTCTTCTTCATGTTCTCTTTGTAGTTGACCTATCTCATGTTTTATGAAAATATTTTTATAAATTTTTCCAGATGTGACGAGATTACTGGCGAAATCCTAAGAGACGCTACTGGCAAATGTATTATTTGCGGTCCTCATGAACCAGGTAAACCTTTCTATTTAAATACTCTCTTTTACCTTACTTATGTGACAAATTCTTAAGCGCAGGTTAGCTGTTGTTATTGGTTGACTACCTTATCAACAACCAATCACAGGGTATAAATTTCTCCTTCAAGAAGCTGGGTATTATCTACGAAAATCTGAACACATTGTCTCTTTTAGGTCTTCTCCTAGGTAAAATTGATCCAAAGAAAGCAATCCTGACATTCGCGGGTTACGCCGACAAGACAGCTTCGGAGAAGAAGATGGTACGCAACGTGAGGGCTGAAGGAGACTGTTACTTCAATACTGGAGATGTTCTCGTTATGGACCACTACGGGTACTTCTACTTCAAAGATCGCACTGGTGACACGTTTAGGTGAGCCCCTTTGCATTATGTCAGCCTAGTAGTGATGATAATGAACTCTTTGTAAAAGTTAGTAATATAATTTGGTTTATTGCTTCTTGCAGGTGGCGAGGTGAAAATGTGTCTACAGCAGAAGTTGAAGGAGTTATCAGCACGTTGGTTGGACTGAAGGATGCTGTGGTATATGGAGTTAAGGTAAATAACCCATAAATTTTATTGCTTTATTTAATTGATTCATCCATTCATCGAGAGATAAAAAAATGTGTTTTGTTTGATCTAGGTAAAATCTAAGCTTTTGTCATGCTTTTACAGATTCCAAACACAGAAGGGAAAGCGGGGATGGCGGCGATCGCAGACCCAGAAAAGACTCTCGACCTCACTTCATTAGCTAAAGGACTTCGTTCATCACTACCAGTGTTTGCACGACCACTCTTTGTTAGAATCCTGCCAGAATCTCCATTAACTGCCACTTTTAAACTCAAAAAGAAAGAGCTATTGGAACAAGGATTTGATATAGAAATCATAAGCGATCCTTTGTATTTTCTGGACCAAAAGACCGGAGAATATGTTCCTTTAACTCAGAAACTATTTGACGATATAATGCAGGGTTTAATGAGGCTGTGATTTAGCGACGCCAAACTTGGATGGTATATTTTTGAAATATATTAGTGATAATTATTTTAATTGTATTCTTCTGTATTTGTAAGTAAATATGTGGTGTCTGTACATTGGTATTTTTTGATAGTGATAAGAGACGATTGTGGTGAAGAACTTGTGAATAAAGGACAAAAGTTATCTTTTCTGAATTCAGAAATAGGTAATGTAATACATTTTGTTTCTATAAGTATATTATGTTAAGTATACCATTTACAAGTCCATTGAACGTTTTTTTTCGGAATGTATTTTCTGTAAGATTTATTATTTACGTTTTACCTGATTAATTTTTTGAAAATTAAAGTCTATTTATTTTTAAAACAAAATTATATTTGTTTTCATAGGGTATCTAAACCTATTAAAAAGAATTGGTAATGGCTGTGTTAGTGTGAATAGGGTACTAGGAGCTCAAGAACTGTAGGCGATGATACGTCTATAAGAAATGGACAAGCTTTTTACGTTTTGACCAAATAAAGAGATATATCTTGTTCATAGGTATACATAGAAAGGTAGAATAATTTAGAATAATTTATTTTATAAAGTATTTTAGGATAAGTCTCTCGTTAGTAAAAAAATAACATATCAATTTATTTTAGAGATTGCGAAGAAACAAGAACTTTTAGAAAATGTAAATTAAGGAGATTTTACAACGGAGAATCTCAAAGCAAGAACTAGATAATTTCTACGCATTTATGTAAATTTATTATTGGAAATAAAAATGTTTATAATAACTATCCGTATTTTTCTTTTTCATATGCGTTATACTCATTCCGTGTCAGCAACTGCATGAACTATTAAAATAAAGTGCAAGGTAAGGTACACATGGTCATTAACCACTCAACCGATCATCACAAAATATATCATACACTTTATCAGAATAAAGTACGATGCCTTACAATTTGAAAAATTACTTTTTCACGCCAGCAATTTTTTTTGTATTGCAAAATAGACTTAGATCGTAGCATTCTGTTTTGACCAATTTCAATGAGAAAAGATTTGTTGTATGCTATAATATTAATAAAAAAATCCTTTCACATTTAAAGCCATTTATTTAATCATCCATACAAAACGTAATACATAATATCAACATTCAATTCCACAAATATTTTTATTTTTTGATAAAATTTGGCTAAATATCATGTTCCATCTATAATCAAACTATCTTGAGCTATGACTATGCTAGGAATGTACGTTTGTACATACTTTGTGCGAATTGAACAGTTTATAACATAGTTGGGCACACTGAATTGTAAGAATAATAATTGCTTAGAGTAATAATTATAATTATTTATAGTAATAAGTTTGGTGTAAAAAAATAGTTATTTAGTCGTGCAATTATTAATGAAAAGTGTTTTGCAGTTAAATTATTATTAAATGGTCTTAGTAGGTAGAGTGAAATACAAAACATAATACAGTTGCTCATTAGAGTATACTAGCTATACACCGCTGTTTCACCTGCGTTATGTTACGTTTTTGATTACGACACTGCTCCTGATTCGTAGCGTAATTTTATATAGCCTATACTATTATGACAATTTTAAAAAAAATAGACTGGCAGTTCCAGAGAATAGACTGTTTACACAAATAGACAAACAAAATACTCTTTTGCTTTATTATATTAGTATAGATTACAATAAATAATTTGCCCAACTAAAACAACGAATGATTCGTTGACAAACATTTATAGAATATTTCTTTAAAATTTACTGAAACTATTTCCATTTAAATCTTTGGTACATAATATTAAAATCATTTACATCGTTATCGAGTCAGCATTTTAGTGGTAGAATATTTCTTTGAATAATTATTTTATAAGCATCAGTGTAAAAATATTTTTGTGAGTTTTGAAATACGTAATTTTTTTTTAACAACTCGTTAGCCTAGTGGTCCTGAATGTGACTGCTACGCTGGAGGGCTTGGGTTCGATTCCCAGGTCGAACAAAAAGTGCTATTGGGTTTTTCTATTAAATTTTCAGCAGCAGCTCGGAGTCAGGATTTATGCTCGGTTAATGGCAATAGGCTCGCCCTCTATTACATGGGACCTAAACATACCGTCGAACTGTGGGTGTACATTGGTACACCTCTGCCTAACCCTACGGGGAATACAGGCGTGATGGCATAGAAATCTCAAATCAAATCTCAAAATCTTTATTGCAATTCAAAGATCTTGAGATTTGTGATGCCATCACGTCTGTATTCCCCGTAGCATGTATGTATTATTTAGCTAATTTTTTTTTCTGTATAAAAAACACGCAAAACATAACTTATTTAACGAATCGCATGACTGACAACGATGTTTATTTATAATTTGAAACAGACTAATCGAAAAATATGATCACACCTATTTTTACAATATATTGACATTTGTGTGAGCAACATCTATTATGGTACTTATCACGCCTTTAGCTATAAAAACGGTTATTTCTTATTCTGAAACAAATTTCCACTCTTTATTATCTACACTTAGGGTTGATTATTCAATAATCAGATAACACTTATTTAAAAATAAACATGATCGTTTGACATAATATTTTTTAATTAAAAACTGTACCACACGTACATGTCAAACCGTCATATTTACTTCTATAGAACGTTGCTTGCCGACGTCAGACAATCGACAACCGATTTTTTTGTCGGTGAGAATGGAACATAAATAAATTTTAATATACAATAAGTCGGTCCTCGAAACTATGGATTAATTAAACGGTCCGATAATCGGCCCTAGAAATAGTCGGTCGTAGGCCGAGAGGCTAATCTGACGATTGAAAAACCTGCCCTTAATATTGCATTAAAACACATTATACCTAGTTGGCAGTACGCAGAGTACCTATCTATGTACTATGATGATCAAAATAATTGGGTAGAAGACACCGTCAATCAATTGGCAAACTTTTTTAGAGCTGTCAAAACACTATTTTCCCATAAATTATGAATGGCAAAAGTAACCTGAGACGTTTTTGCCAACTTAATTGACTAACTATTTATTGATTTTAAGGCAACAAAAAATTACAAATATAGTCATTTGAAAATTAATTCAGTATTCAGGGCTAAAATAAATGTTTTTTTTAGGGAAGTTATGTCTTGGAATTGTTTGTTAATAGACAATAGTGTCAACTATCCAATTATAAGGGCGTCCGACAAGTCCGACAAGACTTTAACTACAAATGAAACTAGATGGCGCCACTGCTTCTGGCATTTTCTGAAGCAGCAGCACCATCTAGTTGTTCTATTCTTCACGCATATTATTGAGATCCATGTCGGACTCCAAATAGGATTTAATTAAAATATGGCGACCCATTAGAAACCTGAATCAATGCCCGTTTATAATTATTATTGTGATCGCATAATACTTCAATAATATTGGTGCATTATATTACATCAATTCCAATAATCATATGGACTTAGATCCCAGTCGCCAGACTTATGTCCCATTAACATAGCTAAAATTTTGAAGATATATTAAGGAAAATAAGTATGTGTGTTTGTATGTGTAGGTGTGTGTAGACAATAATGTAAATAATATATATAAATAAACATACATTATAGCCAGACACATTCTGCGGGCCATAACTTCAGCCAGGACTGAAGTGGTAAACATCTATCCTCACAGCTATGCTAAAATGACGTAAGTCCTTCGACTATGGGATCTTCGGTCCATATTATGTAAATAAATGACTATCTATCACAATTAATTTAAATGGCCTTGTATGCCTATCTAGTTTTGACACCAATCTTTGGTTATCCTATAAAAACATGTTTAAGTTACGACTGACAGAAAGTTCAAATCTGTGCGAAGTTGACAGAGAACCAACTACAATTTAGTTTCGTTAGCAGATCTGCCTGTAACTTTAGGAAGTTTTGATATACGAGGTGTAAAAAGATACATCACATAGCCGTTAACTATGCGTACTGACTATCAAAGTAAGAATTTTGGAGCAATAATTATACCTGGGAAAGATTCGTGTCTTTCCCAGGAATAATTAATGCTCAAAAATTCTTTGCAATCTCGTGATGCACATGGTTTTTGTTGTGAAAAAGCACTGTTTGTAGAGCACAATCTAACGCACGCTAAACACTGTACTTTCCGGTATATGCAGCAGTACAGAAGTTCTTGGTGTATTTAAAGTTTAGTTATAACGTTTTTTACAACTGGAGTTTGTAAAATACGTGACAAATTGTTGAAAATTTGACCATTAATATTTTCGTAATTAGAAATTAAGGACCGATAATTGTGGCTATCTTTAGGTGAGGACTATGTCCAGTAGTGGAGGTCGTTCAGCAGATATAATAATAAATCAGAAAGTTCCCAGGTATGGTCCAGAGCAAAAAACTGGTCGCAGTTAAGAGAAAAACATGTTATTTTGGGCTTCATTAATAAGGTGTCTTTTTACATCCGTTTTTTAGAAAAAAAAAACAAACTGAAATTCCATTTAAACAATCTTTCTGCCACCTCGTACTGTACATAGTTATACAATAGTTCCTCCATTACATCTTAAAAGTTAAACAAAATCCGGAACATTCTTACCTCGATATGTTTATCAATCGCTATCATCAATATTGAGCGATTTTCATTATTTTGGCAAAGTCTTTCCCCGACCAGGGCACCACGAACTGACAGCAGCTTATAACAATGAGAACACTGTGAAAACTTTAGACAACCTCTGTCATCGTTGATCCCGATCTTTTCCCCTTCGGTTAAGCACCAATAAAGGTCCATCGAGGTCTTCGTCAATTTGTTCCTGAGCCTTCCCTTTGGTTTCAGGTATAATGAAGAATATGTACAAGGAGCCCAGAAACGTGATGGAGGCGCATATGTAGTAGGTGCCATGGAGGCCTACGGATACGGCGATGGTGCCGTAGTATCGAAGGATGAAGAAGCTGCTGAGCCACATCCAGGATATTAGGAGACTGGATGCGAGACTTCTTACCTATGGAGACCAAAATTAATTGTTAATAATACTTTCCAATTAAGGAAATGCATTTTAAATAACAAGGTAATCTTTTTGGTTCCTGAACAATTTATACTTACATTGATGGTAAATAATTCAGATATAAGTACATAAGGCACGGATCCCAATCCAATATTGTACAAAAACAGCACCACTGACATTAAAGCCACTGGAGCCCATAGATTCTCTTCCGCTGAAACCATATCTTCTCCATTTGTTATATTCTGGACTTTCCACTCCCCAGGAACGCTACCATTTTCTAGATTCTCTCTGTATCTGGAAATGTCATTGGTATAATTCTTCCATTCTGGATTTGTATTGATGCCTGTGAAGTTGTCGGTTAGTTGCAGACCCTTCTCTTTGAGGTTGTGAGTACGTTTGTAAGGCCACAAGCGGTGGGAGTACCAGGTATGCATACGTAGGTTGGGGTCGCAGTATGCTCCTAGAATTGCGAGGCAACAGGTGATGCCTGAACAGGACCAGAGTAGGAGCATCTGCGAGCAGGGAAAAAAATTGTCACTTAGTATTTTCATCCTAGTGTTTTATAAGTGTATTTCAGACAGGGTTGAGGTTGAAATGTCTTACTTTTCTGCCAAGTTTGTCTACAGAAATGGTAGCGACTGCGGCTCCTAGGACCAAGGCAGTGCCACACAGTATGGAACCCGCTTCTGAAGGCTCGAATAGTGGGCGAGGAGCAGTCCTAAAAAATATGCAAAAGAAGAGAATACTCAAGTAATGGAAGATTAAAATGTGATAGCTTATAAGTTAGTAATACAAGTATAACTTTGAGCAATAAACAATAAAAATATTCTTATCTTCTATATCTCCTTAATTAATTTCACTACCAAGTAATATCAGACTCGTTTCAGATTGTTGAAGTTCCACAATCTTACCCATTATACATAGTATAGTTATAAGCCGTCAGGTTCAGATGCGGCACACTATGCGTGGAGTGTCGCAGCACGGCGGCCGCGAAGCTGTTGACTGCGCCGGCGCCGCTGCCGGCAGCAGCACTCAGCACTACCAAGCAGGAGAATAACGCGCGACGGGAGCGCCGGTGTCGAACTGAAAAGCGTAAAAAATTATGGCGCAGGTGTAGCTACACATTTTAAAAAAACAACTGAAAGAAAATTAAAAAAAGTTATTTTTTTACTAATATTTTAAAGCATAGAGTATGCTTGTAAGAACGTACTAGTCTTTGGAACTACTGGTCAGATGTTGAAATACGGGAGCTACGTTATCCCTTCGGAAAAATAAATCACCGGGATGAACTCTCGGGTAAAAGTTAGTGAATTTATAAAGTAACAACATAGCTAATTGCCTCGAAATATTCAACGTCACTTACACAGTTCCTTGCAAGCTGATTGCTCTCTTTTCTTCTCTGAGTTAGAATCCAGTCCGCTACTCCTCTTCAACATCGGCTGAAAGGTATCCGAGTCTCGCCGACGGATGGGCTCCCGTCTCCCATAACAGTCTGAGGTCCTGATTTTGACTTCTTGCTGTTCTATCACGTCTGTTAGGTCTTCGCGGAAGTCAGAGCCATCGAACCAGCAGATTATTTTTGCTGCATCCTAAAGAGGTAAAAGAATTGGTTAGGAGACAAAAAGGACCAAGGTATATAATTATTTTTTCACATCCTGTTTGTCCTTAGGTTGCAAATAACCCAACTTCTATGTTATTGAACAAAATATACACAAGGGCTGATAGAAAAAGTGACATAAAAGGAAAAGACGTAGGTACCTGTATCCTCCCAACACTGATGAGGAACGAAGGTGTCTCCGGTAACCAGATGAGTGACACCAGGAGCACAAAAGGTGCTACCGCCATGGACAGCGACAGCGCGTGCGCGGATAGAATACCGCCTGCAGCGTACGCGAACAAAATGCCGCAACTGGAATATATATAAAGCTAGTCAAAGAAAAAAAAGATGTCCATCTCAAATTGGCTATTTGTAGTATGTAAATTGTTTTCTAAAGTGGAGTAGTGCTACATATAAAAAAAAATGTTCAAGCTACTAGGCTAATAAATACCTGCAAGCCAATGCAGGCATAGCAGCTAAGCCCCTAGTCCTTGGTGCTATTTCTGCGCAGTACAGAGGTGCCAACGACAACGCTCCTGCACCTCCTGCCCCCGCTGCTACCCTGGCCGCCCATACTCCTCGAGGACCACACCATGCTGCTAGTGACCAGCTTATCTAGAATAGAGTGTGAACATAACGTGAACTTTTGAAAGTATCACGACTTTATTTTTATGAATAGTGTATTTTAATTTCGATGAATTCTTTGTTAGCAGAAAATGGGAGGCACCGGGTGCGAACTTGTTCTTATGGAAAACGCCATCAGAAATATGTTTTCTTTAAAATATTTACGAAGGTTTTTTTTAATATTTTGGAAACACTGTAGGGTAGTCCACTATAAGATCCATTGTGCATCTTTCACAGCGGTTTCGTAAAACACAAAATATAAAGTAAGTAAGTAAAGATGCGTGTTTAATAACAGTACTCACAATAAAACTAATACAGATACAAAACGCCCCAGCCTTCCGTCCTCTCGCATCAGCTAGCACTGCAAAGAATGGCGCGGCTGGCAACGCGACCAAGCACGGCAGCGCTGCCAACCAGGCACCTCCTGTTAATGCCTCGCTCCCTAGTACTCCCGACACCCAGCCGGTGCTGCAGCCGTGGGTGAAGCAGGATAGGTTATCTGAATAAACAACAAACAATTTACTTTCTCCGTTGCGTATTTCAAAATTCAAAATTGTATTGTTGTATTGATTTGTATATCTGGTATGCCTAAAGATAACCAAGATTTATGTATGGAACGTAACAGACTACTGATATACCTATACGATTTCAGGTTGTTTTTACCCAACGAATCATTTCAAAGCCATATACAATGTTATTTACCACCGTATTGTATGACAGCAAAATTTTACATTTAAAATACAAAATAAATATTCTGATCAAACGGAATGCCTCACTTTATTTATCTTTAGTAGTAGGGCTCTTATGAAATCACACGGACAAAATGCCAAAGGAAAACATTAATTCTATCAACAAAAACCCAAAGTATTTCAAACATTTGAATTGCAAAATTGAATTGAAATTCACTAACGGATGGGACTAGAAAAGCAGGAGTGCAAAAAGCATTGTTTATATTATCATGCGGAAACATTTAGAAATTCGGAACAGTCGTTGCCGATGCAGATTGTCGGCTTTATGTTTTTGTTCGTATTGTCTGAATATTGCTGACCTTGGTTATGCTTTGGTCTCTTTTTTGTGTCGGATATTATATTTCGTGAGTATAACATAGACACAGCGTTATAAGCAAAAAAAAAAACAATTCTGTGTGTATAAATAATGTAGCCCGCGACGTAAGGCCACTATTAGACCCGCCAGACGATGTCCAGTCTTAATGTTGGTCCGCAGTGCCACCTACCGGGTTCAAATGGAAATGTAAACCATTCAGGAACACACTCAAACACCCAAAACATTTTATTCCAATCGGTTGAGCCGCGTAGAAGAAGTTCAGAGATATATGAATTATGTAAAAATATTAAATTTACTGTCGTTCAAAGTACAAGTATGTGCACACAACTCAATCGTATTTAGGGGCACACATTAAAATTGAAATCAAAAATAACAGGGGTAGTCTGCTCGTTTAAAAATGAGCGAGATGAAAGATTAGAACAATTGTCTTCTTTAATGTGTATTTTAAAATCAATACGTTTAAACGATAGCCTAAACAAACGGATGACACGTTTTTTCCGTTTATATAATATTAATTTTACTTCACATGTGTGTTTGTATGTAATTTTCACTATACTCTTTAGCAAAGATTTTTTTCGTTTTAGTTTTTTAGGCCCAGTCTTATTCAGCAGTTGTTCAAAACATATTAGTGATCATTTTATTTACAACACAATATTTTATTCGTTTTATTTTGTGTTTTCTTATAGTTTTCAGATCACGATCCGCAATGCAAAGATGGCTGTATAATGTTACTTCCGATTACCGATTTGTCCTGATGACGGCAACGTGCGGCGTATTATAAGGAGCTGTTGTAAATAGGTATAGATATTTATCTGTACACATAAATAAAATAGAAGTGTCTGTTTCTTTTATTTTTAAAAGGCATTAGGGTCCTACATCATTAAATTCACCCCCCCCCAGTTGAAATTTGTCTGATAGGTAGTACAAGTGTTACTACCTAAAATATATTTTTTTCATAGCTTACATACATACATAAACTCACGCCTTTTCCCTATGGGGGTAGGCAGAAACCACAGAACGCCATCTGCTATCATCCTTACATACTTCTTTCGCCTCGTCCACGTTCATACATCTGTTCATACAAGCACGCCGGTTACGAGTACTGCGTACCCGACCTTTCTGAAGAACCTCACCAATAAGGTCAGGGTAGATCTTTCTAGGGCGTCCTCCGAATCATCTAAGCATACTCTTTTCTACTTTTGTTACTACATCCTCTTTTAATTGGTAGCTTATGATTTACAAATTATAACACATACAATTCCTTATTTGATGTCTTGTTTATATCTTTTTGATCAACATACATTTAGCGCTGCAATTTTAAATTTCACGGGCGACCTTGACTGATTCCTCTTAAAAATATGAATGCGCAATTTCAGATATTGTTCCTCAGCCATAAAAAGATTGCAATAATGCTACGGCGTAGCAAATGGGAGAACTTTACGGCTACGCCAGCTACAATGTCGTAGCAAATTACCGATCCACTGCGCGTCGAACCAATCATCCGAACTTTGTACTACATCGGACTTCGGGCGTGTTTAGCATTTTATTTTGTTTCAAAGTCAGGATCAATTTTTTTTTCAAATTGACTTTCAAGTACTTTTTACAAGTAGTACATACAAAACAGCAGGAAACTGCCACGGATTTTAAAAGAGTTGGTTTTATTTGAAAACTCATACCGGCGAACTGTGGGTGTACACTGGTACACCTCTGCCTTACCCTTTGGGGAATACAAAAATACACAAAAATTAATGACACACCATGGTGTGTCATTAACTTTTGTACTAACTGCAACCTAGTATAGCGGGTGTGAACAGGCAATTGACAAAGTCGAAAGTTGTATGTTTCTTCCATTATTGTAATCAATTTTTGTTGCTCTGGACCTTACCTGGACCAGAAGGTTTCAGGTAACCAGAGGGTCCAGGAGGCTAGGAGGTCTGTAACCAGAAGTTTACTTAGATATAAAAGGCCAAAGTTCCATCTATCATTTTAGATTTTTTTAACGATTAGTAAGTTTTTAATATTCAAACTAAACATTAATAACCTCCCCGACCTATGTACTCGGGTATGCAGTTAAAGGCGCCCCCTACCATAAACATTAATTATTCACACCAAAAACAAGTCATTTCCCAGTAAACATTTTTCCTTAAGTTTACTTAGTTTGACGGCTAGTGTGCGTACATAACGGCTATGTAATGTGTCTTGTAACTCCCCGTAGGTACTTACCGCTTACGTGTCAACATCGGCAAATATCTAATTTATGGAAATTGTTACAGCGGTCGGGGCGTATTTAGATTCCAAACAAGTATCAACATTATAAAGGTTAAGTAAACTCACGAAGTAATTAAAAGGAGTGTAACTTGACATTTGTCGGTAAGTAAGTAGTTAAATTAACTCCATTTTCGCGTGCAAGAGTTTACGAAAACTTTGTTATTAAAGAAGCTATAACGTTACGAGCGTCCATAAATATCTCCCGCTAAGCGTTCATGGCGTTCACTTCTTCTAAATAAATTTGAGTGAATTTATCTGGCAGATATGTCATCTAAAATCCGCTTTTTCAATAGTCACATTATATTTATCTGAATAATAATCATGCGGGTTTGACACATTTCCGATACGAAAGCTTTTAAACCGTCAGTAAGTATTTATTCAGCAGATACAAGTTATCTCATGTCTGATAAATCAGCCTTAAATGTATTTTATTTTATCTGGTAGATAATGCTTGTGAGATTTAAAAAAAGCACTACACATACGATTTAGGTGTATATATATGGCCAACTCAACTATGTTAGGATCGGTTTCAAGTGTATCCGGATGAAGTGGAATACCTGCCTGCCTCTTTGTCCTCAATTACCTAGTTACTGGGTAACGCGGTACCCCTTGGTAAGAGTAATTGCCAAGACTAGTTGTAGTTTCGGACTTCTGACTACCCGTAACGATTGTCAAAGATCTACGAATGGCAGCCGGGACCAATGGCTATACGTTATTTCCAAAGCAGGAGGGTCACACCACTAACTTCCAAACTTCTTCCAAACATGTCGCCCGGCCTGGGAATCCAACCCAGGACTCCCACGCTTAGCAATCGTGCTTGCGATCCCGTGACCAACGGGGCAGTTTTGGAAGCTTTGGGTGATTTAGTTAATAAATAACCAACAACTTACAAATAGCTGCAGACACCACTCTTCGTACGGAACCCCGCCATCGTTTGGACGCAGTTCTCTCTATGCGGTTCCTGCAACGAAACACAGATTACACTCATTCGTATGCTAACTACTTCTGGCTTTTATGATAGCCTGGTAGCAGGAAGTCGGTTTGCCAGCGAAAATATTATTTATGAGACCAAGTTCAAAGGGAACTAGTGCAATTACTATGATAAATAATACAATTACTTTGCTTCTTTTCATAGAAGACTGAGATCCCAGAGTAGCAAGGACAACGTCATTTTGTCATGGCTTTTAGAATAGTTAACGGAATATAAGCGGTGCTTACTTCCTAAGTACCTTACACACTCACCATAATAAGTTTAAGTGTGGCGGCTGGTCTTTATAAATCTACCAGCTACACCCCGCGGTTTCACCCGCGTTATGCGTAATGTTATATTACCTTTTTTTAAGCATTAATCATCAAACGGCTTCTTCCGCTCTAGGCGGAGCAGAAGGGAGTGTCACACTCTTACTAACTAAAACCCATCCGTATCCTCTTAATACCCCTTACGTAGCAGCGCCAGGGTACTCTTTCTAAAAAAATTCGCAACCAATGTAATATAGCGTAAACTTTCTCGATGAACAATGATAGTGTAAGATAAGGATTTTTTCCAATTGGACCAGTAGTTCCTGATAATAGGGCGTTCAAACAAACTCTTCAGCCTTTTAGTATCAGTAAAGATGTTGTTCAGGGTTTTGTATAAAAAACTTATACGTTATTTAACATACACTTCCTATACCAAAGGGTCTGGTTGAACGGTGGTCTGGCAATAATAAGCAATGGTATGCTTTTTTTTAAACCATATTCATCAACCTAATTCCAATATTTCAATTATGCTAAAATGACGTAGTTTTGGCGACTTTGGGATCTTGGACTATAAGGTTAATCTTTATTCAGGTGTTCATGTTTAATAAAATGGAGGACAACAGGAACTACTCTATCTCTCTCTTATTCTTATTATTCACAGTATGAATAAATCTAAATAAGTACATAACAAACACCTTTTAATCAAAGGACCTTAAGTTGTTGTGAGTAAAGTCAATAATCTAACAATATTATTCATACTACACATACATATACCATCACGCCTGCATTCCCCGAAGTGTTAGGCAGAGGTACACCCACAGTTCGCCGGTATATTTTTAAGTCCCATGTAATAGAGGGCGAGCCTATTGCCATTAACCGGGTACAAATCCTAACTCCGAGCTGCTACCGAGAATTTCATAGAAAAACCCTTTTGGCTCGACCTGGGAATCGAACCCAAGACCTCTAGCGTAGCAGTCGCGCTTAGGACCACTAGGCTACCGAGGCTGTTATTCATACTAATATTATAAACTAGCTTTTGCCTGCGACTTCGTCAGCGTACATTAATTTCATCATCATCATCATATTAGAGTATAGATATATTAGAGTATGCTTAGATGGTTCGGTCATGTTGAGAGAATGAGTGAAAGGCGACTAACGAAAGGGATTTATATGGCAGATGTGAGTGGCAACGCCGGGAGAGGACGCCCTAGAAAGACCTACCCTGACCTTATTGGTGGGGTTCTTCAGAAAGGACGTGTGCGCAGTACTCGTAACCGGCGTGCTTGTATGAACAGATGTATGAACGTGGTCGAGGCGAAACAAGTATGTAAGGATCGTAGCAGGTGGCGTTCTGTGGTTTCTGCCTACCCCCATGGGAAAAAGGCGTGAGTTTATGTATGTATGTGTCATATCATACAAAGGACGTCCACTGCTGGACATAGGCCTCCCCATAAATTTCCGTAAAGGCTGGTTGAATTTACTTACTTATCTCTATTTGTTTAATTATGAATTATCTTATAGTACGCAAAGATTACGTAGATTCTTATTAGCGAAAGAATTTTCAGAATTAAATCAGCAGTTCTGGATATAACCGACAAACAATAGTGACAAACAATTTTTTCAGCTTTATAACATTAGTATTAGATTTACTTCTGGTAGAGCTGTAATTACTGATAAACACTGCTGGATTTGCAACCTTATGTTTATCGGTATAGCTCAGGAGATGAGAATTTCTAAAGTTTTAAGAATGCTTAAATCTTCTCAAGGAAATTAGAATCACGGTCATTAGCCTTTTATTACAAAGCGGACGGCCATTTTGTACGTGAGTCTGCGAATTTTCTGTGGCGGTTGCTGTTACTCCTTCTAATTTGATGAAGAATAGAATAGAATAAAGTTTATTTCCAAATTTACAATTTATACAAAGGTGATAGGTTAGTACAGTAACGATTTTGTTTATTGTTTTAAATTACATAACTGCATGCTGCGTTGCATGCTGTTTATATCCTCCGGCACCCAAGCTAAGATCAAACTTGTATTATGGGTCCCAGGGCTCTCGCTACTCGTATTAATAGAAATTATCCAATTTGTACACATTGGTACGGATCGTAGCTATTGTTTGCGTACAAAAAATAAAATAAAGTTTTGAAAATAAATTAAAGAAACGTAAAAATAAATAAGAAAATATAAAGCCTCTATACTGTCCTGTATGTGTGTGTGGGGGGGGGGGGGGGGGGGGTGGAAACAATATAATAGCTACGTTTATATCTATACAAATAAATAAATTTAAAGTGTCTGTTTGTAATTTCAAAATACGTACACGACTATACTACTAGTACTTAACGAAAGAAACTACTTTTTAATTTTGTCTGTCTGTCTGTTTGTTTCGGCTAATCTCCGAAACGGTGATTTATAGTTCAACAAAATTCAATAACTAAGACTGTAGATCGCATTTTGAAGGTAAATAATGTGCAATAACTCGACAAATACGGAATAGAAGAGTTTCCGAATACAGAGCAAGGAATTTTGTGCAAAAACAAGCGCTTATCAACAAGGAAAGATGTCATAAACAAACAAGTTTATATTACTTAAGTTTTCAACAGTAGGTATCATAATACCAGTATATTATTTTCCCACTGTTGGGCAAAGGCCTTTTCTCATACAGAGGCACGAGCATTGATCACCACGCTTGCTGAAGTCGAATTGGCGATTTCAGATTTATATTAATTATAAGTTCAAGTTACCCTATGACGTTTTCCTTCACCGATGTCATTGATGTCCAAGATAAAATTAGATAGCACGTAATAAATTATAAAATAAAAAAGTCATCATGAAACTAGTCCCATTTTCATTTTGAACTATTTTTTTTCTTTTTATGTTTTAGGAAATCATCAAATAACTTTTTCCTCTCTGGGCGGAGTGGAAGGGAGTGGCAGACTTTTACTGACTGACACCCATCCGTATTCTTCCAAATGCCCTTTGCGTTCCTCGTCTTTTTTACGACAGGTACGTACAAGAAATTTTGACCATAACACTAAATGAGATCTCCATCAAATTGTCAGGTGAACTATCAGATACTTTGAAGGCGATCCCTGTTCATTGTGTACAGAACCATTAGCGCATAAGTGGCTACACTCCGGTTTTATCTCCGGCGGCCATTTTGTATCTAGTTTATCACTGGCAACTTCGAGCTTCCAGTGTGCTAATAACTTCAGTTCTGTTAAGGGTTGGTTTCAACGAGGACTTTTTTCTTACTTTCTTTTGTATCATGAGTGCTTACCGATCAAATTACAGGCAAAATATTTAGGTAAAAGGCTTGTGTACTGAATGCATGGTAAACAATTGTTTTAAGTTAAGTTTCAGTTAACATTTGAAAATTGTCTCGTTTCAAATTTTGTCAGACCAGTATTGAGCAACTTGTACAGCTTTGTTATTGCCCTCGTTTAGGTCTTGGATGGTGCTCGACACTGGCAGTGCGTTTGGGATGGGTAAAGAATGACCCATTTGGCCAAATTAGTTTTACAGCGGCCTACCTAGGTCCGTAATCGGTTAAGAGATTTCCATATTGGCCACTGCAGTTCACATCCAGCGGGTAGATATTCCTCCGGGGTGAGGAAGTGTTGAGGGGGTGGGTGTTTCTGCTTTCACAATGCATATCTCTCTTTTGCCGCACTGTCCAACTAGTCATAAAATTTTTACGACTTTTCAGGCGTGCAAATGTTAAAACAATAAAAATTATACGAGTCTAGGATTGTCCCACTGCTGGGCAAAGGTCTTCTCAAACAGAAAAGGCACCAGCATCGATGACCACGCTTGCTCAAGGCGGATTGACGATTTCATATTTATAATTATTATACTTCTTTTGAAAAGTATACATAAATTCGCGCAAAAATTCTGGCGCGACAGAAGCTAATTAAATATAAAGTCCTGAGTTCCTCGCGATGTTAGTGTTGCCTAATATAAACAAAGAAAGAACGTAAATTGAAAAAGCCGATTGGTACCTGTCGGGAATCGAAACCGCAACCACATACATGAGGGGCTATCTTGACACTTGCAAGCAACTATTGGAAAACACACAACACAATCGAAGTGTTCTAGCAAATATAAAGATATTTTCTATTTGTCTTACATAGTCTCGTCTTCAACGGAATCGCTCCCAAGTCTTGAAAGAAGTGGCGTCCAGAGCTAACCTGACCTTGAAACTTTATTACCAATACCGACTCTTAACTAATCTTAGATGAAACTTTTTCCGTATCGTCGGAACGAATTGATCGGGCCACGACGCGACGGGTCGGCTGGGAACACGAGACGGTGATCGGCTGCTATTGAAAAAACCGGTCAAGTGTGTCTTGGGCCACGCGCAGTGTCGAGTTCCAAAATTACCCATATTACTTATCTTGTTAACTTGTAAAGTCTATTTAGCTGTGATAGTTTTCTTAGTAACTTCTATATATATTCCACGGTCGCGAATTTTTTCACATAAATAAATTTACCAGTGTGCTTGCAGAGGGGAGAGACGCTGAACTCTGCCAAAAATTATCACTTTAAAGATTAATATAATATTTCGCAAACGGATACCTAAACTGACTGCCTAGTTGACCTAGTGCTCCTAAGCGCGACTGCTGCGCTAGAGGTCTTGGGTTCGATTCCCAGGTCGAGCAAAGTGTTGTTGGGTTTTTCTATTAATTTCTCAGTAGCAGCTCGGACTTATGATTTGTGCCCGGTTAATGGCAATAGGCTCGCCCCCTATTACATGGGACCTAAAACATACCGGCGAACTGTGGGTGTACATTGGTACACCTCTCTACATCTGGGCTACCACCTCTAGGCAATACAGGCGTGATGGTATGTTATGTGTGGATACCTAAATCAAAAAATGTTTTTTTTACACACCCGCAATTTTTTACACTCGAACTGCGGTCCGTACGCCACATGCGGCCCAACGGGCCTTTGTGGTCGGCTCACCAGTTCAATATTGTCAACCTTTTTAATTCTTAAATTTTTTTATACATTTTTAATTTTCAAACCTCAAGTAAATATGTCGTTATTTTTGAATTACGTTTTTCGTTAAAAGCATAATAATGTTTGCTTGCTTAACGTGTTTGTGGCTTCTATGAGAAAAAGTACCCTTTCAATTTTTTTTTTAAAGAAATCAATCTAGTATTTAGTGTTTCTGCGCCTAAGCTTGTCCTACAGACAGACGGACTGACGTGACAAAACTTAATATTCCTGTTCTTTTCACATAATTATAGTCATGTTAAAATGACGTAGGTCTAGCGTGTCTACGATCTCAGTCTGTTATAATTGTTATACGAAAATCGTCGAAATAAGAAAAAGCGGTAATTACTTCATATTCTTCATTACGGTGTTTCAGGGTTTAGGAATATCCTCTTAAGATTTGAGGATAAGTAAACCGCTCATTCGTGAATTGCGTAACGCATGGCTGCTTCGCATGTTTTTGGCTTGCGGTACAGAACCATGATGAAAGCTAAGATATTATGTATTTAGTTATAATTATATACAACACTAGCTTCGCTTAGCTTAGCCCGTGTTAAGTTACGTATTAGGTTACTGCCTCGCTTCTGTGGGTCGTAGCGTGATGTCATATAGCCTCATGAACCTGGCTATAACATCACGCTACGACTCACGGGAGCATTAACCGACAAAGACAAGACAATACAAAGACGTAGCTTAAAGCAAGTGAAATAAGGCAGTTCGCTAGTAATATTATAAAGAGGTAATGTTGACTAATACTTTCATAAGCGCGTTCTGCCTTCCACCTGCTTATTTAAAATAAAAAACATTACAGTAGCCATTACACTCAGTGTTCATGATAAGACGATCTCTTTTCACCGGAGTGATCGTTGGAATCATTTCTTACATTTTTTACTTTTTTTATTTCATGGACGCTTACCTACCTTCGTGGCTGCGTGGTAAGGGGGGAGGGTGCGCGCTTTTACAAAGTCACTTCGTATAGTCGACCACGCGTGTAATTATATTCTTGAATGTCTGCAGGAATATAGATAAGGGGCGACTGCTAGAGTTTTATAAATATAGGTGGGGTTGCCATGCTTCCCGTATGTACGGGACTGTCACCGTATTTCATCTTTAAGTTCTGTGATTATCCCGTATTTCAATAATTTCGACAAAATTCGGAAATGACCCGAACCGGACGCGAGAGTCGCGGTGCCCGCGTAAAATCAAGCTCATATTGTGACGGGACCAAAAATAAACGTGTTAATTTAAGTTAAAAATCGTTTTATTTACTATTATTAGAATAAAAATGTTGATTTCGACTTTTTTTTGTATGTTAGAACCGTCCCATAATGGTCCCCGGAAATTATGATAAGCCTACATATGGGGCGTATCACAATAGCCTTAATGAATGCTTAAAAATGAAAGCCTGTCGCATCTTAAACAATCATAATCTCTCAATAATGAGATTAATTAATAAAACCAATCTTTCATTGTTCTTCGGTAAGACAAAGACCTGTTATCTTATAGAGTAGGCATGAGCACTGATAACTACGGTTGCTCAAGGCGGATTGGCGAATCCAGACTTATATTAATTAGAAGTCCTGCATTTACAAGGCCTCTGGTATTGCAGATATCTATATGTAGCGGTGACCACTTAATTTCGACGCGTGTTGGTTTCGTCTTGGTAGGACTTATGGCAATTATTATACATAGTTCGTCCAGACACAACAAAATAGCAAAACTGGCCTACCTTTCAAACTCTCTAACTAAAACTAAGTAACGTTACAAAAAGTTCCAAAATCCTATAAACTTTTTTAATTTCAGAATAGACCTAAATATTACAGGCCACATTTTTATAATTTTGACCCAAAATCCAGGCCCGACTTCAGCTCAAAAACTTTGATATAGGATTTACTTCAGAGTTATCGTGTCTAGATCGAAACAGTGTCTGAAATAGACTTTAGGTCAGAGCTAAAGAGCTAAGTTTGTTGCAAGCAGGGCGTGCAACACTAGTGATGGGGTCAATTGTATAAATAGGGTGAAGTCGGCAGGGTTGGATATTTATTTCGGGATGAAATGTTATGGGGTTGTATATTGATATTTGTTTTTGAGATTAAAATAGAACTCAACAAAATAATCCTGGAGACAATTCAGGTAACTTTTAGAAACGTTGATGCGTCAACCTGTCTAAAATAACTCCGTTTTATTTACCTATATGTTTGAAAAGATTTTGATATTGATTTTCGGTGACTTTGACATTGATTGCGACTCCAGTTTGAAAACTTACGAGAAAAAGAAGCTTATTTTTCTTTTCGTCGCAGCAAAGATTCCAAAAAGACAAAACAAAACCGAGTCCGCTGTACTACACAAAACTTTTCAATAAAACATCATATTTCCAAAGTCAACGAATTACATTATCCTTGCGTCTATTTCCCACGGGACATCGATATCGACAGTCGATAAAGTCTCATAACTAATGCAAGCACTCCAGACGCTCAAAGTTTTCGTTGTTTTCGTTTTCGTTGCCATTTTCGGTACACCACGTCAGCTGTTTGCTAGATAAGCTCTTGCGTGTTTTGAAGCCCTGGGTACTATGTTTTATGGTGCAAGGTAGTTTTAATTGGTATGCAGTTTTGTTGCATGGTTTTAATGCAATTTGAACTTTGTAATCATCAACTTCGGTTAATTTACTTAATAATTATAATGAAGAGAAGAAGAATAAGAGTTTTCTTGTTTGTTTAAGCGCGTTAATCTCTGAAAATACCAGTCGTATCGGAAAAAGTTTTTGCTAGATAACCTGGCTAGATAACATCACGCTACGACCGAAGGGAGCGGAGTAGTAACCAAAGACGTAACTAAACGGGGATGAAAAGCACTCACACAAGTAAAAACTGGAATCGATGGATTAAAGTTTTGTTCAAGGAACGAAATATTTTGCACATTCGCCCATTTTCTTTCAATTCAATGAATTTCCGGATATCACTACCAGATTCAGCAACGGTACAGGTAAACACGTTATCGTGTTTTCCATTATGCATGAGAGCCTATGGTCAGTACTTTATACCAAGTACTTCCATTTTAAATTCTTTACGGCCACATCTTTGCGTCGGGTATTTGCGCCATTTGCGGCACGCGGCGCGTACTCCTCTTTAAATAAAGCTCTTATTTACTTTTTATGGGGCCCTGGTAGATATTTTATGATTACGCAAGAAAATAACAGCATTATAACGAGTTTTGTAATAATTTCATTAACGAAGGGATTTTGACCGACTACATAACAAAAGGTCCTAAAGTTTTTAGACCATAAAGACCAAAATAAAGACTTATGTAGTTTCTATACAGCTGAAATTTCCTTACCTAAAAAGAATGTACCTAAGAAGGTAATGCATTGCATTTTCAATACTTGCACTTTTTATGTATTACATATTATTATAAAATGAACCTTACTGACTGCTTTTAACGACTTTTTTTTGTTTGTATTTTATAGGATATTGTTAAAAATCGACATATATTTGTTTACCTAGTTCGTAGCTTCAGCCGGACGAACAAAAATAATCTTTAATAGCAGCACTATAAGGTACCTTAGATGCGAATTTCCTTTATAAACACATAAAGTACAGACTATTAAACAAGTTAGCTGAGACGAGACACAACAAGGATGCGACCTACTTCTCCCGTCTGTCAGTAATTTGTGGGAAGCCAAACAGCGAATTGCGTCTGAGAGCCTGGTACCTATATGTATAGAAACAAAATTAATTTACAGAAATATATTGTTCATTTAACATTTTGTATGTTCCGAAGCCGTAACTTAATTATTTTTATGTCATATCTAAAAAAAATCTTTTGTATTGTGGGTGCGATTACATATTATATACATTTACTAATCTAAGTTATAAATTTTGTACTTGCTTTTTATGAAATTTTATAATTTTGTAGTTTTCAATATTATAGAAATATTTGTACGCCGATACTTAGGCTAAACATGACTGGACTTATACAATTGATTTTAATCTTGCGTGCTCTTGTATGTATACCATGTTTATACAAATAAAGAATATCTTATCTTACAAACAGCCAGACCTGGAACAATTATTTGTAAGTCATACTAATATTTCTTCCGTGCGGGTGTCGAACCTGTGACCCGGAAACAGAGCCTAGCCTATTTGTGCCCCGTAATAGTGAAATATTGATATACTACTGTGCCTACACCGTTTGGAGTACCAGCGTAATGTTACCTTCCTATATCTTGTGAAGTGGTAATTTATGTTGGATGGTCAAGGCACACTCGAAGTGGGTTGGTGCGTGACGCTGGCAGGCCCGCGTGAGCTTTATGTTTTATTGTAACAAGAAACTATTATGAAACACGAAATAGCAAACACTAGCTTCTGTCCCCGACTTCGTCTACTTAAACAGCGAAGTTAGTAAGGACACTAAAACATATCCTATAACATTCGCCAATACAGTCTCGTTGGCCTAGTGGTCGTAAGCGCGACTGCTACGCTAGAGATCTTGGGTTCGATTCCCAGGTTGAGCAAAAACTGTTATAGGGTTTTTCTATGAATTTCTCAGTAGCAGTTCGGAGTTAGGATTTGAGCCCGGTTAATGGCAATACGCTCGCCCCCTATTACATGGGACCTAAAAACACACCGGTGAATTGTGGGTGTACATTGGTACACCTCTGCCTAACCCTCTGGGGAATACAGGCGTGATGGTATTTTAAAATATTATAATCATATTTTCGAATCAATGTATTTAGGATTTTTTTTCTTCTCTAATGTGTTGAAGGACGTCGTTTGAAATGCCTAAACATTTTATCATTACACTTCGCTTCATTACATAAACTAAGCTAATTATTGATTTTAAATTCATGTTCATTCACTATTTCGGAAAAGTTCTTCTAACAAACCTTATTATTCATGAGTGCTTAGTACCCCCGAAATAATGCAAATTCAAAATCAGTTGGATTTTATAACAATTTTTACCGTAGGGTACCACTCTGGTCCCTGAAAAGTACTCAGAGATGAAGGTACGATGATTAATGTTTGCCGGTGACGGGAAGTGGGTCACGGCGTGAAGGGCCCTTCATTCTTGGTCCCATTTCCCAGAGCTTTCTCCAACAGAAAGGCCTGTAAGTTGGCACATCGGGTTTCAGAAGAAGACTGTCTCACGGTCTGAGTGGCGAAGATGACGTTCTACAAAAGTCGGGCCAAAAAGTAAGTATAATTTAAAAAGTAGAAGTAGTTCAGAATATTTCGGCACGTTACTTTTTTACTCGACTAAGGCATAAACAATAAGAGAGTTATCTTTATTGCTTTTCCATAAGTATTATGCGTAGGTGGTAGGTATTTATAATCTTTAAATTATTTTTTGTTTTTAGATCATTATGAACCCTATTTATTGGACAAGGCAATAGAGAGAGGAACCAAGTGGTCAGAATATATTTATGTAGGTATGTATGTGTTTGGTATTTAGATGTTCCCTTAGATCTCCTAAACTCCGGGGCCGCGAGTTGTTCTAAAGAGACATCGCGCCTCCGGAATGCAAAAGGGAAGAGAAGGAACATGGATGGGTTTTATTCAGTATAAGTCTGACACTCCCTCCCGTCCCGCTCAGGGCGGGGGAAGTCATTGGAAGATTTCCCATCCAAATAAATAAAAAGATCTCCTAAACTACTCGAAAGTCCCAGATTATATTTATCTTAATAGCTTTTGCCCGCGATTTAGATAATTTCAGTTTTACTAAACAAAACAATGAAATATATAATCAATTCATTTTCCATCATCATCATCATCTGCTTAGCCTTTTCCCAACTATGTTGGGGTCGGCTTCCAGTCTAATCGGACACAGCTAAGTACCAGTGTTTTACGTGAAGTGACTGCCTATCTGACCTCCACAACTTAGTTACTGTGCAACGCGATACCTCTTGGTTAGACTGGTTGTCGGACTTACTGGCTTCTGACTATCCGTAACGACTGTCAAAGATCCACGAATGACAGCCGGGACCAACGGCTTTACGTGCTTTCCGAGGCACGGGGGTGTCACTCCACCAACTTCCAAACTCCGGGCTGCTACTGAGCAAATCCTAATGGAAAAACCCAATAACACTTTGCCCGACCTGGGAATCGAACCCAGGAGGTCCCCACGCTCGTCAATGGCGCTTGCGACCACGAGACCAACGGGGCAGTCAGTCATTTTGCAGTTGTTAATTAATTATTGTTTTATAATGTTACGTAAGGGATACTGGTCTGCCGGGGCTGCAGGTTGTTGCCGGGGCTGCGGGTTGTTCGTAAGAAATACCGCGCCCCCGGAACGCAAAGGGCACAAGAAGGAATATGGGTGGGGTTTAGTCAGTAAAAGTCAGACAGTAGAGGGCGGGAGAAGTTAATTGATGATTTCCCACCCCCAAAAAAAAAAAAAAAGGGATACTGGTCCGACAGGGCGCTCAATCACAAACGACAACAGCAATCTAATAATATTTTGGTAAATGAGTATATATTTTAATGCAATGAATTTCTTAGATAAAATAAGGACATCTAGGCAGGTTAGTCTGATTCCATCAAAAGACTCAATTTCAAAATGAAAACGCGGTTTAAATCTCGTAATTTTGAATTACATTTCATTTTGAACTTAATATAAATTATGACTAGGTCTACTTTCGTATTTAGCGCGCTGTTCGTTAACCCTTAAGCTCAGCTGTGGCTCAAAGTTTTGGCTAGCTACAAGTACCCACGTAATACGTATGTAAGTGGTGGGCTTCACTATTAAAATTATTTTTAGCAATTTCTTGTGCCCGAGGGTTTACAAGAAAAGTAACATTAATTTACAGGGATTAGAGGTACCTATTTCAGTAAGAAATTATTTACTGCAGGTACTTTTTACTTGTGATAATTAAAATTACCGAGAGATTTGCTTTTGTTTTTCAAAGCCAAATGATTGACTGTATTTTTAAAAACACACTTTTACACTATCGTTTGTACGATTAGTACCATGTGAAGTCACACTCACACCTTAACACCAAGCAATTTCGTAAGAGATACCGCGCCCCCGGAACGCAAAGGGCACAAGAAGGAACATGGGTGGGTTTTAGTCAGTAAAAGTCTGACACTCCCTCCCGCCCCGCCCAGGGCGGGAGAAGTTATTTGATGATTTCCCACAACCCAAAAAAAAAAAAAACACCAAGCAGTATTTGTTTCTTGTGGGAACCGAACCTCGACAGTCTGATTAACTACATTCAATAGTATGAATTTTCTATTTTCCTTGTAAATGACGTTCAAAAGTGCTTTTGAAAGGTCTAATTGAAATAAATGATTTTAATTTTATTTTGAGCAAAAAGGCCTTTGTCTTGCAGTGGGAGACTAATAGGCTGGTATTATAATTATTAATACTCCATAGAAAACTGAGACTTATTTTAAAGGCACCTCTGTGACGTCCTTGTATGGCTCAACCTTCACTTTCCCATAAGCAGGTCAAGGAGCTGGCCCTCGCTAGAGAGAGCTGGAAGGTGCTGGGCGATGGTTAAGAGTCTATAGTTCCAATATTTGTAAAAACCACTATGTATCTTTGAACAAAATCTTGCTATTATTCCTTAATTTGTTATACTTTGTACATCGATACTAATATAATAAAAATTAATTTAGGGGAAAAAATTATATGCTAGGCTATATAACACCACATTACAACCTACGGGAACAGATCAGTAACCAAAGACGTTACATAACGCTGGTGAAAATAACCACGCGGACGAAGTCGCAAGCAGAAGCTAGTATAGTAGTTTTTGTGCGAGGTACATCCTGTATACTAAATATTGTAAAACATTTACTTTAAAAGAGTATGTACAGGAGTTTCTTGCCGACTCTTTTCCATACGAAACTACCTTTGGAAGGGGTAACTAGATTCAATTCTTGTTCTCTTTTCAAGTGTATTTTAAGGGTCATAATGGAATAAATTATGTCTTTTTTGCACCGACGTGAATGTAGATTTGAAACATGAGTGACAAATAAGAACCAAAATTGTATAGCACATCGATGTTAGTGATGTCCAACATAAACTTAGAAGGCACATATGAATTGAAAAAGTCATATTTGGACCAGTTACGAACCCGCAATTTCATGCTTGAGAGGCAGGCGCCTTAACCACTTGACACAAAATAGGAGATTATTCATATAATAGTATGGAGTGTTTTAATTATTTTGTATTTGTGTACGTTTCCAGGACAGTACAGTATTACAATTCTAAAATCAACCGAAGCTTTGACGTCAGCTTGCTCACTCAAGGCTTACTGAACCTACAAATCTGTGTACTTTAATAAACATTCCAAGCATTTAATTTAAATGTACAACCAAAAACAACCCTTAACAGTCCAATTATATTAATCCAATTTGTGCGTATGCTGTTGGTCAAATTACACGTTGTTAGTCATTATACGCATGTATGTCCCAGCGGACGGACGTCGCAATTAGAAGGCAATTAAGTGTAATTAAAATATTGTGTGTTAATCTTGTAATGGAGAATTGTCCGAGGGTTTTCAGTTGTGGAGGTCATAAGGTTTAAATTCGTTGTTTTATTCATGTATATGCAGCGGTAAAAGCTGACTGATTAGGGGGAGTTTTAGGTTATGAGCTCGATAGCTACCCGTTGTATATACTATGGAACACTTACAGCTACACAAAACAATAAAAATGGTAAGTGAACCTGACAGCCAATTTGGAGAGTTCCATTAAATTCATGGGTGCATGAAAGGAGCCTTCCTATGCGACGTTCTTTTCAACCCCTGTTACGACCGGCCTACTCGTTTTTCTTGTTATTTTTTCCCTCATGGATGCCGTTACGTCGGACTTTTGCCAACTAAAACCCCATGGTTCCTTTTGTTACCATGGGTCAAAATTCTGGTATTCGCTGGACGTATAAACCGCGCCCCTGACTGGGTCCGGCGCACTCTAAGCAATCAATTCCTGTCGATTGGCTAATCCTGTATCCTTTCACCACAATGGCAAATTTAAACTCACATCAATCAAAATCGGCTCAAACAGATCACTGACAAAATAATATTATTTAACATCATTTATTTATCATCGATACGCTGATAGTTCTTCTCAGAAGAACTAAACTCATAACGCAACTTTCTAAACAACAGTTCAAAAGTCTAACAAAAGAACCAAAAATACAGATCAAACCCAAAGAAAGAAAGTAAGTTTATTCGTCACCGCCTATGTGGTTCCAACAATAACAAACATACTTAATGATTAAAATACACATAACCATTTACATACTAGTTACTGTGTACTCACGCCTTTTTCCATGGGGGTATGCAGAAACTACAGAACGCCACCTGCTACGAACCTTACCTTTCGCCTCGTCCACGTCCATACATCTAGTCACACAAGCACGCCGGTTAAGAGTACTGCGCACCCGTCCTTTCTTTATTTGGTAAAATTGAATTCGTCAAAAAAAAATTAAAAGTCAAAGTAGGAAAAAAAAAACATAATTTTCACCCTTACTTAAAATTTTTCTCACCTCATTCAAGTAACCCAATTCCTTGCGTTACATTGTAATCGTGTGTAAGTGCTACTACTTAATAAAGTAACAGCTGGCTCCGCAGCGAGCACAATAAATACTGCACAGCACGCAACGCTACTGTTAGCTTTACTTTGAAACGACTTAGCTACTGAACGCATTTGCACGAAACTCGGGCAGCAGCTTGAATGGAAGTAATGTAGTAAATTTGGAAACCCTCGGGTCGTGAGGTCCTTGAGCCTATAGCCATTTTTAAGGAATTGTGTAACTAAACGGTTGGTTGACACTTCCCGTGACCAAAGGGCAGGCTTTTAGTTTGGCCAGACGCCATTGCCATCCAACGTGGCAATGCCGCCTGTCTTTTGCGGATATTTCCAGTTGACAGCGATGAGGAATTTTTTTATGACATTTAGTTTTAGTTTATTTTTATTAATGTTGTTTTTTTTTGGTTATCTTATTTATTGTTACGTATTATTTAATAAACGCTATCAGTATTTTCTTTTTCGATATTCATCTCAATGTTCAGAATGATGAGTGGTGATTTTGCGGGGTTTTGACTATCGTAACAACTGTTATATTTTTTTTTTTTTTATTGTGTATGTTTTGTATGTATGTGTGTGTTTGTGCACACACTTGTGCACTATAACATCTCCTGAGTGACCATGACGAAAATTAAGTTAGGAGGATTATTATTTACAGACAAATTACCCATACATAGACAGAACAGAAGGTACACAAAGTCATTCTATGGTCCTGTATAAAACCGTAAAAAAAAACCACGACCTATCCGATAGTCCCAACAGAGTTCATAACTGTCACCGTTACCCTATTTATTTAGAAAGGGTTAAATTGATCCCGGGTAATAAATTCAGGCTAACTGTTAGGTAATCCCGATTTACGAAGATTTATCTTTACTCTTGGGAGGATTGGCTGAATCGATAGCTATAACGCTTACGTTTCATGTTAGCCTAGTACTCGGGGTTATTGCTGTTGTTTTTAATAACATGCTGTGATTGTGGATTTTTACACTCCATCTATGGGGTAGAAGGGATTAGAATCAGAATAAGAATCAGAATCAGAATTATTTATTTGTAAAACATAGGTGAAGAACATATATACATTAATCATAAATGTCAAGGTCTTAAATAAATAAGTGTTGCACTATGCTTATATAAAAATATTATATATACTTTTATATTAATTATTTTTATTTTGATATTGTAAAGATAACATAACATTCTATCACGCATGTATTCCTCGAAAGGTTAGGCAGAGGTGTAATCAGTGTACACTCCAGTTCGGTATGTTTTACGTCCCATGTAATAAGGGGCGAGCGTATTGCCAATAACCGGGCACAAATCCTAACTCCGGGCTGCTACTGAGAATCTCATCGAAAAACCAAATAACACATTGCTCGACCTGGGAATCAAACCCAAGACCTCTAGCGTAGCAGTCGCGCTTAGGACCACTAGGCTAACGAGGCACTAGTAAAGATATTTTTTTTGGTTATTAAAAAAAACCTACACGGTCAAAATGTATGTTTTTCTATAAACTACTGAAAAAAATTCATCGTTTCATGTCTGGAATCCATGTTCTAAGTTTTCATTACTGTATCCTGTCCGCTGGTTATATGGATGTAAAAATCTGGACATAAAATAGGCACATCTGATACATTTTAATGAGCTCTAACCATGTGGATTGGTGCACCTCGCGTGCTCATGCATGCATGCACGCACGCGACCGATGGTGCAACGAATTCACGTTACAATTTACAACACGAAGAGCCTAGGCAGGGACCTAGCGTACCGTATAAATGGCAGTAGGTATATGGCTCACGGAATTTTAGAAAATGGTTCATGTTTGTAGAGCACCTTCCTTCACTTAAAGGTACATGTTGATTCGACTAATTACTATAGTATATTTTGCTTTCTTTGATATTAAAATATGTGGTTTAATCCAGAAAGCCAATTCTTGTAATTAAAATCGTTAAAAATCTATTTACAATCTCATCTCAGCGACAATCGATGACAAAAATTTAGAGGCATTTTGTCACATTGAGATTGGATTGCGATCGTTCCTAAAAGTTAATAGAAATATTTCCCAGGTCTAAATACAAATATTGCTTTGTACGGAATGTGCCTTAACTTCCCTTTTATTTGTTCTTTAGAAGTATATATACAGGCCTGTACGTGTACTGTCTCGTTAGCCCAGTGGTCCTAAGCGCCAAGTAAAGGTCGAGTAAAGTGTTATTGTACGAAATTCTTAGAAGCAGCTCAGAGTTAGGATTTGTATTACAAGGTACCTAAAATATACCGGCGAACTGTGGGTGTACATTGGTACACCTCTGCCTAACCCTTCGGAGAATACAGGCGTCATAGTATGTGTGTATGTAGTACGTGAACAGGAGGACTGCCTGGGATTTCTGACAGCTGCATCTAACGTATACAGCAGGTAGACGGCCACTATGATAGTGTATAATGTGTGCCTTCACCTACTTACCGCATGAATAGGTAATAATATACGAGGTTAGAATACTATACTTATGTTATGATACTACACATGTACTTTTTGTACAGCGGTTTTATAAATCACTAGCTTATTTTTAACCCCCGACGCAAAAACGACGGGGTCTTATAAGTTTGACGTGTCTGTGTGTGTTTGTGTGTGTGTCTGTCTGTGGCATCGTAGCTCCCGACCGCAGGAATCGATTTTTATTTGTTTTTGTGTTTGAAAGGTTAATTAGTCGGGAGTGTTCATAGCTTTATTTGATGGAAATCAGTTCAGCGGTTCCAAAGTTATCAGCTCGTGTGTAAGCTACGGTAGTGATTTTTTTCTTCTAACGGGGTTTCCTTAGTTTTTTTTTGCCCAAGAATAGGTCCGCGTGTATTTTTTTAAAGTTTTCATTTTTTTTTTATATTAAAATATATCATATTTACCTAAGAATAACGTAGCTTCCTATTGTCCAAAGAATATTATCGAAATCAGAATCGGTCCAATAGTTACAGAGATTAATTAACACGTTCAAGCATCCCCATTGCGTACCATAAACAGCGATTTTTCACTTCAAAAATTAAAGTTATGTCCCAGCAATGATTTTTGCACAATTTTACTTAGTTTGATGAGCAGAATACGTAGTTGCCCGCTTTGTAATGTGTCTTATGAAAGTAGTCCACAAATATGTATTCCTGGTAGGTATTAACGGGTTAAAGGTTACCTGCACAGTTTTATTTTTCCGAGGTCAGCGTTACCCTGTGTATTGAATTATCTCTCGTCAGATAGCAAGTTACGTTGGTGCCAAATTGCATTAAAACCCAGTCCGCAAAAATATCGAAGCCCGCACGACTTTCATAATTTTTGTTAACTACCTAAACAAAAATTATAATAAACTACATCATCAACATCTTTCAAGCATTTTCTAATCGATGTAGAAGATCTTAATTTACCAATTAACCAAAATAATTAAACCAATCCAACTTTCCCTTCCAAATTATAGTTGATTTTTACTGATCAACAATATAATGATCTAAAATGTTCACGAATACTTCTGTGGAGTGTGGTGATTGAACCATTCAACCATTCAAGGGTAGGCCTTGAATTCAGCAAAGAACGTTTACTCGATAAAGCAATGAAAATAACCCCTTAGTTTATTCTCTGCTCGGTACATTTACCCTTAATTTTATGTTACCCTTTTAAAGGAAAACGTAAGGCAGGTCCCGGTTGCAGACAACCAAACCCACGACCATTCACGGGTCACTTGCCTTGAATAAATAATAGGAACGTTTAGTCGACGATCGATATGACCACTGGAATTAGCTCCTAACAGGAATGTGTTCCTGGTAGTTTTATACAGGATACGAAAGGAATTTGATATTTTTTTTTGCGATTTTTATTTTGTTGAAGCTTATTGTTATTTTGTTCGGAATCTTGAAAATAACAATATGCTTTACACAATATATTGCTATATTATTCGTTTTTTACCGACATTAAAAAAATATGAAAAATTCCATATACAGTAAGGGGTATCGTGCGAAAGAAAGAAACACATTTGCTGGTAAGATTAATTAGTGTTACCGTTTCTAGAGCCTCCGCCCACGTCCGACTTTTTGTTGGACCTATTATCGGACCGTTCAATAGATCCATGGCTTCGTAGGACCTACTTTTTGTAGGACGTGTGAAACTATGGATCTATGGAGGTTAAAGGGCTTTAATAAGAAGTACCAAAAAGCGAAACGTATAAAACATTTTTACGAAAATATATAAATAACCCTTAAAAAATTAGGAAAACAAAGTGAAAAATCAAAACAACAAAGAGAATCAGAGCCGACGACTTCCGAGCCTAAAGTTATTTTTCCCTTTGTATTTTTGAAGGGTTGCCTTTTTTGTAACATCGTCACTTCAGTCAAAAGGAATTATTGAACGCAGTATGTTGTTCATAGCGAACCTTTGTCAAGAATGATCAAATTATAAATCCGATTGCTTTTTTCCCTTCTACGACACTTTGGGGAAAAAGAATCTTCATTATCGCGTAAAAGATAAAGTTTTCTTTTTAAGACTCATAAAAACATACAACTATGTCAAGAAAAAATGTCTTGTTGGCCCAGTGGTTAAGGCCCTCTCATGCATGAGGTTGCGGGTTCGATACGGAGCAAGTATTAATGTGACTTTGTCAATTTATATGTACTTTCTAAGTTTACTCCTGACATCTGTGAAGGAAAATCACCTGGCCTTATAATAATTATAAGTCTGAAATCGCCAATCCGCCTTGAGCAAGCGTAGTGATCAATGCTCGTGCCTTCTCTGTATGTGAAGAGGCTTTTGCCCTACAGTGACACATTAATATTATTATTATTTACTATGTCAAGATTTTATTCATCGAAAAGATTGTATTCTGTCGCTTTTGGTCGCCGTTACAATTATCTCGGAATGCTGATCTTTTATCTCGCTCTTGCAATAAAACGTGTCATATCAATAAACTACAATGCAACATTACACATGAAACATTTTATTGTGACCATAAAATAATGTTATGACATCGTGTTTAAATCGACGTTCAAACCGTTCATAAAGATAGGGCCACTGCCGAATGAAAGTAGATACTTGAAACTTTTTGTCAATAACTTACTATTTTGCGCCGTTGGTGTCGTGGTGGCAAGCGTGACTGCTGTCCTGAGCCCGCTTCCCAATTTGGGTAATGAGTTAGTGGGGTTTTCCATGAGTAATTTCGAAGTTGCCTGGTGTTTGGAAGTTAGTAGTGTGATACCCCCGTGCTTCGGAAAGCATATAAAGCGATAGGTCCTGCTCCTAATTTCGCCCCACTCATGGCGGGATGACGTCCCATTGGACTATGAAATTAAGGAAAGAGGAAGTGCAAATATGTTTGCTATGCTAGTCCCCATTGAGATTAGCCATCGTGTCAAAGTTATTGTGAGAAATAATTATTTACTCTTTTGAATTTGTTAATAAAGAATGCCACACAAGCTAGTACCCAACCTAACACACATAAAATTTAATGAACACATAAGCCACCCAACGCCAAGCCACTGTAATTACAATGGTCATGAAAGAGAATCCACGCAATCACTCTCAGTGGCTCGCTTGGAACTCGTTAAACTGTCTTAAAAGCCAATGTTACATTAATCAGAAATGGAAGAGAGCGAAGTATGCGCTGACTTGTATCTATGGACGAGCTCAAATTAGGGAACAAAGCTGCCACTTTGAGACACAAAATGGCCGCCGACTAGTATACGCTCCGACACGTTTCATAAAGACAACGATCAATTTTATTTGCTGTAATATAAGTAGATTACAATACAAATGAATGCATGTAATGGTGTTTAATATAAATAAGTGCTACAGACTATATCATAGAACGACTATGAACCTTATTTCAGTCTATAATTAATACACAAAATGGCGGACATAGAACGTTCTGACAGGCATTTCCTTTGAAGTCTCCAAGTCCATCTTCATAGATAAATCTCTTTGGAAGTATGGCCGTTAACTTGATGTTTCAGTGCTACGTGACAAGGTCATTTTAGAAGGAGGTTACTTGTCGTGATGGTAGATAAGTTTTTCAATTTCGTACTGTTGGTTCTACAAATTCAGGCGACTGCGGAAATGGCATTTATTTATCTAGGTGTACAAAGGTAAAGTTTCCTAGAGATTATGTTATTTTAGCATAGGTGAAATTTTGGCCCCATTTTGAGGTATCAGGTACAAAAGGTACCTTAATCACTTACATTCAAGTGTGACAACTTTTAAATATTACATTTTTATTAGAATTTTATTAAAAACCAGTACACATTAATGCTCGACCCTCTAAAGGCCATAACTTTCATCATGATCACGGTGAAAGGCTACTCAAAAAAGGAATTTACATGGCAAATGTGAGTGGCATTGCCGGGAGGGGACGCCCTAGACAGACCTACTCTGACCTTATTAGTAAGGTTCTTCAAAAAGATCTGGGGCGCAGTACTCGTAACCAGCTTGCTTGTATGATCAGATATATAAACCTGGACGAGACGAAAGGAGTATGTAAGGATCGTAGCTGGTCACGTTGGTTTCTGCCAACCCCCATGGGCAAAAGGCGTGAGGTTATGTATCCCATAGATTTCCAAAACGAAAAGGCGTGTAACTTAACTTAACTTTAGCCAAACATTTTAAAGATCAAAATATTCTACTATATATTGTAAAAACAGTAATTCTGAAATGATGTCGGTCCAGCGATTTTTGGGGATTTTGGTTCATTATCAATACAGTCTATTAATCTTTACTCAGATAAGTCTTCAAGCTCGATTAAACCTTTAGTATAAAAACCGGGCCGAAGGGTTGAAATGATACCTGATACGGAGGGGTCACGATCCTCAAGATAAGCTCACTTTTTTATTTTATGCAAATAGGTACTTATTTTCAGTAAGTAGGTGTGCCATAACTTCTCCCTGAGACTCGGCCCGGGTGGAAGTTGAAAAAGAAATTGTAGGACTTAATAAGGACCAATATTTTTGCACGTAATTGTGTTGATCAATTTTAAAAGGTCACCGGACATTCTTGAACTTGATTTACACATTTGGTTATTTTAGATTAAAATCAATTACGTTTTACTATAAAATGTATCTCATTTTGCTGGGACTGCTGCGGGTTGTTCGTAAGAGATACCGCGCCCCGGAACGCAAAGAGCACAAGAAGGAACATGGGTGGGTTTGAGTCAATAAAAGTCTGACACTCCCTCCCGCCCCGCAAAGGGCGGGCGGCGTTAAAATAAATAGAATAAATGGTACTCGTTAATAATATACCTTTCTATCAGTTAAGTATTCAATGTTATCGGACCAATATTTCCAGAGATAACCTCTTACAAACATATAAATAAGAGACATTGTTAATAATAAAACTATTGTTAATAATAATAAAACTAGATGCATCACCCACGGTCATCAGTAATGAGACTGTATATCCCGCGGAAGTGTGGAGGTCGAGGTTTCTTAAATGCTAAAACCCTACACAACCGTGAGATATGCAGTCTCAGGGACTACTTCCTGGAAGTTGATGTGGGGATGCACCGAGATGTGGTCTCTGTGGACAAGGGCCTCACCCCGCTCTCTTTAGCGAACGAGAACTGGCGCAAACCTATAGTATTAGATACTAATGATCGCAGGGAGGTATGGAAGAGCAAGGAGCTTCACGGGCGCTACTATCGGGTCCTACATGGGCCGGATGTAGACTTCAAGGCGTCCGTATCCTGGCTGCGCTATGGTGACCTCTTTGGGGAAACCGAAGGTTTTGTCTGTGCTATTATGGACGAAGTTATGATGACGAACAATTACCGGAGGTATATTGTGAAGGACGGCACGGTTGACATCTGTCGGGCATGCCACCGTCCGGGGGAATCAATCCGTCACATTATATCTGGGTGTTCTCGTCTGGCTAACGGAGACTATTTACATAGACACAACCTTGTAGCCAGGATTATCCACCAGCAACTTGCTCTGAAATACAGTCTTGTTGAATTAGAAGTACCGTACTATAGGTATGTGCCCGACCCAGTTCTTGAAAATGGCAATATCACGTTGTATTGGGATCGATCTATCATCACTGACAGGACTATTGTTGCCAATAAGCCTGACATAGTGGTGGTAGATCGATTAGAGCGTCGCGCAATGATTGTTGATATTACGGTCCCACATGACGAGAACCTCGTGAAAGCTGAGAAAGATAAACAAATTAAGTATCTTGACCTGGCTCGCGAGGTTGTCGATATGTGGGATGTGAGTACAGCAATCATTGTGCCGATAGTCGTGACGGTTAATGGCGTAATAGCCAAGAGCCTCGACCATCACCTGAGGAGGCTCTCGTTGGGCAGTTGGATCAAGGGCTTGATTCAGAAAGCGGTACTCCTAGACACGGCGCGTATTGTTAGGCGATTCCTTTCTCAGGAGCTCTGACTACCGGTAGCTTGGACCCTGTTCCCGATACCGGTGGGCTACTATTTTTTATATTTTTAAATGTTTTTATATTTTTTATATTAATATTTAAAAATGTAAATTATATGTATATAAAATAAATAAATGAATAAAACTAGTTTCTTCACGCGATAGGCAAGCGGTGACCACTTAACGGTGGGCTTTCACCCACCGTTAAGTGGTCACCGCTACCTATATAGACATCTGCAACACCAGAGTCCTTGCAAATGTGTTTCCATTCCAGAGACAAAATTCAAATGTCTCATGTGCCTGTAATTACACCAGCACCCTGTACACCGGAACACAGCAACGCTGTTTTGCGGCAGAAATAGGTATGGTGGTAGTACTTCCCCGGACGAGCTCCTTCACAAAGAGCTCTACTACTATGTATAACTTTGTACATTTGGTATAAAAGCGTAAGTACTTACAACATTTTCTTTGTTTTTCATACTAATACAAGTGTTTTGTCTCTACAAGAAGAATCTTTTAAAACATTTCTTCTTTCTTCGTACATTTTCTCTGCGTGAAAGACGTCAACTGAAAACGTAATATTCTCCCAGTTTTACGCGTTACGCCACGTTTAACCAGTACATTTAATTTTATTATGCTTTACAACTCTGTCTCTATGTGCGGCGTTCCTCTTTGTTGTCTCGGACAGAGTGAGGGTATCATTGAGATGATAATAAGAAAAAAATCCGAGTCTGTCCACATTGCTTAATTTTGTATGTTTTTTTTGTAAATATAACTAGTTCTTCTGCCTGCGACTTCGTCCGCGTGGATATTTTCACCCTTGTTATGTCTTTGGTTACTGCCGCACTCCGGTGTGACGTAGCGTGATGTTATATAGCTTATAAAACTCACAAATAATGTGGCTTTCTGTGAGGAAAGAATTTTCAAAATCGGTTTAGTAGATCCAGAGATTACCCCCTACAACCTCTCTAACTCACAAAGTTTACCTCTTTAAATAAATAATAATTAGTATAAATGATGTTTGGGGAAAACATGTGTTGTACACTGTAAGGGTTAACTGGACTTTCCCGTTGGTCTTGTGAAGTCCTGGGTTCGATTGATTCAAAGTCTTATTGGGTTTTTCCATTAGGAATTTCTCAGTAGCAGCCCGGAGTATCGAAGTCGGTGGTGTGACACCCCTGTGCTTCGGAAAGCACGTAAAGAGTCTGATCTTGTCCCTAGTCGGATTACCGTCCCATCGGAGTACCAACCGGACCGTCCCAAACGGTTATTTATTGTATGTGCGGTTATTTGGTAATAGTTGAATGCTAAATGTAAGTAAATTGTAGCCGTTTAGTAAGTATACTATGCCACATAGTAAACTCCACCCTATATGTTTATGGGTACGTTTGAATTCCCAATAAAATCGCTTTAGTCCATATCTTTACAAGCTTTCCAATTTTCCAACCAATACTCTCGATTGAATCGAACTTAACCGTGTTCCAAGCAACTTGTACATCAGACACGTAGGTACTAGGCAATCATGAATTCGTGGTGTTTGGAAAATACACCCTCTATGAGCAAGATATGGCTGGAAATGTTCAACATTCCATATCCGTTCGCTCGCAGACGGAAATCATTTGGCGTTGGAAGGGAAAATCCAATTGACGCTCGGCTCCCTATCTAATAAAGTGTTAGTAAAGGTTTCTATTTAATTTAAGCTGAATTTGGAGTTTGGGGCGGAAAGAGTAACAGAGACAGAACGAGAAGGGTCGATAAAATATGTTTTACAAAGAGGTCTGAATAGGAACTTTAATAATTTTTACGCGAGCCTTTTTTAAGTAACGCAATTTATTGTAAAACATTTTTTTTAAAAAGTATTTTTAGAGTTTCTAGCTCATTCTTCTCCATAAGAAAATACCTTTTTGGAATGGGCAACTACTTAAATTCAATATTTCGTTTTTTTTGTCTTTCTTGTAAATGAAGTTCAAAAGTGGCTGTTATTGGCCTAATTCTGTTTTATAGGATAAAAAAAATCCTATACAATGTTTAATCTAAGAATCGAATCTAATACAAGAACGTTTAACAGAAATGGCTCAATCAAAAGGAATTTATGACCAAACATAGTTTTGATAGCTTACCAATCGTTTTGAAATGATTGGTTCGTAATTTCACCGTTTATGGTAAGTGATTGTAGGACCAATTTGATGAGAGTCGCTTCACAATTGACTAACATTTGGGGTATTATATGTAAGACTGTAGTGTTGGGACTTATTGTAATCTGTTTCACAAAAAAATATGAGGAATTATTTGCACAACTGTTTTGAAAATTATTGTTTTGTTGAAAACTAGCGAACTGACCGCGACTTCGTCAAGTACGTTTATTTCACCCGCCTTAAGTTACGTCTTTGGTAACTGCTCCGCTCCCGTGGGCCGAAGCTTGATGTTATTTAGCTTATGCCACTCAGGAGTAACGTAGCTATCTTTTGGTGAAAATGGTTATAATCGGTTCAGTAACAGGAGCTCATACGGTACAAAGAAACAAAAGCATCTCTCCTCTTTGAAATATTAGTATATTATGTAGATAAACCAGTATTTGTTCTACAAACCAGTATTTGGCTATCAGATCTAAGTATTTCATATTAATTTCAACCGCGCGTTACAGAGCAAAAGGCTTTTTACAGAAAGGTAAAGGGAAAATGCAGTGATTTAAGGTTCCTTTTTCCTTTTGAGGTACGTAATTCTTAAAATGAACTTTGTTACCAATTTTTACTCGCAAGCACATTTTATTTCCAACGAAATTTATCATTCAGCTAATTGGAGAACGCAGTTAACTAAATTGGCAATTTTCCATTTTATAATGTAGCCATATCTTATGGTGTCCAAAATGTTTATGGAAATAAAAGGTACCAAAAACATAAGGTGTTTTTATTTCTGGTTCCGTATATTAATTTTGAGGTACTTATCTGACTATGGAGCTATGCTATGGTGTCCTTAATGTTCGTACTAAATTAATGAATAACTGAACAACATTTTCACAATATGCAAATTTTCAGGGTTCCTTAACCAACGGGTGCTAAAGGGATCTCTATTAGAAAGACTTCGTTGTCTGTCAGTCCATCTGTCAGTGCTCTCTCTATAGGGCTCTCTCTTTTGAACCGTAATAGGTAGTCGTTGAAAATTTCACAGAATGTGTATTGCTATGGCCGGTATAACTACATACATAAATAAAGTTGAAAATCAAAAGCACCATACAATAAACATGTATGTAGATTACACACAATTAACTTATACTAATAATTATAAAAAGGAAAGATTTTTTGTTGGTTTATATCGAAAAAGCTCCGAAAGTACTAGACTGATTTGAACCATTTTTTACTAATATATATATAGCTAAATTATTAAGAAATAACATAGGCTATATCACATCACGCTACGACACACGGGAGCGGAGCAGTAACAAAACACGAAACTTAACTCGGGTAAAAATATACACGCAGAAGAAATGGCGAGGAGATGCTGGGGTTAAATATTGTATGGCGGTGGTACAAAACCCTTCTTGTGCAAATCCTACCGCACTAGGCCTGGTTTTTATCGAAGTGAGCTAGGCTTAGGCGTAAAGAACATTTCGTAGCGGCACGTAAAGTCCTCGTATAGAGGCCATTTACCCCTTATAACGCACGCCTAAAGAACTTTATCCAACTGTGTATATTATTCGCGAATCTCCAATAAAAAACTTTTTATTGCTCGAAGATAAAGGTGAATACTCATAAAAGTCAAGGTAGTGTGTCTCGAGATACACGAACACTATACAAACAGACGCATTATTGTTGTATATGAATATTCAGTCGTCCAGGCTGCTATTCACCAAAGGGGATTCAAAAAATCGCTGGAATTAAATTGGCATTAGCTTTGCCAAAACAAACCAAAGTGAAAATTACTTCAATTTTGTTTGGAGTAGTTGTAAATTTTTTAAATATTTGACGCTGTTTATCAAAACTTTTTTTTAAGGAAACCTTTGGGCATGGATATAATGGAAAATAAAAGAAAAATAATAAAATTAATACATAAAATATTTGATGTATTGAACTGTTAATGCTGTATGGTAATGTTGACGTTTTTTTTAATGATTGATGAAGATGATGAACCAAGCTTAATTGTCTTCTTGAAAAGAATTGTGATTGAGAGTGAGCTTCGTAAGTAGGCCCCAGGTTTAATACTGTAAGTTCCTGAGCCTGCAAATTGCCTCGACACATTAATTATTTCAGCGTACTAATTAAATAACTTGGCAAAACAATATTTCATTGCGTCCCAGCGGAACTGTTCAATGTTTTGCCGAATGAAAATTATGTCAAGCGGGAGTTTCTCTTGCAATTCTTTCATAGCAATTCGTTTCTTTTTTACTTTGTTCACGATTTTGCGACAAGCAAAGAGAGAAAGTTATTTTTATTATGACTTTTTTGTTTTTCTTACCGGGCTAAAGTTCTTCAATAGACCCTGTACTTTTGGACTTATGACTTGTGAGACTCCTGTTACGGCGTTATTTTTTTTAAATAATCGTTCTTTCTTTTTTATGCTTCCGTAACCAAAGGGTGCCAAACGGAACCCTATTATTGCGACTACACTGTTATACCTTGTATGTGTTGTTAAACATTGTACGGTGATACGGACCCCTTCCTACAAATATACAATAAACTCACTTATACAAACAACCAGACCAAATGAGATGCAAATATTTATTCCGCGTGAGATTCAAACCCGAAACACATTTCCATGTTAAGTATAAAGGTAAACTAATTTTGTTGTAAACTAAACATTTCTTATTAATGTGTGTATTCCTGGTACCTTGATCGTCGTATCAGAATGACACAAAAGTTGTAACTCGTAGGCAAATCTAATTGCCGGTTTACACTCCATGTTGCCTATATTGGCACTTAAAAGTTAGGTGTATCCTTTTTCCGGCCGTAGTTACATTTCGGATAGGTACAATATCGTCAACCAACAAAAATTTGCCAATAAACTACACGGGTCGAAAACATACACGTATCTATCTAATCTCTATCCGAATATTTCATATCGGAAGGAAACTTATTTGGGAACCTTCCATATTATTATCGTTATGTAATATCAGTTAGTACAAAATACTTATATAAGTATATATATCTTTATACTAAAAGAGTGTAATTTATCATACTTCGAGTCACAGGTGAAGCACAATCAATCAATACTACTGTGTATTCAAATGTAATTTGAACTGAGTAAATATTATCTATGTTTACTTATTTGTATGTTATGGGCTCCTGGTACCAAAGTGTTTGAACAATAATGTTAATTATTTGTTCGATTACTTTTTGTATTGTAAAAATATGTTTTAATCACCATGGTTGGCAGACTGATTGGTTAATCGTCATATTAGAGATAAGAAGTACCTTCTATAAGCTTTCGACAATAACCAAGGTTGGAATAAGAAAGCTCATTTACAAATGTGAAAAAACCAAAAAAATAGTAGAAAAAACAGTCATGGACGATAGTTGCTGCTTAAATCAATATTTAATTATTTACTGACTACATTAAAACACTCTAAAAAAAAATTATATACCTTATCCATGGATGGTTTCGTATTACTGTACAATATTTAACGCTAAATAATGCAATAGGTAAGGTAGTTCGCAGCACTTTAAATTTTAACAAAAATTTTCGTCATTTGTTTTAATAACGGCAATGTTTCAAAACTCGACCTATTATGGCTCAAAAGAAACATCCCGGTGACAGACGGATATACGGACAGACATATATCAGTCTTAGTAACTCATATTACAACTCGTTTGTCACCCATATAAAACAAAATTACCACACTTATTTTCTAGATTCCACAAAGGATTACTCCTCCGCGTATCCTGTTTGCCTAGTCCTTAATACTGTTTTCATTTGCGAAGTATTCTCCGAAAAAGGATTTGTACCATCATCCCGCTCATTTAGAAATGAGCGAGGTCTTTGAGTGCATTATTTATCTGGTTGCGGGCGGCAAGAGATTATCTTAATATCTCTTAGGGTGCGCTTACGGTGTACTAGTTTAGTGTATGCTATTAGTTTATTGGGTGTAAAAGACACACGAAGTCGAAAGTCACAATTTCTGCATATCGTTGCGATCACTATTTTGTTCTAGACCCTCTAGTAAAGGTGATATTGAAAGTCAAACTTTCAATCAAAGTTTTAAAGATTGAAAATAAACTTAATTAAATACACCCACTACCCCTGTACGCTCCTGTAGGCCCTGTAGGCTGTCGGTAAAAATCCGTTAAAACCGGTTTTTGCCCTTTTTTTACGGATTTCTATGTCTGCCATGTATGTATAACTGCCTCGGTAGCCTAGTGGCCTTAAGCGCAACTGTTACGCTAGAGGTTTTGGGTTCGATTCCCAGGTCGAGCAAAAAGTATTATTGGGTTTTTCTATAGAATTCTCAGTAGCAGCTCGGTTTTAGGATTTGTGCCCGGTTAATGGCAATAGGCTCGCCCCCTATTACATAGGACTTAAACATACCGGCGAACTGTGGGTGTACATTGGTACACCTCGGCCTAACCCTTCGGGGAAAACAGGCGTGATGGATGGTATGATGGATTTCTATGTCGGCGAAAAGAAATCTGTCAAAAACCGGTCGTGGGCGGAGACCGGTAATGTTCCATGCACCTGTAAGCACAATATTTTGCGTGCGATACAATAAACAGCGATTTATCATACCAAAAAGCATTTCCCAGCAATAGTTTTCGGTTAATATTACTCAGTTTGATGGGCAGTAGATGTGTCTTTTTTACATCCTATATACAAGTAACCTTCAAACTTGACGATGTGTATATTTGCAATATCAGAAGCTTAAGAGATGCAGTGCCAATCTAACTTAATCAAAATTTGAAGGTCAAGGTTTGAATTGTAAACAGCGTTATCAGCACTTTGTGAACTGTGATACATAGACCAACCATATAGCTCATATTTGCATATTCTATTAGGATATTAAGATTAGATGTCGTGGAATGTGCAAGCAGGCGTATTTGGCTCCATCGATATTGCTTGTATCTAGAACAGATATGCCAGATAAAACACAAAGTTAACCAATAAAAAATATAAATAAAAAGATGCCATACCGCATTTATTTAATTTTAGGCTAAATTCTAACTTCAGACACAGCACTTGCATTTGTTTTTAACTTTTTCACACAACAGAGTGCATGTGAAAATACGTTGAGTTTATGTTAGGCTCTCTGGTTGTTCAAGCTGCACCAGCACCACCTATAGAACTCCAGCTATTTGTCCTACAATATGAACGCATCCTCTAATATGAACTCAGCAAGTTCGTGCAACATGGATACACAAATAAACTAATGCGCTTAACTTTAATACGCCTCGGAAATACTCGGAATAGCTCGGAAGTGCTCGGAATTAGCTCTGCTTGCTGCGAGAATATTATCAAAGAGATAGTAGTTTATGTTTTGATTTCAAAGGAATAGAGTGGGTTTATTGCTAACAGGAAAAGGAGCAAAAACGGTTGAATGTTACCGGCGTGAATCGATCGTCCTATCATGCTAGGCCGGGATAAGCGTCATCTACCTACCAGACAAATTCATAAATGGGACGTTTGTACCTTTATGGTGTAAAAGAACGTTTAATGAAACCGAAAGTTACAATGTTTGTCCACGTTATACCTGGGAATGATCTAGATAAGTTACACAGTTATGGAAGGTCAAACTAAGGTCCGACTTTTAATTTTTTTTTTTAAATCAAGTCTGAAATGCTGTTAATAAATTTTCTAACGTCTCCTGTTATATACACCTATAAACACAATGTTTTTAGTACATATACAGAGATTCTTTACACCATCAAAAACAGTAGTTTCCCTATTAAATATAATAAAAGAGAGTTTCATCGAGTTTAATTACTTTAATAACCAAAGTGTGAATAGAATACATTTGAATGGAGTGTTCAGCAGGGTGCTGAACACTCTAAATATTAGCATTACAGGCCACGTAAGACTATAATGTCCTATTATGAGGCAAATGTGGTATTTATGTCCCTATATAAACTGCTGAGTCCCAGAACTATTAGCAATAATAATATCAGCCTATTATTGTCCCACTGCTGGGCTATAGCCGGTTCTCATACAGAGAAGGTAAGCATTGATCACCAGGCTTGCACAAGGCGGAATGGCGATTTCAGACTTATAATTATAAGTACAAGTTTCCTCACGATGTTTTTCCTCCATCGATGTCGACGTTCTTCAAGATACACTTAGAAAGTAGTAAATGAAATAGGCGAAGTCACATTGGCGAAAATGCCTCTGTAACTGCTTCGTTAGCCTAGTGTTCCTAAGCGCGACTGCTACGCTAGAGGTCTTGGGTTCGATTCCGAGGTCGAGCAAAGTGTTACTGGGTTTTTCTATGAAATTCTCAGCAGCAGCTCGGAGTTAGGATTATTTGTGCCCGGTTAATGGCAATAGGCTCGCCCCTTATTACATGAGACGTAAACATACCGGTGAACTGTGGGTGTACATTAGTACACTTCTGCCTAACCCTTCGGAGAATACAGGCGTGATGATATGTATGGTGAAAAGGCAGCTCTATAAGTAATAAACGTTAAGTTTTAACACCAAAAACCCAGCAAAAAAATTACCTAACTTAGATAAAGTCCAAGCTTTCTAAACTCGATTGCCTTTCCAAGTTCTGATTGAGAAACTAAAGTACTCTTCAAGTGAATAAATAATACAAGAAGGTCGTTATTACTTCGGAACCTCTCCAACTTGACCGTCGGACTTAAAGGGTTCTTCAAAATTATGAGGGCTTGATCACTTTGAAGTTGCTAAGGCCTATCAGACGTTGGCATGGCCAGCGCAAGGTCGATAGTTCGAGACTTATTCTTGTAGTAGTGACTTCCGCTTACAATATACGTGTACTAGCTTTTGATTGCGCTTTCGTCTGCATATATTTCTGCAATTCATTTTTAGATTTTTAGCTTGAACAATATACCAGTACGTGGGCCACATTTCAGCTAATTCTGTTCGGCTTTTTTTTTCTTACTACCCATCTGTTTTATGTAGACACCGCATCCTATAGACAGCTGTAATACCAGAGGCCTTGCTAATACGTTGCCATTCAAGAGACAAAGTTGAAATGTCTCATGTGCCTTTTACACCCATTGTGGCAGAAATAGGTATGGTGGTAGTACTTCTAGACGTGCTCCTACACAAAGAGTTCTACGAGGCAGTACTGAAGTGTGAAGTGTCGATCTTTCCATCCATCCTCAGGAACTTTCGCGTTTATAATCCAATTGGCCACGTCTATACCTTTCGTGCCAACGCAACCACAATCGCATTCGCTATTTCCTAAAGAAAAAAGTATAAAAAATATGGCGACAAATAGTCGCGATTACCGGTGACCAAGTGAAAAATGGCGAATTTAAAACTTTCAAATCCAACTATTTCAAGCATTTACACGTTCACAGTAAACTCCACATTTCCACGTGAAGGTTCTTATAAGGAAAATAAAGGTTCCATTTGGACAATCATCATGAATCAAATGTATCGATAGAACTCATAAATTATCCATAAGGTTATATTTAGTTCAGCGTTAAACACAAACACATGAGTAAATATTCCACAGAGACCAAGCTCGCTTGATGCTAGCGTAAACACTACGATTGGTAATTGGAGAGCGCTTTGATTAGTGTCAACAGAGGGTGTCTTTCGTTTCTTTTAACTTTTGAAAAGTGCAAATTATTTAGTATTTTTTTTCCATCTATGCGTAGTACCTATAGATCAAAGTCGTTTCCCGGCGTCTGTCCCTCTGTACGTTTAGATCTTTCAAACTACGCAACTCATAATGCGATTTTCATCAATAGATAGAGTGATTCCAGAGAAAAGTTTATACGTATAGACTACACGCTACGACCAACGGGAGCGGAGCAGTAACCAAAGACGTAACTGAACGCTGGTCACACCGCGGCGTATATAGTAAGTATTTACATAAAGATTCTACGCTTATCTAACGCGATAAATACAGTAAATATTAACGTTACGTTATGTTTATATGCCACTTATTTGTCTCAGGAGAATCTCAATTTTGATCACATACCATTGATATTAAATACTTACGCTCTAAAGCCAATAATTTAATCTAGCACACGCCATGTATTGCGGCGTCATGGTGGCACTGAATGAAGTTTGGTCTCCATTTATTACCTTCTCATGTACAATAAGTTCCCGTTATTACGTACGTGCGTCCTACGTATTTAATAATATAATTGAACATAGGTATCGCAGTTCGTGACTGGTCGCATTAAAATGTATGATTGTAGTTATTTACATTCTTTAATTGTTTGATGCCTTACTTAATACTAAAATGTTAGTTCATTACTATATGGTTGCTAATGAAGGAAATAGTAGTAGAGCAGTATAGTTTTAGTAGTAGTAAAGTTCTTTGTGAAGGAGCTCGTCCGGGGAAGTACTCCCACCATACCTATTTCTGCCGTGAAGCAGCGTTGCTTTGTTCCGGTTTGAAGTGGTGCCAGTGAAATTACAGGCACATGAGACACTTCACGTTTGTCTCTAGGATGGTAACGCATTTCCAGTGCCTCTAGTGTTGCAGATATCTGTAGGCAGAGGAGACCACTTAACATCCGGTGGGCCGCTGCAGGCTGGTTTGATATCCAACGATGTTTAAAAAAGAAGGAATATAAAGTTGTGTATTAAAGAAGATATATTTAATACTGGTGATACTGGTGTGGTAATGTACTGTCGTAGTGGGGGAAAAGAGAGTGTGTGTATTTATGCATTAAAATATGTTTTGCGCAGTTACTGGGCTAGACTGTGTTGAGATTAGCCGACGTGATCGAAATTTTGTCGGGATATTATTATTGTTACTAGATTTTACTTTTCTGTGAGAATACTAATTAAAAACGCTTAATATCTAGTCACAATCTCATCGCAGCAAGAATCAATGTCAAAAAGTGTAAATTAGAGGCATTTTTGACAGATTGAGATTGAAACGGTCCTTCTCACCGTACTGCAAAATATACTTGCAAAAAAAGTTGGCAGACTCGTCCCACAATTAGTTTGTTATATTTCTCCACCTATGTATTTTGATCTCTCTCTACTTTGTATATATTGTTTGTATGTATGTATTTATTATTATATTTTATTCTTGGAAATTTTCAGTTCGTCTTCCTTGCACCTACTTTGTTTTGTCTCTGCATCACCCTAAGGTAGACTGGTAGAAAATGCCTAAGGCATTAAGTCCGCCTTTGTACGGTGTATTTTATTTTATATTTGTGCATAAAGCTTTAATAAATAAATAAATAAATAAGTATTAGATGACGATCGTTCCTACAAGTCAGTAGAATTGCGGCCATGGTTTGTCCGGGTTTTGTACTTATCAATAATACAACAAAATATTGATTACCAAAATTAATATCTAATTATAACTAAAATTGGTTCAATTTCAATGTTGTGGTTTCGTATGTTAAAATACGTCCATTATCCTTTGAAATATAATACCAAGTACTTAAACACCGGTACTCGTACCCTTTAAACCGACACACAACGTGTATTGGCCACAGATTTTAGTTTCATAGTAGAATTTTATCAAACGATCTCTTTTTCTAGTAGCTCTACTAAGTACCTACTAAAATGGAACCAAATAATATCTAACACACTAGAATTTTGAATTTTTTCAATTTGTTAATTCTTCAAAAGATATGAGAGCCTAGTACCAGTTTCTAACCATGTAGCAAAACTCTCGCTAGGCACTGAGTTATGTCGCTAGGAATAGTCTTGTGAGTGTTGAAAAATAAATAAAAATAGCCGACCCATTCTCGGGTAAAGAAATATTACCACCCAATTTGGAAAAGCTGTCAGATTTTTACCAGCGATCATCAATGCAGATATCATATCATTAGTATATATTTTTGGTTTGCATTTTGTTTGCATTTGGCCCCATTGCGATAAAATGGCGGACCCATTCTTTGGGTGAAGAATCATTCAATATTGCCACCCAATATGGATAAACTGTTAGAATTTTGTTACTAAGGTCCATTAGCATCAAAAATCTAACTCGTAGCTAACACGAGGTTAAATTACAAAATGTCATACGTAACGGGTACGTATTAACAACTCACTAAAAAATACAAAATACCCGACTGGTTCGATTAAGCAGGTAATTCATTGATTTCGGCGATTAATATAAAACCCAGCTGACGCTCTAATTATGACTCTTATTGTTATTTGAATGAATGAAAAAGCTCGGTCGCCCCCGCGCTCGCGCCCGCCCCCGCGCCCTTGGCCTTTGTTAGACGCTTCACATTGTGTGCGGAATGAGAATACACTCGATACATTCTCTATTTCTGAGTTGAGCTTTAAAATAAAAAAGGGTTTTCTTTTAAGTGGAATCTGGAAACAATGTGGAGTTTTGAGGGTGCTAAAGAGTCTGCAGAGAGTGATTCTCAAGTACATCTGGCGAACTATGTGTTATCAGTCCCAAAAATAGTAATACTATTCTTCTGACTGAATTTCGGTCACGACTGTCAATCTCAATGGAGACTAGCCAAATACACAGAAGATTAAATTTTATAGTGCTTAAGTGTGTGCGTAAACACAGATATACTCTCTTCCCTCACTCTCCTCGCCCGATGGAACGGCAATCGGACACGACATAGTTAATCACCAGCTACGAGTATCTATGGATTTTATCTTTTCAAAGGGATTCGTTTCTATAAATCTCATTGAAAATTGGTCTCTATAGGGAAACTAGGATAAATGACTGACAATTTGAATCCTTCAATCTGCGAAGGTTGTGATTGGTGTGGTCAAATCAGTCTATCGAATGGTTCTGTTTGAAGCGATGAATATCCCGATTTATTAGTGATCTTCTTTAAACAAAAATCAGTGGCAATTTTCATTAAATCTTCATACATAGCACGCCACCTGCGACGATCTTTACATACATCTGGTCATACATGCACGCCGGTTACGAGTACTGCGCACCCGACCTTTCTGAAAAACCTCACCAATAAGGTCAGGGTAGGTCTTTCTATTGCCTCCCGGCGTTGTCAGTCACATCTGCCACATAAATTCCTTTTGTTAGTCGCCTTTCACTCATTTTCTCAACATGACCGAACCATCTTCACTACCTACCTATATTAATGTTATGTCACAAATCTATTTTTTTTGTAGTCCTGAAACGACGAAATGTCACCTAGCAATTACTGACCTCCCCAAATTGTCCTGTCCTTGGCCTCCTTAAGCACGTTTTACAATTTACTCGAGATGAAAAAAGTCAACTGGATCCTAATTACATTATGAAACACGACTTGGGGCCCGTCTCGGTTCTACGATTAAAATGAAACTGAAATAAGTATTTATTTGAAGGGACACAGATTACGAAATTCAGGCTAGTCAGTCGACCAAGGTTAGGCAACGCGTCCCAAAGTCGGTAAATCCGTCCATCTGTCCTATATCGAGACCCCACCGTGGTTTGGAAAACGTAGGAGGGCGTTGGACCCCATTGACTTTCGTAAATAATAAACAGTCGTTTCAGTACGTTATGGAATCAGAAAATAATTAGCCTTACCAAGCAGTCTTTAGTATTACCTAGTTACTGGGTCGTGGATGTTAGATAGTCAATCCATGCAAAATTCTAATATGCAGCTGCAACCGGTTAGGCTGAAAGCCGACTCAAATATGGTTTTTTTTTACCGAAGGGAAATCATCCAATGACTTCTCCCGCCCTGGGCGGGGCGGGAGGGAGTGTCAGACTTTTACTGACTAAAACCCATCCATGTTCCTTCCTGTGCCCTTTACGTTCCGGGGGCGCGGTATCTCTTTCGAACAACCCGCAGCCCCGGCAGGCATGGCCCTGAATGGCTCCTTCGCATGTGTACTCAAATATGGTTTGGATATCCATATGATGAGATAAAGACGAAACTACAATTATGAGTCCCATGTGGGGTTGTAGAATTATTGTATTTATCTCACACCATTAATCTTTCTCTTAATTGGAAATGTTCTAAAAGGAAACTTAATTAACAATTGGAGCGAACAATAGATCAATCGATTGTTTTGTCATAATGACGGATCTAACCCACATCCGACGAAAATAAATACATATATCTATGTGGTAATTTCCTTATAATTTATGCATATGTGGTATTATATTTTAAGGTGTAATTAATAAATACACTCCTAATTATTTCTGTGCTAGTTTCCACTTATATTCAAGGTTTTGTTCTTGTTGTATTTTTTGTTTAATTAAATCCATCAATTTGGTAGTTACGTCACTGATTTTTCTATTGATTATTTGATGTTTTAAGAATTTTAGTAACAAAATAAATATGGACCGTTTCACACTCGTCGCCAATATTATATCGTACAGGAATAGTATTATTTTGATAAAATAAGCTAGCTGAAGGGGCAATGAACTGGACATACTCGTAGTATTAGATTTAGTATTGATTGCCGATTCTATTGTTGGTGTTTGGAGGCTTGTACACAGGACATTTTCGACTAAGTAGACCTGTTATCTTTGCTGGGTGCCTGGTACCCTAAAATGGAAACAGTAGTCTATTTTCTCCAAAAAGTAACAAATTAGTAAAATGAAATTTAAATCAAGTTCAACATTCTCTTCCCCATTCCTATATATCCCACCCAATACACTCCATTGAAATTCCCATATCGATAAATTTGTAAGTAAAAAACCGATATAAGACGATAAGTATGCATGATCACGTAATACATTGCACAGCGGGAGGTATTAATTGTGGGTGACATTTGCATATAGCGCGCGTTGGATGTGACTCAATGGAAAATATCGCGTATACGATTCGTATAAGGATTGTAAGTATTTCAGTCGTGATAGTGCACGTATGAATATCGCTTGCATATCAAGCTCAATTCGTTTATTTTAAACTACCTTCTACTCGTGACTTCAACCGCAACGTCTTTGGTTACTGCTCCGTTCCCGTGCGTCGTAGCTTGATGTTATATAGCCTATACTATTCCCCATGAGTCTGGCTATCATACTTTACAATTTATTTTTCTATTCGACTGATAGTTCTAGAGATAAGCGCGTTTAAACATACAAAAAGAAAAACTCTTTAGCTTTATTAATACAGATGGATAAAAAGACCGCGGGTGGATTTTAGTCAGTAAGAGTCTGACACTCCCTACCGTTTCGCATAGAGCAGAAGAAGTAATTTGAGGATTAGCTATGCTTAGAATTAAATTAAGGTAAGTATCCAGTCAAGGTATGTAGAGATCGCCCATTGAATTTCAGACAGAAACCCCCAGATTTTTCAGTTGTACGATTAATCAAAGTCTTACGTATAATTAAACGACCTTGATTAATTAGGACAACGGTTATTTTTGGAGCTTTCTGTCTCGTTCTCATAGAAAATCGTTTTTTGTGCGCCTTACCGCTGGCAGCTTGGACCTTGAACCAGATGTTGGTGGACTAACTACCTAATTACTTTTTTATTTGGACTTATTCTCAGGTACATACTGGGCACGGGCGTAATGGGTACGATCAAACACATGGGTGGTTTTGAATCATGATTTCTTCAAAATACTTTGGCAAAAAAAGTAAAAGTAAAAATGTATTCTCCTGACCGATTCCGGCCACGGCGGGTAATCTTAATGCGGACAAGCCAAGTACACAGGAGATATTATAGTGCCCACGTGTGTGCGCAAACACAGGTGCACTCCCTCTTCCCTAACACTCGCAGCCTGATTGGACGGCAATCCGACACAACCGGGGAGAGATCAGGCGCAGGACCAACGGCTTCACCTGCTTTCTGAGACACGGGGGTGTCAAATCATTAACTTCCAAACTCCGGGCTGTTATTGCGAAATTCGTAATGGGAACACTCAATAACATTTTATACCCGACCTGAGAATCGAACCCAGGACCCCCCACGGTCAACAGTCGTGCTTGCCACCACGAGACCAACCGGGCAGTTAAAAAGTAAAGGTAATGATGGGAAGAAGTTTTTTTAACTTTCGACTTCGTTAAATAAGAGTAAGACCCATTAAAAGTATTTTTAATGGGAAAGTACATTAAAATTATTTTTGATGGAAAACACATTAAAAGTATTTTTACTTTGACTTAATATTTTGTTTACGATTTCCAAACAAACTCATTAACTTTCTCTTTATTATACACTCGCTTCTGCCCGCTACTTCGTCCCCGTGGATATTTTGACCCGCGTTAAGTTACGTCTTTTGTTACTGCACCGCTCCTGTGTGGCGCAGCGTAGTGTTATATAGCCTATGTTACTCAAGAATAATGCAGCTATCTATTGGTGGAAAAAGCCGGACAAGTGCAAGTCAGACTCACCCACCTAGGGTTCCGTACGTAAGATCATTATAATTTACAGAATTAAATAAATAGTTTATTGAAATAAATAAATAGATAATTAAATAAAAAATAAATCGTTTCACAGACTTCGGAGATAGACGGACACGGTATTTTTTTAAATTTTTCATTATAAATAAGAAATTAGGCATCGGAAAAAATTAATAAAATATATTTTGCAATGTGCATATCAAACCCTTTTAGATGATACCCCATTCGTACTAGAAGATTCAATTTGAAAAAAAGATACCGGCCGTTTGGCCGTATCTGTTTTTACGTAAACTTACAAGTTTGATTTTTGCACAACTTCATGGGACCGTCGACCTGAGTATACAGTTTAAATTTCAACTTGATACCTCCATGCATTCCCGAAATAAAGGGTCTTGACAGACAGACAAACGGACGGACGGACAACAAAGTGATCTTATAAGGATTCCGTTTTTTCCTTTTGAGGTACAAAACCCTAAAAATGGTTAAAATCGGTCCAGCAGTTTCGGAGCTTATTCGATACAAACAAACAAAACAATCTTTCCTCTTTATAATATTAGTACAGATTGAAAAAAAACGAAATAATTATACACCAACAATAAGAAATATATTTAAGTATAGGTACCTAGTGATGTCCTCACAGTGCATCTAGTACGTAGTTAAAATGCAATTGCAAGCCAAATGGTCTGTGAAGATTAAACCACACCATTTAAACGAACGCAAGTAGGTATTATCCAGTAACTAAGTATTTAGCATAACTAACCAAACACGTACAATCTTAATTAGTTTAATCCACTGTTATTACCGACTAATTGCTTCGAATTAGCTAGTGGGTAGTTTTATATTTATAATAATGCCTATTTCTCCTCTGTAAAGCACAAGCCTATTTTCATATAGAGAAGGAACGTGGTTCGATCACCACGATCTTCAAGTCTTTGTTGTTGGCGATTTCAGATTTAAATTAATTATAAGTCCAGGTTTCCTCGTGATGTTTTTCTTCACGTCACTGATGTCAGTGATGTCCAAGGTAAACTTAAAAAGTACATTATGAGTTAGCAAAGTCACATTGGTACTTGCCCGGTATCGAACCCGGAGGGAGTAAGTACTATTTATTAAATCTATTATTGTTCTTTTTGCCATACAGAGGTTTTTATAATAACTCATATTTTTTATTTGACAAAATAATCTGCAATGGGAATTGGTATGACGGTTTGACAGCTTTTGTATATTAAGAATATAATTATGTCAAAGTTCGACATAATTATATTCTAAGTATTATTTTTCTTTTTTTTATAAAAGTTATTTCACTATTATGAACAACATTATTTATTGCCCAAAATCTTAACGCAATTTCTTTTTGACATTTTTTTTTTATGTAGTCAAGTAAAACTGTTGACGGCGATCCGGAGGAACCTTTTGGTGCCATTTAGTGTGATTTTCTGTTTGTTAATATTAAGTTTTTTTAATTCTATATTTAAGGCTGTAAATATTTAATCTATATAGTAAAATTTATATAATTATTTGCTATATTTTGTGAGGATCAAACCACAACTAAGAGCCCTCCCAGTAAGTACGTGTCCAAGGTGAGGTACCCACCATACACCTATTTACATTTCGTTGCCAACACTGGCTGCGGCGCCAAGCCGTCCCGATGGGGTAAGCCCTTAAGTATTAAATGACCAGTATCGGTCCTAGAAAATACTCATAAAAATATATACATCTCGCGTCATGATACCCTAGTCCCTCACGTATATGGTTTATGTGACGTGCAATAAAATACCGTTTCGGCTAATATAACTTAGAGTTGCGACTTATAACCATACAATTGAAGACAGAAGGTGCATGCGAGGAAAAAAGGACCTTGTATAAGTGCACGGTGTCAACGAAAGCGAGTTCAGTTTTAAAACGAATGCAAGTAGTAAACTGTAAGATCAATGGATTGGCTGCTGCTGCTGCGTGTCGCGGATTAAATATTTCTCAGCGAACTAATATAATTTGTATGTTCTACGGATAGTTAGTTGTACCGGGTCTGGTTATTGGTGTGCGTAAACGCACAATTCGGCACGATAGAAGAAAAATTCCTTGTGTGGGGCAACTTTTTTTTATGTCATCATATTTAGGCTGTTAGTTGTTTGGAGTATCCATACATAGAGAAATATGTTGTTAAGATATGGAGATAGATAGAGGTGTGACTACTGTCAGATGCTTTAAAGTTTCAATCTGTAAAACCACCGGTTGAAGTACCATTAAAATGGAATGGATTTTAGTCTCCGTTCTCTATCTATGAGTGGTTTTTTTTTACAAAGGTGTCCCCACATTCAAGCTATTTTATCTCCGAGAGAAAAACATCGCCGAAAAAAAAAGAACAGATACTTATCGCTCAAGAGATCATATGGCTGGTGTGTTCGGATTCCTTAAGCCACAACGTAGCAGCTGTTAATCTTTTCAGTACTGAGTTATTACGAGTGGATTTACTTTCTTTCCTAATTTGATGTGGACTGATGCTTTCAGGACTGACTTGTGTAACGCTACGTTATGTAACTACTCATATTTATGTCCAGTCCCTTCACGGGTCGAAGGTGGAAGTACTCTCGGGGGATGAACATCAGATTTGAACGTGAGACGGACGCCGTTTATTTTGAGTTTGATAGAATAACCCTCGCTTAAGGATCAGCGTGAACGGAGCAGGGGGAAAATTCAGCCTGAATCTGTCAAAAATGCTTACAAATTTAAATAAAATTTACTTACTTTTTTATCGCTAATATGATATTGTGACTAGTCTTTAACATTTTTAATTAGTAAAATTGGCGTCAATTCCCCGCGGTAAATATTATTTTACCCACAGTTACGCTAATTTTATTTGGTTTTTTATTTTAATATTATTTGATCAATGAAAACTAGTCGAGCATATCGCTGGTCTGTTTAGGCTAATCCTTAATGTCCTTCTTGTGTTCTTTTCGAATATTGCGAAAAGTTAATAAATAAAACCTTTTTCCAGTAGGTAACATTCCGGGAGATACCAAGTTAACATAAATGTCAGCGACTGCCACTACTACGTTGCATAGTTAATCGCAGATGTTGTAAACTTAGCACTTATCGAGTCTCCGGGGAGTAAGCAGCGGTCGAACATCAACTGAAATATCTATATGTGTTGTTTTCCAATTATGATTTTAGTACCTACTAGCTTCTGTCCGCGATTTCGTCCGCATCAAAGTTGATAATACATTATCGGACGGAAACACAAAAACGGGATCAAAATTGCTGCTAAATTTCAGCTAATTTCGTTCAGTCGTTAAAACTTCAAAGAGTAACAAACATCCATCCATCTTTCCTCATAAACTTTCGCGTCATTAATAGTTGTAGGAAGCAGAATGGTGGATGGAATTGCCCGTAGGTACGTAGTAGAAGTTCTTGGGCAACTAATAGGGACGTACTGTGAGCTTCAGCTTAGTTTTATGAGTTTTGTGAATAAAAAGGGTGACCAAATCCGAGGAGGGTAATTTTTAACCGTCTTAAAAAAAGGATGAGGTTATTAATTCGGTAGTATTTATTTTGTTATCTCAGAACTCCTTCATTTATCAAGCGATTTAAAAAATTAATTCTTAAAGTCAGTGACAATTCAAAACCATAAAAGAACCGAAGCCGCCGCCGCCTTCTAAAACTAAAGTTATGTCACTTTGTAGTTTTTGAAGGCAGTTATCTTTCTATAGTACAGATTTTCTGTAAAGAATCACCATCATCATCGCAGGACGTCCACTGCTGGACATAGGCTTCCCCCATATATTAAGACCTCAGGAAGACGCTGGATGCAGGCCGCTTCCAACTGGTCCTTTTGGAAATCTATGAGGGAGGCCTATGTCAAGAAGGATCACGTCGAGAACCGTTTAGACCCACTTGCGCCGAACAACTTAACAGCTAACTAGTCCATTCTTTATATTAATCCATCTCAATTCAGCTTTTGTCTGCAGCTTTCCGTATCTATTCTAAACTCAACGGATGTGTATGCATCTCCATATAAAAAGTTGAATTCAGCTGACTAAGTGTACTTAGTTCCTAAACACAGAGTGAGTTGCAAACACGATAAAAGACCCGTGTTAGTAACTAACTGGATGACTCCGGTTGGCGCCAACGAGGCCGTAGTATGCAAATAAATGAAGCGTAATGTTAGGGTTAGTCAGGATTCAAAACGTTTGATTGGTCCAACCATAGAGTACTGTGTTTAAGTTGTATTGGATGTAGAGGTCAGACGGCAGATGCCGCTTGTAAAATATTGATAGCAATATTGGTTCGGCTGGTTAGACTGGAAGCCGAGCCTGGGTCATTTTTATTGGAAAAGCCTAGGCTGCATCACTGTTTATAAACAGAGGTTAGTTTTACCAAAACGTACTAAACCACAATCTCTAAATAATATTAAAGATTTCCCTAAAGATAGCCACAATAACCGGTCCTGGGTTGCCCGCATCCAGTGGATTTTACCAGGCTTTCTACTCTACGCCTTCCGGTACGAAGTCGCCACTCGAGACCCTTACGGACCCTAATATTAATTACATCAATATAATTTAATATGCCTACATTACTATCCAGCTAAAAAAAAATAATGTACGCGTACCTACACCCAAAACTTATGCCTACTCGTATAAGGGATTTGAAATTAATCAGCGTTGAATATAAATAAATATAACAAATACTTAGAAAAATATGAGTCATGTTGACGTGGGATGGTTCGTTATGACAGAATTACATCCAACTGAATTGAAATAAAAGCATTTCAGATAATCAAATACTGGGTAGTAGTTGATTATCTGAAAAACCTTCAGATCAAACAAACAAATAAAAAATAAAGAAATAAAAAGGGCAATAGAAACATTAATTAAACCAATTATACTAGGCGAGCAAAAGTTACGGCTGGTCGCGCGGAACGGACGGGAACAACGGATGGGGGACCGCAGTGATGTTCCTGAAAAAGCCATTTAACGTTGACTGACATTTAGTGGGTTCCGTAAACAGAGAGCGTTTAATAGTTAATCAGTAATTAATTAAGGCTGGTTTGTAGGTAATTACGTCTTTTAAATGAATGGTACTGCGATGAAAATTAAGTAGGTGCATGGAAAACATTCTATTAAAAAGATAAAAATAAAATTTCCTTCTCATATCTTCAAATTTAATTGACGCCTAGATTTATTGTCAAATACCGATTGGCTGAAGATTTTTTTTTTGAACTGGAACGTCAAAAAGTAGCCGAGCAATTCTGTAGGCATGATTCTGTATGCAAATATAGTAAAACATTGATTTTAAAAGAGTATGTATGGAGTTTCTTGGCCATTCTCCACGCGAAACTACCATTTGGAAGGGGCAACTAGATTACATTCTTTTTTTCTTGTTAATGATGTTCTAAAATGCCTTTAATGGCTTCATTGAAAGAAATGTTTTTACTTATACTTCGACATTGACAGCTTTCAAAAATTAATTGTTTCAAACCAGTAATTCTGTCAGAAGTAATTAACCTTTCCAAACCCATCGTAAACTTTGCTTAACAAGTACCTAGGTAGCTACCCAACTCACATTCTCTGTCAGTGCCCTAACGGATGCGGCGTCATAGTTGTCCCCAACTCGTCTCGAAACAATACGACGCGAGATATTTATCAACATCACACAATAGAGACTGTAACAGTAGGTCAACTTGTATGCTCCCGGGATCCTTGGTGTATGTGTGGGGAGAGAACACCGGGGCGATTTTTAGTCAGTAAGAGTCTGACAGACCTCTCCATATCGTTCTATGTAAAACACTGGTATTACAAACACTGGTACAGCTGCATCCGGTTAGACTGTAAGCCGACCATGACATAGTTGGGAAAAGGCTAGGTAAATGATGAGTCTGACAGACTCCTTTGCACCCCCAGGACGGGGAACATCCATGACGACCACGGAAAAAAGGGGTCAACTTTAAAATGGTTGCCTTTGTTTGTTTTAGTTTATATTTTCTCTATGGAAAAATGAAGGAATGAATCAAGGAATCAATGAAAACGCCTCGATTATTCTCATAAAACTCGCTCCACATTACATGGACCCTATACATATCGGCGAACTGTAAGTATACATTCGTAAACCTCTGACTACCTGTTATGTGGTAAATGCTAAAACTTCTGCGTCTTCGCTCTATCGTGGTTATGTGGCACGCCAGCGGTGCCCACGTCTGTGGCTGCGATGAAAACTTGTGTAATAGCTCGTCTGAGATACGACGGGCCGACACTGTCATTCATTACTTGTTGTTGTGAAGACAGATTAATGTTCTTTGATGGTTTAAAACATCACGCAAAAACTGCCTGATTGATTCTGTTAAAACTTTGCATGATTATTTTCTCCTGGTCTGGTCAGTCTGTAGGCTATACATTATCACGATATTTGCTTTGGGGGATGAGCAATGTTATCTCTCAAATCTGTTATTTTCCATAGCTTACCTTGGGAAATGTTACATTGTTGCAGATAAGTAAAGGATTTGAAACGGAGTGATTATGATGAAGATTTTGTCGTTTTACTCAACTGCTTTGAATAAAGTTATTGGTCAAACACAATTGATCGATGCCATCGATCGACCACCATTCAAAAAATTACTAAAAGATTAGACACAGTTACAGTTTAGTAAATTCTTGCTTCGACCTTATTCAACCTTGCGAACTAAACCATAGATCGCTCTATGGTTTCAGATGGTAACCGAACAGAGCCATCTTTCGAGCGTACACGCAATCTTTATATTTAAGTTAAGAAATAAAAATGTGACTAAATTTTGGGTCTTTTGTTAAGTTTCAACTTCCAAGATTGTGTTTTTGCACAAATAAGTTAGAAAGTTTTATATACCTTTTTTAAGTCGGAAAGTTGGTGAAGTTTGTTCGTTTCTTTATACTTCAGCATTACATCATGAAAATCTGTAATGTATTGGAGTTTTTAACTGCTTTTGTTTGCTGTTCGCAGACGCCAGGCAGACTTTGCGCGAAGCACTTTTATCTGCCATAGCGGACAGATATACAACAAACAAAATAAACGAAAGCGCAAAATGTTTATCATACTAGTCCATATAATATCCATACTATTATTAACACATAACATACCATCACGCCTGTATTCCCCGAAGGGTTAGGCTGAGGTGTAACAATGTACACCCACAGTTCGCCGGTATGTTTAGGACCCATGTAATAGGGGGCGAGCCTATTGCCATTAACCGGGCACAAATCCTAACTCCGAGCTGCTACTGAGAATTTAATAGAAAAACCTAATAACACTTTTTGCTTGACCTGGGCATCGAATCCAAGCCCTCTAGCGTAGCAGTCGCGCTTAGGACCGCTAGGCTACCGAGGCAGTTTACCATACTATTATTATAAATGCGAAAGTAACTCTGTCTCTCTGTCATGCTTTCTCACCTAAACCGCTGACCCGGTTTTGATGGAATTTGGTACAGAGATGGATTAGACCTTGGAGAAGGACATATGGTAACTTTTGTCACGAGAAAAGGGGTTGAAATAGGGGATAAAAGTTTGTATGGGAGCTAGCACAGAACAGATTATATGTTCTGTGGGAGCCCGTCGTTATTGAAGATAAAACCGTGAAACTTTGTGTTTAGGCACTAGTTAAAAAATAAATAAACATTTGTACAAGCTTTTTCGACAAATTAGTATCTTAGAAATAAACAAGACTTATAAACTATTCCACGCAGATGAAGCCGTGGAAAAAAGCTAGTCATTTATAACTGCAGCTCGCAGAATTTATGTGCGCGTACGGATTTTTATCGTACAAAAAAGGGGCTAACCCTTACTTTATAATTACAAGTTGAATTAGAAACATAATTGGGGTAGCTGTCCTCGTTTCCAGGATTATCTAGGGCTAATAAACAAATCTCAGTTTAAAATAAAAAGCTGCACAGATTTGCGTCACTAAAGCACGTAAAATATGAGAATTAAAAACTTCTCGGAATATGTAACTGGCAGTATGTCAAAACGAAATAAACACGGCGAAAGTTTTAGAACGGATTTTTAATAAAATGGTGCGTTATCCGCCTTAGGTGGAGCGGTTTTTATAATTCGGTAGTTTAAATCTGCAAGGTTAAGTTGACCTGTCGCGGTGAGTCCGCGGGTGGGCCACTTAGAAGTGCTTACCTACAAATAACTGCGTCTCGGAAAGTTCTTTTTTCGTCCCGATTGCCGTACCGTCGGCGTCGGGACTGTGGGAATTTTTAAATGTTTGTGTGTGATACATTTTTGTTCCGCGTGTGTGACTAGGATATTATAGGTTAAGAGACGTGTAGTGGTAGTTTCTAAGGCTTTTAAATTCGGATAGTCTGACAAAACATTAGTGTATTGGTATATTGCCTAAGAATTATGCAGGTGTACTGACATACCTACTAACTTTGTGCTTATTTGAAAAGTGAAAGTTAATCCCAAGAGACAAAGCAGAATTGCCTAATATGTCTGTAATTAACCTTGCACATAAACTCTCGAAACCGGAATACTTGATGGTAGAAATTTTAGAGCTTAGTACTTCTTCTTTCTTAGTTTTTGCTCATTCACAGAAAGAAAATAACATAGGAATAAAACCTAGCAGTGAGCTGAAATGATTTTGTGACCATTAGGCTTATTCTAGTTTAACACTATTCCGAAGCCCACTTAAAATCAAATTAGGCGTTACGCTTATCAGATTCCGGATGGAAATTCTGCTGAAAACGGGTGTAGTTTTGTCACGTAAATTTATTAGTGGTCCTTCACTGTTTATGATTGCCTGGTTCACAGAATGGTAGAAGTTTAACTGACGGGCTTATTTGTAATGCATGGCTGCTTCGTTTACAGCGGTTTTGGTGACCAGAATGTATGAGAATATTTTGGATACTCATTATATTGACTACTAAAATGTAAAGTTTTGGTACGTTAAGTAGTCCCTCACTATTTATGAGTCCTTGGTATTTGGCATTAAAGGTTTAACCGTTGGGATTACAATATATTATATTATTATGTATTTCCGAGTTTTGCGGAAGATGAATATTGCCTGTTCGGGGAATGTAGGCAGGCATGTTATTTTGTAATTAAATGACAATGTTATTTGATAATTCCGCCAACAAATACTCCAGCTAATATTACTATAAGTTATGCAGCAACTGGTCGCCCTTGTTCAAGAGAGCGTTAATCTCCCTTATAACTGAATTCTGGCAGGAAGCCAGGACAGCGTTTAGCAGGGACGAGGATTTAATCATATATTTCACAGCCGTAATTCAATTTCAGAAGCATATCCTTCTAGAATTTATAGTACTCTTAGCTATAGCGTATTTGACAAAATGCATCATATCGAAACTAATTCATGTTCCCAATTCGCACTTAAAATATAAATGAATGTATCTCTTCGGATCTTTATGCGAATGAAGTTAGCTGATAGTATATTTGTGTTAATTTCTTAAAATAAAGGAAATATCAACAATTGCTCAGAAGAAAGAAGTAATGTCCGGTATAAAAAAATACGTTGAAAATACAATCTCCTTATTTTTAAAAGTTCTTAATAAATGAGGCAATTCTCTCTGCAGCTAACTTTACTCGATCCGTGGCACTGTACGTATAACATCATATAGCTCAAAAGTTTGTTTATTAACCCCCGACTAAAAAAGAGGGGTGTTATAACTTTGATAGTATGGTTCTTAGATATGTTTTAACATAATCAAATATTTGATTTTGATAAGACATATCTAAGAACCATCGCTAGGAAACCTGCTTTAAAAAAAAAGAGGCGCATTCAAATCGGTTCAGCCGTTTAAGAACTGCGGTGCCACAGACACACACATAGACACGTCAAATTTATTACAACACACAGTGGTTTTAAACACGCAACTTTCACATTAAAAGCGTTGTAACTTGAGATGTCATTACGGTCTCAAAAAACCGCATAGATCGCAGAACGTTGTTATGTATTGAAACAGCAAATCATCCCGTTGAACATGTGAAACAAAGGGTAATTGTGTTACCCCACTCAAAGCCTCTCGCACCCGTCATAGTATAACATATGGCAGTGTATGCGACACGACGCTATTTAGCTGCCGGATTTCCAAACGGTGTAACTTCATAATATTCCTTATATTACATTGAATAAATCCAGTAGTCATTTTGTACAATAAGTATAGTGCTTAAAGATTCAAAGTTGTTTTTTTTAAATAATAAAACCAGTTTATTATTTGTTACATTACAGGGCAAAGGCTTTTTCTCATACAGAGAAAATACGAGCATTGATCTACCACGCTTGCTCTAAACGGATTGAGGATTTCAGACTTCTTAAGTCCAGGTATTTTTTCTTTACCGATGTCTGTGATACCCAAGATAATTTTGTAACCCGTGTCTTCGTGCATGAGCGGCGGGTGGGTGGGTGTCTTGACCACTGGGCCAAAACTACCCACTGGACAAAGTATAAGTGATAATTATAGTCAAACGGTTTCATAGTGCAGTACCTATGGGAATTACAACCTGCCCATACTTTATTTTTCATGACATAGTGTAGAAATTGGTACACCTCTGCCTAACCCTTTGGGGTATATGAGGCGTGATAATGTGTATGTAAAGGCCTGTAAAGTTGTGCAAAACACAATCAATTAATTGCATCATCCATTCAAACAGACGTAATAATATTCCGTTTCAATCCTACCTCAGTCCTTAGAATTATCAGACACTAGATGGATCGTGTGTAGTGATTGATTCCAACCGACAGCTCTCGGAATAATTAGGTTCAATCTAATTCAGTTAAGTCTCTGTACTTCGGACTAGAATTTATGGTTGAATTAACTGCAATATAGGTAATGTGGCCATATGTGGATCGCTTTTGGTGAGACATATACGGCCTAAACAGCTATGATTTATTATCGTTCTATGTATTAGATAGTAAGTATGAATGTAGTAACTTTTTAATTTCCTAATTATATGATTATAAAAAGGTAGTAATTTCTTTGAAATGTCAGATAATATCGGTACAAAAGAATAATTCACATAGAAATCGATATATAGCTACTTGCACCAGGCTACTTCGCAGACCCAACTAGCTATTAGCTACTAGGAAACCATAAACTTGGAAGAGCTGTAATTTCGTGCAGTTTGAAAGCACAGAGCTGAAAGGGCGTAATTTATTGTTAGCGATGCGATTGTACGGAATCATCCTGAAGCTGCCAGTTCAGATTTCATCGAGGTTCAAGTAATATTCGCACACATTTTACTTTATGAGGCTGTGAAGTCTTGGTAAAATATTTTGAACGACACCAAATAATGTTGAGCTCTATTTGCCTGTTTGGTGAATAAAAAGTTACAGGTTCCGTATTATCATATTTATACGAGTCATACATCGAGCTAGATAATAATTTACGTAGATAGATGTTTTAGCATCGTTATTACATTTACACTAGATTAAAGATACTGTGTGCGAAAATATTAAACGTTTCCAGCAATTCCGAATGGTTTGTCAACTGTAGCAGAAGTTTCCCGAAAATATTGGTCCCCTAAAATTGCTCGTAACCGCACCTTTGACCTTTGAATAATTTCTTTTGGGTCAGCATATTTTTTGCAGATAGAATAAAGAATATCCATATATCTTATTCGTATGAAGTGCAAAAGCTTGGATATTAACATTTTAATACAATTTTAATAGAATCCAATGATGTCATTAAAAAAGATCATCTCTAAATTTCCGTTTTCCCAAGATGGTGTCTAAGCTTTTTTGCAGTCTTAAAATACAACCTCTTAAAGCTCTTTGGAAGCCTAGTACTTGAGTCTAGAGGCTTGTGAAAGAAAATCTTTTTTATGTCAAAGGGTTTTGGCATTGGTTTAATAATTTATTGCAATATGTATACGTAAAGGGTGAAGGGTGTTTTTTATTCAATCGCGTACGTACAAAATTCGTTATTTCTCCTCACGAGGGGTAAGAAATATTAGCCAGGGCCTTTGGGAGTTTTGTCACTTACCACCATGTTTATTCAATTTATTATCATATTTTTTTAATGAAACTGTCTTATAAATGATGGACTTTCTGATTTCATGATATTTCTATATGAATATGATCATCTACTGCAATACTCAACAATAATCAGTCCGACTTGAACCGATTATTTTATTTGTGTCAATTTAAATGATTTTATTATTAGTTCGTGCGGGCGTAACTGGGAAAACAGAATATTACCATAATCGCCAGGGAAAAGTCAGTATAGTAATAAATATATCACAAATAATCAGCGCTTCGGGGCGTGAAAATGTTAAGTAATCTTGGAGCGAGATCGCGACATCAAAGTATTATTTTTCCGCAGAGACGCAGATATGGGCCCAACTCATTAAACTTTGTCATTTGATTTGCATATTTATTATAAATATCTAATTTTTATAAGTGAAAAGACCGAAAATCAAATTTACTATATTTTACCATATTTCGGTCTATTTTTTTTATAAATGTTCTTATATTAATAATATCACCGTTACAAAACTCATAAATTACAATAAAAAATAAAAACAATTCCTACTTACATCCCCAAACAAACATGTTCACAAAAATTAAAAAACTGTGGACGTCACAATCTCCAGCGACATCGTATTTTGCTAAGCGATCTTTTCAGCCACCGCCGACATCCCACGAATTGCTACCAGGCTCACATGAAACCACAAGAGTACGCTAAAGCTTTTTGTAAATCTCGGAGAATGCTTTGTGGAGAGTTTTTGAGCTCTATCCCTTTGAGGAATGTTTCAAATAATTAGCAAATTATTTTAAACTTGAATTTTATTTATATAAAATTAAGTTTGAATTTTGCTTAGTAAATGTAGCCTGCGAAGGGTCAGGAAGACTCCAGAAATTTAATACTCGGGGATTAATAATTCCAACATAAATTCCGTTCATGGATCTCTCCGGTGTGACAAAAATTCTTTTCAAATTGATAATTATGGTTTCAAACCAAAGTAGAATCTACGACTTGTAGCATAGTAACCAATTTTAAATCCCCTGTCTATCGCACCGTCGGCGTCGATTCAATCAAAGTCAAAGATTTGAGAATAGAATCCAATTCTTACATCTCGATAGCAGTTCAATAGATGCCTATCGTTCCCGTACGTTGTTAAAGTCAAGCGGAATTCACACCTATTTGGTGTATATTTTTTCTTCTTTTTGATGACGATACCGATGAAATGAAAAATAGTTGAAGCGAAAGAGAGACATGGACCGGAGCCTGCTCAAACTATAGGTTATTGAAGTATGAATGTGCGACTTTCATACAGTTACATACCATCACGCCTGTATTCCCCGAAGGGTTAGGCAGAGTTGTACCAACGTACACCCACAGTTTGCCGGTATGTTTAGGTCTCATGTAATAGAGGGCGAGCCTATCGACATTAACCGGGCACAAATCCTAACTCCGAGCTGTTACTGAGAATTTCATAGAAAACCCAATAACACGTTGCTCGACCTGGGAATCGAACGCAAGATCTCTAGCGTAGCAGTCGCGCTTAAGATTACTAGGCTAACGAGGCAGTACCAAATACCAATGTGACTTTTTCTATTTCATAAGTTCATCACTGACGTCGATGAAGGAAAATATCGTGACGAAGTCTTAAACCTAATATTTGTCTAAAATCGCCAATCGCCTCGAGCGAGCGTGGTGATCACTGCTCGTGCCTTCTCTGTATGAGATTTTGAGATGTTGTGAAGGTATGGTAACAGGGTGTGTATAGTCTCTCATCCTCCATAGAAAAGGGAGGATCCTCCGATCGGACGGGTGTTGTGTCTGGTGTGCTACTGCCCGACGATTGTTGTCGGGATTTTGTACGTTGGCGAACTTTGATAGCGCGTCTAGGCAACGTCAGTTTGTGGCAGTAGTTCGCATGTTTGAGCTATAGATGTCGCTACAATGTTATAAAGAGTATGTTATGCTACTATTATTTGTTTCGGAATTAGTTCGAACCGCGAAGAACGCAAAGGGCATTAGGAGGAACACGGTTGGGTTTTAGTCAGTAAGAGTGTGATACTCCCTTCCGCTCCACCCAGAGCGAAAGAAGTCATTTCCTATCATTAAAAAAAGGGTACTATTTCATTAAAAAAAAAACCTGTGGTAGCCGGCATTTCCACGAACTAAGTACCTACTATAAATACCCTGTACATATAAGTACCTAATCATAACATATCAACCACACACTAAATACTTTTCAATTTGTGGCATTCGTGGTCGGGTCACCACAATTTCGCCAATGTCACGTAGCACTAAATAGAGGCACTCGTTTTGTCTCTGTCAATTAAAACGATGGACATGAATAGACACAAATAATTTCGTTTAGCGCTAATTGTATTCGTTTAATTAAATGGACACTGGGCATGTAAGCAGTTCATAACTACATATGTAGATACATTAGGTCCGTGAACTGCCTCGTTAGCCTAGTGGTCCTAAGCCCTAATGCTACGCTAAAGGTCTTGGGTTCAATTCACATGTCGAACAAAAAGTGTTATTGAGTTTTCCTATGAAAATCTCAGTAGCAGCTCGGAGTTAGGATTTGTGCCCTGTTAATGGGAATAGGCTTGCCCTCTACTACATGGGACCTATACATATCGGCGATATGTGGGTGTACTATAGTACACCTCTGCCTAACCCTCCGGGGAATACAGGCGTGATGTTCATGAATGGGCTCTGTCAGTTGGGATTGGTCATCTCTTAACTGGTTTTATAATTTTTTTATTGTCTTGTATTGATCTTCATTTGCATTGTTTTCACGTATAGAAACAAGAAGAATAATGTAACCTGGATTTACTTTAGCTTTGGAAGTCAAGAAGCTCAGGGGAGTAGTCATAATTATGATGGCTTCCCATCCTGAATAAAAAAAGCTTTGGAAGTCGGTGGCAATACAAAACAACAAACAGAACCAAAGCCGCCGACTTCCAAAGCTTGTTTTTTGTTCCGGATGGGAAGTGGGACGAATCAGCAAAATCGATTCATAATTGGCGGAGTTATCGCGTAACACGCACACAAAAAAAAAAAACATACAGAGGAATTGATAATCTCTTTGTTTTTGAAGTCGGTTAAAATAAGGAGTGTTCATAGAGTTTCTTACTCGTTTTTCTCTATAGAGACCTACCTACGTTTTGAAACGAGCAACTAGCTTCATCTTTCTGACTAACTGATCGACTCCTTGACAAGGGAAAGTTTTTCATACCACAAAAATAGCCTGAAAATGTTCAGCAGTATGTACTACATGTTTGAAATTACATTCGCTTTATCTGAGATTGAATTCACGCTGTCACGATATCGCGTTACTTGTCAGAGAGGCTCTCCAAGGCTTTCAGCCGACCCAGTAATAGTATTGTAGCAAGAAAATATAGTTTAAAAACTGGACAAGTTAGAATCGAACTCCAAAATACCGGATTCCGTAACACCGTAATTTATTTTAATTAACAGTACCGTTAATAACCCAATTATGGATCCTGGTAGGGCTCAGCAATAGAGATTGCGATGCCCTACCAGGGACCGTAACTGTAGTTTAGCTTTAAGCCTGTTGTTACATCTTTTGTACACATTATGGTTTAAAAGAAAAAGCAGTTTTAATGTTTAACATTACTCAATTTGTTTGTTATAGCGGCAATAAAAATATACACTCAGTGAAATTTTCAACTCAATCTATTACAGTTCATGAGATCATCTGGCTGTATATGCATAGTCTGCTAACAGATACACCATCAAACGGACAGCAAAGGCTTAGTAATAGGGCCCCGCTAGCAACCTTCGGGCACGGAACCCTTAAATGTCAGCTTGTAGTTTGTAAGTGTTGTATGCGCCTGCAGAAAATATAAGAGCAAGTAGCCGGGGATGTAAGTGAAGTTGCAGTGTTTATTTTCTTTAACCCTGGCATGGAGGGCGGCGTAGTAGTGATATCAAATGTTCCTGTCTAAGTTTTTATTGTTTGAAAGCTTTTGTGATTTAGTAAAACCTTTGTCTTCGAGTAGACTTGTTTTATTTTCTATTAGGAGTGAATTTCACCGAACTTTAAGAGCCTCCGCCCACATCCGACTTTTTGTAGGACCGATGATCGGACCGTTCAATAAATCCATAGTTTCGAGGACCCACTTTTGAGAGTACTTACACTTTTGTAAGACGTGTGCGTTGGATTCATATGTTCCATTTTCAAAAACAAAACAATTGGTCGTCGCTTGTCTATTGTTGTAATATCGTAATTTCTTAAACGTAGGCGTAGTATATTATTTATACCATGGTAACAAGTAAGTTTAGATTTTTTGACAGTCAAAACTGTCAAACGTCAATTTATTTCACAGATAAACAAACTATACAATTTATAAAAAACAAGCTTCTGACCGCGACTACGTCCGCATCAAAGTTGAAGTATTATCCCACAGGGATAGTATATTTTTCCGGGATAAAAAGTAGCTTATCTGCTATTCCAGACTATAATTTATCTCTGTGTTTTTCATCAGAACCGTTCGTCCGTTCTAGCGTGATTCAGTAACAAACATTCATCCATCCAAACTTTCGCATTTATAATAGTAATAAGATTGGTGATTGGTCTCCCGGTGGCAAGCACGACTTTTGACCGTGGGGATCTGGGATCGATTTCTAGGTCGGGCAAAATGTGTTATTGGGTTTTTCCATTAGAAATTTCTCAGTAACAACCGCAGTTTGGAAGTTGGTGGTGTGACACCCCCGTCTCTCAGAAAGCACGTAAAGCCGTTGTAACGGATTGCCGTCCCATCGGACTGTAAGAGTTAAGGAAGAGGGAGTGCACCTGTGTTTGCGCACACACTTGTGCATTATAATATCTCCTGCGTACTTGGCTAGTCTGCGATTAGCCGCCGTGGTCGGAATCGGTCTGGGGAATACATACAAAATTGATGATATTAACTCAAAGTGATGCAGATGAGAACAATTTTTTGAACAGTACTACTTTAATAGAAAGTTTAAAGAGTTAAAGAGTTTGCTAAAACATTTTGGCCTTTATTTACATTCACAGAATAACCAACTTTTTGTATTAATGAAAACATTATTATTCAGAATGTATCATCATACTCAAACAATTATTTAAATAAGTCAACTAATGTATTAAACAAACGACCGCTACGAGCTGCTACGGCGTAGCTTACTTTGCTACGATCGCGTAGCCTCCGGATTCAAGGAAGCTTTCCTTCAGCTATATAATCTACCCTATTTTTTATATTGCAACATTTACGTCGCTGTGAGCCAAATTCTACCACTACTCGTGATGATTCCGTCAAAATGTAATAAATGGAAAACACGTCGTGATGCAAACTTTTACCATGAATTCAGTTCATCATTCTAGTCCTCTAGAGATAGCATTTTCGGCTATTAAAAAAAGCAACAACAAACAGCGGTTGTATACATTTTGATTGTGTTGTAGCATTTTTGTCATCTTTTTTTTTAAATTAAAACGATGCCCCATGCTAGGAATTTCTCTTGTGTCGTGGCTACGTTTACAAACATATAAACTCACATACACAAACAGCCAGACCGGAACAACTGTCAGTAGTCCATTCAATATTTTTTTCCGTGCGGGAATAGAACCCCCGTCACGCAGCGCCGCAGATAGTCACCCAGCCACTGCTCCAACCGTGTCGTGTATGGAATAGATAATTTTCTTTTTACAACTGCCGAACGATTTCAACGCTAGGGAGTCTAGAATTATGAACTAAATCCATGGAAAAAGTCTGTTTCACGATGTCCCACCCACCTTCTATAATTATGGAGTTTATGAGTTCTTGGTCATTTTCGGAAAATAAAATTTAATTATATAATAGGATTGTACAAAGCGGATGTTGGAAACGTCGCGTCGAGTACCTCAAGAGGGTATGCCCTCTTGAGGTATAATCGTTGCTACAGGTAAAATCCATTAAAAAGGTCAAATACGTAGGACCTACCTGCGTGTGACGCGTGTATGAGAATATGTATAAACATGGATGAATTAAGAACCTAAGGGGGATTCGCTAAAGTACCGGCAATATGTAAAATTTCTTTACATTTTTCTAGATTTTTCAAACCTTACGTTAAACAATTTGAAAATGTTATAACAGAATTATTATAATTATTAACAAACGCCAACGTTGTTACAAGAGAAAGTCATTTAAGTAAATTAGATCATTTACAGGCACTTATTAATTAAAGGAAGTTAGTTACTTCCAAAACGTAGGTAGGGCTCATGCAGAAGAAAGGCCACATTGAAAATAAAAACGTAAGAAAGTTTGAATTTCGTGTTCAACCCTAGAAAAAATATATAAGGATCTAAAGTAAATGAAATTAATTTAGCTTCTACAATTAGCTATACTTAAATGTATTACTGCCACCCCTAGCTCCCCAATTGAGTAACTCTATCAAATTTCTCTCATGTGTTGGAAAATTTCGTCTGCTCGATGCAAAGTATGAGTAATTGGGTTTAGTTCTCGAAATGAACCAACCCACGTCAAATTATATCCCAATTTTTGAATAATTTATGAATATTTTGGGATATTTAACGATGATAAAGTTTAAATCTATTCTTAGCATATCTATCAAATTAGATCAATTATTTTAAATAAATCATTTACAGGCATTTTTGAATTGTAAAGCAGTAGGCCAGTTATTCAAAAAGTTGAAGCTAGTTGTTCGTTCCAAAAGGTACTCGTAAAAAAACAAAATAAGGGTCTAGAACAAGATCGAGCAAGAAACTCCACAGACACCCTTTTTTTTGAGCTGGTTACATTATTTAATGTAAAAATAATGTAGGTTTCTATGGAGAAGAATGATTCGCCACTTGCTCCACCATTTGCGAGATATTTACGTGAGCACGACATACTTACAGCTGCCAGAATAAATCAAGTCAGCGAAGGACATACCTAGTAAATAGTAGCTATATAGCAAGCTCATTTGAACGTTCTTAGTTGAATGTGTATAAGTATTGTACATACCATCACGCCTGCATTCCTCGAAGGGTTAGGCAGAGGTGTACCATTGTACACCAAAAATTAATGTATAAGTATTGTATTTACATTTTACTGCTATTGCTTTGTAGTAATCTTACTACCTATTATTCAGTCTCGTAACCAAGATACAGGCTCCGCTTCGCTTAGTTTGGGGACCGCTGTTTTTAAAAGAAATGTGTACCGCTAATTGTTACCGTTTTTTTACTGTATGCTAACCTAATTGTAAGAAACTTTTGTAACAATGTATAATAAACTTTTAGTTACTTTACTTATTGTAAATGCAAAAGTTTGGACGGACGAATGTTTGTTACTCAATTACGCAAAGAACGGCTGAACGGATCTGGATGAAATTTGGCACAGAGATAGATCATAGTCTGAAATAGCACATAGGCTTTTATCCCGGAAAAATATACTGAACGGTTTATTAACTTTGACGTCGGAAACTAATGTTACATAATATTTGGCATATCTTGTCATAGTGGACACAAAATAACCTACACTGATTAAAACTCTAATGACATTAAGTAAGTTTTAAATTACTTCAGCGTTAATCTCAGTTTGGACAATATTCACTCTTATTACTATGCAGTTAAGGCCCATAAGGATACCGCAGGCTACCCGTATAATCCCATACTTATGACCCCCAAGAGAAGGGACAAGCCTGTTAGTAACTGGAATCTAAGTAACAAATTAACTGCCTTGCCAAGTCACGTTAAGCCAGGTTAAGTGAATGATGGGTCAGACAAGAAAGATCAACTCTTTATAAATGGCTTTGGTGTAAAAGACTTCACAATTGGGTAGATGACACCACTAATCAATTGACATACTTTTTATGAGCTGCCAAAACGCGATTTCCCCATAGATTGTGTCACTTTTTTGACATCTCAATTCACTAACTATATATTGATTTCAAAGCAATTAAAAATCTAACTGCCTCGTTAGCCTGCGTGGCACAACAATGTACACCCACAGTTCGCCGATATGTTTAGGTCCCATGTAATAGGGGGCGAGCCTATTGCCATTAACCGGGGTCAAACCCTAACTCCGAGCTGCTACTGACAATTTCATAGAAAAACTCAATAACACTTTTTGCTGGACCTGGGAACCGAACCCAAGACCTATAGCGTAGCATTTTATAATATTAGAATTGATATTGACCTAGCTATTGACCGTGACTTATCATGGAAATGAAACAAGGTAGGTTAGATTAATACGTAAATACCAAAACCAGATTACAGGGATATAAAGTGGGCGAGCGCTGGTACCGCGTGAATAGCGTCGCAGTTCCTTGTATTTGCTTTGACGTGGTTGATATCGACCACATCAAAGCAGCTACAAGAAACTGATCGATGTTGTCCATACAGTTGACTTTGTCCGTAAAATATGGTTGGTATTAATAACCTTTTGTGGTTTGTTTAACCATGTGTGAGGGCGTCTCGACGTTCTCTTACCCGAAGAACGTTTGTCCGAATGAACGATAGCCCGAAGAATGTATACCCGGACTTTCGTTCGTTCTACTACTACTATTTAACCTTTTCCCAACTATGTTGGGGTCGGCTTCCAGTCTAACCGGATGCAGCTGGATATCAGGGTTTTACATGGAGCGACTGCCTATCTGACCTCCACAACCCAGTTACTGGGCAACACGATACCTCTTGGTTAGACTGGTTGTCAGACTTCTTGGTTTCTGACTATCCGTAACGACTGTCAAAGATCTACGAACGACAGCCGGGACTAACGGCTTTACGTGCTTTCCGACACACGGGGGTGACACACCACCCACTAGCAAACTCCGGGCTGCTACTGAGTAAATCCTAATGGAAAAACCCAATAACGTATTTTGACCGACCTGTGAATCGAATCCGGGACCCCACGCTTATCAGTAGCGCTTGTGACCACGAGACCAACGGGGCAGCTCCCTTTTCTACTGGTACGGTCAGTTAATAATAAAACGAAAAAGACTTTTCAGTATTCCGCATAAAAGGTAAGATTTTATTGTACCTTGATTTAATATCCATTCCATATTTACCTTAATATTGATGTCAATATGAAATTTAAAAAAGTTCATAGAATTTTGTTGTCGACCGTACATAGCAAGGAAAGGAAGTTTGATACGAATTTCGATGAGATATCTGTTCAGACTTCATGATTCAATAACATATAGAAAACCAGTTTAAAAGTAGGTATCCGCAGTTATAGATTTTGTATGTTATGATTTTGAACATTTCATATTACAATAAAAGTTAAACTTTTAAACTTTTATTGTATAAAAGTTTTATTTATTTACTAGAGTTCAGTTACGTCTTTGGTTACTGCTCCGCTCCCGTGGGCCGTTGCGTGGTGTTATGACAAACGAAATCTCTTCAGTTTTATCATATTACTCATAGTTGATGTTATGTATTTTATGGAAGGTTTGTAGATTAATACACCAAAATAATTATAAAGAATATAATATTAATGTCACATTCCTGATATCGCAAAAGAAAAGCATCATATTGAAACCTGGACTTATAATTAATATGAGTCTGACAACTAGTTTCATTAAGGAGTATTGTCCAGTAACTGGGTCGTAGCGGTCAGATAGGCAGTCGCTCCATGTACTACACTGGTATTCAGCAGGCATCTGGTTAGGCTTTAAGCCGACCGTTAGTTGAAAAAGGATAGGCAGATGATGGTAAAAAGTCAGAACAAAACCCGCAAAGGATTTTTGAAACAAAACACGCTCTTCACATACCACTGATGTTGATGTGGGTCCAAAATACGTCAAGATATTTTACATGATTTTAATCCACATTTTTGTTGTAAAAACAATTTATCTAAATTAATTTTTGCCTCAAACCAGTCACAATGTTTTGCTTATTCAGTGAAAGAAGAATCGACAATACAAATTAGACATTTAATTTCGTACAACTTAAGGATCCAAAATATTGTTAGTAACAGTTTTCTGCAGCGCCTAAGGTGCTCCAACATTTGCACTTTGGAGGACATTAAAAACGCCACTGATGTGGCGATAAACGTGGCTAGCAACTGGGGCCAGTACTATGGAAAAATAATAAAGAAAAACTATTTACTTAAACAATCGAGTTGAAAGAAGAAAACGAACGGTTTTAGATTTAAAATACTAATGTTAGTAACATAAGTAAAGAGACAGTAAGTAATATGATTTGGTGTACCATGTTTGCCAGTAAATAATTTTTGGTCAGAACTTCTTGTAAAATCCTACTGATATTTAACTGAATTTGGTTAGACTGGAAACCGTGCTCATAGTTGGAAAATGACAGATCAGCCAGCTTGTTTTGTAAAAATCTTTCTCGGTGAAGTAAGCTAAAGGTGAGTTGTGATCGCCTATTGCTAGGGCATGACAACTCACATCAAGCGCACTACACTTAAAGCCGATAAAGATTTTAGTAAAATAGATTGGGAAAGAGATCGAGAAAGAGATATTTATATTATCAATACTAATATTATAAGAAAGAAAGATTTTTTGTTTGTTTGTTCCGAAACTACTGGACCGATTTTAACAATTTCTTCACCAATAGACAGCTACATTACTTATGAGTAACAAAGGCTTTATAACATCACGCTACGACGCACGGGAGCGGAGCAGTAACTAAAGACGTCACTAAACGCGGGTGAAATAAGCCACACGGACAAAGCCGCGGGCAGTTCGCTAGTAATTAATATTTACACTAGCATGCATAGTTGAATACTCTTTGAAACAAATGAAGAGTAGAAGGGTTTTATTTTTACAATGTCAGGGATTTCTTAATGTTATATAGTTTTTCATTTTCCTGTCACCAATATTCATTTAATTTTTGTTTAAGGTTGGATTCAATTAATTGTACATCTATTTAAGTAGGTATGTATATCGCCCGCACAATCAAAATAATTTTACCTCCGTATATCCACAATCATTGTTCCACATGATTTCTTCTACGCTACAGCCGATATAAACATCAATTTGTTTAGGTATATTGTCGACGAACTCAATTACAATGAACGTACCTCACACAAAGTGACAATGTACTGTCACGTTTAATTAAATTCTGTTCTGAAAATTGACAATGAAATAGTACCATGAAATCGTATGTAGGTGTTAAATCTAGGAACGACATGGTTTCCAACGATTTTATCATTTGAAACCCACGATATACTGAAAAGGTTAAAGGTTATATTGGCTTTCATAGTTAAGAAAACAATAGTTCAATTTCTATGAAACATCATAACAGAACATTTCTGTGCAATCGTTCAATCAACCTAGATTTGTTTGCAGTATGCGTTTTGAGAATTTTTAATATCGAAGTTTTGTTTTTAACTCGACTGTTTTTGTTTCCACGATTCCAGCAGCAAAATTAATTTGTTCTTCCCCTATTAAGAAATTAGATACCCGGCTAACAATAAAACCAAAAAATAGTCACTACAGCATCGCAAAGACGCAGACATAAGCAAAAATTCATCTCATTCTCAACGAGACATTTATCAAGATCACGTGTCTATTTGCTAAAGACTTACCCCTATTAATTTATGGGCGCCTGGTATTTAGAGATTAAAGTGGTAAGTTAACATTCCAGGTGAATGTTTGTTTGTGTGTTAGGAATAAATAATGTTGTCGTACCTGTGCATCTCCCGCGCTTGCTGGCGTCCTGGTACGCGTGTTAGCGATCGCACGGTCGGGGGCACACTGTCGCCTGTTGGTTAGTTAAGGGTGGTCTAGGTGTGTATAGAGCTGTTAGTACTACGCATGTTTATTATTTTGTGAGGATTTGGGGAAGGTAGGCTGACATAATTGTTACTGATAGTTGACTATCCCCTTGAATTTGCTGTGATTCAATTTGTAAAAAGAAAGCCGATTTCCGCAATCTTCTAATTTTAATCATAATCTCATCCTAGGGACAATTAATGTCAAAAACTTGTAACTTGTGTGTAAATTGGCATTTTTTTACCAAATAGTTAATTCTGCTGTACATAAACCCATACTTACGATCCTAATATTTACTAATTACTAATTTACTAATACTATAATTACAAATGCAAGAAAAATATAAAAACTAAATTACTGTCTGTTAAGCTTTCATGACTAAACCAGTTAACCGATTTTGCTGAAATTTTGTACGGGGTAAGGCTACTTTTCTGCCTCCGCGAAAACCGACATTTACGCGGAAGAACGCGAGGGCACAAGCGAGTAAAAGAATAAAAGCGATATTTTACAAACACACAACTCTATAGATCTCCCCGGCGTTCCCGCGGTGGGCGGGAGCGAGCCACTTGCCGCCCAGCAACAGTTTACACGGGGTTGCCACTCCGGACTGACTACCTACGTCAAATATTCATTCATTACTAACACTTTAGTGACGGACTTAAGTATGCCTGCCTACTTCATAGTACAACGTAAAAACAACTACTTAGGTACCTACAATAATTTATGGCACGTTGAGTTTAACGTCCGGTTCTTATTGTCCCAATAATACTCTAGTCCAGCGATTTAAACAAGTACTGGACAGGCATGGCTATTGTCTTCGTTGTTCCAGTCATATAGCAACTGTTAAAGTAAGCAGAGCAAGACATTGTGGCTATCTTTAGAGTAGGCTTATGTCCAGCAGTGGACGTCGTTCAGCTGATATGAATATGATAATGGTAGTTTAAGTAAGTACTAAATTGGCCGTCTACAGCTACACTATTCCAGTAGCGCTGGAATGGGTGAGCTGGAATTAAAAAGTAGACCGTCGACCCAGTTACTAAACTGGATTGCTTACTGGAAAAGGTATATTACAGTGCATGTCAGTGCCGGTTACATTATTCCAGCGCTGGTTTCAATTGCTGGATTAAAATACTGGAATAATGTAAACTAGGCATAACAAAAACTTTGATTTTGAAGAGCATCGCCTTTTCCATTCGTATTTTTATCATAGTCTTAACTTGGCTTGGCTCGGCTCGACTGTAATTTCTGGCCACTGGTCTCGTGTCTTGCAAGAGAGATTGCTGAGCGCGGGGTCCTAGGTTCGATTCCTAGGTCGGGCAAAGTGTGCGTGTGGTATTTATCCATTAAGAATGTCTTAGTAGCAACCCGGAGTTTGGAAAATAGTAGTGTTACACCCTCGTGCCTTTTTTTTACCGATGGGAGATTATCAAACGACTTCCCCCGCCCTGGGCGGGGCGGGAGGAAGTGTCAGGCTTTTACTGACTAAAACCCATCCATGTTTCTTCCTTTGCGTTAAGGGGGCGCGGTATCTCTTACGAACAACCCGCAGCCCCGGCAGGCAACCTTAGTGCCTTGGAAAGCACATAAAGTCGTTGGTCCGGCGCCTGACCTTTCCCCGGTCCCGATCATGAAATAGCAAATTGATACTTCCAAAACATAAGTAAGTCTCTATGGAGAAGAAAAGTAACTCCACAGACACTCTTTTCAATCAAATATTCACTAAATTCTTGGCACATTATTTTATATCGTGAAATAAGAAACATTTTTTTCCCAAAAATACAGGATTATTTTATATACCAGCAACCCCGATGCTCGCAGCAAAAGCTCCTATTATCCGTCCAATATAAATTGTCGCTCACACTTACACAATTATCTCCCAGATAGGGGCGACCCATCTTCGTCGCATTATATTGGATGCTGCAAAACAAATACCGTTTGCAGTCAAACATTTAAAATTGAACTGTATGTCTATGTGATAAAGGTAGTGTAGGGAGAATTTTGAAAATTGTTTACAGCGAGTGACCCGTATAGGTTTGATGGGTTGTTTTAGAAACTCGTTTGATTGACGACTCGATTTTTTTTTTAATTGTCATGTCGGTTGCATGTGAATGTTGTTAACACTTTCAGACGCCCAGTATTTATAATGTACTTGCTTTTGCCTGCGGTTTTGTCTGCGTGGAGATCGGAAAATGGCAAAACGACTTAATTATCCTAAGTATCCCATGGGTATGTGCTACGATAAAAAATATCAGAACTATATCGTTAACCAGGGTTTGGTCTGTCCCTATGCCTAATGTACTATCAGTTTAGCGGTAAGGCCATAAACTCACACCTTTTTCCCATGAAGGTAGGCAGACACCACTGAACGCCTCCTGCTACGTTCTTTACATACTACTTTCGCCTCGTCCACGTTCATACATCTGGTCATACAAGCAAGTCGGTTCCGAGGTTTTCTTGCCTACGGTACAAAAAAAAATCTTTATTTGGCTCCAAGCAGAATATTGATAATAAATTCATATCCTGCCATTCCAGCACTGGAACCCACAACCTGTTGCTTTGAAAGCAAGTCTATAATCATCTGAGCCACCGAGAGCCACCGCTACCTTCTGAATGAAGTACTAGAGATAAACTGGGTACTTAATTAATAATTAAACTTTAATTAACTGTCTCGTTGGCTAGAGTCTGAATTAAATTGGTATTTGTTTTATCCCTGCGTTGTTTCTTTGCTATTAAGTGTTAATAAAGCGCGACCCTTTTTATCTAATGGGGTACCCACTGTAACTAAAGTCACAGGCAATATTTGTGAGTTTTGTTTCATTATTACAAAGTTTTACTGAATCCAGAACGCCAATTTTACTAAATAAAACATTTAAATTCTAGTCGCAATCTCATCTCAACGACAATGTCAAAAAATGTAGGAAAAGTAGGCATTTTTGACAGAGACTAGATCGAGATCGTTTCGTTCTTAAAAGTTCGACAAATTTCTTCTATGGTCCACTATATGAAATTTTCAAGCATTAAATAAAATTTACATGAAATTATCTGACATTTTAATTAACTGGATATTATCCCTACGTATAAGGCAAGCCGTGATTTATTTGTAATCGGTTCGGTTTCGTTATCAAAATCTTCTGCATCGAGGAACAGGAGACCATAACAGCACAACGGGTGTTGTTTACAAAGTGAATGGCGCTCATAATACTAATTGACAAGGGCCCACCCAGTGTCGCCTTACTGAGCCAATTTCCGGATCACTATCAGCCTTTTATGGTGGCTTGGTACATACTATGCTATATCCTATCATTGTGATAATACATAATTCATTAAAACGGTGTACTTAGCTTAATTGCTATTTACTGAGTAAACATGATTTTGGCAATAGAGCCACATATGTACCTACCAATAGTGTTCAAAGTAAATACTTCAAATATTCAAGTTACTTGCATAGGGCATAGTGTAACTTGTATGCATTTAAGCAAATCGAATAATTATTATTGACTAGCGACCTGTCCCCGGCTTTGCACGGGTACAATTTTCAATTCTTTCCCGAGATTTTTCCAACATTGTAATTTCATACAAACATGACGATTACGAACATAGGAAAAATAATAATAAATATTGAAATAGGTCGAGTCATTTTTAGGTTTTGTGTAACTAATACACGGTTTTTTTTTTATAAATCTTGTAGCTTCCGATCGCGACTTCGTGTGCGTGTTTTATTTTATCCGCGTTAAGTTACTTCTTTGGTAACTGCTTCGCTCCCCAGAGTCGTAGCTTGGTTATATAGCCTTAAGAATAATGGAACTATCTATAGTCAGAAAATTGTTAAAATCGGTCCAGTAGTTTCGAAGCTTAGCTCTCAATAATATTAGTGTTTATAAGTATATTTTCTTATTTTTAATAGCTTACTCAGAATTTAGTCGAGCTTAAATAAAGTTTAAAGACAATCTTATTTTCATAATATTACAAATTCATTTTACATTACAAAATAAACAATAGCTCGCTGAGTACCATTCATTCCTCTCCCTATTTCATTTCTCTTAGTAGGAATAGCGCGAAATTAGTCAGTCCGTTGGATGCGGAATGAATAACTCTCTGAACGCGAAAATTATTCAGCTTTTAGACTGTTTTCAAATATTATATTCTATGGAACTAATGAGTGGAGTTTAAATATTAAGAGTTGTGCAATCAGGCTTCTTTACAGATATCAGTTGATCAGCAAATCCTTTGCAAGTACACTGTGGCATAAAAGTTTTTATTTACAGACGCCTTTTTTTAAGGATCGTAAATCATCAAATGTGTCCTTCCGCCCTGGGCGGAGCGGAAGGGAGTGTCAGGCTCTTACCGACTACCCCATCCGCGTTCCTCCTAATTCCCTTTGTGTTCCAGAGCCGCGGTGACTCTTTCGAACAAATTCCGCTACCCTGGGGTTTTACACTCCCACGAAAGGTTTTTGTTCGCTAGACGCTAAGCTATGTAAAACTCGAAACAACGATACTATGTATATTAATACAGGTACATTAATGTGAAAGTTAATCATGATTTATTTTTTATTAATTTACTTCTATGATTAAAAATATTAGGTAATAAAAAAAATGCCTATAATAAATATCATTGTTTCGTGACAGAAGCACAAACGGAAAACAAAATGGCGAAGCTTAAAAATTTAAGTACCACGTTAGCAAAAATAGTTGAGCAGTTGCTCTGACCACAGCACATATGACAGACGAGCCACTCGAGACCTCTTTCCTCGGCTAAATTTACCAGGATACCATCAGCGTTATAGAGTATGTAATCTTGAATGGGTTTCCATAAGTAGAACAGGAATCCTTCTAATAGTATTATTGATAAAGGTATCTGAAAAAAAAAAGTTTTGGTTCGGACTCATGTTGTGAAAGTTAATAACAATAGATGGTATGTAGGCTTGAATAAAATGGCTGCTCAAACACGCAGGTTATGATGTACACATAAGAAATATATCTTTTCTAATATTATCATATCAGACGCAGGACGTCCACTACTGGACATAGGCCTAACCCATAGATATGTAACCGGTCCGGTTGGAAACTGCCTACTCTAAGCGTTTTCTTGCGGTCTTAATCAGGTAGTCTGTCCACTTTGTTGAAGATGTGTTGTAAGATTATAACTCTAGGGAATTACAGGTCAAATTTCGATGTGGTCTTTGTTAGATTGGAGTAGCATTGACGCACTGGGTTCCATAGGAATTCGTATAAGTAACCTCGCCATTATGATTATACCCAGCAGGACGCAGCCTACTGCTAATTAAAGGCCCCTCTTATCCATGTTCCTGTAACAGTCTCCTCCAGGGTCTAAGCCCGTTAGTAATAATGACGATATTACAGTTTGTGAGATTTAGCATGGCAATAGTCATTGACCAACATTAGTAGTAGTAGGGCTCTTTGTGAAGGAGCTCGTGCGGGGAATTACTACCACTATACCAATGTCTACCCCAAAGCAGCGTTGCTGCGTTCTGGTTGGAAGGGTATGGGTGCCGGTGTAATTACAAGTATATGAGACATTTCAACTTTGTCTCTGGGATGGCAACGCATTTCAAAGGCTTCCGGTGATTACTTAAGATCAGGTGGGCCGTTGGCTTGTTTACTATCCAATGAAAGATAAAGAAAAGCTTACATTTCTAGCATTTATCATTTCACAAATGGAAACAAAGAACATGGTTGTCCTAAACCGATGTCTATCGTATGTGTTAACATACATTACAAAAGTAAAACGATTACCTTAACAGGTTTTTACTCAGTTATTTAGGTTAAATGTAAATTACTTATGTATTAGCCTACTTCATAGGATTGTGTTTCAAATAAAGAATCACCGTATTGCTACGATAAAACGCCTAGGGGTAAAATAGCTCTCTGCACTTACCTCTAACATAACACATAGAAAATTGAAATTTCTTGACAGGATTTTGGGAATGAGACGAAACTGCCGAAGAAGTACACACACGCCTAATAACGAGATCAGGTTTGGAATGAAAAAATTGTTTTTAAGTATTTTGGCTGTAACAAAAAGATTAGAGGATATAAAAGAAATATAATACGGCTAGTGCTACGGCTCTATAGTAAATATTAATCTGGAAAGATGGCCGCTTTTATCGCTTTTCGTAGTCGCTTGTTTGAGTCGAAATCTTGTACCAGGCGCACAAGAAAGAAGAGAAGAAGTTAGGAGCTACAATAGGTTTTGTTATTTTGTTAAGAATTTGACGATATATACTGTGCATGATACTGGTCATGGCCTTTTGGACCTCGATTATCATCAACATATCAACCATAAGACGTCCACTACTGAGCGGATATAGATCTCCCCCAAGGTTTTCCAAATGAACCCGAGTCGTTAGTGTCAAGTTTTATAATGAGACGATGAGGAGATACGACATAGCGAAAAGAATTGCCAAGAACAACTGGCAACAAACTGGGCACTTTGTCCGTAGCCCGTGTGCTGCTCGTAGGGGCATCCTATGGTAGGTTGCTCATTAGATGCCTGTGGGATGCCCGTAGGACATCTGTTGTATACCCGGAGGACGATAGGGCACAAAGGTCTTAAAATGCCGGCCGCCAACGACCCTGTCTTTCTCCACTTCAACCAAGCACTAAGTTATTGTAAAAATCGATGCAAACATACTTACAATCACACAATATGTGTATTTCGTTAATAAGAAAAGAAAAAGCCAATACCAGAGCAATAGAGCTTGTCATAGAATTAACAATATATTCATTAGATGAACAATACAACATTCATAATTCTCTAAAATAATATGTAAAAATTGTAAACAAAAGTGACAGTGACAATTTAAGAATATCTATGGTGGAATTTTTGGTTTTTTTACCAATTTTTTTATTAATTTATAATGTAACCTTTTTGCTCTGACACCGGGAAATAAATGAAACCGTAATATCTTTGCTGAATAATATTTGTAGGTACTAGGCAAACATAATGTTAAAGATCAATGTACGTCTTCTACAAACTTATAATTAGAACAGATTTTATTTAAATTTAATTGGATGTATGTCGTGATGGGCCAATGGTTAAGGTGCCTGCATCTCATGCTTTAGCGTTCCAACCGGGAAAGGGCAACTATCAATATGATTTTTTCAATTGATAAATATGCAGTTAAGTTTAAATATTACTGACATCGACCGGAAACATAAACTTATAATTAATTTAAAACTGTCCCTGTGATGGGACAATAATAGGCTGGTATTATTATATAGGTTAATGACACCTACAAAATGCCCTACCACATTCCGAATAGCCTTCTATGAAGTTCAAGACTGGTCATAATACACAGAAATTTGTATCACGTCTAATAAATCAATACCTACCACTTTGAACATTATACACGCCTGGTCCCAAAATAGTAACGACTCTAAATAAATAAACTATAGGCTATTGATTTTAGGCTTGTGGAAACATTATTTTACGTTGTTCGATAAGTATTACTTTTGTGTAATTAGTGAATTTTTTATAACTTTTTATGGAAAAAAAAGACATCAAATTATTATCCCATAAAATCGGCCAAGTGCGAGTTGGACTCACATATAAAGGATTCCCTACAAAAGTAAAATATTTAATACTATATACAATAAATAAAACCTCTTTCTTGTTGTATTGGAACTCTTAAATTCTTGACATAATTTTATTATTTCTTGTCAGGTAAAGCGGCCATTGCCAAAATCTGTAAGTCAAGTTCCTACTTCCTACGTATTACGGTTCAAAAGATACAGGCCTTTTTTTTTTTTTTTTTTTTTTTTTTTTTTTTTTTTGGTGGGTGGGAAATCGTCAAATAACTTCTCCCGCCCTGGGCGGGGTGGGAGGGAGTGTCAGACTTTTACTGACTAAAACCCACCCATGTTCCTTCTTGTGCCCTTTGCGTTCCGGGGGCGCGGTATCTCTTGCGAACAACCCGCAGCCCCGGCAGGCATCGGCCCTCAGTGGCCCCTTCCTTTTGCTGACATCTCTTTGAGGCGCGCGTGGAACACGAACGCGCCGTCGACACGGCCTGTCGTTATGCAACGTAAGGACGGTGAGCTACCCATTGCTCACCGTCCACAGGCCAGTATCTACGGTGGCCGGGAGTCGTCTCGCGGCTCCCGACGTCCGGAGCGTCTACCGCGGCGGCTGGGACGGGAGAACCGCTGTCTCAACCGTCCCGCCGCCTCCTTCTCAAGCATTACTGCCTCGCAGAAGGAGGCGACTGCATCCCATTCCCTCTCGCTCCGGACCATGGCTTGCACCAGGGCCGGACGCGAGAGTTCGCCGCCGCCGATGGCCGCCACGAGGACTCGGCGATGCTCCGCCCAAGCGGGGCATACCGCCACGGTATGCTCCACCGTGTCCTCGGGGCGATCCACACAATGGTGACACCCGGACGTTTCCTCCCGCCCGATGAGGTGCAGGAACCTCCCGAAACACCCGTGTCCGGTGAGGACCTGCGTCAGGCGGTAGGTGAGGGCGCCGTGGCGCCTCTCCAGCCACTCCTCAAAGAGGGGACTTACCGCCTCTATTAAGGCGTGCCCAAAAAAAGATACAGGCCTACGACAGACGAACGGATAGCGGATCTTCGTGATAGGGTCTTGTTGGTATGCTTTGGGTACGCAACCCTAAAGATGGGTAGTAAATTTTCGTCCATGAATGAAATCCATACGTAAGATTCTTTTCAGCAAGTCAGCCATGTTGCTTATCATGACTGACTGCCCTACTATTTTAAGGGTTGTATGTAACGAATTAAGATCCCAGAGTTATTAGATCCATGTAATTTTAGCATGTCTTAAATTTGAGGATAGATTACGAAGGAAACGTAAGTAAGGTTCCTTTCTTTACCTTGTATACCTTCCTAGCTTTTGCCCGAGGCTTCGCCTGCACGAGTGCCTTTGCGGATTTCGTTTTTTTTGATAATGGAATGTAGCCTATAGCACTCGGGGATAAAGTAGTATTACCGAAAGAATTTTCCGAAACAGACAAACGCTTTAGACATACCATCACGCCTGTATGTCCGAAGGGTTAGGCAGAGGTGCACCAATGTAGACCGCTGTTCGCCGGTATATTTAGCTCCCAAGTAATAGGGCGCGAATCTGAAATAGGGCCCATTATAAACTAGCAAACATATATACCTTCTCTTTCCTATAGGAAAGAGAAGGTATATATGCTTGCTAGTTTTATAAAAAAAAAAATAATAATAATAATAAGAGTATAATAATAATAATGTATAATAATTAGTATAATAATTTTGAGTATAGATATATCTATACTCAAAATTTCAATAAATTATGATAAAATAATCATCTGTTCGAAATCTTGAACTAAGAAAAAAAGGAATCAGATTAAAATACCACAACCAGACTCCATTTTTTTATATCGTCTATAAAATGTAAGGAACAAACGTAGTTATTTCTCATTGTTGTTTTATTTATTTCCATATTTTTTGTTTTATACGTTTCATTGCACATTCACATTTTATAGGTAATTTTACGACTTTTCGTAAATTTTAGATTAATTTTAGACAAAAATATTTCTACAATTGGTTCCACACACGAATATAAAATACCTAGAATGCTTTTCAAGGAACATAGAAAAGGGGAACACTCATTAGAAATCTACACGATATACAAGACTGATTTAGCCAAAGTTCTGAAAAACAAAGCGAAAAGTAACATAATTTCCTTAGAAATCACATCTGTCTTTACGACGCGGTCATAAAACAAAGACATAAAACATGTTATCGAAGTACACAGAAACTCATTACAAAAGGAAATCAGAAACTTAGATTAAAAATTTAAGATGAAATCAAGATGATACACATTAACGCAGACATAATCATAACTGTTGTTATTTCAATAGTTGTGTACAATGGGCTTAGGACAGAAGCTTCAGATCTATCCTCCGAAGATGAAATGTTTACTTTGAACGAAGAAGAGAAAGGGTATCACGGATTTGATGAACAGCCAAACTTGGCATTGACAAGAAATATTTTACGAAAGAAAGAAGACGAAAATGAAGAGAATATAAAGGCCCTTCTGGAAGAGAAGTATAAGTTTAGGAATGATGAGAGGTCTACGAGGTTCAAGGTAGCTCGTGAGGACAGAGGAAACTTTAAAGGTTTATTTATAGACACATAATTAATAGGAATTTTAAATAATTGGGTAGCAGTGTTCAAAATCTGTAACGTTGACATCAAACCCTTTTCCATCTATAATCTCCTAGTACATTCTTTTAATCATCATGAGAACTTGTTCACCAGTCAACAGCTTGGACAGAAACCTATTGCTTTGCCGTAGTTGGGTAAAAATTATCACAACAGACAGTAACTCTTTACATTTTCTGTTGTCCTAGTATTCCCTGAGAACCATGACGAACGTAACATAGCATGGGCTTTCCGAACGTTTGCTGTGCGACGCATTGTGGGGGGCATGGAGACCACTATCAGCATGTATCCGTATAACGTTGCGATCTCCAGAAGCTCTAAGCACTGGTGCGGAGGGTCCGTCATTGATGAGCAGTGGGTGCTTACTGCGGGACATTGCTTGGAATCGTAAGTAGATTAAGACGGGTGTAATAAGACCACGTAACATACATACATATCATCACGCCTGTATTCCCCGAAGGGTTATGCAGAGGTGTACCAATGTACACCCACAGTTCGCCAGTATGTTTAACCACGTTACATATATATTTTACATGTCATTTTTCAATCACTTTCTTTTGTATTAGCCCATACCTGGGAAAATAATAACGGTCAAAGTTACAACTTTTTTGGTTATACATTTACCTACTTATGTCTATCAATTGTTTCGATAGAAATTAGCTTTTAATAAAATCTTTCTTGTGAGTTTTAGTTTTCATTTGTATTGTGAAAACAATTCTTTTTACGATCCTACATACAAACATGAACATTTCTCATTGAAGTAGATTGAACTTCATTGCTTCACATATTCTTATGAAACTATAATAAAAATTGGTTTGCTACCTATTTTAGTTCCGGAATTCCTATTCTATTGTCATATCTTCATTCAATTGAAAAATAGGTAGTTACTAAAACTTATTTACTAAACTGGCTGAATTTAATTATTTGTGATTTACTTAGCTTAAGGAATTTATGTATTCACGAATACTCTGAAATCTGCTGTTTCCTATAAAAATGCACTGCAGTGCGATCAAAATTTAGGGAACAGCTTTTTTTTACAATAAAAAAAATATTATACAGTGGTAAAGTTTGTTTGTTGTTGATAATCCTTGAAAGTACTCTGATTATAATTCCTGTTCTAATTACAAAAAAGCTCTTGTGCTGATATAACACTACATTACTGCTGAATGTCTCATGATAATTTGTTTTATGGCTGGCCATACCTAATTTCGGCGTATGAAGTCGCGGGCAGAAGCTAGTTTTCAAATTTCAGATTTGTCCATTTTACCTTGACTACCTGAAAAATCCGTAGCGTTATTATTTAAAAGTCAATTTGTATTCTGACAATTTGCTCTTTCTAGACTTTCCTTTCCCTTGCAGAGCCTTCGATGGTAGCAAAAAAAAACTGCAGCCGTTCATCATCAGGGCTGGGAGCTCTTTCCATAACCGAGGAGGCTACCAGGCACGAGTCAATAAGGTATTGCAGATGTTTTTCGTTTTTTTTTATTCTTTCCACCGTATTTCGGCCACGGCGGTTAATCTGAATGTAGACTAGCCTACGCACGAGGTGAGAGCGCTTACGAGTTACGGAATCTCAAACAAACTTTCAAGTAAAATATCTTGGAAATTAATGAACAGATTTTAATTAAACTTGATACATAAATGTTTACGCCAGATACATAGATCTATAGAGTATGTGGAAACATTTTCTCCTATCAACTGTAATTCAACTGCTGCTAAGAATTTCTGGATTATTAGCCCAGAAACTCTCGGTAGGAGCTTAAGTTTGGACTTTTGGGACTCGGTCAGGAACCATGTCTGTGTACTGTAGGTTAGTTAGAGCAGAATGCACACATTGATGAGTTTGAGTTTTAAAGGTAGGCGAGTGGCCTACCTTTATACCATCATGTGGTGGTTGATTACTTGATCCTGTCTGTTTTTAAACGATACCGTTGACCAAAGATGTTTAATTCTGGGCCAAGGTCTCCCCAGAGATGCTCCAGGTACTCTTTTATCCAAGCCACCTCAAACCAGCCCTCCCGGTGCGTATCTAGGTCCTCTCCACCACGTCGACCATCCTCAGGCACTCATTAGGTGAAAAGTTTTGCCCAGCGGCCACTGTGCATGACGTGATCCATCCAACATGTAAGACACAAGTTGTTATATTATTTTATTTCCTTCATTTGCAGGTATTCTTTCCCCATAAGTACGTGCCAGGCAAAGCGGACTATGACTACTCGCTGCTGCGCTTAGACAGGCCCATGCCAATAGGGAGGAACATCGCTGTCCTGAACCTACCTTCGAAGGATTACTCGATGAAAGAGAGCGATATACTCATCGTCACCGGATGGGGGAGCACCGATGTGAGTAACTTGACGCCATCATTATAAACGCGAAAGTTTGTGGGAATAGATAGCTGGGTGTGTGTTTGTTACTCTTTCACACTTTAACGGCTGGAGCTTAAATTTAGCACATATGTATTACCTGAATTTTAAGCGCAAAAATATATACTGAAAAGTTTTTTTTCCCCATTTTGTTTTGTTTCCTATTACCGTTGCGTTACTATTATAGCTCATATTTTTCACATGTAAATAGGAGTCCGGTTACGGCCATATCCCGGAGCGGATGCGGTTCGTCCCGGTGCCGGCCATGCGGGTGGATGATTGCCAGAAGTCGTACCGGTTTTACATCACACCACGGATGCTGTGTGCCGGATATGCTACCGGTGGCAAAGATGCTTGTAATGTATGTAGAGTATTAATTATGATGAATGAAATTGTTTATAATTAAGTGAAATTTCGAGTATCGGTAGACGTATTTTTAGTCATTCAATAGCGAACTATGATCCCAATTTTGAAATTTGAAAATAAATCAGTTGTTTCATACATTTGTGCTTTGTGCTTCAATTGGTCAAGCTTGATGCCGTGCATAACCTATTAACAGCCCGACCACCTGCGGCAATTAACTATAATTACATAGATGGTGTGCTCACCTGTCTGCAATGTGCGAGGATCTTCACGAAGAAGATGAGTTACATAAGCCACATATGAGCTCACACACGGGGCTGAAGCAATCACCTTGTCCGAAATCAATCGGATTACATCATCATTATCATTGCCTTGTATCTAGCGCTTTTTTGTAGACAACAGCTGATTTTATAGTTAATCCCATGACCAATGCTGTTAGTTAGTATTCATACCCTTCACACCCTGAAAGATGGATAGTGAATTAAAAGTCAGTCTCTGTTTTATCTTCAACCACTACAGATTTCTTATTATTCCTTTCATCCACCCAGCACGATTCCGGTGGCCCAGCAGTTCGGGACGGCGTGCTTCTCGGCATAGTCTCCTTCGGCGGCAAGCAGTGTGGTGACCCTCATTCCCCAGGCGTCTACAGCCGAGTGTCCGAGATCACGGGGTGGGTGGAAGAAACCATCTCGAACAACGAAGCGAATACTGTTCCTGAACTGAAGCCGAAGATACTGAAAGCGAGACAGAGGGAGAAGGAGCTACAGAAGTAAGTACGGGAGCAAGTGACTGAGTTTAGATAAAATAAAAGAAATTTTAGTAGGAACCCTGATTACATAACTGTTACAGATTCAAATCTCGGGTAGAAGATAAGAAGAATAAAATAAAAGCTTGGCTCCGTGAGACACTGAAGTCGCCAACGTTCATAGAACTGGCCAAAAAGAAATTAATGGAAGCTGGTTTCCATACCAGAAGAACCAATGATCATGATGCGTTAAATGTGAGTAATCTAGATGATACAACGATAGATGAAATTAATCTAACCAATATGATTAATGATAGAATATTAGAAGACGGTGATGGTACTGAATCCGACAAATTGTTGAGGACTTTGGCTTTGCACGAAATTATGACAAATGAGGAAAGTAAGGAAATGTTTCTTCGGAACACAGAGACGAACGAGGGAGAAAGTATTGAGAGATTTATAGCTTATATAGGTGAAAGTAGTAAATAAATATTGTTAAGAAGCTGCCGGATTTTTATTTAATTTTTTTTATATCTTGAAGACAGCGCCATCTGTGATGTTTTTTATGAAACTGATAAGACGCTAAGCTAACTCACTTTGATTTTAAACTAATGTTTATTTATCTAGTTTGTATATCTGTAGTTTATTTCAATGGCGTCACTGATTTACATTATTTTTTATTACAATACAGATAGTTACATTATCCCTTTGGTAATAAGTACAATGTGATAATTGTTTTGAGGCCATTCGATAAAAGATGGCGCTGTTTTTCGTAGTGTTACTATTTGATGATAGATAGCGTTCAAGGTAGCACTTCGTTCACTTTGTGTAAATTAAACATAACTTTATACAACGAAACTACCTAACTACCCTTTTTGGGACTACTAGACATGATAAGTACTGAAGAATGATGACTTTGATGACAGCTTACTACATAATAATTTATTTTTATAAATATAAAACCACAATACGTTCTATTATACTGGCGAGACAATTTAGCTTCGTCGGGTTGGTAACCTTTGGTACTGCAAATGTAGGAAGGGAACATAGGTAAAAAAACTTGTGTCTAGCACCAAATAAGCATGTTAATGCTACTATTATAAACGGCACAGGTCAAGCCTAACTTGAAGGGGCATCTGCGGTCACAGCGCCGAACATTGCAGCTGCGACCCTTAAACAGAAGAGGTACTTTTATTACTGCTATAAAAAAGTAAAATAGGTACGTATGTATTATAAAAATTAAGATGAGAAAAGATAAAGGAAAATGAGAAGAAAACGTGCTGCATTTATCCTAATTTAAATTAACATAGACGCTCCTGGAGGACTAGGAGAGAAGAAAATAAAGATCCATGTACAGAAATTGGTTTGTTCCTTCCAGCGATGAATATAGGAGCCCAGGACCGGTTGATGTGATAATGCTTGGTGAGGCTATGTGCAGCAGCAGCAGTAGACATTTTCAGGATAAAGTGATGATTTTAATGATTATAAATGATATCGATTTTAAATACGGGATTTATAACGGCTTTAATAAATGGTGTGAAAAATCATTGTGTGCCACACAAAACATTGTGCTTGCAATGCATCCATAAGCATTCAACAGTACCTACAGGGCTTCTCGGAAGAAAGTTAGAGCTATATTCAATATCTCCTGAACCATAAGATTCCTAGGTATTGTCCAATAATGTTGGGATTTCGGCTTCGTTAAGTGTCTTCTTACACCCGTTGTTACGCTAGAGGTGGTCCGATTGACTTCCTATAGTTTAATCTTCTAAGGACTCAATGACTCATTTGTAACATGTAAAAGAATCACCACTCAATTATAACTAATGATCTATTGTCGAATAGTAATTATAGTTTGTTAGTTAATTTATTCCATGTATTGATAACAAACGACAAGAATAAACTTAACTAGACGATCAAAATAACTGATCGTTGCGTCACGCTGGTACCAGGAGCGCAGAAGGTGCGAGAAATGTGCGTAATCATGGTTATGATGGTGGACGGTCCATATAATGATATAATATATGCACATTTAGCTGTAAACCCGGCCTACTTTTAACTACTTATAAATGGTATTGCTTAATATGCTTATCCTACCTACTTCCTATCCTATTACTGTTATAAACACCAAAGTTTGTGAGGATGGTTGTTTGTTACTTTTTTACACTTTAACGGCGTTTAGCACACATTTCTAGAATATACCAATGATCTAACTTTTAACGTAACATAAATTATTGCCAAGCAATTATTTCTGTGAGCAGGGACTTTAAAAGTTCTGACCGTAAAAGCGTCTGGCAAAAACTAATAATGGTTTGTAACAATATCCTGTATAACAAGCCTAGACAACTGATTTTCGAGGCGGGTTACATATAGGTAACTACTACTGCCTGCCCCAATAGTGGTAACTACTAAAATTATACACTAGAAAATATTTTTTTTTTACAAAAAAGACAACCGCCTAAATAATTTTAGCTTTGGAAGTCGGTGCCAATTCAAAACAACAAACAGAACCAAAGCCGCCGACTTCCAAAGCTAAAATTATTTTTCACTCTTTAATTTTTGAAGGCGGTTGTATTTTTTATTAAAGTGTTTTTATTTTTCCTTTTTCATTATAACTTTCCTGTCATCCAAATCCATAAAGGAACAATTATACTACATAAATTAACAAGACACACTTAAAAGTCACAAGATAGCAGAATACACGAATTGGAATACTTGGATGTCAATTTTTTTTCAGTTATTTTATTTTTTTTACCAAACTTCTAAACCAATTTCAATAAAATGTGTATGGGACCACCTATGAAGTATGACCTATCAAACAAAAAATCATCTAAATCGACTCATAAATGGCGGAGTTGTCGCGTAACACACATTAAAAAAATTAAAAAAATACCATACAATCGAATTGATAATCTCCTCCTTTTTAGAAGTCATTTAAAAAATAATGATATTAAATTGATTTGTAATGTACAAATCATTAGATTTGAAACCTATGGTGGGCAAATTCAAACGCCTTGGCCGACCACATTGTGGCCACGAACCTGGGATTGTGCCAATAAGTATGTAAAGGACCGGTTGTACTTGATACCTGCAGAAGCGTTGAATCTAGCAAGAAGTGGAAGTAACCGTACTATAAACTACATATTCATATATTTTTTTAATAATTAGGTAACACGGGTTTTTACAAAGCCTATTGCTATTAGATTTAAGTCTTATGTGACATCCTTTATACACATGGTATGCGTATAAATGAATATAAATTACATTGTTATAATAATTAAATAAGTAGGGTGCTAAATAGGTTGTGGGTGTATATTGGTACACCTCTGCTTTTCCTTTCGGAGAATACAGGCGTGATGGTAATAAAATGTGATGGTAATGGTTTGACGGCACGGTTGGCGCAGGGGCTGAGCGTTCGGCTACTGCCGATCGGTCAGCTAGTGCGCTGCGTGTCGTGGGTTCGATTCCCACAAGGAACAAATATTTGTATAACCTATAGATAGTTGTTTCGGGTCTGGCTGTTTGTGTCTGTGAGTTTATATGTTTGTGAACGTACCTACGGTACAGGAGAAATTCCTAATGTGGGGTAAAGTTTAAAAAATAGTAATTAAACATGTGATTATACCTGTAACCTACACATAATACCTATTTAAAAAAATGTAGCCATGCAAAAATAATGTGGGTCTAACGACTCTATGGTTCTTGGTCCATAAAGAAACAAAATCTACTAACTACCTAACACTTCACCAGACAAGCTCTATTCAACTGTGAAGCATCCAAAAATAATTTGTGAAAATACCAATTACATTATGTAAAACATTGACATAATAACCTTAGTACTTGGTAGTTATGTAATATCGTTTTATTCCAAGTACCAAGAGTGGTCGATAATAAATACGTCGCCAAGTTCGTTACATCATTTGCTAGTTTCTGCCCGCTACTTCATCCGTGTGAAAGTATCAATATTATCCCACGGGAATCGTACATTTTTCCAGGATAAAAAGTATCCTATGTGTTATTCCACACTTTACAATCTATCTCAGAGCCAAATTTTATCCAGATCCGTTCAGTCGTTTAAGCGTGAAAGAGTAACAAACATCCATCCATCCATCCATCTATCCATTGCGTAACGACAGGCAGTATCGACAAAGAGCAATTTTTTAAGGGGCCACTGAGGGCCGATGCCTGCCGGGGCTGCGGGTTGTTCGTAAGAGATACCGCGCCCCCGGAACGCAAAGGGCACAAGAAGGCACATAGATGGATTTTAGTCAGTAAAAGTCTGACACTCTCTCCCGGGGCGGGAAAGTCATTGATGACTTCCCATCCCTAAAATAAAAACCCATCTATCCATCCTCACAAACTTTAGCATTTATAATATTAGTAGGATAGAACTGCCTAGTTAGCCTAGTGGTCCTAAGCGCGACTGCTACGCTAGAGGTCCTGGTTTTCTATGAAATACCTCTACCTAACCCTTCGGGGAATACAGGCGTGATGGTATGTGGTGGTAGTAGGATAGGATTAGTAAGACAATAGGATATTAGTAGGATTTCGACATTTTGCTTTGTTTTAGCCAAAATTTTAGAACTTTCGAAGAAAAGGTACAAAAGTAAGAAATTATTTTACAGTTTTCAGCTCAATATAACCATACTATAATATTTTAATGCAAAAATCTCTCTATCGTCCTGTCTGTTACGCTTTCACACCTAAACCACTGCCCCGATTTTGATAAAATTTATTACGGGATAAGTTTGAAACCCAAGAAAGGACAGTTAGTTAGTTTTAAATAAATACAATAAACACGGTGCCTGTCACAATATTTTTTATTTTTGCAAAATCTTACTGTATGTAATTATAATAATATCAGCCTATTACTGTATTTGCAGGCCAAAGGGCTTCTTCTTGTTTAAACCAGGTACCAGGTAATTCTGCTAGAAGAAATTTGTCGTCATCGTAACGTGTCTGCAGCCGATAATTAGCGACCGCCTCGCCGGTCGAGCTGTCAAATTTAAATATAACGTTTTCATTGTCTGGAGCAGGCTGCTCAAAATTATTGTAATTTTTAATGTAGTCATAAGCAGTAAATTCTTATGTCATTAAAGGGTCTATTTATTTACAAAAAATCACTGTTAATAACAGTGGGCGTATGGTTACGAAATTTTATGTAACACACAGTTGTGGACAAGGGTTATAGAAAAAGTAAAAAATAAAACATCAAAGTAAAAAAAGAACTAATTGCGAAAAGTGAATAAATGTTTACTTAAAATGAACAGAAATTTTACACTCGTGCAGTCACGACACAAAAAAAAACTGAACATTTTCAGTTTTTCAGTTACTGGGTACTGAAAACTGGCACCACATCTAGTAAAGATCTAGTTTTTTATTCCATTATATAAGAGTTTATAACAGTTGACTTACCAAATTAGTCGTTACATAACTTGCTCTGAATTTGTTACCAATTCATTTCTCATTTCGTCTTCCAATCGATTTGCCAAACTTAGTGTTGCGAAAAAATCGTGTCATTGTTAATGATTTTTAGTAAGAAAAGTTTATAGGAAAAAGTGTGTGGTAATCTATAAGGAGTCTGGCCACTGCACCATATTGTAACCATGCTATGAGCGTATCAGACACAGAGAGAATTATGTATGACACGGTTGACTATGCCCACTAGAATGTATATGTAGAATATATCTGCCTAGCTTTTTCCCAACTATGTTGGGGTCGGCTTCCAGTCTAACCGGATTACCCAGTTACTGGGCAACACGATATTTCTCGATAAGACTGGTTGTCAGACTTCCCGGCTTCTGACTATCCGTAAAGACTGTCAAAGATCTACGAATAACAGCCGGGACCAATGGCTTTACGAGGTACGGGGGTGTCACACCATCACCTTTAAAACTCCGGGCTGCGTCTGAGAAATTCATGGGCCTACATAGGCCTCTCCAATCGCACGCCATTTAGCTGGATTCTCGGCAACTCTCATCCAGTTGCTACCAGCTACCCTGAAAGTCATCGGTTCTACGATTAATATGGCCGGCTTACTGCCACTTCCGCTTGTTGCTTGTTAAAAATGGTTTTTAATTATTATAAAATGATAACTAAAGAAAAATTGGCTTTGCTCCTGCCGTGGGACAATCATCATTATCAGCTAAACGACGTCTACTGCTGGACATAGGCCTCCCCTATAGATAGCCACAGTGACCGCTCTTGTAGACAATAATGGGCTGGTAATTTTATTTAGGTACCATTCAGCACTGCTGATCCCCTAAGAAATAAAGCGTGTATGTAACGGAAAAATCCATTAAAACAATAAAGTAAATAGTAGGTGATTCATTAAATTAACATAATTACGAACTACATCTGATTAACACAGTAACACTTCAACTTTGTTAAAAAATGCAAAATATTCAAGTAAATAGTGCCCTTTTGTATTTATAATTTAAGCACACTCACGGGGCATACTATACCGGGCTTATATATAATAGATGTGGCGACAAAGAAAACCATTACCAGTCATTTTAGTTTTGCTAAAAGGAGCTAACCCACAAATCTATCAATAATTTATTTATTCATCATCTTCTTGCCCTTATCCCATGTTACTTGGGGTTTGGCGCAACACGTTTTCTTCTTCCATGCCGTCCTGTCAACTGTCATGCTATCACTGACACCCTTCTTTTTTATATAATAATTTATGTATTATTTATTTATTAATAGGCTTTTCAACAATAATAACTTAAATCTAAGCGCCTCATAACTCACAGAAAAGTACAGTATGCACTATATTATGCGCACATAATTCAATAATTAAAACAGTGATTGTATTTTTTGGAAAAAATAATAATTAATTACGTCAAACTATGTAGTTAAATATGCCCAATGTTTTACATTACTATTTAGCAATAACAGTCCTACAGGTCCTGCAAATTTATGCTTTGAATGGATTTAAAATTAATCTGTAAAAATATTTATAAAATTGGGACTTTTGACCTGGGTTAGTTCTATTAAGCAGGATAACGCTGTTGGTATCTAAGATCACAGTGTAGATTCGGATTTCCACTCAACGTTATGTATTGTGTATTTATCTAAAAGTCGACATTAACAAATGAATGACTATGTGTGTGATCACTATTAATTAACGTTTTTCTTATGATGTAATGACTACACGACCTTTTACGGAAGGTAAAAATAATTTTCTCATAGCGTATGGGTAAGGTTTGTGTTGTGTTGCAAGCTATAAAAGTGATTGCTTATATTCGCTCCTCATTTCATCATTACTTAGTAATATGATTTAAATAAAATTATTTTTAAATGGCTTTAAATTTATTTCAATCGCAGAATACAATACAACATTTTGGTACTCAATTAAAAAATAAACGAAATAAATTATAACTACTAACTCTATCCTGTAATGTTGCTGGACAAAGGCCTCCTCAAGTCCTTCCATACAATATGCTTTTCTTACGCCACCTCGAACAAAAATTAAATAATATTCTTCCGCATCGGTGGCAACTGGAAATCTGCTCAAAAAACTGGTGGCATTGCCATGTAAGATGGCACTGATTATGCCCTGTTCAAGGTAGAAACCGGCCTAAGCGTAGCTAACACTTTTTTAATCGAGGTAATTATAAGAATTCGTTAGCAGAATATAGCTTGCAGTGTAACAAAGCCTATTCGCTGAATCATAGTTCACATAGTTGTTAGTAATTACATGTAAACATACATTATATAAACAATCGCTCAGTTATGATACCCTGGTATTCATTATAACATTATTTCTTGTGCTTACTATGCATTAAACTGTTTTTTAGGCCTACCAAGCCTAAAAAACAGTCTTTTGATGTGAAATCTGATCTATGATTTTCTTTAACTGAAAGAAAGCGGTCTACTAACCAGCCTTCTGTTTTGTTTTACAATACTAATTGATTATCTGTAGTACTGAAGCTACCATGACTAATTTCATCTTCATAACTTTTACTTTTAGCCTTAGATCCTCCGCTCACGTCAAACTTTTAGTAGAACCGATTATTTATCGGACCGTTAAATGAATCCATAATTTCGAGGACCGACTTTTTGTAGGACGTGTGTGTTGGTATATGAGAATTCATTTATGTTCTAATCTCACCGACAAAAAAATCGGTCGTCGATTATCTGATGTGGGCGGGCAGCGTTATTTTAATCAAAACTTTTAAGATACAAAGCAAGATAGACGGAGATCCCAGTCGCCAGACGTACATCATTTTAGGTGAGCGATGGTAATAGATGTAGTTGAAAAGGTATGCGTACTTGATCGTTTCAATGCTGGGCCATTTTCCAGGTATGTGGTACTAAAGGTACCTTACTGGCTGTTGGTTTTTGAATAGCTTTGACAAGATGTCTGGTGACTCCGGGATCTTAGACTATTAAGAGCCCAAAGTTTCAGAAGGACTAGCCAGAACTCTTTGTCCCAAGGAAGTGCAAAAATCTTCACATAGCAATCTAGTTGCACTGTAGTACAAGATAACACCAAAACAACAAAACAAATCACATCAGTCCTTATCAGACTATTAAATAATTTAAGAATTATAATAAAAAAGACACCTCGCTTCTGCGTCTACGCACTATCTACACACACACAGATACAGTTTAATGTTACCACGAGACCACACACATGTCTGTCTGTGTGTGTAGCCCTCTGTTGCAATCCCTTAAATAGGTCGAGCAGATACTAATAGAAAGACGCAGGGCCGGCTTCTAAGATTTTTATCGATATTTATTGAGTTATGCGCATTTTAAAATATCTCTTTTTAATGTTGTTTTCCTGGTTGAATGTCCTATGAGTGCTGCTTTGTGTGCTATTTTGATTATGCTGTTTGAAGATGGGTTCTGATCGCTGTTTCAATCTCTTTAAAGTCTTCGTGTGCTGGAAGTTTTTGCATGAAAAAAAGGAGACCACCAGATTTAAGTATCGGCTTTCATACCTTACTGAAAAAAGCGAAAACAAGAGCCTTAGAGTAATTAAATGTGTAAAGATGTAGAACAAAAGTCTTAGACAAATCCTCAATGTTTTTTAAAGATGTAAGTAGAGTTTATTCTTCATACATCATAAATAAAAATAATGTCCGTTCGGCAAAAAAAGATATGGCACACTATTTTCAAGTTGGACACACAAAGCTGTCAAAGTAGTCTTTAAAATTATTAAATTCCCTTTGTTGTTATCTCATACACCTGTATCAATCAGACACCTTTTTGATACATCCAAATCCGGCTCTGTTATAAAAACTTAAAAAGATTGTTTGCATCTTTTCGTTACAATTTTAGGTCACATAGTACCCTTTCCATGTGTGCGTTTGATAACATTGAATGAACACGGACGCAGCGAATTTGTTATCCCATGTGTTTATTTGTATCAGAATAGATTTTTTTGTTGTTGTTATGATTCTTTTTTGGAACTGTTAATATGGCTTTATATTTGGCTAGATACCAGGAGCACATGAGTGTGTAGTGGTTGTGTGTCTATATTTTTTTGGGAGTTTAAAGCTCGGAAACCGCCTGGAAAAGCATGGAAGGATTTCTAGAATTAACGCAGAAATGTAGATAGGAGTTGCAGAAATAGTATAATAGCGTGTAATTTTATTGGACAATCATGTCTAGCAAATGATTGCAATAGACTAAATATGTTGCGCGATATTCTTAAAGTGCTTTTACAAAAATACATCCTGGATCAAAAATTGTTGATGATAATGAAGAAAGTGTTAAAAGAACCAGGACCGTAGAAGTCAAGAGAGATGTGGATGTCATTCCATCATTCTTATTGCCACACAATAGATGACTACGTGTCTACGGTACTACGTCTTCCATAGAAGAGTCTCGACGACCGACGCCGACGGGAGGTTTCCATTTGTCCCGCCGCCGTCTGGAGTCGAGACTCGAGACAACGGGATACATAATTAAATTTAAATGGACTGTAAAGGAATAAAAAATACTCCTTTTGCAGTAAGTAGTGAGGTAAAAAGGATCCAGTGGTACATTTTCATGATAAAGATGACTCTAAAGAAAACCACTTTCTGCCAGCTACCAGGCTAGCAGAAATAAACAGCGATGTCACACTTGCTCCAGACCCTTACTACGCCTTAACACATATAACCCATCTGAATAGTACCAAGGTCGTTGACAATGGAGACGTCGGGTCAGTGTGTTCAGTGTTGACCAACTAATTATCCGTCACATATAAAAATATATTGTATGCTAATTGCACTGTCTGCATAGTTGAACTTTAATGACTTTGTTCGATTTTGTTTTAATTTTGTTTTGTTATTTGGCAGTGGGTTGTTAAGGGCGCATCAGTGGATGGAGTAGTTACACTGAGAATGAGATAAATACATGTACCTACTTAACATGTGGTCTGGCTAACCTGTCATTGTACTCGTGGCCACAAACCCGATTGCTGATTGTTGGATCCTGGGTTCGAGTCCATAGTCATGCAAAGTGGTACATATTGGTTTCCATTAGAACTTTGTCAGTAGTAGCCCGAAGTTTGGAAGTTGGGTGGTGTGACTACCCCGTGCCTCAGAATGCACGTAAAGCCGTTGGTCCTGCGCCTGATCTCTCCCTGGTCGTATTGGATTGCTATCCAGTCGGCCTATGAGAGTAAGCTCCTGTGTCTGCGCACGCCCTTGTGCACTTTTATATCTCCTGCATACTAGGCTAGTCTCCATTGAGATTACCGAAATTCGGTCGGGTGAATATTATTCCTGTCTTTGTCGCAAAACAGTCAAACTACGGCTGCTAGATAGAGATAGGAATATATCTAAAGTGTTTGCTAAGTAAAGCTTATACATAGGTATCCCGGCCTTAGGGCTGTGCTATTTTGAAGCTTCCTTCGGCAAAAACATCTTTATATCATAAACTTTTTTATCCGCCTCTCTACTAGGTGACAAGACTCAGTCTAAATAAATCAATGTCAACATGTACTATGGTAACATTGGTAACCCAATTCCCTCAATTGTAGCTACTTGCAGGATGATAAGCGTTCGTACAACTAGCACAGATATAAAAATCGTCAGTGAATTTTATTTCAATGGAACAAGTCTGAACCAAGCCATGCACTCGATTGAACATTATGGAAAAATACCCTGATACAATTATATTGATACTGTCTATATTTATGACAGGCTTGCTTTTGCTGCCCTGGTAGTATATCGTATAACATTATTTTCGCTTATCCTGGTCTATCCAAACTGTCTCGTCGACAGCCTATCCAATCAACTCAAAATACCCACTGCCCAGCCTACACATACATCTCATTCATACTCGTAGCTACCTACCTACTAAGTTACTACTTGTCATAAGAGAATCATTAAAATTCATTGTATTGTTCAAAGTTTTCTCTTTTGCGTAGTCCTATGTAAGGTTTCCTACTAAAAAAAAAAGTTTGAAAGTCTCAGTCTATTAAAAATATGGCGTCAGTGTCTCTCTACTGTCCCTTATTATCAGCAACAGATAAAACCAAGATTTCAGTATTCAGTACTGCAGATTCACCATAATCATCAATAGTCATCATTTTCTTCCCCTATCAACATCTTCTAAAACAAATAACATGACCAGATGAAAGAAGATTTTAGGAGAACTTGCGATAACTTGTTGTAGTTGTAGTGTAGTGTGTAGCTAAGAACTGCTACAGGAGATGGCAACGATCCAATCAATGTATTATACATGCGATTATTGAAACAGCGTTTGTTCTATATATAAGAAAATAACTAGCAGGTACTACATCAGACTAATATTATTAGGAGGTAAAGTTTGTTTGTTAATTTGGAAGTCTCTAGTCCAATTACACCAATTCTTTCACTGAAAAAAAAAGCTACACTATTGCTAAGTCTCAAACAGAAGCCAGTTTATTATCAATCATCAGAATCATGTTAAGAATGGAAATAGATTTGTTAATATTATGCAAGTTTCACTTTCCATTTGGTCACGTCGGAACCTGTCCCTATAAGGTGAATCAAACATTTGTTTGAAACGCTTTTCTCTTTCTATGACATATTCGATGGAACTACGACGTATATTTGTGATTGGGCGTCGATCTGCCTCTAATTTGTCGCCAATGGTTCTCCCAAAAATCGAACACCATCGTTAAATTGTAGGTTGATTTAAGAGTGGCTGACGTTCAAACTGGGCCCTGGTTTTAATAGAAATAATGCTGACGTGAAAATTTTCTAGTCTAACGCGGTGTCCTGCGTGACCGACGAAGGCGACGCGACGCGACGCTGCTCACGCGATCAACTCAACGGCATACTCTGCTTGCGTCCTAAAAGGTAGTCTGCGGCGAGACGCGACGTAGCGCGTATTTGTTTTGAGGTCGACCAGTCTATTCACGGTTTATTCTTATTAACCGCGATTCTTCCGATTTATGATATTCTTCCTGGCGCCGTCAGAAAGAACCACGCCGTAGCACGAACAACAAGCATAATTGTACTGCACTTCTCCATGATTCGAGAAGCAATGACCAAAATCACGTAAGACACTCTTGTCGCATGTAATATCGCGTCGTGTTGCATCGTGTCGCTGTCGCTTTATGTTGGCATTTGTAAAGTACAGTCGGGAGTAGCGTACAATAGATTATGTTTTAAATTCAGTATAACCTATAGGGGTCTCCCCTACTTTGTGTAAAATATTTCTTTGTCGAAATAAACTTCGAAGTTTGAACAATGGCTCAATGATAGAAAATTGAACTGATTACAAGCGATTAAATTCTAGTCGTAACCTCATTTCATCAACGTCAAAAAATGTAGGTAAATTATAGGTATTTTAGATAAATTAAGACTGAGATGACATAAGTTAGTAGAGTTTCCCCCCAGGTGTAAACATGAACCTTCTTTTGTAGTCCAACTCAAGAACTTTCAAAAAACCATCTATGTCTAACTTAGACATAAAAGGCATGGCCAAACAGGAAATGCAGTTCATTGTTCGACAAAACTTCATACTCATTCATGTAAAAATTCATCTCAACTGCCTTTCAGTCACGTCAACTTTGCAAAAAACTCTATCTACTTCCATAATCCTTAACACAGCACCATCAAATCCCAGCAAAGGCAAGCCAAAGTCCATTATTTAATGCCGTTAATGTCTGTCTCATAATATTAAGGTAGTGGGAAATACCACATCCCTACTACTGCGCGGCGTGGGTATGAGGTATGACACACTTTCGCTTCAAACGTATCATGTTGGTGTTCTATCATAAAATTTGAATATATCCCTACCTATGTTGTATTGTGATCTTCAGTTTTGATATGAAATGGTACCAGGAACCGATGTACCTATTGAGGCTGGTACAGGAGCGTGAAGATTGGCACACAAAAGTTAGGGCCAGCAGTCGGTGAAGGCAGTGTGTGCATGATGGTGGTACTGATTTTTGGGATGTGATAGGATCCCAGATGAGGCTAAGTGAAGGACCAGTGTGATTTACTTTAAAAAGACGAAGTAAACATGACAATAAAAAAGTCCTGGAAAAACGAAACACAAACAGGAGAGGTAGAGTGCAATTTGTAATAGTCTCCCACTATGGATTTAAAAGGAAATTCTAACCAACTTTAACTAACTAACTTATAATTTTTGTAGTAAAAAATAAATGAAAAAGGATAATACATTACAACTTAGAGATATAAGAAAATCAGATAGTAAGAAAAATGACTAAGAAACCGATATTTCAAATATATGTACCTAAGTTATAAAATCAAAGTTAATAATATGGGTAGATGCGATCATAATTTTAAGTATGGAATACTTGTCAACCTCCACAGCATATTAAAGCATCTTATTAAAGCTGGCATATATTGATTTAAAATAATCAGTTTATAGATGTCAAATTATAGAAGATATCAATTTATTTGTATTAAAGTTAAATTCAACAGCTTGTCCGATTAATGACTTATAATAAACTAATAAATGCATATTGAAGCTAATAGAGACAGTTATTAATTTACATTAATTGAACTATTCAATGAAGGCAATTTGAAAATAACACCATGATTTGGTGTAACGATTGAAGCATTAATATTTCATTTCATTTAATCCATAGAAATATGGAAATAAAAACTATAATTGAATAAAATTAGTCACTGAATGGTTATTCAAAATGTCGATCAATTATTCCAATGGTAGCCAACAATTATTTTTCGGCAAATTAACTGTTTAAATGAAACCGCCAACAAACTTTTTTTTTATTATTATTGCGAGGTAAGAAATACACCAGGCGATCAGAACACAGCAGTAGGTTGTTGATGATATTAGGACCGACGCGGCGCCGAGGCAGCACAAAGCTCGGCGCGGCCTCAACTCGCGAAAGTGAGAGTGGGCCGGTTGCGTAACGCTGTTCGACTCATGACGCCCTAGTACTCGGCGTGGTTACCTACATTCAAGTTCTTTTTGTCTAAAACTATTTCGATGTCTTACTTAATTTTATAGTCTAATAGATTTTTTGTTTGAAACGTTAGGTCAACTGTAGTGGTCATTTTCGTTTAAAAATAAATATTTAAAATAAAAAAAATCTTATGACTAAGTAATTGTTACTAATTCTTCAGTTTCGCCATTTGTTATGAATGTTAGTAATTGTTTCTCTGACATTTCTGATCAGAATTCTTGGAACCGAAAGTGAATCTTACTTGTTGCACTTACCGATAGTGCCAATCGCGACCGTTCGCGCGTGACGAAGCTATATAATGTATTGTTAAAATTCCGTTCTGAAGCCTTCTTTTAGTTAATATTTTTATGTCAAGTCCCAAACAAGTCATGGTAAAGCCCAAAAGGACCACTTTGAACTTTCTAGAGTTTAATTTATTATTTCTGACGATTACACAACTTGATGATGTGTGATAGTATCCGGGCACGGTTAAGATGAATCACCAAATAATCAATTAGTATCCGTGTCTAATTATTAACTTGTAATGTATCATTTAGGATAAGCTGCAAATCATACAATAACAATGGTGTTTCTGAAAAATGAGGAAAAATCTAGTTGTTTTGAAATAATTTATCTTATTGGCACGTTAGACAGATATTGAATGTTATAAAACTAATATGAGTAAAAAAATATTATTTTTCTCATCATTCTTAATTACAAAAAGATATTTTTTCATTCCATAAAACCATTTTTCATTTGGAACTTAAGATAAGTATACAAAGGAAACTTATAATTTATGTTGTGTCTGCCTCCTTTTCAGGTTTGATTAAATACAACCTGATCTTTTTTAATTAGGAAACCACTAGAATAACGTACCATGATATCTGTTGGACTATGTGGCAACAACAAGCTCTGACTGCTAACTGTCAAAATCCCCAGATGATAAAAATAACTTGAATTCGTTCAATAAAGTTAAGAAGAATTTGGTAATAGGGCTCGCATGTTACTCAAAGAATCGTTTATTCATTACCCGTTTATGTTGATAGGTTAGTCGGCTTTCCACTATCAGCTATACCGAGGGCTATACCGTTAGATCTGTACTGGTGTGTTAAAGGTCACGTAGGCATTGCAGTAGAGAAGATGACAAATGCTTCAGCGTTCATAATTACTATTATGCTTTCTTTTTTATTGTCGTCTTCTCATTTCTTCATAACAATACTGAAGAGAGATAGAGATAGAAAAAGTAAATTTGTAACCCTAAACTTATTATACACTTCCAACTTTCCTTACGTTTATAAGGCAAAGATGAACATTAAAAACGAGAAATGAAGAGGTGCCTGCCAGCAGGTTATCATGATAATTGGGTTGAAGTCTTTTAAAACAAACCAAACCGTGCCAAAATGTATCCCAGTTTTTTTTTGTTTATTGTTTATCCATGTTTTGACCGTTAAGACTTTTTTTGGATGTATTTAAATTGAACTATTATTGCTAGATAGCCATGTGAGACATTTGGCATATTGAATTCAAAGAAAAAATTCAAATAAATTATTTCAATTAGACTATTAAAAGCCACTTTTGACCGACAATTAAAAATATTGGATCTAGTTGTAATTCATCTGACATTATTAATGTAATTATCGAAAGATGTGGGTTGGCCATTTTTCATTTTTTTTGCTCATTGTGATCAGATAGCCAAAGGCAATAATGTAGACCATCTTCGTCATCTCTTCCAAATTCAAGTCATACCCTTGAGTCACGCACTTTCACAGAAGTAATCATGTCACTTTGGGTGCTATTTTTAAAATACCTTTCCATTACAAGAACGTTGGTCACAAATACTTATGTAATTAGTAATAATCCTTCACTTTAACATTTAGCCAATTTCCATAAATAAATATTAATCAAGAAATAAAATCGAGATTGCTAGTAGCACCTGCAAGGTGAATTCTGTCAAAAAGTTCCTGGGTGAATTTAGGTAAAGTGAGAATGAGATGAGCCGATGATAATAGATGAATCCCATCTGATGCTAGGAATACCTCCACCTCAAGCTTACTGTACTTAAATTCGCCGAGGGAGATTTTTCGAATAGCTGGGCGTTATCTGCAAAGATCACGGGAGCATATTTGCATAAAAAAGGAAAAAGGAAATGCTTCTCAGCAGAGAACAAAACAAAATATCTGCCAATTATAACGAACCAGTTGCATCTATCGAACATCTAGAATATTTCAGAGTCTCGGACATATTCCTATGAACGATGTCAATCAGTTAGTTTTAGTTAATGTGTTTCTTTTTATCCAACTTTAAGGTTGTAAATATTTAATAAAGTTAGTTTTTAAGTATGCTCCGAAACGGAGATAGCTGATGAGGCTCAAAAGGTTGCCCAACTTAAATGGGTCTGGGCAGGACATGTCTGCCGCATGCCGGACAAACTGTGGGCCAAAGTAGCAGAAAGCTGGTGCCCCAAGACAGTGAGTCGGAGTCGCGACAGGCCAAGAAGGAGATGGCGGGACGAACTGGATAGATTCCTCCAAAACTGGAAGGATGAGGCGCTAAAACGAGAAAAATGGAAGGAGTAGAGGGAGCAGTTTGCCCAGGAGTGCGACAGAATAGGCTATCGAAAGTGACAACAGTGGAATAAGATTTTTCGATCGCCCTAAATCGCAAAAACCACTCTACACAAGAATTAATCTTTCGGTGCACTGCAGCACTTCCTCGGTTGAAGACTCATCTTTGTGGTTCAAAGGACCATATTTGCTGCAGATGGTATTATCACCATTTGTGGCGTGTCGTGATGGTGGGCCACCATCGTCTAGTAAGGCACGGTGACTGGGTTACCGGCGCGGTTGCGTCACTGCAACCACTTTCTGCTGTCGCTCGCCTACTTATCCATTCACTGAGACGTTCGTGTAGTGAGTATTGGCCATTGGTTTTTTTTTGTGTAGGTTTTCTGGGAAATTTTCTTGATTTTCATGAGTCTTTACTTTATTGTTTCGTCTTGTAGATTATTTTAAAGAGTTTATTTAAAAAATAAATAGTGTTTTTATTTTATTTTCAATATAGACTATTACGAAGAAAGTAAGTAAATAAAATGTGTGTAGCCTTTTTAAGTTTATCTTGGACATCACAGACATCGGTAAAGGAAAACAAAGGAACCCTAGATTTACCTATAATTAAAATAAGTGTGAAATCACCAATCTGCCTGGAGCAAACGTGGTGACTGGTGATTAATACTCGTGCCTTCACTGTATGAGAAGAGGCCTTTGCCTTCGGCAGGATAATTACAATAAGTAATAAAATTGCCTGCTAATCACAATTTCTATTAACGCTGATTCCGTTGCTTACTAAGTATTATATTTGTGTATGTCAGTTTATTGCAATGATTTGAAAATAGCGTAACTCAATAGAGGGCAATAATTTAGAGTTAATTAATTCATTTACAATCTTATAATAATTCATCGTATTTATTTGCTTCCACCATGTTCGATCTACAAGTTAAAGGTAAATTAGTATAAATATACTGAGTCAATATTCTTCCTAGTAAATTGAAAACTAAGTTCTTCCATAAAATCTTCAAGACGTGTTCCACTTCCGATTGTACGCCACTTCACGATAAACGCATTACATTGCGCGGGCGCAGGGTTGCGTCACAGCAGTCGGGCCGCTCACCGCACCCCCCTCCACCCCCACCCTAGTGGTGGGGGGACTGTTACTAGGGCTTTAGTATGCACTAGCTGTACCAAGGAAAATAACAGTCTAGGCGTATTATAAAATAATGTGTAATGCCATTACTGGGTTCCTATATTGATTACGCATCGTTATCGAAATACCAATGGTTGTTGAGTTGCTGTAATGCTGATTTGACCTTTAAAGACGATGACTTGTCGTCGGCAGATTAGGAGAAAAAAGTTTTTTTATTCTAGGGATCCTAGTCTTACACCTTCACTATGCTTGTTAAAGACAAAGCCAAAGTTAAAGCATCTAGTTCAATAGATGAGAGCCCTACCTACGTTTTGGAACAAGCAACTAGATTCAACTTTCTGACTAACTGTCCGAGTCATTTACAATGCAGAAGTGCCTGTAAATGGTTTAATTAAAATAACGGCTTTGACTTGACGACTCGCTTATTCCAAAACATACTTAGGTCTTTAAGGGGGAGAACCGGCAAGAAGCAAAATTGAGCTTAAGGTGAAGTGGTTCTCACGTCACCTGAAGCTCACCTCACCTATATTTATTGAGGGAGGTTTTTACGGACTACCACTGCATTACTAGACTGGACTGCTGATGGTGATGATGAAGTAAGTTTCAAGCAATGAGACGCAACAACTGCTGGAGAGTACAATACAGTTTTTTCACCCAATTACAGAAGAAAACGGATTGTGCCAATTGGAAGACAATGGCCTAGTGAGTAGTTTTTACTTTCTGCAATGTTGCGCATGCGCGGTGTGAACGGCAATGACTCGTGATGACATATATCACGATCGGATTAGCTGTTAATAATACCTTTTATTTTATTTGATAATTATCTAACTTAATTTAAAACGAGATAATCTATGTATGATCTCCCAGTAATTCGATAGCACGATTGGCACAGTGGCTGTGGCTTGTCGCGGGTTCGATTGGGTTGGAACAAATATTTCAATGGCCTACAGGTATTGTTCCGGGTCTGGTTGTTTGTGCATGTCAGTTTATAATAATATGTTTCTAAATGCAGCCACGATTCAGGAGGAGTTCCGAGTGTGGAAGATAGAATTTGATATATTAATTACGTCAAAAGAATTCAATATGTCAAATGAGTTATATTCACTACTCAGCAGTAACAGGTTAATGTACCTTCAATACCTTGCACATACTTAGAATAGTTTTAAAAGAAATCAGCGTTAAATATTTAAAATTATTACAATTGATTCGCAAAATGGGAGACGAGGTCGAGGATCGGTTCGTTTTGCCAAAACGAAAGCCACTAAAAACCGATGTTCACAATTCTGTCAACAACACTAACTACATGACATTATATAGGAATAGAATCTTAGACCTATGTTCTGCAGTCGCCTTTGCAACCACTGGACCGAGGAGGCACCCAGGAGGCCAGTTTAAAAACTTTGTGACTAGCTTCTACCGGTATCCACGTGTTGTCGGAAGACCCATAAGGAAGTATCTATTGCTAAGATAAAAAGTATTTTATGTTTTAATCCAGTAGATATTATTCTGAAAACGTCTCTCTCGGTGAATTTATGAGAGTTTGAAGAGAGTTGTCATGCCACTTCATTATTAGAATTTTTTTTTTTTTAAAAAAAACGTTGTCCCACACTAGGAATGTCTCCTGTATCGTGGGTGCGTTTACAAACATATAAACTCACATACACAAACAGCCAGACCCGAAACAACTATCTGTAGGCCATACAAATATTTGTTCCGTGCGGGAATCGAACCCGCCACACGCAGCGCTGCAGCCAATCGCTCAGCCACTGCGCCAACCGTGCCGTTGAATTGTTGAATTGATAGTTCTCTTCCCCTAAATTCATCAAGGGATTTTTGATTGATTAACAAACATTCTAATTCACAGACAGATGCGACATAGTTTAAAATACAAAATGGTTATTTATTTTCATGAATGTTATACAAATTAAAATGTTCATAATATTATATAATTAATGTTGTAGTAAAATATACATTTGTAATTTGAGTCACAGACCACTCATTAACAAATAAGTAGCTTAATAATATTTTCGCGAGTAAGTATCAAATTTTGCACTGCAATTGTTTAAGTAAATATGTGCTAAAATCAGCAGTTATGTACTGGGTCAAGCTACACCGTCATGAGGCTATGAATAAACATAATAATTGAAGCAAGAAATGAAATAAATATACAAACATAACAGTATTTCTTATTATTAGTGGTTGCATTGTTATCACTGCAAGGGTGGTGGTCAATGCCTTCTTTGAATGAAAGAAGTCCTTTAGCTTGCTGTGGGATAATAGTAGGCTGATATTATTATTACATTATTAGTGGTGATCTATTTGTTTTTAAGTAGTCAGAAGCTAAGAAAATTGCCATAATAAAAAACAAAATCTAGTCACAATATCATTTCAGCAACAATCAATGTTAGAAAAGTTTAGAGACATTTTTGAAGGCTTGAGACTATGATTATAATGCGAACGTTCCTAAAAGATACTAGAATTACCCTCTAGATATACCAAAGGCATCGCAGATGCGTTGCTATGCTAAAGCTGAACCCGCTAAAATATCTTATGTGACTGCAACCACTCGGGTATTTATCCCAGAACATAGCAAAACTGTTCGGCGGCACTAGATACGTATGGTTATAATTTTATCCACAAAGAGATACGAAGATGTCGCGTACTTCAGATAGTCAATTCTTTTTTCTCAGGAATTTCGTAACTCCATTATCAATTAAAAATAAATTCTCGTGAATCGTTTCACATGTGACTTTACACACGTGATGAGGATTCCACCAGAACGCAGCTATCGGCACGAACATTGATATCAGTCGGTATCAATGCAATCGATTAATATCATCGAGATGTGACAATCGGTGGAACGTGGTCAATCGATTGTTGGGAGATTTTAGCCCACGATTGGGATAGCAAAGGCAAGTACCTATTTGTTTTGTGGTTTTCAGATTCAATAGACTTCGTTCATTGTAAAAATCATGTTAAATACTAGCTTTTGCCCGCGACTTCGTCTGCGTGGCTTATTTTATAATCGTTAAAATACGTCTTTGGTTACTGCTTCGCTTCCGTGTGTCGTAGCGTGATGTTATATAGCCTATAACACTTACAAAGAACGTGCATTTTTATGGGTAAAAGAATTTTCAAAACCGGTTCAGTACATCCAGAGATTACCAAGTACAACCTCACAAACTTTAGCTCATCATAATATAACTAGACGACCTGCCCGCGACTTCGTCCGCGTGGCTTATTTCACCCGCGTTAAGTTACGTCTTTCGTTACTGCTCCGCTCCTGTGCGTCGTAGCGTGATGTTATATAGCCAATGTTACTCAGGAAGAATGTAGCTATCTATTGGTGAAAAAATGGTTAAAATCGGTGCAGTAATTTCGGAGCCTATTCGTTACAAACAAATCTTTCCTCTTTATAATATTAGTATAGATATTGGTATAGACAAGCAATTTGGCATACACAAAAGCGAAATACCATACGTACATAAACTAACCCCTTTTCCCATGAAGGTAGGCAGAAACCAAGACCGGCACCTGCTTCGACCCTTACATACTCTTTTCGCCTCTACTCGTTCCTCTCTTTCTCTTTCCTCTTTCTCTAGCGAAATACCACTCCTAGATCGAAATCGTTTAACCACTGGGCGATCAGGAGAGTGACTCAATTGTTCTGTCTATTCTCTATAATTGCTTCGTTGGTTTAGTGGTCCTAAGCGCGACTGCTACGCTAGAGGTCTTGGATTCGATTCTCAGGTAGAGGAACGTGTAATTGGGTTTATCTATCAACTTCTTAGTAACAGCTCGGAGTTAGGATTTGTGCCCAGTAAATGGCAATAGGCTCGCCCCCTATTACATGGGACAAAACATACCGGCGAATAGTGGGTGTACATTGGTACACCTCTGCCAAACTCTTCGGGGAATGCAGGCGTGATGGTATGTATGTTAAAATTCTCCCCTAAAAATAATAATTAATTATACGAGTCGAATTTACAACATACCACATAACATACCATCACGCCTGTATTCCCCGAAGGGTTAGGCAGAGGTGTAACAATGTACACCCACAGTTCGCCGGTATGTTTAGGTCCCATGTAATAGTGGTTGAGCCTATTGCCATTAACCGGGCACAAATCCTAACTCCGAGCTGCTACTGAGAATTTCATAGAAAAACCCAATAACACTTTGCTCGACCTGGGAATCGAACCCAAGACCTCGAATTTTTCTATTAACAAAAAATACAAAAAGCTGCCTTACAAAGAAAATCAAAATGTAAACTTGATTAAAAACCTTTAAAAAGTTTAGAACTACTTTTTAAATTACTAAACTCGTAACTTCTGTTGTATGGTACCTCGGAGACGTCACTTCTATGTTAAAGAGTTTAATGAAAAAAGTAAAGTCAGTAAAGTTGGTCCTTTTGTCCCAAAAAAAGTTTTGAAAGGACCAGCAAGTTTAGTATGATATCTACTAAAAAGACATCGTAAAACATACATAGATAATACATGGTACCAAGTCATTATTGTCCCACTGCAGTACAAAGTCATCTTGTCATAGAGGGAAGGCACTAACAATAAAAACCACGCTTGCTTAATGGCGATTTCAGACTTATTTTTATTATAAGTCCAGATTACAAAACACAGACATAGAAAAAAGACAGAGACCAATCTCAAATTTACTAACTGTTACTAAGAAGAAAGCATTTGTCTGTTACTTACAAAGAAACTATTAAGTAGGTTTCTAATTTAACTTATAAGCTATCTACTAATTAAGTTATCTTAAAAGTGCACCAGTAATTATACAATTGCTCTACCTATTAAGTGCAATCGTTTTAACTTTTATCCTAATTAATGAGTCTTGCTAACTACTTAAACTATTACGATGCATTAGTTAAAACAGTTTAGCGCGAGAGCTAAGTTCTAAGTAATTGTAGATTTTTTTAGTCTTTATCATAAGGTTATAAAACATTGTGGATTAATAAGGCAAGCATACAAGTAAATAAGTGAAATATGATTTGTGTACCAGTTCATTTTATCATTTGTATTAAAAAAAGTGGTATCAAACTTTTATAAATACTTCAAACATGATAAATATACCTGCCTCAAAAGACCAAAAACATGTCCAAAAATAAAATATTACCACACAAAAATTTATAGGATAAACACCCAGATTACCAGACGGGTGCGCAAACTTTTACTCGCGAACTTTCAGCGCCAACTTCAGCGCTTCCTTCCGGCCAACCTTGCGTGCATTGCGCGGGCGGCGCGGCGCCGCAGTTTGCGCCCGACCGCCGACGCGCCCGCACGCGCGCCACGACCACTCCGCACCTACACGTGATCACCGCGAACGCAATACGCAAAGGATTTAACTTGACGGTGCATGTGCTTTAGTGACGGCTTCTCAGTGCTTTGAAGTGGAGCCACGGGCTACCGGCGCCGCTGGGCCCGTGATTGGCCCGGGCGGCGGTATGGAGTCCCCGCAGATGTACGACGCGGCCGCAGCGCCACCACCACCACCACAACCAGACCTCAAGAAGACAGTCGAGGATAAACGACAAACCTTCCCGCCACCGGACCTAGATGAGCTCAATGGACAGGAAATTAGTTTGGATTTACAACACCTCATTGAGGACCAGTTCCGAAGTGAGGAGAGTATGGCCTTATTCCAGGAAATACTTCCTGGTGGCAAATCTCCTCAACCAAGGTACAATCGGACCACATTGGCGTACATGCCCCAGCCGGTACACTCGGGGGCGTCATATGCTCCCGTTCAGACAAACCAAGGGCACGAGCAGGCACCTCCCATAAAAGAAGAGCCTCCCGAGCCCCATGACTATCGAAGATCGGTGACATGTGCGCAATATACTGGTCAATATAATCCTCAGCCGACTGTCGGCGTCAGTGGACCGTACGGAGGAGGATTCACACCGCTACCTCCTCTTGGAGCACCTCTCCTCCCTCCGCTACTGAAACACAAGACTGCTCCTCCGCGACGCTCATCAGGAAAAGTGCTAGACAAAGGTACAGATGAGTACAGAAGGCGACGCGAGCGTAATAACATAGCAGTGAGGAAGTCTCGCGAGAAAGCAAAAGTGCGCTCTCGGGAAGTGGAGGAAAAGGTGAAGACGCTCCTTAGGGAGAAGGAGGTGTTACTAAAGAGGCTGGAGGCGGTGTCAGGAGAACTGAGCCTGCACAAACAGATGTACGTGCATCTAATCAACCTGAACCACCCGGAGATCACCGAGCTGTGCCGATCGATGCTGCAGCTGGGAGCGCCACAAGCGCCGGATCACTCACTTTGACCATTATAGGTGAGTATTCACACACGTGTGTTCCAACTGCATTCGTGTTCGTGTTGTGAGTTACAAAAATTGTGCGTGTGATTATTTTTGTGTGAGCATTGAAAGTCGTAAATCACATAGTGCAAAGAAAAAGGGTTTTTGTATTTTATGAGAGCGTTACGCAATTTGTTTATTGTAGTAGGTCTGAAGTGTCGTTCAGTTTGTATGAGTGTTTCTTTGATTGTAAAGCAAACGAATTTGGGGCATCGCTGTAGATGTGACTGGAAATACGTGTTGTGTTTATTCGTTTTTTTATGTTAGCCGTTCCGTTATTTAATATGTTCACGTGAGGAAGAATTTTAGTTTTAACTTTATTCAGTTTCACTTTCTGATATCATAATTCGTTTTGGTTATAATTCTTAATGTTCTTTTCTTTTATTCATTGGGTGTCATGTATGTCATGATTACTTCTCTCCGAAAAAAAAATTCGACTAAATAATCTAATTTAATTCGAAATTACATCATTAAGTAATGTTTTTTAACTACTTATTGTCTGACAGTTTAAACTTTTAAGTCACATTAATTTTGAATCATTACTATTTACTAATAAGCCATTGCTTTTTATACCACATGCCTATTTTTTTGAATTCCGATTTAGGGAAGAACCAAGTCTTCTAACCATAAGGCCTGCCACCTTATCAAACATTTGTAGTTCTTTATACACATTTCTGAATTTAGTTTTATCGCCTCATTTTTCAAATGCCATTTCTGAACTACTGAAGTTTATTTAAGTATTACGATTTACTATTTCTGGTTCTTTCGGTTTGGTTGAGTGTATTGTATAGATATGTTTACTAATACTTGACACAACGGCATGTTGCAATATTATTCCATGTGGTGTAAGCCATAAGTGACAGATTGCTAATCATCTCTCAGGTGACTTTTTCTACAGTTGACCGATAACTAACGATGGCTTCTGCAAACGACGTACACTGGTTTTTTCTTTGAAATCGATTGATTGATTACTCAGATGGTCTTATTAATGTTGAAGTGTGTCAAATGTGGACAGAAGCCATCAATGATTACGATTTCTTCTCATCAAAAATTAATATACACTAAAATGTTGATTACTTGTTCAGGAAATACTTCATCAATAAACATAAAAATAGCATCATTAAGTCAGGATGTTATGAATAAGTTAAAGCAACTTATATTACTAAGATTTTCTCCTCACGTGTTTTCAACTGCAATTGTTTTTTCAAAACTCAATTTATAATAGTTCGTTTACAATTGTTACGTTTGATTGCACGTGATTTTCAATAATAAGGTCACGTTTAATCTGAATCATTGTGAAAGTTATGTATTTTACTAATACTCATTGAAGTCTCGTTAGATATTTATTCATTTATTCTACCATGCCTGCTAGCTTTTTCGCTTGCATAATGTTCATGCGATGTTACACTAGGGTCTCATCAGTTCTTAGAAGTTGTCTTTGAACTTTATGATCTCTGGTTTTGGCAGTACGGTACAGGAATTTAATCTCTGTAGAATTTATGACAGCTCGGTATATTTCCTAACGGTAGTCTGCTTACGTTACTGCTGCCAGTTACGATTCATGGAGTCCTGGCACTTGATTTTCAAGAATAGATTTAGTTTGCCCCAAAAAGTTAATCTTCCGTTAAATATGTAATCTTTGCAGTTTTGTCTAACTCAATACAAGAGAAAATCACCAATCACAATTAAGTGAAAGGACCACGCGCCGCACTTCATTTGTTTATTTTTCCAATTTACGATGTGATAAAAATCACGCGTCCCTTTAATTATTTATTTTGTTTCTTATTATCATGGATTAAGGTTGAATATTAACTTGAATCGCGAGTCTAGTACGCGCTTTGCGAACCAAATGAAGTTACTATCACTTTCGAAGAGGCCATAATGTAAGTGTATGTGATTAGGTTACGATATACAGAACTACGTATATTAGATTATTATCAACGTGAGACATTATGTATAGCCCATTTGACTCTGTAAGTAGGATTTGAATTTCAGAATACTGAAGATACACCCAAGAACATCTGCACGCCTGGTAGGAGATAGAGAAAGGTATTTCCATGTATTTCCTTGTCGGGTCCCGGCATAGAAAAATACTGACTGCATAATTTTTTACCAATACTCTAGCATCCTGAAACTGAGAAATTCGACCTGCATTTGATTAATTTCCTTTTTCTCTAGTCTTTATTAAACTCAAATCATCATGACACCTAAATTTTAAAAAAGTGACGTAGTTTTTATACAAAAATAATCGCACTTCCTTTTTTAACACGACCTTAACCCTATATAGATAAGTTTAGGTATTACATAAATGATAACGCGAATATTTGCAAAAAAGATTATCTCTACTGAAATGGCAATGGCCTAAGGAATTCAGATAATACGAAAATGCTACCAATAGGTATTAAGGAAATTGTATGTATGTATGTTTGCTGAAAGATAACCTATAAATAGCTTAATGAAACGGTCTGAATTCTATTTATTGGTCTTTTGTCGTGTTATACCAGTATTACCAAATGTATTTTAATTAAAATTATTTTACTTTTCTGCATCTACTCGTATTCCGGATGAGTAAATAATCTTTAATGATTAAAATAGACTTTTTTCTAGTCCTAATAAAGTGGGTGACACTGAAAACAAAAGTGCTAACTGATAACACAGCACAATTACTGTAAATTAATTCTCATGAACTCTGCAAAGACAACGCCTTCTGCCATTAGTATTGTAATTTATACACATTTATTATACCGGTTTTGGTCAATTTGAATTCTAATTTTAGTTCCTCACTATCTATATTGTCCTGGTACATAGTCTTTATATTTGTTCCTAGCTAGATTTAGCGCTCCACCGCTTTTTTGGGTAAAAATAAATCCCACCTAACCTTTTATGAAAACTCCACCGGGGACTAAATTTCAAACAATGTCACGTCTCTTAAAACTTTGTTGATACAGCAGTAGTAATAGAATAAACAAAATCTATGTACTCAGGTTTGAAATCAATTCCAGTGGAAACGCTTGTAGGTATCCCACAGGGACCTATTTCGGGCCCGCTTCCGTTTAGACTAATTTATAACTTCTCGTTAGACAAATGATCAATCCATAGTTCCATACACTCAGAAACATTATAAAATATCTCCGCATACTCAAAGTAACTAAGTAACTTGAGATCTGCTTAAATTTGTCTGTAGTCAAATATTGAATTTTATTGAATTAATTTTCTTTAATTAAAACTACTTAATTGACATGGTTGTAGTGCTTAAGAATGCTTATTTCACGTTTTGCTAATATTGACCGACTTGTATCTTCAATGACGTCAAATGTGTACTGATTATGTATTGTGTTTAATAAGCTTAATTACGATCTGCTTTTTTTATATTGATTACCTTGGAGAGATAGACCCTATATTTAACCTATGGTAGTTGCTAAGTTACCGGGAATAAAGTTCTATTTTCAATTTCATTGACGTGTCTCCCATCCATTGTTATTGCTTTTTAATATCATTGGATGGCAAGCAAACTGACGGCACACCTGATGATAAGTGGTCACCGTTGCCTGTAGACATCTGCAATACAACTGGCCTTGCAAATGCGTTGCGATCCCAGAGACAAAGTTGAAATGTCTCATGTGCCTGTAATTACACCGGCACCTAAACCCTTCAACTCGGAACACAGCAACGTTGCTTTGCGGCAGGAATAGGTATGGTTGTAGTACTTCCCCGGACGAGCTCCTTCACAAAGAGCCCACCGCTTTTGGGGTAGTATTTAACTTATGTAGGGGAACTATTTGGGCATTAATTGTTAAAGATATAGTAACTATTGGTAACCAAAACGATTCGTTTTTTTTTAAGAAACGGACAATAGAGGTGTGACTATTTCGTTTGACGTTGAAGTTAATAAATACTGTTGCTAAGAAAGTATCTAGGTTACAAAATACATTTGTTTTGTTATTGTTCTCACCATCTCTTTCTCGATGTAGCTGTCGTTTCATTTCACTTAAGTTAAATGATATAGTAGTAGTTTCCTTAGCAAGATTAGGAGCAGCTATTTCATCGATGATTTGGCTATATGTTACTTGTTACCCTAAATATGATTAGCATTGATGGCCTCAGCGGCTGTGGAAGAGATGAGATTTTTGTGTGTGTCCAACGCAGCCTCTTCTTTCTTTCTCATCATTTCCTAGTGTTCCATTTTAGCCTTTTTGGAAGTATAATTGTCTGCATAGATCATACGAGATGTTTCATCTTTCAGGATGTGTCAACTCAGCCCCGGAATAGCATGAAAAATATGCCAGGCCTCTTGGAAAAGGAGCATAACTCTTTAATGCCGGATCGAAATATTTAGTATTCAAATTCGTTTGTGCAAAACGTTGTCTGACGGCGACTTTCGTTTTCACCAATGCGACATTGCTGCAGGAAACTGGACCTTATCCCTGGCCAAATAAGTAACTTTTTCGACTGTCAAAATTGAAATTTTCGCCTCTCGTGCCCTACTTAATGGCTTCCGTCGGTTTGACTTGTTGATTTTAACTATTTTATGTTTGCACGCTTATGGAACAATAGTTCGTGAGGTCTGAATGTATTTGAAATTTAGAAACTGAACACTGGTAGCTAAATTCAGGCGTGGATGCTAATTAAATAGCATCAGCTTGAAACTTTATTCCGCGTAAAATTTTGGCAAACCGGTATCCGCTCGGTGTCTGCGAAACTCCGTAAGAGTTATGTACTCCTAGTACTTGACTTGCTGGCCTACGAAGCCTTCTCTGATCGGGCTTTGATCTTTGACGGGTCAATGAATGATGGCACCAGTTTAGAAATTCACTTTTAGTTTATGGTTATTGTAATAGTTTCTGAATTTAATAAATCGCCTTTGAAAAATGTAGTTTTAAATGTTGTTTTTCATTATGGACAATTACCTTTATAATGAGCCATTTTAATTCAGGAATTAATTCACGCATAGATTTTGGCTTTGTTTTAATTTTTATATTTTGTGGTAACAAATCCTCTGCTTTTCAAGGCCAGTTTCTACATACTTATCTTAACCTTTGTAGTCCTGATACTTTTAATATTCGCGACCTTCCGCATAGCATTTTTTATGTTTTCCATTTTCACTTTCTTTATAACGGATGAGAATAGTATCGTTAGTATCAACAGATACTTTTTTCAAAGAACAATTTAATTAAAACGAATTTAATTAAAATAAAATTGTTAATAAATTAATACTAGGTTTTGGGTATACAAAAACACTTAAATAACACTTTTTAGTGTTATTGGGTTTTTCTATGAAATTCTCAGTCGCAGCTCGGAGTTAGGATTTGTGCCCGGTTAATGGTAATAGGCTCGCCCCCTATTACATGGGACCTAAACATACCGGTGAACTGTGAGTAGACCTGGTTACATCTCTGCTTAACCCTTCAGGGAACATAAGCGTGATAGTATGTTACTAGGGAATATAAATTAAATAATAAAAAAGCAAAGCGTTAAATAGTACGTTACACGATTAAGAATAAAACAGTTGTGGTAGGTCAGTTACGCCCAAAAGATTGTCAAACTTTTCATGAATTATGAAGGTTATAAAATTATAGCACGTGGGCCGCCAGCGAACTCAATAATAACGGGTTTCGGCTTTCGCGACAGTTAATTAGCGATTTCGCATTCTGCTAAACGTTTTATTTTTATATCGGTTTTAACTGAAAGAAAAGAGACGATTACCGTCGGGCGTAATTCTTAATTTATAGCTGGGTATCAGGGATGCCCCAGAACAATACAATTAGTATATTTAACCTTATTTAAATCGTCATTTAATGAAATATTACTTCAGTCGCTAAATCCCTTTTACAGAATAATTTTGTAACTACTTAGTTAATCTAACTTATAATATAGTTAAAACTCTGATAGCACTAAAATAAACTAAGTTAATTGTTTTCATTTAGCTAATAGTCGATTTAGTAAAGTCATTCACTCAAAAAGACATAGGATCACAATGTTTTTTTCTGATTATACTTGCATTTGCTCAGTAAACGGTTTCTCACATAATGTTTGTTCATTAACTATTCAACTTCAAATGTACGTATTAACATAATATATCTTTGTAGACATAATAAATAGTCTACCTACACTTCGATGAATCAACTTAGAGATTAACACTACGTGCGTATACGCACGATTGTGGGCGCGTTTCTTGCTTGTGTGCGTGTTTGGTTCACTTTCACTTTTTTTTCGTTAATATGCCTTTTGTGTTTTTGGACGATGTTATGTTGTATGAAATCATATTGTTTGGAGATTGTTTTTTCACGGTGCGAATGTTAAGCACTCTTTGAATAGTAATTGTGCTTGCTGGACCCATTTTCATGATTGTCATTTACGTAATAAAATGATTCAGTTAATAGATAGAGTGCCAACCTTCCAGGCAAACAAAATTTGATAATAATTATCAATTTATTTTGTTAATTTAATTACTTTCCGCGACAAGTTGGCGCCGACTTAACTTTTCCTATTTACTTAAATATAAAAATGAGTTATTATTTTTTTTAGACAGTTTAGATTCTAGAATCCGCCAGACATCCGTTTCCAACTTACAAAATGCGCTAAGCAGAACAGAGGGCCGGTGCCAAGCGGCGCGCGCGCCGCTTTGCGCAACCTAACAGTATGTGTGTCAAACGATCGACGAACGACTTATGTCATGCAAGAGAATGTTGCCTTTATTTTGTTTTGATTGTTTTACTATTTTTATTTACAATAAAATAACAAGTTTTGAATTTTTGGCATATTTTAAGATTCGCTGATAAAAAAAGCTATACTCCTTTGTTTTTCTACAGAATCTTAAAATTATTCAACATCTTGAAGTATAAGGTAGGTACTGACAAGCCATGGCTAGGTTTACGACCAATCGCCTACGACTTAAGAGTACTGAGTAATATGTTATTCGAATTCAAATTAAATTTACTTTGACGTTTAACAAGAACAGTGTCAAATTCACTGTCCTTACATTGTCTATTTATTCAGAAGGCGATTGGATTGGTTACAATTTATAGATACAGTATAACTGAATCACTAAATTAACCATTCAATAATTAATCTGGCTGTATCTAAACTAGTATTATAAAGAGAAACGATTTGTATTTTCGTTTATAATGGATAAACTCAAAACTCTAGTTAACCGATTTAAAAATATAATTCTCCTGTGGTAAGCTAGCGAATAACATATACTACCTATATATTTTATTTGAAAAAAAAGGGATCCTTAAGATAATTCACAAGGTGGAAAATGCGGGCAAAAGTTAATAACTAAACAAAGGCAAAATCGATTTAAAACATTTGTCTATAAAAAAAGAAAAACAAAAAATAATTGCCAAAACTAGATTTAAAAAATGTCATGGTTCAGTTATTGCATAAGTCGCTGCTCAGGCGCAGGAGCGGCCGCCATGTTGGAAAGTTTTCGGCAATGTCCGGGGAAATCTGTGACGCGGCACACACGATTATATTTTGTATACGCCTTTATTCTGCGGGGTAGGTAGAAATCGAAGTAACAGATGATTTTGATTTTTTTGGTTAGAGAAGAAAAACAGGTTTTGTCAATAGATGACTCTGAAAATGTGTAAAATGAGTTCCAGCAGCCTAACAAAGACACTCACGTTGACAATCCCTTCAATTTTGACTAACAATATTCATTGCGTTGTTCAATTGGTCGAGCAGGTGAAATTTTCAAACATGTGAAGCAATGAAAGATGACACTTCTTTAAAATGCTTCGTATTGCGGTTGCGAGTATGGCACTCAATTGGGATGCTAGTATTTGTATTCTGCAGAGGTTGAAATAAGCACCCACGAAATTCAGAACAATATTTTAGACTAGCTAGGCTATATTCATCATCATCATCATCTGCTTAGCCTTTTCCCAACTATGTTGGGGTCGGCTTCCAATCTAACCGGACGCAGCACAGCTAGCACTGCAGCTAAGCTATATTCCAACCACTAATATTGCTAAAAATAAATCTTCTGACAACGACATAGGGAAGCCTTCAGTTAGCACCAATCGCTAAATATAATACAATGTTAAAATCAGATGATTCAAAACTATTTATACGTTTGTCGCTTGAATGACCATTTGATAAGAGATAACATACAGGAAGAACCGATAGTATGATGTAGTATAAAGTAATTCAGTCACACGCGAATTTTAATGATTCCATAAAATTTTAGTATTCTTAATTTAAAATTGAACTCAAAAATGATGAAAGTACAGAAACAGTCTCATTTGAAGAAGTTTTTGAATCTGCCGACGCAGAAAAAAAAACAAAATAAGAATAAGATCGTATTGCACAAGCTCTAAAAGCTATCCAGCCAATCCTCCTAATAATATAAATGTGATATTGTAATGTGGAATAACATATAGGTTACTTTTACCCGGAAAAATGTACAATTCCCATGAGATAATAGTTCATCTTGGGAAACTTTCTTTTTACGCGGGCGAAGCCACGGGCAGAAGTTAGTATTTCATAATAATAATGTTCTAAGACGGCTGGTTTTTATGTTATGCTTTACAAGATATAGTTTTAAGCCTCTACTCGTTATTGCCAAAGACTTTCCGTGGGCCCCAACTTCAGCCGAGCTCTCTAAAGTTCCGACCTTTAAAGACTCTGGCACACGTTAAGTGTCAGGTAATAAAATATGTTGGTTGTCAACAATTTCGTGTTAAACATAATTGTATAAAATCAGTCATTTCACTTATACGTAAATGTATATGTTATATTATACACTGTGAAGGGAATATCGCGAAAAAAACTTTTACTATGAATACAGTTCAAAATTTTAAACAACACTGGGATGAAATTTGTCTTCGCTTATTAAAAAAAAATCAACTTTTCCATACATTTTAACCGTGTAGAAGTTGCGTGGAACAGCTGTTTTTCTTATAACTGTAGATTAATTTCAACGCTTGAACCTATATTTTCATAAATAGAAATATTTCATAGAAAAAACCCAATATCACTTTGCTCGACTTGGTAATCGAAGCCAAGACCTCTAGCGTAGCAGTCGCGCTTAGGACCACTAGGCTAACAAGGCAGTAAATCTACAGAAAAATGCTATAGAAGTCTACATTAGTAAATCTACAGAAATGTACATTACGTGTGTATCTATTTCTTTATTCCATACTGACTGGAAGAGAGTTCGTAGTGCTAACACAATTGACTCCGAGCCCTTTCAAGGCCACTTAATGTGTAAAAATAGGTCATGAGATTGGATGCGATAGCCTATCAACTGGTCACTTCCCAGTAGGTTACATGCCGTTATATTGTGATCAGCATGTGCAATAGGGTCGCTTTTATCGTAGTGTTTCTAGCATGTTCGTTTTTTATCAGCTTTCGTTTCATTTCGTTTGTATATCGATGCTTTTGGACTCTATTATTCTAAAGTGCCCTTAAAGAACTTAAGGCTTCGTTATTTATAGTTTTGTTCTGGTATATGAAGTCTAATATTTGTAGGTGAGCGAGTGTTATTACTTCTTCAGACGATTATTATTAACTGGCTTCTGCCCGAGACTTTGTTTGCGTGGTTTTTTTTTCACAAGCGTTTAGCTCAGGGCTGCGGGTTGTTCGCAAGAGATACCGCGCCCCCGGAACGCAAAGGGCACAAGAAGAAACATGGGTGGGTTTTAGTCAGTAAAAGTAAAAAAAAAAGCGTTTAGCTGCTGCTTCGCTGACGTGCATCGTAGCGTGATGTTATATTACTTTTCCTTATAAAGCTGTCTATCATATACAAAAAAAAAGTCCGCGCGCTTAAACAACGACACAAACAAAAAATCTCTTTTGCTAGGTATCAATATTACTATAGATTTATGGTCTATCTTTATTGCTTGCTTAAATTTCATTCAATCATAGGCCATTTTAACCAAATAAAAGGTAGAATTTCGCAATTTGTTATGAAACGACAGCGTTTCAAGAAAATGTTATGTAAAACATTGTAAACCAGGATCGATCGGAATTTCCTCGAAAATATTGCGTAGGAAGATTAATTGTGATAAAATTCTCCTTAAAATGCTGGTGAGGAAACCCTTTTAAAGAAAAGTTTTGAAGTTTTGAAATTTCTCGTTGGTTCGAGGTTCCATTTTAAGCCATGTTATGAACGTCGCTGGTTGAGCTGGTCCGGGGTGGCGCAAAAAAAGAATATTAGGGAGGACTTGAGGGAGGCCTTTGCCCAGCATTGGGACATTACAGGCTAGTTAATAAAATGAATGTCACCGTATCGTCTACCGTTTTAGTGTTTGTGAACAAAATTTAACATTTCTTAAATTGTAATACTTTGTACATATATATTTATTAAAAAGATATCAAAGAACGTATAGAGTTTCTTGCACATTCTTCTCCATATAAAACTAGCTTTAAACAGGGTCAACTAGATTCAATTATTTTTATTATAAATGATATTCAGTATAGTGTAGTAATTGAAATAAATAACTTGACTTCAACTTTGGACGATTTTTCACGATAATGTCTAGATATCGACTCTAGCCTTTCATTCGCATTCGAGAACAACAACTAAATGTACTCGGATGAGTATACTATCGGTCTATCCTTATGAATCATGTCATGGTCTACCTGTATGCCTTCCATCCAAATACTGAAAATCTTCTTCACAAACGCACATGACATCACTAAATTCTGCATCATCTTCATCACCAGCTTTCACATCCATAATATTTGTAAGATTATCGTCTATCTCAATTTAACCTATCATACTGTCTAAACATCTGGCTAAACTCCACAAATTACCGAATCATCCTTCCATAGCAATGATCAAGCAAATATTAAATCACAACACATTTTCGAGAAAATTTTCCCGACGTAACGATGCCTAGAACTGTGACCCAAAACGAACCATTTTGCTATTTTTATTTCTTTGTCTCTCTGCTCTTTTCACAAACCAGCCATCTGTCACTGGGTCGATATCCAAAATGTCATAACTAACGTCCACCTGGTCCGAGATTTGACTCTAAGTTTGATCGCGATGTTGGTCACGTGATCAGAGCTTTGTTACTTCCCCTAGCTATTGTTCTTCTTCTGGAATAAAAAGCAGTTGCGTAATGGACTCCAGCTTTATGCTTTGATGTTTGAAGGCTGTCTGGAGATAAGTCATCGGAAAATTATTGATTTTAGACTGAATAATGCTTTTTTTTTAATTAAAGTTTTTAGTTGGCACCCCTGTCGGTGTGGACATGCTTTTTTTTTTTTTTTTTTTTTTTTGGTGGGTGGGAAATCATCAAATAACTTCTCCCGCCCTGGGCGGGGCGGGAGGGAGTGTCAGACTTTTACTGACTAAAACCCACCCATGTTCCTTCTTGTGCCCTTTGCGTTCCGGGGGCGCGGTATCTCTTGCGAACAACCCGCAGCCCCGGCAGGCATCGGCCCTCAGTGGCCCCTTCCTTTTGCTGACATCTCTTTGAGGCGCGCGTGGAACACGAACGCGCCGTCGACACGGCCTGTCGTTATGCAGTGTGGACATGCTTACTGCATTACTTATGATAGTTGCGTTTCTTGTTTGTATTGTTTTCTTTTCTTTTTCTTCAGTCATTATTGTGCGTTGTCTTGATCGTCTGTTTATTCGATCCTAAATATATATCGTTAATTGATTTGACGATATTTAATATCAATTTATTTTTCCAATCAATGAAATTACCGAGGTTGTCATAATTGTACTTTTATATTGTCGATTATAATAAACTTTTTGTTATTTATTTAAGTATTATAAATATTGACGTAACATTACATCTGAAAAAGCAAAAGCCTTCTTCGAAAATATTAATTACTGAAAGAATTACAGGAGAAAAACAAATATTTCGACATTTTTCTTCCAAACTCATTGGTAGGTTTCTTTTTGTTACCCAGAATTTTATTGTTTCCCTTTTAGCCACATTTTTTGCACATTCAAAGTCACGTTGCTTTGTTTGGCTCGAAGGACCACGTTCCCCCAGCGAGTCACATGTTTTTCCCTGTGGAAATGCAATACCGCGTGGTGAACGTTTAAGAAAATTAAGGAAACAAGAATCTTTTCAATTCGTTCCAAGTTTAGGAAAACAGTTATTGTAGGGGTAGGGAAATTTGGAAAACGGGTGTTCATAATATTGTGGCTTGATGAGATAATTAGTATGAGGTAATTGAATCTAACACAACTTTGTGACGAATTTTTTTCCATTCTTTTAGTCTCTAAGAAACTTCAAGTTTTTGAAAACAATTTTTTTGTTTGTTTGTTTTGTCATGTGGATTTTTTTTCTTTGATACTTATGATGATTTTTTTTTGTTCAATGAAATGTCGCGTGTTGACGTAATGGCTCAGTGGTGTCTTTCTTGCAGGCAGTGGGTTCGGCAAGTATCTATGTGATGTTTTTCTATTTCAAATGTACTTTTTAAGTTTATCTTGGACATCACTGATATTGATTAAGGAAAATATAGTGAGAAAACCTCAACTTTTAATTAACATGACCCTGTAATCGCCAATCCGACTTGAGCAAGCGTAGTGATCAATGCTTGCGCCTTCTCTATGTGAAAAGAAGCCTTTGCCCTACAGTAGGACATTAATATAATAATATGTATTATTTTTATATTATTCATCATATGAATTCGATAATCTACTTTCATGGATGTATCTTCTAATGTTTACACTAATATTAGTTTTGTAAGTGATACAATTACCACTTTATTAGAACTTCTCGTATGTCTGGCTTTCACTTTTTAATAGTCTATTATTTTGCTTCCATATTTACTTTTTTCAATCTGTATTGTAAATATTTTGTGAGATTTCTTCCAAGCTTACTTTACTAATATCTTCAAGTTTAGGTTAATGTTGTGATTTATGATCTCCTCAAGTCTTAACGATCTGTAATAGCCCAAGAGTCTTCAGCGTTATTTACTTTGAAAACAATTTGAAAAACCGTACTACAGTTCTAAGTAGACACTCATTCATAGCTAGTTGAGTATTTAGGGCACGCAATGATAATAATGACATACATTCGTTATCAAATCACTAAACAAACAAACAAACATATCTGATAGATCGCCGATAGATATTTGGGTTCTGTCTGTGGAGTAAATGTAGATTGTATGTGGAAGGAAGGACCAAATAAAAAGAAATGTTAAATAAATATGTTAAAAAGAGTGTGAAAAAATATAAAAACAAAGAAGACGGTGGTCAGGATTTATGATTTGATTTAAGATTTAGCCGGTCTATGGTCTATAATGGTCTTTAGGGTGATACAGAGATATATAATATGTCCCAAAAAATGCTGATACACAGAAAACATAATTATATATTAGCAACAGCTGCGACGAACAAACCATTTGCTCTTGACGAATGTCATGTACCAGGAGCTCATAACTACGTAGTAGTGATGTCGAAAAATAGGCTTCTTTTTTGCACGCACCTCTGAGTTCACTTATGTATTAATTTCTTCTGTGCTATGATACCCTAGTGTTAAGGTAGTATAGAAATGCCTATTTTTTTCTAATTTGTAAATAGTATGAAGCCCTAAGTTCCTTCTTAGGCTTGAGAAGAAAACTAAACCTGACACGTAATCGGTAGACAATATTGACAAATTGTCTTGTTTATCAAACGCATTCCTTGAGAAAAATATATTACTCATTGACTGTATGAGTTCCACCTACTTATCTTTAAGATAACTTTAACCACTATTGGCTTGAAAACTGGTACCTACGATTCTGCGGACAAGTGTTTTGTAAACTAAACTAACTGCAAAGATTAACCTATCTGGCTACGAGATGTTTACTGCTTTTCAGTTTTTTATTTATTTGTACATTTATTACCGGTGCAAAAAGAAGCTGAAAGTTACATGTTCGTTTTTTTTTTTCTGGTGGGTGGGAAATCATCAAATAACTTCTCCCGCCCTGGGCGGGGCTGGAGGGAGTGTCAGACTTTTACAGACTAAAAACCCACCCATGTTCCTTCTTGTGCCCTTTGCGTTCCGGGGGCGCGGTATCTCTTACGAACAACCCGCAGCCCCAGCAGGCATCGGCCCTCAGTGGCCCCTTCCTTTTGCTGACATCTCTTTGAGGCGCGCGTGGAACACGGAACGCGCCGTCGAAACGGCCTGTCGTTATGCAACGTAAGGATGGTGAGCTACCCATTGCTCACTGTCCACAGGCCCGTATCTACGGTGGCCGGGAGTCGTCTCGCGGCTCCCGATGTCCGGAGCGTCTACCGCGGTGGCTGGGACGGGAGAACCGCTGTCTCAACCGTCCCGCCGCCTCTTTCTCGGGCCGGCTTTCAGGGCCGGACGCGAGAGTTCACATGTTCGTCCTATCATTGCGATTATTTTATTGTAAACTTGGGAACCTCCTGGTTACGGAGATATTTAATGTTAAAATTCCAACTTTTTTTAACGTTTTTTCGCAATAAAAAGTTGTAAATGTTATAACTAAATTTTAAATAACCCTACGACCTATTTATTAGTGAATGCTTACGAACGCACACTGTTTTTGTTGTGCGTTACATACCGCCCTAACATCAACACTGATTTTCCACACCAAAAAAAATCTTTACCAAGCAAAAAATGATGCTCAATGTTACTTTGGTTGATGGGCAGTATGCGTGGTTAACGGCTATGTGATGTATAACCCATATATTCCCTTTATAACTAAGCCCTGCTAAGCTTCTTACATTACGACTTTTAAGTTACTTAATTCATTCATTTAAAAAACCGTACTTTTAAGCATATTGCTCTCACCAAATTCTAATTCTAATCTTTTGCTTTTGAGCTTTACAATAACTGAATGGAATTTAATATCCATGGCCCCATTCTTACATAAAGGGACCAGCACCGTAGTTAGAAATCCATCATTGGACGCAGATGTTGGGTATTTTATAGAAAATATTGCGATAAATGATAATTATTTTATACTGTTTTTATGCCTTTCATCGATAGTCTTATCAATGATGTTAAAGAATTTGTCATTGGATAGACGGTAGTAGATCAATCACGTGTCAAATATTTTTTTGGTGATCATAGTATTTGTAACGTAGTCTTTTGTGTGTCATATCAAATTAGTTTGTTTTGATAGGGATTACCCTATATTTTTAATTAAAATTGACAGTCACCGTTGTCGGCTCTTAACTGAAATGTTTTTTAGAATCGTTCCGTTCATAACAACTTGTACCTATCTATTTGTAAAAATAAAATTATATAAAACGTTCTAGTTATAAATTTAGGCCTATTAGGTAACCAAACTTATTAAACAGCCATTACATAATTTGAGCAGCATACTTCTATTCCCCCAAAACATTGACCTCTCAAATCATAACGTAATTATCAGCCGTGCGTCCGCTTCGACGGCCGCATTTTAAATGACAATCGGCTCGCTTTGAGCGGCGCAAGCGCCGCCGCCAGTCCGACGCACTTTCACTGCGAGTTCGTGTGCGTGAGCTACCGTAGTGGGCGTGGCCATGTTTTTTTATTAATTTGGCCCACATTTGGGATTCTGTTACGTCAGCGTGCATCGCACTTGCATCGAACTGGATGTAGGAAGCGTCACGCGAATACGCGTGCAGCCAATGTCATTATTGTATAAGTAACGTAATGTTTTTTAAGAATTCTAGCGTGGTGTGCAGCGTGTTTGTGTTTATATTAAGAAAAGCATTTTTTGATATGCTCCTCTTGCTAACAGTCTTCTAGTGAAATTGCATTTGTCCTCCGAATGGTTACACTTTCATGTTGATTCATTCAGCACCTTATTTGTTTACGCGCAGTAGTTTGTCTGTCAGAATTCCTATTGACCTTTCGTTGTGAGTATTTTGATTAAGTCCTTCTGTTGGAAATATTATTCATTTATTTTGCTTCCTGCTTTTCGGTAGGTGATGGTAATGCAAATAATAATTAATAACTACGCCATAACGGTATTTTCTATATTATCTCTCTGACATAATAATTAAATAAAAATTCAAATTCATATTGGTCCTTATATGTATTGCCACGTGGTCCTTCGAGTTGCACCTGAGATTGCACAGGGTACGATACCGACTCCATTTCTATTTAAGTTTACCTTATTGTAGGTACCATAATATACGTATAGAGTTGAATGCATTGACATCAAAAATAATGTTCGCTTGCTTTGTTTGGTAAACGATACAAATACAGTTGTACATAATCTTTTTGTATTAACTCTGTTTTATGGCTGGTTTTATTTTTAAAAAGAAAATAGTATTTGTTATGAATTTACTTCTTATCTATAGAAAAACAAAACAGAAAGCAAAACAGATGCTATCATTCTGTTTACCATTCTGCTCACTCAAATTGTGGGAGTAGAATGGCGGAAATGTACGACTATGATGCATGCGATGGTATCAATACCCGGTCTTCACTCACCTACCTATCTATATGAGTATTAGAAACGTTAATATATTTTCAGTTTTCACTGCTGAATCATGCACTCCTAGTGTTTATTCTGTATTGTACTAGTCTTTGACTATTGTGAATGATGTGGTCCTAGTACTCATATTCTGCTACAAGTTAAATTTTTGCTGCAATACATTATATTTAACTGAATATGAAACTTGCGTGGTTAATCCTACGCGTTGCTGACTTACTTAGTAAATGTACAAAACATTTTTTTTTTCTGTCTATTAAAGGAATCTACTTAATCCCTTATAATTTTCCGTCATCCAGTCTATCAATATCAAAGCCACCTTAATGACGATCTAATTTTATCCATGTGTGCGCCAGCCATATTATGTCACTACACACACACATTGCTCTACTTCACAGAACACAAAAAAAACTCACAATCTATTTCCGAGGTCACATACAAACGAGTCCCAAGCTAGTATCATAAAAAAATCACACAGTAAGGTCAATGACCCGCCGCCGAAACGCATCGGGTAATGCACTCATGCGCCGACGCGGGATACCACGATAGTACTTGGTACTTTGACTTTTGATTGCTTTAATCTTTTTATGATCGAATTGAACTGTTAGGATCTCTGTGTGCCTGGTACTTTGGTGGGTGGAAGAAGATGGTTTTTTAGTCTCAGAAATAAAAGAGTAATTTTTTGGTTTAGTTCTACATTTTTATACGTATCTAAAACTAAATTTGGGTTATTTTTATTATTTAGTTAACTTACTCTCATCCGTCAATTTGTTTTAGGTGTTCTCATGTTGGTACTAAGGCAATAGCGACCAGCACCAGTCTATGGATAAATAACCAATTTCCTTCTCGACTATGGTCGCTTTATATTTATTTATCTAGATGAAGGCAATACATAAGTCTTGCATCTAATATATTATAATATACCATCACGCCTGTATTCCCCGAAGGGTTAGGCAAAAGTGTACCAATGTACTCCCACAGTTCGCCGGTATGTTTTAGGTACCATGTAAAAGGGTGCGAGCCTATTGCTATAAACCGGGCACAAATGCTAACTCCGAGTTGGAGAAATGCCTAAAGCCCAATAACACTTTGCTCGACCTAGGAATCGAACCCAGGACCCATGCTCATCAATCGTGCTTGCGCCACGAGACCAACGGGGCAGTTGGGAGTAGTCTTGAATCTAACTGGAAATATTTCTGATTCCTCGCTTACTATCTTTGGCATTTTAAGCCTGTAAAAATAAATAAGCCCATAATTTGCCTTAGAATACCATCCCACACCGATGATGTTCAATTGACTCATGAACTGCTTATTTCACAAAGAGAGATTTCCACAGAATAGCAATGTAAATTACTTTATCTTTTTTTAATACATCACCGATTAATTATTAGATTAGTTTTGAGCTGGTGATCACTTACAACTTTTGTGTTATTGTGTCCTTACGGGGTTATCACATTTGTAAATGTCAGTGAATAGCCTTTTTCTGTGACATAAACTTCCTCAATGCAAAGTTTATCGCTATTTGAGAAGATTAAGTAACTGACATTTTATCTGATGCTACTCCTGAGTGGTTAGCAACATAAGGCGGTACAGCGGTAACAATACTTTTAGACTTTAGCGGACAAACGTAGTAACCATGAAATTAGGAAAAAAAATAAAAGAGCAATATATCCAGATAATGTGAAGCTTTTAAAGAAGTACACACACAGTCTAGAAAAGATTTTTTTTTGTATTAATAGATATAGAATGATAACACCAAGTTTCCTACCTATACCACCACCTATAAACCTGACTAATAACATGTCTAGACATATTTATACCTTATCTACAAGATTTTATCAAGTTTAATTACTTATTGGCCAATATATGACTAAACTACCTTTGTGTGGAGCGCGCATCCCAGTTCAGTTCTCTTAAATACAATACCACCCATCAGATATTTATGACTGATGTCTTCTCTCCTTTCCATTTTCGCGAAAATCGGGACTAACCGACTGTCGTCAAAAAAGGTAAAATTCAATAATTCAAGACCAGTAATAAATTCTAGACACTGGTCCTTAGATAAATGAATCATAATGATCTTTTTGTCCAAATTTGACAGCATTCTAAATTTACTAGTATCAAGCTTTTAACACAAAATGGCTAAAAAGAAGTGAGGAAACCTAGTAGGTCAAATTCTCTTTAATAGTGATGTCACAATGTCAAAGATGCATTTTCATCTTAAAAATAACCCAAAACTCGTTGAACTAAAAAAATCCGTGCCAATGTGAATAGACAAATTAGTGTTGACATTTCGCACGTCCTACTTTCTACTAACATTCAACTTCAAAAATTACCGTGACGTAACAATATTACTGGGACATTGGGTCTTGGGGTCTTATGTAAGTTGAATTTGGCGTTGCATAACCTGTGAAAGTCGGTCGGCAAGCTTCCGTAGTGATGTAATGGTTCTCAAGTGCTGGCATACTTGTGTGGACCATGAAACCGTTTTTAAACGATTCGGTTGCGGTCATGTGGAGTTTGAAAGTCGTTTTTAGGTTAGGAGTCGGTAGTTCGGATTTGTTGATGATGCCTGGATTTTTTTTTTTTGGGTTTATATTATAGGGCATCTAATAATCACAGAGACTGGTTTGACAGCTGCATGTGTTCAACTTGAAAATAGTGTGGTTTATCTGTATGTGCCGAAAGCGCATTATTTTTGTTTGACGTATGAAACAGTTAATTTAGTCTATGACATTAAAAAAAGAAACACTCTAGGTTACTGTACTTCTTTTCTTATTATAAAAAGTAGTTTTTTTTTAATACTGCCTGACTGCCTCGTCATTGTAGTGGTCCTAAGCGCGTCTTGGGTTCGATTCCCAGGACAACCAATGCGTTATTGAGTATTTATATGAAATTCACAGTAGCAGCTCGGAGCTACGAAATGTGCCCGGTTAATGGCAGTAGGCTCGCCCCCTATTACATGGGACCTAAATATACCGGCGAACTGTGGGTGGAATACAGGCGTGTTGGTATGTTATGTTTTAAATAAACATTGTATTTATTCATTTTTCTTTTTGTTACAGATCGAGTAAAAATCGGCATACCGGAAGCCCGTGTGATACTGTGCATTAACTAAACTTAACAAAAATGTGACGCCTCTATTGAGTAAGTTTAGTTAGCGGAATTACTATGTGATTTTTACATTACTTTTTTATAAATATACACGAATAGTTTAGATTTTAAGCTTAATAACGTAAGATTAGGAGAATACGTAACAAAGCATAGATGCATACTATTGAACCAGTTCTCGTTTTTCGGTTGTGCTAGGACGTAATCAAGCTAATATTTATTAAGTCTACTACGTCTTCGTAAAAACTTTTACCACAATGACAATGTTTAAAAAAAAACATCGACATATATTTTCAAAGGGCGTCAGTGTACAACACTTCAGATACTGGGATAGGGTTGTCAATTTTGATAAATTAAAAAGTTCTATTATTTATTCAAGATAATAATAAATCTATGTTATTACGTGTTTTTATAGTCTTACGTATAATACCTATCATCTGATGTTACTAGCGAGTCCTAGCCGTAAAGAAGTGATCTCAAACGTAGGCAGGGACCCGCTCAGCACACAATGATCACTGCCATTGTTGTCTCGAAAATGTACTCTAAAATCATAGCAACAACGTCTACGTTTATATAAAGGCTGCATCATAGTTCTACGTCAATTCATTGTCATAATGTTCCATCATTTTTCATCGATTTCGTTAATATGACACTCCATTAATCGATGTCGTTCCAAAATTGTTGTAAAAAAAAACAAATATCTTGTTAAAATGATAACTATTGTAAATAATAATTATTATTGCTTAAATATTTTTATGCATTACCTTGAATTATGATCGTTTTTATTTTAATCTAAGATGGTCCTTAAGTTTTCTTTTCCGTAAATAAACGTTTTGGAACGAATAAAATTAAAATTAATCATAAAAACGACATCTGGTTTCACGTAGTATTCATAAAAAAACTCATACAAATATATGACTGATCAGTTATTTTACCATGAAGACAGTAAATATGATGTGTTTCTTACTTTTCGTTATAACAATTACTTCAGTTTATTGTAATATATAGAATAATTTAGTTATTTTAATGTAAATTGGTTGTATATAATTTTGAATCAGTAATCAAATGTTTAGGATTAATTGTAATTGTTTTCCGTAACTTCTTGAATGTAAGAGGACAGAAAAGGTAAATACTTTGTCGTAGCTTAAAATAATCTTTAAAATTATATGTTTGTATGTATTTGCCTGTTCTGACATAATAAATTTTATTGATTGTTGAGAAAAACAACTATATTTTTCTTTTTTTAATATTTAATGTGTACATAATTGTATGTTAGGTGTAGCGCTAAGCGTGTAGGTTTAATATTTCTTTGGGTTAATATTATTTTGTTGAGTCTAAAAATTTTATTCCTATTAAAGTACCTTTAACTTCTTTTTTGTTAGATATTTTTCTTGTCTACTTACTTTAAGTTTAAGTGATGTTTTAAATGATAAAATCATGATCTATTATGGCGTCGCCAGATGGTAAGTACAAGGAGTTATTTATGTTGAAAATACTTATTGATGTAAATGTTATGCGCTACTTAATTTTGTTTTACGGTAGCTACAAGCACGGGTTTTAGGCTGCTTACAACAGATGTATATTATTTTAATAAAAAAACAAAATGCAAATATTAACTTTGAGTGCCAGCCCTGATGGCAGTCGTATAAAAATAATTATATTTTTGAATGTGGAATTTTTACTAAAATTAGGGATGGCAGTCATTGTAAAACGGGTTTCGAAACAGATAGTTACCAGATTGAATCCTACAATGTAATAATGAATATAAGAAAAATGGCATCTACACACTAATAGAATAAAGGAAAACATATTTTACGAAACTGTATTATAAAATAATCATTATTTTATATACACATGTGTATTTTTATAATATAACTTCTCTGGAGTTGTTGTAGAACATTTTGCACACATTTAAAAACAGCCGTTTTATACTTTATTAATATTAAATACTAAGCATATTTATTTTTACACATACTTAAATTTCATATTCGTCACAAAAAATTAACAAAGGTACCTAATATATTTTATTTACAAAAATAATATTGATATTTAAATACTAATACATTGTGTGTAGACGTCATAATATACACTATACTCCGTCCCGTTTTTACCTGCTTTTATTTAAAAATATAATGTTAAATAAAACTAAGCACATGAAATATTTTTCAACTATTTGTATAAAAATATATCTAATAAGAAACGTAAATGTAAAAAAAAACGAAAGAAAAAATTGTTTTGGCTTCAATTTATTAGTACTAAATAGGCGAATAATAAACTTTTGCATTTTGCAAAAACAAAATGCATATGTCGCAGATTTGCGCGTTTTCGCATGTAAAGGGCCCGAGAATTGACTTGTTTTCTTATGTTAAAAAAAAAGTTGTTTTATTTTTAAAGTTTTTTTTACTACGTCGTCCAGATGGTGCTACGAGATCAAATCTTTCTATACTTCTGAGCCAAAGACTATTATTTTTTTCCCATAATATTTTGTTATTTTGCGCGAAAATAATAATTTATATATTGACAGATATAAAAGAAAAGATAAATCAATGCAAGTGTTTTGCACAAAATAAAGTACATTTTTTTTTGTCTGTAAATATAATATTTTATTTTTTTGCTTTTTGGAAATGATTTTGTTTTAAAAATATATATTATTTCGGTCCTACTTTTTATATGTCGCTTTAAAAGTCCTATTTGGTAGGAACAAGTGAGGCCTTGCTAATTTTCTCTGACAATAATGCTAGTGGTTAATAAACCACGTAACTTCGATGTTATAGGTGCAATTAAATTTAATATATACCTATTTAATAGAAAAAAAAAACAATTTTGTTTTCTTTTGACAACCCTATGAAATTTTTATTTTTATTTCAACAGGTACATTATTAAGACCTCTGTATATGGATGCACCGACAAATATTGGTACTTAAAGTACCTACCAAACCTGTGGACAGATCTAAGACCTGACACCAGGGTGACTTTTAAATATTTTTAAAATTTTCTTAATAAATTGTAATGATTTACGGTATAATTTCTCCCGGTGAGTCTATTTATTTATTTTCATATTTGTTGATAAATGATTTAAAAAAATCATGCATATTCATTATTGACTGAGAGAGATTTTTACAGAATAACTGCTGCACTGTTGGTCTGACAGTGGGTTATCGCTTCTTCAATATAATGCATTTGGTCGGACTGCTACGTCGCTGGAGTATTACAGGTTTCGGACAGCACCTGGACGGATGTGTGTTTTATACAGTTAACATGTGACGTTTGTCGTCCTGCCGCCGTGAGTGCGCGGTACCGGTGTCGCACTGCTCTCTCGAAGTGTCAACTGTAAGTAAAAACACAACCGTCGGTGTGCAAGGCGCCTCCGCCGTTAAGTAGCTATCACAGAACACCCCCTTTCAAACCCTATGTTAGAACAACTTTTTTTAACATCTTTGTATGGCAAACACGCCGATTGCCCACCAGATGTTAAGTCGGCACTGCTGCCTATAGACATCTACAATACAAGAGTCCTTGCAAATGCGTTGCTATCCCAGAGACAAAGTTGAAAAGTCTCATATGCCTGTAATGTCACTGGCACCCATACCCTTCAAATCGGAACACAGCAACGCTGCTTTGTGACTGAAATAGGTATTGTGGTAATTACATACAGGCTGATACTAAATAGGAAATCAATTCATAAATCGAAACTGTTCAAAGTCTGCATAACTCAGCAATGAATAAGACTTGTCTGGATGTGTCGAATACCTTGGTATATCCGGTGCCAATTGCACGTTGGGCCAATCTCCCAATAGATTGACAAACATTGGCTGAAATATCGGAGGATAGATTTCTAATCTATATTTGTAAATAAAGGCGTGGCAGTACGATAAATATAATCTGAAGATAGGAAATCTTACTTCAAAGATGTAGATATACGACAATTTTTTTCTCATCCGCATTAAGTTACGTCTTTGTTTACTGCTCCGCTCCCGTGGTTCGTAGCGTGATTTGATATAGCCTATTCCTCATTAATCTGGCTATTTCAATATTATTACCATTCCGACTGTCAGTTTCAGAGATAAGTGCATTTAAACAAACACAAAAAAAACTCTTTGGCTTATAGATAAAACATGACGTCACGCTCATTCCCCAACAAAAAACCTAAGCATTTGTATATAGTCCACCTACAAGTTCTCAGGAATGTTAATGGCGAAGCTATTGCCCGAATCTGTTCTGTAGAACACAAAGCAGCTCTCTTTCCATCTCAAATTATACACACCTAGATCAGGAATCGAAATCAGGATCCTACGCTGTGCAAATGCATTCACATTGCTAGTCACCCAAAACCAGGCAATATTTGTTTTTTTTTCAGGTCAGGTGGGTGTGTGACCAAGTCATCTCAGTCTTATGCAACGTTGGATCAAACGTTGGCCACACACCTGGCGCCAACTATTGGCAGTGGACAGCTACTAAAATACCAGCATTGTCTCCCTGATCACCTTGACAGACATTATATTTATACTGTCAATTAAATTCAGATGTAATTATAGATTGGTGATACTTTCTTCTAAGTCGACTAATATAGCTATTTGGACTGAGACAACAAAGTCGCCAGAAATACGTCATTTAATGATGAAAGTATTTGGTGGAACAAAATAGTCCAGGCATGTCTAGCAATGAACTTCTGAAACTGGGACAAGAGTTCCTGGAAGCACTTGAGGGAGGCCATTGTCTAGTTGAGAAACAGCATAGGCCAGTGGAACTGTGGGTGTACATGAGTACACCTCTGCCTAACCCTTCGGCGACTACAGGCGTGATGGTACGTTTGTGTATTATTTTTGTTTGCATATGGTCTGTGTCAAATATATATTAATATCTTTTACAAAAAAAAAAACAGTCTTTATTTTTCTTTATGTTTTGCTGTAGCTGAATTAAATATTGAAATGAACAGAAGTTTACACCTCTACTGAATCGTTAAATCAGTCGAATCGGTAAAATTTCTGATTGGGACAACAATTGTGTGATGTAAGGTGACACTACACTTAGTATCAAATTATGTACAGAACCAGCAATTTCTTTGAATTACCTACATCGACGATTTTGTAATGCTTACACCTGTGGCCTGCGTCATAAACCAATCAGAATGTACGAAGAAGTTTGCTAAGGGAATATATGATATTTATATTTTATGATGGCATCTTGGTATACAAATTTACGGCCCACCAGATTTTAAGAGGTCAACGCCGCCCGCCTACAGCCATCTACAATACCGGTGGCCTTATAGATACGTTCTATTCCAGAGATAAAGCTGAAATGTGTCATGTCTCATGTGCATGTAATTACACCGGCACCCAAACCCTTCAAACTGGTACACAGCAACCCTGCTGTACAGCAGGAATAGGCATGGTGGTAGTACTTCCTCGGACGAGCTTCCTCACAAAGAGCTTTATTTATTTAGGTTCAAGTTTCCCAGCATCGTGGAGTGAAATCTCACGTAGCCTAAATTTACAGAGAGGGATTTTTGTTCCTATCGAAAAGGTTTTGTACACTCAAGAGAACAATGTCTGACGGACATACATACCATCACGCCTGTGTTCCCCGAAGGGTTAGGGCACAGGTGTACCAATGTACACCCACAGTTCACCGGTATGTTTAGGTCCCATGTAATGGGTGGCGAGGCTATTGCCATTAGCCATTAGCCGGGCACAAATCTTAACTCCGAGCTGCTACTGAGAATTTTATAGAAAATCCCAATAACACTTTTTGCTCGACCCGCTAATCGAACCTCAGACCTCTAGCGTAGCAGTCGCGCTTAGGACCACTAGGGTACCGAGGCAGAGAGTATTATTTATCTATCCACTTCCACAACCTTACAACGACCTTATCATCGCGTGACGGGTAAAGGAAAAAACTCAAGTTTCCATTGTTTTCGCAGCATTCAATAATTTATAGAGCGTTATTATATTAATGAACAAGCGAGGCTGTTAGACTTCCGGGTGCTATGATCAGTTCCCTGTTACCTGTTTTGTGAGGTACTGTTTTTTTTTTCTACAACCTGATGTTAAGTGGTTACCGCTGCCTATAAGATATCTGCAATACCAGAGGCCTTGCAAATGTGTTGCCGTCTCTGGCACAAGTTTGAAATATCTCGTGTACCTGTAATTACACCGGCACCCATACCCTTCAAATCGGAAAGGTATGGTGGTAGTACCCCGGACGTGCTCCTTCACAAAAAGCTCTACTACTACTCTAAACTACTCGATACTCAATCGATAGACAAGTTTAATCGTTACAATCTATCGATAAATCGTCGACAGGTACTAGGAGCACATAAGCGCGGAGATGTATAAATGCGAGGGATACGCAGGGCTGGCCCACAAACGCATCCCACTTTAGAATTTGGGACGATATAAATACGCACTGCACTTGCACCGTCGCGTCTGGTAGGGTTGTCACGGTTTTGTGTAAATACATACATTGTAGAGTAAAATAAGTAACACGATTTTGATTAGAATCGTGGAGGAACATTCTCTGTTTTTGTAGAACACTGTTTTCAGGTTGATAATTGAGCATATTTTAGTTTGTAGTATGTAATAACAAGAAAACATATCAGCAATTTTTGAATCAGGAATTCTTCACATTTCTTTACCTTACTTTAAGGCTGTCAACATACGTCAGACAATCGGTGACCGATTTTTTTTTCGGAGAGAATGGAACAAAATAAATTCTAATATACCGACACACAGGTCCTACTAAAAGCACGTCTCACGAAACTATGGATCTGTTGAATGGTCCAATAACTAGTCCTGGCAAAAGTCGGACATGTGCGAAAGCCCTCAATAGTTGCACTTGCAACGATTCATAAATGCGGATTAGCAAAAACAATTTTTTTTTCCGTCTCAACTTTGGCCACATTTCACCGAGTGCCAGCCCTACGACCCAACAGCCGGACGTTACGCGTGCGGTAACCGTGCCGATCGTAATACTTATAACAACTCCATTATACATACATATATTGACATACACAGCATTTGTCTGACACGGATAAAATGGCATGGGGTTTAATTCAGTAAGAGTCTGACGCTCCCTCCCTTCCCTTCCACCCAGAGCTGCAGAAGTAATTTGATGATTTCCCATTAATAAAAAAAATTGTGGTTAACTTCATCAGGTGGACCGACGGCTTGTTTGCCATCCAAGGAGATTAATTTGTACACTCGTTAAATGGGCCCTAGATTAGGCTATAGTGGGTATAATATATCCTGAGGTGATTGTTCGTTGGTTTATATTACACGTGACCTAAGGGCTTATTTTTACTCTGACCAGAGGCTAAGCATTGCCATCCAACGTGGTAATGCCGCTAGTCTCTTGGGCACTTTTTCAGTTGACGGCGATGTGAACGAATTTTGTGTGGACATTTTGTTTTATTTTTTTAATTATTATTATTATCTTATTTAATTGAAATACCTACCTAGTATACCTATTACCTGTATGCCATGTCCTTACCAGTCTTCATGTCAGAACTTGCTGTAACTGTAAACAATTAAGTAACACATGATTGCAATAATGAGTTTGAGTTTGACATGTAGTGCTATTGTATAAAAAATCTCACTCGACGAATTCAGGTGAAGTGAGCTACAGATGTGCTGTCAATGCCTAGCATAGATGAAAAGGTCACTTCACCCAAAATTGCCGAGGGAGGTTTTTGACAGAATAGGCCGGCTGCTAGGCAGAGGTAAGTGATAACTCACCAAAGAACAATGTTTTACATTTTTATCATAGAGGGCAAAATTTATTTTTCTCTATATAAAGTTGATAAAGTTCATATTCATTTACAAGTATTGAAATTGTTTGTAAAAGGATTTCTGATAATCTTGATCCTATTTCAAACTATCCTTCGCTGATAGAAAGCTCGACTATTGTTGAATGTCATAGGGTATGTTGTATAGTATACTTGACTTGTCACACGAAGTCACGGGCAGTAGCTAGCCAAACATAAAATAGTTCAATAAATAAAAAAAAAGTAAAGACGTTGTTTTTTTTTAATTACATGATTGCATTCGTAACGTTGTATGGTGAAACAAACAATGTATATAACTAAGCATTCCCTCCATCGAAAAATGAGGACTTCCCAGCCATACCTTCTTTGGAGAGCGAATGGACGGACACCCCGTGGAGAATTCGACTGACCAACTGCCAAAACGCAATTTGCCCGGAAGGTACCAGGACAGCAGAACTGTCAAGAGGTTTGAAGGTTCTCAACTTGTCCTCTCATTGAAAGGTCACAAACGATGCCCACATTCTACACCCTGAACCGATCAGGGTTAAACATTTGGCAAAAGCGGCGCGCTAACTGAGACGGGAATGTTAGCCGTTATTTTTAACTGGCCCAGTTAAACGACAACGTGCGGTTAGACGGAAACTAACCCGTCTGCATCACTTTCAGTTTTACCCAGATATTTTAATCTATTGACTCTTTTATCGCTAAATATGTACTCCTGGTAGACCACCAACGCTGTGGTGAACGATATTTAGAAAAAATAAAAACCTCACTCCAATTAATTTAAGATTACTACTGAAATATAGGCCATTTCATCCGTCTAACTGGCTCGTTCGCCGTGATTGCTAAGCCCAAGATTCTGGGTTCGAGTCCTAGGTTTGGTAAACTGTTATAGACATTTTCTATTAGGAATTTCTGAAAAGCAGTTTGGAGTTTTTCAGTTGGTAGTGTGGCACTCCCGTATCTTCGAAAACACGGTCTTAGCTGTCGGTCCTGCGCCTGATCTTTTTCCGATCGTATCGGACTGGGTTCCTATTGGACTATAAATGAGGGAAGAGGGAATAAACCTGTGTTTGCGCACACGCTTGTGCCCCATAATATTTTCTACGTACGATCTTCAGCGACTGGCAAGTTTCCATTGAGATTGGCCATCGTGACCAGAATTCGGTCAAAAGAATATTTTTACACAAATTCTTTTTGTATCATGTAATGTCAAATATTGTAAGGTGGTATGGAACCCTTCGTCTGGTAGGAACTTAGACATGCACTTGGCCGGTTCTTTATTACAGAGTGTGCCAAGTAGTACGTTGTTGTCGGTAGGTACCTAAGTATTTTATAGATACAGCTATATTTACCTTTTTCTCGATAGAATATCTAGATCGATCACCATAAAATTTTGACAAGTAGCTAGCACTATAATGAGATCCAAGTCAATAAAACAATAAATTTGCAATAAAAATAAAATTTAATCTAGATATTGGGTTTGCAGGCTGCGTACGCGCTGCCTGTGAACCAGCACAGCTTATCGCATAAGTAGTGATAGATAGAAACTGGAAGAGGAAGGATGTAGAACTCAATTCATTTATTCTACTGCCATGTTAGCATAGTAGTGCTAAGCGCGACTGCTACGCTAGAGGTCTTAGGTTCGATTCCCAGGTCGATCAAAAAGTGTTATTGGGTATTTCTATGAAGTTCTCAATAGCAGCTCGGAATTAGGATTTGTGCCCGGTTAAGTGCAATAGGTTCGCTCCCTATTACATGGGACCTAAACATAACGGCGAACTGTGGGTGTACATTGTTACACCTCTGCCTAACCCTACGGGGGGTACAGGCGTGATGATATGTGTGTGTCTGTTAAAATAAGCCAAGTCACAATATCTCAATTATTAAATTAATTACGTCAAACTAATTGAATATACCGAATGCATGTATTTCTGTAACAATCAATGATTTTCCTTACTTTCTATCTTTTTTTGAAGTAACAAGAATTTAAAGCTGATTTGGATAAATAAACGGGGTGTATCAAGACACATCATATTATCAAGACACATCATATACCCGTCAACTGCCCATCGAACCAAGTAATATCGAGCAAAAAATTATTGCTGGAAATCGACTCTTATATTGGTGTGACAAATCACTGTTTATGGCAACGTGCAGGGACACACGCATCACATTGTCCTTATGGGTACATATTAAGGGTTTGGTGGGGTATTTGGAGTTAAGTTAAGAACTAATTTTCGTAAAAAAAAAAAACAAATTTGGAAGTTTGATCTTCAATACCTACGTCCCCAGAAGATTTTCAGGTATGGTAGTCTTAGTAGAAGTGGAGCTCTTTGTGAAGGAGCTCGTCCAGGGAAGTACTACCACCGTACCAATTTCTGCCGCCAATCAGCGTTGCTGTGTTCCGGTGTAAAGGGTATGGGTGCCGTTGTAGTTTCAGGCACATGAGACATTTCAACTTTGTCTCTGGGATGGCAACGTATTTGTAAAGCATTTGGTATTGCAGATGTCTATAGGTAGCGGTGACCACTTAACATCAGGTAGCCTGTGGGCTTGTTTGTCATCTAATGACATAAAAATAATGGTCTAGAACCAGAAACATATCGCAATGAGGGGAAGAAAATGCAACTGTCGGCTTCGTTAACTGTTTTGTCACACCCTATAAATGGCTGACAACTCGACTTCAAAATTTAAATTAATCCAAGTTTACATAACTTTCTATAGCCGCCATATTTAAAAGTAAATCAAACTGCCTACGCATAGAATGTTATGTAAAAACTACTTCTAAAGTCTTTAAAGGTAAAGGAAATACTCTTTGAATGTGGGCGGAGCCTAATATAGTATTTACTAATTAACATTAATAAAAGTTATACGTTTTATAGACATACTTGACAATAAAAACAAAATACATACTATCACGCCGGTGTTCCCCGAAGGGTTAGGCAGAGGTGTACACCCACAGTTCGCCGGTAAGTTTTTAAGTTACATGTAATAGGGGGCGAGCCTATTGCCATTAACCGGGCACAAATCCTAACTCCGAGCTGCTACTGAGAATTTCATAGAAAACCTTAATAACGCTTTGCTCGACCTGGGAACAAGCCCAAGACTAGGGTAGCAGTCGCGCTTAGGACGACTAGGCTAACGAAGCAGTCCAGTAATTTTTTTGAGTCTACCAAAAATAAGCCATGTCTACCAAAAACCAACAAACCTTATTTTATTTAACATCTTTGGATGGCAAACAAGCTGACGGCCCACCTGACACATATTATATCCTGACTTCCTTTTAGTTACATTGTACCTTTTTTGTTCCGGTATGGAAAATGCTCATGAATGTCTTTGGCTTCGGGAAGTGATGGAAGGGTCTGCCAGACTATAACTGACTAAAAACCACCCCCGTGTTCCCGCCGCCGAGGATTCCAGGAGATTTCGCGGTCATCGACTGTAATTTCATGGTACCGGGTGTAACTCAAGTCTCTTATCTTAAGACTTAGAAACAGTTTTCTTTTGTTTCTTAGATGTTGATGAAACCTGGACGTAAATATAAGTCTAAAATCGCCAATCCGCCTTGAGCTTGTATGGTGATCAATGCTCGTGGCTTCTCTGTATGAAGAGAAGCCTATGCTGTTCAGTGGGTCCATAAAAAGCTGGTAATATTAAACAATATTAGGTTTGTATTAGGCATTTAATTTGGTACAAACGTACAGTGTAATTTAAAGTGTGTGTAGCGTAAAAAAACAACAAACACACATTTTCTTGCAGATTAATTTAAATAGCTAAAAAAAAAAACCGAGCCCACAGTACGTACACAGTAATCCTAGATAAACGCACACATATCAACTGTTTACTCCAAATTTAACGCACACACTGACGTGCTTGAATGCATACTAATGCATTACTCGTATAAAGCTCGCGGCCCACGCACGCACACATGGAAGAAAGTGTGGATGTGTGCGTAAGTGGGTCACAGAGATAGGAGGGACACGTGTTGGAGGGCCGGCCCTTTTTTAGTGTGCTATTTGTTTCTTTTTCTCTGACGTCGGTCAAGAAAAACATTGCGGGGAAACCTGGACTTAAAATTAAAATAAGTCAGAAATCGCCAATCCGGTATGCGCAAGCGAGGTGATTAATGCCCGTTCGTGCCTTCTCTGCATGAAAAGCGGCCTATGCCCTGCAGTGGGACAATAATAAGCTATTAATATTTGTTTTTTTATGGTTTTGCTGTTGATTAGATTAGTCATAAACAAATTGAATTGATTTTAAAGAAATCAATAATTTACTCTTATTTAATTTGTAATAAACGTGAGTCTGAAATTGTATATCTGTCTTCAGCAATAGAGGTGATTAACAATATGTTTCCCTAATCCATTAGTAGCAATTTCCCCTAGTACACTTCCTTATACTTATGCATTTTTATTCCAATTATCTTTCTCAATAGATATCTTTATCTACAATAAGACAAGAAGCTGGTATTTTAGCATTTTTTCCATATTCACCAGCTCTTCTGTAAGTATCTACCTAAATAATAACAACCGACCAAAACACGCGTTTAAATTATAATGGTTTTCAGTATAAGTTTTGGTAATAAAAAAAAAGTAATGCACGTCGCTCGCCCTTCGTGCACACTAATAAAGGCCGTTGCGCGCGCGCACGGCGGATGATAGCGTCGAATGGAGAGCGTTCACCCGCCGCTGCCCTGCCCCGCACTGCCGCCGGAAAATTGGGTTTTCTCACAGGAACATTATATAATTTTAACTTGCACAGGAAGAGAAAAATGAAATCGAAGGTGCACGGGAATATATACGGAACACTTTATTTTCAATTCCGATTTGCTATCGTTGTTTTAAATTTAAATAATATATTTTAATTTAAATAAATTGTCTCTTCTAGTAATTTATAAAGTCTGTAAATATTGTATATTTTTAATCATTAAAAAAGAGCCCATGGTGTTTCTTGTTCGTTCTTTTCCATAGAGACTCATCTACATTTTGAAACAAGCAACTAGCCTCAACTTTATGTCGAACTTCTTGACAATTCTAAAGTGGCTGTAAATACATGGTCTAATTGAAATACAAATTGGTTTTTTAATTTTTTTATTATTATGACTTAAAAATTAAAATTTACTTAAACGCTGGCTTGCAGGCAGAGTACATTGACTTTTAGGTTGTAAGATAAAAGATCTTTGTAAACAATTTATTTTCTCGCAAATAAAATAAAAAACAACAAGTAATACAATTACAAATTTTAAGTATTAAATATTCCTACCGCAGCTTATAAAAGTGCTGATAACCTTGAAACGGCTGATCCGATTTTAATAAAACATCTAAGAACCATCGCTATGAAATCAACTTTAAAATAAAAAAAAAAACCCATTTAAATCGGTTCACCCGTTTACGAGCTACGGTGCCACAGGCAGAGACACAAACACGTAGACACACAGATACGTGAAACTTATAACACCCCTCTTTTTGAGTCGAGGGTTAGTAACAAATAGTATGTACGGTGTACCTCTAAACAGAGAGTAGGGGGCAGCGGAACTGATAATTCCCGGTATTTCGTTAATAGGTCACTCTGTTCATTGTTAAACTTAGTAGCAATAAGGACTATTATAGCAGTGACCTAACACTGATGATGTCATTCTGAATCAGCCTACCAGTCCAGCTTAGTTTATAGCATTATCGTCCTACGGTTGTTTATAAGTATAGTAGGATGCTTAGGAACTAAGCAAAGCTGTATGTATGTAGACTATACTATAATATCATAAAGACGAAATATTTTTTTGTTTGTTTATACCGAATAAGCTCCGAAACCTATGAATCGATGGAAACCATTTTTTTGCTAATAGACAATTAAATTATCAGGAAGTAACATAGGCTTTTTAACATCACGCTACGACCCACAGGACCAGAGCAGTAACCATAGATAAAACCATAGAAGTAACTTAATGCATGACGGTACAAAATAAATCATGAGACGCAGTCGCTGGCAGAAGTTAGTAAATAATTATGATATTTTGATATTTATAAACATTTTAAATGGTTTTTTTAACATGCCTTCTTTCTACTTGAATGATAAGACGTAATAGAAGACTGGTCAAAACGGACCCTTGTTATGGGATCCCAAGACAAGAAGACAGATTTCAACGTATGGAACTTTATCATATCACAATCATCATAGTTTTCACGTAACAGGTATTATTGCATTTACTCTTTAGCTCGTTCGCAGACGGAAATAAATGCCCATTATGAATCATAATGCAGCTAGCAACCGGTATCTACAAATTTATGCATTTTGCGATCATATCTATATCTTATTGCATGTTTACCAATGTTACTATGGACACCATAAAAAGCTGAACCCGTTTGTGAAATGGCGTCTAAAAACACCTAAATATAATTCTTATAAAAATTAAAATTCTTATAATAACTCACGAGAAATATTAATTTTTTTCTCGTCACCATAAAATTACCATTTTTTATGTTAATAAACTGGCAAGCCATGGGTGAGCCACATTTTTTTTGTGCATACTAAGTGAAACAGAGTACTAGGCGAACAGAAAACGAAGGTACTGTACAATGGAAAGCGGCGTGAAGGCCGCCAGGTACGGCATAACGCCGAATTTCACTGCGGACAACGCCCTCTGTCGAATTTCTTGACTCCTAGTGACGTAGCCAGTTTGGTTGACTCGCAGTTAAATTTTAACTGTCGGACCACATCTTACGGCTGATTAATATTTATGATTTATAGTGTTTTTGTTTGTTTATATACTGTAAACTCGAGAAGTAGCGGGTTATTTTTGATAGGATTTTTCTTTTATAATAAAGCTCTATAAAACTGTTAAGCTGACAGTTACTGAATTATTTTTTATCTTACGTCACGCATAATAAACTGAAGACACTAATAAAACGTAAAATTGAGTTCTTTTTTCCATTTTTAAGTTATTTTACGTTAATTGTCAGTAACAAGCGATATTAAAGCCCATAATTTAACATTCAATATGATATATTTAAATTTATACAATACTAGAGCTTTTTTAACACGTTAAAAGTAGATTAAAACTTGCGTTTGATACGAACATTTCGGTAAAGTATAAAACAAAAAGTGTGTAAGGCTGCACGCGCATTACAATGATATTAATATTGTGTTGCGCAACGTGTTTTCTCACCTACTGACATAGTCAAACTGGTTTTATTTTTTAAATACCATTTATACTTGCATTAAAAAAATAAAAAAACCTATTTTACAGAATTAAAAAAATATATATATATGTAGGTAAAGGTACCTACATAAATATATTTTTAAATATCTTTTAATAATATAGAAACCATAACGACCTACCTACTATAAAAAATACATCGAAAAGTTTGTCTTACAACTAGGAAAGGTAAAAAATATTTAAATAAAGGAAGAACTGAAACTTAAATAAAATACGTACCTAATCAGAATACAACACAAGTACATACATACATTTTTTGGATTTTATCGACCAACAAAAATCCATGTTTATCACGTAATCAAAGAGTAACTGAAAAAAAATTGTATCAGAAGCGCACGCGCATAACAATTATTGTTATAGCACAAGTATTGCGCAACATCGCTCACCCACTGACATAGTAGCACAACATTAGTTTTAATTGTTTTATTGTTACCAAATATAATCTCTGATAATATTCAAATCACCTCTTTTTGTTCGATATTTAAAAAAATAACCGGACTTTTACACGATGGGTTCTGTAGCAACATTCAATATTTTAAAAACTACCTAAATAAAATATGATATGATAAAGGACCATGGGCAACGTTGTATGATTCTTGGGCCCACATTTCAACATAGCTCAACAGTGATGAGACTCATGTCATATAAAAGCTCTTAATGAGTACTTCATTTCATATTATGGCAGCTAAGTTCAGAAAATGGTGTTATGGTACTCATCACCGTTGGACAGCGTCTGAATCTTTTTTTTTTTTTTTTAAAAACGTTGCTCCACACTAGCAATTTCTCCTGTGTCGTGGGTGCGTTTTCAAACATATAAACTTACATACACAAACAGCCAGACCCGGAACAACTATCTGTAGGCCATACAAATATTTGTTCCGTGCGGGAATCGAACCCGCGACACGCAGCGCAGCAGCCAATCGCTCAGCCACTGCGCCAACTGTGCTTTGCCCAGGATTTACACGAAAATGATAGAATATAACAAAACACCATTTTCGCGCTGTATTTGAACGTAGCTGCCATAGAATAAAATGAAGTACACCTCAAGAGGTTTTATATGACATGGGTCTCATCACTGTTGAGCAACGTTGAGAAAAGTGGGTCCAAATTGTGGCATGCTGCTTTGACTTCCTTTAGCGCCTACATATATTAATACGCATTCTGTAAAAAATGTAACTCTCTACCTATTACGGTTCATGAAACCCGCTGACAGACAGACGGACGGTCAGCGGAGACCTAGTAATAGGTTCCCATTGGCAGCCGTCGGATACCTACGGTACTTTTTTGCAAATAGTTAATACATAGAAATATATTTTTACAAGTCAATTTAGTACTTTCAGCCCCTGAAAAATCGGTAATGAACTAAAGTGACATTCAACCTTGGGGTGATTTATACCTTAATCACGTACACATCATCACGCTTGTATATCCCGAAGGGTTAGGCAGAGGTGTACCATTGTACATCCACAGTTCGTATGTTCAGGTCCAATATAATAGGGAGCGAGCCTATTGCCATTAACCGGGCACAAATCCTAACTCCGAGCTGCTACTGAGAATTTCATAGAAAAACCCAATCACACTATGCTCAATCTGAGAATCGAACCCAATACATCTAGCGTAGCAGTCGCGCTTATGATCACTAGACAAACGAGGCAGTATATGATAGTTAAAATACCTGTAAACCATTTACCAAACTCTTTCTTGAACAACCAAAAGAATACCGACCTATAACTGTTCCACATCAGGACAAAGGCCTCTTTTCATATAGAAGAGGCACAAGCAATGGCAGCTTCAAATCATGATGTAAAAATAATGGCCAACAAAAGGTATTATGTATTATATATATTAATAACCCGCAGAACCCCTGTTTTTTTTAATCAAAGTAAATAAAAAATAAAAATAGTCTAAGTTACTTCTTATAACATCAGCTATCTGCGAGTGAAAGTTTCGTCAAAATCAGTCCAGCCGTTTCGGAGATAAGCTGGAACAAACAGGCAGACAGGCAAACATTTTAAAAATTGATTTTTAAATGTTTGTACCGTATATACTTTCAAATGCATTTAGCAAAAAGCTTGTAATTTGAAATTACAAACAGACGCTTCAATTTTATTTATTTGTATAGATATATAATGATACTAGCGACTTGCCCGCGAATTCACTCGCATTAAGATACATTTTTCTTTACTGCTCCGCTCCTATGGGTTATAGGGCTATGATATATATAGCCTTTGTTACTAAAGGATAATGTAGCTATCTATTGGTGGAAAAATGGTTAAAATCGGTCCAGTAGTTTCGGAGCTTATCGTTACAAACAAAAAATCTTTCCACTTTATAAGTGTAGATAATTACAAGCTCAGGTTTTCTTATCCTTAACCAAAGTCAGTGATGTCCAAGATGAACTTAGAAAGTAGACATAAGAATTAGGAAAACGCACATTAACCATTGTTTCATCACGACACTATAGTCACAACAACAAAATACAGCGGCTTATCACGTAACACAGAGTCATCATCATCTACTCAGCCTTTTCCCAACTATGTTGGGGTCGGCTTTCAGCCTAATCGGGTGCAGCTGAATACCAGTGTTTTACATAGAGCGACTGCCTATCTGCCTCCACAACCCAGTTACTGGGTAACACGATACCTCTTGGTTAGACTGGTTGTCAAACTTCATGGCTTCTGACTATCCGTAACGACTGTCAAAGATCTACGAATGACAGCCGGGACCAACGGTTTTACGTGCTTTCCGAGGCACGGGGTGTCACACTACAAACTTCCAAACTCCGGGCTGCTACTGAGCAAATCCTAATGGAAAAGCCCAATAAAACTTTGCCCGACCTGGAAATCGATGCCGGGACCCCATGCTCATGAGTCGCGCTTGCGACCACGAGACCAACACACGAGACCACGTAACACAGAGTAGTAATTAAAAACTGTATCAGCAGAATAATTACATAATATATCTCACCTACTGACACACTATAATGTAACACTTCCCTCGTATCATTGATCTTAACAATCTTACGTAACACATGGAACTGCCATTTTTGTTTTTATGTAATTATTATTTTTGTTCACACGAGAAAAAAACAAGCATTTAGTTCAATGGTTTTTGGAACGTTTTTGTTATTAAAGACTAGGTTTGAGTTTTGTAACTAGAAATTAGTTTTTGTAATTTTTGTATTGTATTTTTTTATTTATTAATTTGCTAGTTCGAAACACACTTCGTATTACATTTTGAGATGACGCGAACATAAACTCATTAGAGTCTTCAATTTTATGCTGAAACTATGCAAAAAAAAAAAAAAAAATTATAATTTATATTATTTTTCCCTTTTTATTATTTTTTTTAATTCCTCGGTATTGTTATTTGGAAAAAATAATATTATTTTCCAATTTAAACATTTATTTATTTATTTTAAAATGTGCTATTTTATGAATCTGCATAAGATTTGTTTTCTTTATTTGTTGTAATTATTAGCATTATATGTAAACATAGTGTTGGTCTTCTAAAGAGAAAATGCAATTTTATTGAAATAATTAAATTCTTAATTAATTATAAATAATAATAATATTCAGGTCCGCTTTCAAAGTAAGCCTCTAAGTACAATGTTATTATAATTATTCCAGTAAACAGAATACAGAGTAATACTGACCGTGTCTACTTTGCACATTTAAAGTAACGCAAAGTGCCGTTTTAATTGAATAGCTAACGCTGATCAATTTAAACAGCTCATCTTCATTTTTTATGCTGACATAAAACAATATCAGGAACTAAATTATGTAATAAAAATATAGTATAATAGGCGTAAATTAAAAAAACAGATAGTTATCGGATCTTAATCGTAATTTCGACCTAAAAATCCTCTCACTTTTATCTCGACCATCTTCTGCTTCGAAATTCCAATTTTATGCATAATGTGAGTATTATGCATGAAATTGCAATAATCAAGCTACCTTTTAACAAATTCTGCGAATAAATGAGTGCACAGCATCACGATTTAGCTTGAAATTGCCGCAAATAGGAGGGGAACAAAGACTTTGGCGCAACCTACATACATCCCCCCTTTCGATCTCAAGATTGTCTGAGGACCGCAGAAGCGAAAGTTGGTAGAATATTAACACAGATGAGGACTCAAGTAACTAATTCTGTAAATCTGTGAAGTCCTAGTATGTCGCATGAAATTGTTACGAAGTTACTGTTTTCCACCAGGAGGAATTCGCCAACACTGTAGTGTAGCTCTTCTATTTTATGTTGCCCTAGTACTTTTCGTGACGCAACAATATGGACATTGTTGTTTGTTGTACGTAATATCGACGTCACTAATAAAATTGTCAATCGCTAAATGAAATGTAAGTTTGTTTGTCTTTTTGTAAGAAAATGGCTGTATTTATTAGGACTAATATCTATTATTATAGGAATTTCACAGGAACTTTGTATTGAATGCAGAGAATACCTCTACCTAATTTATTCCGTGTCTATTGCTTTCAAGATACCTTTTATATTTGTGTTCAAATTTCCTAATCATTATCAAACAATTTTCACCACGTAATTTTCATGATTTATCAATTATTTCTTTACCTACGTAATTAGAGATAATAATAAATTGCATAAGACAGATACTGCACGAACTCTGCTTATCACTGCGCAATAGTCTACAAAAGACGTGTCATTTACTAAACTATAGATAAGACCTAATTTTAGGAACCATTTGTATTTTATAATTGAATGTTTTCTATGTAAGAATAATCAAATTTGCCCCGTAATAGAATAACCCACAAGGTGTAAAACATATTCTTAGATCGGGAAGGGTAAGTATTACGGAGACGTCATAATACTTACCCTTGACTTGACTCTGACAACTCATTCCGGAATGTCCCGGATACGTCGCCCCCGCCTGCATTATTCTTCTGGACTGGTATTTGACTTTGCTGCGACAATAAAAATAAATGAAGAAATTCTTAGAACTCACTATCCACCCGAACTAAATATTATGTATCTTAAAATAGTTTAGGTTATATTATAAAAAATGGTAAATATTTAGGACTCGCTTTTTCCCGCGCCTTCATCCGCGGGAATTTCAAATGTAACATAAAACATATCTTATGATACTCGGCAATAGTGTAGCTTACTATTTATTATCAGTAAAATATTGTATGTATTCGGAACAGTACTTTCAGTGATATACCTATTATAAACAAAACACAAACAAACTTTACATCTTAATTATATTAGTATTGCTTGGACTCTGTTCCGGATATCGGTGGGCCACTATTTTTTATAATTTTAAAAGTTTTTATTTTTATATAAATATTTAGAAAATTATTGTGAATTGTGAATAAATAAATGGAAAATTTAGTGGAACACTGCCCTAAAAAAATCACCGGGAAATCACAAACATAAACCAGTATCCGGCATCAAAGATTTGTCGCGTCTACGTCGAGTCTCAGCGCTGGCGCAAGAGCTTCATCTCGCCTAAGCTGCCTTATGCAACCTTTCACTATTGCACAACCGACTGACCGACATTCAGCCATTTGCGAGAGGTTATGTAACACAATATTGTCTTTTTATGCCACCCCTTTGGTGGAAGGAAGTCGTTTAGAGTTTTGAAAATAAGTCGTCGATTGTTTTTGGGACAGATTTTGAGTTGAGTTTATAAGCTTTGGTTTGTGATACTTAATTCTACTAAAATTATAAAAATTCGAAAGTTCGTGAGAATGGATGGATGTTTGTTACTCAATCATGCCAGAACGGTTGAACGGATCTGAATGAAATTTGGCACCGAGATAGATTATATAATCTGGAATACCACATAGGTAACTTTTTATTCCGAAAAACGTACGGATTCCGTGGAATAATATATTAACTTTGACGCGAACGACGTTGCGGGCAGAAGCTAGTACTATTACAAACGCGAAGATTTTTGAGAATGGATAAATAGATGTTTGTTTGTTACTCATTCACGCTTGAACGGCTGAACAGTATTAGTTCAAATTTGGCACACATGTAGAAATTGATCTAACTTAACACATAGAATAATTTTTATCCCTCTTTGCTTCCTATAGAATAACTATTAAGGTCTTTAAGTTAATTCTAAAGTCTATGCAGACTAGGTCGCGTACTGAAGCTACTCTCTTACTTATTCTATATACCGGAAAATGTCGTTAAAACTCTTAATCACGACTGGGATATCTCAAGAAACTGTGATGTAACATTTTGCCGGATTACTGAAAGGGATATACAATGAGACACGGAAGTGCGATCCCTCGGGTATCAGTCCCTTTTTTACGACACGTTTAGTGCACTGGTTGCGTGTTTAGCTACTGCGTTGTGTTAACTTTGCCAAAATGCATCAACTCACCTCTAAACTAATTATACAATTTTATGACGATATTTAAACCTGATTAACATAAAACGTTAATATATAACGCTTATAAGTTTGAAATATACTGTTGCTGCTGATTAGTATTGTAACCAGGATTTTGTAATAACCAAATTGAAAAGAGTGTCCGTGGAGTTCTTTGCTCGTTCTTCTCCGTAGAGATCTACATCTTGGAACGAGGAACTAGCTTTAACTTTTTGACTAACTGACCGACTCCTTGACAATTCAAAAGTGCCTGTAAATGGTCTAATTGAAATAAATGCTTTGACTTTGACACATTTGTCAAATTTAATTAGTTAGACGTAATAATTTCTATATTGAGAAATTGTGGGTTGGCTTGTTTCGGCAGAATAAAGCTTAATTCTTCTATGGCTTTCGATATGAGAGAAGTTGATTCATCTAAGTAACAATATCAATTTACCGCTACACTCACACAATGCGTGTCAAGGTAAAAGTATGAACATTCAAACGAAAGCAAGAGTGTCAGAGATCCTGAATCCGCCATGATACATCCGCGAATCGGCGCGTACGCGTACTGACCGCGTGTCACACCGAAGCGGAACGATGTGCGAACTGTGTGTGAATTTTTGTAATACCAGCTGCTGTCAGTGACTTCGTTCGCGTGGTTTTTTCCACCCGCATTAAGTTAGGTCTTTGGTTACTGCTCCTCTCCCGTGTGTCGTAACGTGATGTTATATAGCCTACAAATAGCCTTTCTCAATAAATGAACTATCCTACACAAAAATAATTTTTCAATTCTAACCAGTAGTTCCTGAGATTAGGGCGTTCAACCAAACAAACTCTTCAGCTTTATAATATTGGTATAGATTTGCACGTTATTTACAGTGGTATTCTAGAATTACGTACTCAAAAGGTGCCATACGGGGCCCCATTACTAAGACCTCGTCGATTTCCGCAAGGCTGTATGTTTTGAACCGTAATAAGTAGACACATGGAATTTTCACAAAGTGTGTATTCAAATTGTGTATTAGTGTGAAAATCTCAGTAGCAGCTCGGAGTTAGGATTTGTGCCCGGTTGATGGCAATAGGCTCGCCCCCTATTACATGGGACCTAAAAAAAATACCGGCGAACTGTGGGCGTACATTAGTACACCTCTGCCTAACCCTTCGGGGAATACAGGCGTGATGGTGTGTGTGTGTATTACTATGGCCACTGTAACAAAAAATAATAAAAGCAAAATAAAGTTAAAAAGAGAGTTCCTCATACAAAACAAAAAAATATGTGTTAAGTACTACGACAGTGGTCACGGTGTTCCAGTCCAGCTTGATTTCCAGGGTTGCGGAATTTTTTCGAAAAAGTCTTCGCGGCTCCACGCAAAGGGCATTAGGAGGAACAGAGGGGTTTTAGTCCAGTAAGAGACTGACACGATCCCTTCCGCTCTGCCTAGTTCGTTAGAAGTATTTTGAAGGTTTCTCATCCTTAGGGTTAGGTCAGTTATGTAGTTGATTGTGTTTAGACTGCCTCATTAACCTAGTGGTCCTAAGCGCAACTGGTACGCTAAAGGTCCTGGGTTCGATTGCCAGCCCGAGCAAAGTTTTATTAGATGTTTTTATGAAATTCTCAGTAGCAGGTCGGAGTTAGGATTTGTGCCCGGTTAGTGGCAATAAGGTTGCCATCTATTACATGGGACCTAAACATACCGGCGAACTGTGGGTGGAATACAGGCGTGTTGGTATGTTATGTTTTAAATAAACATTGTATTTATTGTACACCTCTGCCTAGCCCTTCAGGGAATACAGGCGTGATGGTATGTGTGTGTGTTAATAGTGTTTATCATGTATTTGATGTTACTCATCGGTGTGATATACGTCTAAGCTATAACGGGTTTTTTTCTGAGTCACCCTCAAACTGTAAGTAGGACATCTTCGGTTTCCGTTTTAAAATTAACTTTAAATGCATATTGACTGACACCATTTTGATAAATATTTATCCTTTGAAGATCCTGGAACTCCTTTTAGTTGTAAATGACGTAAGTCCAGAACTGAAAGTTGTGGTAGTTCATGCATTCTATATTTTTGTTCCTGTGTTTTAAAACATCAGCAATCCGATTGGACGTTTTTTACATTTTCTGTTTTTTCGGCATGGATACCCACTGCCTGGGGAGAATGGAGGGCTATGTATAGATGGGTGAAGAATTTCACCCATCCCAAACGCATTGCCAATGTGGACCACCATCACAGGACATGCGTCACCTCCTTATTCGCCCGTCGTGCACAACCACCTGCACCATCCAAGACCTAAACGAGGGCATTGATAGAGCTGTGCTGGTAGGACAAAATTTGAAACGAGTCAATCGACACGAAAAGAAAGAATACCGACTAAAACCCTACAGTTCTTTCTACCACCATTAGCCGGATGCCCGGTATAACCATGTTGCAAGATGCCGCCGACTGACGGTAGCGCGCCAAGAATTGATGATGTCAGTTCTTAGATAATATTATTATATTCACACATATAATTACGGTCACGATATAACTACAAACAAACTAGATTCTTTATTTTACATATTTTTTAAGTAAAATAAGTACAATAATTCATCTCAGTCAACAATAAAGTTCATACAAAAGATCTATGGTCTATTTTGTAAAAAATTCTCATCATCCCACCGATGCTAGGGATTCACAGCTCACATCAAGCTCACGTTACCTAAATCCACTACGGCTGCTTTTTACAGAACAGCGCTGCTAAAACAGTCTTTCAAGAATTTGGTCTCTTGTAAACATGTAACAAAACACGAAGGTCATTTCATACGAAAAAAAAAACAGATTTCTAACATTTTCTTCCTTGTAGGGCCATTAAGATAAATAGCGCAAGACCTTAATTGTAAAAAAATGAGTTTAGAGAAAAAAATAACACAAAAGTTCGTGTCAATTGTATTTCATAACACAAAACGTGGATCCGTCAAAGGCTCTGAATATCGGAACTCGCGCATCTGCTTAGCAAAACATCTTAAAAGCATCTCCGTATCGTCCTAAAACCGACCTAAACGTAACGCTGTAAGAATTACAATTCGAATGAAATTAGAGTCATCACTTTCGACTTTTGTCATTTGAATACCCTGTTGCAACGGAGTTCCAATACAAATCCAGATACAGATTGAAACGTACTTTATTGTACGGCTTTAAAGTTGGTTTTACATCACAGTGTAGACGATTGTAACAACTATGTCAAAGTAAAACGTTTGCCCTACAAATGAAAGTGAAAGTTTGTCCGCGCAAGCGCATAGTGGTGGGGATGGAGCGCACGCGTCGCATGTAAATGCGGATTTAGGCGTTTGATGAAGCACCGCACGTAGTGAAGCCAGCCACTCATATTTATGTACTATTTTTGGACACTCAGATGAAAGTATCAAGATTACTTTGGAGTCATATTCATGGCGTCGTTCAGATATAAGTAATTTTTACAACCTGTTGTTCCTAATAAAATAAATATACTCTGTTTGAAAAGATGCATTTATTATTTATTCCCCCCTTCTCTCCCCCTAAAGATCAAAAGACATTGCAATCTTTTGATTTCGCCAAATAAGACAGGAAGACTATTATGAAAGCACCTATAATAAGCCTAAATCATAGCAGCATACAAAACAAAAAAATCGCGAATTCAAAAGGACCACCTGACGTACTAGGTTCCAAAGCTAAGCCTTATTTTTAGCTTAGACCTCTGCGACCACAAGACGGAATAACACTAGGGTAATCTACCAGGTATTTTACCAGGAGACTAGGAGTCAGTAGTGCCTCACTGGCTATAGAATAATACCTCTTTCTCAAAAATAACTGAAAAAATTAGGAAAACATTTCAAGTGTATCAATAAAGTTCTCTTTAAAGGTGATGATGATTGATCATCAATCAATCATCACTAACCCCTCAATAATATCAATAAAGCCAATCACAAGTACCAGGGCTACATAACTGTCGAAGAGCTCGTGCATCTCGAATTCTTGATACGTAGGCGATGTTACTTATCTAATGGCTTTCAGAGAGAGGTTTGGCCTTTAGGGAAATACCTAAATGGGGCTAGCCCACTTCTTAGATACGATCTGGTTTTCCTTTTAACTACTTAATTTCAAACTATAATGAAGACTTAATTTATTAACTGTCTAGGAAGTTTAAAGTTTACATTTCAAATCTATACAATGATATAAATCAATCGTCTATCTGTTTTATGATGAAATGTAAGTTTGTCTTTAATAAGTTGTTTTTGTCTGGGTTGCCAGTAGATTTGTGTAATACCTAGGCAATTAACTGTCGTCGTTTTTACAATGCGCAAGATTGATTGTTGAAAAAGTATGTTACGAACAAGTAAGATCGGATGATCCGAATTTATGAGATTCTGGTAGCGAATTTTTAAATATCGTTCTTTGGTTCTCCTGGCCCATATTTTAGAATACATTATTGGCCATCGATTTAGTCATTATATTCATTAAAGTAGGTCATTTTATACATCAACTAGCTTCTGCCAGCGACTTCGTTCGCGTGGCTTTTTTCACCTTTTCGCGTGATGTTGCCGTGTACGCCTAAATAAAGCCTTCCTCAATAAATAAACCATCCAACACAATAACAATTTTTCAATTCAAACCAGTAGTTCCTGAGAATACCGCGTTCAACCAAACAAACAAACAAACTCTTTAGGTTTATAATATGAGTATAGATATAATAAATTCAATCAATAGTTATCTATTTCGTCTTTATTTACTAAAGTCACAAGGGCGATTATTGCACATAAGCTTGGAACAAACCGCTAGTACTAGGCAAACATAATCGAATAGAAGTAACTAGTATAGAATTCTATTACAATTATCTTCTGGGAACTATCCCACGAGATCGGCGTTGAGGCGATAGATAGTATTGAGCAATACAGTTGCGTTCAACATCAAAATGAACCTAAAACGCTTAATGTTAAGGACTAAAATTGTTAAGGAACAATTTTCGTCTCATTTTTATGGAATTGGATCGCTTGTGTAGGATAGGTCAGAGAGTGTAAATAGTAGAATTTTCAAAAAAAATGTCAGGCGGAAATTGAATGTTCATCCATATTTTGAAATTCTATTCTAAAGAGATTTTTAAATAAGTTTACATATCACTGGGCCCTTTCAATGCAATTACATGCATGAGACATTTCAACTTTGTCTCTGAGATGGCAAGGTATCTTGCTTGGCCTCTGATATTGCAGATGTCTATAAGCAGCGGTGAACACTTAAAATCAGGGGAAAATTCTAGTAATTTTAAGTAACTATCGCAATCTTGTCTCATTCTCAATCTATCAAAAATCCCTTCCTTCATTTAGCCATATTGATTGTCACTAAGATGACTAAATTTTGAACGATGTTTGGCTGTCGGCTTGTTTGCCATCCAAAGGCATACCTTAAAAATGCAAGCTTTGAGTAGGTATTCAAATAAACGATACTTTATAGTACATCCGTAAATAACCAGTAGTAAATAAGATTACATGATAATTATTAAAACAATGCACTAATTAAATCCGCCGCGTCACCGGGCAAGGAAGAACATTGTTTGTAATTAGATAATTAGGATTCCTTATGAAATTCTAAGTTCATTACTGCATTGTATTAAGTAAAGTAAGCGTATCGCTACCTTCGCTGTATCCATCTATTTAGAAGCGATCATCTTAGAAACAGCTGAACGGATTATCATCAATTGACGCGAGGACAGAGTGAAATGAATTTCAAATTATTTGTCTCAAAATGTATACTTACTTGTTTGTTTTTTTATCTCACTGATCTCCAAAGCTACAGATCCAATTGTAAAAAATTCTTCGGTAATGGGAAGCAACGTTATCTACTACTTTAGTAGATACTAAAATATAAGCTTCTCTATTTTTTTACATAAAAAAAAATACGCGGTAGATCTTACCTTTTCCTAAACGACCACCTAGTAACAAAAGTATGACACATACACTACAGAACCTGCTGTAAAAACAATTTAATATTGCTCTCCACCACAATCCATCAATTAGTGACATAATTAGAATTATCTATGAAATCATCTGGATCCTTGGCCGTCTATCACGATCAAAATCATGATGAAACATTGATCATTACGATGACTTTTATATTACTTATTTCATCACTTTTCCGTGTTCATAAGTACCTACCATTTGCATATTATCATCGGAAAGGGAAATAGGAAAATATCTAACTTAGCTCCGTACTAAATAGGCTGTCGAGTCTGTCTGTTTGCATGCGCTAATCTCCGTAACTGCTAGTACGCTTCTATTATTTCGATAATAGGAAGCTACATTTTCTGTTAGTGGTGTAGACTATATTTTATTATCAAAAAAATATATTGAAGATTCAGAAAGAATTACTGAATTAATTGAAAAAAGCTAAATAACTAAGTTTTTTTTTCGAATGGGAAATCATAAAATGACTTCCCCCGCCCTGAGCAGAGCGAGAGAGAGTGTCAGACTTTTACTGACTAAAACCCATCCATATTTCTTGCCCTTTGCGTTCCGGGGGCGCGGTATCTCTTTCTAAAAACCCGCGGCCCCGGCAGTCATCGGCCCTGACTGGCCCCTCCGAAATAACTTAGCTTGCGATAAAGCTTAAGGTAAGCTCAGACCAAAATTTACGTCAATCTACATTGTCTTGATATGAATTCACGACCTTTCAATCGCTTGTCGTCTGTCATTGAGTCATTGACACTTGTATAGAGATTAAGTTATTCAAGATCAAAGACTACGATACTTGATCTGTTTGACTGCGTCTGGTTTTAGATTTAAATTAATGTTAAAAGCCTTATTCATTTAGATGTGATTGATTTTGACAGGTAAACAACGAAATAGGGTCCAGTACTGAAAATATTAAAGAGCGGTGCCAGCGGGACCTTATTCCTTCAGCTGCTCGTTTGTTTGTCCGTCCGCCTATCTGTCAGCGGGCTTCATCTCATGAACAGTAATAGGTTGAGGGTTCAAATTTTTACAGAGTGTCTATTTCTATTGCCACTATAACAACCAAGTGGTACCAATCAGCCTACTAACTTCTGCCTGTGACTTCTTCCATAGGGGAGGTATACCTACCACGAAACATAGCCTATTGCACTCGTCAGTAATGTAGTATTCTAAAAGTGAGGAAAATATTGTAATTGGACTTCCAGAGATGACCTCTTATAAACATACAAACAATCTTTATACATAACATAATATACCATCACACCTGTATTCCCCGAAGGGTTAGGCAGAGGTGTACTAATGTACTCCTACAGTTCGCCGGTATGTTAAGCTCCCATGTATTAGGGGGCGAGCCTATTGCCATTAACCGGGCACAAATCCTAACTCCGAGCTGATACTGAGATTTTCATAGAAAAACCCAATAACACTTTGCTCGACCTGGGAAACGAACCCAAGACCTCTAGCGTAGCAGTCGCGCTTAGGACCACTAGGGTAACGAGGCAGTTTATAAACAATTTTTGTCTCTTTATTATTAGTATTGATGACGGGACTGTATGATTTTAATTCCAGTTGAGATTGCATTGACACACAAGTCTTTTATAAACTTCTTCTCCGTCATTTTCAAACTTATTTAATGCACATCCTACTAATATTATAAATGCGAAAGTTTGTGAGGATGGATAGACGGATGGATCAATGGATGTTTGTTACTCTTTCACGCCTAAACGACTAAACAGATCTGGGTGAAATTTGGCACAGAGATAGATTGTATTGTGGAATAACACATAGGATACGTTCTATCCCGAAAAAACGTATGGTTTCCGTGCGATAATATATCTAATTTGACGCAGACAACGTCGCGGGCAGAAGCTAGATAAGTACCATATTTACAAAGATTTTCTAATTGAATTCTCTAACAACAACAAGTCACAAAGCAACTATTGTAGGTTTTTACGACTTCTTTTCTTCCAAAAAAAAAACCCGAAAGGCGTTGCACTCCCCCCTCCTGGCAGGGGGGAGGGGGGATGCGTAAGCACCGCGGAGCATTCCACTATCGCTTTCCAAGCTTTCTTCCGCCTCTAGCAGCCTTGAAAATTCGGCGCAGGGCCGGCCGTGGAGACTTCTTGATGTTCATTTTTTTGTATAAGTCATAAGTATCAGGATAGTTCAACTAAAACAATACATTGAATTTAAATTAAATATACATTATCAATTTATTACCTTGTATTTTCTCTTTTGGAAGTTGGTTTACATTTATAACAGGCCTTATTAAATGTTGTTATTAAAATAATTTGATTTTATGCATAAAGTACTTTATTATTGAAATAATTATATATACTTATTAGAATTATTGGTAATAAACTATAACCCACAAAAAGATTGTAATTTTACGTTTATTTCGCAGAAAAAAATAACAATAATAATATTCCAAAAGACAAAAACCAAAAAAACTACAAAAAAAGTAACAATAAAATCAGCCTAGCGACTCCACTACCCTGTTCCTCCCAGAGTGAATGAACTAAATAAGCGAGATGGTCTAAAGGCGTACTTTCACCGAGGTTAAGGGCCTGCTCTGAGGCCCTTGGCCCTTAGGCCGATGCACTTATCTGCAGTAGAAAAAAAACAAGTATTTTTGGTACCTACTATCACTGATGCACATGGTTCAGTAGGATTTGATGCATTTTTGCCTCTTTCTTTCTTTCTTTTAAATAAATCGTTGCCCCACAATATGATACAATGGACATTTCTCCTGTATCGTGGGTGTCTTTACAAACATATAAACATACATATAAGAATTATTAGACTTTTTTTTTTTTTTTTTTTTTTGGTGGGTGGGAAATCATCAAATAACTTCTCCCGCCCTGGGCGGGGCGGGAGGGAGTGTCAGACTTTTACTGACTAAAACCCACCCATGTTCCTTCTTGTGCCCTTTGCGTTCCGGGGGCGCGGTATCTCTTGCGAACAACCCGCAGCCCCGGCAGGCATCGGCCCTCAGTGGCCCCTTCCTTTTGCTGACATCTCTTTGAGGCGCGCGTGGAACACGAACGCGCCGTCGACACGGCCTGTCGTTATGCAACGTAAGGACGGTGAGCTACCCATTGCTCACCGTCCACAGGCCAGTATCTACGGTGGCCGGGAGTCGTCTCGCGGCTCCCGACGTCCGGAGCGTCTACCGCGGCGCCTGGGACGGGAGAACCGCTGTCTCAACCGTCCCGAATTATTAGACTTGGAACGACTACCTGTAGGCCATACAAATATTAGTCCCGTGCAGGAATCGAACCCGCGACACGCAGTGTAGCAGCCAAGCGCTCAGTCAATACACCAACAGTGTCGTGAATCTTTGTCTGCTTATTATGTTAGCTTTAAACGAAATGAAATACAGCAGAGCTTTCTGATTCTGTGGAACCCAGGGGTAACGTGGAATAGTCGTAAAAGTTCCTCGAAATTACATTTTCATTGAATAGTTCGATTATTTAACAACTGGCTAGGCATACCACGCGGTTTCATCCTCTTTCAGTTACGTCTTTGGTTACTGCTCTGCTCTCTTGGACTGTAGCGTGATGTTATTTATATACGTTTAATATCGAAAAAATATATAAATAATTAGGTTCTTCAAAATAATGGGAAAGACTTCGTGACAGAATTAACCCTACTTAAGAGCTGTCCATTCCAATTTGTAATCAATTTTTTATACCTAGGTTTTTTCACTTTAATTAAAATAAATCAAACATCAAGGTCTCAGGAAAAAAATAGTTCTCTAGAACAAAATATTTTATTAAGATGAGCAATTAAATAAACTAAAAGTAAATGAGTTAGTTTGTTAGTACACAGTTTACGCACATCGTGACCTACATTTCTTAAGTGTATTTGAAGAGAAAGATAAGCAAATAGATTAATGCATTTTATTCTTATGCTCCTGTAGAAGGAGCCAAGCATGAAGACTAAAGGACTTATGTTATTTTCTAGGTTCATGTCTTGCATCGTGGTGATATCCTGGTGCCTCATACACGAAGCTGTGGGCTTGCAACGAAGACACGAACAAACACCAATGTAGCTTATTATGATGCTACTTTTTAAGTTTATCTTGGCCATGGCTGACATAGGTAAAAAAAAAATCGTGAGGAAACCTGGACTTAACAATGATATAGGTGTGGAATCGCCAATCCGCTTTGAGCAAGCGTGGTGATCAACGCTTGTCTTGTCTGTATGAGGAGATCCGTTTACCCTGCAGTGGGGGGATAATAAAAAATAGGCTATTATTATTATTACGGTATATCCTGTGTCTCAATTTGCAAAACATGCTTGCTTGCTTCTATAACATGTCTTATGTATTTGTTTTTTCAAATAACAAAATCGTTTATTTGGTTAAAAAAAGTACCTATATTTCTCATGCAATTGCTTCTCTTGACAGCATTAAATGTTCCGTGAATTATTTATAAACGTTCCCCACAATCATGAATCCAGGTTTCAAAGACTTCTTCCATTCTGATCTTTTTTTTTTTATAGAAAAGTCAGACTTTCACACAGTACACCTTACCCCTTTCCCTAGTAACCATGCATCGGTACTAGGATACCATCACTTTAAAAGAGTTAGGGGAAGGTAAAGTGCACGCGGTGTGTTGTTCCCAAAACTGCATAGACTAGTGTCAACGCTCCGGTCGTTGTACGCGCCGGTACAACCGCAGGACATTGTTGCTGCGTACATTTTTAATACTTATTGATAGTTGCATTTCTTTATTATAATATCATAGATATTAAAAACTACACGGTTTATGTCTTACAAAAAAATGCTAAACTGACATGGATTACTTTCTTTTATTTTTAAGTCGATTGAAAATACGTATTGTCAGGTGTTCTTCATAATTTAAATGAAGTTATGAATAAGCAAGAAGGCATTCACGATCATATATAATTACATAATTATGTTACTTAGTGTGGGAAAAGTTGTATTGTAACAGGTATATAGGAACAAACGAATTAATAAGTATATGAAGGTAAACAAGACCAGTAAAATATAAATAGCAACATTATTTTTGAAAACTATTAGGCATTGTTATTAGGTTCTGTGGTTTCTGCCTACCCCCACGGGAAAAAGGCGTGAGTTTAATGTATGTATATGATTTAACAAAAATCTTACAAGAAATCCTCCTCAGTAGATCTTACTCAGTACAATAGTACCGTATCTAAGGGTTTAGTATACTAGAGCCACGATCCACAATGTCTTACCGCTGTACAGTCGCACGTGCAAGGCCGCCGCGCGACGGGTCGCCGACCCACTCCCGCGCAGCCTCCGATACACTCCCGAGGAAAACCAGCGTGTCGCTAGAATTTTTTTAAAACCACATCACGAATGCCGCGGTTTTGGCAAAACAAGTAGCTATATTGCTTGTAATTGCTGTAAGATCCAAAAAGCATAAACAAATAGACTCAAGAAACAAACAAATGAAGAAACCTAGTAACGCTAAAGGTTTTAAAAAAAGTTCATAGTTTTTACCTTTTACTATTTAATTATAATTCTGTTATTTTATTTTATTCTTAAAATGCACCTGTATAAACCTTGTTTTTAAATTTTAACAAATAAAAATACAAAAACATTTTAACATTTATTTTGTTTGTTATTTTTATTTTATTTATTGCCCATTGCAGGGCTTAGACCTTATTATTTTGTTTACGAAGTGATTAAACATAAAGTACGGCCATTATACTAATTCAAGTGGTCTTAAAACATTTTGCACGATTTCCGATTGTTATAAACAATTTGAGGGTTTTTTGTCATTTCGTGTGTAAGCCATTTAAAATGGGTACCTAAACAAATAAACTCAGAAAAAAAATGAACTACTTGAATTACAATACATACGGCGCTTCCTAAAAAACCACCAGGGCGACATAACTGACTGGATAACATTCAAATACTTCCCAACCTTAATGACAATTTGAGACCACCATGAAATTCCACCTCAATTTTCTAACTAAATGCAGCCAGGTGACAAATGACTAATTTATAAAGAAAAACAATTGAATAATGACATTAATTGGAATCTTTTACCGAGAATAATAACAATCGTTTGTATTTTGTCAGCAAGGTGGTACGGCGTTATGCTGGTGCAGCAATTGCGTTGATATATGAGTGGTTCATTCATTCAATGTAATTTAAAACTGTTATTTAGATACATTTTGAACTATCGTATTTTTTTGGTATTTCAAAATAATAATTTCTAAACAGAATTTCTGTCACGGCAGCCAGTTTCTATGGAGACTAGACGCAGGACACATTAAATTATAATGCACAAGTGTGTGCTCAAATACAGGTGCACTATCTCTCAAATTCCAATAATACTTTAATCCAACATGACCGGGGAGTGATCAGGTGCGGGACTAGCGGCTTTACGTACTTTCTGCAGCACAGGCGTATTGCACCACTAACTCCAAACCACAGGGCTGCTACTCTGTGGACGGTGAGCAATGGGTAGCTCACCGTTCTTACGTTGCATAACGACAGGCCGTGTCGACGGCGCGTTCGTGTTCCACGCGCGCCTCAAAGAGATGTCAGCAAAAGGAAGGGGCCACTGAGGGCCGATGCCTGCCGGGGCTGCGGGTTGTTCGCAAGAGATACCGCGCCCCCGGAACGCAAAGGGCACAAGAAGGAACATGGGTGGGTTTTAGTCAGTAAAAGTCTGACACTCCCTCCCGCCCCGCCCAGGGCGGGAGAAGTTATTTGATGATTTCCCACCCACCAAAAAAAAAAAAAAAAAGGGCTGCTACTCAGAAATTTCTAACTGGGGAAGGGAGTAATCAGACTCTTACTGACAACCCATTCGTGTTCCTCCTAATGCCCTTTGCATTCCTGAGCCGCGGTGACTGTTTCGAACAAATTCTGCAACCCTGGAGCCCGAAGGCTGGTGCATGGTTAACTACGTATTGTAGTCGCCACGAGTCGTATGCACAAATGTCAAGTTGATTTTTGGGTATTTAGGGTTCCCGTCTGGGTTATATTTCTATAGCTTACAGGTAGGTCCCGGGTCTGGTCCTGTGTTATGTAAGTTTAAATTTTTGTGAAGGTTACAGAAGAAGTACACAGTAGGGGCAATGTTACATGTATGGTCGTCGCGCGCGTCTACTTCCTAAAAGTAACAATAAAAATATTATTACAAGTATATTAGTCGCCACGAGTCGTGAGCAAAAATGTCAAGTTAATTTTTGGGTTTTTGGCCCATTTCGAGGTTTTTTTTGCAGACGCTGCACGCTATCGGTCCAACTGACGGATCAATCGCGTGCAGCGTCGGCGGCCCAAAAAACCCAGAAAGTAACCCAAAAACCCAAAAAAATTACTTGGCATTTGTGCTCACGATTCGTGGCGACTAATGTACCTGGTACTAAAAGTAGTTTCCCTGTTTTTTATTATAAGACGGAAACAATCCGACGTGTAATCATTCATTCTTCTTCTTCTGGTTAAACTTCACACCATGTCGCACGAGCTTGTGATTAGCAGATGCCTGTACTTCTTCTTTCCGCTTTTGTCTGCTTAGGTAGAGTGTCACACAAGCTAGTTTAATTCTGCAATATACACCATCTAACAATAAATGGGCATTACCTATTTTATACTGAGACCGTTTCATCGATGGACTGATAGAAAATCGACCTCATTACACAATATGCAGCTGATCATTTTTCTTCTGGGCACCAGGGTAGCATAAACGTGAAGTGTTTACAATAGACCGGCATTGAGTACTAATTAAGCAAGGCCTCACAGCCTATCACCTATTCACCTCAAGACAACTTTGACCTACAAGTTGAAGTAACAGCTGATCATTATTTCGGCAAGATACTAGGGTAGCATAAACTTAAGATGTTTCCGATCATAGGCGCGCAGTCTATTGATGGGCACTTCTCCTTCATAACTAACTGGACTTCGAAATATAAACATATCAATAACAGCCTACAAAGAAACAGCTGATATTATTTCTGCTCAGTACTAGGGCCTCATAAACGCAAGGCGGTTCCAATAGACCACAGACTAAATTAGTTGTAGATGGCGTTATACAAATAAAAGTGTCTGGCGGTTGCTACAGGGTGTTACATAACAACTCGCCGACAACTGGGCAAGTAGACCGGAACGGTGTAATATACAGAATGATCATTTTTATTCAGAAATAGTATATAATGTTATATGTATCATAAGTTTTCCCACGGTTAGTAAAAGTAACGAAATCAGGCTTTTTTGTCTCGTCAAAAAAAAATGACATTTGTTGTTTGAGTTTTTTGTTGTGGTATTTGCATGTTAGCGAAATAATAAGAGGTCAGCTCAAGTCACTTGACCAATTTAAAAATAGGTCAAGCATGTACTTACTACACCAAATTTTTATATGCATTCAAAAACTTGTCTCTGAAGTCTAAAATCATTGCAGTAAAAATACCTAAAACAATTTTATTACATAGGTAAAAAGATGCACTCTTCAAAAATTTAACGGGTTCATTAAATCAATGATAATAATGAAAAAATCACTTGAAATACTACCTACATACAAATAGGTCCTGGGTCAACCAACATTTTCCATAAAAACACCATCCTATACCACAAAATCTCAAAGTTGCACCGAGATTGACGCAACGGCGTGCAAAATGAGAAGAACCGACTATTGTGATCGCTTCCTAGTGTTATATCATGATAACCTAGTTTTTTTTTCATAAAAATATAACATTCGTTTAGAAAATTATGCTCTCAAGACCACGAATTGCTCAGCGGTTTGTGAAAGGGCAATGGTTCAGTGGGCAAAGCGCGGTAAGGCGAGCAAAAGGTTGTGAGTTCAAACCCCACTTGGTTGACGTGAAAGATTTCTAGCTACGTACATGCGGCGCAAAAGCAGAGTGGATGGCTGCAGCGTGGAGTATTGCGGGTACGATTCCCGTAAGAAACAAATATTTATAAGACCTGCAGGTTTTGGATCTTGCTGTTTGTATAAATGAGTTTATATTTGTGTGTAAACACATTCACTTTTGCACGTCATTAACAAGAGAAAAATCGAATTGAATCCCTCCTTCTGAAAGGAGTTTCGTATGGAGAAACATTGGAAAGAAATTCCATAATTACTCTTTAAAAAAAAATTGTTTACTACAGTTAGTTTCAAATGGAAGGCAAGGCAGACACATAGTTCTATGTTGATTAATATCTTTGTTATCATTTTGAAGTACTTGTCCGGTGATTACCTAGACAGACAGGATTTAATATAAGTAAATGCGTTTTATATTGATTCACCTTCAAGCGATGACCTGTGAATAATATCGATTGAAGCTACGCAGGATTATAATAATATGATAAGGATTCACAGAATATAGGTTTATTATTGTAGGTCTGTAGTTTAGTATAATCATTTACTTAATTTGTACTAGTTTTTACCGCGACTTCGTCCATTTGGAAGTCGAAATCCGCACTCTGCTGACGTCTCCTACGTATAAACTACTTACCTGTCAAATTTTAGCTTCATAAGTCAAATAGTTTTCGAGATTACGTGTTTTGTCAGTGACAGAATGAATAAGTGATCTTTCCGGGTTCAATTGTAAATCTTCACCATCCCGGGGGCCCACTCCAACAGATACAAAAATGACATTAAAATCTGTCCAGCCGTTTAGGAGGAGAAAGTAAGAAATAAATATTTTTTATTTGACACAGTATATGTGGAACACAAAAATAAAAAGGTTATTTGATGCAGAAAAAACATATATTTTTAACATAGGTTAGAATCAATAAGTTTGCATTTAATTGGTTGTAAATACTAAATAAAAGCTCAAAAATTATAAGCATAATATCATCGACTCAAAAATATTGGTTGAAACTATGAAAAGCTATTTTTGATGGCCTTTTTCCTTTTTCTCTAATAAATTGTAATTTTAATACTATTTATAAGTTTTTATTTAGGTTAATTACTATTTTAAAAGTTGTAAAATGAGTGAAGTTTGAATCTTAACTTTGGCTCTGTCCCGGCTTTAGTATCCTATTGCTACGTTGTCAAATCCATCTAAGTACCAGGATCACATAACTAACGACATATCTCACGCAAGTAATTAAAGGCGAAATTAATTCTGTACGGCCCACGCGCGCGCCACCTAGTCATTATACGTAGGAGTTAATAATTTTTCGCGAAAGTCAATCTCGGTGACAAAATAGATGTAATGATTTTGCGACATCATGATTGATTATAATTAATGTTAGGTAGGACGGAGTTATTAAATAAACGGCATCTTGGTGGCAGTACTGACCGCACAGAGAGCGCTGTGTAATCATTACACTTTTTTATAATTCTGTCCACTTCCATTCGTAGCCAAGTACCAATGCGGCTATTTAAAATGTCATATACACATACATACCATCTTGCCTGTATTCCCCGAAGGGTTAGGCAGAGGTGTACCAACGGACACCCACATTTCGCCGGTATGTTTAGGTCCCATGTACGTAATAGGGGCGAATCGAGCTGCTACTGAGAATTTCACAGAAAAACCCAATGTCACTATGCTCGACCTGGCAATCGAACCCAAGACCTCTAGCGTAGCACTCGCGCTTAGGATCACTAGCCTAACGAGGCAGCCAGTATTTTTTTTTCAATTTCATATGTCTTTTCTGTTTCTCTTGGTCATCAGTGACATCGGTAGAGGGACACATCATAAGGTAACCAGGATTGTCAATCCACCTTGAGCAAGCCTGGTCAATGATAGTGGATTCTCTGTATGAGAATTGAATGAGCCTTTGGCCTGCAATGGGACTTATTTATATACCTATACGAAAAACAGGAACCTCATATGGCATTAAAAATCTCATCCGCATCGCTGTCAATGGAAGAAGTACCCAAGAGGGTGGCAGAATTGCAACGTTGTATGGCAATGCTGATTCTTTGGCCTAAGAAAAGGCCAGCCCTCTGGTCACGTGAAGGGTCAACCAATTGCTTGGGCATGTCATCTTTACGTATGTGTAAGTACAATAAAATAGGCATAAAAATAATGTAGAAAAACTTACCCTGACCTTATTGGTGAGGTTCTTCAGAAAGGTCGGATACGGCGGGCTTGTATGAACGTGGACAAGGCGAAAGAAGTATGTAAGGATCGTAGCAGGTTGCGTTCTGTGGTTTATGCCTACCCCGCATGGGGAAAAGGCGTGAGTTTATGTGTGTATGTATATAAAAATAAAATAGCTACCCAGCACCTCACACCTCAGTTCAATGACCTTCAGAAGATAACCGGCTGCATTTTTTTATCAGACATTGCATTTTTTTATCGTGCAACGATCTGAGTGCGCAGTTTTTTTCCTGAAAACGCATTTGCTTTGATAACTCATGTTGGCTTAGTTAAACAAACAATACTTACAGACTAGGTTCTGTGGACAGCTAAGAAAATATCAATATATTCGATAATTTTTATGCGAATATATGGATAAAACATAACGTTAATGATTCCTTTTTACAAACAAATAATTACAGTTACGTTTGTGGTTACTGCTCCGCTTCTGTTGGCCGTAGCGTGTTGTTTATACATATAAACCTTCCTGTTGAATCTCTCTATGTATAGAGCAACTTTTAAACTAACATAGTCATTATAACAATAATTTGTTTATACAAAAAGACAAAATCCTTCAAAAACTGAAAAGTGAAAAATAACTTTAGCTTTGGAAGTCGGCGGCTTTGGTTTTGTTTGATGTTTTGCATTGCCACCGACTTCCAAAACTAAAGTTATTTTTCAATTTTTATCTTTTGAAGGAGCTTGTGTTTTTTGTAATAAGTTTTATTTTATCGCTTTTTTAGTATGAATTTCCTGTTATCCAAATCCATGTAGGAACGGTTACACTACATAATTAACCAGACACCACTTAAAAGTCACAAGAAAGCAGAATACGCTAATTCGTTTACTTGGATGCCATATTTTTTTCAGTTTTTTTTTTTACCAAACTACTCAACCAATTTCGATAATATGGGACCACCTCTGAAGTTTGACCTATCAAACAAAAAAGAATCATCATAATCGATTCATAATTGGCGGAGCGTAACACACATACAAAAAAAACCTACAGACGAATTGAGAACCTCCCCCTTTTTTTGAAGTTGTTTAAAAATTCATCCGCATCGCTTTCAATGGAAGAAGTGGCCAAACGGCTGGCAGGATAATGCATAGTAATGCTGATTCTTTCTGGAAAACTGTGGACCAACGGCCCTAAATTGTACACTTTACTTTGTTTTGAGATGTAAATAAAATACCAGTAGCGTTCTTGTGTTTGCTAATTGGAAATATCTGCGATAATTAAATCATTATTCTTTTTAGAGAGAAGTATTATTAAAACAGAATAGAATAATGTTACTTAAATACCAAATTGCTAATTATTTTGATTAGGCGCTTAAATGCGATGCGTGAAATTATTATAGATGAAAAACTCTTAATTTAGGACTAAGACAATATTTTATTTTAATAATGTCTGAACATTTCAGAATTAAAAGAAATCAATTTGATTCACGTCATTTTGAACTAGTAGCGACATCTAGCGCTAAGTAGCAAAACTGCTAAGGCTGATTCATGTAATTAAACTAAGCCTACTTGCTAATAGATGGCGCTTTATCAAATTTTAACAAAATACAAAGTTAAATTTTTGGTACTTGTATCAAAAATCCAATATGAAAAAATAAAAATAATTTAAATAATCCCTAAATAGGTGCAAAATCAGCGTGGATTGTAATTGCCGTTATTTTGGATGGGTTCGTTAGCTTGGATGGGTGCCCGTGCCCGCCCCATAGTACTTATTTCTTTTATTACAAGTAAAATAATAAACGGCAATAATTTACAGTCACAAAATTATAACTAAAACAAAAGGTACTAAACCTACAACAAAATCAAAAAGCTATGTTTCCGCCCGGGATCGAACCGGGGGCCTTCTGCGTGTTAGGCAGATGTGATAACCGCTACACCACGGAAACTATGAATGGTGCTAAGATAATACTAAACCCATTCAAACGATATCAACGCAAGTAATGATTATTTAGTAAAATACTATTGATTAATGATGTAACTGCCTCATTAGCCTAGTGGTCCTAAGCGCGACTGCTACGCTAGAGGTCTTGGGTTCGATTCCCAGGTCGAGCAAAAAGTGTTATTGGGTTTTTCTATGAAATTCTCAGTAGCAGCTCGGAGTTAGGATTTGTGCCCGGTTAATGGCAATAGGCTCGCCCCTTATTACATGGGACCTAAATATACCGGCGAACTGTGGCTGTACATTGTTACACCTCTGCCTAATCCTTCGGGGAATCCAGGCGTGATGGATGGTTTTTCGAATTTCTTGGTAATACCCTATTTTAATGGCTACAGTTTTTTATGACTTTATATAATGATTAATTAATAAAACTTATAAATAGTAATTAAATCACAAAGTATGTACAATTTATGGATAACCGGCCAATGCGAATCGGACTCGCGCACGAAGGGTTCCGTACTATTAACTATAAAAACGGCAAAAAAATGGTTGTACTAGTATAAGAGCCCCTTTAAATAACTATTTTATTTTGGTGTTTAGTATTTGTTGTAATAGCGGCAACAGAAATACATCATCTGTGAAAATTTCAACAGACAGTTGAAATTTTCACAGATGATGTATTTTCATTATTTTATTAGCTATCACGGTTCATGAGATACAGCCTGGCGTAAGACGGGCAGACGGACGGACATACGGAGTCTTATTAATAGGGTCCCGTTTTACCCTTTGGGTACAGAACCCTAAAAGGAAGCTCATAGGGCATCAAAGAACCCGCCCGCGTCACTGTCAATGGGGCAAGTGCCCAAAAGGCTAGCAGCATTGCCACGTTGTATGGCAATGCTGATTCTTTGGCTTAAGAAAAGGCCTTCCCTTTTACTAAGGGCTACAGTATAAAGGATTTCTCTCTCTCTATCTTTTTATTATTATCTTTGTTTCATCTGGACTCGTGAGTCATTCGTGCCGTTAACAATCGTCAAGGTATTGACGCAAGATCAGTCATCACGCTCTGTTGAGGCCGAACAGCTATCATCACTAAATAATTATAGAATACCAAGGGTGTGTCTGTCCTCTTAAACGTTGTTGTCTTCCTGCCCTTATGTTGCCCTGTTACTTGGGGTCTGCGCAACACGTTTTCTTCTTCAACTGCATCCTGTTAACCATCACGCTATCACTGATTCCCTTTTCTTTTTGTTTGGATTTTGAAAAGTCCTTTTTTTTAATGTTAGCTACCTAGTATATATGTCGTGGAGGTCAGTTAGCCAGTCCTTCCATGTAAAATCAACAAAACCTCCGATTAGACTTTTTTACGCTTATCGGCAGAACGGAATTTAACTGAAAGGCACAAATGACATACATTAACTCACGCCTTTTCTCCATGGAGGTAGGCAGAAACCACAGAACGCCACCTTCTACGATCCTAACATACTCCTTTCGCCTCGTTCATGTTCATACATCAGGTCATACAAGCACGCCGGTTACAACCTTTCTGAAGAACCTCACCAATAAGGTAAGTAAGTCCTTCTATGGCGTCTCCTCCCGGCGTTGTCACTCACATCTGCCACATAAATTCCTTTTGTTAGTCGCCTTTCACTCTTCCTCTCAACATGACCGAACTAATGTATATCTATACATAATGATGTGGCTCAATACATGGATTATTTTTATCCTGATGTTTGGTTCCCGTGGGATAAATTTAGCTTAATTATCAAGTCCACGCAGCCGAACCTGCAAGCAAAAGCTAGTTACGAGTAATTAATAATTAGTTAATTATTAATTACTCGTAACTAGCTTTTGCCTTGTTGGCCTGGCAGTCGCAAGCGTTAACTGCTGACCAATGCAACGGGTTACACAACCTAGATAGCATTTTAATAAACCTTTACAGGTACCTCCTTAAAATTTTCTACATAAGTGTTATATTCCCCTGCAATTATTTTTTTGTTAAGTTGACATATTTTTTTTCTATTTATCATTACTAAATCTGCGCGTGCGTCAGTAATGCCGTCAGCAAACGTCAAGGTGTCGACGCGCGATCACGCACCGTTCACAGCCGACATTTTATTAGCGTCATGTTGACCAGGGGGCAAGGAGAAGTAGGAGGTTAGAGAAAAGTTCGTTGTAAAGGAAAATTCCTTTGAGAATGTTGAGATCCTGGTAGGACTGACTGGTTTTCCTTTACATTTTAGGGTCAAATTTTCTCTTTAAAATTTTCGAAGTAGGACCACATTTCTGATGCATTTTAGATTTAATTTCTAATTTTTTTCATGTAAAGTAAATCAATTGAATATCGAATTACTAGCTTCAGCCGCCGACTTTGTCTACGACTCCTTTCTCACTCACCTTAAGTTACGTCTTTAATTAGATACTGCTACGCTCCCGTGGGTTGTAGCATGGTGTTATATATAGCCTACATTATTCCTCATGAATCTAGCTATAATAAATTAAAAAATTACGAAAAACGGACAGTTCCTGAGATAAGCGAGTTTAAACGAACAAAGAAACTCCAGCTATAAATATTTGAATTTGTGAAACATTGTGGGTTGGCACATTTTACCAGAATTAATTAAGCTTGTTTATGAATGAGAGGAATTTAGTAGCTACCTTGTCATTGATATTTTTCTTGCAATACGAAACCGTCTGGAGATTTCACGATAACGCCATTGTGCGTCTAGTTGACAGCTTGATGTATAGATTGCGTTGTTCGTCAATGGAATACCGATTTTTTGTTTTTGTACCGGTTGTTTTAAATCGCAGTATCGTATTACGTTCTCTGGCCAGGGGCCAGAGTTTACTCATAGAATTTAGTGTTAAAATTTAAAAAAATACAACTGTTACTGGAAATAGAAGTATTATTAATAATCCATTTTGTTGAAACATTATTTTTCTTTTTTCCGATACGATTAATTTGTAATAATATTCTACCGGCCGGCCACTCACATAATCCGATAGGACGGTAAACAGCTTTAAGCGCTTTTCGAAACACAGCAGTAGAACTTGGATTTTCTAATGGAAAAACCCAATAACACTTTGTTCCCCACCTTGGAATCGAATCCAAGACACCGCACTCAGCAGTCGCATTTACAAAATATTTTAGTGCTATAGGAATAAAATGTATTGTTGTATTACCCCTTGTTATTCATACTCTTTTAGTAATGGTGTTCCTACAGTGAGCCTGACTCCTTCCTCAATGAGTGGAAGTGGGCGATAAACAGGGTGGGTGTGTGTGTTCTCTGTCTGTACTGTAATACCTAAGTATAATTGTATAATCAACCTTTTTCCTCATATACCTGTGTACACAATAGTCCAGCGCAATAGGACAACTACGACCTACGTCCCAATTAGAAACAATTTGCTCTCTCTATTAACTAATCGATGTGTGCGGAACTATTCACTGCCAGCTGACGCATGTGCTCCTGGTAATGTTAGTCACGTGTTCTGGACTAAAGGGTTTTGTATTTTCAAGCTTGTGTCTTCCGTTTATTATAGGCTGATTTTATTTAGGTAAGACATAATACACTAACGGCAGACTTATGTGCTCCTAGTACAATTTTAACAGGTGAACTCAGATTTGTTAAAAGAAGTTTGTATGATTATGCAATCGGTTGATTATGTAAGGGCTGAATTCACCGTTCGCATTGAAAACTGAGTTTAATAAAACGAAGTTCTGCTGAGTTGATCTCGGTTAACATCACTCAGATTTCGCCGACTATATTTTGATCGCGTTTACGAAACCTAAGTTTAGCAGAACGCAGAATTTAGCAGAAAGCAGAACTTAGTTTTATTGAACTCAGTTTTAAATGCGAACGGTGAATTCGGCCACAATACACAGCTAATAATTTTCAGCTAATAATTTTCGGCTCACAGCTGATTTTCTAGTCAGCCAATAAATAAGTTAGTGGTAATGATTTTACACTTACACTGCCAGTTGATTTATGTGTTCCTAGTCAAGGATTATTTCTAACTACTACCGCTGGTGGGCGCTGGGACAATATGCTAACTTTTATCCGACTGATGGTTTTTTTCCACATCGTTTGACATAATAATTCTATAACTTTTAACCTTCTCTTTGTTTATGCCATTTATACCAATCACCATACACCTGTGCCATCATCCGGTTCGACCGACGACGGTAACAGTATCGTTTGCTTATCTTTTCTTTTTCCTGTTCTTGGACTTCGCATTACTTCTCCTACATATTTAGTGGTATCTAGTACGTCATTTTCGTTCAAGCGTGTGTAATATCAACCAATACATAGGTGCACGCATGATTGGCGACTACAAAGGTCTTGCACGCTCTGTCGCGCAACTGTATGCACCTACCTACTTGCAGTAGGTATTTAAACGATGCAGCATGTGTATTTGCTCACGAGTCAATAAGTTGCATTGTCTCTTCAAATGTTCTTAAATGAGATTTTCCCGATAGCAAGCTTCATATAAATAACCACTCCTTGGCAGTCAGGTAAAAGCAGTCCAGTATTGTTTAAAATGTTTAATTTTAAAATAATTCAAATTCCATGAGAATTAAAAATAGTTAACATTTTGCAATTAAAGTTATTCGACAGTAATCTGACTAGCCACAAACCTAGATTTTAGTGCGCTTATCCTGGCTACATGTAGAGTTTTATTACTTTTTGAGAAAAATAACAAAGTACTAATAAATATTGTGACTTAACTACTTTTGTATGAAAATTCTCTAAATATAAATGTGCGACACAAAAATCAGTAGTAGTAGGTACTACTGATTTTTGTGTTATTAACTTAAACTTTGAAATTTATTTTATTTTATTTATTTATTTTATTTTACTATTACAAACCTAAATCATATAAAACAAACCACAAAAATTTTAAAATATATCCTCAAATACATAAACTCACGCTTTTTCCCATGGGGGTAGGCAGAAACTACAGAACGCCACCTGATACGATCCTTACATACTTCTTTCGCCTCTTCCACATTCATACATCTGTTCACATAAGCACGCCAGTTACGAGTACAGCGCACCCGATCTTTCTGAAGAACCTCACCAATAAGGTCAGGGTAAGTCTTTCTAGAGCGTGCTCTTCCGGCGTTGCCACTCACATCTGCCATTTAAATCCCTTTTGTTAGTGGACTTTCATTAATCCTCTCAACATGACCGAACTATCCCCGACTTATAAAATAATAAGTTATGTATTCTCCAGACCGATTCCGGCTACGGCGGCTAATCTTAATGCAGACAAGCCAAGTACACAGGAGATATTATAGTGCACAAGTGTGTGTGCAAACACAGGTGCACTCTCTCTTCCCTCACTCACCTAGTCCGACAGGACAAAGGTGAGATCAGGTGCAGGACCAACAGCTTTACGTGCTTACCGAGGTACGGGAGTGTCACACCACCAACTCCTAATGGAAAAACCCATTAACAAGGTATACACAACTTATAAAAGAGGAAGGAGGGAGATCACAGGGCATCTAAAAGCAAACTTTAATTATTTGATTAGACTCCCATTTACATATTATTATCTGTGTTCTTACACAAAACGGACGTACTTTTCTTTACATATACCGAATAATGCTAAACATTATGTCCACAAATATTTAAATTTATTTGCAATGCAAACAATGTTTTGTTTGTGTTCTTTTATTTTTTAACAATCTTTTTCTCAATTTTAAAATGTGGTGCAAAATTTACTGGCTTTGGTTCCGTAGTCATTAAAATATTTGTGTGTCTTGTGCATGCGACCCTAGTATCAGCAACCGCACAGTGCATAGGGTATAACGTATGTTAAAAACATTTAATTACATTTGACTTTCTTGTTTGTTTGTCCTTTAAATTAGGTTAAGTCTTGGCTTTATAAATATTCTATTCTAATTTTATTTTTAACTAGCTTTATAGTGTATACCCCGCGGTGTTAACTGCGTTCAGCGACGTCTTTGGTTACTGTTCTGCTGGCGTTAGTTGTAGCGTGATCTTCTATATGAATAAACCTTCCTCTTGAATCATTCTATCTATTAATTAAACTTCGCATTAAAATCCGTTGCAGAGTTTAAAAAATCTAAGCGCACAGAGGGACAGACGGCTGGAATCGACTTTGTTATTATTGCAGCTAGTTTATCTTTAAAAAGAATTTACTTACGGATGGAACCCTAATAAAACTTGCCATTCATCATAACGTCGCCGCTCCTTCTGTACATATTCACTTAACAAAATGGGATTCTTTGTATTTACATAACTATGTGGGTATAATTATGATAATTTTAGCCAGCCAAACATAACAACAATATTGATCGTTTTCATAAGACGGTAATGTGTTATTTAACTAAACTTATACAGGGTGGAAAGGAGCTCGTAACAAATATTTGGAACCGCTGTCTATCTGCTGTTTCATACATAGATGCAACACCAACACGGTCAAAATGTATGGAACTGCTAATCATTTTTCAATAACCGATCAAAAATGTTATGTTGTGAGCCGGGCTCAGCAAAGAGAATCTCCAACAGTAGGGTTTCGCAGAAGCGGGTATGCAGCATATCTCAGCAGACTATGGCTCACCTTTTATGTCGTGCCCTGTCACCTGCACACGTAAGGACTATGACTGGGTCAGTAAATGGTAGTCTTGTAGTTGAATTCTAGGCAAAACGAAAATAAAAATATATTATTTGGTATTTATATTTGCCATCGATACGCTAAGAAGCATGTATCATGTCCTGAATTTATGGCGAAAGTATTCCTTACGATGTCATTTCCATCTTTGTTCTTCACTCATATAGTTCTTACTTTGTGTTCATAGATTGTAAAGTTAGAAAGAGATGTATAGTGATTCAGGCTTTCGTTTTAAGTAGATATAGTACGAACGACTGGTCTAGATCCAGTGAATTCACTCAACCTTTACTACTGGGCGTGGTGATTAATGCTCAATGTTCTTGCCTTTTCTCTTTGAGAAGAGGTCTTTGACCTACAGCAGGATAAGTATAGGCTGGTGCTTATTAAATTATTTTTGTTTAAATATCATTGGATGACAACCAACCCGACGGCCTCCACCTGATAAGTGGTCACCGCTGCCTATAAATATCTACAATACTAGAGGCCTTGCAAATACGTTGCCATCCCAGAGACAAAGTTGAAACGTTTCATGTTCCTGTAATGACACCGGCACCCATACCCTTCAGTCCGGAACACAGCAACTGTGCTTTGCGGCAGAAATATTTATGGTGGTAGTACTTCCCCAGACGAGCTCCTTCACAAAGAGCTCTACTACTACTAAATTATTATTTATTAGTTTATCCATACGTCAATAAGCTTGTTTTGATCTATCAGCATCTCACACAAAATTGACAAGAAATATGTAATTCTGATATACTTATCTAAATAAGCGATAGCATTGTTATGACAACGGTACATTCCTCAAATATTTCCGTTTTTTTCGATATGGATGTGCGTAGATACATTTGTAATGATTGATCGATTCGACGTAGAGGAAAAGTAGTTTTGATACTTTTGAAGATAGGTAATGATGTCTGTTTTCTTCTAGATCGATTGGGAAAAATGGTAAAAAACTAAATATAGAACTTAATGCTTAGTATCGCAATGTTAACAAAGTCTGTGTGTCCGATTCCGTCTTTTTATTTAACACGACAGACAAAAAAGACATGATACGGTCGACAATGATGCACGCTTGCCTAGAAGTAACTTAATCACACCTAGATAACAGCTATCGAGAAACTTGTATTCCGGCAAACATTTCGACTCCTTAGCAGTACGCACAATGAATCTGTAAATGGAATATCCAGTACCATCTACCATATCTATAGCAGTGGCGTATCGTCTGTCTGCTGGTTTGTTCATAACGTACCTACACTAATAATAGCAACAGTTGATAAACAAAGCAATCAATAGCAATAAAATCTTGTAAATCATAATCGTAATATTTCAAATGTGCGGTCTATTATCAACATCTGTTGTATGTCAAAGTCTAAGTATGTGTGTTACGTGCACACTATCCTTCGCACGATAGTAAATCTCTTCCTCATTTAGATTTTAGGATCATTAAGGGGTCAGTACATTCGTCTTTGTGGTCTTATAATTATAGAGTTCCGATGGCAGCGTTGTTCTGTTCCGGTTTGAAGGGTGCTGGTGTAGTAACAGGCACATGGGACATTTCAACTTTGTCTCTGGGATGGCAACCCTTTTGCAAGGCGTCTGGTATTGCAGAATTAGATATCTATAGGCAGCGGTGATATAAAAATACCCTTAGATACGGAACTAAAATTCAGAAAAGTTAATTAGTAATAAAACTAGGACAAAACGAATCTTAAACACGAAAGTATTTACGCGACCGAAATTCGGTCACGGTAACCGATCTCAATTGAAACTTGCTAAGTATGCAGAAGATATGACTGTGCACAAATGTGTGCGCAAATTAAGGCGCACGATAAGTGCTTCCAGTGTATAAAATAAAAATAAAAATCGGGTGGTGCTGTGACGGAGCACACGGCCGTTGGTTTAACGTGAAACGTCTAAGTCAGCGAGTAGCTTTTAGTGATAAACATTGAAACCTATTTCGTTACAGTCCGCGTTTATAACTTGGTACCTCTTATGTGATTTTAATGACATTACACGTCAAAACCTAGATCGTCTAAACGGCCCTTAATCGAACGCGGTGCTTAATCTTTTTTGCGCGTTTACAAATATTTTCTTATACTATCAAAATCGTATGATTATTTAATCTATTTTGTCTATTGATTAAGCCCGGCTAAATAATGTAATTGTTTCATGATAGTGAGCCTACTTTTTCACCGACTTCGATAAGGTTCTGGTTTCGTGTTTGTTATGCTGCCCTATTATTGTTATTACGCGAAAGTTTGTTACAATGGATGGTTGGATGTTTGTTACTCTTTGACAAGCTCAAAGGCGGAGGGAGATATCGATCTAGCTTCTTTCGGACAATTTAAGAACTTTGGTCTAACTCTTTTAGTAGTCTGTAGTTAGTTTTAAATAAATTAGAACAATTTGTTTTATCAATTTGCCGCTTTCACCATAAAAAAACACACTAAGAAACATTCTTTTTTTTTGGTGTGAAAAATCACTGTATATGCTGAAACGAAATGTAATGTACGCAAAATATAATCTTTACGAGTGCATACATTAGTACAGGGGTCGTGGGGGTTAAATCTTATTTCCGTAAAAAAAGTTGGAACCTTCAATATTTCCGTAACCAGAAGGATCCCCGATTAAAGGACAAAAAAAACACAGTGACAGAAAGAACGTGTAACTTTCTGCTCCATTAAAAGTCTTTTACGCCCATTCCTTAAAAATGTGTTTCTACGATTTCCCACGCATCGAAAATGACTACCATTTTCCCACATTTCAACATCATCATCATATGCCATAAAATAATCAGTACTCGTATTTGGCACAAGAACAAGACATAAATAATTCAATTCGAAGAACATGGACCCTCAGTAGGAACTCTGCAATTGCTTTCGAGTCACTAAATTATGTTCAAACATCCGTATAGCTTTGTTTGCTCACATAACTGCCGTATGACCTGTTTGTGGTACGTCTGGGAACTGTAAACTCCTATTTTCGTATGAGCTCCTAGTAATCAAAACTATTATCCGTCTACGACTGGCTTGTTCTGGGGACTTCTAAAACATTTTACTATTTGTTTTGTATTCTGGATGTATATCTTAACCCCTACTGTCTTTGCTGTCCTGGTATTTTTTTTAAGATTCTGGTTAGTTATTTTCTTGACCAACCCGACAACTGATCTTCCAAATGTCGTGATAACTATTGTCACAGCTATTGTGATTGGTTGAACGTGAAATAAGAATCAGCCAATCAAAACGGGTGACATTGACATACGACAAGTAATGAAATTGCATTTGCTTCTTTGTGTTTTTACTAAAACAGCGCTCCATAAATTACCGATAATAAAACAAATAAACACCGGTGGCAAAAATAGATTTTTATTATACTAGACTCATTTATTTGTTTAAAACAAATATCAGTTTAATTTATTGCAATGTTGTTGTTTTGCAGCTATTGTTTTTGCTTCAAGTAAATAAAATTGTAAATATGCCAATGCAAATATGTTTACTTGGTACATAATTATTTTTTTCACGTAGGTAGGTACTTCAAATATACTGAAATATTTCGTTTTCATTGTTGCTTCGTGTGCATGTCTCAAAGTTTAACTTTGTTTACACTGAATGATATGTAAGTTTATTATCAATAAATATTAGGTTGTTGAAAATCGGAAACAAAAAATACACACTTTTCCTTATAAATGTTACAAAGGTAAAGTTAGATTATTTTTTGTTTCTACGAGGTAATCCTCTGGAAATACTAGTCCGAGTACAAAAATTTATTTACTTATAGCCATACAATTGCCGAGTATAATAGGATATGTTTTTCACCTATTTGACATCCACACAGACCCCGGCAAAAGCTAGTAAAAATAAGTACACAGGATAGAATACACTGTGGAAATTCTCTAGAATATCATGCTTTTACTGACTAAACCTAAACCATAATAGTGTTCTTTAACTGTCTCTGACCGGTGCACTGAAGCGTTAACGCAACTCCCTATTGCTAACACTGTCACCCTCTGTGACAGTCACCTTACGACTGTAGTTCTTTTTGAGAGGCAAGTGATGAACGCGGTGCGTCGCCGCACCGTTCGGGGCCTGTGTTGTTCAGACGGTATGTCGACGGAACCCCAAATGTTGTACCGGCTCGTTTCACACTCTAAAAAACAATGCATCACTCTCCTTACTTTTCCCGAACATGAAAATCAGCAAAACGATTAACAATTACACGGGGAGCTCCTAAACTTAATACCACATCATAAAAAGTCAATAAAAATAAATTATAACAGAGATTAGCATAATCGAACTACAAGCAAATAACATTAAACAGATAATTCATAATAATTAATCATCTATGTTATTAAGCAGCGCCATAAACTAGTTTTAATCTATAAATAAATTAGTACGTTATCTACTTGAAAACAGGTCTAAATCTTGATTTGAAAGCGCCACTGCGTAAAGGCTAGGTCCTGTAGCAAGCGGGATGAATTTATTAGTTGGAAAAAATATATTTTATGACTGTGTGTGTGTCTACTATATGATAATATGGATTATTTACACATGTGAGTTTTTATAAAACAAAACAAAGTGGGATTGCGTTGATATCTATCTAAGTCTAAAAAGTAATTGGGAGCAAATTGAAACATTTAAATATTTAAATATTTACAATTTACTTCATAAAAATAGTAACAATATCTTTAAATATTTGTTCAATCGAAATGTACTCTCATCATTACTCGTACATTTTATGATACTACGTAATCAAATCATCTTTGTGACGCATGCGCCGTTTACGTCACTAAACCGCGAAGTCGCGCGTCTGTGGTGAAAATTATCTAGGCTGATAATTGACTAGGGTTTCCCCGCGGATTTCAAGCGAATTTAATTTTGATATATTACTATAGGTACAGACATTTTCCTTAAAATAAAGGTCTTTTTTAAGAAGATAGGCTACAATGCCAGAACGATCCAACCCACAATCTCTCATTGAATTAATTCCGTCAAACGAATTAAGTATGCCAAACGTCCAACATTACTATGGGAGCTGATTTAAAATCAATCAGTGTTAGGTATCGAAAATCATTAGAGATTGATTTCGATATCTAACACTTATTGATTTTAAATCAGCTCCATTTATCTACTGACCGACTTCTCGACAATTCTAAAGTTCCTGACTTTTGAATTGTCGAAAAGTTGGTGACTTGAATCTTGTTACTCTGCTATATTATAGGCATACTAGATATTTAGTGCAACTAAAGTGTCCCCGCTATTATTCGCACCACACCCTTATACGATTGCTTCTGATATGACAGAATTACTATTGAAACTCTACTAGTTGTCATTTTTACTTTAGTAATGAGTTTTTGGAGTAAATAACCCTTAAAGTCCCTTTAAAAAAGGTTCTTTTGGCAAAATCAGTAAGAAGAAGAAACTTAGAAGTTTAGAGTCCAGTTTGGAAGAAGAAGTTTAGATAGCAAGTACTTACTTAAATAAATAACGTGAGTTTAAAATGAGAATATGCAAAATGGTACTCCTTCAGTCTACTCTATCGATATAACACTGCTAAATAAAAACGGCTTACAATTGCTATTGTCTTTATCGAATAGTGGGCTATCACACGTGGTCGGGTTACCTGCCCTGTTCGGTCTGAACGTACCGACAACGTTTAGTATGATTGGAAGACTTTGAAACACTGACGTGCGTTACTGAAGTAACAAAAATTTGCATAAAAGTTATCGTAATAATTATTTGTTGAAAGAAAATTAACTTTCGCCGTGACATTTTGAAGAGATATTTTTTTTTAGTAAACTGTTTTACATTTCCAACGAAAATTAAAAAAAATATATATATTATTTTAAACATGTGTTTTAATTAATGTTTAAATATAATTTACAGTTTCCTAATAAATAATACTCTCATAAACTTTAAAGTTACAATAAAATAATAAGAAATCGATCATGTGTTAAAACTATAATAAATAATAAAACCGCAAGTGTCATACACAAAAAACACGTCTAAAACTAACAACAAAAAGCAGATCCAAAAAAAAATTAACAAAATAACAAGTCCGGTAAATAACAAATAAAAAATACTAGCGTTGTAAAAAATGACGAATTCGAGTTTGAGGGAACTCGAAATCAGTTCGAATCTCATAAAAGTGATTAAAATAGTGAGGTGACAATGACGTGGACCAAAGAGTTGGACGAGGCCGCAATCCTGGCCACAAAGACAGGCCACTGGCACGTAGTGTTGTTCTACTTGTTGTGTGGACTGGCGGCAATACCTACTTCGTTCCTGGTATTTTCTCAGGTAAGGAAACTTATTATTTATACACAGACTGGCACCCAAAAGTTTTAAATAATAATATAGTAGTAGGAAGTAGATTTGGGTAGAATATGAAGCAAAATTGCAAAATGTAAAAAATATTTATTTATTTTACTTCACGCCTTTCATCTTTCACAATTCCTTGCTTCATCCGTCCAGTTATGGAGGAATCCAGCCAGTTCGTCCCGCCATGTCCTTCGTGGCCTTTCGCGACCCCGTCGCACTGGCCCAGGGTAGCAGCTTAGTGCTACTTGGGCACACAGTTTGTTCTGCATGCGGCAGACATGTTCTACCTAGTCTTATTTAAGTTAGGTAGCCTTTTCAACCTCGTCAGCTATCCCTATCTAAGGGCGAGGAAAATCTATACTAATATTATAAAGCTGAAGAGTTTGTTTGGTTGAGCGCGCTAATCTCAGGAACTACTGGTTCGAATTTAAAAATTCTTCTTGTGTTGGATAGTCAATTTATAGAGAAAGGCTTTATAACATCACGACACACGGGAGAGGAGCAGTAACCAAAGACGTAACTTAACGCGGCTGAAAATACCACGCGAACGAAGCTGTTAGCAGAAAATTAAAATTAGAACAATTGCAAATATTTTTTGAAAATTAGAGGCGTTTTTGTCAGACTGAAACTGAGCTTAGATCGCGGTCGTTTCTAAAACTTAGCAGAATTTATGGTACATACTTAAGTTTTTACCCATTCGTTCATTAAGCTCATGTTATGCCAGGAGTTTAATAGCTCGTGCCGATATGTGAGGAGTATTTAGAACAAGGCTTATGTACCCGCATATTTACACATTTTGTTTACGTCCCGTTTAGTTCAGTCAGTTGTTTGTATGGCCTACAGGTATTGGTTTCAGTTGTATGTGTATGTGAATTTAAAACATATTTGTAACCGTACATATGATCCAGGAGAAATTCTTAGTGTGGGGCAACGATTTACAAAAAACCGGACAAGTGAGACTCGGACACGCGCACGAAGGGTTTCGCACTATTATCTATCAAAAATATCACGTTTGTTGTATGGGAGACCCCCCCTCCCCCTTAAATACAAATTTTATTTTAGTTTAATTGTTTATTTATAAAGTGAATTTATAACTCAATACTCTGTGAATATTTTAAGCATCTACCTGTTGCAGTTATCAATATCGAGCAAAAACAAGCAAAAAAAATCACTTTTGTTGTATGTGAGAAAATAGAAATATTATTTATTTTATTCTGTTTTTATATTTGTTGTTATAGCGGCAACAGAAATACATCATCATCATCAATTTCAATTGTCTAACTACCACGGTTTATGAGATACAGTCTGGTAGCAGACGGACCGATGGACAGATGGACCGACATCCGCCCATCTGTCCCGTTCTACCCTTTGGGTACGGAACCCTAATAATAAGCAAAACAAAAATTATAAATACCAGGTTCACATGAAACATGGCGCCACCAGAAAGACAGAATAAACAAACATGTTGAAATAAAACAAACAACGATCGGAACACAATATTTACGAGTATTTTGGTTTCATTTTCGTGTATGTTTTGAACACAAACAAACATCTAGAGAAAGTTCACTGACATTATCTCATTTCTATTGAATGACATGTTGTTTTTATGTCAAGTTTATTTGTTAAATTGTTATCACTGTCATTCATATTATTTGCATACTAGCTTTTGCCCGCGACTTTGTCGGCGTAGGTTTTTTACCCACGATCTTGTTACGTCTTTGGTTACACTGCTCCGCTCTTGTGTGTTGCAGCGTGATGTTACATAGTCTATACTATTCCTAATAAATCTGGCTATCAATTATACACAAAAAAAAATCCCAATCTGACTGGTACTTGCAGAGATGAACGCGTTTAAACAAACAAAAAACTGTTTAGCCTTATATAGCTAATTAGTGTAGATTGTAAAAATCATACGGCATTGTGAACATAGTACGAGCTACTGGTTACCAGGCTTTCATAGAGAGAGAAGAACATTCTCGCAATACGAACCTATTCCAAGAGAACTGCAGTCTGTATCAAACTCCTGCTCATTTTTATGACGTAGGTATAATTGGGAAGGATTCTCCCGATGCCCGTTCGGTAGCCAATCTCGAAGGAAACTAGCAAAGGCAGAAGATGTTATAGTGTGTGCACTAACAGAGGGGCGCTCTCAATTTCCTACCTCTCATAGTCCGATGAGAAGGCAATCTAAAACTACCGGAAAATAAATCACTTTTTTTCCTTACCTTAAGTTCATGATTATGGAAAAAAATATTTAGCCAGTTAGCAAAATTGATGGGGGAACTGACTGACGAGGGTACGCCAGACATTCTCAAGCACTGTCCACCCGCGTTGGGGTTTTCAATGGAATGCCAAGTAGTATTTATAGTATTTATTTTATTATCATTGGATGGGAAACAACGGACTGACGGGCAATCTGAGAGTCCTTGCAAATGCGATGCCTTCCCAGAGACAAAGTTGTAATGTCACACAGCAACGCTGCTTAGCGGCAGGAATAGTTATGGTGGTAGTACTTCCTAGGACGAGCTCCTTCACAAAGAGCAGCTCTGCTACTTTTAAATTGCATGCCCATTTTTTGCATGGATATGCTCATTTGTTTGATTTACTGTCACGGGTCATACATGTAAACCATATTAGTTACTTGTCACGTTGCGTAAGTAGTGAAAGTGATTCAGAGAAAGGAGTATTGTGCTCCTATAGATCAGATAAATCATGACTTGGTAGACTTTCGAACGTGAACAGAAATATCCATTTTGCAAGATTAATATAACTTTCATTGACTGAAACTGACATAGCATTGTTCTCATATTGTACTCGTAGATTTAACGGGTACATGAGTGATGTAACCTAAATTTATATTTTATGAATTTTAAAAGACTATAGAAGAAAGGATTTTAACTGCCTCGGTAACCAAGAGGTCTTGGATTTGATTCCCAGGTCGAGCAAAAAGTGTTATTGGGTTTTTCTATGAAATTTTCAGTAGCAGTTTTTTTTGTTTTTTTTTTTTTGTACCCAGTTAATGGCAATAGGCTCGCCCCCTGTTGAATGGGACCTAAACATCCCGGCGAACTGTGGGTGTACATTGGTATACCTCTGCCTAACCCTTCGGGGAATACAGGCGTGATGGTATGTTTGAAAGAGTGTTCATAGAACTTCTTACTCGTTGCTTCTCCATAGAAACTTACTGTTTGGATCGGGAAAAAAGGTTCAATTTTCTGACTGACTGACTTCTTGACAATTCAAATCGTTTGTCTATATTTGAGTTTGTCTATTAATCGCTAGGGTTCCGCATGAGGTGTTGGCTCTAATTTCCAGGTTGGAAAAGAGTCATTGGGTTTTTCCATCAAGAATTTCTCAGTAGAAACCGGAGTTTCTATTTGTGCCGATTGATGGCAATCGGCTCGATCCCTATTACTTGGGACTTGAACATAACTGTCTAAATGTCAGTGTAAAATCTGAGTGTATCAATAGGTGAAAACTTGGAGCGTTCTCATTATAATCTCAGCCGCAATTTGATAAAAATGAATGTATGTAAAATGAAAGTTATTACACCTACATTTTTGACATTGATTGTTGCTGATATCATTTCGCGACTAGATTTAGTAAGTATTTATTTAAAAGAATTGGCCTTTTGATAATTAAGTGATCAAAATTAATGTTTCTAAAATGTCATTGTCACAAAAGATGGCCTCTAATAATTATCTCCTTTCACCCTCGCTTGGGGAGATCTAACGATGAATAAATTCTTGATATTCGTTAACTATGCACAAAAATTAAATACGTAACTAGCTTATGCCCGTGACTTTGTCCTCGTGAATATTGGCTATAACTTTTTACACGGAACTCCAAAATTGGTTGTGTTGTTTTCGACTTTAATATATTAATTTATAGAACAGTTTATACTCGTACGAGTATTGTCTCCACTTAAGAACTGACTACTCATAGAATTAACTGTATTCCACATTGTTTGTATTGTTTGAAGAGGTCGATTACAGTCATTACAAACTTCAATACTGTAGATATGATTACCAGTAGGGACACCTAGTTTGAATGATGACTGTCTAGAAAAATCATGTGGTGAGCTACCTAGAGCAATAAAACAAGCGAACCTATTTAGATGTAAAATTTAAAAAAACGTTCTAAATCTAGTCGCAATCTGAACTTAGCGACAATCAATATTAAAACATTTAGGTAAATTACATAGGAAGTCTTGACAGATTAAAACTGAGAAAAGGTTGCGATCGTTCTTAATAGTTACTAGAATTCCCTGATCTCCTACGGCGATCTTCTCCTACTTACCCCTGTCCTGTAAAAGTAACCAAAATACTATAGGATAGACAAAGTCAAGTCGTATATTTCGATGAGACCATTAAAAGGCACGTCATATACAAGAAAAATAAATTTAATCTAGTTGCCCCTTCAAAAAAGTAGTTTTTTAAAGAGGAGAATAGGTAAGAACCTCTTTGTACTTTTAAGGTTGTGCAACTGCGGGTTAATTTTTTCATTTAAAATTCAATCATGATTCGAATGACACTTGTTGCCTGTCATCTATTATCCTAAAAACGTTATTGTTGTTTTCCTCGGAAACAGTACTTTTTTCGGGATGAAACGTACCCTATGTCCGTTTCTATACACCTAACAACGTATATGCAAAATTTCAGGATGATGGGTTCAGTGGTTTAGGCGTGAGAAGGTAACAAACAAACAAACATGTCACACAGGATTACTCGTACTTCCAATTTAAAAATCGAATTGCTAATATTTCTTTTTTGCATTCATGCTCGTACTAGGCTCCTAGTATCGTCACAAAAAAGACGAAAATCGCATTACTGTAACGTAACATAGTTCGAATATTCGTGGTGCGAGTGTCCGTGGCAGCCATTACAAATTGGAGACGTTACATGTGAACAAAAGTAATCTTGTTCATAAATCACAATCTCAATCATAATCGGCTAACCTTTTACAAACTGGAATCCGACGGTGCGCTGTTAGGGTCAAACTTCTAAGTGATTTCAATGAATCAATTTTGTTTCTTCCTTTTAATGATCATAGACTGTATTCTATCTATAGAAATAAACGAAATTAAAACGTCTGTTTGTATTGTCAAAATAACAACTTTTCAAAACAACACACAATAATTGAAAATTTTAAGTAACCCCCGACAGAGGAAGAAAAGTACCTACCGCAGCTGGCAAAAGAGCTGATAACTTTAAAACCTCTAAACCGATTTCCATCAAACATAGCTAAGAACACTCCCGACTAATTCACCTTTCAAACAAAAAAAAATAATAATATCGGTTCATGCGTTCGGGAGCTACGATGCCACAGACAGACACATACACAGACTGGTAAAACTTATAACACCCCGTCGGTGTTACGTCGGGGGTTAAAAATAAATAATTATAAATGTTTACAATGGCAGATATCTGATGTTATAATGTAAAACTATGGGTGATTTATTTTAGAAAAAGAGTTTGGGTTCCTTGTAAAAAATGAAAACCACCCAGGTATCTGTAAACCGAAATTCACGCGGACAAAGGCACGGGCATAATTAAGCTACAAGCTCTATTCTATAATTAACTACATACCATCACGCCTGTATTCCCCGAAGGGTTTCGGCAGAAGTGTGCCAATGTACATACACCCACAGTTCTCGGTATGTTTTAGATCCCATGTAATAGGAAGCGAGCCTATTGCCATTAACCGGGCACAAAACCTAACTCCGAGCTGCTACTCCGAAATTCCTAAAGGAAAAACCCAATAACACCTTGCTCCACCTAGGAATCGAACCCAGGAACCCATGCTCATCAGTCGCGCCTGCGACCACGAGACCAACGGGGCAGTTCTATAATTAATATAAGGCATAAAATCGCTGGCAATGGGACAAGTGCCCAAAAGCATGACAGTATTGTTACGTTGTATCGCAAAGCTGATAAAATAATGCGTTCTCAACAGTCGTCCTTGCGACTAACGAAGTGGTGAATCTGAAGGCTCCTTTGCTTGCTTCGGCACCGGAGCGGGGCGGGTATCGTGCGACCGACAGACGATTGCCATTTTTCATACAGTTGGCACTCAACTCCTGCCGTCGTGCGTGCACGACACCGGTGCCGTAACACGTTCTGGACGCGTAAATTTTTTAATTCTCTTTTGTCCTACTTCTGAGCAGAGGCCTCCTTCCACTCCTTCCATCCTTGACGCTTGTGTGCCTCATCTTTCCAGTTTTTAAGGAACCCATCCAGTCCATCTCCTCCGTGGCCTGACACGACCTCGACTCACTGCCTCAGAGCACCAGCTTTGAAAAAAGCACCTGCACCGCTCTACCTCTTTAGCACTTAAAGAGCCCTAAAACATTAAACAATAAAATATCGAAATCGATATTAAAACCACTGAAGACAATGACTTATTACAAATACCAGTAAATCCTTCCAAATGAGACAATCATAGTAAATACAAGTGCTTACAATAAGTGCGGCGATAAGATAAGCGCTGCCTCCTAGACGGCAACACTGACACATATTGTAAACATGACATAAATCATTATCGTATAGTGGCCGCTACGAGTCGTGAGCATAAATGTCAATTTATTTTTTTGATTTTTGGGTTTCATTCTGTGGTTTTTGGGTCGCCGACGCTTCACGCGATTGGTCCATTAGTTCAACTGATTGCGTGCAGCGTCGGCCACCCAAAAAACACAGAAAGTAACCCAAAAACACCAAAATAAAATTGACACTTGTGCTCACGACTCGTGGCGACCACTATATCTACTGTGTCAGCGATAAGAACTACAACAACCACGTGCTTGGTGAGCTTAGGTCTGCCAAAATGAACTAATCCACATCAATATTATTCTCTCATTTAAAAGTAATCGTATCGTATTTCACGAAATCAAATGATTTTTAATATTTTTTGTTAGTTATTTGTAGACCTATTTGAAGCATAAGTTTTTTGTAAACGTACGCAGATTATTTTAAAATCTACAATATTATGTTGATACTTCCTGTAGTCCTAAGGCTGGTTTTAACTTGGCCACAGACAAAGCATAGCCATCCAACGTAGCAATGCCGTCTTTTGCACACATGTCCAATTGACGGTGATGCAGAGGAATTTTTTGATGCTATCAGATAGATTGTAGTGTAACACTTTTGGCATATTGAATTAGTTACGTAAATGTAATCAAACTGTTTATTTCAGTATTTAATTATTGTGAGACGCTAGCTAAGGACCTTTAACTTTTGGCCTGTGGACGGTGAGCAATGGGTAGCTCACCGTCCTTACGTTGCATAACGACAGGCCGTGTCGACGGCACGTTCGTGTTCCACGCGCGCCTCAAAGAGATGTCAGCAAAAGGAAGGGGCCACTGAGGGCCGATGCCTGCCGGGGCTGCGGGTTGTTCGCAAGAGATACCGCGCCCCCGGAACGCAAAGGGCACAAGAGGGAACATGGGTGGGTTTTAGTCAGTAAAAGTCTGACACTCCCTCCCGCCCCGCCCAGGGCGGGAGAAGTTATTTGATGATTTCCCACCCACCAAAAAAAAAAAAAAAAAAAGGACCTTTAACTTTGACTTCCGCACGAATAAAGTCACAGGCAAAAGCTAGTTCATAGGAAATAATTATACATTATTGCATCACCATTTCATTTAATATGTCATATTTCAGTTATTTATTAAAATACTGTTTAATTACTTAATTTACTTCGTTCAGCTACTTAATTAGACACAGGTAGATACACAATCCTATTCAAAAGATAGTCTTTATCAGTAATAAGCGATACAAATCACGGAATTAATAGTAGACACTAATGATAGTGTTATCAAAATACCTACTTATGTCGCCAAAAAATTTGCTATACTCTTTAAAGACAGTGTTCACACCACAAAGCTGTAATTGTTGGCTGGAAACAGAATAACAGGGTAGATGACACCACTAATCAATTGACGTACTTTTTATGAGCTGTCAAAACGCGATTCCTTCATCGATTTTGTATGACAATACTAAACTATGACGTCACATTTTTGTCATCTCAATTTACTAACTTTTTATTGATTTCAAAGAAAATAAAAATCGATTTTATAGTTATTTAAAAATTACCGGGTTTTCAGGGTTAAAATAAACTGCTTTTTTAAAGAAGTTGTGTCTTGTATTATTTGGCAACTTTGGGGGGCTAACTAATCCAAGATCCCTAGGGGTCCTAATAAAAAAATTCTACTGGTCTTTGAGTTTATTTCTGCCAAAACACGCCAACCCGCAGCCACTTAATAATTTAATAAATTACCTACTATTAGAGCTGTTTAATGTTCTTCTTAAACTTTTAATTTAAGTAGATTTGAACATAATCAATATGACTGGAAATCGATCAATACAATAGTTAAGAAAAGGTTGAGCAGATTATAAGTCTGTCTAAAAAGTCTTGACGCCGCCGCGCCGGTCTGCACACAGCCTTAGAAGAAAATTATAACAACATTCCGCATTTCCTTCATTTGGGATTGCCCCAACATAATTATACCTACAAAGGTTTGATGAGTTACCTTTGTCTTGTAGATACAGGTAAATCTGCCAGGTTGGTCTTGTTTTCGCAATTATAGCTGCTGAGTGTGGGCTTCTTGGGTCAATTCCTAGGTTAGGCAAAGTGTGATTGGGTTTTCTAACTAGCAGCTCGGAGATTGGGAGTTGTTGGTGTGACACCCCTGTATTTCGAAAAGTACGATAAGCCGTTGTTTCTACGTCTGACTTCTTACCGGTCGTATCGGATTGCCGTCCCATCGGACTATGAAAATGATGGAAGAGGGAGTGCAGCTGTGTTTGTGCATAAACTTGTACATTATAATATCTCCTTTAAGATTGGCCGCCGTGACAGAAAGGTCGGGAGAATAATACTACCTTCTATAATGATTTGTTGGGTACACGATCAAGTTCGAATGGTATTCAAATAAAAGAAACTATGTTTTATTAAATATTAATCATGAATAAAAAAGACATTAAAATATTAAAGGATATAGGTATGTTAATAGCTAGCTTTTCGTTATGTAACTTATGGAAAGGAAATTCCTGAGCCATGATATCATCTTTAAACATTTTGTTAATTAACCATCAAATGAGATTCGGCGGGTCACTTCAGCCGGAGACCCAGTGACCGATGGGCAAAACCAGGTGGTGGAGAGATGGCGTAGACGGGCATCACGAGGGCAGGTTCGAGGTGGCACTATATAAGAATACCTGGACAGACTTGGGGAAGGCCTTGTCCAACCAGTGTGTCTTTATAGGCTAAATAACCCGTCCACACACGAGTCAGATTAGCATACGAAGGGTTCCACACCACTGTACAATATTATACAAAAAATACGTTTCTTGTGAGGGGTCTTTTAATTTGTAACATTCATATATTTGTTGTTATTACGGTCATAGAAATAACAAGAATAAAATGTTGAGAGGATAGAATACCTACCCCGACCTTAACGGTGAAGTTCTTCAAAAAGGTCGGGTGCGCAGTACCCGTAACCGGCGTACTTGTATGACCAGATGTATGAACGTGGACGAGGCCAAAAGATCGTAGTAAGTGGCGTTCTGTGGTTTCTGCCTACCCCCATGGGAAAATGGCAGATGAAGGATAGGATCTGGTTGATTGTGTATGTGAGTTTATATGTTTATAAATGCACTCACGATACAGAAGAAATTCCTAAAGAAGGACAACATTACGTACCATCACGCTTGTATTCCCCGAAGGGTTAGGCAGAGGTGTACACCTACAGTTCGCCGGTATGTTTAGGTCCCATGTAATAGGGGGCAAACCAATTGCCATTAACCGGGCACAAATTCTAACTCCGAGCTGCTATTGAGAATTTCATAGAAAAACCCAATAACACTGCTCGACCTGAAAACTTAATCCAAGACCTCCAGCGTAGCAGTCACGTTTAGAACCACTAGACTAACGAGGCAGTCAACTAATATAACAGGGATAACTTTTTTTTAAGAACGTCATAGACATTACTTATAAAGTGTTATTGGGTTTTTACATTACGAATTTATCAGCAGCAGCCCGGAGCTTGGAAGTTGGTGGTGTGACACCCCCGTGCCTCGAAAAGCACGTAAAGTCGTTGGTCCCGGCTGTCATTCGTAGATCTTTGACAGTCGTTACGGATAGTCAAAAGCCAGAAAGTCTGACGACCAGTCTAACCAAGAGGTATCGTGTTGCCCAGTAACTGGGTTGTTGAGATCAGATAGGCAATCGGTCCATATAAAACACTGGTATTTAGCTGCATCCGGTTAAACTGGAAGCCGATCCCAACATAGTTGGGAAAAGGCTAAATAGATGATGATGATACACATTGCTCATACACATTGCAAGGCTCAAGAATTTCATCCCAATGCAGCAACGCCTTAGCTATTACCTCACCGCACATGCTCACGACTCCTTTACACTTAACTTCAGTAAAACTAATCGCACTATATTATTGTATGACACGATCATGACTTATACTATTGTCATACAAATTATTTTACGTAATCTTCTAAGTATTTTGTATGAGTGGCGCTTCGTTGTAGATGTATGTCAGAAGATGACACACTTTCAAGTATTTCTTTGTGTAAAGGCTGTATGTATTATTTTAGAATTTTTCTCTATAGAAGCTATAACGAAAAACCTACCAAGCGCCTAGGGGAGTTCCGTACAATATTTAACACTACATACAAAAAATACGGTTTTTTTTTCCGATGGGAAATCATCTAATAAATGACTTCCCCACTCTTCGTGTCAGACTTTTACTGACTAAAACCCATCCACGTCCTTGTGCTCTTTGTGGTATCTCTTTCGAACAACCCGCAGCCCGGGCAGGAACCGGCCCTGAGTGGCCCTTCTAAAATTGATGACATCTCTTTGAGGCGCGCGTGGAACACGAACGCGCCGTCGACAAAGCATGATTCTTATTTGGGGAGCCCTTTTTAATTTTATATATCTTATTTTTATAATTTATTTTTATATTTTTAAAATTCTCAGTGCAATCTACCGAATCTATCTAATCTGTTTGATTATTGAATGTAGATAAAAACACAGATGCCAATTGAAAGTCGTGTAATTCGTTACGTTTAAACAATTTGATCTCAACTTGCTTTCGATTGGTTTCATTGAATTAAAATTGAACTCTATCAATCAATCAATCAATCAATGTGAATGTTTTGAGATGTTTGGCAATAGGCCAAAAGTTCTGTCATAAGAAAAAACTTATTTGAAAATAGCTGGACTATCCCGTAGAAATCTCGCTCGGTGAATTTAGATGAAGTGGGTTGTCAACCCACCTGACGTTAGGAATTATCAACTCTACTGCTATTGATAAGACCTTTTTTATTTTCCAGGTGTTCACAAACGCAACTCCAGAACATTGGTGCGCCCCACCTTCAGAACTAGACAATCTAGGCCTTCCAGATGACCTGCTACGTTCGTTGACAGTACCAGGAGAGCATGGAACATACGAGTCATGTCAAGCGTACGATATTGACCCCAAGAAGTTGCGCGAGGCCCTGAGAGATTACGTTGAAGAAAGGTAACTTTCATTTATGTGTGCCTGGTAGTTACACTTAAAATGGTAATCATCTTGAGCGCCAGGATGAACTCCATAATATTAGGTTTTGGCTGTAACATGCATAAATGGGCTACAGTCACTGTTTTAAGGTGGAATATTCAAAAATATAGCGGCTAAATGGAGCTATATTATAGCCCTTTCTTACATAAATAATAATATACTTGTAGGACAATATCCGTATTTAATTTTATAATGCTGAAAAGTAAGCTATGGTTGAACGGCGGACCGATTCCTAAAAAAATATTTCAATTAAAGGAAACTACGTTATCCCTAAGTATAGATTATATTCTATCACTAACAAAAACTAGAGATGCGTCTTAAAATTCACATGGTCGAAGTTGTTGACAAAAGCTGGCGTCGACAAACGGCACAAATAAACATACCTAATTATAATCTTGTTAGCATTGGTTCACACGACTAATTAATTATTAGTGGCAGTTCAGTGCTCCAGGCTAGTGGCAGTTGGCAAACTATTCCATAGTTAATTAGATTTTTAATTTAGGCCAAGTATTTTAGTCTTTCTCTGCCAGAAATACACCGACATGAATTGAGAATAAATATTCAATTTCAGTGATTGATATTTTAATTTAAGAGTCTCTCTATATACAAAATAATGTAGTCTAGTTATAGTTTGGTAAATAAGTACCACAAAATTCGTTGAAATTTTGTAAGAATGATAAGGGCACTAATATTTATTTATTTATTAAAGCTTTATGCACAAATGTAAAACAAAATACACCGTACAAAGGCGGACTTAATGCCTTAGGCATTTTCTACCAGTCTACCTAGTAATATCCTAGTAATATCTAGGCTTGCGGTTAGCCGGTATAAAAGAAAAGGATTTCACATTACTATCGTATACTAACTTATTTTTATATAAGTAATATGCACATCATTATACTGTATAACAATAAAAACATTTAAAATTATTAAAAAACAAGTGTTTTTATCTACAAAATTATCTAAAGCACGACTTTTCGATTTTTTGTATTATTTAGCTAGTATTCAATGAATGAAATTCTCAGGAGCAGCTCAGAGTTAGGACTTGTGCCCGGTTAATGGCAATAGGCTCGCCCCCTAATACATGGGACCTAAATATACCGGCGAACTGTGGGTGTACATTGGTCCTTCGGGGAATACAGGCGTGATTATATATGTATATTCTACAGTTCGACAAAAATACGACTGTTCTATAGCTATTAATAGTCACACAATTTTAATAAACTAAATAAATAATAACAATATTATGATAATGATACGGGTATTTTCAATTTAAAAATCAATCTAATTTTCGCTCTGGCACTTAAGCCCTCAGTAATACAATCAAACCAACCGATTGATACGAGTAACAAAAACAAATGAACACGTTGTATGAAAATTATATTTGGGTTGAAGCTTACTTGAAAGTAGAAACTCCAATGTCGACTGCGTACTTGATACTCGTGCACCTTCGTGTAGGATTAAGACCTATTCAAATATGTAGGTATGGCAAAGTATTTGGAGTACCGCAATCGCTGCACGAAAACCCACCGTATGAACGGAGTCTTCTAAAAAGCGATCTGCAGATCGATCCCTGCCCGAAATCAGGGAGGTGATTCTTGTACTTTTAGGAGCGATTGCAATCTAATCTTAATCTGTCAATAATATGTCTAATTCACCGAAATTTTTTGACATTGATTACTGCTACGATAAGATTGTTATGCAGATAAATATTTAAATTTTCGTCTCGCTAAACCAATTGACTATTTATACCGGCTATGAGCTAGGACAGATTTGAAATTATGTCAAAAATTTTTTTTTGATTGTTACTTCGCTTGCCTTGTCTTGCCTCGCCAGTGGAACTCAATATATCAGTTTCATTGGAGCTTCTTTTGGACTATGTATTTTATCTATTATCTTAAAAAAAAATTGTCCACTCGTGACAAAGCTTGTGACGCGAATGGTATTAGAAGATCGAAAATACACGACTTGTTTGTTTTAATGAATTTTTTACTATGATTTTTTGTCACACCACAACATAAGATATTTATCTTCGTCTTAACCACAGCCGTAAGTACCTAATCTTAAAATAAACACACAAAAAAGATAATTAAACAAAGTCGAAACAAACTTGTCACTCCTATATTGTAATTAATTGTATATTTACAGTCCATTTATATTAATAATTATAATTTTATAGTTCTAACGAGCCATTTAACAAGTCATCCATCAAAATGTTGACAAAAAACGTCAAACACGTGGTTTTTAATTGAAGAAGCAGACATCTTGTAATTTAAGAATTTATGTTCCTAGAATTTTTGTATTGAAAAAATCTTGGCGTATTTGGTGTAAGCTGTGCCACGAGATCTGTCTGTATGTTTTTTCTTTTTATTTGTTTTTGAGTTTTTTTACAAACAGATAATTATACCAAACCCATCGTATCCTATGTAATTTACATCTTTGGTCACTGCTCCACTCCTATGGGTCGTAGCGTCATGTTATAATAGCCTAAACTATTCTTCATGAATTTAAATACACAAAAAGAATATTTCTAATTCGACTTTTAGTTCCAGAGACTAGCGTGTGTTAACAAACATTCAGGAAAACTCTTCAGCTTTATGTTATTACTAGCTAACCTAACCTCGATTTCGTTCGCGTTGTATTTTCATTCGTGTTAAGTTACATCTTTAGTTACTGTTCCGCTCCTGTGGGCCGTAGCGTGATGTTATATAGCCCCTTCCTCGATAAATGGACTACCTATTGAACACTAAAAGCTTTTTTCAATTCGAGAGTGCTATTCTTCAGATTTACGCGTTCAACTAAACAAACAAACTCTTCAGCTTTATAATATTAGTATAGATAGTAGTACCATAGTAATTAAATTGTCGTTTATCGTCATGCGGAATAATAAAGAACGAGTATAAAATTAAGTAAGTAAGTACATATATGAGTAATTAAGAAATAGGACTGGAGGACCATTAGCTTAATGCATTGGATGACTTTTTATCACAAATAAACAGACACGATATAGCCATTACGGAAATTGGGCACTAGACACCAACTGTATGAATAAAAATTATTGTTAGTATGTTTGTCTTTTGTGAAGTGGTGGATGAAAAAAAAGACCAGGAGCGAAGGCGCTCCCAGCAACTAGTTAATCAACAATTTCAGTAAACTACTCTGAAGAAACACAGTCATTATTTTAGACGTAAAACTCCGATTAATTTTCAATTAATTGTAATCTAAGCTTTTAGTTGCTTTTTAAAATAGAATAATAAAATTGTTAGTCAATTGAGCGAGCAATAAGTAATGTTACAGTTTACTATTGCCATACAAAATGTATGGGGATTTGCGTTTTGGCAACTCATATAAAGGGAGTTATTGTGGTGTTGTTTACTTCCCTATTGACAACAGCGTTCTCTCTTTAATTTTTATGCTGTCCTAGTAATTATAATGAAAGATTTCTTTAGCGGATTGGAGCTTTAGTTTCTGATGCATACGTCATTGTTCACAGAAAAGTGACAATCAAAGAAGGTAACACGTTTCATACGGTGAAAATATATCAACTGGTGGCAGTCAGCGATGAACTGCAGAATGATTTGGTGAGTACATTTAATACTATTGTAAGATTAACGGATAAAAATAAAAGCACCTAGTTAAGTTAATTATAAATCCATGTTTCCTTACGATGTTTTCCATCGCCAATGTCAATGATGTCCAAGATAACTTAAAAAGTACATGTCACATGAAATAGGAAAAGTCATGTTGGTACTTGCCCGTGCCCGGTTGTGAACCCACAGCCTCCTGATTGATAGGGCCCTTTTAGGACTGGATCATCATGATAAAATATTTATTTATCCCAATTTCCAGATATCAAACATCACGAACGCTGTGCTCTCAGTGAGGAGGAACACCACGTCACCATGTGCCAATGGATGGCGATTCAGTACGGACCAGTACCAGGATACCCTGGTTACAGATGTGAGTGTGATTTGGGTCAAATGCCTATTGACTTGTAACTGCTTCTTCTTTAAAAATCATTCTCGGAGATTTAAGCCGACGATATAACCTTTAAATAAGGAGCTGACCAGACCCACGTTTCGAGCTTCTTGTAGAACGCGGAGGAGCACAAACTCTCTTTACCTAAATTCACTAAAGAGACTTTTGCAGAATAGGCCGACTGCTTAGCGGTAGATACGAGGCTAGTACCTATTAGAGATCTATAAGCTACTATAATTCCTACTTTTTCTATTTGTCATTTGGAGTGTTTATCAAAATTCCCAACCAAGAGGTGTCGCGTTGCCTAGTAACTGGGTTGTGGAGGTCAGATAGGCAGTCGCTCCATGTAAAACACTGGTACTCAGATGTATCCGGTTAGACTGGAAGCCGACCCAAACATAGTTGGGAAAAGGCTAAGGAGATGATGATAAGTGTTTATCAAAATTAATGACAGTTTTTTTTTATTATTCGTCTCAAATCTCTACTTAGTATTAAACAAAGTCACTTCCCGCCGTCTTTACGCTTATATCTTTTAAAATACGCAACGGATATTAATGCGATTTCCAACAATTGATAGAGTGATTAGAATATCACGCTACCATCAAAGGGAGCGAAATAATAATTGAAGACGTAGCTGAACTCGGGTGGCACCGCGTTCACCCGGGTTTATAGCTAGCTCAGAAATTTAATAAAACATATGTATTATTATTTTATTTACAGTTTTTTTTGGTCTGCGATATGGACTGGCTACCTAGAATGTGCAACACTCTCTTCTGGGTCGGGTCTATATTTGGCAACCTCTTCTTTGGCTGGATGTCTGACAGGTAAACATTCCGTTATTATTTCTACACACAACATCATTATCACATCAGCCAAACGACGTCTATTGCTGGATATAGGCCTCCCCTAAATATAGCCACAATGACCGGTCCTGCGCTACCTGCGTCACCTTTTCAACACACATACTCAAAAAGAATTTACCTTTTAAAGCTAAAAACATCTATCTTTTGCAGCCTAAAAACCTTTAATTTTTCATAATTTCTGCAGGTACGGCCGCCGTCCCACAATTCTTCTGATGGTCTTCCTAGAAGTTCCTCTGGCTATAGCATCATCATTCGCCACGTCGTTTTGGACATACGTTGGGTTACGAGTAGCTGGTGGACTGTTCTTCCCAGCATTGTATCAGCTGCCTTTTATTTTGGCGTTGGAGCTGATGCCGCCTGGACAACGAAATCATACGGGTGAGAAAAATGCTTTGTGTTTTATGCAAAATAGTTAGGTTGGACTCGTGGTCGCCAGCGCGACTGATGAGCATAGGGTCCTGGGTTCGACTCCCAGGTCGAACAAGTTTTATTGGGTTTTTCCATTAGGAATTTCTCAGTAGCAGCTCGGAGTTAGGATTTGTGCCCGGTTAATGGCAATAGGCTCGCTCTCTATTACATGGGACCTAAAATATACCGAGGAACTGTGGGTGTACATTGGTACACTTCTACCTATCCCTTCGCGGATTATAGGCATGATAGTATGTATGTACGTAATTGGGTTGGAGCTCAAAATCCATCTTTAATTTTAATAGTATTATTGTTGCTGTAAGCAATGATGAGGTGAACAAAGAATGGACCGGATGCAAATTATTTTGTGGATAATCAGTAACCTGTGTTGGTGCTAACAATATCTTATGGAAAAGCTAATTAACACAGTTGCGTTAAAATTTCACCAATAAAGAGCCGGAAGGCCAATTCTCCAAACGTTCAAAATTTAGTCGCAATCTCATCTCGGAGATAACCATTTTTAAAAGTTGTTAGCTTTTTTGATAGATTGAGACAGACTAGATTGCGATTGTTTCCAAAAGCTAATAGAATGCCCCCTGCTATTGCATTCTTTTGATCTTCAATTATTTTTCTTATTCCAGGTATTGTTGTCGGAATGTTATTCGCTGGTGGAATGTGTCTGTTGTCTCTGCTAGCTTATGCTGTGCAAGACTGGTACCGTCTGTCCTTGGTCACCACATTCCCTTTCATATTGTTGTATGGGTAAGTTAAACAGTTGTTTTATATATACATTTTACAAAAAGTAATATTATTAGTGTAACCTTTAACATTATTATGTCGACATTTGGACCTCTTTAAAGAAGGTCATACGACCTAAGTATAAGTAACTCCTATGACGTACAAGTTTTTTTAGCAATGTATTGCAAATTGATAACTTATCGGTTACTTATTTTTTCTTTAAAGTTAATACAAATAAAAGGGCATTCATCTTGAAGTTGGTTCCTACTTGTGTTTCTTGATCCTTGCCATAAGGTCCCTTGGACTATGACGATGTATAACGTCCGTAATGTATTGTGTATCGATAGATCTAAGTCATCGACTTCTTTTACAGATATTACTGGCTCATACCTGAATCTCCAAGGTGGCTGGTTGGTAGAGGCCGAATAGCCGAAGCAGAAAAAGTTCTCAGAAATCTCGCAAGAAAAAATGGTATACACCTGGAAAGAGGTTTCTTATTAGACCTGCATGTAAGTAATAAATAACCCACTGTGTAAAAAGTAAGAGCATAATTTCTCAAGTCGCATCTTAAGTTGTATCTGAAATTATCAATAATTTACCTTTGCAGAAGAAAATTAAAGAAGAAGAAGATGCAACACTAGAAGAATTAGCAACGATGTCAAACATGAACGGCCATGTAACAGGATACACAGAACTACCAGAAAAAGATGAAAATCTTGACCGAAGAATAAGCAACATGCTAACATTCAAGCCAGACCTATCAAAAATATCAGAAACTGAAGAATCTAACAAAAACTTAGAGAAGATAATAGCTTTAGAAGTAGCAGAAATCGTAAATAAAAAATCCAGGTTGAGAAAAGTAGAGAAAGAGGAAGAAAAAGAACAGAATATTACAGAAGCAACAAATCTAAATGCCGAACATCAGCAAAAAGCAACACAGACTGAGTACTCTAAATCACCAGCGAGCACACTTAGGAGAAAGTCTTTACAGTTAGTAAGTAAAATATTTATCCACGAAGATGGAGAAGAAGATATTGTGGAGAATAAAAGAATGGACGATCAGAATTCAGAAGGAGATTGTAAAGCTTCTCCATTAGATGTTTTTAGATATCCGAATATAAGGAAGAAGTTTTTCATTCTAACATTTGATTGGGTGGCTCTGGGAGTCGTGTATAACAGCATGAGTTATAATACTCCTAATTTGGGTGTCAACGATTATTTGGCGTTCTTTATTGGTAAGTTATACTCGTAGTAGTACAGATGTGTAGTATTTCGTTGGAATATCTTTAATATTCTTAAACTCTAATAGCAATAATCCCAATTACCTACCACTTGTTTTTGATAAAAATATTTAAAAATGACGCAATGCTTTCCAACTGACAAAAATATGCATATTAAATATGCAAAACAGACAGATTTATGTTATAATCAACGTGTAATCGTCAATCCACATTTTCATCTATCCACGAGGTACCTGTAACCTCGAAATTATTATTCGTGAAGTGCTAGTTTCAATTCACATTGTAGTCCATTAACAGTGTGCTCTTATTTCAGGTGGCGCCGTAGAAATACCTTCTTACTTTATAGCGTGGCGCTGTATGGAGCGGTTCGGTCGTCGCTGGGTGCTCTGTGTCTTCATGTGCGTCGGAGGAGTCGCCTGCATCAGCTGTATTCTTGTTCCTGAATGTACGTGGCTTACTGATATGATTTTTTGAGCCCAAAATAATTCATTTTTGGCTTCAGAAGTCACGAATTGCTTAAATACAATGGTTGACAAGTTGAATTCTCTGTGTTATTACACTTTTATACAAGCGCCGATTGATGTTTAGTGTTAGAAACCAAAGAGGAAGGGGTAGTAATTGCACCCTTTGTCCCCAAAGGGAGCAATTACCACACCTTGCTCTGTACTGTACTGTATTGTATCTTCTTCTCATTATATAATATCCTAAACCAGTTCTGTCTAATACAGCAATGATGACTTTGTCATCCAGTTGCTGTGTTTCGATGTTGTATGTAGGTAAATACTGTGTCTGTAAGGACAGAAATTAACTTTTTAACTCAAGTAAAGCTGCGGGTAAGGCTTCAAAAATTACTTGAAGATCATTACAATATTACAACTATGAAAAATTTCTTCAACAGCTTGGCCATGGATAACAGTAGCTCTGTCAATGCTGGGACGGTTGTTCGCTGCTTCATCATTTGCGGTTTTCTATGTGCTAATTGGAGAATTGTTACCGACTGTATTGAGAGCCCAGGCTATGGGGGCAGCTTCGTTTATATCTGGATTGGGGTTACTGGCTGTTCCATACATAGTGCATTTGGTAAGTTCATTGACATTTACATAATTACTCGAAATACACTGCGGTTTCAACCACATTACGTCTTTGATTACTGTTCCGTTCCCGTGGATTATAATGTAATTAGTCTATAACCTTACTCGATAAACGGGCTATATAAGTATAATGCAAAAAGATTGTATTCATCGGATCAGTCGTTCCTCGTTTAAAAGAACTCTTCGGCTTCATAATGCTAGTAGTATCGATTTTGGAACAATGTGGCCACCCACTGGCCTCAAGTTGTATTAAATTGTACCATCTATTTCAATCTAATATCTAGTATTATGGCATTTTAATATTCACGTAGTATTTTTCTTTACTTTCAGGCTATCTACTCCAGAGCATTACCACTTATCATAATGGGTGTGCTAAGTGTAATGGGAGGAATCACCTCTCTCTTCCTACCAGAAACCCTGAATCAGCCATTACCACAGACCCTGGGTGATGGAGAGAGTTTCGGTAGAGATTTTAAAATATTAAGCTGTGTTGAGAGACCAAGTGATAAGTGAAAATACTGTTATCAAAGTGCTATTGTATAAACCTGTAAATATATAATTAGTGTAAGAAGCTTTGGCTAATAGTGTCACAAAAAACTAAACCTAGTTTGTAAGATGTTCATACCAGCATTGAAAGAAGATATTATTAAGAAATAAGGTACACAATGTCTCATAATTATAAGATTTCGCGTCACAAATTAAAAGTAAATTAGAACTAAGAAAGTCAATGAATTGTAATTCGTGTTCTTTGTAATGTTTGTGAATTAGCTAATAATAACATTTATTATAATGTAAAGTACAACATTAAATGTAAATAACACAAAAACGTTGTAAATATTAAACTTTATTATTTTATTTGTAATTTGATTCATTATTTTCATTTGTGCTCTTATAATAATTATGCCTGATAAGTATTAGTACTATTCATTTGCTAAAAACGGAAAAATTAAAAATTGTAGCATACAAAAAGATATAAATCCCTTACAGTGTCCTATCCTCCCTTCTCCATGCATTACTAAATTTTACAATCTATAATTATTTTCTTTGCAGAACAATTGACTGGACTAACAAGACTGAATATCTGCATAAAATGATAATGAACTAATTCAAATTTTAATAAACACTGATTGCAAATACTGCAGCTGCACTGCATGTCTCAGGTTTGATACCCACACAGTACAAATTCTTTCATGGCTTAAGGTAGTTGTTCCAAGTATTGTTAGTGTATGAGAGAAACTCCTAGTTTGAAGCAAAGTCGATAATAGAAATTCTTTAAGAGAGAGGTTTCTCAAAATATCAACATCTAAAGGAAGAAGGACTGCAGCATCACAATGATGTAGTTAGTAAGAAGTGACATCAGATGTAATGGTAGTGAGGCATCGATGTCAAACAACCCACACGCGCTCATCTTGCTGAAAGAAGCTCGGTTTACTTGTATTACATTACTGCAGAGATATTCTTCATCATCTGTAGAAGAAAAACAAGGTGTTACAAGACAAAGTATCTTGCCCTTTCTTCTCCACACGTAACTACTTTTTGGAAAGGGCACTAGATTTATTTCTATTTTTCTTGTATAAGACGTCCAAAAGTGCCCCTTAATGGTGTTATTTAAATAAATGATTAGACTTTAACTGCCCATCAAACTTAGTAATATCGAGCAAAACACTTTTATTATTGATGTGAAAAATATGATAACTTATTCGTTATACATATTTCAGGAGGTGAAAGTAGTCATGAATAGGAATAAATTTAAGAATAAAACCTACAATTTAATGTGGCAAAAACAGCGATTTCATACATTTTGATCGTGATGTAATGCATTTTTGTAGGGAACAGCAGATTTTCTTTTTCATAATATAATGGACGCAAATCATGACAGAACTTTAACCAACCTTGATATTGTTTGTTCTTCAAGCGCTGTATACAAGCCGTCTCAGCTTCCTCAACAGTCAAATAAAACTTCTCACAATGCACGCATTGCACTATTACCAGAAATATATCCTTTAGCAGCCATATAGCTGCCAGAAAGGTGGTCAATAAAACTTGTAACTCCTCCTAAGAGATTCGACCAAAGAATCAGAAATGTAAAAGAAATAATAATAATACTAGCCTATTATTGTTGTCCCACTGCAAAGCAAAGGCCTTTTCTCATACAGATAAGATACGAGAATTGATCACCACACTTGCTTAAGGCGGGTTGGCAATTTCAGACTTACATTCGTCAAAAGTCTAGCTTTCTTCACGATGTATTCATTCAACGATGTCTAAGGTAAACTAAGAAAGTACATAATGAATTGAAAAAGTCACATTCGTACTTGTTCGGATTCAGACCCATAACCTTATGCACGAGAGACATCCAGACTTTACAAACAACAGCAAATAAATTAGTGTGAAAGCTGAAGAATAATGAGAGCAGAATAGTAATTTATACTTACTTCCTCAGTACGACTAACTGTCATAGTCATAACCTGCAACATGATGCTAAAATAGCATAAACTTCGGAAAAATGTATCAGTAGTATGGAATAATATCTGTAGAATGAAAAAGAATGACTTTAAGCTTTGAAAATCCCAACAGTTAAATAGATAGTAAATAATTTACAAGATTCTTTGAAAAAATTAGGGCTTAACACATCCGACCTTAATTGACCATGTAGCGGAGATGAGAATGTTGAGATAGACGTGTGGTGTGACTAGAATGGATAAAGTAAGGAATGAGTATACTAGAGCGAGTTCGAAAGTAGCGCCAGTGACAGAAAAAATTTAAGTAAACCGTTTGTCTTGGTATAGGCATGTAAAGAGGTGGGATGAGACGCATCTGACCAAAAGAGTCATGAATATAAATATGGATGGATGGAGTGGAAGAGGGGGGTCAAAGAAATGGTGGATGGATTGTGTGAAGAATGATATGAAAGAGAAGGAAATCATTGATAGCATGATGATTGACAGAACGGCGTCGAAGAAGAAAACATGTTGCGCCGACCCCAAGTAACATGGGTTAAGAGCAAGAAGATGATGATGATGACATCCGAGCATAATTATTTATGTATCTTTAAATGTTATCAAAAAATTTACAATAAATACTTACCAGTAATTGAAAAATGGTTTTATATAAACTGTAAGCTTCCAAAATATCCCGGTACACACCAAAGAAATGTACAGAAAATGTTTCATGATCATCGTTAGCTACAAGAATGTCCGCAATCCATTTCTCGACATACTTCCTCAACAATATAATAACAAGAATGGCGTAAACTAAATGTATATCAAAGGTCATGAACATAATGTCTAAAATCATGTCAATCGCATTAAAGTGGTTATAAATTCCGCAAAACAAAAACTGAAGGAAGATATTAATGCCAACTGCACTGAGTATTGAGATCCAGTTCAAACGAGTGACTTTCTTGAGACTTCCACTAAAGTCTAAGCCCTTGTAGATCTTTTGAATCAACAAAATGATAGAGATATTGATGTTTCTGTGAACGATGTTAAAAACGAAGAGAATTGTGAACCCGATGCAGTAGAAAATAGAAAAGAATAAAAACATGATAGTGACAATATCATTGTTGTTTGTTCGCATAATGTCTTCCAATTCTTTTAAAAACACACGATGTATTACCATTACGTACACAGATATGACCACGATGATCGTCAACGCATAAAACATTTTTCCTTTTGGAGTAATGTAGTCACTTTTTATAGAATATTTCGATAGTAGGAAGAATGAAAGCGCCAAATTCACTGGGAACACCATCTTTTGTATGTCTTTTTCTACTCTATTGTCAAGTATTATTTCTGGCAGTACCTTTGTACTGTTACGCATAATTTTTTTATTCGTTGGAATCATTTTTCCACACGACTTTTCTTGTGTTCGTTTATACGGCAATTGAGTTAAATTATCGATATAGGGATATGAAATAATATCTTACTCCTGTATAGGGTATCATTACCGTAATCAATTTAATGACAATTGAATTACAATGAATACGAATAGGCGAAATTACTAGAAAGTATTACATACATAATTCATGATAAAGTAAAGAAGATTAAAAAATATAAACGTATTATTTATTTATCTTGATCCAGGAGCATCGACAAAATTTTGAAAAAATACAAAATAAAAAAGTAGTATCAATCTCCCGACCAAATTGCGGTCACTGTGGTCAATCTCAAAGGAGACCAACCAAGTACGCAGGAGATATTAAAGTGCACATGTACAAATGCATGCCTTCTTCACTCGCTCTAGTACTGCAATGGAACGGTAATCAGACAGGACCGGGGAGAGATTAGGCGTAGGACTAACGGCTTTACATGCTTTTCAAGGTGTTCTTGGTTTCACAATATACTGCCCCGGAGGTTGACAGTTTGCTGCTGAAAATTAATTATTGGAAAACTCAATAACTCCTTATTGTCTACTTATCCATCCTCATAAATTTACAAGTTTATTATAGTAGTAGGAAATAGGATTGCAAATAAGGTTTTATAATCCTCTTGTCGTGTTCTGTGTCATGGTTTGTCCAGAAACTACAAGCACCTACCAAAGATCATTTTTTCATTTTACTAATGTAATAATACAATATACATTGAAAGGGTAGTTCAACAATAAAATAAACTAAATTGATTTTGTAAGTCTAATCTCATTATTATATTAAATTAACTTCAAACATTTGTCATCAAAGAACGGACAGCTGAAGACTATGAAAATGTTCCAAAAACGTAAAATTACTCCAAAACCCACATTCCAGGTGTTACTGAAAAACATACTCGAGAAGCAATTTCAAAAACTTGTGCATTCTTTTAATTTTGCACTTCATTTGTTTTTCTCTTCAAAATATTGTTTACTAAATAATCATGTTTATTCGAGAGGGAACAAGTATTTATCCATGTCTTTCTGTTTTATGATATTCATGAATGCGATGTGTGCCTATGTTGGCTTAGGTATAGGAGCCAGAGACAATGAATTTATTTCATTTTTTGGTGCTATTTTCCACATCACCCAAGCATTTTGCTTTACAATTCTGTACATCCTAGATATTGTACACAAGCACAATAACGTCTTTCTTATTTTGAAGATTCAGGCTATTCATAAGAGCATAGCTTCAAATAAGAGTATCCGGAGTTACATTATTTGGAACTGGATCTCAGTACTAACTTGTATTATTGTTGTAACGTATTTAAATGTGAATTATTTCATCTTTCATTACGACTTCACTTTTGTGGAAATCATGCTTCAATTAATTTGCGATTTAATGTTTATTTCTTTTGATGTAAATTATATTGTTGCCATCCGAATTATAATATTAATAAATATATATCTCGATGAATGGATAAAAGAAATCTTAAAATTAGATGAAAATCAAGAAAGTAATAATCATTGTCAGAAATTGTTAGGGATATATCAACAGATTTTGAATGCATACAATCTGTATAAAAGAATCTACCAGGCGTTGGTAAGTTTATCAATATTCTACTTGAAACTTTACTAGAGTGAAATACTTACTTACTTATTTAATTTTATTTACCTTCATCGGCTACTGAGTACTTCATCATCAGCAATATTTAAATGTTTATTTTATCATTCTTGCTCGCTAGAGCAAGAAAGATAAAATAAACATTTACTACAGTACTAGCGTACTATCCCGTTCTTGGACAAAGGTCTATCTCTCTCCCCCTTTTCACACACTTCTGTCCTCTGCTATTAGGTATACCCCAGTCCTTCAGTTGGAGTCAAGTTCATCTCTCGTCACACTTAGCTCCCTTTCAGTTCATCACGCCATCTCCTTTGTCTCCAGCCACGACCTCGTGCCTCACTTTCACCGGGTACTGGCTCTATGTTATTTAGGCCAACATTTAACTACATTTCTAGGATTTCAAATTAGGGCAGTGCTACATTTCCTGCCCAATTACTTTAAAAAATAAACATTAATACTAACTATATTCATTTGCTATTTGATTTTTACAGATCTTAAGCCATGTAATAGCAAAGTTTCTGCATGTCATGTGCTCCTATTACTTTATAATTTATGAGATAAAAATAAATGGACCATCGGAAATTAAAGTAAGTATGAAATCATTGCTTTTTTGTATTTATTACCTTTCTAGAATTTTTACAATAGTGGCAGAGATCGTCTGTTCATTTGTTCATCTGATCATCACCTGTTCCGTGTGAAAATTCAGTTCAATTTTATCACCACATTTTTTTGTTATCTCAGGTGGTCCTTGTGATATTTTTCAAACTTCTTGGTGCCTGATAAAATCAGAGGGGCGATTCCCATAAGTTTAACAACGATGGCGTTTTAATCCCAATCTCAATTTATCAAAACATTTTTGACAAGATTTTCGAAATGATTGTCGCTGAGATGAGATTGTGACTAGATTTTGAACGTCACTTAGTTATTAAAAATGTTCAAAATCTCATATTAGACTAGTTAACGATGAGATTTTCAGACCACCAATGTCAAAAAAAATTGAGGCAATTTTAACAGATTAAGATTGGGACAAGATTGCGATCGTTTTAAAAAAGTTAGTCTAATTACCGTCCTGATCTCTTTGATACAGGCGTGTCTGTTCAGTTCAGATTTAATCATTTACTAAAGATACTTCCAACTAATATGTCATTTTATTTATTCCAGCCGGCGTTCTTTGGTGTTGATTCAGTATTTTTTCTTTCGAGGAACATAATCCTTATAATAATGCATAGCATATATTGCGAGAGGTTTTATTTAACTGTTGAAGAAGCTGAGCTGGCATGTGTCCAGCTTTTGAAGAACAGAAACTGTCCAAGTAAGAAAGTTTTGGCCAATAAACAAGGTGCAGATTTGCATCTTTGTTAAATTCAAAGATGTAAATTACGGTAGTGATTCTGAACAGAATGCCTCGTTAGCCTAGTGCTCTAGTACGCTAGAGGTCTTGGTTTTGATTCCCAGGTCGAGCAAAGTGTTATTGGGTTTTCCTATGAAATTTTCTGTAGCAGCTCGGAGTTAGGATTTGTGCCCGGTTAATGGCAATAGGCTCGCCCCCTATTACATGGGACCTAAAACATACCGGCGAACTGTGGGTGTATAGTGGTACACCTCTGCCGCTCTGAGCCAGGCGCAGGACCAACGGCTTTACGTGTTTACTGAGGTATGGGAGTGTTGCACCACCAACTTCCAAACTCCGGGCTGTTACTGAGAAATTCCTAAGGGAAAAACCCAATAACATTTTTTGCTCGACCTGGAAATCAAACCGAGGGCTACGCTCAATAAGTAGTCGTGCGAGTCCAACGACGCTGTTGGCAGTTGTTCGGGTACACATTGTATAACTATACAAAGCTAAAATTGCTGAGTAGGCCTAAAATATTCAAAAAAGAAGAAGTTACAATGAAAAGAATAATTTATTTATTCCAGCTTACAGTTCAAATTCAAATACATGACATCTGCTTTCTTATAGAGACTCAAAAGTATCTTTACAAGAATGTGGTGTTGGCGAATCGCTCGTACAGTAAGATATGCGCGTGTGGGGTGTTCTACGTAGACGCTGCGCTGCCAATGGGTTTGGTTGGAGTAATCATTAATTATGGTTTTGTACTGTGGCAGTTCACTTTTATGTAAAGTTTATGTTAAAAAAATATATATATTGTATCAAGACAATTTCTGAAGGACTTTTATTTTTAACACTCATAGCTGTCTTTGGTGAATCAGTATTTGTATGATACATAGGCATACATAAACTCACGTCTTTTTCTGAAGGGGGTAGGCAGAAACAAAAGAACGCCACCAGCTGCAATCCCTACACCCTCTTTTTGCCTCGTCCACGTTCATACATTTGGTCATAAAAGCACGCCGGTTGCGAGTACTGCGCACGCGACCTTTCTGAAGAACCTCACCAATAAGGTAAAGGTAGGTCTTTCTAGAGCGTTCCCTCCCGGCGTTGCTACTCACATCAAAATTCCTTTTGTTAGTCGCATTAGTGCAATCTACGGAATTACAAGTCAAAACATATAAATTTGAATTTTGTATCCAGGTTGATTGTATTCTAAACTTAAATCCTCCGGAACATGTTATTACTAGCTTTTGAACGCAACTTTGTCTGCGTGGTCTTTTCACCCACGTTAAGTTACTGCTCCGCTTCCATGGGCCGTAGCGTGATATAAATAGACTAAAGTCCTATACTATTCCCATAGTTCCTGAGATTAGCGCGTTAAAACGAACAAACTTTCAGCTTCATTAAATTAGTGTGTCAAAAATTAAACTAAACAAAAAAAAACTCGGAAAAACCATTTTTTCATAACAAAAGACAAAAATATTAATGTAGTAAGAAATAATAAAAGTCAATCAAATTAAATACTTATCGTATCTTCCCAACTCTAATTTTAAGGTTCCGTAACAAAGTGAGCGGAACTAATATTAGTAAGACCATTCTCTTTCTCTGTCAACCACTGATTGTATAGGCCAGGTAGAATAAAGCAAGTGGACTTTATTTAGAAAAGGTTTAATAGGTGGTTCACAATTATAGCAACCTAAGTACTTGTCAAAAAGGTATGTCTAAGCGCGGTCGTGTCGGACGATGCAATGGAGGCGACGCTGTTGCGTCCACGGTCCCCGCGCAGTTCCGCGTCTCTCGTTGACGACGTCATCGTGGGTTCGTTGGATTTGGATACATGTGTGTGAACACTCAAAAAATGCATGAATACGATTACGACGTTTGATTATCATGATTTTTGGAAGGTTGTAATTATGTGGTACACCTACATATCTTGGCTTCTTATTTTTTTTTGCGAAGTTCGTCTTTTAATAGGCTTTTTTTTTTTTTTTTTTTTTTTTTTTTTTTTTTTTTTTTTTTTTTTTTTTTTGGTGGGTGGGAAATCATCAAATAACTTCTCCCGCCCTGGGCGGGGCGGGAGGGAGTGTCAGACTTTTACTGACTAAAACCCACCCATGTTCCTTCTTGTGCCCTTTGCGTTCCGGGGGCGCGGTATCTCTTGCGAACAACCCGCAGCCCCGGCAGGCATCGGCCCTCAGTGGCCCCTTCCTTTTGCTGACATCTCTTTGAGGCGCGCGTGGAACACGAACGCGCCGTCGACACGGCCTGTCGTTATGCAACGTAAGGACGGTGAGCTACCCATTGCTCACCGTCCACAGGCCAGTATCTACGGTGGCCGGGAGTCGTCTCGCGGCTCCCGACGTCCGGAGCGTCTACCGCGGCGGCTGGGACGGGAGAACCGCTGTCTCAACCGTCCCGCCGCCTCCTTCTCAAGCATTACTGCCTCGCAGAAGGAGGCGACTGCATCCCATTCCCTCTCGCTCCGGACCATGGCTTGCACCAGGGCCGGACGCGAGAGTTCGCCGCCGCCGATGGCCGCCACGAGGACTCGGCGATGCTCCGCCCAAGCGGGGCATACCGCCACGGTATGCTCCACCGTGTCCTCGGGGCGATCCACACAATGGTGACACCCGGACGTTTCCTCCCGCCCGATGAGGTGCAGGAACCTCCCGAAACACCCGTGTCCGGTGAGGACCTGCGTCAGGCGGTAGGTGAGGGCGCCGTGGCGCCTCTCCAGCCACTCCTCAAAGAGGGGACTTACCGCCTCTATTAAGGCGTGCCCAGCACGAGGTTGCGACAGTCGCTGTCTCCATGTCGCCATGAGATCGAGCCGGAGGTCGGCCCGCCGAGCGGCAATTTGCCGCGGTGGCGGACTCTCCCCCCGGCCTAGTACCTCCACGCGCCACTCGTACAGGCGCGCGAGGACCAGCGCCTCCAGATCCCACGGCGGCAATCCGGCAAGGAGGCTCGCCGCCTCCCCCGAGATCGTGCGGTCTTTTAATAGGCTAGGGTGACACTTTAACCTTAGGAACGATCGCAATCTAATCCCGGTGTCAATCTGCCAAAAATACCACAATTTAGTGGTAACCTATTCTTTTTGACAATATACCAGTACGGAACCTTTATGAAAATGAAGCTCAACTTACTTAATAGCGTTATAGTTCGCTCAGTAACAAAAGAAAAATAGTTTTTTTTTCTATTTGACTAATGCCATGAAACTATCAATAAACATTGATAGAATCAGTTGCTGTGTTGTAAATAAATTATATTATAGCTTCCTTTGACAGAAGTGTACCATCATTACGATATCCAACAAAAGTTAAAAATGATACAAGTATTCCTAAATCGTAAAATAACCTCAAAGCCCACACTCCAATTGTTAGTCAATAATCGACTCGAAAAAGTAGTTCAAAGACTGGTGCAATCATTCAACTTCGCACTACAATGGTTTATCTCATCAAAATATTGTTTACAAAATAATCATGTCTATCCAAGAGGGAACAAGTATTTCTTATTCTCTTTCTGCTTTAAGATATTCATGAATGCGTTGTGTGTCTATCGAATGTTCACCGCAGATGTGAGAGATAAAATTATGAGAAGTTCCGAAAATGATGCCGCTGCAGTTTTATATTTTATTTATTTCATTTTTCGTATCATGGGATTTACTATGTTGTTCATCTTAGATGTTGTATATAAGTACAATAACATCGTTCTCATCCTGAACATTCAAACTATCTATGAGAGCATTAACCTAAATAAGTATTTCCGAAGTTTTATTATTTGGAATTTTATCTTTTTAATAAGTATAGTGTTTATTGATTTTTATACAAATCTTATTTATTACGTGTTTTATGAAACTTCTATAACATTTATAAACGCTGTCATTGACTTTGCTATCGATAATACGTCTACTGTATTTGATGTGAATTATATCATTGCTATTAGAATTATAATATTGTTGAAAAATTACCTTAATAAGTGGATTGAAGAAGTATTCAAATTAAATGACGGATTTGAAAACAATGAACAGTGTACTAAATTGCTCGTTGTATACAAAAATATTATAAAAGCTTACAATCTGTATAAAAGAATTTTTCAAGTGCTGGTAAGTTTGGATTAATTTTCTAAGCCTTTGACTAACCTAGCACTTGGAACGAGCTACTAATTTCAACTTTTTGGCTAACTAGCCGACTCCTTGACAATTCGAAAGTGCCTGTAAATGGTTTCATTGAAATAAGCAGCAATGCAGCGTTGCTGTGTTCCGATTTGGAGGGTATGGCTGCCGGTGTAATTACAGGTACATGAGACATTTCAACTTTGTCACTGGGATGGCAACGCATTCGCAAGGCCTCTGGTATTAAAAATGTCTACAGGCAGCGGTGACCACTTATGATCAGGTGGGCCGTTGACTTGTTAGCCATCCAATGATTTAAAACAAATTAAATAAAATGCTTGACTTAGACTCGAATAGAGTTTTATCACCATGCACTCCTGATAGGACGTCTTCTAGGCAACGTGACTGTTACTGATTTGATTCTTTTTTCAGACATTATATCACGTACTGGATGGATTCTTCCGTACCATACTTTTATACTACTTGCAACTCTTCTTCTTGAAAAGAAATGCGTTAGTAGAAAACAGTAAAGTAAGTCGAAGAAGTCTTGGCATTAAAATGTCTCCCAAACAAATTTCGGTCACGGCGGCCAATATCGATAGACACTAACCAAGTATAGTAGCCGCCACGAGTCGTGAGCACAAACGTCAAGTTAATTTTTGGGTTCTTTTCTGGGTTTTTTGGGGCGCCGCCGCTGCACCCGATCGGTCTGACTGACGGACTAATCGCGTGTATACGCAGGAAATATTATAATGCATGAACGTGTGCGCAAACACAGGTGCACTCCTTTTTTCTTCACTCTCATAGTCTAGTGACACAGCAATCCGACATGACCGGGGAAAGATCAGCCTCAAATATCTAAAATCATTACGATTACTTCAATTAATAAGGCAAGATTTTAATTTTAAGAGTTTCAGTTTTCACTATCAATAAGAATTAATTATGCGCTATTTTTCAGGCACCAATATTTATAGACTTGAATTTAATATTTTTACCGTTGAAGATTGCAATACTTATAATTATACACAGTATATACTGCGAGAAGTTCTATATATCTGTTGAGGAAGCTGAGATCGCGTGTTTACAGCTGATAAAGAAGAGGAACTGTCCAAGTAAGAACTATTAGATTATATTGTCTGTTTTTCTTCTTGAGTCAGTTCACAACGAGACGCGAAGAGACGCGACGCTGCGCTCAAATTTCTCAAAATATAACTTTATTTTATACCCGAAAAGACACACATTTCCTTTCATTAATTATTTTGAATTCTCGCAATGAAATGTGTATCTTTTCGTGTAGTAAATAAAGTTATATTTTTAGTAATGTGTGCGTCGCGTCGCTTTGCGTCTCGGTGTTAAAAGAACTGACCTTTACACCTTATCCCACACTATAAATGTCTTCTGTATCATGGATGCGTTTATAAACATACCAGCTTTTGACAACATAACATACCATCACGCCTGTATTCCCCGAAGGGTTAGGCAGAGGTGTAACAATATACACGCACAGTTCACCGGTATGTTTAGGTCCCATGTAATATAGGGCGAGCCTATTGCCATTAACCGGGCCTCGACCTGGGAATCGAACCCAAGACTTCTAGCGTATCAGTCGCGCTTAGGACCACTAGGCTACTGAGGCCGTCTTTTGCTCGCGACTTTGTCCAAGTAAATGTCTATTATCACGGATGCAGACGAATTCGCTCCCCTCTTTGAGGAGTGGCTGGAGAGGCGCCACGGCGCCCTCACCTACCGCCTGACGCAGGTCCTCACCGGACACGGGTGTTTCGGGAGGTTCCTGCACCTCATCGGGCGGGAGGAAACGTCCGGGTGTCACCATTGTGTGGATCGCCCCGAGGACACGGTGGAGCATACCGTGGCGGTATGCCCCGTTTGGGCGGAGCATCGCCGAGTCCTCGTGGCGGCCATCGGCGGCGGCGAACTCTCGCGTCCGGCCCTGGTGCAAGCCATGGTCCGGAGCGAGAGGGAATGGGATGCAGTCGCCTCCTTCTGCGAGGCAGTAATGCTTGAGAAGGAGGCGGCGGGACGGTTGAGACAGCGGTTCTCCCGTCCCAGCCGCCGCGGTAGACGCTCCGGACGTCGGGAGCCGCGAGACGACTCCCGGCCACCGTAGATACTGGCCGTGTCGACGGCGCGTTCGTGTTCCACGCGCGCCTCAAAGAGATGTCAGCAAAAGGAAGGGGCCACTGAGGGCCGATGCCTGCCGGGGCTGCGGGTTGTTCGCAAGAGATACCGCGCCCCCGGAACGCAAAGGGCACAAGAAGGAACATGGGTGGGTTTTAGTCAGTAAAAGTCTGACACTCCCTCCCGCCCCGCCCAGGGCGGGAGAAGTTATTTGATGATTTCCCACCCACCAAAAAAAAAAAAAAAAGACGAATTCGCGGAATAAAAAGTAACCTTCTTGGGGTTCAAACTTACCCCGTATTTTCGTCAAAATCGATTCAGTGTTTTAGTTGTGAAAGCATAACAGACAGGCAGAGTTATTTTTGCAATTATAATATTAGTAGGTAAGTAGGAATATCACCTACACAAACAATTAGACCTGGAACAACTGCTTGTGCGCTAAATAATATTTATAATAATGAATATTAGAAACTAATTAGAACTGCCTCGGTAGCCTAGTGGTCCTAAGCGCGACTGCTACGCTAGAGGTATTGGATTTGTGCCCGGTTAATGGCAATAAGCTCGCCCCCTATTACATGGGACCTAAACATACCGGCGAACTGTGGGTGTACATTGTTACACCTCTGCCTAACCCTTCGGGGAATACAGGCGTGATGGTATGTAATGTTTATGTTATGAATATTAGAAAATAATATTTTTTGATTATTATTATGGAAGGAGATGGTTGGATGCTGATGATTTGATTATTAAATGCACGACTAGAAAGTCGAATATAGTGGAACTTCATGTTACCTTTACCGTAAATTATAGTACTATAGAGCTCTTAGTGAAGGAGCTTCTCCGGAGAAGTCCTACCCCCACCCCTATTTCTGTTGCAAAACAGCGTTGCTGTGTTCCTATTTGAAGGGTATGAACACATGAAACAGTTCAACTTTGTCTCTGAGATGGCAACGCTTTAGCAAGGCCTCTGGTGTTGTAGATGTTTATAGGCAGAGGTGACCACTAAACATATGATAGGTCGAAGGATCGTTTGCCATGCAATGGCATTAAAAATATATTCTGATAATCAAAGCATTCTTCAATCTAACATTCACAAAAAAAAACAATGATTAACATGCAATATTTTTCCTTACAGAGAGTCAAAAACATCTTTGCAAGAATGTTCTACAGACAAATCGAACATTCAGTAAGATGACAGCGTGTGGACTGTTCTTCGTAGATGCTACGCTTACAATAAGTTTGATGAGAGTTATCACTAATTACGCTATCGTATTGTGGCAGTTTACTTTTATGTAAATCTTAAAAGCAATAAACACATTGTTTAAATTATTATATTTGTTTTAATTTTATTAAATTCGTTGAATTTGGCATGGTAACAACAGAATCTTAAGGAGCGAGTATCTTATAAATCATTATAGGTTAATACCTATAATGATTTATAAGATACTCGACCTTAATAGGTCTCTACCTATAACGAATAATGAGACATACCGGCAGCAACACTCTTGCTAAAAGTGTGGAGAATTCTCATGGACTGCCTACGCCTCAAGTAAGGTGGAGGGGCGGGTCGAACTTCTACCGACTAAAACCTCACGGTGTTTCTCCAACTAGCTTTGGCCTGAGCACGGGCGTCACTCTGAGCATTCTTCCGCACCCTGGCAGGTATTGACCCGCACTCACCATAAGACGGGTCCCGTCACTTCGTACGGGCATCACCTATTGGCCATACTGACTTTTAAAGGAGATGTTCTCCAAGAGCCTTTGTGAAGCCCGTCGCACGAAGGGAGGCCTCCCGCGATGTGTTCAGCGCGCGACGCCTCTTCGGGCGATGGTCTGATGGAGACCTTCACTACACTTGCAAGCACTCAGTCAATTTCAATCAGTCGACGCATGTAGAAAAGGGAAAAGGTTGAAAGAAAGTACAACAACATAACACTGCAAACGAAATCTTTAATACTATTAAATTACACAATTGCAAACTGCAGCAACACAATGGTGTAGTTGGTGAGGAGTGCCGCCAGGTGGAGCAGAAGACACACGTCTACGTAGAACAGTCGACAGGCGCGCATCTTGCTGAACGACGCTCGGTATATACGACGGACATTCTTGCATAGCTTCTTGTCTTCATCTGTAATAATTATCATTACAGTTCAAGGGTCATAAAGAAGATGGAGAATTTGTTTATTGGACAGATCCCTAATTCTTTTTCTGAAATTAAAGTAGCCATTATTTCTAACATCACTTTTATGCCAGTGAAAGTCCCGTCAAAATCGATTCACACTTTTCAGAGATTAGCCGTAAAAAGCAGACAGACCGACGAAATTTCTAAAATATGTGTTTTTTTATAAGTGCCGTGTACGCACTTAGTAAAAAATGTTATTTTGACATTTGAAACATACAGACAATTTGTCGCATTAGTTGCTTTTGCGAGAAACCGGGGATTTTTGTACATAGCACCTGTCCTGCGCTATTGTGACTATCTTTAGGGGAGGCCTGTGTCCAGCAGTGAACGTCGATCGGCTGATATGTTGATGATGATGATAGTAGACAGATACCTGTACAGTTTGACCCTAGAATATATGCGCATGTGTCCTGAGAATCTTCCATAGCTTTGTAGAACGCTTCACAATACACACTCAGATTAGTTTGCAGCACAAAGTTCTTGGACAACCAAATGTATATAACCATAGACGCTGACCATACTAAATTCTGGAAAAATATTAACATGACTTCAGTATCATTAAAAAATATATATGTTGTTATTATGTGTAAATTCTGTATTTGTTAAAAATACAAATAAATAAATAATTAGAAATTGGATATGTGAGTCGGCCCTGTACACCGTACCATACCATGACCGTGCTGTGAACGTATGCAAGCTGTGCTATACAATCTCTTTTACGTACCTGCAGCACTGGTGCCTTGTGTGCTCTATTAAATTCTATTAATATCTGAACATTTAATAACGAATGCACAAAATTATGCACCGTATAGTAAAGAACCTGAAATTCAATTAAATGATTCAAAAAATTATATAAATACTCTTACCAAAGTTCATCATCTTCCTGCCCTTGTCCTATGGTACGGGGGTCGGTGCAACACGTTTTCTTCTTCCATTCCGTCCTGTCAACCGTCATGCTATCACTGACTCGCTTTTCTTTCTTTCTTCACACAATCTTTCCATTTTTACTTTGGCCTTTCTTTCCGGCCCCATCCATCCACATTTATATTCATAACTCTTTTAGTCACATTACGTTTCATCCTTCGTCTTCAGTTAAGGAGTATCTATTAGAAATACAAATTGTTTTCTCTACTAACCGTTGGTTGAGTGATTTTTTTATAAAGACGATACACTTTTAATATTTGTAAATATGTTTGGAACAACTTTCCGCTACAGATTTTATTTTCCCCATAATTGATCGAGCGTAAAACCTCAAGATTCCATTGAACAACTTTATCCTCAAGCAACTTAATAAACCTGATTGCATAAACTATATCGATGTCAAATTGGAATAAAATAACCGATTGAACAATTATATAGAACGGCATTTTCAAGTGCACAGCATTATTGCAACAGATGAAGATAATATAGGAGACCAGAATCATAGTCACACTAATCCAGCTGTTTCTAATGAATCTTTTAAAATTCCCCTTATTATTGAGAAATCTATGAACTTCTTGAATAGTCAACACGAATTTAACATTACTCTTCGATTGAACAAAATTAATCACGATATTAATTAAGAATCCGAAACAAATATAACAGGAATCGTGTAATACCCAGTAGAATTGCAACCTTATTGAAGAATTTAAAATCACTACGCCAAAAAGATTGCGTAAAAATAATGACATATATAAAATTACTCCACAAACTAATAGAATTTTATTGAAAAGACTGTTGAAATTTGAAGTTATGACACTGTTTCTGATGAAATACTTTGGACTTAGTAGAATGGTATGTAATAAAGTGAAAGGTAGAAGCACAGACTGCACGTCTTTTCCAACAATATGTTTTAAATCTTCTCTTTGATGACTTAGAACAATACGAGTAATTTGGTTATTCTTTCCTTTGTTAGACATCTTTTCGGAAATTCTTCCGAAACTCGAATACTTTAAAGTACAAGTACAATGAAAACATTAATCAATCACATAGAATCTGGTGATTGATTCGTTCTGCTTATGAAGCATTGACTTGTATCTATGGACAGGTACTACCTAAAAAAACCGCTGCCTTGAAACACAAAATGGCCGTCGAATTGAACGCGATTAGACACATTTCAAGTGAATATTATTTAAATGCATAACTGTTACTCAAAATGGCGGACATGACACATTTTGACAGGTATTCTTCAAACATTTGGAAGTTAAAGGCTTCTCCATATGTAGGTATATCTCATTATTGTCAAGTAGTAAATAATGACTGCTACTTAACGTGATTAAAGAAGTGTGTTTTTAGTAACACCCCGACAGTATTTCGCGAAGGGATAGGCAGAGGTGTGTCAGTGCTCCCTATTCCGTCCTTCCTTTCTACTACTTTTATAAATGCGAACGTTTGTGAAGATGGAGGGATAGAGGTTTGTTACTCGTTCAGATTTAAACGGCTGGACGAAATTAAGCGTTTAGCACATAAACATGAATAATTATTAATGTAACATAGGATTAACAATATTTTTCTCATGATCGTGTTCCGTGGGGTAATTTAGGACTTTGGCTTAATTGTAAAGTCTTTGCAGATGAAGACGTGTGGGGAGCTTGTTCAAAATAAATGTTACGATTTGAAATAATATTTTATTCTGAATTTTGTCATTTAACAACATTCTTTTTCTTTTATATTTATTAATTTAAAACTTACAAGTTAATGTTAATAAAAACCTAAAAAATAATATAAAGAAACTACAAAAGTGTAAATTGCAACAGTACAATAGCGTAATTAGTGATAACACCCATCAAACATATTGTTAGCGTAGCATCTACGTAGAACAGTCCACATGCACTCATCTTATTGAATAATCTGTTTGTCTGTAACACGTTCTTGCCAAGATGTATTTGACACTCTGTAAAGAAGATACAAATACTTAAAATAATCATACCAGCCTATTATTGCCCTTTTGCAGGGTAAAGGCCTCTTCTCATACAGAAAAAGCACGAGCATTGATCACAACACTTGCTCAGGGCAAATGGGCAATTTCAGACTTATACTGATAACAAGTCCAAGTTTTATTAGGATGTTTTCCTTTACCGATAGCAGTAATGTCCAAAATAAAATTACAAGGTACACATGAAATAGAAGAAGACTCATTGGGACTTGCTCGTGCCGGTTACGAACCCACATAAAACTTCTCGAGGAAAGGCAGGCTTCCTGACGGTTATATCATAATTAAAAATCTACAAAAAGATTTCAACTAAAGTAAGAAGGTTATGGCAATAGGCTCGCCTCCTATTATATGGGACTTAAACATAGCGGCGAACTGTAGGTGTGCATTGGTATACCTCTGCCTAATACTTCGGGGAATATAGGCGTGATGGTATGTGTGTTAAGAAGGTTAGTAAATCATAATATTTTGCTGTCACATTATATCTTACTTGGACAGTTCCAGTTCTTCATCAGCTGTATACACGCAGTCTCAGCTCCTTCAACAGTTATATAGAACCTCTCGCAGTGTATACTGTGTATAACTACAAGTACTATATTCTTTGATAACCAAACAAATGAAACCACCAACATTAATGGCGGAACCTGAAAATCAGAATATAGTTTAAATACATTTAGAAAAACATACATACCATCAAGCCTGTATTCCCCGAAGGGTTTGGCAGACGTGTACGAATGTATACCTACAGTTCGCCGGTATGTTTAGGTGTCATGTGATAGGGGGTGACCCTATTGTCATTAACCGGGCACAAGTCCTAACTCCGAGCTGCTACTGAGAATTTTGTAGAAAAAACCAATAACACTTTGCTCGACCTGAGAATCCAACCCAAGACCTCTAGAGTAGCAGTCGCGCTTAGGACCACTAGGCTAACGAGGCAATTAGCAAAAGTTAAGCATAAAAATGGCCATTATACTCACACTGGTTCCAGACAATGCGAAGCGTTTAAGTGTGAAGATTGCCACATACACAAACAGTATACTGCGGTAAAACGCATCCAGAACATGACTTAATGTCTGTAAAAAGAACAGTCAATTTTGTAAACAAACAAAATAAAGATCAACAAAAAGAAGGAAATCAGAAAGAAAAAAACATGACTGTCTAGAAGGTAGCAAATATATGAGGTAGATAAAGTAAGTTAATACAGGCAAAAACATAGTCTTCATATTTTGGTATAAATATTTATACTAGATGAAATGTCAGAATTCTATGATAGTTTAGTGCCCTAATTTTTAAAGGCACTCTTTTCTAGGCATATGATAATTTAGTTTCTTGTGAAATAACTTAATTAAGATGGAAAAAGAGGAAACTATTTATGCGCTTTAAATCATTGAGTGCTTTAGTTCAATTCTAGTATTCAAGTGAACTTACCAGTAACTGGTAAATTTCTTTATTCAGATCGAAGGCCTTTAAAATATTTTGGTATGTACCGAGCAATTCAAGACATTGTTCATCGTTTTCTAGCCCATCACTTATAAGGACATGTTTTATCCATTCATCGAGATATTGTTTTAAGAGTATTATTATTCGGATGGCAACCACATAATTGACATCAAATGTGATAAACATAACATCACTAAAGATGTCAAGGATAATCTCAACAAAACTAGTGTTGTCATACATGACACAAAATGAAGTATAGATGCAGATATCACCACATACAGTAGCTAATACGGAGATCCAGGTTCCAATGACATAGCTCTTGATATTCTTACTGAAATCGATGCTCTTATGAATAGCTTGGATGTGTAAAATAAGAATGACGTTATTGTACTTGTGCACAATGTCTAAGATGAATATCATCGGGTAACCGATTGTATAAAACATGTAGTAAAGAGCACCAAGCAATATCATAAAGTCATTCTCAGTGCGTTTCATGGTTCCATCCGTCAAGTTAATGGTAATCATTCTGTAGATACTTAAGATACTCATAAATAGAGTAAAGCAGAACGATATTAAAATATAATTGTATCCTTTGGGATATATAATATTTTCCTGCACAAAGTACTTTGAAGAGCAAAATATTTCAAGTACAAAATTAAAAGAATACGCTATCCTTTGCACATCTTTGTCAATTCTGTTGCACACTTGGGTCGAGGAGTTTGTAACAATTTCACGTTTTTGGAACATTGTTCAACAGTCCGTTGTTCGATGACTTATGACTCGTATGAACGATGTTAATACAATTAGGTTTTAATATTTACCGATCATATCAATGTTCTTATAATTATAATAGTTACATTAGTAAATTGAAAAGCACTTGTACGTCCTTTTTGAGAAAAGTGTTAGTAAATCACCAACATAATTATAATAATAAGTATACCTACATTGTATTGATTTGATTGACTGATTGATTAAGGATTTGATAATAAGCAAGAAAATTAAAATGATCAAATTGACACAGCAAATCTTTAAAGTAACCTTAAACATCCACGGGGGACGCTCCGGGCGCCGGGAGCCGTGAGGCGACTCCCGGATACCATGGACGCGGGTCTGTGGACGGTGACCAATGGGTAGCTCACCGTCCGTACATTGCATAACGACAGGCCGTGTCGACGGGTTCGTGTTCCACGCGCGCCTCAAAGAGATGTCAGCAAATTGGAGGGGCCACTCAAGGCCGATGCCTGCCAGGGCCGCGGGTTGTTCTTTCTGATTTCAAGTTTTAAATCACATCATTGTTTTTTTTTTCATCAATAAAAAGTCTATTAGCCATAATTCCAACTTTCTTTCTAGTTACAATAATATCTTCATATTTAACCCAACGAAAAATCCATCCATCTTATAACTCATGCTTTGTATTTGTCAAACATGATAATTTGTCACCATCAACGAGACTTGTCATTCACACATCTATCAAGTATGATCTTTATTGAAATGAAGTAGATTTGTCGACATTTTTTTTAGTTTCATTATTTTTATTGTCTAGCCAACTCTGTTCCTCTGGCCTCCCCCAAGGCTCGCAAGACCAGCCACAACGCGGGCCTGTGGCCGGTGAGCAATGGGTAGCTCACCGTCCGTGCGTAGGCCGTATCAACGGTGCGTTCGTGTTCCACGCGCACCTCAAAGATATGTCATCAATTTTAGAAGGGGCCACTCAGGGCCGATGCCTGCCCCGGGGCTGCGCGTTGATCGTAAGACATACCGCGCCCCTGGAACGCAAAGGGCACAAGAAGAAACATGGATTTTTTTTTTTGGATGGTGGGAAATCATCAAATAACTTCTCCCGCCATGGGCGGGGCGGGAGGGAGTGTCAGACTTTTACTGACTAAAACTCACCCATGTTCCGTCTTGTGCCCTTTGCGTTCCGGGGGCGCGGTATCTCTTACGAACATAGTAACATGGATGGGTTTTAGTCAGTAAAAGTCAGACACTCCCTCCCGCCCCGCCCAGGGCGGGGGAAGTCATTTAATGAGTTCCCATCGGTAAAAAAAAAAGAGCACAAGTCCTTCGAGGTAGCTTTGCATAGTAACCGCCACGAGTCGTGAGCACAAACGTCAAGTTTATTTTTGGGTTTTTGGGTTTCATTTTGGATTTTTTGGATCGCCGACGCTGCACGCGACTGGTCTGTCAGTCGGAGCGACCGCGTTCAGCGCCAGCGTCCCAAAAAACTAAGAAAGAAACCCAAAAAACCAAAATGAACATGACGTTTGTGCTCACGACTTGTGGCGGCTACTATACGTGTCTATGTCATCATGACTCTATCTTTCTCTTTTAAAGATAAATAAATTACTTAATTAGAAATTACTCCATTGATTGGCTACATTTATCTAACAAGGTACCAAACAGCCACAAATATGTGCAAAATAAAAGTATGTAATTAAAAATGCTTTATCGTGAATCATTGTTTATTTATATTAAGTTTACAAATACGTGAACTGCAGCAATACAAAAGCATAATTACTGATAACTACTATAAAATTTAATGCTAGGGTAGCATCTACATAGAACAGGCCACACGCTGTCATCTTACTAAACGTTCGATTTGTTTGTAGCACCTCCTTGCAAAGATGTTTTTGACTCTCTGTAAGGAAAAATTAGTAAATTGTTGCAAGTGTAGATCGGTTTTTTAATTTATTTACATTTCTGTAATCCTGGTGCTTCTATAGAGTTCTAAAATTTATTGGTTTTACATGAAGTGACTGCCTATCTGATCTCCGCAAAGCTCGCGCTGCGTTCGGTTTCCAGGTCGGGCAAATTGCTATGTCGGATTACCGTCACATCAGATTATGAAAGTGAGAGAGAGAGAAAAAGCAACTATATTTGCGCACTCTACCACAAATACTACTCTCTATGCACCATAATATAATATTTAAATTCACGTAATTATCTACTATGTGACTTCATCAACATTGTCTTTGTCTTTTTGGGCATCTGTGAAGAACGTTGTTAATTGTACATTTCTTCTTAAATTGCATTCTTTTTGTAACATATTATAATGTCTAACTATTGGTTCCTTCGAAGAAATAAAAAGATAATATATACAGGGTTATTTGCAAAACAATGACAACCTTGCAGGACTGTGTTACTATCATCATAAACAACAACTTTTGTTCTATGAATTTTTCCAGAATGTAATGCATTTACCAAAAACAAATCTTAAAAATTTCGTTGTCCTATCATAATATTATCTAACATATTTCAACTCTGTATTTTGCTGTACCTACATACCTACGCCTGCCGCGCACTCTCCTCGTAGTAATCCTTATGGGCTAATGACTCGCTACTCCACGATTCCCGCCTTTATACGCAAAAGCCAACTGATACCTACAATCGGACCTTTGACATGGAAACCTTGATTGACTAAAATATGATAAATTTTTAAATGTCATATAACAAAAGTTGTTGATTATGATGTTAGTAACATAGTCCTGAGAGGTTGTCATTGTTTTACAAATAACCCTGTATATACCTATTATTATCTCCTGCATACTAAGTCTGTACTGACATTTGCCGCCGTGGCAGAAATTCGATCGGATAATTATATTTTTACATTATTTGATATCAAATCATTCTTACTTGGACAGTTCTTGTTCTTCATCAGCTGAATACACGCCGTCTCAGCTTCCTCAATAGTTATATAGAACTTTTCACAATAAATGCCTAGTGAAATTATGAGTATTATATTCTTTGGTAATATAAATAATGACACCATTTCGAGAATCCGCAGGGGCTGTAAGAAAATCACTTCGTATTAATTTACTGAATTAAAAAAAGGCTAACTATACAGCATCGATAAGGATTTTAATTCTATTGTAAGATAATATTTCAAATCTGACTAGTTTCAGCTATCGAGTTAGAGATTGTTGAAATATGTTTGCATCTTATGATAAATTCCAGATATGATTGTAACCAAGATTTTTGTAAAACAGATATTATTTGTAAAGAGTGTCAGTAAATAGGATAACACTTACATATTTTCTCAAGTTTAACGTTGTTATGTAGAAAAATAGCAAAGTGCGGTAAAATTTGAGAAATACGTTGCCAAATATCTGTAAAAATAAAATCAAAATGGTTTTACTTCATCAAATTTGAATGGCTACTTAAAAGTATAAACAAGCATAAGAAATTAATTATAAGATAAAAAGTGAGCTTGGCTTGTTTTCTTTGATCAAGGGTTCAAGAGTAACTTCTGGGCTTCCGACTCATAGTATAATCTATCAGGTTAGGAATAGTGGGTTCTAGTTGTTTAACATGAACTTTCGGAATCCTCAGATGTGCCGATACTCCCTTGAGGATATTCCAATAGAAAAAAGATATTTTAAAGAAGCCATTAAAAATTAACCATTTTAGAGTTTAACTCACCAACACCCGAAAAATTGTTTTATATAGATCAAAAGCCTTAACAATATCTCGATAAATTTCGAGTAGTTTTATACATTGTTCATTATTTTCTTGTACGCCATCGAACATCAGGATTTTTTCAATCCAAAGATCGAGATATCGGTTTAACAATATTATAATACGGATTGCAACTATGTAATTAACATCGAGAGAGGTGAACATAATGCTACAAATAAGGTCAGTGATAACCTGGAACATATTGGTATTATTGTCAAAGAACACAAGAAAACTTAAAAACAAACATATATCACTGCCTATTGCAGAAAATAATGAGATAAAGTTCCAACTGATGTAACTCCGAATATTCTTATTTAAATAGATGCTCTCATGGATAGCTTGAATCTTCAAAATGAGAAAGATGTTATTGTAGTTGTGCACAATGTCTAGACTGAACAACGTTATAACCAAAAACAAACGGATGATGAAAAAAATAAAGTAAACGATAGAAATAAAGTCAGTTTCTGATTGTTTAATATTTCTGTCAACGACACCAATGGTAAACATTCTATAGATACACAATGCACTTATGAATAACGTGTATAAGAATACCAATAACTGATATTTTTTTCCCCTCGGATAAATATGATTATTCCGAACACAATATTTTGAAGAGAAATACAAATGTAATGCAACATTAAAAGAATTCACTATTCTTTGCACTTGATTTTCGAGTCGGTTGTTAGGGGGCACTTGGAATGAGGGTTTTGAAGTAATACTGCATTTTGGGAACATTGCTATGATCTTGAAACGTCTGGCGATGGTTGAGCCAGTTGATGTCTGTAGTAATTTTTTTAAGACATAATGACAGGAATGATTGAATTAGATTTGTTTGATTTATCTATCTACTAATCTTATTATTACTATTTTATTGCCTTAATATATTAGAGCGTGTAACCACGAGTGAAAAGATTGAGCGTGAGAGAGAGAGAGAAGACATATCGGAAACATGGCGATTCGAATTGTACCGATGCAAGGGGTCGATGTATTATCTATACTTGACTGTACTTTGTTGTAAGTCTGATATGGCTGATTAATAGTACACTTCTGGGCAAAGCCTCCTCTGAGTCTTTCATGGCACTGCTTTTGCTTTTCCCATTTGGCACCAGCCCTCGTGATACGCATCTATTTCATTTTACCACCTGTTTTAGGACCAGCGTCTATGACGCTATCTATTTTTAATCATCCATTACATGGAGGCTACTGAAAGAGTCGCCTGCACTGTTGTTCTGTTTTTAAGATTAATAAATTTCTAGAAACAGATAGCTGATAATTGGTGTAGCTCCATTGGCTTGTAGCTCCTACATTTGACTAGCAACATTTTAATCGGGCGTATGTAAAATAAATGCTTCTAATTAAAACGGCTTTTGGTTTTATTTTGAATCAAAGTTTATTCCAATTAAGTTTACAGAAACGTGAACTGCAGCAATATAACGCCATAATTACTGATAACTCCTACCAAACTAAATGCTAGGGTAGCATCTACAGAGAACAGGCCACACGCTGACATCTTACTATACGTTCGATTTGTCTGTAGCACTTTCTTGCAAAGATGTTTTTGACTCTCTGTAAGCAAAAAAAATATAATTATTGCTCTGGTAGGTAAATTTGACCGTTAATTTATAAAACTCATGAACGTTTCCTCCTTCCTCCTTCTTTAACCCAATTTGGTCCCTGTCATTTCGTATAAAAAATTCTTACTTGGACAGTTCTTCTTTTTTATAAGCTGTATACACGCTGTCTCAGCTTCCTCAATAGTAATATAGAACTTCTCGCAATAAATAGCTTGTAAAATTATAATTAATAAATTCTTTGCCAAGAAAAGTAATGATATAACTTCACATAACCGCAGGGGCTGGAAGTTAAAACATCATTATATCGTATTGAGAAACTGGTTCGACAAGAAATGGAAGTATTTAACATGTAGTGTTACCATTAAATACTAGCAAACTGCCCGCGATTTCGTCCGCGTGTCTTATTTCACCCGCGTTAAGTTACGTCTTTCGTTACTGCTCCGCTCCCGTGGGTCGTAGCGTAATGTTATATAGCCTATGTTACTCAGGAATAATGTAGCTATCTATTGGTGAAACAATGGTTAAAATCTGTCCAGTAGTTTCGGAGCCTATATGTTACAAACAAATAAACAAACAAAAATGTCTTTCCTTTTCATAATATTAGTATAGATATAGTTATATAATACAAAATATAATATCTCTTGGACAGAAAAAAAAAACATTTTTGGTAGTTTTGGAGGATAAACTTAAAAATAATTACCAAAGCTATAATGGAGCACCTTAAGGTACCGTGCTCTCCATGAATGTTTTCTATCCTACCATGTATCTTTGCCACTCGAGGGAGGCATATTGAAAAGTTACCTTAAACAATAGTTTTTCGAAAACCGACTAATTTTACGATGGCATAAGAAATAAGATGTGCTAAATTAGCAGCTACTGTCCGTAGTAGTCAAGTACCATAAAAGAAGAGTAAGAGAGAGAACACTTTACGAGTTTATTTTTTAAGTGTGATATACGATTAGCAAGTGCTATAGCACTCGGTGATTATATAACTCACAACCAGTAAAAGATTTATTGTAATCGGATCTGTACTTCCCGAAATCATCTCTTAATCTCTTACAAACAAAAAAAATATGATAATTATAGATAAATAATAATACTTCACTTCATACTCAGAAACATGATAAGATTCAAATAATGATTATAAGATTATCGGTTTTTGAGGCTTATGGAAAGTTCGCCCCATATTATTTGACAGATATTCAGAAAGGTAGTGTGCGTAGTACGCGTAACCGGCGTGCTTGTATGACCAGATGTATGAACGTGGATGAGTCGAAAAGAGTATGTATGGATTGTAGTAGATGGCATGCTGTGGTTCTGCCGACCCCAATAGTTATAGCAAATGGGACGTAATAATAAATAAGTCAGTATACTTACATATTTTTTCAAGGATAAGATTACTATGTAGAAAAATAGCAAAACGCGGTAAAATTTGAGAAATATGTTGCTTATTATCTGTGGAAAGTAAGAACAAGATGAATTCAGTAGATCTAATTTAAATAGCTAAAGTTACAAAGCACACATAACAATTTTAGCTAGCTGTAAAAGTAATATTAGCTTGTTTTTATTTACTCTTAAATATTGTATTAAATCAAGATTTCAAAGAAGATCTAAGATTAAGAAGGAGAAGGTTTAAGAGAAGATCTTTAAGCAATCCAGTATCACCATATGGAGGGGTCTATGAGTGATAGACTTGAAGCCGAGTCCACGCTGCCCTACTTACTACTTTGCCCTCTAGCATGAGGGGTTAATAGCAGCAGAGGAGGAGAGGTTAACGAGTATCTCTCGGGTCCTCGACTCATGGTCGTACCTGGGAGGACTGGTACAGTTGGGTTTAATCGGTTGGAATCCCAGAAGTAGATCCTTTAAAATTTCTAGACAAAAAAAGCATTATAGTGTTCCTAATGATTTGATTATAAAGAACTTACCAACACGTGAAATATTGTTTTGTATAGTTCAAAAGCTTTTATAATATTTTGATAAGTTTCGAGCATTTTCATACATTGTTCATTGTTTTCGAGTACTCCATCAAACATCCGGACTTTTTGAACCCATAGATCGAGATATCGTTTTAACAATATAATAATGCGGATGGCAAGGATGTAGTTGACGTCGAGAGAGGTAAACATAACGCCACAAATAAAGTCAGCGGCGACCGCTAAGGTATAAGTCTTCGCGTTATACAACACATAAACGATAAAATACATGCATGTATCACTGCCAATGGAAGAAAACATCGTAATCAAGTTCCAAATGATGTAACTCCGGATACTCTTATTCAAATAGATGCTCTCGTGAATAGCTTGTATTTTCAGAATAAGAAAGATGTGGTTGTGGTTGTGCACAATGTCTAGACAGAACAACGTTGTAACGCAAATCAAATGAACGATGAAAAACATAACGTAAAACCCAAAAATAATGTCAGTTTCAGGTTGTTTTTTGTTTATGTCAACCACTTCAAGAGTGAATATTCTATAGATACACAATGCACTTATGAATAACGTGAATAAGAATACTAATAATTGATATTTCTTTCCTCTTGGATAAATATGATTATTCCGAACACAATATTTTGAAGAGAAAAACAAATGTAATGCAACATTAAAAGAGTTCACTATTCTTTGAACTTCTTTTTCGAGTCGGTTATTGAAGGACACTTGAAATGAAGGATTTGGAATAATTTTACGTTTTTGGAACATTTCTATCATCTTCGAATGCCTGTTGACTTATGACTGACGGTTGATGATATTGTAATTGAATTAGACAGTTTGACAAGAAAAAATGATAAGTTACGTTAGATTTATCTGTCTTCTAATATTATTATTGTTTATTGATTGCCTAAATATATAAGAAAGTGTAGTGAGATACGAGTGAAAGGAATGAGTGTGTGAGAGAGGGAAAAGAAATTGTTCAGATATCTATTCGAATTGTAACGATGCAAGAGTAGAACGATGTAATTTTTTAATGTTTTTCTATACACGGTGGAAGGGACATTATCTTCTTATTTTCGTAATATGTAGTAATTTATACTACTTGGGCCCAGTACTGCCGCGTCCGATGTGGTACACTCCAGCATAAGAGGTATTTTCTGATCAGAAGCTCCACAATCAGTCTGAGTGCCAGACGAGTCTAAGATGCCCCATTGTGTCAGATTATGTTTGTAGCGTTCTACAGTACTTAGGTAGTTGATTCAGTGCCTTACAGATGGACCACTGTAAAGAAAAAACATAAATACATTAAGTTTGTGTTAGCGCCAAAATTCAGAAGACTAACAGCCGTTTTCTAAATTGTAATTCAAGATCGATCCCTGCCAGCAACCAACCAATGAGATCTGAATCTGAATTACAAACTTACCGATACACGTCCTTTTTTCAGTTGAATCATTTCCGCACTTTGAGATTATAAATCAATGTTATCATAACGAAGATCTATATTAAAAAGATCTGGTTTTTATATCTGCCGCTTAGCGTTATCGACATCAAATTTTTTATCTTAAGATTGTGATCAATACAAACAAAATTATTGATAAGTAATATCTAAAATATAAAAGATTTCCCCATACATATATTTCTGCACAGGCATTCTCAGTTACATTGATCGGTAAATTGTTGCCTAGTACACGCTTGTAAGAGATCAAAAGAATACCAATTAAAAATTAACGTTGCGATTGTAATTAATACTAAGAAATTAACAGCTATTACGAGACACAACATGGCATTAGTAATAGGCATCCTATTATTGTGTGTAGGACTGAGTGTGAACACGTTGGCGGTGGTGCAAGTGAGAGTAAACGAGGGTTTGCTGGAGGGACAGGTGGTGAACAACGAGTATGGTGGGGCGTACTACAGCTTCACGGGGATACCATACGCGCAGCCACCACTCGGAGACTTGAGGTTCAAGGTAACTTAATCTAGGAACATCTTATTTCTAATCTGTCGTGTTCAGAGTGGTACATTCTGATGAAATCTGAAATTGCCGACAGTGACTTGTAATGCTGTGTGTCAATACTCAATAGTTTATTGCGTTCCACAATATTGAAGAATAGTGGATTATAATAATATAAAGTAGATCATTATAGACCCTGTCGGGCACAGCAAATTTGGGAGAGAAAAAAAGAGGGCTAACTATCAATTTGTATTCCAAGATTAAAGTCAGCTCATATTGCGCACAGAAATTTCTGAGTTATTAGTATAACCCAGCTCAGAAGACTCTCACCACGCAAAATTACTCTTTTTCCAGGTGAGTATTTCCCAACTCTTTTATCGCGTAAAATTGTTGACAGATATACCTGTCGCTGTGTCGATGACATAATAGTAAAATTCTGTTTATTTTACATCAAGTAAACCATCAGATATGGCCATAACTATCGACATTAATTTTGACAATTGACAATATTTTTTTAACTTTAATTTTATATTTACTGTTTTTATCGTTCACAGGCTCCACAACCTTTACAACCATGGGAAGGAGTTCGCAGCGCAAAAGAGTTTGGATCCAAGTGCGCCCAATATGAATTGTTTCTTGATACAGAAAAAGGAAATCAAACTGGCAGTGAAGACTGTTTGTATCTTAACGTCTACACACCTGACGTCAAACCTGACCAACCTCTACCAGTTATGTTCTGGATACACGGAGGAGGCTTCGTATCTGGGACTGGTGAAGATGACGGGTACGGTCCGAAGTTTCTAATAAGAAAAGACGTTATCATTGTGACTATCAACTACAGACTTGAAGTTCTTGGTTTCCTTTGCTTAGATACAGAAGATGTACCTGGAAACGCTGGCATGAAAGATCAGGTGGAAGCCCTTAGATGGGTGAAAAAGAATATCGCCAGTTTCGGAGGTGATCCGGACAATATAACCATATTCGGGGAGAGTGCCGGCGGGGTCAGTGTCTCCTACCACTTAATATCGCCAATGTCAAAGGGTTTATTCAGGAGAGCCATAGTTCAAAGTGGCGTCAGTCTTTCGTACTGGGCACAGGCATATAAACCACGTGAAAGAGGCTTCGCACTAGCAAGGAACTTGGGATTCTATTCTGACGATGTTAAAGAAGTATATGAGTTCTTAAAAAAACAACCAGTCGAGTCACTTATACAAGCAAAGGTTCCTATAACTTACTCTGAAAGAGTAAGGACCCATGTAGAAGTTTATTTCAGTGTGTCTGACGAAAAAGAATTTGGTAACAATGAGAGATTTTACTATGGAGATATGGTCGATGTGGTGTCAAATGGAGTTCATGAAGGAGTTGATATAATAGTAGGCTACACTGCCGATGAAGGTCTAATGGGGGTAGGCATCTTTGGCGATTACAAAGACAGTCTAGACCAAACAAGAAACTACCCACAGTTTTTGGTTTCCTATCCAATGTCACTCGATTTATCAGTCAATAAACAGTTGGAACTCGGGTCAAGACTTCGGGAACATTATTTCAAAAACCAGATTTCAATACCAGATGATTGGGAGAAATTAGGGGAATTTTTCTCTATGGATTTGTTTGTGGTATCCACACTTAGATGGGCAAAAATATGCGCCCGCTCTCAGAAGAACAAAATATATTTGTACAAATTCACTTGTACGAGTGAACTGAATATTATGTCTCAATTTATGGGAATAGGTCATCTAGTTGGAGATAAACCGGTTGTTGCCCATGCTGATGATTTAATGTATCTATTTAGTGCAAGAAGTCAGCCAATTATGAATATGAACTCTATTGAGTTCCAATACATTGAGAAAGTCACCACACTTTGGACTAACTTTGCCAAATTCGGGTAAGTGTCACAGTTGCCTCCGATACTTCGTTTATTATAGCAAAAAGCGTGCCATTAGATAAACAGCGGCCAAATAACAATGATTAGTTACTATGTTGAAATAACTGCTTTTAAGTTACATTTCCTATGTAATGTATTGTATAACTTAATGGATTATAGACGATACATAAAAAAAAGAAAAAATGATAAACTGATAGCCTTTAATACTGGTGATAATACAAACAAGAAGAGGTATAATTTGAAGGCGTACAAAATCAAGAGCTAGTCTAAACTCGAAAGCCTAATCACGTAACCTGTTTAATTCAAAATAACCCTTAAATTATGTAATTATGCATGGCCGTCAGTAGCAAAAGGTTAAATGTCATAAGAGAGAAGCCGACAGAAAAATTGCATATTTTCTTTTATATTTTGTGGAGGTATCAGGAACAGCGTGTAAAGTTTCTCATCCTCCATCAAAAAGAGAGGATCCTCAGACCAGACGGGTGTTGTGTTTGGTGGGTTACTGCCCGACCATTGTTGTCGGGATTTATTAATGTGTCTATTAATATTTGGAAATAATTAACACAAATGATTGTGTCATTTTCCAATGGCGGTGTAGGAGCTGTTGTTCTGAACTTCCGAAGGAAAGCCAGTAGACATCATCGAGTTTTATTAAGACATCGTCACTGATTATTTTATAATGACATACCATGACATACCATCACGCCTGTATTCCCCGAAGGGTTAGGAAGAGGTGTAACAATGTACACCCACAGTTCGCCGGTATGTTTTAGGTCCCATGTAATAGGGGGCGAGCCTATTGCCAATAACCGGGCACAGATCCTAACTCCGAGCTACTACTGAGAATTTCATAGAAAAACCCAATAACACATTTTGCTCGACCTGGGAATCGAACCCAAGTCCTCTAGCGTAGCGGTCGCTCTTAGGACCACTAGGCCACCTAGGCAGTTTGCATTTTATTATTTTTATTTATAATTATTATCATTAATTAGCATAGTCTTCATCATCATATCAGCCGATCGACGTCCGCTGCTGGACATAGGCCTCCCCTAAAAATAGCCACAATTATCATTATACAAATAATTAACCTAAACCGTAGTTGTCACTGATACACGTGATGAATGTTCGCATTTTATCATTACCAGTTCACATCGTTTACTCTGTTTTTGTTGCTGTTGTGTTCCAGAAACCCAACTCCTGATGCCTCTTTAGGAGCAGAGTGGACACCGTACTCTCTCGAAAACAAAGAATATATGGATATTGGCAACGAGCTAAAATCCGGCACCGCACCTGATGAGGAAGAAATGCAATTCTGGGAAGATCTTTTAACAGAATTTGGGCAGAAACTGTACTGAACTCTTGAAACTGGAAATAAATTGCTTTGTAACAATATCATGTTATTGTTTCCTTGGACTTCATTGTGTTAAATATTTTTCAATAGAGCGTTATTTTTGATAAGACGTCACAAATTATATTTTCCTATACTCCTTTATTTCAATTAGACCTTTTATTAAAAGGCACTTTCGAATGCCATATACAGGAATAATAAATTAATCTAGTTGCCTCTTCCAAAAGGTAGTCTCGTATGGAAAAAAATTAGCAAGAAACTCCGGAATTTTGCATGAATGTATCCAGTACGTCACTCATACAATATAAAATAAGATAAAGGAATTGACATCAAACAAATTTTATTTTATTTTAGTTTGACTACAAAATACCAAACTGTAGCAATACAATAGTGTAGTTAGTAAGAAGACTCATCGAACACAATTGTAACGCAGCGTCTAAGTAGAACAGGCCACACACACGTATCTTGCTTAATGATCCTCGGTGTAAGCGCAGGACGTTATTGCAGAGTTTTTACGCCATCTGCAAATTAAGAAAGAGAATCACAATCTAAAAGTGTAAAAGAAGAAAGTAAAATATTGTTTAAGAAAAGTTTAATTTTTATTTTAAAGCGCACTATGAAACGCTTTAGCCTCTCTACTTACGGTTGACGATAGCAATGCTCCTTGTTCTAATAACAAATAAAAGTAGATTGTAATACTAACAAACTTATCAATCGACTTTTTATCTTGAAAGTGTGATCAATGTTATCTGAACAAGATTATTGATAAGGTAGCATCTAAAAAATAAAAGATTCCCCATACATATCTTTGTGCACATGCACACTCAGTTACATAGACCAGTAAATTGTTGCCTAGTACACGCTAGTAAGATACCAAAAGAATGCCAATTAAAAATCAACGTTGCAATTGTAATTAATACTGAAAAATAAACAGCTGATACAAGATACAACATGGCATTAGTAATAGGCATCCTATTGTTGTGTGTAGGACTGAGTGTGAACACGTTGGCGGAGGTACAAGTGAGAGTGAACGAGGGCTTGCTGGAGGGACAGGTGGTGAACAACGAATATGGTGGGACCTACTACAGCTTCACGGGGATACCATACGCGCAGCCACCACTCGGAGACTTGAGGTTCAAGGGAACTTAATCTGTAATCATCTTTTTTTAATTATTTAATATTTTTTCAATAATTTTTCAATAATTTTAGTCATGTTCAGAATGGTACATTCTCATGAAATCCGAAATTTTCGATGATGCCTATTGGGATGCTCTAATCACAATATTTTACAATAGTGGGTTATAATATAAAGTAGATGATTATGGATTCTGCCAACCTTGCTGTCGGGCACAGCAAAATCGGGAGAGAGAAAAAGACGCACGAAGTACCAATTTGTGTCCCAAGATTAAAGTCGGTTTATCTGGAATTATTATCCGCCCAGAAATTGCTGAGTCATAAGTATGACCCAGCTCAGACGACTGTCACCACGCTAAATTATTATTTTTCTAGGCGGATATATCCCAACTCTTTTATCACGTGAATTTGTTGGCAGATAAAGGTGTCATTGTGTTGATGAGACACTAAAAAAGACATTATCATATCTGTGAACTGTCAGATATGACCGTGACTATTGCCTTTTTTTTGGACTTGTTTATCAAACTGTTATTTTTATTGCACACAGGCTCCACAACCTTCGCAACCATGGGAAGGAGTTCGCAGCGCAAAAGAGTTTGGATCCAAGTGCGCCCAATATGAATTGTTTCTTGATACAGAAAAAGGAAATCAAACTGGCAGTGAAGACTGTTTGTATCTCAACGTCTACACACCTGAGGTCAAACCTGACCAACCTCTACCAGTTATGTTCTGGATACACGGAGGAGGCTTTGTATCTGGCACTGGTGAAGATGACGAGTACGGTCCGAAGTTTCTAATAAGAAAAGACGTTATTATTGTGACTATCAACTACAGACTTGAAGTTCTTGGTTTCCTTTGCTTAGACACAGAAGATGTACCTGGGAACGCAGGTATGAAAGATCAGGTGGAAGCCCTTAGATGGGTAAAAAAGAATATCGCCAGTTTTGGTGGTGATCCAGACAATATAACCATATTCGGCGAGAGTGCCGGCGGGGTCAGTGTCTCCTACCACTTAATATCGCCAATGTCAAAGGGTTTATTCAAGAGAGCCATAGTTCAAAGTGGCGTCAGTTTTTCGTATTGGGCACAGGCATATAAACCACGTGAAAGAGGCTTCGCACTGGCAAGGAACTTAGGATTCTATTCTGACGATGTTAAAGAAGTATATGAGTTCTTAAAAAAACAACCAGTCGAGTCACTAATACAAGCAAAGATTCCTATAACTTACTCTGAAAAAGTAAGGACCCATGTAGAAGTTTATTTCAATGTGGCTGACGAAAAAGAATTTGGTAACAATGAGAGATTTTACTATGGAGATATGGTCGATGTGGTGTCAAATGGAGTTCATGAAGGAGTGGATATAATGGTAGGCTACACTGCCGATGAAGGCCTAATGGGGATAGCCATCTTTGGCGATTACAAAGAAAGTTTAGACCAAGCTAGAAACTACCCACAGTTTTTGGTTTCCTATCCAATGTCACTCGATTTATCAGTCAATAAATAGTTGGAACTCGGGACAAAACTTAGGGAACATTATTTCAAAAACCAGATTTCAATACCAGATGATTGGGAGAAATTAGGGGAATTTTTCTCTATGGATTTGTTTGTGGTATCCACACTTAGATGGGCAAAAATATGCGCCCGCTCTCAGAAGAACAAAATATATTTGTACAAATTCACTTGTACGAGTGAACTGAATATTATGTCTCAATTTATGGGAATAGGTCATCTAGTTGGAGATAAACCGGTTGTTGCCCATGCTGATGATTTAATGTATCTATTTAGTGCAAGAAGTCAGCCAATTATGAATATGAACTCTATTGAGTTCCAATACATTGAGAAAGTCACCACACTTTGGACTAACTTTGCCAAATTCGGGTAAGTGTTTCAGTTGCCTCCGATACTTCGTTTATTATAGCAAAAAGCTTAGTATTAACAAACAGCAGCCAAATAACAATAGTTACTAGGTTATATTGTCGCTATAACTTCTAATATAAATGGCTTACATGTTGTGTCTGTCGTGTTTGAGTAATAATCCTGGATGGTTTCAGTACAGAACTGGTTATTATGGCTATCTTTAGGGGAGGCCTATGTCCAGCAGTGGACGTCGATCGGCTGATATGATGAAAACGATACAAAGCTGTATTTATCGTGAAGTAACGAAGCTTATGTCTAAAGTTAAATAAAATTAATGTAGTATAGACAATACATTTATAAACTATCTGATTTATAAGCACTAAAATTGGTGTTGTTACAAACAAAAAGATGTTCCTTACTTTCCCGGACATAAAAGGAAAAGAAGAGGTATTGTATTTTAAGGGCAAAGACTAATCATGCTACCAGATAATTACTAAATAACTTCTAAGTTCTACATCTTACATGAAGGGTTAATTGTCATAAGAGGGAAGCCGACGTAAAAATTTCGGTAAATATATAGGAGTTTTAGTTGATGAAGTATTTAAAATAACTCAATTGAATTTAATTGTTATTCAATCGAAATATGGTATAAGTTTCAATGCTCGGTGAGGCCAGAACACCACTTATTTGAACTTCGGAATGGAATCCAGTAGAAATCCTTTATTTTTATTACGTCATCATTACTGAAGGACACGTCGAATATTTGTCCCTTATCATGACCAATTTCCAAAAGGTTTACTTTGTTAAATTGTGTTTCAGAAACCCAACGCCTGATGCCACCTTAGGAGCAGAGTGGACACCGTACTCTCTCGAAAACAAAGAATATATGGATATTGGCAACGAGCTAAAATCCGGCACCGCACCTGATGAGGAAGAAATGCAATTCTGGGAAGATCTTTTAACAGAATTTGGGCAGAAACTGTACTGAACTCTTGAAACTGGAAATAAATTGCTTTGTAACAATATATTGTTATTGTTTTCTCGGATTTGATTCTGTTAAATATTTTACAATAGGGCTTTTTTTATTAGGTTGTCACAAATTATATTTACTTATACTTCTTTATTTTATGTAGACCAATAGGTCTAATTTAATGTGCCTATTAATAACAATTAATAGGCACTTTTGAATACCATATACAAAAAAAAAGGAATTGAATCTAGTTGCCTCTTCTAAATGTTAGTTTCTTATGGAGAAAAATAATCGTTGGCAAGTAACTCCGGATTTTCGCATAAAAGTATCCAGTTCGTCGATCATACGATAAAAAATAAGAAAATATAAAGGAATTGACATCAAACAAATTTTATTTAATTTTGGTTTGACTACAAAATAGCAAACTGAAGCAATACAATAGTGTAGTTAGTGAGAAGACTCATCAGACTCAATTGTAACGCAGCGTCTAAGTAAAACAGGCCACACACACGTATCTTGCTGAACGATGCTCGATGAAAGCGCAGTAAGTTCTTGCAAAGTTTTCTTTCGCCATCTGAAAATTAAGAAAGAGAAGACTGTACATCTGAATGTGATCATAACTGTTTAGAATATTTATACATATAATATATTCAGGAATTAAGTACCTGAACAATTCGACTTCAATATAAGAGCACAAGAATCTTGAACTTTTTGGACAGCCAAGTAAAATTTCTCGCATTGGTGGCATGCCATTGTCTGCCAAGTCAAATCCTTTAGCAACCAATAATATAATATAAATGAGGCGTTAAATGCTGTTTCCTAAAACAAATTAAAACATTTGATAAATATGGCTAGCACGCATCTTGTGTTTGTGATTTACTATGGTACCCATTAACTATGCCTTTCGTGTCGTGATAGAAAGCACGTTTGCTAAGCATAGGGCACTGGATTCGTTGACACCTGCGTGTAAAGCTGTTGATACTGTGTTTAATCTCCCCCCCCCAGTCGTGTCAGATTGCCTTCCTATCGAACCTTGTGAGTGACGCGGGAGTGCACCTGGGTTTGTGCATGCACACATGTAATTTAATATCTCCTGTGCACTTGTGACCGAAACTCGGCCGGGAGATTATTACTATAGTGTAATAAAAGGTATAAATATTGTTTAAAAAAAAAAATGTTTAATCACTCTATACAACGCTTTGGCCTCTCTACTTACGGTTAACGATAGCAATGCTGCATGTTCAAATAACAAACGAAGGGATATAGACTGTTATACTCACAAACTTATCAATCCTCAAGCCAGCTTGCAGCAAGTCAATAACTTCTTGAATATTTACTAAGGCATGAAGCAACATTTCAGCAACAATATAGTATAGAATCTGAAACATTTGTAAGATGTAATTTCAATACAATATGTACAACCTTAAAATAAGACAACATAAAAACAAAAAATAGTATAAAAAAGAAGCTAAAATATGGCATCAAAAAATTCCTCCGTGAACTAAGAATGTGCCTAAAAGACTGACGACATTGCCACGTTGGATGACAATGCTAAGCCTCTGGCCAAGGTAAAAGCAAGCCCTTGGGTTATGAGAAGTGGCAACCAACCGTTTGAACAATTCCTTAAAAAGGTTATAGGGTGATAGGCACACGGGCCCCACGGCCCGAGAGCGAAACCTTTCCTGTGATTTAGGAATAAACAATTTAACAAAAGCAAGGCACTTACATATTGCTCGCAGCAAACTTTGAGGATGTCATAACAAGTTAATATATCTACATAAGCCAGACACATTTCCTTGCTATACTCCTCGCTTTCTGCATCTTCCCTTTCTTGACAATCTAAAGCTTTCATGTTCCATAGAACAACTTTATCTTCTAACATCTTCATGAGTTGAATAAAATAAACTACATTGCAATCGAAAAAAACAACGAAAAAGCTACTATAAATATAAGAAAACGAGAAATTCAAAAGAACTGAAAAATACGTGAAGAAAATAGCATAACCAAATAGAGCCACGACTGCAACAATCCAATTCCAAATAATGAAACGTCTGAAACTGGTTTCGTTGTTGAGAAATCTGTGCACTTTTTGGAAAGTCAAGACAAACTCTACATTGTTATTGGTTTGAATGATCCCATTTACATAATTGATAAGGAATCCCAAACAATAGAAGATACTATTATAAAAGGCGGTGATATACATGAAAGTAGTAAAAGAAATACCCTGGAATGTTTGTATAGAACACTGTTGATAGGTACGATATACACTTGATAATAAAAATACTAGGGTTCCAATCAATGAAACAAAGTTGGAGAGGAGGCTATTTGGACTTATGATATTGCCTTTGATGCGATATTTCGGGCAGAACATAACATATTGCATCAGATTCAAAGGCAAAAGCATCACCTGCACATCTGCGTCCACTAAAACATTACTATTTAAGGTAGCATTCGCAGAATATCTTTTTCCGAAGACACGAAATATCTTCATGTTTAATAGACCATTATGTGTCGTTAACAGGTGGTGCAATAATCGAGTAAATGTGCTAGCCGCACTTACTTAATTTAGAACGTTACTAAGTGTAATTAATAATTGATTTTACTCATGTTTATCTTTACTTAGTCCATAAATTTGAAATGTTGATGTCTTTACCAGGTTACCTAAGCGAGTGTTCCGTTCAATGAAATGTAATGACTTGTAATGGATGTAAAAAGTTAAGTGAACACAGCCGAAAGTTATTATTCGGCTACGGCTATGAACGTAGATGAGGCGAAAGAAGTATGTAAGGATCGTAGCAAGTGGCGTTCTGTGGTTTCTGCCTACCCACATGCGATAAAGGCTTTTTTTTGTTTTTTTTGGTGGGTGGGAAATCATCAAATAACTTCTCCCGCCCTGAGCGGGGCGGGAGGGAGTGTCAGACTTTTACTGACTAAAACCACCCATGTTCCTTCTTGTGCCCTTTGCGTTCCGGGGGCGCGGTATCTCTTGCGAACAACCCGCAGCCCCGGCAGGCATCGGCCCTCAGTGGCCCCTTCCTTTTGCTGACATCTCTTTGAGGCGCGCGTGGAACACGAACGCGCCGTCGACACGGCCTGTCGTTATGCAACGTAAGGACGGTGAGCTACCCATTGCTCACCGTCCACAGGCCAGTATCTACGGTGGCCGGGAGTCGTCTCGCGGCTCCCGACGTCCGGAGCGTCTACCGCGGCGGCTGGGACGGGAGAACCGCTGTCTCAACCGTCCCGCCGCCTCCTTCTCAAGCATTACTGCCTCGCAGAAGGAGGCGACTGCATCCCATTCCCTCTCGCTCCGGACCATGGCTTGCACCAGGGCCGGACGCGAGAGTTCGCCGCCGCCGATGGCCGCCACGAGGACTCGGCGATGCTCCGCCCAAGCGGGGCATACCGCCACGGTGTGCTCCACCGTGTCCTCGGGGCGATCCACGCAATGGTGACACCCAGACGTTTCCTCCCGCCCGATGAGGTGCAGGAACCTCCCGAAACACCCGTGTCCGGTGAGGACCTGCGTCAGGCGGCAGGTGAGGGCGCCGTGGCGCCTCTCCAGCCACTCCTCAAAGAGGGGACTTACCGCCTCTATTAAGGCGTGCCCAGCACGAGGTTGCGACAGTCGCTGTCTCCATGTCGCCATGAGATAAAGGCTTGTGTTTATGTATGTTTAACTGCCTCGTTAGGCTAGTGGTCCTAAAACCAGTTAGTTCGGACATGAACGGACTGGGTAAGTAATATAGAACTAATTATTGTGCAACTATTCTATATAAACCAAATGAAAATTTGCAGAAGGGTTTCATAATTCATGAAATTTATTTAAGTTCGGGTTTTTTGCATCTTAGTCGATATTATCATATTTCACATTAATGAGAGGAGGTACCTATATGATGGCCCCTATATTGACACGTCACGTCGTCACTAAGTGCTAAATTATTAAACAATTTATTCTCTCGTAATGAGATTGGTATTGTATTTGATCAATACATTAAAAATTGTTTCATTTGTGTGTCAGGAAGCTACAGATATAATAGTCTATTAAAAATGCAGAAATTTCGTGTCCGTAAAATAAAATATCCCTTGAACGTTGATAAAAACACAGTGGATAAAGATGTGCAGTCGATGCTTTTGCCGTTAAACTTGATGCAGTGGCTAATGTTTTGTCCGAATTACCGCATCAAAAACGACTTTATTGCTCCCAATAGTCTCCTCTCCAATTTTATTTCGCTCATTGTAACATTGGCAATCAGTTTGTCAGTTGTCCACCGTTCCTTTGTTACCAAGTACTTTTACAAAGAATCTATAGGAGACACTGCTTTCATGTCTGCCGTATCCATCTATGACTGTGTCACCAATTGTATATTATTCGCTATAATTCTTGCCACCTCTATCATTCAAACGAAGAGTAATATTTCCTTCGTGTTAACATTTCAAGATGTGCACAGATTTCTCAACGATAAAACAAGCCTTAGGCGCATTATTATTTGGAATTGGATTTACGTATTCATTGCTCTGTTTGGTTATGTCTCAGTGTTCACTTATTTTGTATTCAAGTTAGGATTATCTATATTGAGAATGTTCAGTTGTTACTTTGTCGTGTTTATTGATTTAAAAGTAGCTTATTTCATTCGTGTTATGAGAATGTTGACTGAAAAAGTTGTTCTATGGAACATTGGAGGTTTGAATTCTCAAGTTAAAGATTGCTCGCTCTGCGAAGACTATACCCGGAAAATGCTTCAGGCTTACATTGACATATTAAAATGCTATGAAATTCATATAGCTTGTTTTCGCCATTTCGTAAGGAATTTGTACTTTTTATACAAGGTGTTAGTTTAAACAAGAGACTTACTTAAAGGGAGCGTAGTGCTTATGAAAATAAACCACTTTCACTATGAAATTAAACTCAAAAATGCAAAAAAAAGCCTCCTTACATGTCGTCGAGTTATGCGAACATACATGTATGGAGCTGTTGATACATTTTTTCGATTTTACAGTACGTACTGTAGTAAAAGTTGTTTATTTTCATGAGTACTGCAATCCCTTAAAGAAAGTTCCTCGTTTAACCGAACACCCTGTATATTTTTTTAATTCGATCGCGTTTATTTCTGCCACAACAAGCCAACCCACAATATTTAAAAAATGATTACTTGAAAATAACTCATTATGCCAATTATGTTACGTTACTAAATTAAATTAATCAGTGTTTAATGTCCAAACCGGAATGAAAATTTAAGTGTGGATTGGTTCGTTTTGGTAGAATTAACCCCAATTAGAACCAATATCAATTATTATCGAAATTGTAATTTTTCAGATACTTTTTTACACTTTATATTCATTTTTTCACTCGTTGGTGTACATTCAACTGTCAATTGAAATGTTTAAAAGAGGATTGATAAACTTCGTGAGTATTGTTTTATATCTTTGGTACCTTCTATTAGCTATTAACTGCCTCGTTAGCCTAGTGGGCCTAACCGCGACTGCTACGCTAGAGGTCCCGGGTTCGATTCCCACTCATCAGACGCGCTTGCAACCACGAGACCAACGGGGCATTTGCATGCAACCATATGGACATGACTTTACTAAATATAATGTATTATCTCATTACAGGACACAGCAATTATAGCGTCACTATCCATATCCATATGGGTGGTAAAAGATTTGTGCGTTCAAATAATACTGAGCGAGCAGTGTGAGAGTTTCTACTTAGCTATTGAAAATATTTCAGACACCTGCGCACTCATATTAAAGTCACATTGTTCTGGTAAGTAACTCCTTCATTCATACACGAGTATTAAGAGAAATCAGAATTGAGGAGATCTGCAGACGAACCAAATGTTACCAACATAATCCAGCAAATCAGCAAGATGAAGTGGAATTGGTTAGGGCACATATCACGTCGAACTGACGACTGATGGGGCCGCAAATGTTAAATGGAAACTACGCATGCGCAGCGTAGAACGTCCACCCACAAGGTGGATAGACGACCTGATTGAAAAACATTGGATGCAGGCTACTTCAAACCGGTCCTTTTGGAAATCTACGGGGAAGCTTATGTCCAGTGGACGCCCTACGGCTGAGGTAATGATGATGATTAAGATAAAACACGTGTAAGGAGAGATTTTCGAAAATCAGGTTGTCCGATGGTTTTTCATGCTTTTTAGTTGCCTCAATACAGAGCTAGTAAAAAGTCGCGTGATTTTATTTTAAAAATCTTAAAAGTATCTCCAAGCAGATCCGACTGTATAGCCTTAGAAATAAAGTTATAATTCGAAATAAGATTGTAAATCCAATTTTAGAGGAAACAATGTGTGTTGTTTTAAAGTCAAGCTCACCACAAGCTTACTTCAAATAAACTCAACGAAGATGATTTTTACAGATGGACACACCCAATAGAATTTTGTTTCAAAAAGTCTCTTTTAAAAATAGCTTAAGACAATTCTTATTAACAACAAGTATTCTAATATAATTATTAAATTATTTGACAGATGACCAGAAAAAGCTATGCAAGAACGTCCTGCGCTTGCACCGAGCATCGTTCAGCAAGATACGTGTGTGTGGCCTGTTCTACTTAGACGCTGCGTTACAATTGAGTCTGATGAGTCTTCTCACTAATAACACTATTGTCTTGCTGCAGTTTGCCATTCTGTAATTCAGTATTATATAATTGAAGTTTTGGCTAGCCTTTATTATATGTATCTAATAAGATCTACTTTCAAGGCATTTTAGAGCTAAAGTTCCCAAGGAGACTTTGTTTTCAATCAATATTATTTGGATTTTATCATTTTCAACTTTACGCTAGTGCTAATTCACCTAATTTTAGATTGACTGGAACTATTACAAAAGTTGCAGTTACGGCGCAAAATAAACTTTATGTTTTGACATTGAAATATTTTTTATAGACCTATACTTATTTGATATAGAAGCTACAGAAAAATAAAAAGAAGAAGAATATAGTGGCACCAGGATTCTTCTAGATCTTGAGTGACATTATCACTCTTACTAACTTCTTTATCTACCACACTATGATTTCTATTGTTGGTGCCGTTTCTTATTTTTTATATCTCCTTCTTTTGTATTTTTTCTTAAAATTGTTGTTTTATTATTTTGAACTGCCTCATAGCCGTGACTGCTACGCTAAAGTTATTGGGTTCCATTCCCAGGTCGAGCAAAAAGTGTTAGTTTTTCTATGAAATTCTCAGTAGCAGCTCGAAGTCAGGTTTTGTCCCCGGTTAATGAGAATGGGCTCGTCCCGTATTACATGGGACCTAAAAACATACCAGCAAACTGTAGGTATGTGTGTAATGGTATGTTCTTTAGGGCATTAGTCTTTTATACCCTAATGTTATTAATTCATCATTATAATCATTATCGTTTTTAAGTACTTACTTATATCTACTACTATAATCTTGATAAACGATGTCCACTGACACGTGTTTCTATTTAATCAATTATAAAGATAGGTGTCTGTGGTAATCTTAACAAAACACTATCTCATTCTATTAGTATTGTCCTCGATAAGGCGTTCAGCACTACCGACCGTACATGTAACAGTACAAACACGTGTAGTATAATATATAAAGGCGCTCCGTCATCGGTAGAATTTGCTTGTAAATTATCTGCTCAGCTTCAAGCATCAAATCAGAGGGTGAGGAGAAAGGAGAACCGAACATTACCTGTCATGATACAATTGGATAGATGACACCATTGAACAATAATTCCTAGACACATCTTCACAAAAAGAACAGTTTATTTTAACCCTGAAAACCCGATGAATTTTTAAATAACTATAAAATTCGATTTTTAGTTCCGTCAAAATCAATAAATAGTTACCAAATTGAGACGTCAAAAAAGTGACGCCATCATCTCGTATTGTTCAAAAACATCTATGGGGTAATCACGTTTTAATAGCTGATAAAAAGGTATGTCACTTTATTAGTCATCTACCCAATTTGTAACATTAAAGCCAACCAAAATCGATGTAATACAAATACTTACTGCTGCACTATCTGACGGGCAGATTGCTCGCTCCAGTGTGGCTGGGCCGCTGATCTGTTTTTGCTAGGAGAAGCAGTGACATTGTTATTATTCAAATTAATTAGAGAAAGATTGTACATCAAAATAAGTAGTAGTAGAGCTCCTTGTGAAGGAGTTCCTCCGGGGAAGTACTATCACCTATTTCTGCCGTCAATCAACGTTGTTGTGTTCTGGTTTGAAGGATTTGGGTATCGGTGAAATTACGGGCACATTTCAACTTTGTCTCTGGGATGATATTGCAAATGTCTATAGGCAGAGGTGATCACTTGTCATCAGTTGGGCAGTCGGTTTGTTTGCCATTTAACGACGCGCGACATTTAAAAAGAAGTAAAATTCAGAAAACAAAAAAACTCAATTAATATCTTTTTATTTACAAAATATTTCATTTAGGAGAAAACAATAGACATATTAGAAAGAAAATTGCAACAAAACGACGGTATAAGTAGTGAAGAGGGAAAAGAAATACAATGGCTGTGTCGCGTCTATGTAGAACAGACCACACACGCCCATCTTCTGAAAGACAGCCCTGTGCACACGTTGAATGTTCTTGCATACTCTCTTCTGTATTTCTATGAGGAACATAATATTTATAATGTTAGTAACGGAGAATAAGGAAGATGATGAATTATGTGAAGTATAATATGAAAGAGAAGGGAGTCACTGATGTCATGACGAGTGACAGGGTGAGTTAGAAGAAGAAAACGTGTTGCACCGACCACAAGTAGATAGAAGATGATGATAAATGAGGATGACAGATGGAACGGCAAACTTGGCGCCTACTAAAAGGACTGGGTCTTAATATCTGAACACAGATAAGACCAAAAAAGGGAGAGAGATCCCTTAACCAACATTGAGACAATACACGCTAGATAGATAAATAGATAGAAAATAATGAAATCTAACAAACATGAAGTGAATATGAGACCAAAAAGTTATGAATTTGGTAAAGGTGCTACGTTGCAGGACAATATGGATTGCCTTTTAGCCGAAAGACGTCCACAGCTGGACTTAGGCCTTACTACTTCGACCGATCTTATGCTTCTTGTATTTAGCGGATTCCAGCGACTAGCGGCGAGCTATCAAATGACACAACAACAAAACACAATGACAATAACAGATGATAATTATTAAAAGACAGTTAAAACTCTCTTTTAATGAATTGTAATAGACTCGCCCCCTATTACATGGGACCTAAACATATCGGCGAACTGTGGGTGTACATTGGCAAACCTCTGCCTAACCCTTCGGGGAATACAGGCGTAATGGTATGTGTGGAAAGATGTAAAACAATCGTAAGTATACCTGATCTATCTTTTGACGTTACCAGTATGGAACACGTGCGCTGAACTTCTGTCATGGCAGAATAAAATCTCTCACATTGCACGCTCAAACTTATTTGTAAAGTAATGCTTTTTATTAGCCATATTTGAGACATAAGAACTTGAAGAGCAAACTGGAAAAAAATGCTTTGTGTTATCAACACAAACAAACAAACTAATATAAATAACGTATTATTATTAAAAAACTAGCGAACCGCCCCGGCTTCGCACGAGTGAAAATCTCTTATTTTACCGGTGGATTTTACTTAAACATCTTGTCTGGGAAATTACGAGCACAACAAATAAAGAATCAGCCAAATCGGTCCAGCCGTTCTCGAGTTTAACGTTTAGCAACACATTTAGACATTCATTTTGATTTATATAGATTTTACTTTAATCAGAAGCCTTCCACTTCTTGTTGATTCGTCGCCCTGCCCCTTCATATAGTAAGTACATACTTACATCTTTACTATCTAATGCTATCCTTCTCGTTTGTATGTGAATTGCTAAATCCAGGAGAGAGTTAGAAAATATGTATACATTATAAAATAATATCTGAAATAAAGGTTAAAAAAATAATATTCAACCGAAAAAAATAAGTATGATCAAACATCTGTAATAATATCTAACCAGATATTGAAAGGTCTTCTGAACCAGTTGGTAGGATTTAAGAATTTCCATGAAAGCATTAAAGTAGCTAATCCAATAGCTCTCGTCTTCAGAGCATCTTGACTCTTGAACACTTTGAACCCAAACTATGACAGCTTTACATTTTAACTTCATAATACTGGCAGCATACATGACATTCATGTCAAAGACAATATGTAAATATCCCGTCAAGACATCGACATAACCCATATTAGTAAATATGTAACAATCATAGAAGATAAAGAGAATGTGAAACCAATTCAAAGCGATAACGTTAACCCAGTTGCGAATAATGAAACTTTTGAAAACGTTACCGTTAATTCTGAGAATTCTATGCACATACTGCATGCTTGTAACTAGCAATACGTTGTTAGATTTCTGAATTACGTTATTGCAGTAATTAAGAAGACTGCCAGTAAGAAAGACAACATAGTCGTTGACACAGCCTGAATAGACAAAATTAAAGCCTTTTTCCCCAACGATTTTAAATGAAGATGCGAACAAAAAATAACAGCTGAAAGACGCATAAATTATAACGCCGATAGCTGAAATCAGGTTGTATCTCAAACTATTCTGTGTAATTATATCTTCTTCGATCCTATACTTTGCACAGAAGAACAATGCCTGCATCATATTTAATGGCTTTAAAACCGACTGTAAGTATTCTTCAATAACATTATTTCTTTGAACTTCATTGCGTACATTATCTCGTCTTGTTCTTATTTTGATCGCGTCACTTTTAAAATTATATCTATCGTTTAAAAACATGTCTACTTTTGTAAGCTGCATAAGTGGTATTAAGTGTTGGCACTGAATCGAAAAGCAATTAATCTGATTAACTACAGCATTTTATTATTGAACATCGTTTTATATTACTTGGAAATAATGATAATAAATTCATTTAAAAAAGTGTTGTGTGACGACACGTGATACGTATACTTTTCTAGAATTCAGTATATTATGTGCGCCTAGCTTTGTATAATCTTTTTGTACAATTAAAGGTCTGCTTATAGTAGATACGTGTATAGTTTGATGTACCTATCATAGTGCGTAGTAAAAGGAATATATTTTTACAATTACAGATGAATCGACAAGTTGAAGAGTAAGGGCAAGACAAAGACTTTGATCATTTAAATTGTAATAAATTCAGTCGACATACTAATATAACTTTTAATAAAGCCTGTATTATAAAATAGCAAACTGTAGCAACACAATCACTGTTAGAGGCAATTCATTATACGTGAAACGCTTCTATTGAGAAAAAATATTTTTTATCCTTTCAGTAAATAAAGAGGAACAGTACAATAATTTAATTTATCTGAAGTCTGTGTTACAAAATTGCAAACTGCAGCAACACAATAGTGTAGTTAGTGAGAAGACTCATCAGACTCAATTGTAACGCAGCGTCTAAGTAAAACAGGCCACACACACGTATCTTGCTGAACGATGCTCGGTGCAAGCGCAGCACGTTCTTGCATAGTTGTTTTTCTTCATCTGTCAATCAATTCGTATGTATTTACAACATTATTATTACATTTTAAGTCTTCAACTGAATGTGAAGACATACAATCACTGTAATTATTTAAAAATGTATTACCTGAACAGTTATTGGTCTTCAAAATGAGTGCACAAGAATCTTGAACACTTTGAATAGTTATGTAGAACTTCTCACATTGCTTGCTCAGTATCGTCTGCCATGTTAAGTCCTTTATAACCCATATCAACAAAGGAAGCGACATTATAGTTGCGTCATCCTATAAAACAATTCAACTTTTAAAATTATGTACGAAGCCATCACTGACTTCAGAACAAATTCAATCAGACTGCCAAAGGCTGATGATGGATATTGAGAACAATTTTCATACCAACATTTAATGAAAAATATCAGGGAACAAAGCTTAATAATATATGAATCTAGAATATATTAAAGTTAATGGTAACACAAAATCAAACTCACTATTTTATCAATAAGTACTCCAGCTTTCAAAGTTTCGATTGACATGTGAATGTAAAGTAAAGAGTGGATAAACGCCGCTACTATGTGATAAAGAATCTGAAACAAAACAATATAAAATATGACAGTTTTATAATAGGTATAATTAATTTTGGTTATAGAGTATCAGGCCCTGACTGCACCAAAGGGGGAAAGGAGATGTGATATCTCGTAAATAACCAATAGTATAATGGCTTGTGTTGAAACTAAGCGATAAGATGTGAAATAACGTAAGCTGATTGGTTGTAGGAGACATCTTCTATCTCCTTTCCGGTTTAAAACTTTAAGCACAATTTTATATACTGTTAACTGCTGTTATTATTGACCTTTCTTAGGAAGAAAAAGAAGGGTACACAGAAAATTAACGTATGAAACTCGCGTCATTAATACAGGTGGTACTTACGAATTGTTGAAAACAATCCTTATAGATATCATAACACTCTAATATGTTAACATAAGCCTGAAACACACTTTTACAATGGCTTTGTTTGTACGCTACTTCAATATTTTGAGAATTTAAAACTTCAATATTCCATAGAACCACTTTATTTTCCAATAATTTCATGACTCGCGTGGCATAGATAACATTAATATTCATGAACACCAAAAGATACATAGAGCCTATCAGATATAAGGGTAGATGTAGTCTTATAAAAAAATAAGTGTACAGAGAGATGTAACTAAACTGAAACACTATAACTATGATCCAATTCCAAATGATGAAGTGCATAGAATCCGTTTCATTGTTTAAAAATTCGTGCACTTTTTGAAAAGTGAGGACAAACTTGATATTTTTTTGACAGTGAATTATCCCGAACATGAAGTTCATAGTGAATCCACCGCCATAGAAGATGCTGTCAAAATAAGTGTGATACGAACATCCTGAGCAGTCTGTATAAGACAGCAACATGTAGACAAATGGAAATATGAATAGTATTATTCCAATTATTGAAACAAAATTAGAAATCAACGTATTTGGAGTTATTAAACCGTTTCTAATACGATATTTAGGACATAACGTAAAATGTTGCATCAGATTTAACGGCAGAAATATTGACTGGACATCTTCGTTCACTATATTGTCCGAAATATGATTCACAGAATACCTTGACATGACGCTAAGGAATTTATTCATTTTTATAAAGAGCATTTAGATATAGTACCTATCTGAAACATGAGTGATACAATACATTGATAGTATTTACGTGGAAACACACACAATCCATTACAATAATTGGTAGGACATCAATGAATATTCATTAAGGCATTTAAATTAATTACTTGGAGCATACGTATCGAATATACAAGGAAAGCTCTTAAATATGTCTCATAATACTACTTCTTACAAAAGTGCGTGAAACAAACCATTATTACTGAAAATGAAAAAATAAAAAAATATATTTTTTCTTTAGAGAATCTATTCGAGTTTGGATTATTTAGCTCTACTACTGTTTCTCTAATAAATCTAGGTTCAGCTGGAGCTGATGTAAGAGCAAATAAAATACTTGTTATGATTCTGGCAATCAAATGTATTCTTCAAAATAACAAAGTGAGCTAAAAGTGTTATTGGGTTTTTCTAGAAATTTCTCAGTAACAGCTCAGACTTAGGATTTGTGCCCGGTTAATGGCAATAGGTTCGGCCTCTATTACATGGGACTTAAACATACCGGCGAACAGTGGGTGTACATTGATGCTCTGCTTAACTATCAAACAAAAAGTGAAGTTCGTAATTAATCATGAAATTGTAATAAATTCAGTCAACACACTAATAGTTTGATGAGGCCTGTATTACAAAATAGCAAATTGTAGCAACACAATAGTGTAATTAGTAAGAAGACTCATTAGACTCAATTGTAACGCAGCGTCTAAGTAGAACAGGCCACACACACGTATCTTGCTGAACGATGCTCGGTGCAAGCGCAGGACGTTCTTGCAGAGTTTCTTTTTTTCATCTGTCAATTAATTTATATGTATTTATACCATTATCATTATATTTTAAGTCGTCAACTGAATCTGAACACATACAATCACTGCAATGATTTAAAAATATATTACCTGAACAATTGTTAGTTTTCAAAAGGAGTGCACAACAATCTTGAACACATTGAATAGCTAAGTAGAACTTCTCACATTGCTTGCTCAGTATCGTCTGCCATGTCAAGTCCTTTATAACCCATATCAACAAAGGAAGGGACATTAAAGTTGCGTCATCCTATAAAAAAAAACAACTGTCAATTAACACAACCGTCAATAGACATTAGGTGAAGCGTCACCAAGTTCAAAGCAACTGACTGCCCCAGGCTGATGATGAAGATGATGATGATGAACAGCTTTGAACATCAGTGAAATCGGACCAAAAAAAAAAAAAAAAAGTAACCCCGACTAAAGAATAAAGTTTCCTACCGCAGCTAGCAAAAGAGCTCATAACTGTGAATCGGCTGAACCGATTTTGATAAAACATATCTAAGAACCATCGCTAGGAAACCAGCTTTCATAAAAAAACCGCATTCAAATGGGTTCACCCTTTTAGAAACTATGATGTCACAGACAGACACACAGACACGCAGACATACATACACACAGACACGTCAAACTTATAACACCCCTCTTTTTGAGTCGGGGGTTAAAAAAACAACAAGTAAAAGATAAAGTTGACTCAAAATTACCGTTTTATCAATAAGTACACCATTTTTCATCGTTTCAATTCCCATTTGCATGTAAACCAGAGAGTGAATAAATGCTGTCATAATGTGATACAGTATCTGAAACAATTTTAATTAGACGCTTTTTTATTATAACTTACAATCTTAGGGCCCCCCCACCATCTCTTATAGCAGTACTATTTTAATATTACTTTATAATTTTAGTTGTTAGAATTGCAACTCTTGGCGCTGAGCCGAGCGTTGATAATCCAACAGTGCGCAAGGCGAAGTAATAATTAAAATAATACTGGTCTAAGAGATGATTGGTGGCCCCCTGACTGGTTCAAAGCTCTACTAATATCAGAAGTAGGTATATGTACTTACGTGTTGTCCAAAACAACCCTTATAAATATCATAACACTTTAATATATCAACGTAAGCCTGAAACATACTTCTGCAGTAGATCTGCTTGTATATTTCTTCAGTATTTTGAAAATTTAAAGCATAAATATTCCATAAAGTCACTTTATTTTCTAATAACTTAATGACTCGCGTAGCATAGATGACATTGGAATTCATAAACACCAATACATATATACAGTATATTAGAAACAAAGGTAGACCCATTGTTATGTAAAAATAAGTATACATAAAGATAAAACTAAACTGAAACACCATCACTATGATCCAATTCCAAATGATGAAGTTTCTAGAATTTATTTCATTATTGAGAAATTCGTGTACTTTTTGAAAAGTGAGGACAAACTTGATATTTTTCTTGCAGTGAATTATCCCCAATACGAAATTTGTAATGAATCCGACACAATAGAAGATGCAGTCGAAATAAGGGGTGATCTCTGCGGAAAATGAACACTCTACGCAATGAACGTAAGAATTTAACAAATATACATATGACAATAGGAATACTAATGTTCCAAGCATTGAAATGAAATTGGACTTCCAAGTGTTAGGAGTTATTAAATCATTTCTAATACGATATTTAGGACAAAAAATCAAATGTTGCATCATGTTTAGAGGCAAAAATATTGACTGCACATCTTGGTGCACTAAATTGTCCAAAATATATTTCCCTGGATAATTTAACCTGACATTATGGGGTTTATTCATTTTTAAAAACACATTTTTAGGTACAGTAGTTATCGAAAACACTAGTGATGTAATAATTGATAGTAAATGTATGGAAACTCATATCCATTATAATAATTTGTATGACATCAATAAATAATCACCAAATACTTAAATTTATTAAATGGTGTATGTCTTCCATGTACCAAGAATTTTCTCTAATATTTATCATGTAATGTCTTTTCACAGAAGTGGATGATAAGCTAATTATTGAGTAATATTTTATTAGCAGTCCGTAAAACACCTTATCTACTGCGCTCCAGAACGTACATTATTGATGTAGCTAAAAAGCTAAAAGGGCTAAGTAGTGGGAACGTATATCTCAAGAGTGGAGTCCTGATACAGCTAGACGGGGTCGCAGAAGACCAAGGACAAGACGGCAGGGTGCCTTGGGTGGCTTAGGAACTGGCGATAGAAAGCACACCGCAAAGGAAAGTGGAAGGAATGGGGGGAGGCCTTTGCCCAAGAGTAGAGCAGTGATAGCTTGCAAATAAAAAGTCTTTTCTAGTGTAGTAGTAAAGCAACTTTTAAAACTAAACTTAGAAAAAGTGTACCCTATTAAACCATGAAATTATAATAGATTCAATCAGCACACTTATAATTAATTATTATTAAAACATTTAATAAATTATATGTTACAAAAATGCAAACTGTAGTCAAACAATTGTGTAGTTAGTTAGAAGACTCATCAGGCTCAATTGTAACGCAGCGTCTAAGAAGAACAGGCCACACACACGTATCTTGCTGAACGATGCTTGGACGCAGGACGTTCTTGCATAGTTTTTTTTCTTCATTTGTTAATCGATTTTCATGTGTATCTCTAACTCTTCTCAGTGCAACTCTCTAATATAGAATCTCTAATCTGGAGACCCTAGAATCTTGGACCATTAGGTTATCAAGTTTTCAAATTAACTAGACGAAAAGAGCTCTTAAATATTTATAATTAATGTACCTTTCACGCAAGTAAGTGACTAACCATTATTGTATGATGTTAAATTGTTATAATTTGATAATAATTAAACAAATGGTTTTAATTTTGTATAAGTGCTGGGAGTATTTGGATCTACTTAAGACACCCAGCCAGACAGAAAGATAGAACGAATAATTCGAGCTTCAGCCAGGGTTAGTTTAAAAATGAATTAAAGACTTGTTAGGACTCTGGAAACCCAATTCATTCATTGATTAAAACATAAAGTATAAGAAAGTGAATTAATAAAACAGTTACTTAATTGGTAATATAAACTACGTCGGAAACCAAACCACACGCGGGCATCCTACTAAACGATCGATTTGTCAGTACCACTTTCTTGCAAAGACATGATATTTATATTATAAAATCATTTGACCTCCTTCTACCTACATTCCATAACAACTATGAATATAACTTTATGATTAACGTTTTTTGATCACATATGAATTGTTATTATTTGTGCGTGTCTATACATTTATACCAAATACATACAAACAGTTGTGTTTTCGACACCTATTGTACCTAAATGATCTTTAACAAATGTATAAGTTCCTTAATATGGGGTCAAAGGCAAACTATCCTGTGAATTATGTTTCGGAAACTTTGGTGAACGAAGATGTCCAGTCAATATTTCTGCCTCTAAACCTTATGCAACATTTGATGTTTTGTCCTAAATATCGTATTAGAAATGGTCTAATAAGTCCAAACACCTGGATTTCCATTTTTTTTTCAATGATTGGAACACTAATATTAATTTCATCATATGTATACCGCATTTACGTTTTAAATGTTTACCTAGATTGTCCAGAATGTTTGTCTTTCGTAGATATTACCTCTTATTTCGACTGCATCTTCTATTGTGCCGGTTTCGTCTTAAACTTCGTATTGGGAATCATTTACTGCAAAAAGAATATCAAGTTTGTCCTCACTTTCCAAAAAGTGCACGAACTTTTGGACAATGAAACAAACTCTAAACACTTCATCATTTGGAATTGGATCACAGTTACAGTGTTTCAGTTTGGTTTTATGTTTCTTTTTACTTACTTTTTCCTAGATTACCCTTTATATTTAATATACTGTTTGTATCTTTTGATGTTTGTGAATTCCAATATTATCTACGCCACGCGAGTTTTTAAGTTATTGGAAAATAAATTGGCTCTATGGAATATTCAAGCTTTAAACTTTAAAAACATTGAAGAAATGTACAAACAAATCCATTGCAAAAGTATGTTTCAGGCTTACGTTAACATATTAGAGTGTTATGACATTCAGAAGGATTGTTTTCAACAATTCGTAAGTACCACTGATGCGAGTTTTGCACAATATCAGTAGCTCTATACAGACAGTGAACTACATTTGACTCCTCCTCCTCTTCTCAAGAAAGATCAGGTTAAAAGGGACAATAAGTTTACTTCACGTCCTAGACAGTTGAAAAACTGGATCAAAAAATAGTATAACACTAAAGAATGGGCACTTTTTAACCAGACAGAATTTTAAATTGTATTCAATATTTTGTTGTAGATACTGTACCACATTGCAGCAGTATTTGTCCACTCTTTGGTTTACATAGACGTGGCAATTGAAACTATAAAAGATGCACATATTGTACTGGTGAGTGAGATTATTTACCTGTGTTTAACCCCGGACGCAAAAACGACGGGGTGTTATAAGTTTGACGTGTGTGTGTTTCTGCCTGTGACATCGTAGCTCCCGAACGCATTCACTGATTTTGATTTAGGTTTTTTGGTTTGAAAGGTGAATTAGTCGGGAGTGTTTTTAGCAATGTTTTAGTGGAAATCGGTTCAGCAGTTTCAAAGTTATCAGCTCTTTTCTTAGCTGCAGTAATAAAATAAATTTAAATTTTGTGTTTTGTTTATTTATTACTAGCTTCTAACCGCAAGTAAGTCTGTGAAGAAGTCAAGTGTACCATGAAACATAGCTTACGGCATTTGGCAGTTCTGTAGCTTTCTATCAGTGAGAGATGTTTTGTATTTCCAGACAACAAAACAAAGAATAATCATGCTCAATCAACTTTACCTCTTTATGATATTACTGTACAAGTATACATTTGGTCCGGTCATTATCACTGGTGTTGAAAATTATTCTTGATCTTCATCATCAGTAATGGTGTTTGATAATTCAAAAGTGTTTTTAACAACACACCATCACGCCTGTATTCCCCGAAGGGTTAGGCAGAGGTGTACCAAAGTACGCCCACAGTTCGCCGGTATGTTTTAGGTCCCATGTAATAGGGGGCGAGCCTATTGCCATTAACCGGGCACAAATCCTAACTCCGAGCTGCTACTGAGAATTTCATAGAAAAACTCAATAACACTTTTTGCTCGACCTGGGAATCGAACCCAAGATCTCTAGCGCAGCAGTCGCGCTTAGGACCACTAGGCTAACGAGGCGATGTTCCACTAAGCCTTATTTTCGATATTAATAAAAAGTTGAGTTTTTTAGTATAATGGAATTATGACGTCGCTTCCCGTATTAATATGGGTGCTGAAGAACTTAACATGGCAGACGATACTGAGCAAGCAATGTGAGAAGTTCTACTTAACTATTGAAAGTGTTCAAGATTCTTGTGCACTCATTTTGAAGACCAATAAATGTTCAGGTAATACATTTAAAATATTTAATTCGATATACTATGTAGATTCATAGTATAATGATAATAATTAAATACATTAAAATTAATCTACAGATGAAGAAAAAAAGCTATGCAAGAACGTCCTGCGCTTGCACCGAGCATCGTTCAGTAAGATACGTGTGTGTGGCCTGTTCTACTTAGACGCTGCGTTACAATTGAGTCTGATGAGACTTCTCACTAACTACACTATTGTGTTGCTGCAGTTTGCAATTTTGTAACACAGACTTCAGATAAATTAAATTATTGTACTGTTCCTCTTTATTTACTGAAATAATAAAATATATTTTTTCTCAATACAAGCGTTTCACGTATAATGAATTACCTCTAACAGTGACTTGAAAAATAGGTAGTAGAGCACATGTGTTTTGCTTTTTTCACTTGGTTTAAAATATAAAAACAACATTCATAACAACAAAACTTTAATAGAACTACAATTAAGGTCATTCTGCCGAAGCACTCGCTCGATAGTTACAATGCTTACATCAAACTTATTCAATACGCCAAATGTGTTTTATATAAGTGGTAACATCCAAAATACCCATCCATTACGCCTGTATTCCCCGAAGGATTAGGTGTACCAATGTAAGTACTTACACCCACAGTTTTTCGTCCCATGTAACAGGGGGCAAGCCTATTGCCATTACCCAGGCAAAAATCCTAACTCCGAATTGCTACTCAGAATTTCATGCAAAAAAACAATAACACTTGTTGGGAATCGACCCAAGACCTCTAGCGTAGCAGTCGCGATTAAGGCCCTGTCGTTAGAAAATAATTAGGTAATTGACAATAACGCATCGCGGCAACAAATAAAGTTCAAAAAAGCGTTTTGTTTGATATTAGTTAAATATACGTCGGAACGTCGGTAATAATGGCACTATCATCAGCAATCGTGCGGGCGTTTTAACGGGTAATCGAGCAAGAGAAACAGCGGTTACACTTTAATCATGTTTTTATTTAGCTTCACAAACAAATTTAAAAAGTAACGGATACTGATCTAAACGGAGAGACAGTTCCTAAAGTGAAGGTAGTGATCTTCACGACGGCAGAAAGATAAGTGCGCTCTCGTTCCAGCGCTCTTCCCCCAACTAGGCTCCGACATCGCACGAAGTTAGCCGCGTATGCGACGTCATCGCGACGGTGCTGCCATCTCTCGGAACTAGCGGGGGATTCGTTTCGTGTCCATACCATTGACCGTCTCCGACATATATAACCACAAATATAACAGTAACTTTGAAGTTTTTTAAGAAAAGAACCCTTCTCAGTGGAATAATAGGTATTGGTTTAGTTCTTGGAATTCTCTATAATGTCATTACATTAAATTATACAGTTTACGTAAGAAACTCTGAGACTTATGCGACGTAAAAAAAATGGTATGCTCTTCTTTACGAGTTTTTTACCATGATACTTTTAGGAAATATTTATAGATAAGTCTTTTCTTTGAACTTTTGACAATACACTCAATTTTTTTCAGGCTTGTAATATGTACCTTACGCCAGACTATGCGACAAAAAATGTGTGTTTTGCGGTGTCCTGTGTTCGGATAAGACCACTAGGCCAACGAGGCAGTTACATCCAAAAAACATGCAAAAAATGTGGTCAAAATTATCCAGATATAAAAAATAAAACATTTTTAAAGAAGTATTGACGTGGGTTTGTTCATTTTGGCAGAACTACAACGACTTAAAGAAAAGCAAACTGCAACAGCACGACAGTGTAGTTAGTGAGAAGTGCCATCAGACGCAATGGCAAGCAAATGTCCACGAAGAACAAGCCGCAAGTACTCATCTTGCTAAAGGACGCGCGGTGTACTCGTAAGATATTTTTGAAACACCTCTTCTGTTCATCTGGAAATAAACAAAACATATAAGAACTGTAGGGATAGTTATGATGGCCTACATAGATATATTTGATGTAGATAATATCGATAGTTTAATAATGATAGATGATATAAGTAGGATGATAAAGGAGTCAATGAAAAATTATAATGAAATTGCCCGAATGAGTGCTGTTCTGACACTGAATTTATTGCTCATAAAAATTATATTATTGCACCGTCGTAGCAGTGACGCGCAAGTTGCGTGAACACCGAGTAAGCACAATGCACAGTTCACTGTATAAGAAGTACGTGTATTGATCGGACATAAGCGATAGCGTCGGGTCTGTGTGATATAATGGTGTTTTCTGACATAACAAAATGTCAGTACATTTATGTCATACTGACAAATGACCGCCATGTGCTATCTGACATGTTTACAAATAAATCAAATAGACGTGTCTATTTTTAATAATACAAAAGAAAATAAAAATAAAATTACGAAGAAAAAACAGGAAAAGCCAATTTTTAAATTTTTTTTCCGTATGTCTAATTGTTCCGTTTAGTTTCTAAAACGGCTGCACCGATTTAGACGAGACTTTAGTACGGGAAGACGGGCAAATAGGTACTGATATAATAAGTAAATTAGGCTATTTTTATTTAAGAAAAAGATGAGTCTTGCGCAAATACAAAACCATAAAATATATTATTACCTGTATGTTCCGTCAGTAAAATGTGTTCGCTCAAACTTTTCCCATGTTTGATGGCATCATAAAACGCTTCAACTTGCACGCTTAGCGTCAGCTGTACTACCAAGGTTTTGATCATACCAGAGTACAGGAACAATGACACGTAAGGAGTATTTTGCTGGAAAAACAATTGAATGTCCATTATATGTTTTTTTACACCTACTTAATTTATCTTTTATTAAATCCAGAAACACCCATCCAAACTATGTACAGCTTATATATAAAAAAGGGAGCTCATAGGGCATCAAAAACCCATCCGCATCGCTGTTAATGGGACAATTGCCCAAAAGGCTGGCGCATTGCCTCGTTGTATGGCAATGCCGATTCATTGGCCCAAGGAAAGGCCAGCCCTCTGGTTACGTAAAGAGTCGACTAGTCGCTCGGCGATGTCCCGAAAAACTAGATGATTAGCCGGTGTATTGTGAAAATCTTCCTCTGTGGTCACAAAGATTTGATGAAGCATATATACTTACCAAATACAAATTACGGAATTCAATCATAACTTGAACGTTAACCAAACAACGGAAAAAAGTCGCAATGGTTTGATACAAAACCTGAAATATATAACTAATATTAATTAAAGCTAATCAAAACCGTTAAAACATTCGAAAATCTCAAAATTCATATTTCCAAAATCAAGAAATGGAGGGAGGTCGTTGTCCAGCAGTGGGAGAGTACGAGCTAGTTATAATATAAAAATGTATCTATTACAAGTTACCGCAGTGACAGTTCAATATAAGTCTTAAAAATAATGTTTAAAATTATTTTATTTCTTTCGAGATAGGCTCTTGAATCAAGTTTAAGTCAGAGGTGACAAAGACAAAGTCGACGATAGATAGAGCTTACCCAGAAGAAACCTAAAGCCCAAAAGACTAATTATAACAACTACTACGAGATATAAGAGTAAGTAATGGAAGTAGGTCGCTACGCTAGAGGTCTTGGGTTCGATTCCCAAGTCGAGCAAAAAGTGTTATTGAGTTTTTCTATGAAATTCTCAGTAGCCGCTCGGAGTTAGGATTTGTGCCCGGTTAATGGCAATAGGCTCGCCCCCTATTTCCAGGGACCTAAACATACCGGCGAACTGTGGGTGTACATTGTTACACCTTTGCCTAACCCTTCGGGGACTATAGGCGCGATGGTATGTGTATGAATGTGTGGAAGTAGGTTGGCCCATTCTGACAGCAATATAGAAGACTTACCGATTGCTGGAAAACATTTTTGAAAATTTTGTAGCAATTTAAAATATCAACATAAACTTCGTACATTTTTTTGCTATGCACTTCATTGTAGTCACTTTTCGGCAAATTAAATATTTCTAAATTCCAAAGAATTACTTTTTCGGTAAGCAATTTAATAAAAGTAATGGCATGAATCAGGTTACTATCAAGACTCATCAAAAACAATAAGTTGCACACAACATGCCATGGAACGATACACATAAAGAGACAGTTTAAGCAATAGAAAACGAAGATTAAAATGACATGGAGCCAAGTTCTAATAATAGACCACTTAAAACCGTTCTTATTATTAATGAATCTGTGCACTTTTTGAAAGGTCAAAATAAATATAACCGTATCCTTTGATTTTCTGAAATTGATGATACAATTCATTATGAACCCCGTAGAGTAAAAGATGAAATCGTAATAAGATGCGAAATATAAGAAATTAATTGTGATGTATCGTTTCAAATTAGTGTCTAGCGATATTTCCGTGATTCGGAATACGTAGAATATCAGGAATATTATCGTACCACACAATAATATTGACTTATTTAAACAGTTATTCGGATTTATAAAATTGTTCTTGATGCGATAGTATGGGTTTAACACTAGAATTTGCATCAGATTTAGAGGAAAAATCAATGACTGAATGTCTTTGTCGACTTTGTTATTCGATGAGTTTTCAGAAGGAAAATTCATTGTTACAATTTGATGACGGATTTTTTGTTTTATAGACCGCAATAGAATTGCTATTCTACGAGGAGAAATGCTGATAATATCTTTAGAATACGGAAAAATACTTGGAACATAATTTACTTCATTACTCTTAATTATGTTATTGCTTTCATACGAGTATGTAAGAAACCTCATTAATTAAATTAAAAAATAGGTAGTTGCTTTTCAACGTTGGCTATAATGTAATAATATTAATTGAATTATTTATCACAACATACATACATTTTTAACATATCTCATCGTATTAGTAACAATTCGACTTATACCTATGTTTTCATACAAATATTTGTTCCGTGCGGAATTCAAACCCGCGACACGAAGCGCCGCAACCAACCCCTCAGCCAATACGCTAACCGTGCCAACGTACATCGACCAACCGATATTTACCGATATCTAGAAATTAAAAACAAATCAATAGATTTTTTTAAACGCAGACATGATAATACGACTATCAAAACCCGACAAGAAGACAATTAAAATGATTACTTGTTTGTTCAATTATCTTTAACTGACGAGATATAAGAAAGTAGGCAACATACTTAAATTACGATAGTCTAATAATTGTGTAAAGTAAGGTCGTACGCTTATTAAAGTGACCACCAAGCGTGTATTTATCTACTCTTATTTTCCAATATAATATCAAGCGACACTAATGTTTGAAAATGAAGACACATATCAATATAAACCCTATTACTAACAATTTCTTAGACAGAAATTTCCAAAACATGCTCTTTCCTTACCGGTATCTACAGCACATGTTGTTTCTGTCCAGGTTCTCCATTGAGTACAACTGTATCAGACCCCATGTTTTATAACTTACTAGCTGTTGCCCGCAACTTCGTCCGCGTTTCCGTCGTTTCTCGTAAAAAAAAGTAGCCTATGTCCTACCTCACGGTTCCGGATGTAACAGACAGATTAACTTTCTTATTTTAGTAGGGAAATATAATATGTCAATCTACAATACTGTTGAAAAATATCGTAATACGGAACCGCACCGTATTGTTGATAGCTGTGCCCGCGACTCCGTCAGCTTGTAGTAAGAGTAGACAAATATAATCAGAAAGCTTCGAACTGCTAAGCTATCGGGAGTTACACGTGATATTGTGAGTCAACCATAAAAGATAGACATATGCTGTCGTGGGATATTTTTTATATAGTTTTAAGGAGAACATTTTCGTTATACATGATTTCTGTGTAGCTTTAACCATTAAGGTTGCACACGCGACGGAAGCTTAAAAAATGGAGTAACTTCTCCCGTTTTCCCAACATTTCCCTTCACTGCTCTGCTCCTATTGATTGTAGCGTGATGAAAAGTATACTATAACCACCTCAGGAGTATGCAAAATAATTGTACCAAGTTTCGTTAAAATCCGTCGTGTAGTTTTTGTTTCTATAGCGGTTATACAGACAGACAGACAGACAGACAAAAATTTTACTGATTGCATTTTTGGCATCAGTATCGATCCCTAATCACCCCCTGATAGTTATTTTGGAAATATATTTCATGTACAGAATTGACCTCTCTACAGATTTATTAAAAGTATACATAGATTACATGCAAAATCTAATGACAAATGAATTTGAAGGAGTGACCGACGCATTCCTCGTCGTCTTTATAAAGGTCAATGTCATTTTTTTGGTGATTCCTTTCGTGATCTTTTATATGCTTAATGTTATCCGAAGAACGGACCACGTCATAATGGTTTTAAAGATTCAAAAAGATGGTTTTGAAGATTCAAAAAGCTTTTAGAACTATCAATTATAAGTACTGCAAGACGACTATCATTAAGATCTCGGTCGATATTGTGAGGCATTTTGTTTTCTTTATTGTTTATGTGTCACTAACCAGAGACTTAAAATTAATAGTGTATTTTTAATCCTTGATATATTTCGACGTAAACTTAAGTTACGCAGAGGTGTATCAATGTACACACGTACAGTTCGCCGGTATGTTCAAATCCCATGTGATAGGGACCGAGCCTAGTGCCTTTAACTGGGCACAAATCCTAACTCCAAGCTGCGACTGAGAATGTCATAGAAAAACCCAATAACACTTTTTGCTCGGCTTGGGAATCGAACCCAAGACATCTAACAGTCGCGCTTTGGACCACTACGCTACAGAGACAGTTACGCTTTCGGGGAATACAGGCGTGATGGTATGTATGTACTTAAGTTACGGTGTTTCTATAAATAATAAAATAAGAAAAGGAATGATTTCATGGACCTCTGAAGTCGAGTACTATAGTACACTTTTCTTGGAGCTAAGACGAAGAAAAATTTAACAATAATTTGGAAAGGCTCTTCCAAGCATAATTATATTTATTTAATGGAACCGTTTGATATTTCCAAAAATATTTTCAAGTTTGCGGTAAGGGTGTAATTGTTGTACTTTATCATTTTTTTTATAATTTGCAGGCGATGTTTTAAGCAATATATACATTTGTCCTAAGTCTACTTTACTTGCAAATAATTATTGAACTATCGAAATCAGGTGTAACTCATTATAGAATGGTAGGCATTCTAACCATTTATAATAATAAAATAGACACAGATGCCTTGCTGAATTCAAAGTTTATCAACAAATAGTTTTTTCGAGATTGGCTGTTTGTGTATGTGAGTTTATATTTTTGTAAACGCACCCACACACACACATGATGTAGGAGAAATTCCTAGGATGTAGCAACGTTTTATAAAAAAAAAGAAATCTAGAGATAATAAACGTTTATTCCATTCTGGTGATCTATTCGTTTCATAGTGTTTAGTTACTGATTCACAGAAACGCGAACTGTAGCAATACAATGATATAATTACTGATAAGGCTTATCAAACATATCGGAAGCACAGCGTCTACATAGAACAGGCCACCCGCGGTCATCTTGCTAAACAAACGATTCGCCCGTAATACTGTCTTGAAAAGATGTTCTTGACTCTCTGTAAGAAATTAAAATCAGATATTAGTTTTGAAATAGTTTCATTTATTAGGTCGACAGTAGCTATAATACATACATAAACTCACGCCTTTTTCCCATGGGGGTAAACAAAAACCACAGAACACCACCTGCTATGATCCTTACACATTCCTTTCGCCTCATCCACGTTCATACATCTGGTTATACACTCATTCCTTCAACACGACCGAACCATCAGTTATAATAATACCACCCTAGTTATATCCCACAGTTGGGCAAATGCTTCTTCTTCCTTTTTCTCGTTCGTATGTCCTCCTGGTGGGAGGAGTAAAGGTCATTCCCCCAGTAACATTACATTCTGCCACGATCTTGCAGTATTGATTAGGAGCCAAAAAGTCATTTTCAAAGTTTACCAACTCACTTGGACAGTCCTGGTTTTTGACAAGCTGTATACACGCCGTCTTCGAATCTTCTATTTTCATATAGAACTTCTCACAGTGCATATTATGTATTACCAACAGGGTCAAATTCTTGATTAGGTAAAGAAGGGTCACCAAGCTGAAGGACCACTAGGATCAAATTTACAATTATTTTATTACTTTGAAAATGCGAAATGCAATGTTTGTTGCTCAACCACATCAGAACGGTTGAACGGATCTGGATGAAAATTGAAGATAGATTTGTAGCCTGGAAAAGCATAATAATATAGGCTACTTTTTTATCCCGGAAATATGTACGATTTCCGTGGAATAACTATCAACTTTGACGCGGACGAAGTCGCGGACAGAAGCTAGTAACCAGATACATTTAGAATAAATCAAAAGTTTTCTTATAATTCAAATCTTTAGCTTAATTCTAAAGGATACACGAATTGAGTTGCAAGCAGGCTAGTTAAAATATAATGTTACCGTTCCTAGTGGATCCATTTGCGCTTTAAGCATTATCAAACAGGCTTCGCAGTAACACATAGTACGAATAAATGTATCCACGGCGTAATATAAAATCTAAAAATGAAAGGATATTAGGTATTATTAAGGCGGTTGTTCTAATCAAAATAATCTAAACTTAGAAAGGGAGACTTTTGCTTAGAAATAGGATAACAGAGGTTAAAAATTAATGTTTATTTTACATAAATTAATTGGGATGATCATTAAAGCCATTGCATTGTGACTTCTAGGTAAGTCTGCACGTAATAGGTGCATGAAGACGGCCAGAAAACAGAAAAGAAGAAACAGATGATCTGGAAGCATAGGTTCGAGGTGATTTCCAGGAAGAGCTGGGGGCAGGCCCCTGCCCATCAGTGAGATGGCGTAGACAGGAAAAAAAAAACAGTTTTGCAGCTTGTCTCTGTTTGTTGTATCATTCAAAGAATAATAAAATGCAATGGATGATAACTTGAGATAGAAGAAAAACACTCAAACGATGTTTATTTATCGTTCCTGTGAGGAGTCGATAGTATCCAGCACAAGATTATGTATATCATAAATTATTCTTACCAGTACTTGAAACAGTTTCTTATACAATTTGTACGTTTCTGAAATATTAAAGTATGTTTCAGATAATTTCGTACAATAAGAATCGTTCATCTCATTTTCCAGTTGTCCATTCAGCATCAAAATACATTTGATCCATTCATTCAAATACGTCGTCAACAACAGTAAAACTCGGATAGCGTACACTATATTCATATCAAACGAAATAATCACAACGTCAGACAAAAAATATAATATCGAATCTAATAAACTTGATGTTGCTACGCAATGCAAAAATATTAATATTGAGATATTAGAACAAAACACAGTTAAAACGGAAATCCAATTCCAGATGACGCAACTCCTGACACTATCACTAAAATCGATACTCTTGTGTATGTCTTGGAACATAACAATAAACAAGACGTTATGGTACCTGTTAACAATTTCAAGAGACAAGAGAATTGCAAATCCAAAGCAGATGAAGGCGCAGTAGCACATAGCTAATACAGGAATAAGAAAACTCTCGTAATATTCATTCATGTAGCAATACAAACGAAAGGTACCGACACAAGTAATAATAATCACAACTAAAAACCATACAACGACATGCTTTTTCCCATTTGGAGAAATATAACCATCTTTAATGTTGTACTTTGAAGTGCAAATTATTGTAAATATAAAATTGAAAGGATAAAATATTCTCTGGATTTCCTCCTCTATTCTATTGCTGTGTAATATTTTTACTTGGTTTAGGTAAGACATTGGTATAATCTGATGATTTTGGTACATAGTTAGACCCTTCAACCTTCTGGTGTTGTGTTAAGTTTCTCAATAATAAAATGATTTAGCTTACAATAAATATTATTACGACTGCGTCAAAATATTGATTAGATAATTAAGTGTTAAAGTGACCATTATAATTTAGTTAAAAGCTGATAACTAAATTGAAATGTAGTCACAAAATTTAGTTTAGCATCAGATTAAAGAGCATACAAACACTGTCACATAGCAAAAAAAATCATGATAAAAAACCCTATTCCAATACGCTTTCTTCCAATTGGAGTAACATGATTACTTTGAATTTTAAACTTGGGAGTCAACAAGAGTATTAGTACAAAGTTTAAAGGACGAAATATTCTTTGGACTTCCTTTTCAAGTCGATTTCTGTGTAGCACATGTCTTTGATTCGTGGAGGGCATTCAAATAACTTGATGATCTTGAAGCATAGTTGATAATTATTATTTTTCCTTGAAAATAAACTTTTCCAACATAAAAAAAATACTTTTAAATGAAGTTATCTTTATCATGAACAAGATACGACTGATAATATTTATGAAACGACGTTGCTTAAAAGTAGATGTCGATGTGGTGGTTATTGCTCTTTCATCACATTAAATAGTGACAACTGTGAGCAACCTATGTCAACACAAGAACTTTAATTAATTATTAAATGATATTACAAACTTAATAAGAAAGAAACACAGACACTTAATACGATAATTAAGAATGGTATATTTGCCTATGTGAATGTAGATAACGAACTACACAGAGCGAATGAAGACACAATTTCCAAGAATAACAATTTTGAGAAATTATCTATATCAAATGAACCTTCATCAACATAATCATATCAGCCGTAGAATTCCAAAAGGACTTATTGGAAGCGGCCGGCATTCAGCGTCTTCCAATGAACCAAAATGAACCTTATGATCATTATAAGTGCATGAGTTTTGATGGATATTTGTCACGTTTTAATAGAAAGTTAAAAAGCAACCTCCAATGACTCAAAACTTGTATAGTACTTATAAGCTTTTATCGTAATAGGACAATTTTCAGAGTAGACGCCTTCATACTATCATTAAACGCGTCACTATCATATCGTATCTTTAGAAGACAGTATTGATACGTTCAACACTATGTTTCCAAATAATTATATTATTCAAATGATCGCTACGCATCAAGTTAAAGGATTACGCAGTTATCAAGTGGAAAAGGAAATCCAGAGAATATTTTATCCTCTAAACTTTATACTAATATTCTTGTTTACTCCAAAATTCATCGAAACAAAAAATCGTATTATTCCTATTGGAATAAAATCGATTATATTATCGTTTTTAAATTTATTTTTTATTATTTATACGGGTGTGTACCATATATTTGTTGTTGAAACTAACGAATACAGCGGCTTGTCGATATACTTAAAAGAATTCAGTTTCAACATTTTCGTAATTTTCGGTCGCGTTTTAATGTTCATTGTTGATATCGTTAACCGCCATAATCACGTCTTGACCATTTTGATGATCCAAAGGATCCATAAGAGCATTGACTTTGCTAAGAGTGTCAGGAGCTTTGTCATGTGGAATTGGGTATCCGTTCTGATCACTTTCTTCTTTGGTATCTTATTACTAGTGTATTATTACGTCTCGTACAATTACATGGACATTGTAGATTTGATTAGTGACATAATGTTTTTGTCGTTTGATATTAATACAGTTTATGCTACTCGTGTTTTGATGTTGTTAACAAAATATTTGGATGAATGGATCAAATCTATTCTGATTCTCAATCAGGAGCGGGAAAAAGATACGAATAATGTGATTTACTGTAAAAAATTGTTTGAGGCGTATCACAATATTATGAAAACGTACCATTTGTACAAGAAGATTTTTCAAGTACAGGTAAGAATTTCGGATAATAAATCATCATAGAAAAATGAGGTGGAAAATAAAGTACCTCTCAGGAACCTCAATGCAATGTACAAAAAAAAATAGAATAAAAATAACCATTTTTTTACAGATTTTATATCATACAATAGATACATTTGTTTGTACTTTGTTTTACTGCGAGTCAAGTTTGCAAGTGCTTGGAAAGCGATATTGGCAAGACATGGTAAGAAATATTTATTTCTAGTTATATAATTTTTAATTTATGGATTAAGTAAGCGACAAAAGTTGAGTAATATTTTCTTTTACATTATCATCGAAATAATACGATCTATTGTAGTGAAATGTTACACACTGCTTTACAACGAGTTCATAATGATAAACTTTACAGTAACTGTATTTTACAGTTTGGTGGCGTTTTTGAGGTTGTAGCATGGGACCCATGTACAATCGGTGGTTCTTAAATTAATATCATTGATAATGTAAGAAAAAAAATTACCTCAATTTGTGGCCGTCTCCACTGTCCCAGTGCTTACTGAGGCTATTATCAACCATCAGATGAATGCTCAACAAATCTATTTGGCAGATGACTGTACCGTACGACGATCAGCACCACAATCTGGAACTCCATTTCTTGCTGACGTCCGCAACTGACGGGCAGATCAGCATAGGAGGAATTCAAGCCTTGAAACAAATTCCTTTCAGGTCACTGACGCAATAATGACTATAGTTACTCTAATCAAGAATTTGACTTTATTGATAATACATAATGTGCAATGCGAAAAGTTTTACATTAAATTCGAGGAAGCTGAGACAGCGTGCATAATGCTGGTGAAAAACCCGAACTGTACAAGTGAGTGAAATATTAACAGGAGTGACTTTTTTCCATTCAGCGCAGCGGGTTGATTCTGTAAAATCTCCGTTTTTGACTGGCGTCCCTTTTAATGCTACAAATTGACAGCTCACCTCGAAATTACTTCTTTACTGAGATTTTTTTTTTACAAACTTAGATCGGCTGCTCACAGTTGCTATAATTAGAACTTTGTTACTACGTCAGCTGTCTGTCCACAGGGCTACCATAAAAATAATTAGGTAAAATTACATCACATCTCATATTATATAGTTTTATCTACTTAGTTAATGCGAATTTATTTTAAATTATTTCCATCTATGTATTTATCATATTCTTACGAGTATGATTACATACCATTACGCCTGTGTTCCCCGAAGGGTTAGGCAGAGGTGTAACAATGTACACCCACAGTTCGCCTGTATGTTTAGGTCCCATGTAATAGGGGGCGAGCCTATTGCCATTAATCGGGCACAAATCCGAACTCCGAGCTGCTACTGAGAATTTCATAGAAAAACCCAATAACATTTTTTGCTGGACCTGGGAATCGAACCCAAGACCTCTAGCGTAGCAGTCGCTCTTAGGACCACTAGACCACCGAGGCAGTGATTAATACATTATATTATATCATGGTGATAAATGCTCGTGTCTTTTCTGAATAAGAAGAGCCCTTTGCCCTGCAGTGGGACAACAATAGCTTAACGTTATTTTATCTTCCACTAGAATTATCCACTCTAATCATTTTTTGCAGAAAATCAAGCACATCTTTGCAAGAACGTGTTACAGAGAAATCAAACGTTTAGTAAGATGAGCGCGTGTGGCCTGTTCGATGTAGACGCTATGCTGCCAATGTATTTGATGGGGTTTCTAACTAATTACATCATAGTACTTTTGCAGTTCAGATTCCTTTGAAAAATTCTTATCCTTTTTTGTTTGTGTAAGATAAGGAACGATTGGCACTACGTAAAGTACTTCATTACTATCTACAAATGTTATTAAAATAACAATAAATGAAAATAATGTGTTTATCTGCTGCACTTCACCATGAGTCTTTGTCTCTACCTTACTCATGTTTACTTGTAAGGAATTATATCAAGTCAGTGCTCAATATCTAGTGAAGGATTTCCGTTACACAAAAAGATAATTAATAAAAATGACATTTATTTCTTCTTCACAATTGGTTGTCAGTATACATATAACTCAGTAAATGTAAAGTAAGCGCTCAAAAATCCATAAGCACGCTAAGGATTACATTGCTATGAACACGAGCGCGACACCGTCAGTGCGTGTGCGTCTATGAGTGATGTCTTAACATTCTACAGATAATACGCACTAAGGAACTGTCGTCGTACTAAGCGAAATAACATTATATTTCTGTTGCATTTAAAATTCGCGTCACAGTGGCGACCTGTTCTTACCATTGCATTACTAAAATTCGCTTTTATTATCTAACATGTGCTGGTAGCTATTTGGGCTAAGCAACAGGTTCACGATCAATGAAGTCTGAGTTCGGATCTTGTTTACTATACGCGCTTGTTTTTAGTTTCTTTGAAACCATAATGATATTAAGTTAAAACTTGATAGGTTTATATTTTTTTTATTCAAGCTCATTACTTATTTTTATAAGAAGCAAATTCGATATTGTATTATTATTTAGGTATTTTTTTTGTAATATTTTTGGTGTTGGAAGGAGGAAATAAAAAAAGTCGTGCTGAATCAGAACAAAATTATTTATTCGTTTAATTTATTTTTAAAATTAACAAACTTTTATGAAAATTGTGACGTCACATTCCTACCTAGATAAAAAGTTATCTTGTAACCGATCATAAGGTTTTTTTGCTTATTTATTTATTAGGGATAAAAAACAGTAGTACAATAACATGTTATAGACTATAAACTTAAAATAATTGCACTTATTGTACGACCAACACTATTATCCACGTGATCACTAGCTTACAATGAGAGGTTTATGCTACGTGCGTTAAATACATTAAATAAAATTAAAAAAATCAATGATAACGGACGTTTAAGTTACATGAAAGTATAAAAAAATGAAAAAGAAAACATTCAAAAACAAAGAAAATAAATTAAGAAGTAGATATAATTTCGACTACAAACTCTCTAAATTTGTTTGCGGAGAGGTTAAATATGTCAATGCTCTCAAATTTATTGTTATAAGAGTCCACAAGTTGACGTAGAGGCGCACGACAACCAGCATTAGAGTGACAGATACGGCTGGTATTAATGGACAACAAACGGTATGGGCGCGATTGTCTGCGCACTACTGTTCTTGGAACAAGGTTGCACAATTTATTTGAAATGTCAGAGGAATCATATTTGTTGTGGACAACACTGTGAAGAAACATTGCTCCAAGCAGCAGTCTCCTGGACTCTAAAGAAAGGACGTTATAATTATTCAACAATACATCATACGAACACTGGCTGTGAGTACATCTCCAATGCATGGCTCGTAGGAACTTCCGTTGTACTGTTTCAATTGACTCAATATATTTTTTATAGTAGGGGTTCCAGATCATAGCTGCAAACTCCAGACATGGCCTAATTAGGAATATAAATAGATATCGATAAGTTGATGAGCGTCTAAAATCTTTTTTGTTGCGCATAACAAAGCCGTACATTCTGAGCGCGTTGTTGATGATGGCATCAATATGTATACTAAAATGAAGTTTTGAGTCCAATATCACCCCGAGGTCCCACAGAGAATGCACTCTATTTAGTTTTGCGTTGGATAAATAGTAGTTACATATGTGTTGTTTTTTATTTTTTGAGAAGATTATAGCACTACATTTGGGTAGGCTTAGTAACAGTTTATTTGTGGTACAATAAATTGAGAGTCGATCTAAGTCTCTTTGAAGTAATTTGCAGTCTTCAATTCTTTTTATAGTTTTATAATTTTTTAAGTCATCCGCGTAAAGCAGGAAGTTGGAATGTTTGAAACACTCAATTATATCATTTATAAATACAGTAAACAGCAAAGGTCCTAAAATTGTCATTATACCCACTTACTCAATTACTAATAACATTACAAGGGAAGGATATTCTAATAACACAAATATAATTGTTGAAACCTACTTATCACAAGTATCGGTATTCAGTAGAGTTTATTGAAATCTAATATAATTTTATTTAAAAGCGAACAAGATAAAGAGTATTATATTTTTGTCTCATTTCTACCAATTGTGTAAAAACTTACAAAAAGTGTATGCGTGGGTAAGATTCGAATTCACGGGTCATTAATTCAAGCTATCTGCACGTGTTTGACTTCTCTCTGCTCTAACTCATTTTTTAATGTTGAAATTAAGAACTACAATCACTTGTTGACGACAATGATGATACATGTGTCTATTCTTGAAAATAGAAGGTCGTAAGCCAAATTAAACGTCAAGCGAATGCGTTGTGAGAATGCCTAAGGACTTTTGATCGCCACTGTACATTAACGTACAATTGCAATATGGTGTCGGAAAATAGACATTGGCCATACAAAAGTAATAAAATATAAAATGTAAAACGAAAGTTTTATTATTTATGGAAAAGTAAATTAATGTTAAACATTTTATAAACATGTCATCACGCCTTTTATTTCCCGAAGGGTTAAGAAGGAATATACCAATGTACACTCACAGTTCGCCGGTCCCATGTAATAGGGTGCGAGCCTGTTGCCATTAACCGGGCACAAATCCTATCACCGAGCTGCTACTGAGAATTTCAACAAAACAGAATTCTGAATTTTACAATTCTGACATAATTGTATTAGTAGACTCGGAGTCAATAAACAAAACAAATATACATATATTTAAATAAAGGTTTTATTTTTTAAATAAATTAGTTATTTCATTGTATCCATGATACGACTGCAAACTGCAGTATCACAACCATGTACTCCACCATCAGACTATTAAACTTTTGAGGCAGACGTCCATCGATGGTGAACATCCGACAAGCAGTCATCTTGTGGAAGGTTGCGCGGTTCAGTCGCCGCACGTTCTTACAAAGTCTCTTAGCTTCCACTGTAACAAAGATAGAAGAACTAAGCTTACTTAGAAATCTTTGTATCGCCGGCAGTAAACCTGCAGGATTTCCTTACGTAATCCCCGTACGATAAAGCAAATGTAAGCACCCTTCAGTCTCTTCTGTGTTTACTTTATCGTAAGTTACGCTCAAATCAGCAAAACTTACAGCAGTGGAATTCTGTAAAAATCTCCTACCTAATGCTAGGGAATTAAGCTGATTTTCTTCTTTTCGAATCAATGGTGATTTAATCCATTTTATTTCTTAGTTTTTGGGTTCAGTAGATGTCCACGTTCATCGCGGCATCAGTAAAGTTTTTAATGTCCTCTAAAGTACAGGTGCTATCAATTTCTAGTATAAGGTTGTATGATAGCTCATCTCTGGCCCACTAAATCCATCTAGTATGAATAATAATAAAACAGCACGTATGAGGCCTGATTTCGTTATAATAGTAGCTATGCATAATAGTAATAAGGCATTGCTAAGTTATACCAGTACTTTGTAGAATGCTGAGCAGCTTACTGCAAGTAGCGTTGACATCAGAGACAGTCATGTAGAACAGCTCGCAGTTAGTACTGAATATAATGCCGTAACTAATGTTGTTAATCAGCCAAAGTATAATAAATATTACACTTCTTGTGAAATCGAACTGGAAATTGGAATAAGAAAATTAATTTGGGCAGATTTTCTGTTTTGACAACAGCAAGACAAGAAAAGGTGTACCTATTAAATATTTGGGTTAGCAACGGTAACTCACACACTCTTATTTTCAGACAAGCCACTAGGACTGAATATTCTTTAAGAAATAATAGAAAACTATTTTTTTTCATGATTAATCATTTAACTGCCTCGTTTGTCTAGTGGTAGAGGTCTTGGGTTCGACTCCCAGGTCGAGCAAAGGGTGTTATTGGGTTTTTCTATGAAATTCTCAGTAACAGCTCGGAGTTAGGATTTGTGCCCAGTTAATCGCCGCCTATTATTACGTGAGACCATACTGGTGAACTGTAGGTGTAAATTGGTACACCTCTGCCTAACCCTTCGGGGAATATAGTCTTGATGGTATGTAATCATTTAGTTTTAAGAGACAAAAATATTGATAAGCTTACCTCGCCAACTTGAAGTATACCTAATTTTATCACCTCTATACATGCTTGCAGGTACATTAAAGTATTAAAAAATGTGTCTAGTGGTTGAAATAAGGCCTAGAAGAAAATAACATTCACTATTAAACTACTGAACAAGTAAAACTATTAAATGATGTAAAATGATATCATAATGGTATCTTTTTAAGTTAGCTGATTAGTAAACATAATTATATTCTGGTGATAATATAAAAGATATCTTTTTAAATTTCCTGTATTGTGTTGATGATTCTAGACCTAGAAACTTTTCATCGAATATAAAAAACTAGCTCCTAAACGCGACTTCGTCCGCGTTAAGTTACGTCTTTGGCTTCTACTCCCCCCCGCCCCCGTGTGTCGTAACGTGATGTTAAATAGCCTTCCTCAAAAAGTGGACGATCCAACACAAAAATAATTTTTAAATTCAAACCAGTAGTTCCTGCGATTAGTGCGTTCAACCAAACAAAAATATTCTTCAGCTTTGTAATATTAGTATAGATAACAGATTTTCGTATAAAAGTATAATAATACTTACAACCTCAAAATTTATGGATCACTTGGGCTTTTTTAAATGAAAACAAATAAATCATCTCTATTTTGTCTAGAATCATGAACAGGTATAGTTAAACTGGATTATTACCGAAAACTTAAATATTTTCTTGAAAATATCAAATGCTTCCATTAAATTGATGTATGCTTGGTAGAGCTTCTTCAATTCATCATTGTATTTATCTTCTTCAAGCTCTAAGTTCAGTTTACTATAGTACTCGACTTCAGTGATCCAAGAAATCATTCCCTCTCTTATCAAGGCAAGTATAGAAACACCATAAGTTAAGTGCACGTCAAAGTACATATAAGTATATAAATATCCAACCATTTTTAGATTGTTAATCGCTGACGCACAGACAATAAAGAAAATACAATGAATAAAAAATGCAATCCAGTTCCTAATGACAAACTTCTTGTAATGCTTATAATTGATTATTCTAAAAGCTTTTTGAATCTTCAAAATTAATAAGACGTGGTATTTTCTTTCGAAAATATTGAGTGCATAAAAGATAATGAAAGGAATCACCACCATGAAAACATTGAGGTTAAAGAAGATGATTATAAATGGGGTCACTAATTTTTCAACGTCCAAAGACATTGACAATCTTACAACATGATATATTAAAAACATAAGGATACCAATGAAGGACACCATGTAGTAAGTCACACGATGAGGTCTGATACAGTTGTACTCAATGGAGAACCTGGACAGGAACAGCATGTGCTGTAGACATCGGAAGGGCAGAAGGCTGTTTTGGAATTTTTTGTCCAAGAAATTGTCGGTATTAGGATCTATGTTGATGTGTGTCTTCATGTCTAATTCACTTTCACGATCGAGCGAGCACTTAACGAAACAGGTAGGAGACAACTGCCGTATACCGAAATTAAATGTGCTTTTGTTTATTTAATCATAAATGTGTCATGTACCCATATTTATAATTAATATCATTAATAGCATGGAACAAAGTACTTTTCGTGTCTGTCTGTGTTTTCGTGTCTAAAGTACACACCAAAGACTAGTACACACTTCTTTTATGGGGTACTCTGTAAAATTTTATAATAAAATACCGCTCGATATTCTCGAACTAAATGAGAGAAAATTTAAAATTTGCATCAATCGCACACTATGTAGTCAAGCATATTACAAGTTAGAATATTATATTAATGACAAGAATGCTTGGTTTAATGCTGGTCATGCTCCAAAGTCACTTTTTTTTTTTTTTTGGTTGGTGAGAAATCATCACATAACTTCTCCCGCCCAGGGCGGGACGGGAGGGAGTGTCAGACTTTTACTGACTAAAACCCACCCATGTTCCTTCTTGTGCCCTTTGCGTTCCGGGGGCGCGGTATCTCTTGCGAAGAACCCGCAGCCCCGGCAGGCATCGGCCCTCAGTGGCCCCTTCCTTTTGCTGACATCTCTTTGAGGCGCGCGTGGAACACGAACGCGCCGTCGACACGGCCTGTCGTTATGCAACGTAAGGACGGTGAGCTACCCATTGCTCACCGTCCACAGGCCCGTATCTGCGGTGGCCGGGAGTCGTCTCGCGGCTCCCGACGTCCGGAGCGTCTACCGCGGCGGCTGGGACGGGAGAACCGCTGTCTCAACCGTCCCGCCGCCTCCTTCTCAAGCATTACTGCCTCGCAGAAGGAGGCGACTGCATCCCATTCCCTCTCGCTCCGGACCATGGCTTGCACCAGGGCTGGACGCGAGAGTTCGCCGCCGCCGATGGCCGCCACGAGGACTCGGCGATGCTCCGCCCAAGCGGGGCATACCGCCACGGTGTGCTCCACCGTGTCCTCGGGGCGATCCACACAATGGTGACACCCGGACGTTTCCTCCCGCTCCATAGTCACTTGGGTTCACAAATTAATACTTATATATTATATGTATATTAATACAGGGGAATGTTTCTTGCCACCTTTTTATTTGTATTCTAATTGACCTTAATAACGTGTACCGTTATTATTATTTGTATTTTCTTAAATACTACAGGTCATCTGTTGAATAGGTACACTGAAAACCTTAGTTTTATATAATCTATCATCATTTATTTTAAAATTCATTTTTCATTTATTTTTTTAAATGTGAGTACCATGGAGCCATTTATTTATTTAATTATTATGTGTTGGACACAACGAGCATGGTAGTTGAGGGCTTTGTCATGCTCACTTAAATGTGTCGCTGATGGTGGTGCGTGGGTTGGACCATTTGGTTCCCTTCATGATGGTTGAGCTAAGTGGTGCTGATCCTCGCGTCACGTTCGTGAACGGGCTCTGTCAATTGGGATTGGTCATCTCTTAACTGCCATGTACCATAACCATACGTGTATGCAATTTTTTTTTGTGGGTCTGGAAAATCATCAAATAACTTCTCCCGCCCTGGGCGGGGCGGGAGGGAGTGTCAGACTTTTACTGACTAAAACCCACCCATGTTCCGTCTTGTGCCCTTTGCGTTCCGGGGGCGCGGTATCTCTTACGAACAAAACGCAGCCCCGGCAAGCTTGTATGGGTAACTTCTTGACAATTCAGAAGTGCCTGTAAATGGTCTAATTAAAATAAATGTTTAGACTTTGACTTCTGTTTTACTGTTGTTGTAGTTTTTAAAACTTGCAGAATTTATCCTAGGAAGTATACGTATATCACAGATGTAATATTGCAAAAAAAAAAAAATATGGTAATGGTTGAGACTAACTGAACCTCAATAGATCGCTCCCGCACGAAGGATTTTTTTATTCTAATTTCTTTAGATGACAAACAAGCCTATGGCCCACCTGATGGTAAGTGGTCACCTCTGCCTATAGACATCTGCAATACCAGAGGCCTGGCAAATGCGTTCCCAGAGACAAAGTTAAAATGTCTCATGTGCCTGTAATTTGCCACCGCCCGCCACCCAAACCCTTCAAACCGGAACACAGCAACGCCGCTTTGCAGCTGAAATAGGTATGGTGGTTGTACTTCCCCGGACGCGCTTCTTCACAAAGAGCCCTACTACTACTAAAAACATGGGTGAGTTGATAAACGTCGTTTACTTCGTCACGACGCGACGGTTTCTTAATTAGATGATTGGAAAAAAACAAAACGAAGCCGAATGTCTTTCCACCTATATTACTTATAATAGATAAATATTAACAGACATGGCGCCAAAGGCGAAATTTCTAGAAGAAACATTTTTGCGAAAAAAGTATACGTAAAGGCTTTAAAAATGTTTTAATAATAAAATTATTGTATTCCGTTTATCCATGATACGACGGCAAACTGCAGTATCACAACCGTGTACTCCACCATCAGACTATTAAACTTTTGAGGTAGACGTCCATCGATGGTGAACATCCGACAAGCAGTCATCTTGTGGAAGGTTGCGCGGTTCAGTCGCCGCACGTTCTTACAAAGTCTCTTAGCTTCCACTGTAACAGAGATACAAGAACTATGTTTACTTAGAAATCTTTGTATCGCCGGCTTTCCATCTCTAGGCTTTCCTTACGCAATCCCCGTACGATAAAACAAATGTAAGCAACCTTCAGTCTCTTCTATATTTACTATATCGCAAGTTACACTAAGTAAGCAAAACTTACAGCAGTGGAATTCTGTAAAACTCGCTGTGAATTCAGGTGAAGTGAGCCATCCTACCTAATGCTAGGGAATTAAGCTGATTTTCTTCTTTTCGAATCAATGGTGATTTAATCCATTTTATTTCTTAGTTTTTGGGTTCAGTAGATGTCCACGTTCATCGCGGCATCAGTAAAGTTTTTAATGTCCTCTAAAGTACAGGTGCTATCAATTTCTAGTATAAGGTTGTATGATAGCTCATCTCTGGCCCACTAAATCCATCTAGTATGAATAATAATAAAACAGCACGTATGAGGCCTGATTTCCTTATAATAGTACCTATGCATAATAGTAATAAGGTATTGCTAAGTTATACCAGTATTTTGTAGAATGTTGAGCAGTTTACTGCAAGTAGCGTTGACATCAGAGACAGTCATGTAGAACAGCTCGCAGTTAGTACTGAATATAATGACGAAACTGATATTGTTAATCAGCCAAAGTACGATACCTATTACATTCCTTTTGAAATCGAACTGGAAATTGAAATAAGAAAGTTAATTTGGGCAGATTTTCTATGTTTTGACAACAGCAAGACAAGAAAAGGTTTACCAATTAAGTATTTGGGATAGCAACGGTAACAGACTCTTATTTTCGGTACAAGCCACTAGGATTGGATATTCTTTAAGAAATAATAGAAAAGTAATTTTTTTTATGAGTTATCATTTAACTGCCTCGTTTGCCTAGTGGTCCTAAGCGCGACTGCTGCGCTAGAGGTCTTGGGTTCGATTCCTAGGTCGAGCAAAAAGTGTTATTGGGTTTTTCTATGAAATTCTCAGTAACAGCTCGGAGTTAGGATTTGTGCCCAGTTAATCGCCGCCTATTATTACGTGGGACCATACTGGCGAACTGTAGGTGTAAATTGGTACACCTCTGCCTAACCCTTGGGGGAATATAGTCTTGATGGTATGTAATCATTTAGTTTTAAGAGACAAAAATGTTGATAAGCTTACCTCGCCAACTTGTAGTATACCTAATTTTAACACCTCTATACATGCTTGCAGGTACATTAAAGTATTAAAAAATGTGTCTAGTGGTTGAAATAAGGCCTAGAAGAAAATAACATTCACTATTAAACTACTGAACAAGTAAAACTAATAAATGATGTAAGACGATAATATCATAATGGTATCTTTTTAAGATAACTGATTAGCAAATATAATTATAATCTGATGATAATATAAAAAAATATCTTTTTAAATTACCTGTACTGTGTTGATGATTCTAGACCTAGAAACTTTTCATCGAATATGAAAAATAAAAGATTTTTATACAAAAGTATAATACTTACAAGCTCAAAATTTATGGATCACTTGGGCTTTTTTAAATGAAAACCAAAAAAATCATCTCTATTTTGTCGAGAATCATGAACAAGTTGTTGTGTAGTTAAACTGGTTCCTTACCGAAAACTTAAATATTTTCTTAAATATATCAAATGCTTCCATTAAATTGATGTATGCTTGGTAGAGCTTCTTTAATTCATCATTGTATTTATCTTCTTCAAGCTCTAAGTTCAGTTTACTATAGTACTCGACTTCAGTGATCCAAGAAATCATTCCCTCTCTTATCAAGGCAAGTAAAGAAACACCATAAGTTAAGTGTACGTCAAAGTACATATAAGTATATAAATATCCAACCATTTTTAGATTGTTAATCGCTGACGCACAGACAATAAAGAAAATACAATGATTAAAAAATGCAATCCAGTTCCTAATGACAAACTTCTTGTAATGCTTATAATTGATTATTCTAAAAGCTTTTTGAATCTTCAAAATTAATAAGACGTGGTATTTTCTTTCGAAAATATTGAGTGCATAAAAGATAATGAAAGGAATCACCACCATGAGAACATTGAGCTTAAAGAAGATGATTATAAATGGGGTCACTACCTTTTCAACGTCCGAAGACGATGAAAATCTTTGAACATGATATATTATAAACACAAGGGTACCAATGAAGGACACCATGTAGTAAGTCACACGATGAGGTCTGATACAGTTGTACTCAATGGAGAACCTGGACAGGAACAGCATGTGCTGTAGACATCGGAAGGGCAGAAGGCTGTTTTGGAATTTTTTGTCCAAGAAATTGTCGGTATTAGGATCTATGTTGATGTGTGTCTTCATGTCTAATTCACTTTCACGATCGAGCGAGCACTTAACGAAACAGGTAGGAGACAACTGCCGTATACCGAAATTAAATGTGCTTTTGTTTATTTAATCATAAATGTGTCATGTACCCATATTTATAATTAATATCATTAATAGCATGGAACAAAGTACTTTTCGTGTCTGTCTGTGTTTTCGTGTCTAAAGTACACACCAAAGACTAGTACACACTTCTTTTATGGGGTACTCTGTAAAATTTTATAATAAAATACCGCTCGATATTCTTGAACTAAATGAGAGAAAATTTAAAATTTGCATCAATCGCACACTATGTAGTCAAGCATATTACAAGTTAGAAAATTATATTAATGACAAGAATGTTTGGCTTAATGCTGGTCCTGCTCCATAGTCACTTTTTTTTTTTGTTTAGGTGGGTGGGAAATCATCAAACAACTTCTCCCGCCCAGGGCAGGACGGGAGGGAGTGTCAGACTTTTACTGACTAAAACCCACCCATGTTCCTTCTTGTGCCCTTTGCGTTCCGGGGGCGCGGTATCTCTTGCGAACAACCCGCAGCCCCGGCAGGCATCGGCCCTCAGTGGCCCCTTCCTTTTGCTGACATCTCTTTGAGGCGCGCGTGGAACACGAACGCGCCGTCGACACGGCCTGTCGTTATGCAACGTAAGGACGGTGAGCTACCCATTGCTCACCCTCCACAGGCCCGTATCTACGGTGGCCGGGAGTCGTCTCGCGGCTCCCGACGTCCGGAGCGTCTACCGCGGCGGCTGGGACGGGAGAACCTCTGTCTCAACCGTCCCGCCGCCTCCTTCTCAAGCATTATTGCCTCGCAGAAGGAGGCGGCTGCATCCCATTCCCTCTCGCTCCGGACCATGGCTTGCACCAGGGCCGGACGCGAGAGTTCGCCGCCGCCGATGGCCGCCACGAGGACTCGGCGATGCTCCGCCCAAGTGGGGCATACCGCCACGGTGTGCTCCACCGCGTCCTCGGGGCGATCCACACAATGGTGACACCCGGACGTTTCCTCCCGCTCCATAGTCACTTGGGTTCACAAATTAATACTTACATATTATATGTATATTAATACAGGGGAATGTTTCTTGCCACCTTTTTATTTGTATTCTAATTGACCTTAATAACGTGTACCGTTATTATTATTTGTATTTTCTTAAATACTACAGGTCATCTGTTGAATAGGTTCACTGAAAACCTTAGTTTTATATAATCTATCATCATTTATTTCAATTTTTTAAATGTGAGTACCATGGAGCCATTTATTTATTGAATTATTATGTGTTGGACACAAAGCGCATGGTAGTTGAGGGCTTTGTCATGCTCACTTAAATGTCTCGCTGATGGTGGTGCGTGGGTTGGACCATTTGGTTCCCTTCATGATGGTTGAGCTAAGTGGTGCTGATCCTCGCGTCACGTTCGTGAACGGGCTCTGTCAATTGGGATTGGTCATCTCTTAACTGCCATGTACCATAACCATACGTGTATGCAATTTTTTTTTTGTGGGTCTGGAAAATCATCAAATAACTTCTCCCGCCCTGGGCGGGGCGGGAGGGAGTGTCAGACTTTTACTGACTAAAACCCACCCATGTTCCGTCTTGTGCCCTTTGCGTTCCGGGGGCGCGGTATCTCTTACGAACAAAACGCAGCCCCGGCAAGCTTGTATGGGTAACTTCTTGACAATTCAGAAGTGCCTGTAAATGGTCTAATTAAAATAAATGTTTAGACTTTGACTTCTGTTTTACTGTTGTTGTAGTTTTTAAAACTTGCAGAATTTATCCTAGGAAGTATACGTATATCACAGATGTAATATTGCAAAAAAAAAAAAAAATATGGTAATGGTTGAGACTAACTCAACCTCAATAGATCGCTCCCGCACGAAGGATTTTTTTATTCTAATTTCTTTAGATGACAAACAAGCCTATGGCCCACCTGATGGTAAGTGGTCACCTCTGCCTATAGACATCTGCAATACCAGAGGCCTGGCAAATGCGTTCCCAGAGACAAAGTTAAAATGTCTCATGTGCCTGTAATTTGCCACCGCCCGCCACCCAAACCCTTCAAACCGGAACACAGCAACGCCGCTTTGCAGCTGAAATAGGTATGGTGGTTGTACTTCCCCGGACGCGCTTCTTCACAAAGAGCCCTACTACTACTAAAAACATGGGTGAGTTGATAAACGTCGTTTACTTCGCCACGACGCGACAGTTTCTTAATTAGATGATTGGAAAAAAAACAAAACGAAGCCGAATGTCTTTCCACCTATAATACTTATAATAGATAAATATTAACAGACATGGCGCCAAAGGCGAAATTTCTAGGAAAACATTTTTGCGAAAAAAGTATACGTAAAGGCTTTTAAAATGTTTTAATAATAAAATTATTGTATTCCGTTTATCCATGATACGACGGCAAACTGCAGTATCACAACCGTGTACTCCACCATCAGACTATTAAACTTTTGAGGTAGACGTCCATCTATGGTGAACATCCGACAAGCAGTCATCTTGTGGAAGGTTGCGCGGTTCAGTCGCCGCACGTTCTTACAAAGTCTCTTAGCTTCCACTGTAACAGAGATACAAGAACTATGTTTACTTAGAAATCTTTGTATCGCCGGCTTTTCATCTCTAGGCTTTCCTTACGCAATCCCCGTACGATAAAACAAATGTAAGCACCCTTCAGTCTCTTCTGTATTTACTATATCGTAAGTTACACTAAGTAAGCAAAACTTACAGCAGTGGAATTCTGTAAAACTCGCTGTGAATTCAGGTGAAGTGAGCCATCCTACCTAATGCTAGGGAATTAAGCTGATTTTCTTCTTTTCGAATCAATGGTGATTTAATCCATTTTATTTCTTAGTTTTTGGGTTCAGTAGATGTCCACGTTCATCGCGGCATCAGTAAAGTTTTTAATGTCCTCTAAAGTACAGGTGCTATCAATTTCTAGTATAAGGTTGTATGATAGCTCATCTCTGGCCCACTAAATCCATCAAGTATGAATAATAATAAAACAGCACGTATGAGGCCTGATTTCCTTATAATAGTACCTATGCATAATAGTAATAAGGCATTGCTAAGTTATACCAGTACTTTATAGAATGTTGAGCAGTTTACTGCAAGTAGCGTTGACATCAGAGACAGTCATGTAGAACAGCTCGCAGTTAGTACTGAATATAATGACGAAACTGATATTGTTAATCAGCCAAAGTACGATACCTATTACATTCCTTTTGAAATCGAACTGGAAATTGAAATAAGAAAGTTAATTTGGGCAGATTTTCTATGTTTTGACAACAGCAAGACAAGAAAAGGTTTACCAATTAAGTATTTGGGATATCAACGGTAACTCACAGACTCTTATTTTCGGTACAAGCCACTAGGATTGGATATTCTTTAAGAAATAATAGAAAAGTAATTTTTTTCATGAGTTATCATTTAACTGCCTCGTTTGCCTAGTGGTCCTAAGCGCGACTGCTGCGCTAGAGGTCTTGGGTTCGATTCCTAGGTCGAGCAAAAAGTGTTATTGGGTTTATTTATTTATTTATTTATAATAGGCACAGTTACAGAATACAGACCAAGTAGTAAATAAGATAACTTTACAGAATAACATTCTTAAATCTGCACTCCAATTACTACTGTACACAGCATTCAGGATTTATATTGCTTCAAAAACGTTAGTGAGAGTTACAATAGAAATATTAAAAATTAAAATGTTAAAAAAAAAAATAAGTTACAAAAACTAAAGATAGTCCCTACTACTACTATAATTATATGACAAGTTTATTATGACACAAAAAGTTACGGTGCATTCAATTTACGCAAGGATTCTATGAATCTGCCGTGACTATCCCCAAATATGTCAACATGAGAGCAAATATCATTATACTGTCTACACATTCGAAATAGCGGATTATTTTGGGACACATTATTATTGCACGTAGGTATTCGAAATAGGTGTGGAGTACGCACAGATCGAGTAGGTACCTTGAAATGTAGCTGACTTAGGAGAGTACCATTAAATGAGCCATTACAGATCTTATAAAAAGTGTACATGTCGCTCATCCACCTCCTTTTATCCAATTCAACCATGTTAAAGTAACGAAGTCGAGCTTCGTATTCAGGTATTTTACGCCTTAAGCCGCATTTCATACATAGAGTTCTGACAAACCGCCTCTGTATAGACTCTATACGATCTTTGTGATTTTTATATACAGTGGTTTTGTGGTTTTTCTATGAAATTCTCAGTAACAGCTCGGAGTTAGGATTTGTGCCCAGTTAATCGCCGCCTATTATTACGTGGGACCATACTGGCGAACTATAGGTGTAAATTGGTACACCTCTGCCTAACCCTTGGGGGAATATAGTCTTGATGGTATGTAATCATTTAGTTTTAAGAGACAAAAATGTTGATAAGCTTACCTCGCCAACTTGTAGTATACCTAATTTTATCACCTCTATACATGCTTGCAGGTACATTAAAGTATTAAAAAATGTGTCTAGTGGTTGAAATAAGGCCTAGAAGAAAATAACATTCACTATTAAACTATTGAACAAGTTAAACTATTAAATGATGTAAGACGATAATATCATAATGGTATCTTTTAAGATAACTGATTAGCAAATATAATTATAATCTGATGATAATATAAAAAAATATCTTTTTAAATTACCTGTACTGTGTTGATGATTCTAGACCTAGAAACTTTTCATCGAATATGAAAAATAAAAGATTTTTATACAAAAGTATAATACTTACAAGCTCAAAATTTATGGATCACTTGGGATTTTTTTAAATGACAACCAAAAAAATCATCTCTATTTTGTCGAGAATCATGAACAAGTTGTGGTGTAGTTAAACTGGTTCCTTACCGAAAACTTAAATATTTTCTTGAAAATATCAAATGCTTCCATTAAATTGATGTATGCTTGGTAGAGCTTCTTTAATTCATCATTGTATTTATCTTCTTCAAGCTCTAAGTTCAGTTTACTATAGTACTCGACTTCAGTGATCCAAGAAATCATTCCCTCTCTTATCAAGGCAAGTAAAGAAACACCATAAGTTAAGTGTACGTCAAAGTACATATAAGTATATAAATATCCAACCATTTTTAGATTGTTAATCGCTGACGCACAGACAATAAAGAAAATACAATGATTAAAAAATGCAATCCAGTTCCTAATGACAAACTTCTTGTAATGCTTATAATTGATTATTCTAAAAGCTTTTTGAATCTTCAAAATTAATAAGACGTGGTATTTTCTTTCGAAAATATTGAGTGCATAAAAGATAATGAAAGGAATCACCACCATGAGAACATTGAGCTTAAAGAAGATGATTATAAATGGGGTCACTACCTTTTCAACGTCCGAAGACGATGAAAATCTTTGAACATGATATATTATAAACACAAGGGTACCAATGAAGGACACCATGTAGTAAGTCACACGATGAGGTCTGATACAGTTGTACTCAATGGAGAATCTGGACAGGAACAGCATTTGCTGTAGACATCGGAAGGGCAGAAGGATGTTTTGGAATTTTTTGTCCAAGAAATTGTCGGTAATAGGATCTATTTTGATGTGTGTCTTCATGTCTAATTCACTTTCACGATCGAGTGAGCGTTTAAAAGAACACGTACAAGACAACTGCCGTTTAAATTAAATGTGTCTTTGTTTATTCAATGATAATTATGTAGTAATAATTCATAATTGCTTTTGTTTATTTAATGTCAAATGTATCAAGTACCACTATTTATAAAGGTATGGTTGTTGTATTTCCCCGGACGACCTCATTCACAAAGAGCCCTACTACTACTAAAAACATGGGTGATATAACAAACGTCGTTTACTTCGTCACGACGCGACGGTTTCTTATTTAGTTGATTGGAAAAAAACAAAACGAAGCCGAATCTCTTTCCACCAATAATTACTTATAATGGATAGATATTAACAGACATGGCGCCGAAGGCGAAATTTCTAGAAAAACATTTTTGCGAAAAAGAAATACGTAAAGGCTTTTAAAATGTTTTAATAATAAAATTATTGTATTCCGTTTATCCATGATACGACCGCAAACTGCAGTATCACAACCGTGTACTCCACCATCAGACTATTAAACTTTTGAGGTAGACGTCCATCGATGGTGAACATCCGACAAGCAGTCATCTTGTGGAAGGCTGCGCGGTTCAGTCGCTGCACGTTCTTACAAAGTCTCTTAGCTTCCACTGTAACAGAAGAACTAAGCTTATTTAGAAATCTTTCTTAGGGGGGCTTTAAAATTTTATATTTTCCAAATTTTTAACATATAAGTGCTTAGAACGTGAGATGACCATGTAGTTTTATTTATTCAATGTTATTTATAAAATATAAAAAATAGTAGGGGACCTAGAATAGGCCCCCGGGAACTTCACACGTTGTAGGTAAAGGGTCACTTTGATAATTATAAGTACTTTCAATTCTGACTAGTTCTGACCTATTTTTCGTTAGATTTTAATAGTTTCTATAGCACTGCTGAAAATATTGATTATTTTACATTTTCAAACACATTACAGTTTCAAACGCTTTTCCAAGGTCAACGTAGATACTATGAACATTTTTTTTTAATATCGGTGTTTTGATTATTTTTAACGGAACAGACCGACAGGTGTAAGGCTTACCTTACGTGAAAATGGTACTTAAACATAATATGACTTTGTTTAGAAATTACCAGTACTTTGCAGGATGTTGAGCAGCCTGCTGCAAGTGCCGTTGACATCGGAGAGAGTAATGTAGAACAGCTCGCAGTTACTACTGAATATAATGACGTAAGCTATATTGTTAATCAGCCAAAATACGGCGCCTATTACAGACGTTTTGAAGTCGACCTACAAATTGGAACAAGAAATAAATTAATTAACACAGCAACGCCGCTTTGCAGCTGAAATAGGTATGGTGGTTGTACTTCCCCGGACGCGCTTCTTCACAAAGAGCCCTACTACTACTAAAAACATGGGTGAGTTGATAAACGTCGTTTACTTCGTCACAACGCGACGGTTTCTTAATTAGATGATTGGAAAAAAACAAAACGAAGCCGAATGTCTTTCCACCTATATTACTTATAATAGATAAATATTAACAGACATGGCGCCAAAGGCGAAATTTCTAGAAGAAACAAAAAATGTTGTGCTTTAAAAATGTTTTAATAATAAAATTATTGTATTCCGTTTATCCATGACACGACGGCAAACTGCAGTATCACAACCGTGTACTCCACCATCAGACGATTAAACTTTTGAGGTAGACGTCCATCGATGGTGAACATCCGACAAGCAGTCATCTTGTGGAAGGTTGCGCGGTTCAGTCGCCGCACGTTCTTACAAAGTCTCTTAGCTTCCACTGTAATAGAGATACAAGAACTATGTTTACTTAGAAATCTTTGTATCGCCGGCTTTTCATCTCTAGTCTTTCCTTACGCAATCCCCGTACGATAAAACAAATGTAAGCACCCTTCAGTCTCTTCTGTATTTACTATATCGCAAGTTACACTAAGTAAGCAAAACTTACAGCAGTGGAATTCTGTAAAACTCGCTGTGGATTCAGGTGAAGTGAGCCATCCTACCTAATGCTAGGGAATTAAGCTGATTTTCTTCTTTTCGAATCAATGGTGATTTAATCCATTTTATTTCTTAGTTTTTGGGTTCAGTAGATGTCCATGTTCATCGCGGCATCAGTAAAGTTTTTAATGTCCTCTAAAGTACAGGTGCTATCAATTTCTAGTATAAGGTTGTATGATAGCTCATCTCTGGCCCACTAAATCCATCTAGTATGAATAATAATAAAACAGCACGTATAAGGCCTGATTTCGTTATAATAGTACCTATGCATAATAGTAATAAGGCATTGCTAAGTTATACCAGTACTTTGTAGAATGCTGAGCAGCTTACTGCAAGTAGCGTTGACATCAGAGACAGTCATGTAGAACAGCTCGCAGTTAGTACTGAATATAATGACGAAACTGATATTGTTAATCAGCCAAAGTACGATACCTATTACATTCCTTTTGAAATCGAACTGGAAATTGAAATAAGAAAGTTAATTTGGGCAGATTTTCTATGTTTTGACAACAGCAAGACAAGAAAAGGTTTACCAATTAAGTATTTGGGATAGCAACGGTAACTCACAGACTCTTATTTTCGGTACAAGCCACTAGGATTGGATATTCTTTAAGAAATAATAGAAAAGTAATTATTTTCATGAGTTATCATTTAACTGCCTCGTTTGCCTAGTGGTCCTAAGCGCGACTGCTGCGCTAGAGGTCTTGGGTTCGATTCCCAGGTCGAGCAAAGGGTGTTATTGGGTTTTTCTATGAAATTCTCAGTAACAGCTCGGAGTTAGGATTTGTGCCCAGTTAATCGCCGCCTATTATTACGTGGGACCATACTGGCGAACTGTAGGTGTAAATTGGTACACCTCTGTCTAACCCTTGGGGGAATGTAATCTTGATGTAGTCTTGATGGTATGTAATCATTTAGTTTTAAGAGACAAAAATGTTGATAAGCTTACCTCGCCAACTTGTAGTATACCTAATTTTAACACCTCTATACATGCTTGCAGGTACATTAAAGTATTAAAAAATGTGTCTAGTGGTTGAAATAAGGCCTAGAAGAAAATAACATTCACTATTAAACTATTGAACAAGTAAAACTAATAAATGATGTAAGATGATAATATCATAATGGTATCTTTTTAAGATAACTGATTAGCAAATATAATTATAATCTGATGATAATATAAAAAAATATCTTTTTAAATTACCTGTACTGTGTTGATGATTCTAGACCTAGAAACTTTTCATCGAATATGAAAAATAAAAGATTTTTATACAAAATTATAATACTTACAAGCTCAAAATTTATGGATCACTTGGGCTTTTTTTTAATGAAAACCAAAAAAAATCATCTCTATTTTGTCGAGAATCATGAACAAGTTGTGGTGTAGTTAAACTGGTTCCTTACCGAAAACTTAAATATTTTCTTGAAAATATCAAATGCTTCCATTAAATTGATGTATGCTTGGTAGAGCTTCTTTAATTCATCATTGTATTTATCTTCTTCAAGCTCTAAGTTCAGTTTACTATAGTACTCGACTTCAGTGATCCAAGAAATCATTCCCTCTCTTATCAAGGCAAGTATAGAAACACCATAAGTTAAGTGCACGTCAAAGTACATATTAGTATATAAATATCCAACCATTTTTAGGTTGTTAATCGCTGACGCACAGACAATAAAGAAAATACAATGATTAAAAAATGCAATCCAATTCCTAATGACAAACTTCTTGTAATGCTTATAATTGATTATTCTAAAAGCTTTTTGAATCTTCAAAATTAATAAGACGTGGTATTTTCTTTCGAAAATATTGAGTGCATAAAAGATAATGAAAGGAATCACCACCATGAGAACATTGAGGTTAAAGAAGATGATTATAAATGGGGTCACTACCTTTTCAACGTCCGAAGACGATGAAAATCTTGTAACATGATATATTATAAACACAAGGGTACCAATGAAGGACACCATGTAGTAAGTCACACGATGAGGTCTGATACAGTTGTACTCAATGGAGAATCTGGACAGGAACAGCATGTGCTGTAGACATCGGAAGGGCAGAAGGATGTTTTGGAATTTTTTGTCCAAGAAATTGTCGGTAATAGGATCTATTTTGATGTGTGTCTTCATGTCTAATTCACTTTCACGATCGAGTGAGCGTTTAAAAGAACACGTACAAGACAACTGCCGTTTAAATTAAATGTGTCTTTGTTTATTCAATGATAATTATGTAGTAATAATTCATAATTGCTTTTGTTTATTTAATGTCAAATGTATCAAGTACCACTATTTATAAAGGTATGGTTGTTGTATTTCCCCGGACGACCTCATTCACAAAGAGCCCTACTACTACTAAAAACATGGGTGATATAACAAACGTCGTTTACTTCGTCACGACGCGACGGTTTCTTATTTAGTTGATTGGAAAAAAACAAAACGAAGCCGAATCTCTTTCCACCAATAATTACTTATAATGGATAGATATTAACAGACATGGCGCCGAAGGCGAAATTTCTAGAAAAACATTTTTGCGAAAAAGAAATACGTAAAGGCTTTTAAAATGTTTTAATAATAAAATTATTGTATTCCGTTTATCCATGATACGACCGCAAACTGCAGTATCACAACCGTGTACTCCACCATCAGACTATTAAACTTTTGAGGTAGACGTCCATCGATGGTGAACATCCGACAAGCAGTCATCTTGTGGAAGGCTGCGCGGTTCAGTCGCTGCACGTTCTTACAAAGTCTCTTAGCTTCCACTGTAACAGAAGAACTAAGCTTATTTAGAAATCTTTCTTAGGGGGGCTTTAAAATTTTATATTTTCCAAATTTTTAACATATAAGTGCTTAGAACGTGAGATGACCATGTAGTTTTATTTATTCAATGTTATTTATAAAATATAAAAAATAGTAGGGGACCTAGAATAGGCCCCCGGGAACTTCACACGTTGTAGGTAAAGGGTCACTTTGATAATTATAAGTACTTTCAATTCTGACTAGTTCTGACCTATTTTTCGTTAGATTTTAATAGTTTCTATAGCACTGCTGAAAATATTGATTATTTTACATTTTCAAACACATTACAGTTTCAAACGCTTTTCCAAGGTCAACGTAGATACTATGAACATTTTTTTTTAATATCGGTGTTTTGATTATTTTTAACGGAACAGACCGACAGGTGTAAGGCTTACCTTACGTGAAAATGGTACTTAAACATAATATGACTTTGTTTAGAAATTACCAGTACTTTGCAGGATGTTGAGCAGCCTGCTGCAAGTGCCGTTGACATCGGAGAGAGTAATGTAGAACAGCTCGCAGTTACTACTGAATATAATGACGTAAGCTATATTGTTAATCAGCCAAAATACGGCGCCTATTACAGACGTTTTGAAGTCGACCTACAAATTGGAACAAGAAATAAATTAATACAAAATAGATTTCCAAAGCATTGAATTTGTTTTGAAAAAGAATAAAATAATTGTGGATGGGTGGAGAAGAAGAAGGAAGCAAAAGAAAAGATGGATGGATTGTGTGAAGAATGATATGAAAGAGAAGAGACCCAGTTAAATCATGACGGTTGACAAGACGGAATGGAAAAAGAAAACGTGTTGCGCCACCCCAAGTAATATGCAATAAGTGCAGGATGATGAAACAGCGATCTAATTAATATGTAAAAAAAAATAACAAATATAAGTAACAGTCACATTTGGGTAGTGCAAGTCACAAAAATAAATTAATTTTCCATAAAAAATATCCCAACCCAAATCGTTTCGTGAGATACAATAAGTATACTAGTCATTATGAGCTTACCTCGCCAAAATATACTTCTCCTAATTTAAATATTTCTATACTTGCTTGCAGGTACAGTAACGTATTAAAAAATATAGATATTGGGTGAAATAAAACCTAGAACAAAATAAAATTTGCCATTAAAAACACATCAAATTAATGAATTATAAAATAAAAATAAAGTAGTTATCATAATAGTAATAATTTATACGTTTATGGTAACTTATTACATTAATATAAAGGCAAAATACTTATTAGGTCAAAATGTATGAAACAGAGTGACTAGGGTGATATTGTGTTCCTATCACCCTTTATGCAATACACTTCATAAAGAGTAAAAGTGGTTTCTTACCGGAAACTTAAATACTTTCTTAAATATATCAAAAGCTTCCATTAAATTGATGTATGCTTGGTAGAGTTTCTTCAATTCATCATTACATTTATCTTCTTCAAGCTCCAAGTTCAGTTTACTATAGTACTCGACTTCAGAGATCCATGAAATGATTCCCTCTTTTATCAAGGCAAGTACAGAAACACCATAAGATAAGTGCATGTCAAAATACGTAAAAGTATATGCATAAGCAGCCATTCTGAAGTTTCTAGTCACTGACGCACAGACAATAAAGAAGCTGAAATGATGAAAAATTAAAAACCAATTCCTAATGATAATCTTCTTGTAGTGCTTATATTTGATTATTCTAAAAGCTTTTTGAATCTTCAAAATAAGTAAGACGTGGTCTTCTCTTTGGAAAATGTTGAGCGTATAAAAGATAATGTATGGAATCACTATCACGACAATATCGAGTTTAAGAAAGATAATAATGAATAGACTAGATACGTTATCAAACTCCGCCGATAACAAGAATTTTTCACCATGATAGATCATAAACCCAAGAACACCAATGAGCGACACGATATAGTAAAACACACGATGAGGTCTGATACAGTTGTACTCAATGGAGAACCTGGACAGGAACAGCATGTGCTGTAGACATCGGAAGGGAAGAAGAATGTTTTGGAAACGTCTGTCCAAGAAATTGTCTGTAATAGGGTTCATTTTGATCTGTGTCCTGATGTCTAATTCACTTTTACAATCCAACACGCGGCAGAAGGAGAGGTAAGCGTCAAGTGCCGTTTAAAAATTAATGTACTTTTATATGTAATAATAGAATGTGCCTGGTACCATCATCATCATAATTATTTAATCTATTTAATAGTATCAAACAAAGTTGCTTTTCGTGTCTGTCTGTTTTATTGCGTACTTCTTTAAAAATCGATATTGGCGGTTGTCACCAAAATTCAAAGAATTTATTCCGAAAAGTTTACGAGTACTACTTAATTCAGAGATGTAAGAAAAACATTTCGATGTTTAATAATGATGCGACGTCAGGAGATTGCTTCCATGCAAAGTATGGACGGGTCCCTTGTGTCACGACACCTATCACACCACATGCGTACTACAACTAACGTTTCCTACATCGTCATAAATTAAACTTATCCGCGACACTAGCATGTATACAAAATCCTGCCAACAACTGTAGGGCATTAGCAAAGACGATATCCGTCTGGTCGAAGGTTCCTCATCCTCTATTCAAAGAGAGGTTCCCTTTTTAATAGAGAATGAGGAACTTTCTACCGTGTTTTTTACATCTTTAAACAAGATAATCAAATGAACAGAGTGCCGTTTACTTTGCCACAAGACGAAAATTTTACTATGTGGAACCAACTGATTATTTTTCGCGATTTGTGGGTTGGTCCAGTAGTAAAAATTGTTGATAGTCAAAAGTACCGTAACCCGTTTTTGTGTATTGTGCACACAAAAGTAGCGTTGTTGGCGTATGGAAAGAAAAACACAACAAACACATTGAGAAATGATTGATTAACCCAGTATTATTCAAAGTCTTGATAGTTGTGGGAGAAAAATAAAGACAAAATAAACTTGTATTCAAATTCCATTTATATATATATACTTCGTCACTCCGCGACGGTTTCTTAATTAGTTGATTGGAAAAAAACGAAACGAAGCCGAATCTCTTTCCACCAATAATTACTTGTAATGGATAGATATTAACAGACATGGCGCCAAAGGCGAAAAATCTAGAAAAACATTTTTGCGAAAAAAAATACGTAGAGGCTTTTAAAATGTTTTAATAATAATAAAATTATTGTATTCCGTTTATCCATGACACGACCGCAAACTGCAGTATCACAACCGTGTACTCCACCATCAGACTATTAAACTTCTGAGGTAGACGTCCATCGATGGTGAACATCCGACAAGCAGTCATCTTGTGGAAGGCTGCACGGTTCAGGCGCTGCACGTTCTTACAAAGTCTCTTAGCTTCGACTGTAACAGACAGAAGAACTAAACTGACTTAGAAATCTTTTTGAGGCCGGCTTTACATCTACTAGTTTCCCTTACAAAAGTCTCATACAGTAAAGAAAACATAAGCACTGTCTCGTGTGTACTTGCTCTATCAAAAGTTTCTTATCTAGGCAAAACTTGCAGCTATGCTATTCTGTAAAAATCCGCTTCGATAAATTCTGGAGAAGTGAGAATGATATACTGAGATCCCATAGTTGCCAGAGTTACGCCATTTTGGATTAGATGTTCGAATAAAATAGGTTAGGTATATTTTCTCATATCTATGAAAATGACAATTTGGAATCCGAATCCATGAGGAGGGCTGTCAGTTTGGCGTTAGATGGAATGATAGCTCACTATAATCTTACTTGACTTAAATTCACAGAGGGAGATTATAACAGAATAAACCGACAGATGTAAGGCCATCTGTACGTGACAAAAATACCTATGCATAATAATAATAAGGCATTGTTTAGTCTTACCCGTATATTGCAGAATGTTGAGCAGCCTAGTGCAAGTAGCGTTTACTTCGGCGAGAGTTATATAGAACCGTTCGCAGTTAGTACTGAATATAATGAAGTAACTGATATTATTAAACAGCCAATATACAGTGCCTATTATAGACGTATTGAAGTCGTACTGCAAATTGAAATAAGGAAATTAATTAGCGCAATATTTCAAAGATTTGAATGTGTTTTTACAAACAGCTGTATAGTACAAAAATAATATTAATCAAATAGTTGGGTATAAAAAACGTTACATACACACATTTCGCTTGGATGGCATTTGAGAGCTAAAAGTAAGTAGTTATAGGAATTTGACTATCAAAAATAAAAAAATATAAAAAAGAAGTCATGATTAGCTTACCTCGCCAAGTTGTTTCATATCCAATTTTAATATATCTAATATTAATTGCAGGTACAGTAAAGTATTAAAAAATGTGTCTAGAGCTTGAAATAGAGTCTAGAATAAAATAAAATAATTTATTTTATCAATAAATCACAAAAAATACAAATTAAAAAAATATATATTATAATAATGAATAATACAAATGAATTTCAACGGCAGGATGTCTAGGATCATGTTTGTACTGAATTCATGGTAACAGGTTGTGCATCGATCCATTATAGATAACCTCCTTATTTAAAAACACTTGTCATAAAAGTTACAAGTGCCTTCTTACCGGAAACTTAAAAATTTTCTTAAACATATCAAACGCTTCCATTAAATTCATGTATGCCTGGTAAAGCTTCCTTAATTCATCATTATATTTATCTTCTTCAAGCACTAAGTTTAGTTTACTATAGTACTCGACTTCAGTGATCCAAGAAATCATTCCCTCTCTTATCAAGGCAAGTATAGAAACACCATAAGTTAAGTGCACGTCAAAATACAAAAATGAATACAAAAACACAGACATTTTAAAGTTGCTAATCAATGACGCACAGACAATAAAGAAGATACAATGATGAAAAATTGCAAACCAGTTTTTAATAATAGACTTCTTGTAATGTTTATATTTGATTATTCTAAAAGCTTTTTGAATATTCCAAATTAATAAGACGTGGTCTTTCCTTTGGAAAATGTTAACTATATAAAAGATAATGAAAGGAAAGACCATCATGATAACATTGAGCTTTAGAAAGACGATTATGAATGGAGTAGATACTTCAATTAAATTGGTTGTAGAAGAGTATTTTGCACCATGAAAAATTATAAACACAAGAGTACCAATAAGCGACACTATATAGTAAGACACGCGATGAGGTCTGATACAGTTGTTCTCGATGGAAAACCTGGACAGGAACAGCATGTGCTGCAGACATCGAAAGGGGAGGAGGACGTTTTGAAAACTTTTGTCCAGGAAATTGTCGGTAATAGGGTTAATGTCGATCTGTGTCGTCATGTCAAATTTTAATTCTTTTTCACAATCGAGCGAGCGCTTAAAAGAACACGTACAAGACAACTGCCATTCAAATTAAATGTGTCTTTGTTTATTCAATGATAATTGTGTAGTAATAATTCATAATTTAATCTCTTATTAGTGTAAATTAAAGTTACTTTTCGTGTCGGTCTGTTTGATTGCGTAGTTCTTCTAAATTCCGCAATGAAATTTATGCAATTGTCACTATTATTTAAAAAATCATTCCGGAAAGGCTTACGGATATAATTTATAGATCCTACATCTGTGGCATTGAAATGTATGTTTGGAAATTATTCCAAGTTAATAAATCGCGCACGTACGAAGCATGGGCGGGTCGCTAGTTATACAATTTAAATGGGCATCATTACTTTGTCAAGAGGCGACAGTTTATTGATTCGAACTTTCACTGTGGAACCGGCTATTTTTTTGAGTGAATTCCGAGTTGTTCCCGTAGTAAAAGTTCTTGATAATGATGATTATAATGACCCCTTTTCGAGTATGTGTTTATAAAAGCAGCGTTGCAGACTTATGGGAACAAAAACTAGCTACACATATGGAGAAAATGTTGAAGAATCTGTTGCTGAAGCTGTTAAACTGTATACAAACCCTTGTTATTTTACTGTCCACAACGGTGAGTAAAAAGATAATATAAATGAGGAAGTAGAGAATAGTGAAAAGTATAAAATTCCCTCGGGTATAACGTGTGCGAAAAAAACGTAACAAAAAAGACGCCAATCACGATGAGAAAATATTTAATATTATTTTTAAGTTGACAGAAACGTAAACTGCAATAGCACAACAGTGTAGTTAGTGAGTAGTCCTAGCAGTCCAAGAGGCAGTGAAGCGTCCACGAAGGTCACACCGCATAAGTCAACCTTGCCAAAATTTGTTTCATGCAAACGTTGGATATTTCTGCAAATTTTTTTTTCGTCATCTGTAAATGTAACAAGAAGTTTCCAGACAAACTCTAATAAGCTATATATTAGAAAAAATACCTTCTTAAATAGATTCCATTCTGCAGTGAAAAAAATTGCAATAATTATATGCTACAAAATTCAAACTATACTAAAATTAAACCAATACACAAAACTAGTGAAAACAAAAAGAGGAAACTAATTTAATTAAATTTATAAATAAAGAAAGAAGTTTGGTAGATACCTAAACAATTAGAACTTAATTTAAGTGTGCATGAATCTTGACATTTTTCCAGTGCTCCATAAAACATCTCACAGCGCCAGCTGAACAGCAGTTGCAGATACAGGTCTTTTGCGATCCACAGAAGACTAAAAAGAAACCCCGATGGAAAACGCTGTAAAAATAAATTATTGAGTTCTTATTACAGATATATGCAGGGTGTAGAAAGATACATCACATAATCGGTAACTGTTTCAAATTAAGTAGGATTGAGCAAGAACTATAAGTGTCCCATGACACCCGTTGTAAAACAATATAAAAAGGAAAATATAAATACTTACAGACTCTTCACTCACTATCTTTAGGGTAAATTCAACATCAATGAGTGTGTGCAAACATGTAATAAACATATGAATTAGAATCTGTAAGTAAAAATTATATCAAATCAAGGTGAGTCCAGAAGAACTGCTACGAAAAAAGCTAACTTATGTCATTCTAGACCATGAATTCGTGGCTTAAAAGAACACAATGAAGTTGATTTAACTCGAAAAGAAGAAGAAGAACAGGTTGCAAATACACTTACCAAAGGCTGAGAAGATATTTTAAAAACATTATAACATTTCAATATTTTTTTGTAAGCACGAAACTTACAAATCTGTACATTTTGATTATTATAACTCTGGGGCTTAAAAACTTGCTTATCCCATAAAATAATGTAAGTTTCTAAGCAGCTAATAAATCTAATTGCATATACCATATTTGCGTCGAAGCAAAATAATAACAAATTACATAGAGCCATGAACCAGGGTGACCCAAAAAGAATAGTAGTAGTGGAAACTACTACATGAAAGACCACAATAACAATCACTGCAATCCAGTTCCATTTGACGAAACTCTTGATGATGTCGGTGTTATTGAAGAGCCTATGAACTTCTTGGATGGTAAGCACAACCGCAATATTGATTTTTGTGGAGATAATGTTGAGAATATAAATGACGATGAAAGCAAGAGAGTAAAAGAAGATATCAAAGAAAATGAGACAGTGTAATAAAATTTTTGTCTTTCGAAATTTAGAGCTCAGAGAAGAACGAAGCAAAAATGGGATAATGCGTAATATTGTCCAACATAATGATAAAACTTTGGTTTGTAGCTTATTAGGAGTTATATAGTTATGTTTAATTAAATATTTGGAGAGGAAAACAATAGTTTGCATTAGGTTTAAAGGTAAAAGCATTGACTGCACATCTTTATCCACTACGTGATTAAACAAGATTTTAACTGAATTCTTTTTGTGATCTTCTGGATGTGGTTTCTTCTTGAATAACTTTTTGTAAAATTCTTTGAGAGCCATTACTACTAACGTAGGTATAAACGAAAAGAAAAGTACTTATAGAAAGAAATTTCTAAAATAGGAGTTTTGTAAGAAATAATCTATAACGTTATCAAGATTCCAATATGTTGAAGTTATTTATCATTTACAAATACATAAACGGTTTTTTCTTCTTGTGTAATGTTTTTTGTAAACGATAATCCATCATTGTAGTATAAATAGTCCAGATCTTATCTGTCATTAAGGTATTACTCATAATCTACATTATTAAATACTCCGAGTACCTACTTAATTGCTTCTTTTATTACATTTTCTTTGAAAAAAAAATACCATATCGCGCAAACTACTGCAACACAATTATTGTTTCTCTTAAGCAAGACACATGACGTGGCGACGGCATACGCACACGACTAAGATAGTCGAGATTTGACAAGAAGAAACATTATCGAAATAAATGAGTGAAATGTGGAGATACCTTTGTTCAAGTGGCGTCAGCCACTCCTGACTAAAGGTCAGTCATCGCTAATATTATAATATTTTTTTTTATACTGAACCACAAAACGTCTTTAAAAATTAAGAGAAAAAAGTACATATACATAAAAATATAATTATAGATCAGAAAAAATAAATTTTAGTAACAACAAAGACATATGGTTCAGAAGAAAAATCTTATTCTTCTTTTCGGCCCTTTATGTGGTTACGTTTATCGCAGCATCAGAAGCGTTGTTAACGTCCTATAGATGCAGGTGTAGAGACACTTTAGGCACTGTAGTAAGTGAACCTTTTTCTGAACAGGAACACAAGAAAGTATCCTTAGTTTAGAAAACGTTTCGTAAGACTAACAAAATACCTACATTAAGATTGTAGGAAAGCAAACTGCAACAGTACAACAGTGTAGTGTGTAAGAAGAGCCATAACTCGTAAAATATGACAATTGTCTACGTAGAACAGGCCAAGTACACTCATCTTGCTGAAGGACGTACGGTGCATCCGAAGGACATTTTTACATAACTTCTTTTGTTCATCTGAAAATAATAGTAATAAATTGGTTTAGGCAGCTCCCTCTCTGGTTTAGGATGGATATTTGAAACTGGGCAAGTACCAATGTGACTTTTTAATTTATCTCTACTTTCTAAGTTTATCTTGGACATCATTGACGTCGTGAGGAAACCTGGACTTATAAAAAGTCTGAAATCGCCAATCCACCTTCAGCAAAGCTCGTGTCTTCTCTGTTTTAGAAGAGGCCATTGCTCTGGAGTAGGACCCTAACAGGCTGGTATTATTATAATTAAAATTATTAAAATAGAAGAGCGAGAGAATACAGTTTTTTTGGTGGTTATGTAGGGAAAGATTGCTCACCAGTACTATTAGTTCCCAAAATAAATTCACAAGAATTTCTCACAAATTTGACAGCTTCATAGAAGGATTCGAACTGCAGACTGAGTGAGATTTGAATGACCAAGTTTTTGATAATCCAAAAAGTAAGAAATACAGACGCGAAAGGATATTGTCGCTGAAAGAAATTAATAAAACATTGAGATAATAAACGTACTCGAGTAAAACAACTTTATTAATGGAACCCACCCTGGAGCATGAAAAAAACCAGCTGTTCCCTATAAAAATGCAACTCGATCAAAATATATGGAACAGCTGACCTTTCTTTTTCATATTTCGGAGCTGGTCCTTTAGCAAAAGTTGTCGTATTAATAAGAACTTTCACCCCCTGAAAGATGGCAGCAGAATGAAAAGTAATCCTGTATGAACAACATTATTCTTTTATTATCTATATGCTTGTGCTTGATTTGATCATGATTGTACATACATACATAAACTCACGCCTTTTTCCCATGGGGGTAGGCAGAAGCCACAGAACACCACCTGCTACAATCCTTACATACTCCTTTTACCTCATCCACTTTCATACATCTAGTCATACAAGCACGCCGTTAATGAGTGCTGCGCACACGACCTTTCTAATGGACCTCACTAATAAGGTCAAGGTAGGTCTTTCTAGGGCGTCCCCTCCCAGCGTTGCCACTCATATCATGATTGTATCATATCTAATTTTTACTATTGGTTAACTTATATCGCAGTGGGCGGGATTAAAGTAGGCAAAGAATTCATAAATAGGTCACATTTATGTTAATGATGTCGATGAGGCTCGCAAAACAAAGTAGTGGTCGATCTATTCTACAACGTGTAAAAAATAAACGCACACCCTGAAATTAGTTTTCTCAGAATCGACTACTGAATTGATTTCATCTATTTCTAAAATAGGTATTTTTTATCCTAAAATAATTCCACCAGTCACCTCTCCGGTGAACAGTGGAATCAAACGAAAGTTAAACTTCAGTCAACGCAATAAGGCATAAAAAACGACTTACAAAAAGTAGTCCGAACACTTATACAAACGAAAAACGAAACAACCATTTATGTGCGTTTAATAAGACTTGGCTATTTTATATTTAATAATAGATTTTATTCATAACTGCGTTGCAGATTAAGTCCATTCTTTCAAAAAACCCCTTACCTCCTCATAATTTAACTTATTCTTGTAGTATTCTATCAAATGTTGAACATGAACCAAATTATAACAGAATGCTTCTATCGTACTATATAGAACCTGAAAATAATGAATAAAAATGAGCAACACAAGAGTCTCTTCAAGGTTAGAGTGACCAGGGTTCTTCTGGGGAAGCTCACCCCATCGTCGACTTTGTCTTTGTCACCTATAAGCTAGACTCTCTAGTCTTGACTCTTCAAGAGCTTACCCATAACGTATAAAAAAAGTAATGTTTAGCAAGAGGACCAGGGTTCAAAACCCAGATCAGGCACAGTAATAAAGGGTAATCCACCAGGAATCTCTCAGCCGGAGTCTAGATGTGTGCCCAGTTGTTAGCAATAAAATCGCTTATATGTGCTGCATTTATCTTTAACCTAAAACTACTAAACAACTAAACCAGCGGACGTACTAGTTATAAGTCCATCCTCTATAACTCTGCTTAAACCTTTTAAAATAAAAGGGTGGTAATTGTAATGAACTAGTTTCTACCGGCGAATTTGTCCGCATCAAATTTGAGACATTAATCCACGGGGGCTGCACGTTTTTCCGGAATAAAAAGTATTTCACACTACAGTCTATCTCAGTGCCAAATTTCATCAAGATCCGTTAAGCCGTTTAAGCGTGAATGAATAACAAATTTCCATCCTCCAATTATCATAAATCCGTCCTCATAAACTTTCGTATTTATAATATTTGTAGGATATAATTAACAATTTATAATTTTCATTCATGGAGTTTTTCGGGACATCACCAAGCGACTGGTCGACTCTGCACGTGTTCAAAGGGCTGGCCTTTTCTTGGGCGAAAGAATCAGCATTACCATACGACGTGGCAATGCTGCCAGCCTTTTGAGCACTTGTCCCATTGACAGCAATACGGATTAGTTTTTTGGTGCCCTACAAGCTTCCTTTTTTGTTTTTTATGTTTATTTATTTATTAAAACTTTTTGCACATAATGTAAATAATACATTGTACAAAGGCGGACTTAATGCCTTTGGCATTTTCTACCAGTCAACCTTAGGGTGATGCAGAGACAAAACATAGTAGGTGCAAGAAACAGAAAGTTTCCAGGAATAAAATATAATAAATACATGTATACATACATACAAACAAAATATAAAGAGTAGAGAAAGCCAAAAAAAAAATACATAGTTGAAGAAATATAAGAAAGGAATTGTGAGACGAGTCTGCCAACTTCATAAGCAAGTGTTCACGAGCTTTTACTTACAAACTGTACATACTCGTAATTTGTAATCTAATTATTAGTTAAGTAAGTTTTATGATTAAAATAATTTACAGTTTGTTGGTTTTCACTTACTCGAATTTGATACATGTGTATGATAATCTTGTAGCACTTTAATATGCGTATATAAGCTTGAATCATTCTCTCAGTTTCTTGTTTACAGCAACCATTTTGCTGTATCAGTAATAACTGTATATTCCACAACACCACTTTGTCCGTCAGTAACTTAATTAACCTCATCGCGTGGATTGAATTTACTTCAAGAGATACCATGACTAATACATAGAACATGACGTGTAATGGAGGCCTAAAGAACTCTACGTGTACATAAGTTAGTATGAAGATATAAAAACCAAACATAGCAGCGATGCTTATCCAACTTCTCAAGATAAATCGTTTGACCGATTCTTTGTTACGAAGAAATCTGTGCACTTCTTGAAAGGTCAAAACAAACACAACATGGTTCTCGCTTTGAATGAAGTTGATGATAAAGTTGACGATGAATCCCACAAATCGATAACCAAAGTCGGAGAATGATGCGAACATCATAAAATCTGTTGAACTGTACCGTTTGAAATTGTCATCATAATAATATACTATTTCTACAATACGATATATGTAAGTTGTCAGGAATGTAACCGCACCACTAATTAGTATAAAATTATTTAAACAATTATTCGGATATATCAAGCCGTTTTTGATGTGGTATGTTGGATTGAGCACCAAAATTTGCATTAAATTCAAAGGCTGAAAAATTTTCTGAACTTCTTTATCGAGTTGATTGTTTAAATGCCTGTTTGGAGTCACCATTTTGAGAGATAGCCACAAAATAAAGTGCCGAGTCACCGACAAAACATGGAGTGCAAATGTTTGTTTAAATTTTTATCAATTAAGTTAAAATATTTCATTACAATAAGTGACGTAGGATTAATTATACTAACATAATTTTCTGGTGTTAAGTCTGTTCAATTTGAATGAACAATGTAATTCACGGCAACAAGAATAAGTACACCTTCTATTGTTTAGTTACTTTATCACCAGTAAAAACGCAATGGCTGAGTGATTGGCTACGGCGCTACGTGTCGCGGATTCGATATATTATTAATTTCCGATAGTTACTACGAGTCTAGCTGTTTGTGTATGCGAGTTTGTAATATGTTTGTAAACGCACCCACACGACACAGGAGAACTTTTTGAAAAAGAAAAAAAAAAAAGTTTAAAAAAGAATGGAAAAAAAAATTGTTTTACGAAACCAAGAGAAATAAGAAATCTAAAAGTCAAAATGGATTTGAAAAAATGTTCAGTTTAATTTCTGTTTCAAACATTAGGGCAAAAATAAAATGCACTTTAGTTACAATGTCATTTATTTAGGAAGTAGAACGATTACAGAAACGCAAACTGTAGCAACACAAAAGTATAGTTAGCAAGTAACGATATAATTTTGAAAGGTAAAGTAGCATCGACGTAGAATATCCAACACGCATTCAGCTTGTCGAATCTTGCTCGATGTAGGCGTTTAACATTCTTGCATAACCTCTTCTCGGTATCTGTAATTTTTAAGAAGTCTTGTAAATATTACATTCATAATTACAACCTTAGGACCTTAATGATTTGAGGGAGATGCAAGTCACGAAACTGGAATAAATGGCGTCTCACTATATAATCCGGTGGGACGGAAATCGAACACAATCGGGAGAGATCAAACCCAAGGAACTTTACGCGGTTTCCGAGCCAAGAGGGGCTGATACCTAAAAAAATTTTTTTTCCATTCAGACTGGTAGTTTACGAAAAAACGAACAAACATAAAACTATTCTACTTTATTATATTAGTAAGAATAAAAAAGGACGTGTGCTTTCGACCACACGACTGAAGTAAAACTTCAGTCGTGTTCAGTCGTGACTGAAGTAAAACTTCAGTCGTGTTACTTAACATGTCACTTGAGGGAGAGAGAAAGAAAATGAGCGCGCGAACTGCTCTCTCTTGGTCCTACAGTAATATACGAAACGTAACTCTCCCTCTCTTTCTATCTTCACTACCTTATATGTCTCTCTCAACTTCCGTTCGCCCAATCACAACAATTCCCGTAACGCTCTCGTCAAGCATTCACCAGCTTACTGCCCAAGTCAAGCGTGCGTAAAGAAGTTTTATTTCAACAAGAAAATATTGTACTGTTTGCAAATACCTGAACAATTTGAATTTAGAATGAGAGCGCATGAATCTTGAACGTTGTCCATAGCTGCGTAGAACTTCTCACAGTGCAGGTCCAGGGCGATGTGCAGTATCAACGATTTTATTATCGAATAACCTAACCAGAATAATACAACAAGTGACAATTTCTGTAAAAAAAAAAATATATTTTAGGTTAACTTGTCCTAAAAACTCAAAAACCATTTACAGGCACTTTTGAATTGTCTAGAAGTTACTGTTTAAAGTTAAACCTAGTTTCTCGTTCTAAAAGCGTAGGTCTCTATAAAGAAGAACAAGCAAGAAAGTCCACGGACAATCTTTTTCTTCAATTTACAAAATTTTGGATTCAATATTCTTGTTGCTTCTATATGTGAAAACAATGAAGGTGAATATAATACACTAAAAATAAATAAATAAAAAAGATGTAAGCCATGGCAGATAAGAGATGACCAATCCCAACCGACAGCGCCCGTTCACGAACATGACGCAGAACTTAAGGCAGTTGTCCCTCCGCGCGCGAGGTAGAGACTAACTATCGTCTGTTTTCTCGGTCAAGTAACATACACTAGATATACATTCCGTGTAAACAAAAGAGGAATAAAATTAAATAGTTGATCGCTAACTGTTTACACTGCCTTAGAACTTTCTTCCTCTAGTATCGTCAAGTGTGTTGATTTGATCACATTATTAAGACAATCATATTATTTTTCTTGCTGACTTGCAAGACTTCTGACTGCTTCTTGGTAACGAGGATAATCTGCTAATCGCTCCCTTCATAGGGACAATTCCCGTAATTTTAAAAACGACTGCATTCTAATATTGATAAGTAATTATGTTACAAGATACTTACATAAAAATCGCCTTTGAATCCTGATAATTTAAAAAAATAAATTAAAATCCGAATGTGTACAAGGGAGTGATACAAAAAGAATACTGTAGTATAAAACACGATCTGAAATACAATCAGTATCAGTTAGTATTATGAGATTATTTATTTATTTGAGAACTAACAATGAATGGTACATTAAAATTATCGTGGTTAATATTTATAATCATGTGACCTAAAGAATTATGAATATAAATGTGGATGGACGGAGAGAAAGACGGAAGCCAAAAATAAGATAAATGGATTGTGTAAAGAATGATATGAAAGGGAAGGAAATCAGTGATAGCATGTCGCTTGATAGGACGACATGGAAAACGAAAACGTGTTGCGCGGACTCTAAGTAACATGGGATGAGAGCAGGATGATGATGTGTGCTAAATTTCGGCTAGTTCCATTTAGCCTTAGATTACAGCTTATACAATTTATTAATTGTTTTATTATAATTGCAGTGCTATTTTAGTTTTTGTAAAATAAAAGATCGAGATCGAGAATCGGTAAAGAGTTACACATATCTATTATATTCTATCCATTCATCTATTCAACCATCCTAATGATGTTCGTTATACACGTAACGTTATAGTTATAACACGACAGTTTCATATTGAGGATGTAGATGTCGTACATTAATACTGATATAAATAATATCGTGGCACAAAATGATATGAAATTTGATAGAAGGCTGTTTGGAGTGATAAAATTATCTTTGATCCGATACTTTGGACAAAACCGAATAACTTGTATCAAGTTCAAAGGGAAAAGCATGGATTGCACATCGTTATCAACGAAGTTATTTAGTAAAACTTCCACACGATAACTTCTCCGATGTGGATATATCTTTTTTTTCCTAGACTTCATTTTATTAAGACTGCCCAAATATGAATGAATCTGTTGTTCAGAAATATTCGTGATTAATAATGAGAAGGATTGATCTAGTTCTAAGATAACAACTCATTCACGCTAATGTAATACACGAGAAAGTAACTCCGCCAGGTCTGTCTGTTCATCAGTTAAGAAAATCATTGAATTGATCGTAATGAAAGACAAAAATACTAATATTAATGGTTTGATTTTCGTATTAGGGCCAACTGAACATAGTAAGAAAATCAAAGAATCCAAAGACTTAGGATTAATATTGTTCGAAGTTAAAAATATGTTAAAAAAAAAAACTATGTTGTACATAATATTTTTGATAAAATCATTATTTTATTTTGAAGACGTTGAAAATATATGATAAACCAACTAATGCAAATTTGATTACAGGCGTAGAATTGAATAGACAAGTAACAAATTGTTTTGACAACTTTTTGTTTTTTATTTTCACGGGAACCATTTTCATGAGGTACCTAAGTTTTGAGTTTTTGTAGAATAGGTAATGTCTTAAAGCTTTGAGAACGTCAACGAGACGGTAGATGTACGGATGAAGATAGGCTTCTCTAAAGTAAATAAGAATAATAATAATAAATAAGAATCAATTTCAAGGCCGTACCAAAATAGATGAAAGTTACAACTTTTCCTCGCCTCGACATCAATCATTTGATTAATCAGGTTTATTACATTTATTGACGAAAAGATATTTGAACTACCTATTGCCGGTGAAAGCGTCTGCGCGAATTCTAGATTAAAGCTAAAGCATTTATTTCAATTCACATCGTAAAGAAATCTGAAATCGCCTCGTGGTGATGAATGCTTGTGCCTTCTCTGTATAAGAAGAACTTTCCCGGCAATGGAATAGTAATAGGTACTATTATTATTTCAATTAAACCATTTACAGGCACTCTTGATCAAATAGTCGGTCAGTTAATTAAAAAATTGAAGCTAGGTGCTCGTTTCAGAACGTGAATCTCTATGGAGAACAAACAACATAAAACACTAGGGATATCTTACAATACATTAATAAAAAATAGCCTTGTCCGGATTTCGAGCTAAATCTTTGTCCATTACGATCGATTCAATGGTTTTACCGTGTTGAGCTAACAAGCCAACGGATAGACAGACGGAATATCTTTCACATTTATAATATGAGGTAACAAAAAGCCGGTGAGGAGGATTTTGTTATCTTTGAATTAAATCATCCCTAAAGAGAGTCATTCTGAACTACAGAGACATTCGTGTTTGGGAAGTCATAATAAAATGAAGTCAATACAAAGAAAGATACATCCTCATCGGAGAAGTCATCGTGTGGAAGTTTCACTAAATAACTTCGTTGACAAAGATGTACAGTCAATGCTGCTACCTTTGAACATGATGCAAATGATTCAGTTCTATCCGAAATATCGCATCAAGAATAATGTTATAACTCCAAACAGCCGTTTGTCGAATTTTGTGTCCTTAAGTGCCACGATGTTATTTATATTTATATTCAGTTATGAGTTGTACCAAATGTATTCAAGTCCAAATATATTGGCTGCTTACTATTCGGCGTCATTATACCACAATATCGACAAAGTTTTATTTTGTTTAGGTTACATAATAAATTTCATAATTAGTTATTATTATACAAATGAAAATGTTATGTTTGCTTTAACGTTTCAAGAAATTCATAGAACTCTCAACAATACGAACGATTTCAAAACCTTTATCGTTAGTAATTGGTGTACTGTTATCTTGTTCGTTGTACTCTATATATGTGCTAATCTTTTTTTCTGCATTATGCTTGGGACTCAAATCCTCCAAATATTAAGTATTGCAATTCTACTGACTTTTGATACAAACATAGTTTATGCTATCAGACTCATTCAGCTGTTAAAACAGAAGGTTGATCTATGGAATATTCAGGCCCTTCAAGGCCGAAGCATGGGAGATAGGGATATAGAGAATTACTGTGAGATAATGCTTCAAGCTTACGTTAATATTTTGCACTGCTTGGACATCTACAAAGTTTCCTTTGAACTAATGGTGAGCTTTTTATATAATTATAATAATACCAGCCTATTACTGTCCCAATGCAGGACACAGGCATTTTCCCATATAGAAAAGACCTTGCTGATCACCACACTTGCTCAAGATGATTTTAGAAATAATTATGTTAATTTTAAGTCAAGGTTCCCTCACGTTCCTCACTCTTTTCTTTCACTGACGTCAGTGATATCCAAGATAAACGCAAAAAGTACCGACATACGCAATAAAAAATGTCACTGTGGTCCTTTCCTGAAATCGAACGCGAGGCGGGAATATTATCTACGAGGTTATCATAACATAAGCACCTGCCGGGGCTGCGGGTTGTTCGTAAGAGATACCGCGCCCCCGGAACGCAAAGGGCACATGAAGGAACATGGGTGGGTTTTAGTCAGTAAAAGTCTGACACTCCCTCCCGCCCCGCCCAGGGCGGGAGAAGTTATTTGATGATTTCCCCCCCCCCCCCCAAAAGCATAATTATAAGGTTTTTGAAATGCAAGCAGTTTTATACATAATGTAATTTATTTTTTTCAGATTGCTTTATACTTTATGGTGTTTCTCTGTGAGTACCTTGTTAAAATCCAGATATTTATTGCGTATTTAAAAAAAATTGCGTCGAGTGATTCTCATGTAAGTACTTTATGGAATTTAATTCATTACGTATATTATTTATAACTAAAAATATTTTTTTTAATAATATAGACGTGGATAATGGACTAATAGATTATGGACGTGGGTAAAAAGGCTGTCAGACTCAAGTGGGATTGAGCGGGTCACGTCAGCCGCATGCACAGTGACCGCTGGGCAGAAGTCTTTACTCAATCTTCAAGTCTTCACTTGAGGATTGTCGGCCTCGCCGAGGCCGGCCCAGGAAGAGGTGGCAAGATGACCTAAATTCGCACCGGGAGGGCTAGTGCGAGGTTGTGAATGAAAATAATATTTGGAAGGACTTGTGTTAGACCTTTACACAGCAGTGGGGCAGAATAGAATAAATAAATAATAAATCTAATATGGCGTCCAATAATATCTATATGTTTTTCCATTATCTTGGCCCATTGAAGCAGTTCATTACAAAAAACAAAGCTGTAAAGCTCTTGATTTTGTTTACAGATTTCTATATATTTTTTAACGCTTTTATTAACATTTTTGGTACTGAAACCTTTGGCATTACAAATCGCGTTGACACTGCACTGTGAGAAGTTCTACATAGCTATGACAAATATTCAAGATTCTTGCGCACTTATCTTAAATTCGAATTGTACAGGTATTTCTTTATCAGTTATTTCTTCTTGTTCTTTTTTGTCTTCTTTCTATCATATCATTGGAACAATGTCCATTGCTGGACATAGGGCTCCCCAAAAGATAGCCATAATAACCGGTCGTGCGCTGCCCGTATCCAACGATTTCCTGCTTTTGAAGGCTATGTTGGTTATTTTAGTTCTTCTACGGTTCTTGTGAGTTCCTTATATATGTACATTCGTTTTGTAAATTTATGTGGAAGGCCTATGCCCAGCAGTGGACATCCGACGGCAGGTATGATGATGAAAAGCTATTTGAAAGATTTAAAATCTTAGCAAAAATTACAGATACCGAGAAGAGGTTATGCAAAAATGTCAAACGCCTACATCGAGCAACATTCGACAAGGTGGATGCGTGTCGGATATTCTACGTTGATGCTACTTTGTCGGTTAAAATTATAGTGATGTGTGCTAATTATACTTTTGTGTTGTTGCAGTTTGCGTTTCTGTAATGCTGTTAGACTAATAAACAATATTGTGTGAAAAGCGTTTTTTTATTTGCACACCAATCACACCAAAAACTTCGACTCTTCCTCCGACTTATCTATACCTACTGATACTAATAAGCCAATCTCCGGAACTGATGCGAAACTGCTTCGTTTTCCACTAGTTTTTGCCTGAGACGTAGTTATAAATATAACTTGAAATCACAAATGTACCACCACGCTTGGTGATACATCCCTTTTTTGTAAGACAATGTCCTACACTGTGACAATAAATAAAAGTTTATGTCATAGTCGGGTTTAGCAAAAAGGTACTGGTTGTCTTATTCTGGAAAAGATGTAAGGGAGGTGAGTTTAAGGTGAGTTGTCATGTTACCTCGTGCTAGGAATTGACTTGTTTCGCCACCTCGTGGTCTTTCCGATTTTTATAGTGACCTTCTATATTTCTATATTAACCACTGATTTTCGTCACGTTATTTTTTTTCCGCAGAATGATTTCACTATTTTATGTTAAAAAGAAGCGGTCCCAGAATCGAGCCCTACGGAACCTCACACGACGTAACCTGTCAATTTCAAGGGCATAACCAAAATGAATTATCTTTAACTTTCAACTTATGATTTATCTATTCTCTAAAACAATAATTGAATAAATCAGGTGGATGAGTTGTTATCTTTGAATTAGATCATTCCATATGAGGAATAATTCCAAATATTTCTGGATTTATTCGTGTTTGGGAAGTCATAATAAAATGAAGTCAATGAAAAGAAAGATACATGCTCATCGGATAAGCCATCCTGTGGAAGTTTTACTTAATAACTTCGTTGACAAAGATGTGCAGTCGATGCTTCTACCTTTGAACATGATGCAAATGATTCAGTTCTATCCAAAATATCGCATCAAGAATAATGTTATAACTCCAAACAGCCGTCTGTCGAATGTTATGTCGATATGTGCCACGATTTTCTACGTATCTATATTCATTTATGAGCTCTATTACGTGTGTTTATCTAAAAATGAATTGGTTTCTAATGAAACAGAGGCTCTCATGTACTTTAGCATCGATTTTGTTTTGTTTTCTTTAGGCTTTGTCATGAATTTGAAGGTTAATCTTTCTTACACAAAAGACAATATTTTGTTTGTTTTAAAATTTCAAGAAATTCACAGATTTCTCAATATTGCGACTCGTTTTAAACGCTTCGTCATCGGTAATTGGTTTACTGTTATTTTGTTTCTTGTATTTCTTATTTGTTATCATTTGTTTTTCTGCATTATGCTAAAGAGTCCTATCCACCGCTTCTTGAGTCATATAATGTTGTTGTGTTTTGATGCAAATATAGTTTATGCTATCAGACTCATTCAGCTGTTAAAAGATAAAGTGGATGTATGGAATATTCAAGCACTTCAATGTCAGAGCATGGGAGATAGAAACATAGATGATTATTGTAAGAGAATGTTTGAAGTTTACGATAATATTTTAAACTGTTTTAACATCTGCAAAATAAGCTTCGAATTAATGGTAAGTTAGATGAAAAATTAGTAGAATTTTTTGTCGAAAACACATACGTATATTATTTCGGTTATGTTGAGAGGCTGAGTGAAAGGCGACTAACAAAAGGAATTTATATGGCAGATGTGAGTGGCAATGCAGGGAGGAGACGTCTTAGAAAGACCTACACTGACATTATTGGTGATGTTCTTCGGAAAGGTACCCGCACCCGACCGGTGTGCTTGTATGACAAGATGTATGAACGTGGACGAGGTGAAAGAAATATGTGAAGATCGTAGCAGATCGCCTTTGTGATATCTGCCTACCTCTAAAGGAAAAAGGCGCGAGTTTATGTATGTATTTAATTATGTATTATCTTAATAAGCTTTTATTAATAATCGTTAAAATTATTCAAACAGTGATATTTTTTCTTTTCAGATCCTTTTTCAAACTTCACTATTCTTTTATGAGTACCTAGTAAAAATTCAAATATTCATAGAAATTTTAAAACGATTTGGATCAAATAATGATTTTTATGTAAGTACTTTTTAGAAAATATTATTGAAGTAGGAAGTTAGAATAGATGGCAACACTATTTTTTAAATTAATTTACGCACTCTTTGCAGTAGGTAGTTGATTTTCGATTCGAACTAGCCATCTTGCCGCTAGGTTTGGACAGTTTTGCCTGTCTAAACCCAGCGGCCTCTTCCTGTAGGATTAAAACTGTAATAGCTGCTTGTGTTTATTGTTACCTCTAGAGCGTTCACTTTTTATTTTATAAGACGTAACCTATGTATAATTTCTTGATTTGTTTACAGTTTTTAAAATGCATATTGACAATGTTACTAACATTTTGGATACTGAAATCTTTGGCTTTACAAATCGCATTGCCCCAGCACTGTGAGAAGTTCTACATAGCCATGACAAAAGTTCAAGATTCTTGTGCACTTATTTTGAATTCAAATTGTACAGGTATTTTTATAAAACTATTTTTTAGGGTACCGCACCTCAAAAGGATAAAACGGAATTCTTTTAACTTGACCTTTCTTTTTGTCTGTCTGTTTCTTAAGATTTAAATTCAATATTTTATGTCAAGTTACTTTTTGTTTTAGTTTTAATTATACCATCATCATCCCATCACGCCTGTATTCCCCGAAGGGTTAGGCAGAGGTGTTTCAATGTACACCCACTCCCATGTCCATGTCCCATGTAATATGGGGCGATCTTATTGCCATTAACTGGGCACTAATCCTAACTTCGAGCTGCTACTGAAAATTTAATAGAGAACCTAATAACATGTGTTGTGTCATTATTTATCACCATCATCACTATAAAATCATCCGAACGACGTCCATTTACGGACATAGGCCTCCCACACATACCCACAATGACCGGTCCTGCGCGGCCTGCTTCCAGCATTCTTGCAATTTTATAACTTCATTCCTGACGTGGGTTTCCCGACCGCAAGTTCTTTTTGGGTTTTCTTTTCTTCGAATATTGTTTGATCATGCCTATTTAATTATGAAAAAGATTGTAACCTCCTTTCATCTATGACAGATGCAGAAAAGAAGCTATGCAAGAATGTCAAACGCCTACATCGAGTAACATTCCAAAAGCTGGATGCGTGTCAAATATTCTACGTCGATGCTACTTTACCGTTAAAAATTATAGTGTTACTTGCAAACTATACTTTTGTGTTGCTACAGTTTGCTTTTCTGTAATTCTAATATAATAAAGGGTATTGAGTGAAATACATTATTTTTACATTTTTTTTTTTTTTTTAATGTTTGTTACTGAATGACGCGTCAACTATTCAATAAAACTGCGAACAGTTGTAGTAGAGCTCTTTGTGAATGAGCTCGTCCGAGGAAATAAAGCAGCATTGCTGCGTTCCAGTTGGAAGGGTATTGGTGCCAGTGTAATTACACAGGCACATGAGACATATCAACTTTGTCTCTAGGTTAGAAACGCATTTGCAAGGCCTCTAGTATTGTAGACGTCTATAGGCAGGTGACCACTTAACATCAGGAGTCGTCGGCTTGTTTGCCATCCAACGATATTTAAAAAGAATGCAGCGATGAAATTTAGCATACATATAGATCAAACCTTAAGTAAACACATACGTTACTTTTTCTAAACGGACAAAAAAAATAATGAATTGAAATACTTTTGCCAGTGTTTTATTTAAAAGCAAGTGTCACAAGTGACATCAAATGTTTATCTAAATGAAAAACAAATAACGTAACCTACATTTCCTACGTTCATTTCTAATTTAATAAAATAATTGAAGATAAATATTAAACCTATAGAAATATTAATACTTGTTAAGAAACTTTCAATATCGCTTGTGTTTGAGGTAGGCTAACTGTCGCATTCATTATTTATCTAACTTTATACAAGCTACATACATCGACTATTCTTAAAAAATATCCGATCAATTGTGTGTCGACATCGCAGATAAAATACAATATTTAAATCAAACAAAAAACGCCGTGTAATAATTACAGACTTGAAATAACATAAAAAAAACATTAATAACAAAAAAAAACTATGCAAACAAAATATATCATCGCCATCATCGCGCGTATACGGTTTTAAAAGATACAACCCTATAACAGTCCACGGTCATTCAGCGAAGCCTTAGTACTAGGGTCCCGTCGGCATCCGTTGGGTCTTAAAAAGATGTCATCATCATCACGTATCCACATTAAAGAACCCCCTACAAACAAAGTTGACAAAGACGTGCAGGCATTACTTTTCCCTATAAATCTGATGCAAACCCTACTCTTACATCAAAAGTATCAAATAAAACACGGCCTTATAACTCCCAATAATCGTGTAAATAAATTCATTTCGCTGAGTGTGGCTATATTTTATTTATCAGGCCATTTTTATAATTTCATAATTGTCATGTTAGACGATAATATGGTACGATATCAGCCTATCCGTTTTTTGTATTTTGCTTCCTCCTTCGACGTATCTTTTTCGAGTGCGTTTTGCATCATGAACTTTATCACTTTCTTTATTCAAACCAAAAAGAACGTTACCTTTGTTTTAACGCTTCAAGAAGTACACAGATTTCTTAACAATAAGAACAGCAGTCAGACTTATATCATTATGAGTTGGATCAACGTTTTCTTGATTATTAGTTTCTACATCGTTTCCGTCATCTATGTGAACATCCAATATTTAAATCCACCATGGTATACGCTCTATTCTATAATGTTTCTACTCACGTTTGACACTGAATGTGTTTATGCAGTTCGATTAATTCGACTGCTAACAGACAAGCTTGTTGTGTGGAACGCTACGGTGTTACATAATCGTGAACAAAGTGAAAATGAAGTGTTTTGTCAAAGAATGTTATAGGCGTATGTACAGATATTCGAATGCTACAAAATTGTTCGAAAACATATTCAACCAATGGTAAGGATAAAATGTTTTATTTTTATTATCGGCCTTACCTATTTCTTCCGCAAAGCAGCGTTGTTGTGTACCGGTTTGAGAGGTATGGGTGACGGTATAATTTCAGGCATATGAGACGTTTCAATTTTGTCTCTGTGATTGGAACGCATTTGTAAGGCCTCTAGTATTGCATGTCTGTAGGCAGCGGTGACCACTTAAGATGTTATGTGGTGGGCCGTAGGCAAGTTTGCAACCCAACGATATTTAAAAACCTGCAAATTTTACTATTTTCAGACCCTTTTCAAAACGGCAGAATGTTTCTTCCATGAATTGGTCAACTGTCAAATCGTGATAGACTTTTCCAAATTTATTTTGAACCTGAAGGAACCAGTGAGTACTATTGTTTTATGAGACATTGTTATACAATATGGTAAACCTATTAATGTACCTAATTATGAATATCACAAAGTCATTAAGGACAAAACTCATAAGAAAGTGCCCATTCTCTTTTAATTTATTCATTGATTCAAATAATGGTAATTACTCCAGTGGCGTTCCTACCGCAGTATCAGCTGTATCAAAGATAGGGGGCCCTGTAGTGACAGGGGCACAAATAAAATATAGAATAAGTAAATGCAATTTTGACAGATTGAAACTGAAATTAGATTGTTAAAAGGTTGTAGATTGCTCACCCATTGCTTCACCGTCCACAGGCCCGCGGCTACGGTGGCCGGGAGTCGTCTCGCGGCTCCCGACGCCCGGAGCGTCTACCGCGGCGCCTGTGACGGGAGACTGTCTACGTCAACCGTCCCGAACTTGAAGTTTATGCTCACGACTCGTGGCGGCTACTATAAATATCATGTAGCCTAGTAACTGGGTTGAGGTTAGATAGGCAGTCACTCCATGTGAAACACTAGTATTCAGTTGCATCCGGTTAGACTGGAAGCCGACTCCAACATAGTTGGGAAAAAGCTTGGCAGTCAGTTTATTCAATTTGCCCTGTACAAGTTTCCTTGGTGTCTGGATTTTTTTTAATTGTTGTATTTTATGTATTTCAGCATTTCGTGCAAGGATTACTGTATGCGTGGGTAGTAAAAAACTTGGCTTTACAAATCGCCCTCAGTCTGCTCTTCGAACAATTCTACGTTACTGCGGAAAGTGCTCTAAGTTCATGCGCCATCGTACTGGCATCAAATTGTACAGGTAAATTAATATGGGTGTGTAACGTTTTAAATAATAACACCTAATTTTATTTATATATTTTTTAATATAACCATCAAATGATACTTATAATGAATAATTGATACAATTTCATTTTACCTAATTTTATACGGTATAATGAACATTTTAACCGCCTCGTGGGCCTAGTGGTCCTGAGCGCGACTGCTACGCTATAGGTCTTGGGTTCGATTCCCAGGTCGAGCAAAAAGTGTTATTGGGTTTTTCTATAAAATTCTCAGTAGCAGCTCGGAGTTAAGATTTGTGCCCGGTTAATGGCAATAGGCTCGCCCCCTTTTCATGGAACCTAAATATACCGGCGAACTGTGGGTGTACATTGTTACACCTCTGCCTAACCCTTCGGGGAATACAGGCGTGATGGTATATATATATATATATATATATATATATATAGTATAATATTCAGTTACTATAATATTAAAAATCGTAACGTTTAATATAATTTCTTATTATTATTGACGGCATCGCTGGCGCAGTGGCTGAGCGATTGGCTGCTGCGCTGCGTGTCGCGGGTTCAATTCCCGCACGGAACAAATATTTGTATGACGTATAGATAGTTGTTTGTGTATGTGAGTTTATATGTTTGTAATCGTACCCACGACACAGGGGGAATTCCTAGTGAGGGCCAACGTTTTTAAAAAAATTAAAAGAAAAGAAGATGAAGAAATGTCGTGGCCATATCGTAGAATTGGTAATTTTAATTTAATTATGGCCAAGATTAGTTTATGTTAGATTTGAGGGAACTTAGGGCACTCCCACACGGATAGGTTAGGTTCGAATAGGATGGCGAGAGCTAGAGTGAGCGAGCGAACCGAGCGAAATTAGCTCCCGTCATTCTTCTTGTTTGTAGTCGGTTAAAAACATACTGTAACCAATCTAAAGCAAGTGAAGTGACCAATACTCGTGCCGTCTCTGTATGTGAATAGGCGTTCGCAGAGAGACAATAATAGGCTGGAATTTCTTTAATATTTCATTTTTTTTTCAGATAATGAAAAGAAGTTATGCAAGAATGTTATTCGTCTCCATCGAGCATCATTCAACAAGATGAGCGTGTTCGGCATGTTCTACATAGATATATGCCATCCATTGCGTTTAATGGCACTGCTTACGAATTATACTGTAATTTTATTACAGTTCGCATTTCTGTAGTCCTGGTACGTAGATAGTGACTTAAATGAGTTTCGGTAACAAAATTATATAAAGAAACCTCTTAATTATTACGTTTTTAGAAGAAACCGTAATTCTGTTAAAAGGAGTCAACCCACAATATCAATAATTAAACTAATTACGTCAAACCAATTCAATATGCCAAATGTGCAACATTACTATACAGTAATAACACGTCAATGTACATTCAAAACTTATGAAGTAGATTAATTTAAGATTTTAAATTAATAACTCTAAAGTATTTTGAAATGTGTTGGTTCATTTTAACAGACTAACCCTTATTATAAGTGCATGTACTCGACCAAATATACCACAAAATATAAGTTTGTATCGTTGGTTTTATTTCAAGACATTAGACACTATTCATCTGCGTGAATTTTCTCACAACCATATCATCACGACTGTATTCCCCGAACGGTTAGGCAAAGGTGCAACCAATGTAAAGAAAGAAAGAAAAAACATTATTGACACAACTTGAAGCACATAAAGAACATAAATCTAAAGAGCAGCCTAAAAAAAATAAAAAATGAAATCAAATAAAACAAAATAAATAGGTAACATAGATGTGTGCCCCACTGCTGCACCAAACAGGCTAGCTCAGCAATAAAGCCAGACCTCATGTACACCCACAGCTCGCCGGTATGTTTAGCTCCCATGCAATTAGGGGGCGAGCCTATTGTCATTAACCGGGCACAAATCCTAACTCCGCGATGCTACTGAGAATTTCATAGAAAAACCCAATAACACTTTGCTTGACCTGGGAACCTGGGAATTAATCTTTTCATGGATCCCTAACTTTTCTAAAAACTATTTGTAAAAGAATTTTCAAAATCGTACTAGTAGTTACGGAAATTAGGAATAAATAAAATTATAATAAACGGTCAACAGGACACACTTTAAATAGACTCACTACGTGTCCACTTGACCACGTAATTAATATTCTGTATTTTTATTGGCTAGACATGGGCTAAATAGCTCACTGAAAAGAAAAAGAGCGATTAGCTCTTTTACTGAAACGAGCTATATCACTCTTTTCGCTCACTGGCTCTTCTATAGATCAATCGCTCAGACGCAGACTGTTAGCTCATTTGACTCACACCGCAAGGCCGCACACGCGTCGCATGAGACGGTTCGGCTCGCTCAATAGTCAGTAGGTCCTTAGAAGTATGAACTTTTTTCTTTAGTATAAAAACACGTAGCGTTAAGCGAATTAATCACCGATCGGTGAACGGCTCGGTGGCTTCGTAGTTCTTATTTGTACGTGTGCCGAGTTCTACCGAGCTATTCAGCGACCGAGGGAGTGAGCTTGATGGACATCAATCGAAAAGAGCTAGCTCTTTTCTATCACTAGCTCACGAGCTACCCAAGTCTATTATTGGCTAACTGGCCCCCATATTCGATCTAAAAAAAGACATCTATTGTTTAAAGCTACCGGTAGATCGCGGTCAAACACATAGAAAATAAACAACACCTTTGTTAAATAAGCTTTTATTTTTATGTATGTTTTAACGTTTATACAAATTGAAATTTAAGCATTTCTAGATTACACTATTATAAGAGGTCACAGAAAAGCAAATTGCAGTAATATAATTATGTGACTTGTGATTATAGAACAAAAATGTATCATAGTCACTGCGTCGATGTGAAAAAATCCAGATGCATTCATTTTTTCTATATTTGTGTCCATAATTCTTTGCATGTTTTTCCAAATTCTTCTTGATGCCACTAAAACAGATAAGATTACCTATACAAGCTGAAACAGAGGTTGTTTATTTGTTTGTGTATTAGCCGTATACGCTCTGTGACCATTTATAAATTGCATATAGATTGTAATTTAAATATTATCCAAGGTGTTAGTTTAAATAAGGGACTCACTTTAAGGCAGGTAGTGCTTGTGAATATAAACCACTTTCACTATGAAATCAAACTTAAAATGGCGAAACAAATCAGCGGTTCTTTACATTTTGTAGAGTTATGCGAACGTAAATGTATGGAGCAGTTGATTTTTTTAAATTCATTTCACACTGTACTGCTCTCTCTTAAAGTAAGTCCCTCGTTTACCCTAACACCCCGTTTATAAGTTTTGTGTTACAATATATAAATAAAAATAGAAAAAATATCAGAATGCTGTAAAGATCATGTACCTTTTGGGTTCATTACAAATATTGTGTTACACATGTTTTACAAAAGAAAGGTTAAATTACTCACAATCTTGTGCTGATTTCAGAATAATACTACATCTTGCCTTTGCTGCTAATCTGTAAAATTTTTCACATGCCAAACACATTGACCACTCCACTATAATCAACTTGCAGAAACACATAATTACTCCAAATGTATGGCTTATTATCAAGTTTCGGTCCACCTAAAACATGAATAATAATAATAATTAATATTTTCATTTTTTGTTAAAAAATAGTCCAAAAGACTGGCAGCATTTCCACGTTGTAATACAATGATGATTCTTTAGCCCAAAAAACGGCCAGCCCTCTGGTCATGTGAAGAGTTGACCAGTCGCATGGCGATGTCCCGGAAAACTAGATGAGCGTCCAGACCCGGGCTCAAACCTATAGCTACCAAGAAGGTTATATTTGTGCCGTTTGAGGTTTTCGGCACCAGTAGCAGCCGCCCCAGCACAACACGTCGCGCTAGGAAGATGGGATGGCGCAAGGATGTATGTTGCATCCTACACCAAAGGAATACCCAACTTCCAAGGCATTATAGTCATACCATCTGGTCCCTTACTACCTATTATTACCTCCTTGAATTTGACAAGGATGCTAAACGACACCTAGTATATTAGGTCTAGCTTACTGGTAGACGACGAATATCGTGAGTTTGATACAACGAAGGCATCTGAGGAACAGACGATAACCGGTACCCATGACAGATACTTGAGAAGAGACTACAAGTTGATCGCTGAAGTACTAAGAACTGATGAACTCCATCATCTACTTAGTATTTTTTTTAACTGATGTACTCGGAAGTATAAATACATACAAAAACACACCATCGCGCCTGTATACCCCAGATTCGGCAGAGGTGTACCAATGTTCACCCACAGTCCGCCGGTATGTTTAGATCTCATGTAATAGGGGGCTAGCCTATTGCCATTAACCGGGCACAAATCCTAACTCCGAACTGCTACTGAGAATTTCATAGAAAAACCGAATAACAGTTTGCTAAACTTGGGAATTGAACCCAAGACCTCTAGCGTAGCAGTCGCACATAGGACCACTAGGCTAACGAGGCAGTTAGTAATTGTAAAAAATTGACAATAAAACGTGTACTAACCTTACTTGTGGCTGCAAACATTAATATCATCATAACATACAACACAAACATGACAAACGTTGTGATGAAATGGAGCAGAATCTGGAATTAGATAAAGGAAAAATGATGAGTCTATGAGGGTTTACAGATCCCGCCGACACCCAGTGCGAGTGCAGTGCTCCTGACCAGACAATGGCCCACTTACTGCAGTGCCCAAGGTGTCCCTTCTTTTCTGTCTTTTTGCTTATTAACGGCTTTGCAATGTGCCTTTTTACATCCTATATATTTTAAACGTGGTTAGAAATTATAAATCAATAATAAAATTGTTATTAACTTTGAATCCAGACATTTCATTGGACAGTTTCCATGCTTGGCAGATCAGATTAATAACTTGATATATGTTCTTCATCTGTGTTTCTCTGTTTATCGTTACTTCTTCATTTTCATTACCACAATTAATATTTTCAACAATATTGTTCCATTTCTCAAGTTTGCGCGTCAATATATAAACAACGGATAGTGTATAAATCATTTCCAAATCAAAAATGATGGATACAGAACCGTACATCACCCTGATCCAAATCCAGTTGTTGTCGAAAACCATTTTTCCAGTCACATTAGTTGTCCAAAGGCATAAGATTAAAAAAAAATACGTCCTAAGAAATATCTTGATCATTTTCAAATCTGTGCTGCTATACAAAAAAATATTGATGGCTTGAAGTGACGAAATTATGCGCACATTGCTATGATTCCTGTATACATTTATATAACTTGTAAATGCTAAATTAATACAATATATGTAGTATAAACATAAGTAGAACATTCTGAAGAGGAAGCTATGGAATGGGTTGTATATGAGAGTAGCCCACAACAAACAGAAGTATACAGCGTTACCGATGACTGCATATATGATCTTCTTTTTACTTATTCTTTCTGTAATTTTAAATTGTTCTTCACACATGATTTTATCAATAAAGTATAAAGGAAAGAAAACGCTCATAAAATCGTTATCGATATTTTTTTTTCTTTTCTGTTCAATATTTGTGAAGGCAAACATTTTTTGGTAAATTTTAGTTTTGACGTTTGATCCAAGGCTGTATGTAAGTCTTTAATAACTTTCAAGTGGATGGTTAAAGTACACGATGTATTGACGTTTACTTTAAATTATTAAGTTTTCGACACGTAAGCTATAAGGAGCAATATACTTAATTGCGATAACCCATACACATTACACAGTCAGTGCGATGGAATATATGAAAATTATAATACCAGATCCATTATCTAAAAGCGATAGTATCCTACAATAAATAGTTTTTAATTTAAAACTCTTGTTACAAAGTACTTCTCTACTGAATTATACTTCTGTAAACTACGGATTCACAAAATCATTTCTGTCCACATTTTCTGAATAAAATAAAATACAAAAGTTATCGTGAGGCATTTCCGTTAAACAATTTGGTTGACAAAGATATTCAATTCATGCTTTTTCCTTTAAACCTTATGCAAAACATTGTATTGTATCCGAAGTATCGTATAAAGAATGACGCTATATATTCAAACAAACTAACAACAAATTTGTTATCATTGTGTGCCATAATACTATCTATTTTCACATTATGTCGTCACATCTACGAGATCCATTTCCACAAAGCTGTCAGACAACATTTCAACATAATGTACATCTTTACTTACTTCGATTTGTTCTTGTACTCTATCGGATTCGTCATAAGCTTTGTCATCAATATGTTGCAAACGAAAAGAAATATCTTATTTGTCTTAAAATTCCAAGACATTCACAGATTTCTTAACGACAAGCCCAAATTCAAGCGCCTCATCATTAAGAATTGGATAACTGTCATGGAATTGACTGTCATGTGTTTAGATGTGAACATTATTTATGCTATCAGACTTTTTATGCTGTTACGCAGTAAAGTTGATTTATGGAACATTCAAGCTCAACGTATGTAACAAATGGAATGTAATGATAATAAAACTTACTGCAACAAAATGTTTCAAGTTTATGTAAATATTTTGGAGTGCTATGACATCTACAAGACTTCTTTTCAACATATGGTGCAAACAAAATTCAGTCTTCTTTCAATAAAATAACCTTAGGAAAAGGCATAAAATTCTTAATTGAATCAAATATTTTGATTTTCGGGTCCTTTATCATAATATCGAGTTCTTTTTTCGCGTTTTAATGAAATTTAAAATGGTAGTTGACTTTCTAAAAAATATGGGTATCGGCAACGTATACTATGTGTATGTGAGTATACAATTAGTAATCACTTGTCTTTATTTGATTTATAATAAGGCCTATCAAAATATTTTTTTATATACTTTAACAGGATTCAGTATACTTTTTCATCGTATTTTTGTACATCTGGGTGGTCAAGAATTTGATATTTTTGGTAACTTTGAGTTTGTACAGTGAAAAGTTCTACATAGCGATGAATGACGTTCTCAACTCGTGCTCACTCATTTTGAGAACAAATTGTACAGGTAATTATTATTACATTCATATTTATGTGTACAATATTAATTGCAGACTTAGGTAACATAAAAAAACGAAACTGAAACTATTTAAATGGCATTAAAAATTTCTACCTCATCGCCGTCAACTGGAAATATGCCAAAAAGACTGGCGGCATTGCCACCTTCTATGGCAGTCCATAGAAGGTGGCAATGCCGCCAGTCTTTTTGGGCGGGCAGAACGCTAAGCACTGGCTTAGCGTTCTGCCCGTGGATACTTTTGATGAATTAAATGTGTTAAGTTCTTTTATTATAGTTACTCAGGAATAATTTAGCTATCTATTGGTGAAAAAATAGTTCAAAGCAGCCCGGTACTTTTTGTGCCTATTCGGTACAAATAAAATATTAGCAAAGAAAATGTAACAATGAAAAACATTTTTCCCACAGGTGCTGAGAGAAAGTTATGCAAGAATATCCAACGTCTACATCGCGCAACATTCGACAAGATAAATGTCTGCGGAATGTTCTACATTGATGCTACCTTTTCGTTAAAAATGGGGGCTTTACTAACTCATTATAGTCTTGTACTGTTGCAGTTCGCGCTTTTGTAATCTTTTTTTTTAACCCCCGATGCGATAACGACGTGGTGTTATAAGATTGACGTGTCTCTCTGTGTGTGTAGCTCCGAACCGATTTTGATTTAGTTTTTTTTTGTTTGAAAGGTGATTTAGTCGGGAGTAGTCTTAGCTATGTTTGATGGAAATCGGTTCAGGGTTTCAACTATCAGCTCTTTTGTTAGCTGCGGCAGGGATTTCTATTTTTCTGTCGGGCATTACTTAAAAATTTTAATTTCGTGTTTTATATCACGGTGGTGGCAAACAGTCATACGGCCTTCCGGATGGTGGCATCACACCTGTTGCGGCCTATAAAAAACTTATTCAGTTCCATTTTTAAGAACCCAATACTGTAGTCCTTTGGAAAAACCTCGGTAGGGAGCTCACTTCGAAACCGAAGCGTTCGCGGGAGGAAATTCCTTTGAAACCGAACAGTGCGCTACCATTTAGGCTCCAATGCGTGTGGATGAACTTCCTGATGATGGCGAGCGCTGAATTGACAGACAATGGCCGTTCTATCTATGTAGACATATTGTAATGATGTTCATGTTTTCAAGTTATTGTGGATACTTTATTAGTTTTCGTTTATACAATAATTTGCTTTGATTGCAATAAAACTATATGATTCTTTCATCCTGTTCGTTCATATTGTATTAATATATCATCCGCAATACAAAAAATGTTTACATGAATTATGATTCAACGAAAAATACTTACTGTAGTGGCCCAAATGCTTTTTTCAACAAGAAAGAGAATGGTACAGACAGCGTCATCAAATGCTTACCCTCTTTTCGAACAAATTTTAATGCTAGAGGGGTAACCAATTGAGGACGCTGTCTATACTCACAAGAGGATAAACAAAACAACTTCGAAAAAGATATTTCACTTACATCTGATGAAAACTTGGCGGTGAATCTAATAGACATACTAATTAATTAATTAATGTACTTATTAAACTGTAGAACTAATTAAATACCCCTCATTGTAACGAAGCGTTTGACCTTGGCTCTGTTCTTGTACCGTGAAATTAATGCTGTTCTAAGTAAAACAATATCAGCCTATTATTATCCTACTGCAGGGCAAATAATCCATACTAATATTATTATTCAACCCTAATCTCTTTAAAGTTAGAGTGAACAGGCTTCTTCTGGGTCAGCTCATGCCATCGGCTTTGTCTCATTCACCTCTGACCTAGACTAGAGTCAAGAACAAATCCATCTCAAGTTAAAAAAAAAACGTGACTAAAGGTAACTATGTCTGTCTGTTACGGTCTCACGTGTAAACCGCTGAACGGTTTTTGATGAAGCTTGGTACAGAGATAGATTAGACCTTGGAGAAGGACATAGGTTACTATTTGTAAAGAAATTGTTTGTTGAAAATTAATATCGGAGTCCATCATTATTGAGGATAAAACCATCATACTTTGTATTTAAGCACTTGATAAAAAATAAACAAAAACTGTTCAAGCAGTTTTGAAAAATTAGTATCTTATAAAGATAAAAGGGCTGCCCTAAGAAACTATTCCACGCTGACAAAGCCGTGGGAAAAACCTAGTCTGTTCAATAGAGAAGGCATAATAATTATTCCCCTTGCCATTACCCTTGCCTCAAGGCGGATTGGTAATATTAGACTTATGTACAAACTACTAAAAACATGTGACATTGTTTGTACAGTAAGGCTACCTGACCACCCACCGGAGCGGAGCGAGGCTGCGGAGTGGAGAATTGGAGAAATATTAAGCAATACGATTTTTTTTTTCTTTTTTATTGTAATTCACAAAACTGATATACAATTATACATGCATTAAAAAAAAACAACATATAAAACATACTTTAGATTGATATCTACTAGATGTGAATCCTGCATGCACACTTCAAATAGTCTTATGAATAATTATAAACTAAAGTATCTTAAGAAAAAAAAAACTCTAACGGAAGAAATGCAAAGTAATGTTTATATTATTAAGTCCCTAAGTTTTGACCTTACTGAGGCTACAGAACCAATAAATACATCTATTTCACTACGAAAAGAGTTGGCAAGAGAAAGCATGCGGCAAATGGGTGAAAAGTGACCGATATTAGTTCGACTATGAGGTAGTGTGAAAGTCTTTCGGCTAATTAGGCGGCTACTACTACGTGGGACACTAAGATGTACTTTTTCCAACAGTTCGGGAGAATCCATCGAACCATTAAGCAACTTGAATAAAAAGATGAAATCTAAAGTTTTCCTACGTGCACTTAAGGATTTCATTTTATAGTGATCCAGTCTAGAATGATATGAATTTAAAACAAGACATTTGTTATCCGAGTAGCATAGGTGATACAAAAATCTTGTTTGCACCCGCTCAATCCTATCCGAGTGAACCTGATAAAACGGGCTCCATACCGTACTACAATATTCCAGAATACTTCTAATAACGCAATTATAAATAGATATGGTCAGAGCAGGTTCTTTGAATATTTTCATTTCTCTTACGATAAAACCTGACAGTTTTGATGCCCGACTAATCATGAGATCGTAGTGGTTTCTAAAATGTAAGCCGCTGTCCAATAAAACACCTAGATCCCTAATAGTATCGACCTCGTGGAGTGGGCTATTATTAATTGAGTAACATGTCTGGCATCTTTTTCGTTTTCTGCTGAATTTAATGAAGTAACATTTATTTTGGTTTAATTACATGCTGTTTTGCACACAGCAGTTATATACGCTATTCAAATCCAATTGAAGTTTAACAATATCCAAATCACTGCGTATAGTTCGATATATTTTCAAATCGTCGGCAAAAAGTTTGTATTTTGAATCAATTACGCTGCCCAGATCATTTATAAAAACCAGAAAGAATAAAGGTCCCAGATGCGACCCCTGAGGCACTCCTGAAGGTATGTAATATTGGTTGGATTTAAAGCCCTTTAAATATATTAATTGTGACCGATTTCTCAGGTATGATTCACACCAACGTAACAATGACCCATGGATACCTATACTTTCCAATTTAGCGATTAGTAAGCCGTGATCAACCAAATCGAAGGCATTTTTTAAATCTGTATATATTGCATGTACTTCCCTTTCATCGTCCAAATCGGATGATATATAAGAAACATACTCAACCAAATTAGATTGCGTAGATTTTTTGGGGCGAAAACCGTGTTGGTTATCATCAAGCGCATTATGAAAGTGAGAAAACATTTTCTTTTGAACAAGCGACTCCATGACTTTGCCACACGCAGATAAAATGGATACTGGTCTGTAATTTGCAGCATCATCAGCACTGCCCGATTTAAAGATTGGTGTAATGTGGGCTAATTTCCACTGATTAGGGAAAAAGCCCTGTGATAGAGAGTAATTAAAAATTTTAGACAGAGGTCCACCCAAGTTAGCAGCACATTTTCTAAGAAAGACTGGAGGGATTGAATCGGGTCCGGGTCCCCTATCGCAGTCCAGTGAAGACAAATAATCATAAACTTCTTTTACTTCAAGTATACAATTGCTGAATGTGTTACTCTTACCAGAAATGGATGGAACTGACGTTGACGAAGTTAAGTTAAAATTGCATAATATTTTCGGCCGCTCCAGTTATACAATCCTATTGGTTAATATTTCTCCGTTACTCTACTACGCAGCCTCGCTTCGCTTCAGTGGACAAGTAGCCCAATAGTCGATAAAACTAATTTCTTAATGGTCTAATAATTAACATTATGTTTAGATCCATTCATACCTATTTAATGAAACGAATTCGTTCGGAGGACATGGGTTAATTTTATGTAGTGTTCGCATAACCAAAATGCAAGTAATGAAGTCCATACGAGGAAAAAACCATTTGTGTAAAAGAAAAAGTTGTCGTGTGTCGGCACCAATGGACGAATTGGTCGACAAAGATGTGCAAGCGATGCTTTTGCCTTTGGACCTAATGCATATCTTTTGTTTTTGTCCCAAGTATCGTATTAAGAATAACTTTGTGTATCCTAACAGCATTAAATGTATCTTGATGTCATTATGTGTAATGATATTGTCACTTCTTATATATATCCAACGCATCTACGAGATGCATATCGATGAAGATATAAGAATGTATTTGAACATGGCGTACATTAGCAGTCTCTTAGATTTCTTCTTGTACTCCATTGGATTAGTCATCAATTATAACAACAATGTGTTGCAAACGAAAAGAAATATATTGTTCCTGTTGAAAATTCAAGCTGTTCATAGATTTCTGAATGAGAAAACTTGGTTCCAGCGCTTCACCATTTGGAATTGGGTGAATTTCGTCTTCATGGCTTGGGGTTACATCTGCAGTACCACTTACATTTATTTTAAATTTGAACTAACAGTTGGCTATTATTTTTATATGTACTCTCTCCTTTGTTTTGACTTGAACATTGCTTACGCTACTACATTGATAAAGTTGATGACAGTCAAAGTTGATTTGTGGAATATTCAAGCTCAACGTTTGCGGCAAATGGATCAACGTGACAATGAAACATGTTGCAAAAGAATGTTTCAAGCTTACGTTGATATATTGGAGTGTTATGAGATCTACAAGAATTCTTTCCAGTATATGGTATGTTTCATTACTTCTTCTTCTTCGCGGGAGTGGTGCATACTTATTTTTTAATACCCGACGCAAGAGTTTGACGTGTCTATGTGTGTGTGTCTGTGGCATCGTAACTCTCGAACGCATGAACCGATTTTATTTAATTTACCGATTTTTTGTTTGAAAGGTGAAGTAGTCAGGAATATTCTTAGCTATGTTTGATGAAAATCGGTTCAGCGGTTTCAAAGTTATCAGCTCGTTTGTTAGCTGCAATAAGGATGTTTGTTCCTCTGTCGGGGGATGCTTAACATTTTTAATTTTTTCCTTCAATCTTGTTTAGATTTAATATCAACTGGGCTTTTTTCATGTTATGTACGTCACTTTCACGTGAATAAACGGTTTTTCTTTCTTTCTTTTTTTACTGATTTATTGACTGCCTCGTTGATCTCGTACACCTTTCAAGGGTCCGGGACCCTAGGGTTCCGAGTTACTTAAAGTACTATATTACAAACATTATACTTTCAGATCGTGTTTCAAGCCATGGATTTTTTTTGCCACACTTTAATAAAATTGCAAACTGCAATTAAGCTGATGAAATTAGCTTTTATTGTAAATGAAAATGAACGAGTAGTTGTGAGTATTTTTTTTATTTGGTAACATTTCATTTGTCAACTGAAGGAAAAGTACGATTTTTTAGACTTCCGAACGTCATTAGGAAAAAAAGCGGAATTCTTTTTAGGATCACTTCGTATCTCGTGTGTTCGTTCTTCGTTCGTATGTCTTTCTATCTGTCAAGATGCTTTATCTTGGAAACGCATGGAGGTATCGAGTTGAAATTAAAACTGAGGTCTATAGTCCCTTTGAAGCTGTGACAATAACAAACTTCTAAGTTTACGTAAAAAAAGATTCGTATATTGCGACACTGTCAAGGGAATTAAAATTTATAGAGTACTTTCCGTGGACCTAGAACTCAGATTTTTTAACCCCCGATGTAATATCGATGGGCTGTTATAAATTTCACGTGTCTGTGTGTATGTGGCCTTGTAGCTCCCGAACGCATAAACCGATTTTGATTTTGTTTGAAAGATGAATTAGTCGGGAATGTTCTTAGCTATGTTTGATGGAAATCGGACAAGCGGTTTTAAAGTTATCAGCTCTTTTGTTAGCTGCGGTAGGGATTTTTGTTCTTCTGTCGGGAGTTACTTATACTTTTCAATTTTGTGTGATTTTTTCTAAATGTGTTCAATCTTTGTTACAGTTCGTAGCAAATGTTTCTATAATTTTTTTGCACATCTGGGTGATAAAGTCTTTGGTATGTGAAATTGTTTTGAGCTCGTACTCTGAAAAGTTTTACAAAGCGATGAATGAGATACTAAACACTTGTGCGATTATTTGGAAAACGGATTGTACAGGTAATTTTAGTGATTTGTTTATTTTTTTTTATGAGAGCCATGTCTGTAAATATTTTAATTGTGTTATTTGGCACTGAAAACTTTACTTTATTTAATTTTATTTTGTATTTTTATTTCTTATTTTGAAACTATTTCGCTGGCACTATATTTTTTTTTTAAACAATGGGAAATCATCAAATGACTTCCCCTGCCCTGAGCGAGGCGGGAGGGAGTGTCAGACTTTTACTGACTAAAACCCATCTATGTTGCTTTTTGTGCCCTTTGCGTTCCGGGGTATCTCTTACGAATAACCCGCAGGATAATTTACAGCTACAATGTTATCTCTTCACCACCATTGGCTGACTGGTAGAGAATGCCTAAGGCATTAATTCCGCCTTTGTAGCTTCTGTTGCATAAAGTTGAAATAAATCAATGAATAAGTGCTATTGGACTGCCTCGTTAGCCTAGTGGTCTTAAGCGCGACGGCTACGCTAGAGGTCTTGGATTCGATTCCCAGGTCGACCAAAAAGTGTTATTGGCTTTTTTTATATAATTCTCAGTAGCAGCTCAGAGATAGGATTTATGCCCGGTTAATAGCAATAGGCTCGCTACCTATTACATGGGTTCAAAACATACAGGAGAACTGTGTGTACACATTGGTATATCTCTGCCTAACTCTTCGGAGATACAGGCGTGATGGTATATTTATAATTCCCGAGTTCCATAAATTTGTATAATAATAATAAAGTCACCTCAGGAGGCTCTCGTTGGGCAGTTGGATCAAGGGCTTGATTGTATTGTTAGGAGATTCCTTTCTTAGGAGCCCATCCACCGGTATCCGTCACCCGTTCCTGATACCGGGCTACTGTTTTATATATTTTTTAATGTTTTTATTTTTTATATTAATATTTTAAAATGTAAATTATATGTATAAAATAAATAAATGGAATAATAAAGTCAATATTACAGACGCAGAGAAAAAACTTTTTAAGAATATTCGACGTCTACATCGAGCGTCATTCGACAAGATGAATGTCTGCGGAATGTTCTACATTGATGCTATATTTCCGTTAAAAATTATTGCCTTAGTAGCTAATTATACCGTAGTTCTTCTGCAGTTCGCGTTTTTATAAGCCTTGTTGTATAATTTGCCTTTCATTAATAAAAAGGATTCTTGTTTTTATTGACTTTTATTACAGACTGCCGCGATATCGTATAAGTGGTGAGGAAGTCAAATCTATTGTACTATCCTACTAATAGTATAAATGCGAAAGTTTGTGAGGATGGATGGATGGAAGTTTGTTACTCTTTCACGCTTAAACAGCTGAAAGGATCTGGGTGAAATTTGGCACTGAAATAGATTGTAGTGCGGAATAAACACATAGAATACATTTTATTGCGAAAAAAATGTACGGTTCCCGTCATAGTCATAGTCATTTATTCAATAACAAGAAACTTGTATCTGAAATTACAATGTAAATTGAATTAAAATAAACATTTACCATACAATCAGGGGAAAAAAAAGATAATATAATAAATCAAATTTGACGCGGACGAAGTCGCGCGCACAAGCTAGTAATATTATAAAAGAAAAGGGTGTGTTGGTATGCACACGCTAACCTCAGAAACTACACCATTGTTGGTTATCGGCGGTGATATTTTTTTGCGCGGACCCCTAATTCTCTAACGGAAATAAAAGTTGCCTTACTTACTCCTTTAAACATTAGCTATCGGGCAGTCAAAAACATGTCAACATCGGTCCAGCCGTTTAGAAAATTTACAGGAGCAGGCAAACAAATAAAAATTATTTTTATACAATAAACAGGGTGTTAGGGTTATGGATAGACGTAGTTTGAGGGACTGAAGTACTTGCTAAAATGATTAACTAGAAATGTGGTATCTACCAACCTAGAAAAAAAAAATTGGTCCTTATTTTTTGTCTAATTAACGGGAGCCGCGTTGACGTCGGGAGCCGCGTTGACGTCGGGAGCCTCGTTGACGACGGGAGCCGCGAGACGACTCCCGGCCACCGTAGATACGGGTCTGTGGACGGTGAGCAATGGGTAGCTCACCGTCCTTACGTTTAACAAAACGACAGGCCGTGTCGACGGCGCGTTCGAGTTTTTCGCACGCCCCAAAGAGATGTCAGCATAAGGAAGGGGCTACTGAGGGCCGATGCCTGCCGGGGCTGCGGGTTGTTCGTAAGAGATACCGCGCCCCCGGAACGCAAAGGGCACAAGAAGGAACATGGGTGGGTTTAAGTCAGTAAAAGTCTGACACTCCCTCCCGCCCCGCCCAGGGCGGGAGAAGTTATTTGATGATTTCCCAACCCCCCCAAAAAAAAAAAAGGGCATCGCTGATTATAAAAACACGGCGCAGAAAATAATTTGCCATTCAAGTTAGAGATTTAAATCGTTTGCGTCAAACCCGTTGTCGTTTTTTAAAAAAAGAAAAAGAAAGAAAGAAAGAAGCTATTTTTTGTATTGACAAGATAAAAAGGTGACGGACTGAAGGATTTCCGTAAAATTGTAAATAGGTCAAGTACAAACACAGCAAGCAGAGAAAAGACACATTAAGTTTTTACAGTAAAGCAAACTGCAACAAGACAATAGTGTATGTTGAGATCGTCTTGAAGAAATCTATTATCAACTTAGCATCCACAAAAAAGGCTCCAGCCGCATCCATTTTATGAAAATTCGTATCTATCACTAGATGTATGTTCGTCCATCTTTTTTTTAATGTCACTGAAATGAAAAAAGAATTCTTATTCGCTTGGATTGATATTTATAATCAGCTTATTTATTGCCACACTGCAGGGCAAAGACCTCTTTTCATACAGAGAAGGCACGAGCATTGATCATCACGCTTACTCAAGGCGGGTTGGCGATTTCAGACTTATAATAATTACAGTTATATGAACTATCTCTTTAGCCTAATAATCCTAAGCGTGACTGCTGTGCCAGAGGTCTTGCAAGGTCGAGCAAAGTGTTTTTCTATAAAATTCTCAGTAGCATCTCGGAGTTGGGATCCGTGACCGGCTAATGGCAATAGGCTCGCCTCTTATTACATGAGACTACATACATGTGTACTGTGGGTGATTGGTACACCTCTACCTAGCCCTTTGGGGAATACAGGCGTGATGGTATGTATATAAATATATATTAATAAAACAATTTTCGTCACTATTTCATAATGAAAATATGTTATTGTCTGCTTACCGTCTTGCGAAGATTTCCAAATAATATTACTTTTAGCTTTTGCTACTTCAGTATAAAAGGCTTCGCAAACCAAACACAGTACGAGTTCCTCAACTATCAGCTTCGGTATGCTAAGTAATATTCCTGTTATGTGGGAAATGGCCAAGTAACTTCCAACCTGGAAATTTTAAATATATTAAAAAAGAAACAGACTATGCACAGCGAAAGTGCTGTAAATATTCAAAAGGTTGCCCTGTAGGTCTCATGGTAGTAAGTGCGACTGCAGGTCATGTGTCCTGAGTTCTATGCTCAGGTCGGGCAAAGTATGATTGGGTTTCTTCATAATTAAATTGTTCGTAACAACACGGAGTTTGAAAGTTGGTCGTGAGACATCCCCGTGCTTTTTAACACAAGTAGAGCTGTTGGTCTCGGCTGTCATGCGTAGATCTTTGACAGTCGTTAGAGGTCGTTAAAGTCCGACTACTACAACATACCAAGGGGTATCTTCCTATAGCCCAATAAATGGGTTGTGGAGGTCAGATAGGCAGTAGCTTCCAGTTAGACTGGAAACCGACCCCAACGAAGTAGGAAAAGGGTTTGGCAGATAATGTACAAAGATCAAGTTACAGATTTTGAGTATAGTAATTTTCAAATTTGTCTATCGATCACGGGCTAATTTCTAGAAACGCTTTTAAATAATAAAGATAAAACTTACGAATTGTCCCTTCACCCAAAGTGTTGAAGCTATTACGTAAGCTAACATCTGTATAAACGATGAAACAAAGTGTAGCAGGATCTGAAACCAACATCATGTATGACATTACACGACAAGCATTTTCTCCGAACGGTTTGGTAGTGCTGTAACTACGGGGTGTACATTTACACATATTGCCCTTAACTACGCATACTTCCCATTAAACTACGTAACATTAAGCAAAAAATTTGTTTGGCGTGAAAAAATTATGAAATATAACGCACGGAAAATATCTTGGTTACTGGTGTATGCAACAGTACAAGGTTGATAGGGTATTAAAAGTTAGGAACATTGGAAACATGTTCTCGATATAAAACGTAAAAAGACGAATGAAATTTTGACTTTCAATATCTCCGTAATTAGCAGGGTACATAAGGGTCTTTATACACTCGTCATAGTACATAAAAAAAAGTCAGTGTTAGTAATAGTGGACATCCCGGGTTAGCCACGTCTGCTACTTGCCACACTGACAGAAGATATAGAAGATGGCATGACGAGGTAAAAAAGCTTTACAGCCAGTGGTCCATACTAGCCAGGGATTGAAACAGCCGAAAGTCTAGAGGCTTTTGTATAGGCATAGGTAGTGCAGGTGATAGAGTAATAGGGGATGAGTTTGTTGCTATCAATCAAATAAGTTAGGGACTTAGGGCTGCTTTATACTCAATAACAATATTCTCGACCTAGGAATCGAACCCAGGACCTCATGCTCTGCAGCAGTGACAGTATTTTTTTATTCTTCTTGCATATGATATAGATGCTGTAGTTTATTGTAACAAAATTGTTATTAACTTTAAATCCAAAATTTTCGATCGTCAAACCCCAGGCTTCTATAATAGCGCTTAAAACATCATGCATATCTTCCAAAATTAAGTCCATGTTATTGGTGACATCATAGTTATCATTTCCAATCTTCAGCTTCTTTAAAATATGGTTCCATTTTTTGATTTTGCAAGTTAAAATGTATGTGAAAAGTGCTGTCTGTATTATTTCTACATCCAGCAACAGGGATACCGATACAAATACAGTTCTCATCCATGTCCAGTGAAAGTTATAAGTAAATTTGAAAAAGATTAAGGTGACACTACACAATGCGACGAAAAAAATAGACGCTCGAGCAATGAGCTTGAACTTCTTTGTATCCTCATCGCAGTAAAGACGACGGTTGATCTTATTCATGATGGATAGTAAACGAACACTTGCGGTACTGCAGTACAAGTTCATAATAGAAACTGAAGTATAATGTACATAGCGGTCGCCGTATACGATGACATACATCAACATGGCTTGAGCCATGCTAATGTTGCCGAACGCCATGGCTGAGAAGCACAAGGAAGCCATTGTACAAACTCCAAATATGGTACAGATAATGTTTTTCAAAGAAACCTTTTCAACACAATTGTCATTGATGTTGTATTCACGGGCACATAAGATGGTTCTAATGTAATAGAAAGGGTAACAAATATCAAACATGTCGTCGTCTAGCGTTATTTTTTGGGAACATTCTCTTTGGGAAAAGACAATCATTTTCGGAGTATATAAATTCCTTTGGTGTTAATGTTTAGTGGTCGTGTTTTTTATTTCTGGATGTCCTAATTCCAATCTTATTCTTCTTTTCGATTAAGCGCCTTCTATATAGTCTTTGATGTCATGGATTTAGGCTTCCACCAAGTATCTGGTCAGAATATAATTAATAGTACTCCTGCCTCTTGATTACTGCCTCTGTTGTCGATTTCGTCTCTTATAAAGGCCCCTATTGGGCCCAAAAAAATATGAGTGTATCTGAAATGATCGACTCGTAAAGAAAAAGAAGTAGTCAGTAGTTTGACTTTGTGATCATCTTATTTAGAGCGCAAGATACTTATGTAGCCCACGAAGTCAGATAGATTGCTCACGTTAGATTGTCACAAAAGCAATTTCAACAATACTGACGCATCAGTACCAAATGTGTCTACTGAAAATAGCTTTGGAGTTACCAAGGGAAGGTTTTCGTGTTTTAGAGTGATTATTGATGTTAACATAATGACTTATCTATGTATAACAGTTTTAGACGATCTTGACAATAAATCATGATTATCTTCAGACTTGTTGATGTGTGCGACTTTGTCCACGTGGTTTTTTTTCACCTGCATCAAGTTACGTCTTTGGTTATTGCTCCGCTCTCGTTTGTCATATCGTGCTGCCATATAATCTGTACTATTCCTCATAAATTTGGCTATTATTTACTAAACGAATTTTTCGATCCGACTCGCATTTCCAGAGATTAGCGCGCTTGAACAAACAAACAAACTCTTCAGCTCTACTGAATTTTCTTTATATTGTTGTTTCCGATAACTAAACAAGCAATAAGGAGTGGTTTAGGCAGTTAAATGAATAATTAAATAGTGTTGACCATGAAAGTGATGGAAATATTATAATTAAAAAATGATGAATTGTTTAAAGGAAAAAGAAGACTAAAGAGAAGATAGATGGATTGTAAGTTGGTAGAAAATTTTAAGAAGCGATTAAATGATGCGGTGACTGTTAAGCTTGGTCGTAATAGTAAAATTGACACTAAAATAGTCTAATTATCCAATCCACATCCCCGCTAAACAGACTTTTGAAGGTAACATAAACCAAGCAATAATTTGCTAAATAGTTAGATTATTTAAAAATTGATAATGTTATCGTACAATTTTGAGAAGTATCAAAGAAGAAAGGTGAGGTGTTTGGCTAGCAGTGAGATACAAGATAGGTTAGTAACAACAAATAAATACCAACACGCTTATATTTCCCCCAAGGGTTAGGCAGAGGTATATTAATGTACACCCACAGTTCGCCGGTATGTTTTGGTTCCATGTAATAGAGGGTGAACTTATTGCCATTAACCGGGCACTCATCCTAACTCCGAGCTGCTACTGAGAATTTAATAGAAAAACCCAATAACACTTTTTGCTCGACCTGAGAATCAAACCCAAGACCTCCAGCAGTCACGCTTAGAACCACTAGGCTAACGAGGCAGTCTCACAAATATTGATTATTATTTTACCCCAGACGCGAGTTCTATTTTGTTTTCAACAAAATTATTTCCATTAATCACAATTAGAGTATAATTACTTTAGTCAGATAAACATGGCTTCGAAAGTGATGTAAAACAGTATTAGTTTTATCATGACCAACTTTAGACTAATTCGTGGAACAATATCGTTATAAAATGGAGTCTAGAATACGACCTGTCGACGCGTTTATGTTTAACTACGTGGACAAAGATGTGCAATCTATATTTTTACCTTTAAACATGATGCAAACATTAACTTGTCACCCTAAGTATCAAATAAAAAATAATTTCGTGAATCCAAATAATCTTACAAGTATTGTGATATCATCATGTGCGTTCGTCATGTTCATGTCTTTAAATTTATACCGAATCACTGCAATGTTGCTCGACGAAAATATGCAACGATACCAGACTATCAAATTTCTCTACTTCGCGACTGCTTTTGACAGCCTCGGTAGTGCTTTAGGCTACGTTTTGAATTTTGCTCACCAATGCATCCATTCAAAGGACAATATTAATTTCATATTGACTTTTCAAACAATTCATAGATTCATTCAAAATCGTGGCAGTACCAAGTTCGTTATTCTTAGAAATTGGTTTAATGTCACTTTGCTGTTAGCCTTTCATGTCATGTCATCTATTTATGTGTACATAGTGTACTTGCGACCGCCATTGTACGTTATTTGTTACGTGTTCATCTTGGTAACTCTCGACTGTAACATAGTGTATGCAATTAGTTTGATTAAGTTACTGACAGAGAAAGTTGTACAATGGAATGCAAAAGTGTTTTGTTCTTTAATCAATGGTAGCCGTGTCATGGGTTGTAAAAAAATGGGCCAGGCTTACGTACTAATATTGGACTGCTACAATATTTACAAGAAAGTTTATCAGCTAACTGTAAGTATGTCAGAACTTTCTTTTATAGAAGAAACTTCAAAACATTGGTCAATATTTTTTTTTTGTTAATTTTCAGGTATTATATCACACAGTGGATACATTTTTTCTTGGCTTGTCGAAAGTTCAAATATTGATTGATTATTTACATTACTATTCTATAAATCCGGAGGGTGTGAGTTTATTTAACATATTCATCATCATCATCATCATCTGCTTAGCCTTTTCCCAACTACGTTGGCGTCGGCTTCCTGTCTAACCGGATGCAGCTGAATACCAGTTATTTACATGGAGCGACTGCCTATCCGACCGCCACAACCCAGTTACTAGGCAACACGATACCTCTTGATTAGACTGGTTGTCAGACTTTCTGGCTTCTGACTAACCGTAAGATCTACGAATGATAGCCGGGACCAACGGCTTTACGTGCTTTCCGAGGCACGGGGGTGTCACACCACCAACTTCCAAACTCCGGGCTACCACTGAGCAAATCCTAATGGAAAAACTCAAAAACACTTTTTGCCCGACCTGGGAATCGAACCCGGGACCTCACGCTCATCAGTCGCGCTTGCGACCACGAGACTAACGGGGCGGTCAGTTATTTAACATATTATATTCTCAATAAATCTTCTGTTTCATATAAAAATCTGAATGTGTGGAACAACTATTTTTTTCATTGCCTACCTTTGAATATGTTACCCCAGTTTTCACATTTAGGTATGCACTGTTACGTTTTGATGTCTCTTCCACCGTATAAACTTCTGATAAATGGTCAATGCTCCTTTTAACGGTCTTACCACAAAAAACCTCGAGCTGCCACGCGCTGCCCGCAAGCCGTCACCTTTTTATATGTCATTATAAAATATATTTTAACACACAGAATTTAAAGTGCAAACTTAAATGAAAAATTATTTTTTGTGACGTAAATCTTTATTTTTATGTTTCCAGGAAATAACCGTCGTACAGTTATTACTCTATACTTATTTGCTGAAGAACTTGGTTATACAAATCGTCATCTGCTATTACACTCACTCCTTCTACGATGCCATGAGGATCTCACAAGATTCATGTGTACTTGTTTTGGCATCGAATTGTACAGGTACTTTTTTATTCAGTGACATCAGTTATGTAAAACATCATGAAAAGCCGTCTCTTCGTTTCCATCCATTTTGATTACATTTCCATCCTTTCCATCTGCATTTTTGTCCATTTCAAGCTCATATTAATTTGTTTATAAGTAAGGACTTATAATGTAATTAACTTCTTATAATGTAATTAACTTGAAATGGCCAAGCCGCCTTTGGCGAGTGTGCTTATCAATGCTAGTGCCTTCTCTGTATAAGAACAGGCTATTGTCTTGCAGTGGGACAATAAATGGCTGAAATAATTAATATTATCCAAACTTCCTACTAATAATATAAATGCGAAAGTTTGTGAGGATGGATGGATGTTTATATATCTAGACTGGAATGCACATAGCTCATAGGCTAATTTATACGCTGACGAAGTCGCGGGCAGAAGCTAGTATTATTAATAAAGCAGAAGAACTCTGTCTGTCTGTTATGCTTTCACGACTAAACTAATGAACAGATTTTCATAAAATTTGGTAAGAGGTTAATTTGAACCCCAAGAAAGTACATAGTCTACTTTCTATTTCGTCACTTTATCTGCGTCGACGATAACCGAAAATTACGTGGACAAAGTCCATAAGCAAATGCTAGTTTTATAATAATCATTGGATGTCGAACAAGCTGACAACTCACCTGATGTTAAGTGGCCACCGCTACCTATAAACATCTGCAATACCAGAGGCCTTGCAAATGCGATGCCATCCTAGACCCAAAGTTAAAATGTCTCATGTGCCTGTAATTACACCGACAACCCTTCAAACGCGGTGAGGTGGTAGTACTTCCCTGAATGAGCTCTTTCACAAAGAGCTCTACTAATTCTAGTTTCTATTATAATTTCAGCGGAGGAGAAGAAATTATGTAAGAATATCCTGCGTTTACACCGAGCTTCGTACAGCAAGATGACTATATGTGGCCTGTTCTATATTGATATAAGTCAATCATTAAGTCTTCTGGCACTTCTGACCAATTACACTGTTGTACTGTTGCAGTTTGCACTTCTGTAATTCGTGAATTAATAAAAAAAATGTTGTGCATATTCGACATTTCGTTTTATTCAAGTCATTTCCTATTTTTGTGATTCCTTCTTAAAGCAATGTATGTAATGATAAATAATAAATAAGGCAGAAGGTTATCATTAGTGGATTTCTTTAAGGTGTTAAGTGGGATAAATTTCCCGTTATGACAAACCAGTATCATACTAATCTCATCATTATATCAGCCTATAGCTGTCTGCTACTGCTAATCTACTATTCCATGACTAATAATTATTAGATACGTAAAAGAAAAACAAAGAATCGATTCAAAAAGAAATGATTATCGGTAGATCTAGATCTAGGAGTATTAGTACTAGGATTACAGAAACTCGAACTGTAAGACTACGATAATATAAGTAGTAAGAAGACCGAACAACAGCAAGGGTAGCGCCCCGTCTATGACGAACAGTCCCCACACATTCATCTTCTTAAAGGAAGCAGTTTGCACTCGTTGAATATTCTTGCAGACTCTTTTTTGGGCTTCTGTAAACAAGGTTAAGAATTTCCATTACGAGTTGAGAGTCTTGTGTGAAGTGAAGTCGCCAGACACCGTCCCGTTTTTTTTTTGTGGGATGGGAAATCATCAAATAACTTCTCCCGCCCTGGGCGGGGCGGGAGGGAGTGTCACACTTTTACTGACTAAAACCCACCCATGTTCCTTCTTGTGCCCTTTGCGTTCCGGGGGCGCGGTATCTCTTACGAACAACCCCCAGCCCCGGCAGGCATCGGCCCTCAGTGGCCCCTTCCTTTGCTGACATCTCTTTGAGGCGCGCGTGGAACACGAACGCGCCGTGGACACGGCCTGTTGTTATACAACGTAAGGACGGTGAGCCTACCCATTGCTCACCGTCCACAGGCTCGTATCTACGGTGGCCGGGAGTCGTCTCGCGTCTACCGCGGTAGCTGGGACGTGAGAACCGCTGTCTCAACCATCCCGCCGCCTCCTTCTCTAGCATTACTGCCTCACAGAAGGAGGCGACTGCATCCCATTCCCTCTCGCTCCGCTAGACAACGCGTTCATGTTCCACGCGCGCCTCTTAAAGATGTCAGCAAATCGGAGGGGCCACTCAGGGCTGATGCCTGCCTGGGCTGCAGGTTGTTCGAAAGAAACACCGCGCCCCCGGAAAGCAAAGGGCACAAGAAGGAACATGGATGGGTTTAAGTCAGTAAAAGTATGACACTCCCTCCCGCCCCGCTCAGGGCGGGAGAAAACATTTAATGGTTTCCCATCCGATAAAAAAAGAAATCATTATAATAGTCAGTCATTAAGAGTCAAAAACAAATAAACATAAATACATTTACCTGAACATGTACCTGTTGTTGCTAGTTGTATGGAGGTGCTGCGTACTTTAGAAATGATCGTGAAGAACCTTTCACACTCCAAGCACAAAACTGTTATCAATAGCAAGTTTTTAATCAACCAGAGTAAAGATATCAATGACAGTGCAACCTTAAACAAGAATAATTTTATTGACCAACAGAAGCTAATATCCAACTTGCATCTTAAACAATATAAACTAAGCAAAGGTAGTTCTGTAAAAAAAATAGTTTTTTTTTTTCACTAACAATAAGGTATTTAAATTGCTAAATTGTTTTATAGAATGTCACTCGGGTGAAATCGCAAGTAGAAGCGAGCGTAGTAGTAGTGGACCTATGGACACGCTAATTAAAGAAATATTAGTTTATGACCACGAATAATAATATAACTGCCCCGTTGGTCTCGTGGTCGCAAGCGCGACTGATGAGCATGGGCTACTGGGTTCGATTCCCAGGTCTAGCAAAGTGTTATTGGGTTTTTCCATTAGGAATTTCTCAGTAGCAGCTCGGAGTTAGGATTTGTGCCCGGTTAATGGCAATAGGCTCGCCCCCTATTACATGGGACGTAAAACATGCCGGCGAACTGTGGGTGTACATTGGTACACCTCTGCCTAACCCTTCGGGGAATACAGGCGTGATGGTATGTAATATAATGAATAATAATAATATTCTCCTGACCGATTTCGGTCACGGCGGCCAATATCAAGGAAGTCATAAATTACATATTATTATTTAATTGTAAGAATGAAGTATGCAGTATGCATTCCAAGTCACAAGATTATCACACCAGACACTTCCAAACTCCGGACTTCACATAATAATTGCATACATGTAAGAAAAGTCTACAGTTACTTACTTTAACCATACTAGGACCAACTACTTTTGCTATCTCTATACGTAGCCATATAGAAATGACACCATTGATGAATGTGTCAATGCAGTAATATAGAATCTGAAATTAAATAGTACTTATTACATGCAATACAAACATAGTCATGGAATGTGGTGATATATGATTGTGGAAAACAGATGGATGCTTAGAAGTGAAAAAGATAACGTATGCTTGTGACGACATGAATAGTATTAAAACAATAGATTAAAATGACAGTTAGTAATAAAATACGAAAAACGTTGATTATAGCCAAATTCATTGGACTATTTGTTTTTTTCCTGTCATAATCCCTTTATCGCTCATGTATTCCGGTTTGAAAGATATCTATAGATGCTAATATAATTGCGGACACATGAGATATTGCAGCTTTGCCTTTGGGATGAGAATACATCAACGAAGCCATTGCAAATAAATATGTTATTTATTTCCTATTCGTTTCTATTGTCTATCCATCTACATGTGAGCTTAATTAATTTGATTTTATAACAAAATCAACATGGCTTACCAATGTTTGAAAGGATTTTCCAACGATTTTGTGAGTTTCAGCAATTTCCATATAAACGCTGAATTTTCTTTTCCAATACAATTTATTTTCTGTGTCTGTAACGCATTTTGGCTTTCGCGCATCGTCAGCCCATATCCCAAGAGATTTTGATAAAAGCATCATGAGCCGTATGCAGTACAAAATGTTGATGTCAAAGATAATGTAAAACAAATTAGTTATGGTTTCGTAAACTTGGAAAACCAAGGAATAAGCGAAATTTAAATTTACTATGCAGAAAACTCGAAAACAACTCAGGGCTATGACGTAAACCCAGTTGAATATCGTGAAATTCTTCAAACTCTTTCCGTTTACTTGCAACATGTCACAAATATTCTGGATACTTATCGCAAGCCTAACGTTGTCGTGTCTTTGTATGACATTGGCCCAGAAGGTAGTCACATTTCCAAGGCAATAAAGGACAACTATAAGTATGTTGCAGGAAAATTTAACAAAATTAAAGCCTTTCAATCCAGCTGTGAATACGTTTTTAAACATGGAGAAGATGTAACTAATCAATAGTAGTAGCGACCAGATGCCTGAGGCGACATTGTAGAAGACACTATTCGGAATGATGAAGCCATCCCGTATTCTGTACATAGATAAGATGTACAAAGCTTGTATCAAAACAAATGGCTTTGATACTGACAGTAATTCTTTTTTAATTTTAACACGTCGATCGTTATTTTCATGGACTGGTAAATTTTCAACTACTGCAGTCATTTTTCGAAAGAAACGTGTTTGTAACGAAGGATACTTTGAGTAGAACTGGCTTAAATTTTTAATCAACATTAAAACGTCTAAATGTGAAAATATTAGTATAATTAATATTTGCTCCTGTAGGCTCATCTTTAACACGAGTGGTTCTCTTGATGTTTGCATTACTTACTTTATTAAAAGTACTGTTTATTGTTATTATATAATATGTCGAAGCGTGGGTGATTCTATAGTGTTTGGGTAACTCGGACAAAGTAAACGCTGGCTTTCTATTTCATTAGTTGGCTTTTCACAATAGTACGAGTATATGTATGTCTGAATGTCCCGGTTGTTAAGGTAGCTCCTCTCATGCATGGGTTCAATACCGGGCAGATACCAATACCTATGACCAGCCCACTAATATACACGATCTACCATAAAAATTTTGGGTCCCTATTTCCCTATCCTCAGTTGGGTTGTTATCTTAGCAGTCCCCATCTTGGGCAGCGCCGTGACCTCATCGCTGCGACTGTGGGTAGCCTCTCGCTCGCCGACGTGCTTTTGTTCATAGTCGAGAGCGAGAGTGCTCGAGACACCGTCGCCCACTTCTGCAAGGTGGTGAACTATATGGCTGACTAACAAAGTGTTTCGGCATGTCTTAAAGTTTTTATAGACATGCCCTGATAATATTTCAGGAAGACGCTGGATGCAGGCCGCTTCCAACCGATCCTTTTGGAAATCTATAGGCTTCCCTATTGTGCTTAATCTACACTAATCTATACTAATATTATAAAGCTGAAGAGTTTGTTTGTTTGGTTGAACGCGCTAATCTCATAAAGTACTGGTTTGAATTGGAAAATTATTTTTGTGTTAGATAGTTTATTTATCAAGGAAGGTTTTAGGCTATATAACATTACGCTGCGACCAATAGGTGCAGAGCAGTAACAAAAAACGTAAGTTTATGCGGGTGACAAAAATACGCGGACGAAGTCGCGAGCAGAAGCTAGTATTATATGTAAGGAGGTAAAGTTGGCTTTTTCTTTGCAATGGGTAAACTCTGGAAGCATTCACTGATCAGTTCACAAAAATTCTTTTATTAATCGAAAGATACACTATTACTGAATGCCAGCGACTTTGTTTTATGTTATACATCACTTCCACGCCGAAGAAGTCGCGAGCCAAAGTATCAAGTTGCAAATCAAGGTTTCTTTATCAAAACTCTATTTTTTTAATTTTTTTTATAGGGATATCAAATGGCACAAAATCAGTTTAAAAAGCATACGTTTTATTTGTAAATGAACTTAATTACACAGTGCGCAAAATTTTATTTTCTGGCTTCTGAAAACAGGCAATTAACAAAAACTAGACCTAAGAGTGTTGGTACTAGGATTATAGAAACTCGAACTGTAAGACAACAATAATGTAAGTCGTAAGCAGACCGCATAACAGCAAGGGTAGCGCCCCGTCTACGACGAACAGTCCCCAGGCACTCATCTTCTTGAAGGTAGCAGTTTGAATTCGTTGAATATTCTTGCAGACTCTTTTCTGAGCTTCTGTAAACAAGGTAAAATAAAAATAAGAATTCCCAGGTCCTAGAGTCGCCAGACCTACGCCATGATATAAAAACTGATTAGAAGAGTAAGTAAGTAGGTAAGTGTACTTGCTAGAATTAACTGTGGCTCTTTTTCAGGTATTAATTAGGTAGGGAAAAATCTTTTTAGGTTCAATCATACTTGAACCTAAAAAGTTATTTTCCCAGCCCGGCCAGCCCGATGGTCGGTTGTAAATTTGGTCCAAGTTTAAACCATAGTCTAACAACTAATTGCCTGCCGGAGATGCGGGTTTCCTTAAGAGATACCTCGGAACACAAAAGGTACAAGAAGGAACATGGATGGTTTAGGCAGTAAAAATCTGACACTGCCTCCCGCCCCGCCCAGAGCGGGGGAAGTCATTTGATGATTTCCCATTGGTAAAAAAAAAGTATACCATACCCGATACCACATTTTAATGGCGTTTATTGTCTAAAGGAGTTTACTTAAGTTGAAATTAGATGTGAAATACAAAAACTAGCACGATCCTAGTCTACAATTGATCGATAAAACTATTACATAAAAGACTACTGCTTTCATATATTTTGGTTTGGGCAAAAAAACAGAGGCGAGTCACTTTTTAAGAGACAAAAGCAAATAAACTGTAAATTAAATACATTCACCTGAACATGTGCTTGTTGTTGTAAGTTGTATGCAGGTACTGCGCAATTTTTCCATGATAGTGTAGAACCTTTCACACTCCAAGCACAAAGCTGTCACCATTAGCAAATTTTTCACCATCCAGATTAAATATATACATGACAGTGCAACCTTAAACAGAAATGATTTAGTTCAATAAGAGAAACTAATGTCCAATGTGCCCTTCTAAAATTTATGCGATATGCAAGAGAATAGTAGCAGTATTTAGTACAATTTTTTTTTATTGTTTTATATTTATCTTCATTGTTTTCACATATAGAAACAACATGAATATTGTAACTGCTTCGTTGGCCTAGTAGTCCTAAGCGCGACTGCTACGGTAGAGGTCTTGGGTTCGATTCCCAGGTCGAGCGCAAACTGTTGCTGGGTTTTTCTATGAAATTCTCAGTAACAGTTCGGAGTTAGGATTTGTGCCCGGTTAATGGCAATAGGCTCGCCCCCTATTACATGGGAGCTAAACATACCGGCGAACTGTGGGTGTACAATGTTACACCTCTGCCTAACCGTATAGACGAATATAGGCGAGATGGTATGTTATGTTATGTTATGTTATGAATATTGTAACCAAGATTTTGTAAAAACTAATTTAAAAAGAGTGTCCATGGAGTTTCTTGCTCGTTCTTCTCCATAGAGACCTACGTTTTGGAACGAGCAACTAGCTTCAACTTTTTGTATGAGTAACTTCTTAGCAATTCAAAAGTGCCTGTAAATGGTCTAATTGAAATAAATGTTTTGACTTTGAATATGGTAACTACTAATAACAATATAGTGAAGAAATCTCAAACTCATAGAATAGACAATGTGTACGAATGTTTCATTGATACAGCTGTTATGGATATGAATGACGTCAAAATTGTCGTAATTAATGATAATATTATTATGATTCGTAGATGTATAAGTACTTACTTTAAGCATGCTAGCACCAACAAGTTTTTCTATCTCGATGAGTAGCCATATAGAAATTACACTGTAGCTGAATGTATCAATGCAATAATAAAGAATCTGAAAAAAAGGTACATGTGTGTGTGATAACAGGCTCATAAGATATTTCATCTTTATCTTCAACATAGCTATACGTCTGCAAAGCCTCTGGTATTACGCCTAAGGCTCCGTTGACTACTTAACATCACAATTCCACATATACATCATTTTCGTTTCATCACATTTTCTTATCATCATCTTGACATCAGGTGTGCCTTCGGCTTGTTTACCATTCAATAACAATAGCAAAAAAACTTTTCTATATATTTATATTGTCCCTAACAGTATCTTACTCTTCTCTGGTCTCATTTTATATCCACAATGAACTTATCCAATTTTGCTATAAACTCAAGTTATCTTACCAATTTTTGAAAAGTACTTCTAACGATTACGTATGTTGTGACAATTTCCATATACATTTTGAATTTTCTGTTCCAATACAATTCATTTTCTGCTTCTGCAACGTTTAATACCTTCTGCGCATCGTCAACCCAAACCCTAAGAGCTTCCGATAAAAGCTTCATGAGCCGTACGCAGTATAACAGGTTGATGTCATAAATAATGTAAAATAAGTGTACGATAGTTTCATTGAAATGGAAAACTAGAGAAAATGCGTTATTTAAATTAATGGTCCAGTAAACTCTATACCCAATTAAGGCAATGACGTACACCCAGTTGAATATCGTGAAATTCTTCAAAATTTGCCCGTTTTCTTTCAACATCTCACAAATATTCTGGATACTTATAGCAAGCCTAACATTGTTGTGTCTCTGTTTAACATTGGTCCAGTAGATAGTGACATTTCCGAAACAATACAGGAGATACGTGGGTATATTGGAGGAACATTTAACAAAATTGAAGCCCTCCAAGTCAGCCGTGAATATATTTTTGAACATTAAGAAGAAGTAGCCAATCAATAGTAGTAGTGACCAGATGCCTGACACGACGTTGTAGAAGAGAGTATTCGGAGTGATACAGCCATCCCGTATTTTGTACATAGATAAGATATACAAAGCTTGGATTAAATTTAAAGGTTTCAATACTGACAGTAGTTCTTTTTTAAACACATTTTTATCAGGCACTTCGTTATCTCCATTGTTTGGTAAATGTTCAATTACCGCAGTCATTTTTTGACACTACGTGTTTGTGACGATAGATATAATTATTTTGAATGAGACTTACCTATCTAGTACCAGCAACCTATCATTATTATTGCTACGCCTACATAAAGTTAATGTTATGAAATTACATTTATTTGTTATTTGCTCTGTACTTAGTTGTACGTGTTATTTTAATGCTAGTGGTTTCTTTTTAAACTAGTTTCTGCCCGTGACTTCATTTGCGTGAACTACAGAATTAAGCGGAAGTCCAAAATGTTGAAATTAGAATAAATAAAAATGTTATTATATACCATCACGCCTGTATTCCCCGAAGGGTTAGGCAGAGATGTACCAACGTACAACCAAAGATCGTCAGTATGTTTAGGTCCCATGTAATAGGGGGTAAGTCTATTGCCACTAACTGTGCATAGATCCTAACACCGAGCTGCTACTGAGAATTTCATAGAAAAACACAATAACACTTTTGCTCGACATGGGAATCGAACTCAAGACCTCTAGCGTAGCAGCCGCGCTTAGGACTACTAGGCTAACGAGGCAGTTACATTGGCAGATAGTTGAGTAATATTATATTGGAGTTTTAGAATAATGTCGCACGATTCTAAGATCTATGAAAACCATTCGTTGGCTACCAGTAATAAAACATACACACACATGTGGAATTTAAGATTCAGTGGTGCCGTCTTGTTATTTTTTATTGTCGCTGCTGGCAGCGTAGTTTCTAGATATACTTAGATGTGCGTCTTTCGCTGACGAGATGCGGCTGCTAGGCTACGTACATAGTTCCTAAGTTTAGTAATAAATGTCACATCAGAAGAAATTATTAAATGCACGTTTTTAGTCTAGTAATTAAAGTATTTGAATCGAAATGATACAATTTAAACTACAATATTTTTGTAATACTTACAATATTTTGGACTAGAAATTGATTTTTTTATTACACACATACTACCACGTCTGTATTCCCCGAAAGGTTAGGCAGAGGTGTAACAATGTACACCCAGTTAACCGGTATGTTTAGGTCCCATGCAATAGGTGGCGAGCCTTTTGCCATTATCCGGGCATAAATCCTACTTCGAGCTGCTAAAGAGAATATCATAGAAAAACCCAATAACACTTTGCTTGACCTGGTAAACGAACCCAATCCAGAAAATTTACCCAAGTGAGGTTTTGGTTGAGACGATAAACGAGAATAAAATAAGTAAAGTGATAGTTCTAGTGTTGTTAATGTTGATTAATTGAAACACAAGAACGATATTTGTTTGAAGGCTACTGTACCGCAGAAAGCAATCAGGGTTGTATAACTAGAACTTCATTGTTGATATAGTGGTACCCCGGTTGGTTGCTGGGCTACCAGGAAAACAGAGGTACCTACCTCTGTTGAATCCACCACCGAGGTGATATAGAGCCTTGGTGGCAATAGATTTGAAGTGAATGGAGTTGTATAGCTGAAATCGGTCTCAGTCAGAACTGCAACAAGAAGTTGTTGATAAGCTCGCGGCATACGGCTGATTATTCCGTGGTAGGTAAGTTAGGTGTCTGGCATAGTTCGCTGTATTGAGACCAACCCATTATAATAGACCCCATTATAATAGACCTATAAATGTGGTGGATCGTGGAATTCGGTAGCTTAGTCACGTGGTATCAGTAAGTCGAAACGTGAAAAACTAACTGAAATAAGACTAAGATGAAAACATAACAATACATAAACTCACGCCTTTTTCCCATGGGGGTAGGCAGAAATCACAGAACGCCACCTGCTACGGTCCTTACATACTTCTTTTGCCTCGTCCACGTTCATACATTTGTTCATACAAGCACGCCGGTTACGAGTACTGCGCACGCGACCTTTCTGAAGAACCCGTCCAAAGGTTGATCTTAATATAACTAAGATGAAATCCATCTTTATCTAGTCTAAGCTACACAAAGACTTAATAATAGTCGACGCTTCTAAATATGGCATAAAGATAAAGATAAATTTATTCGCAAATATGGGTACAATACAGGTGATGCAAATACATTTTAATGGTTCTGCCATATTTTGCCATGCCGGCATGCAAATTTTAATTATAAGTAGGACCTACACAGAAATTTATTAAAATTTAAAAAAAAAAAAAACTAAATTAAAAAATTACAGATAATTACATAAGCCTTTCAATGTAATATAACAATATTATCAATCCTAATTAAAATACTCTAAATAATAAAATCTTATTTATTGAGGTATTCACTTATACTATAGTAAGTTTTATCCAATAGAAATTTTCGTAGCTTCTTTTTAAATAACAACAGCATCAAAAGTTTTAATGACGTAAGTAACATAAAAGAATACCACTAGCCTTAAAAATATTACGATCATATCTTAACATTAGTTTATGTAATCGTTTTAATAATATTTATTGATTGTTATTGGCTACTTACATTCAAAGTAATCGTATCCATCGCCACAGACACGTTTCTGTGAGAAAATGACAACGGTAGTTGATAATTTACAAATTCATGTAGACAACGTAGTACGAGCTAAAAATGTGTTTAAAAAAGAATTACTGTCAATATTAAAGCCATTTCATTTGATACAAGCTTTGTACATCTTATCTATGTACAGAATACGGGATGGCTTCATCACTCCGAACAGTCTCTTTTACAACGTCGTCTCAGGCATCTGGTCACTACTACTATTAGTTGGCTATTTTATATTCTATTTCAAAAACGTATTCACAGTTGCATTGGAAGGCTTCAATTTTATTAAATTCTTAGCCAACATACCCACGTTTCTCCTTTATGGCTTTGGGAATGTGACCAACTACTGGACCAATATTACACAAAAACACAACAACGTTAGGCTTATGATAAGTATCCAGAAAATATGTGAGATGTTGAAAGTCAACGGGAGAAGTTTGAAGAGCTTTACGATATTAAACTGGATTAACGTCATCGCCTTAATTTTGTTTCGAGTTTACTGGGTCATGAATTATGCAATAGCCTTTTCCTCAGTTTTCAAAGTTTATGAAACTATAGTACACTTGTTTTACTTTATCTTTGACGTTAACATGTTGTACTGCGTACGGCTCATGAAGCTTTTATCGGAACCTCTTAGGATATGGATTGACGATGCGCGGAAGTCAAAATTCGTTGAAGACGCAGAAATGAAGTTGTATTGGGAGAAAAAATTCAGCGTTTATATGGAAATTGTTGAAACTTATGAAATCGTTGAAAAAACTTTTCAGAAACTGGTAAGTCATGTTGGTTTTATGTTAAGATCAAGTTCACGGAGATGGATCACCGCGTGTGAAATACTCACTGCCGTTTATACATCTACCGAAGGCTTCGCAGATGCGTTACCATCCCACAGACAAAACTATGAAAAAATGCTGTAAAAAGACAAGTTTTGTGTTCAGATTGGTATATTAATCATCCGCAAGATATTTAAAATTAATTTTCTCTCGTCTTTTAATCGTCATTCAAATCTGCCCTTAGAACACCATTCACATTTTGCCAAAAGACGGTAAACTTTCCGTAATGTACCTTTCACAAAAATCCCATCCGGGAAATTTCGAACACAATAAAAAATTAATCAGCCAAATCGTCTAGCTGTTCTTGGGTTTTGCGCTTAGCAACTCATTTATGCAATAATTTTTATTTATTTTTCAGATCCTTTATTATTGCTCCGACACATTCATCAATGGAGTACTTTCTATATGGCTGCGTATAGAGATAGCAAAAGTAGTTGGTGGTGACATAATTAAGGTAAGTACCTACCTATGATCGCGACAAAACCAACTGGTTGTAAATTTTATTATTGGCAGTAACTCTACATTTAGTTACTGCTATTGTAGCTAATACACTGATCGATCATGATCACAATATTGTAAATATGTAAGCACCGTGTATCTATAAACGTAATAAGTTTAGCTGAATTTACTTAAATTCATATTTTAGGTACATCATCTATAGATTACTATAATTATTTAATTTATGAGCCTTAACAAATTATTGTAAAACGTTTTTTGAAGAATAAGTATGGAGTTTCTTGTTCATTCTTTTCCAACCAAAACTAGCTTTTGGAAGGGGCAACTAGATTCATTTTCTTGTAAATATGAGTAGTTTGTCCTTACAATTTATAATTATTTAAAATGACTTATTTGATTATCATCATCATCATCTTCCTGCCCTTATCCCATGTTACTTGGAGTCGGCGCAACACGTTTTCTTCTTCCATCCTGTCCTGTCAATCGTCATGCTATCGCTGACTCCTCTCTCTTTCTTCATACATACCGTTTTTACGAGTAAAAGAATTTTCGGAATCTTAAATTGGATATTGGTTTTTGTTGGTCAACGAAATTTTTTTTTTTCAGCTTTCAGCGTCACTAGTGTCTTTACTGTGGTTGGTTAAGAACATGTTACTGGTAATAGTTTTATGCTTTGAGTGTGAAAGTTTCTACTTTGTCATGACGGAAGTGCACAGTACCTGCATACAACTCACAACGTCAAACACATGCTCAGGTGAATTTAGAGATTATTTGCTTTTGATTTTAGAAAAATGACTAGCTTTTGTTTCTTTTTTGCCCAAACACAGGAGCTCAGAAAAAAGTCTGCAAGAATATACAACGAGATCAAACTGCTTCTTTCAAGAAGATGAATGCGTGTGGACTGTTCGTCATTGACGGGGAGCTACCCTTGCTGTTATGCGGTCTTCTTACCACTTACATTATCGTTGTTCTGCAGTTCGAGTTTCTGTAATCCTAGTACCAATACTAGATCTAGTTTTTGTTGATTAGCTGTTTTAATAAGTACTGTCAACAAAGCTATTTGGCATACAGACACAATTATTCATCTTTCTACTATACTGCCAATATTCATTTTTATTGTATGTGTAATAGGTTTTTATGCTTATGACATACCTAAAAAGTGATGTAAAAGAATTGTCTACTCAGCACACTCACAACATTGCTTAAAAGTAAATAATTGTAAGTAAGCTGTCTGCATACCAAATAGGTTTATTGATCGTACACAAGATGACAGAAAAGAATATGAAAGCGCACCGTTCGAGTAAGTTATCAGAATTTGTTTCTTAATATTTATTGAGGAATTAAACGAATATCTTTTTAAATCGCCTCTTTTACTGACACGGAGTCTCCTCATGATCCTTAAATATGACCAAGGTATTTCTACACGTTGTATAAAACTTTTGAACATGGATCAGGATGTCAGAACTATTTTGTTAGACATCCAGATTAGTAATTCCAATATGATTAATTCTTGCATTTAAGGTTTGCTGCCACACAACATACTTTTTGTCGGCATCTCTTCGAAACATTTTGAAAGCACGCCAGTGCGTGAATGGTAATCATCGAGGCTCGTATCATTATGAACGTTTTGTTTATCTTAATTCCTACCTAGCTTCCATACCAGCATTCTTTAAAGTATTAATTATTATTTTCACTCGGATTAGTAGAACCTAGTAAGGTTCTACTAATCCGAGTGAGTACTACACAATGTATAGATTGTATACCAATAATGATACTCACAACATTTTTAATACAGTAAGTAATACAATCATAAGAAAACCACTTGTATTAAAAGTAAGTACAGAGCAAATAACAAACAATTTTCATATAGAATATGAACATTCAATTTACGTTCACGTTTTAACAGTAAATATTGGTTCCCGTGGACTACTTCCAAATTAATTGTATCCATCGCCACAAACAAGTTTTTGTAAAACAGACATAGACAAAAAATGACTGCGGTAGTTGAAAATGTACCAATATATGAAGATAATGAAGTACGTGTTAAAAATGTGTTAAAAAAAGAATTACTGTCAGCATCAAAGCCATTTCATTTTATGCAAGCTATGTACATCTTATCTATGTACAGAATACGGGATGGCTTCATCACTCCAAATAGTATCTTCTACAACGTCGCCTCAGGCATCTGGTCGCTACTACTATTGATTAGCTACTTCTTTCTCATGTTCAAAAACATATTCACAGCGGAATTGGAAGGCTTTAATTTTGTTAAATGTTCCTCCAATATACCCACATATATCCTGTATTGCCTTGGAAATATGACTCACTACTGGACCAATGTCATACAGAGACACAACAACGTTAGGCTCGCGATAAGCATTCAGAATATTTGTGACATGTTGAAAGAAAACGGGAAAAGTTTGAAGAATTTCATGATATTCAACTGGGTGTACGTCATCGCCTTAATTGGGTTTCGAGTTTTCTGGATAATGAATTTAAATATTGCCTTTTATTTAGTTATCCAAGTCGAGGAAACTATAGCAAAATTATATTACATGATCTTTGACATCAACTTGTTGTACTGCGTACGGCTCATTAAGCTTTTATTGGAACCTCTTAGGACATGGATTGACGATGCGCGGAACTCCAAATACGTTGCAAATACAGAAAACGAATTGTATTGGAACAGAAAATTCAGCGTTTACATGGAAATTGCTGATACTTACGAAGTCGTTGAAAAAACTTTTCAAACATTGGTAAGTCATGTTGATTTTATTGTAAAATCAAAGCTCATGTGGAAGGTTGGAGAAGGAAAAAGCAAGATGGAATGTTAGGATCCATAAGAGAAAATGAAAAGGTTTTTTCTTACATCACTTTTAATGCTAGTGAAGTTCAAAGGATGGGCAAGGTCGTATACCAGTTACCCTAACAAAAAAATATATTTGTCGGAAGGTCGGTATTATTGGCACTATCATCAGCCATCGTGCGAGCGTTTAGCGGGTAATCGAGACAAAGAAACAGCGGTTACACTTTAATCACGTTTAATTTAGCTTCACAATCAAATTTAAAAAGGTAACGGATACTGAGCGATACGAGGGACAGTTCCTAGGGTGGAGGTAGTGATCTTCACGACGGCAGAAAGACAAGTGCGCTCTCGTCCCAGCGCTCTTCCACCGAAGTTAGCCGCGTATGCGACGTCATCGCGACGGTGCTGCCACCTCTCGGAACTAGCGGGCGATTCGTTTCGTGTCCATACTATTGACCGTCTCCGACATATTCTTATAGCAGTATGCTAGCGATTACTTGTAGTAATGCGAACAGTTTATTACAAGTATACGCCATTTATCTCACACCTAAGCATCCAGCTGTATCGCACACATTCCATTCCTACGTATGTATTTTATATGACAAATATTATTTTATTTCAGATTTTTTATTATTGCATTGACTTATTCAGCAATAGTGTCATTTCTATATGGCTACGCATAGAAATTGCAAAAGTAGTTGGTGCTAGCTTGATAAAAGTAAGTACCTATAAACTTGCAAATAATAATAAAAATGAAAAAAAATATGTTCTACTCGGTCACGGCGGCTAACTTTAATGGAGAGTAGCTAAGTAGGCAGGAGATATTATAGTGCACAAGTGTGTGTGCAGACACAGGTGCATTCTATCTCCCCTAACTCTCATAGTCCGATAGGACAGCAGTCTGACACAACCGGGGAGAGATCAGACGCAGGACCATCGGCTTCAGCGGACCAGGGGTGCCACACTATTAACTTCCAAACGCCGGGCTGTTAACGAGAAAATCCTAAAGGAAAAACCCAATAACACTTTTTGTCCGCCCTGTTGGTCTCGACCAACGAGGCAGTTTATAATAATATCCCTATTTAGAACCTCGTTAAGGTCCAGAAAGATAAACAGATCAAGCATCTTGACTATTCCCGGAGATTTCCTCTTCTTCATCATTATTCTTAAAGGTGAGTGCAAGTTAAGACTATGAGCAAATTCACTTATTTTTGTGTTGGTCAATAAAATTATTTTTGTTTCAGCTTACTCTGTCACTCATATCTTTACTCTGGATGGCTAAAAGCATGTTACTGGTAACAGCGTTGTGCTTGGAGTGTGAAAGGTTCTACTTCATCATGACAGAAGTGCGCAGTACCTGCATACAACTCACAACGTCAGACACATGTTCAGGTGAATCTATTTGCGATTCGATTTTCATTGCAGTTTTTTATAACACATACTATCACGCCTTGTATTCCTCGAAGGGTTAGGCAGAGGTGTAACAATGTGCACCCACAGTTCGCTGGTATGTTTGGGTCCCATGTAATAGGGGGCGAGCCTATTGCCATTAACCGGGCACAAATCCTAACTCCGAGCTGCTACTGAGAATTTCATAGCAAAACCCAATAACACTTTTTGCTCGACCTGGGGATCTGGAATAAATAAACAAATTGCTTCTGACTTTTAAAAAGTGACTAGCCTCTGTTTTTAACCTAATTATGGCCATGCTGAGAGCGATACACGTGGGGTTATAGTCGGTAGAAGTCCGACACACCCCTCCGTTTTACCCGAGGCGGAAGCAGTCCATGAGGATTTCCCCACAACAAAAAAAGACTCCAACTTTCTTAACTTTATTCCAACTTAGTTATAGTTCTTAACACAAAACATCCTTTACTGACGTTGTAATCGTATATTTACTTCTTACAATTGCAGCCACTAAAAAAATATGTAGGTCTGGTGAGTTTGAAATCTTAGTTAGTAATGAAAATCCTAATTTTATTTCACCTTGCCCACAGAAGCTCAAAAAAGGATCTGCAAGAATATTCAACGAGTTCAAACTGCTTCCTTCAGGAAGGTGAGCGCCTGGGGACTGTTCGTCATAGATGGAAAGCTACCTTTGCTGTTGTTCGGTCTGCTTACCACTTATATTATCGTTGTTTTACAATTCGAGTTTCTGTAACCCTAGTACACTCCTACATTTAGATCTACGGATATTAATATCTTTTTAAATCGACTCTGTTTTTTTTTTACGTAGTCCGTCGTCTGCGTTATCGGAAGTACTTGGTTCAAGTTAGTCCAATGTAGATCCGTCCAAATGAGTTTCGTTAATTTGATATTGTAAAAAGCTAACAGAAGTAAAACTAATTTAATAGAATACCAGCTTTCAATAGTTCGAGTTACACAAACACTAAGAAGTCGCCGACGCTTCGATATATTGTATAACAATAACAAACATACCAAACTTTGAATACAGTAAGTAATACAAACATAACGAAAACCACTTGTGTTAAGGGAAGCCTACACGAATAAGTACGGAGCAAATGACAACTGATTATAATTTTTTAAACATCTAGTTTGTATAGACATTTTAATAATAATGATTACTTGCTCTAGGCTAGCGCTATTCAAAGTATCCATCGTCACAAACACGTTTCTATCGAAACATGACTTCTGTAGTTGAAAATTTACCAATCCATGAAGATAACGAAGTATGTGCTAAAAATGTGTTTAAAAAAGAATTATTGTCAGTATCAAAGCCATTTGAGTTGATGCAAGCTTTGTTCATCTTATCTATGCACAGAATACGGGATGGCTTCATCACTCCAAATAGTATCTTCTACAACGTCGTCTCAGGCATCTGGTCGCTACTACTATTGATTTGCTACTTTTTCTCCATGTTCAAGAACGCATTCAATGCAGAATTGGAAGGCTTCAATTTTATCAAATATTTATCCAACATACCCACGTCCATCCTGTATTGCTTTGGAAATGTGACTAACTACTGGACCAATGTCATACAGACACACGACAACGTTAGGCTTGCGATAAGTATTCAGAATATTTGTGAGATGTTGAAAGTAAACGGAAAGAGTTTGAAGAATTTCACGATACTCAACTGGGTTTACGTCATCGCCTTAATTGGGTTTCGAGTTTTCTGGATCATTAATTTAAATTTAGCCTTTTCCTTAGTTTTTCAATTTGATGAAACTATTGTAAATTTGTGTTACATTATCTTTGACACCAAAATGTTGTACTGCGTACGGCTCATGAAGCTTTTATCGGAATCTCTTAGAACATGGGTTGATGATGCGCAAAAGTCATTATACATTGCAGACACAGAAAGGGAATTGTATTGGAACAGAAAATTCAGAATTTATATGGAAATTGTTACAACTTACGAAATCGTTAGAAATTATTTTCAAAAACTGGTAAGTCAAGTTGATTTTGTTGTAAAATCAAATAATCGAAGCCTATGTGGATAAATAAGGAAGGAAATCAGAGAAAAGTAAAATAGAATGTGAGGATCGATTTGAATAAATTGAAATAATTGATTTATTTTTTATATCATTGGAGGGCAAATAAGCAGACGGTCCACTTGTTAATAACTGATCATCGCCGTCTATAGATGCCTGCAATACCAGATGCGATGCCATCCCAGAAGCAATACTGAACTATCCGATGTGTAATTAAATATTTAAGATATTTACAATTAACTGTCTTCACTATCATATAAATCGTTTTACAAGGCAGTCTTACGTTTTGGTCAACTAGCATAGTTGCCTCCTTTAATTTGACGAAGAACTTTCTTTTATGAACTGCTAAAGACGTGTACTTGTTACTAAGCAGTACTTCGTTTACGTCATAACACGTCTGTCTCACATCTAATCATTCAAGTCTTTTGCACAGTCATTTATTAACTAATTCCATTTCTACGCTTGTTTTTTATATAACAGCTGCAGTATTATTTATTTTTATTTCAGATTTTTCATTTTTGCACTGACATTTTCACCAATAGTGTACTTTCTATATGGATACGCATAGAGATAGCAAAAGTAGTTGGTCCTAGCTTGATTAAAGTAAGTACCTTTAACCGTTTGAATCATAATAATAACATAATTATTTATACAATTATAACTATGTAAATAAACTACATACTTCATATAAATTTATATTTATTCATTTAAATTTATTATATTATTCAGAACAGCTGCCACTTTATCTGCGTGGTACTCAAGAATACCCACCACATACCGAGAACATAATATCCTAAAGCATACATACCTAAACTCACGCCTTTTTCTCATGGGAGTAGGCAGAAACCACAGAATGCTTATACTCCTTTCGCCTCCTCCACGTTCATATATCTAGTCATACAAGCACGCCGGTTACGAGTACTGCGCACTCGACCTTTCTGAAAAACCTCACCAATAAGGTCTGTGTAGGTGTCTCTAGGGCGTCCCTTCCCTGCGTTGCTACTCACATCTGCCATATAAATTATTTTCGTTAGTCGCCTTTTACTCATCCTCATTCTCTTTCTCTCTGCGGAGTACAATAAAGATATTGTACTCCGCAGATTCAATTATGAGAAAATGGAACATTAGCTATATGGAATTATTTATGTTTCAGCTTGCTCTGTCACTCATATCTTTACTCTGGATGGCTAAAAGCATGTTACTGGTAACAGCTTTGTGCTTGGAGTGTGAAAGGTTCTACTTCATCATGACAGAAGTGCGCAGTACCTGCATACAACTCACAACATCAGACACATGTCCAGGTAAATATATTTACATTTAGAGTTTATTAGCTTTTTATTAGAGGTTTTTAAAAAGTGACTAACTAGCCTTTGTTCGTGAACGGGCGCGGTCAGTTGGGATTGGACATCTCTTAACTGCTATGGCTTCAACTCTGAAATTTCTTGACAATTTAAAAGTGCCTGTAAATGGTCCAATTGACATAAATGCTTTGACTTTTTTATTTCATTTTTCACAGAAGCTCAAAAAAGAGTCTGCAAGAATGTTCAACGGCTTCAAACTGCTTCCTTTAAGAAAGTGACCGCCTGGGGACTGTTCGTCATAGATGGGCAGCTACCCTTGCTGTTGTTTGGTCTGCTTACGACTTACATTATAGTTGTCTTACAGTTCGAGTTTCTGTAACCCTAGTACTAACACAATAGCTTTTGTTGATTGGCTGTTGTCAAAAGTACACAAGAGGACAGAAGAAATCGTGAGAGCGCACCGTTCGTTAAGCTATGAGAATTTCTGTGCGTTATTTCCATTGAAAAATAAAAATAATGTATTTTTTAAAGTAACACTCACTGCGTTTTTTTTATATTTCCAAAATATAAAAAAAGGAATACACCAGTATTCCTTTTTATTATGGTTCAAAATTAAAAAACCCTTTTTACAATACAATCGGATTGAATGTGTTAGTATGTATATAACATGATTTCATGATTTGCAGCTACCAATCAAAATACAATGTTGCTAACTTTGGAGTGACCTCCAAAGTTATTATGATTGGTGTCTACGCAAAAAGTTTAAAAGTTCTGTTACAGAATTTTACTTGCGAGATGCAGGATTATTAATCTCACTACTAGGTCGCTACATCGCATTGGTAGAACTTATAAAATATTATTAGTATATTATTGATATTAATTGTCTTACTCTGCTAAAGTAATTGTATTGTCGTATCTATTAGACATAAAGTGATGTCCTCAAGATGCGATGCGACTTACGATCTACGACCGAGTATTAAGAAAACTTAAGCTGGAAATTGTTTTCTGGAATACACTCATGATGCTGTCAGAAAAATTCCAAATATGAGATTCCCGTTGAGACGACAACCAAGAATAAAGTAAGTAAAGTCACAGTGTCGGTGAAAGCACTTCTTTTATTGTTGACATTAATTGATTGAAAGATACTGCACGGCAGAAGTAGCCACAGTCATAAAATTGCAGATTCACGATGTACTGTAGTTTATGTGGTGGTACCTGGCTTGATTGCTGGCACCGCTCTAAACTCGTGGCACTTGGATTTAGCATGCCCCTTTGGAGTTTCGAGACCAACCTGACCATCCGTGAGTAATAATGTGAGCATCTTCATTGTACGCTATCTGGGGTGATGAAGGGACTTGAGTTGAGTCGGTTCGACTAGGTTTGCCGACTACGGAATAATTATTTTTATCCAAAAAATATTCTTGAACCAATCATAAGGAGAGTTTCCTAAATAGGTAATACGTAAGGTTACAAATCAAAGATTTTTAACGGAAAAAAATATTTTTAACGGGAGAACATTTTAAAAACACAGAAGCGATTTAAAACGATATACCTTTTATTTTTCATAGAATAATACAGCAAACAAAATTAAAACAACCATTGAACAAAAGCTACAGTGTTGGTACCTACGAGGATTACAGGAACTCGAACTGTAAGACAACGATAACATAAGTAGTAAGAAGACCGAACAACAGCAAGGGTAGCGCCCCGTCTATGACGAACAGCCCACACGCACTGATCTTCTTGAAGGAAGCAATTTGATCTCGTTGAATATTCTTGCAGACTCTTTTTTGGGCTTCTATAAACAAAGTGAAATAAAAATAATGGTTAAAAATTGAGAACCCACAGTCACCAGATCTGAAAACCAACATACAATATTTTCAGAGACTTTTCTAGGGGCATTAGTACCGCCAGACAACGCAGTTTTGTCTAAAGAAATTAACTCAAGTAAGAATAAGGTTTGAAATACAAAAACTAACAAGGTCTAGTAACATATAAGACAACTATTTTCATGGGTTTTAAGAGGTTTTTTAAGAATCAAAAGCGAATAATCATTAATTGCAAATAGATTCACCTGGACATGTGTCTGACGTTGCGAGTTGTATGCAGGTACTGCGCACTTCTGTCATGATTGAGTAGAATCTTTCACACTCCAAGCACAAAGATGTTATTAGTGTTATGCTTTTAACCATCCAGAGTAAAGATATCAATGACAGGGTAATCTTCAACAAAAATAAGTAATTAGTCAACTAAATACCACTTATTTCCAATATACTTATAGTTACAACTTTACAGAGAGAAAGAGACAGATAGAGAGAAATACTGTTTCGTTGGTGTAGCTGATACTTGATGTGATTAAATTGGGCTAAAATTTAAGTGTGAATTATAATTGTTAATGTTAATCGTAGGTTTATAGGTACTTACTTTAACCAAGCTTGCACCGAAGACTTTTGAATACTCTATACGAAACCATATAGAAAGTACACCACTGGTGAATGTATCAATGCAATAATAAAGAATCTGAAATTAAAATTTCATAATCTTGTCATATTATAAAATACAAATGAAGGAATCAAACATGATATGCGTGACTGTGTGACAGAGCTAGACGGTTAGGTGTTACGACAGATGAGATATGCTCGGGAAGAAGTAAACGGTATTAGAACTTTAGATTTGAATGACAGTTACAAATAAGAAACAAAGAAAGTTAATTTTAAATATTTAGAAGACGTACAATACATTCATTAGAAATGTTATTCTGTAAAAATCTCCCTAGGTAAATTCAACCAGGGAGATTGTGGAAGGAGAGGGCTGGTTTCAAGATTGTTTTCTTTTCTCTGACGGGGTTTTTAATCGCATACATGAACTAAGCTTATTCCTAATATACCGCTAAACAACAGGACAACATGAGCTGCGGTCCTTCCGTACTTCTCTTGTTTCTTCCACTTTTACACATTTACTGATCTGTATGTATACTATTTTGTCTTCTACCAAACCTTTAGTACTGTACCTACAGTATCTGATCCTTTAGTACTGTATCTTACCAGATGTAAAGTGGTCAAAGTCGCTTGTAGACAACTGTCTACAAGCGACTTTGACCACTTTACATCAGGTGGGCCGACTGTTTGTTTGCCAGCCATTGACATAATGAAAGACAACCTTTTATTTCTGTTCTTTCATAATTATTGTCCCTTACTATCTATCTTCCTTATATCTGGTTTCCTATTCCATCTATCTACATGACCTTACTGATCGTATAACAAATTTGATATCACTTACCAACGTCTGAAAAATTTTCCCAACGATTTCATAAGTTTCAGCAATTTCAATGTAGGCGCTGAATTTTCTATCCCAATACAATTCATTTTCTGAGTAACTAACGCATTTTGACTTGCATGTCTCGTCAACCCATATCTTTAGAGAATCCGATAAAAGCTTCATGAGCCGTACGCAGTACAATATTTTGGTGTCAAAGATAATATAAAACAAGTTTATTATGATTTCATCAATTTCAAAAACTAAGATAAAGGTAAGATTTACATCCATGAGCCAGAATACTTGAAAACAATTTAGGGCGATGACATAAACCCAGTTGCATATCGTGAAATTCTTCAAACTTTTCCCGTTTACTTTCAACATCTCACAAATATTCTGGATACTTATCGCAAGCCTAACGTTGTTGTGTCTGTGCACGACATTGGTCCAGTAAGTAGTCACATTTCCAAACCAATACATTAAAGCTATGAGCATATTGGAGTAACATTTCACTGAATTGAAGCCTTTCAATTCAGCTATATATACGTTCTTGAAAATGGAAAGGAAGTAGCTAATCAATAGTAGTAGCGACCAGATGCCTGAGACGACGTTGTAGAAGACAGTGTTCGAAGTGATGAAGCCATCCCGTATTCTGTACATAGATAAGATGTACAAAGCTTGCGTCAAATCAAATGGCTTTGTTACTGCCAGTAATTCTTTTTTAAAAACATTATTAACAGGTACTTCGTTATCTTCGTGGATTGGTAAATTTTCAATTACCGTAGTCATTTCTTGTCTATATTTGTTTCACGGAAACTTGTTTGTGACGATAGATACAATCAATTTACAACTAGGCTATGGCAACCACTAATCACTATTAAAACGTCAATGTAATTTACATTGACGTTGAATGTTATGACAATTTTTTGTCTTATACTGCTTACTTACCTGTGTATACCCTTTTAATCCAAGTGTTTTGTTTTTATTACTTTATATATTAACTGCCTCGTTAGCCTAGTGGTACTAAGCGCGACCGCTACGCTAGAGGTCTTGGGTTAGATTCTCAGGTCAACCAAAAAGTGTTATTGGGGTTTTCTATGAAATTCTCAGTAGCGGCTCGGAGTTAGGATTTGTGCCCGGTTAATGGCAATAGGCTCGCCTCCTATTACATGGAACCTAGACATACCCTTCGGGGAATACAGGCGTGATGGTATGTTATGTTATATTGAATGTGGTGTATATTATAGTTGTTACAGATATGTTAATTTACGTCATCATGGGAGGCTTATGTCCAGCAGTGGCCGTCTTCCGGCTGATATGATGATTATGAGACATATTAAAATGCATGTTGATTCTTTATTTTAGGAATATTTTCAATCGTAATGATTTTAGGAAACCAGTCAGCAAATCATTTTATTGGTATGAAAGTTAATAGTAATATAATAGATATGAAAGTTAATAGTAATATAATAGATATGAAAGTTAATAGGAATATATAGATATGAAAGTTAATAATAATAATAAAATTAAAGTTAATAATATAGATATGAAAGTTAATAGGAATATAATAGAAATCACGTATAGCCAGCGCAAATAAAGAAAAAAATCCTAAATGGTCGCACAAACAAAAGATCTTATCGTGACATTTCACTTGCACAATATAGCGAGCGAGTGAGAGGACATGATGTACTTGTACGTCGCCATTTGCAATTTATTTCTTAAGCGCTTTAATGACGTAGGAAGGAGCCACTGAGGGCCGATGCCTGCCGGGCTGCGGGTTGTTCGCAAGAGATACCGCGCCCCCGAAACGCAAAGGGCACAAGAAGAAACATGGGTGGGTTTTAGTCAGTAAAAGTCTGACACTCCCTCCCGCCCCGCCCAGGGCGGGAGAAGTTATTTGATGATTTCCCACCCAACAAAAAAAAAAAAAGCGCTTTAATGAGAAACATTGTTTGAGTGTCACACAAGTACTTTGTGTTCTAACCAAATAGACTTATTGTGTAAAATAAAAGTTTTAATTTTATTTATTTATTTTTATTATATTCAAATCAAAACAAGTTTTTTAATTAAAATTGTGTTAAATGTTATAACTAAACTATAAAGATCCCCACCATCGCTTAACTGTTCAGCGTGCGTTACATTGCGTGCTACCCCATAAGCAGTGAGTAATTCTTTACACCAAATAAAGGTCGTTTTCCATTAATATTTTTTACCTAATGTTACTTACTTTGATGGTCAGTTTGCGCAGTTCAGTGCGATGTGTTAAGACACGTGTTTTTTACAATCTGTATACATACTAGAAATCTGTAAACACGAAGAACTTAACACGAAACAAGAAGACATACAAGCAACATACACACTCCGAAACGAAATAACCAATCCTTATACATATTTACAAGTATATATTTTTTTGGTTTGTTAAATGTTACTGCGTATTACATTAAAATATTTTAATGATAACAAAACTATAAAACTCACAAATATAATTAAAACAACATTATACTAAGTTAGATTGGAAATTCAAATTATTTTATCCCTCCAATAATATTTGCTGTGTGCTACAAAGTACGATTGCTTCTATTACGTTACTAACGACCTAAGCATATAATGGCGTGCAATAAATAATTGAGTACCGGGATTACAGTAACGCAAACTGCAATAGTACAATAGCATATTTAGTGAGAAGAGCCATCAAACGTATCGGATGACAGATGTCTATATAGAACAAGCCACGCGCAGTTATTTTCTTAAATGACGCGCGGTGGACACGCAGGACATTTTTGCATAACTTGCTTACGTCATCTGAAAATTAGCAAATGAAGTATAAGTTGAATGCTGTCATAATGAATACAGCATACTTGATGAGAAATAATTATTATCATTACTTATTGAGACCGAAGTGGCATAACCCCATCGCTATTTTTGGTACAATGAAACAAGTACACCTATAACCGTGAAGGTATGTAAGTCATAAATTTTCATTAAAAGCTTTACCTTGGCAATCTTTTGCACTAATGCGCATGCATGAATATTGTACACGTTTGACAGCTTCGTAAAATTCATCTAAATACATACTGAGTATTATTTGTAAAACCAAAGTCTTCATCACCCACAAGTTAATAATTATCGCCTCGTAGTGTATTTTTTTCTAAAAAATATATAATTTACTTATAAAAAGGCAAAATATCATGCTCTGTCACTTATGCGCGCTTCGGAAACCTTCATGCTGTCGAAAAGTTACGACAGTCGTGACACAGAGGGATAGTTATGAAGAAACTACATTCATAATGGTAGTGACAGTTACAAATATTTTTCATTAACACGTAGCCATAAGATTCGATCCAAGTTGTCCCTTTCCGGGGCTGCGGGTTGTTCGTAAGAGATACCGCGCCCCCGGAACGCAAAGGGCACAAAAAGGAACATGGGTGGATTGTAGTCAGTAAAAGTCTTACACTCCCTCCCGCCCCGCCCAGGTCGGGAGAAGATATCTGATGACTTCCCAACCCCAAAAAAAAAAAAGTTGTCCCTTTGCTGTCCCCTCCAGCGGCATTATAAGCCTAGGTCCAAAGGGAATGCCCTTATATTTATAGTATAATTCACTAGATTATGCCCTAAATGGAGGGCTTAATTTTTACGCTCATTTGGTAACGTCCGGTTAAGCAGTTGACAACCTGTCAGGCTAAACAGTAAGATGGTAATTTGATTTAAAATAAATGATCACACATTTGTATTTCCGAATATAAACGATGACTGCTTAAGCGCATACTTTTTCTGAAAGTTCTATACTTACATATTCGTAATAAAGAATGCCAATCTCTATTATCACTTGGAAATCAAGTAAAGAATTAATAAATGTCCCCGTTGCATGATACAGGATCTAAAACAATAATATTTTTTGAGCATATACTATTTTTATACTAATCAAGAAAGATTGCGATGAAGCGTTTGGTTGCGTTGACTTAATTATAATTCTCGATAGTCTGAAAATAAAACCTCCAAAAAATTTGATTGACAATCTAGAAAATTTGTAGGGTTCCATCTGTACGGGATCCATAAAAAAATAGGAACTAACATAGCAATCCTGGGATTTCTTAACAAAATATTTTTTATTACGAAGGGCACTATATTGGGCCCTTTTGTAATGACAGATTTTTTTGTACAGAGTAACTTGATTGTCTAGTCTTTTAATGTATAAATATTTGGAAATGCCATGCGGACTTGATTTTAAATACATGCTGAAAGCCGCAGATTTTTTCATAGTTACAACACGGTACAATAATTATAATTATTCAGTTTTTTACAGCCATAATTTTTTTTTATCACATTAAATAAAATTAAAGACAAACAGATGCATAAAGTTAGACTCACCGGTGTCTTAAAAACATCATTGTAAATGTCATAGCACTTTAATATTTGCAAGTAAACCTGAAACATTTTTTTGCAGTCCTTGTCATTATCATCATTATTTGCTAAGAGTAAAACTCTATTGTTCCACTGTGTTACTTTATCAGTCAACAACTGAATTAATCCAATTGAATAAATTACATTTGAATCAATGGTAATCAATGTCGAACGATTTAAAATACAAATAAACTCTGGTTTAATATAGAATGAAAACATGAAGCATAGTAGTAGACAATAAACGGTAAAGATTAAAACAGGATGAATCCAACTTCTTATAACAGTCCACTTCAAATTGATATCCCTACTCAGATACCTGTGCAATTCTTGAAACGTCAAAACAAATGAAACATTTTTCTTTGATTGAACAGTATTCATAACAGAATTCATGATAAAGCCGAGACAGAAGAAAAGAGAGTTCAAAATAGAGGCAAAAAACGCAAAATTAATTAAACCATAACGTTTTAAATTGTCATCAAGCAACACATCGAGATTTCTATACAAGTACGCCGATACATACAGTACGGCTCCAAAGAATGATACAAACTTATAGAACCGATTATTTGGATGTATAAAATTGTTCTTGATGTAATATTTCGGGTTCAACACAAATATTTGCATCAGATTTAGAGGGCGAAGGATCGATTGCACATCTTTATCGATCATGTTACTCATAAAAGTTTCAACGTGAACATTTATTCTATCACGTTGATCTAGCTTTAATTCTAAAGGGTTCATTTTGATTGAAAGTTGCAAAGCAAGTGAAGGATATGGAGTGGACTTTGAATAATAACTCTTGATTAGAGGCTCCACGGAATTCTAAAAATGTTTTCATAACCTTTATTATGTTATTGTTATTACTTTACAGTCTGTCATACATCCTTCACCATATTAATATTACCTACTGATATAATAGCCTTGAAATGTATATTTAATTAAAGATAAAAGCTGTATTACAGAAACTTGATGGTTGGAGTAAAACAGTGTAGTCAGTAATTAAAGGAAACATGTGTAACGGAAAAGTAGCATGAACTTGGAACATTCCACTAGCTTTAAGCTTGTCGAATGTCGGTCGAAGTTGACGTTCAACATTCTTGTACAATTTATTTCTCAACATCTGTAATATTAGTATGAACGAGCGACTCATTTTTGGGAAAATTTTGTTTTATGTAAAATAACCAACAAAACCTTCATAGCTGTACTAATATCCTAAATTATATTTGTTGTTTAAGCATAATGCCTTAGTAGCGTTTACAAAAAAAAACATAATATATAAGATATCTTTGAGACGCTTACCTGAGCATTACTCGTATGTATGTAAAATAAAAGCCTATGAATCTGAAAAATTGTTCATTGCAATAATTGTCAATTTAAATTAAATTTAAACAAGTATAAGCAGAATATATTATTTTTTGGGGTACCCATATGAATTTCGAAATTTCAATAGCCGTAGATAAATAAGTATCTTTAAATTATTCAATTTGTCAAATGTGTTTTTAGAACCAACAAGAATAACTTCGACTACTGCTGCCTGCATTGATGTTTTTTGTTGATGCGATTACCTAGATAAAGCCATTGTATATTATCTCCTTTATGATCATTGTGGACAAACCGTTACTTTTGAGTACAACACACCTTTACCAAAAGTGCAGATTCAGTCAAGACCAATAACATCTGGTAATTTGAATAAATTATGTAGGTATGTGTAGGTATGTGTTCAGTGTCATAATATGAATAATGGTAATATTTTGTATGAAGATTTTTTTTCAGTTGTCCAAACAGAGTTTAGTAATATTTTTAAGAAAAAAACTAAAACAATTTCCCTAAATATCATGAGGGTACCTTGTCAATATATTCATGGAAATATTATGCATGTTCGGAAAATATTCATCTTTTTAAAAAAGTCGGTGACAGACACAATTTTAATACTAGAAATAGGAACAAATTAGAACAACCAAGTTTCAGATTATCAAAAGTACACACTTCTTTTATGGGATACTCCGTAAAATGTTACAATAAAATATTATCGCGCGATCTTCTCGAACTAAATGAGAGAAAGTTTAAAACATGCATAAAACGCACACTATATAGTCAAGCATATTATAAATTGGAAGATTAAATAAATGATAAAAATGCTTGGCTTAATGTTGGTCTTGCTCCACAGCCAATCGGGCATACAAATTAACAAGCAAGTGAACAGACGCTGTCAGTTAGAATTGGTCATCTCTTAATTGCCATGGCTTACATCTTTAGTACCGACTATTATTTTTTTATATTCATCTTCATTGTTTTCACATATAGAAACAACAAGAATATTGTAACCAAGATTTTGTAAAAACCAAATTGGAAGAAAAGATTGTCCATAGAGTTTCTTGCTCGTTCTTCTCCATAGAGACCTACGCTTTGGAACGAGCAACTAGCTTCAACTTTAAATGTAACTTCTTGACAATTCAAAAGTCCCTGTAAATGGTCTAATTGAATTTAATGCTTTGACTTTGAATGTTCGATATTGATATTCACAAATGAGTACCCTATTTAATGTTATGACCTCTTAAAAAACTTTATTTTCTTATTTGTTTGGAAGAAAAAAGAAACAATGGCCACCTTTTATATACATATTCAGTCCAGCTCTATGTTATCATAATATTGCATTGTCAGTTAATTTACACAGGCATGCAAAAATTCAGATTAATTCTACACCAGAAAGTGAGTCAAATTTATTTTTAAGAATAATTACACATAGACAGACACTGGGACAGGTGAAATTAAAAATAAAAGAATGTAACGAAAAATTATTAATCATTATATTATCCTAGTGCCCAGAATGGATAAGGTAAGAAGAGAGAGAGAGAGAGAGAGTATATAAGAGGAAGTTTTAAAGTAGCGCCAGAGACAAAAAGTGGAAAGTTTGTCTCGGTATGGGCATGTGAATAGGAGGGATGAAACGCACGTGACAAAAAGAATTATAAATAACAATATGGACGGATGAAGAGGAAGCCAGAGGTCAAAAAAAAAAGATGGAAAGATTGTGTGAGGAATGATAAGTATGCGAAGGGAGTCAGTAATGTCATGACGGTTGACAAGACGGAATGAAAGAATGAAACACAAAGGGCAGGAAGGGCAGAAAGATGATGATTATCCTTGCCTTCTTTATTACTATCTCTAATTCTCGCTTCCAATGCTGCGTTTTTAAAATGATTTGACGGAAACAAAAAAGGTATTTTTAATAATAGTTGAAATAAAATAATTTAAAGTGAAATACAATTGTGTAATAAAACTGGTATTATAAAAACGTAAACTGCAACAGCACAACAGCATACTTAGTAAGAAGAGCCATCAAACGTATTGGATGACAGATGTCTATGTAGAACAAACCACGCGCAGCCATCTTGTTGAATGACGCACGATGCACACGCAGGACATTCTTGCATAACTTGCTTACGTCATCTGAAAATGGTCAAGTGAAATATGAATTGAATAGTATATATTGAATAATGTAATTTAATGTGAAATAAAATGGAAGTGATATAATTACTTCATTGCTATTGTGTTTGGGAAAATCAAAATGGTGAAGAGGTGACCCTGCTAGTCTCCACAGAAATTAAAATCTCTCTTAATAATAATAGAATCGGATGTTTCAACATCATTCAATTTTCTGTAACACAATTTTATAACTGCCTCGTTAGCCTAGTGGTCCTAAGCGCAACTGCTACGCTAGAGGTCTTGGGTTCGATTGCCAGGTCGAGCAAAAAGTGTTGTTGGGTTTTTCTATGAATTTCTCAGTAGCAGTTTGGAGTTAGGATTTTTGCCCTGTTAATGGCAATAGGCTCCTATGACATGGGACCTAGATATACCAGCGAACAGTGGGTGTATATTGTGGTACACCTCTGCCTAACCCTTTGGGAAATACAGGCGTAATGGTTGCAATTTTCATTTAGATTATAGGTATCAACTAAAGATAATATAAGTATGTTAAATAGTAGATAAAAATGACTTAACAGTAGCGGTATTATTTTCATAATAAATTGTATAAATCTTCGGTACTTTACCTGTACAATCTTTTACACAAATGAGTAAGCAAGAGTATTGTACTTGTTTGACTGTTTCATAAAATTCACCTAAACACTGACTGAGTATGATATGTATAACCAAAGCCTTTAACATCCACAAGTTAACAATTATTGTCAGGTAAGGTATTTTTTGCTAAAAAATAATGATTACTATATTAAAATTGTTGCTCTGTACCTCGAATACAAAAAATCTGTAATCCGCCATGTTGGAGCGGTGGCCATATTTTAATTATTACAATATTGAGTATTAAATATTATATTGTCACCAGAACTAAAGGTGTATGCAAAATTTCAGCTCAATCGGATAACAAAAAATGGTCGAAAAATAGTTTACAAGTTTTAAAGGACAACTTACATACGAACAGTGCAAGTTGAATAAAAGCTTGTAACTAACCCAGGTAAAGTTTAGGCTTCGGAAATCTTCGTGTTTTAAAAAAGTAAGACCGTTGTCATACATAGGCAAAGTTGCTAAGAAAATATAAGAAACGTTTATAATCACGCGTTCGTATTTCTGAAGTTAAAGGAGTCTACCCACTACTCCGTTTCATACCTATCCATGGTTTGAACGTATCAGGTATGGATAATTATGATACGGACTACTATACCCACTAAAACGTATCAACAGTGTATCAATCTAGAATTTTTGGCGCTCCGTGAAATACAATAAATATTTTTTTACCTGACACCAAGCTTCGTACATAATTTTGCTTAAAAGTTCCTTACTTACATATTCATAATAAAGAATGCCAATCTCTATTATCACTTGAAAGTCAATTAAAGAATTAATAAATGTCCCCATTGTATGATACAGGACCTAAAATCATAGTAATTTTTAAGCACATAATAATGTTTACACCAATCAAGGATGATCGTGATGAAGCATGTGATTGCGTTGTCTTAATTATAATTCTCGATTGTTTGATAATGACAATACCTTAACATAATTTATACAAAGAATCTGAAAACCTTGAATGATTCCATCGATATGGGGAACATAAAAGAACAGGAATAAAGTGCAAAATTGGGATTTCTCAAAATAGATATAGGTGTTTCGCAGGGTACTATCCTAGGCCCTTTATTCCAGAATTAACAGAACTGCAGTTGCTTGATAGTTTAACCTCTGTTTGGGTATTTAACTTTCACCGCCTTTTACCAGTTGGCAATGCAGTCAAAACCAACACATAGGTAAATAATGCTGAAAATTTAAAAGAAAAATGTGCTAACAAAGGATAGCGTGTGTAGTCTTGAAAAAGAAATTGCAAATTTTCGCACGTTTGATGTTTTTTGGATTAATGTTTCTGCTGCTGGTTTATCTGTGTGAAAGCTAAATACATTTTGTTCAACAGTAACAATTAAACACACTCTTATTTAATAAGTAAACTGAAATTATATACGTTGAAACAAAACCAGAACTTAGTCACAATGATTTAAAAAATACATAATTTAGAGAAAGACACAAACATAGACTTACCGGTGTCTCAAAAACATCAGTGTAGATATCGTAGCAGTTTAATATATGCAAGTAAACCTGAAACATTTTTTTGCAATCCTTTTTGTTGTCATCTTTATTTTCTAAGAGTAAAAGTCGATTTTTCCACGCTGTAACTTTGTCGGTCAATAATTGAACTAATGTAATTGCATAAATCATATTCGTGTCAATTGTGATCAATGTCAAAATATTAAAAATACAAATAAACTGTGGCTTGATGTGAAAAACAAACTTTGAGCTTAGTATTACGAAATAAACAGCGAAGATTAAAACAACATGAATCCAACTTCTTATAACAGTCCACTTCAAACTAATCCCCTTACCCAGATACCTGTGCAATTCTTGAAAAGTCAAAACAAATGAAACATTTTTCTTTGATTGAATAGTATTCATAATAGAATTCATGATAAAGCCGAGACAGAAGAAAAGAGAGTTCAAAATAGAGGCAAAATACGGGAAATTAATTGAACCATAACGTTTTAAATTGTCGTCAAGCAACACTTCGATGTTTCTATACAAGTACGCCGATACATACAGTACGGATCCACTGAATGATATGAACTTATTGAAGCGATTATTGGGATGTATGAAATTGTTCCTGATGTAATATTTCGGATTCAACACAAGCATTTGCATCAGATTAAGAGGGCGAAGGATCGATTGCACATCTTTATCGATCATGTTACTCAGAGAAGTTTCAACGTGAACATCTTTTCTGGCTCGTGGATCTACCTCTAGTTCTAAAGGGTTCATATTGGTTGAAAGTTGAAAAGCAAGTGGAGTGCTGAAGTTGACATGGAATATTAGATACACAAAGTGGTTGTAAAACCACTATAGAATTATTATCTTTTAGTGTTTTGCGTTACGTACTTCACTGACATTGACAAGTGACTTTGCTTATTGATATTGCCTTGAAGAATGTCTTCAATTAAAGTTGAAAACATAATTATTTGTATTATATTTAATTAATTTAGTGGGTGACATTTATAATAACGACCTCGTTGGTCTCGTGGTCGCAAGCGCGACTGATGAGCACGGGGTCCCGGGTTCGATTCCCAGGTCGGGTAAAAAGTGTTATTGGGTTTTTCCATTACGAATTACTCAGTTGCAGCACGGAATTTGGAAGTTGATGGTGTGAGACGCCCGTGTCTCGAAAAGCACGTAAAGCCGTTGGTCCCGGCTGTCATTCGTAGATCTTGGGCAGTCGTTACGTATAGTCAGAAGCCAGAAAGTCTGACAACCAGTCTTACCAAGAGGTATCGTGTTGCCCAGTAATTATGTTGTGGAGGTCAGATAGGCAGTCGCTCCATGTAAAACACTGGTATTCAGCTGCATCCGGTTAGACTAGAAGCCGACCCCAACATAGTTGGGAAAAAGGCTAAGTAAGCTAAGGCTATCATAAATCATACTACTACTTAGTATGATTTATAATAACGGCTTTTCTTTATTATTTTGTTCGCGTCTATTCATCATTATCATCATTTCAGCCGAATGACGTCCACAGCTGGCGATCGGCCTCCCCTAAAGACAATAACTGGTGCTGCGCTGGCCGCATCCGTCCATTATGCCGACTTGATTGAACTTTGCTCTTTTTAGGACAGCCAATGTATATGTTATTGGAATGAGTTTTTGGTATCTCTCTACTTCATTAGTTTCTACGAACTTTAAATGAAAAACCTTCTATTGCTTTTATAATTTTATTTTATTCCGTGTCTTCCAAATGTTTAACCTATTTTAGCATTTCTTTGTATATTATTTTTAACACAATCCAAAAAAAATAACTTAATAATTAAAAATGTTTAGAAAATAAACAGGATCATAGAACGCAAACTGCAGTAGTACAGCGATGTAGTTAGCAATCAAAGCCAACATTTTTAAAGGAAAAGTAGCGTCAACGTAGAACATTCCACAGGCATTCAGCTTATTGAATGTTACTCGATGTAGACGTACAACATTCTTGTATTTTTTTTTCTCAGCATCTGCAATTTTATTTCTGAGCTTACACACATAAAAAATAATTACAGAATCTCCATTATTATTAGTTAATATATCTTTACATGCCAGCCACACTATTTCCAACCACTGCAGCTCCTGAAACCGAGAATCTACAGTGGCGAGTGGCGATCACCAGTAAAGTGTCGAAGCAATGAAGCTTTTTTTTACGGATGGGAAATCATCAAACGCGTTCCCCCCCCCCCCCCCTTGGGCGGGGCGGGAGGGAGTGTCAGACTTTTACTGACTGAAACCCATCCATGTTACTTCTTGTGCCCTTTGCGTTCCGGGGGCACGGTATCTCTTACGAACAACCCGCAGCCCCGGCAGAAACCAGCCCTACGTGGCCCCTTCAAAAATTGCTGACTTGTCTTTGAAGCGCGCGTGGAACACGAACGCGCCGTCGACACGGCCTGTCGTTATGCAACGTACGGACGATGAGCTACCCATTGCTCACCGTCCACAGGCCCGCGTCTACGGTAGCCGGGAGTCGTCTCGCAGCTCCCGACGTCCGAAGCGTCTACTGCTGCAGCTGGGACGGGAAACTGTCTGCCTCAACCGTCCCGTAGCAAAGAAGCTTGGAGAAACGATTCTGTTGCCTTGGATCCCGCAACGAATTTCTGATTAAAAACTTTTATGAAATATTATTTTTCACCCAATTACCTGAACAGTTTGAACTCAAAACGATAGCGCATGAGTCTGGAACATTGTTCATTGCTCTATAGAACTTTTCACAGTATATGCTCAAAATAATCTCCAATATCAAACTCTTGATCATCCAGAAGTACAAAGACATGAAAGTGAAACACACTACCACCTGCAAAACACAAAATCTTGAAATTTTAATTTAATTTATCACATTAACACTTTAATCCTAGACAAACACAGGACCTCATCATGCTGTTTCACTCGCACAGTATAGCAAGTGAGTGAGAGGAAATCAAAAATTTATAAATGACAAGCGCACAATCACGCCTGTATTCCCCGAAGGGTTAGGCAGAGGTGTACCAATGTACACCCACAGTTCGCCGGTATGTTAAAGTCCCATGTAATAGGGGCGAGCCTATTGCCATTAACCAGGCACAAATCTTAACTTCGAGCTGCTGCTAAGAATTTCCTAGAAAAACCCAGTAACACTTTTTGCTCGACCTGGGAATCGAACCCAAGACCTCTAGCGTAGCAGTCGCGCTTAGTACCACTAGGCTAACGAAGCAGTTAAAAAATGGAGGGAAAATAAATTAGATTATTTATAATAATAAATATTTGGAATAAATACTTACATACTCGCCATTCATTGCTGCTGATTTGAAAAGTTCAATCGTTATTTGCAATTTGATTAGAACGTGACAAAAGAATGCCACAGTGTGATAAACAAACTGGAAACAAATAATGTTTGTTTTAAATAAGTCAGGAGCGATCCTGACTTATTTAAAATAAATCACAAAAAATAATACCAGCCAGCTATAGTCCCACTACAGGGCAAACGCCTTTTCTCACACAGAGGAGGAACGAGCATTGATCACCACACTTACTCAAGGCGGATTAGTGATTACAGACTTATAGGTATTTATTTACAAGTCCAAGTTTCCTCACGATAATTTCCATCAACGATGTCAGCGAGTTTTAAGATAAACTTAGAAAATGCATATAAAATAGAAAACGTAACATTGATCCGCTTCACTATGCATCAAAGGCCCTAACCACAACGACATCACGATATTAATATTTAAAAAAAATAAGCAGCATAATCAGACATACCATTTGCTGGAAACAGGACCGATAGATGTCATAGCACTCCAAAATATTGACGTAAGCTTGAAACATTTTTTTGCAAAAAAATGCTCTAGCGCTACGATCAATGTATTGCAAATTTTTAGCTTGACTGTTCCACAGGTCAACTTTGTCCCGTAACAAACTAATAAGCCTGGTAGCGTAAACTATGTTCACGACAAATAACATTGAAGCTAACCCACAAATGAAATCGGAAATAGGAAGGTTAAGCTTGATGGAACTATAAACAAGATAGTAGATGTAAAAACCTGAAGCGGAAATAATGCTAAGCCAATTCAGAATGATAAAGCGTTTGAAATTCTTCGTTTCACTTAGACATCTGTGAACTTCTTGGACTTTCAACACAAACGATATGTTCCTTTTGGTATAAAACATATTGGAGGTAAAATTTATGACGGATCCAATGATGAACAAGATGAAGTCGAAATAGGAGAAGATGTACATAATGTTGATGTATTTTCTTTTAACTTCATCGTAACACAAGCCGTAAATGCGGTATAAGAAAACAAAGCCCGAGATTATAATGCCACATATTGACACTAAACTCCATGATCGACTGTTTGGGTGGATAAAGTTATCCTTTATACCATACTTGGGACTCATCAAGATATTATGCAATAGATTTAAAGGCAATAGCATTAACTGGACATCACTGTCAACCAAGTTATCTGCCATGACCGTTAAACGGACACTTTTACGTTGAAATCGTGTTTTTTGTATGGTCGACATCATTTTAGTTAGGTTGTACAGACACTAATGGTACCTATCTTCAGAGAGCGTATTAATTACACTGCAATATAAGGAACATCACTCAGTATGTGCAGAAGATAGTAAGAGTGCTCCACGACCGATCGTTCGACTAGTTAAGGGAAAACTTGACATTTTAAATAATAACAAAAATAAATATTATGTGCTGCGTGTCGCGGGTTTGTTTCCTGCTACGGAATTAATATCTGTTGAGCGTCAGTTGTTTTAGGTCTGGCTGTTTGTGGATGTAAGTTGATATGATTGCAAACGCACCCTTGATACAGGTGAAACTCCTAGTGGAACATACACACATACCATCATGCCCCTAATCCCCGAAAAGTTAGGCAGAGGTATACCAATGTACACCCACAGTTCACCGTATGTTTAGGTCCCATGTAATAGGGGGCGAGCCTATTACCATCGACCGGGCACAAAAGTAAATTAACTTAATTTCGGATTTTTAAAAACTCCCTTAGAGTGTTGAATCTATGGAATCTTGATATTGCTGGATGTGGGCACCGCATGGCCGGTCACCGTAGCGATATTTAGGGGAGGCCTATGTCCAGCAGTGGACGCCGATCGGCTGATATGATGATGGTTATAAATTGTTGAATAATTGAACATGCCAACTGGACATACTATTAATAATTAGGCAATCAAATCTGCCCTCTATGACATTCAGAAGACTATTGGAGCTACCAAAAACCCTCTGCAGTAACGAAGCGACACGCTTACTCCTGTTAGCTGCAATGTCGGTGTGCGAATCGGCGAATATACACAATAGCACCCTAAACGCATTGTTGTTTAGAAACCGGGCCGAACCGAATCGGTCTGTGCCGGAGTTTCTTCAGGTATAATTGCAGCCACAACTGTGAGCCACGATTCAGCGTAGTGCACGAGCTCCTTAAATGTAAACAAAAGTCCATTACCAGTAATTACTCTTGTTTTACAACTGACGGAAACAAGGAAAGGAGTAGAATCAATATTATTTTATATGACTTGAAATATTTATTGTCTTAATTAAAAATGGAGTATTGCTATCTCATTCTTATAAATAGAGTGAGAAGAGGGTGGTGATTGGCTAACTTGTTGTCACTTACAGTGTGAAAAAGTATGATTGTTCCCATTATTATTGAGCTATGAAACTACAACAATTTAGTATATTATAACTTAATAATTAAATATGAATTGAAAAGTCATATTCAAACTTCACAGGTACTTGCCCGGTATCCATCAATGGGCACTCACCGCCGCCGGTAAGCGTCCATGGCGCGGTAGGTAGGAATTAACTGTGCGCCCGGCCCATGCGCCAAATCGGGTTTCTGGCCGCTAAAAAATAAAAGTCCCTTCCGCAGCTAACAAAAGAGCTGATAACTTTGAAACCGCTGCACTGATTTCCATCAAACATAGCTAAGACCACTCCCAACTAATATACCTTCCAAAGAAAAAAACTAAATCAACATCGGTTCTGGAGCTACGATGCCATAGACACACACACACACGCACACACAGCCACGTCAAACTTATAACATCCCGTCATTTTTGCGTCGGGGGATAAAAATAAGAGTTAAAGTAACGCAAACTGGAGTAATATAATAGTGTAGTGGGAGAGTAACGCCGCCATTTTGAAAGAAAAAGTAGCATCGACGTAGAACATTCCGCAGACATTCATCTTGTCGAATGTAGCTCGATGTAGACGTTGGATATTCTTGCATAACTTCCTTTCAGCATCTGTAATATTTGCATATTACTATATTTATTTATTTGCCTATAACAATATTAAAAACAAAACACAAAACTTAAAAAAAAAAATACGAAGTATGTATAATTTATAAAAATTGGACAAGTGCGCGTCAGATTCGCCCACCGAGGGTTCCGTAAAAACATGTAGGTACATAATATTATAAATAGTTCAGGAATGGAGTATTTTCCGAGTATTACCAAATTTCATAGTTCTATTCAATCCCGAGATAAAGGGTCTTGACAGACAGACAGACGGGCAATAAAGTGATCCTATAAGAGTTCTGTATTTTCCTTTTAAGGTAGCAACCCTAACCAGAAAGGGGAAAGCTTATGGGCCGCGTTATCAGATTTACCGTTTCTCTTTTGAAAAATAAATAAAACCAAATATTACCGGTACAGTTTGATTTCAAAACAAGTGTGCTTGTGTTTTGAATGTTCCTCATCGCTGTGTAGAACTTCTCACAATGTAAACTCAAAACAGCTTCAAGTATCCAACTTTTAACCGTCCAGACATACATACTTACAAATATTATATATGTAGTCAACTGTAATAATGCCCATTTATGTATATTCAATTGTATTTAGTTTTGTCAAGTCGTGTCCCATTTTTAAAGAAATTTAATGATTTTGAATATAAGACGCTGATTAATTCAAATCAAGCAGCAAAAGCAGCAGTATCAGCTCGGAGTTAGGATTCGTGCCCGGTTAATAGCAATAGGTTCGCCCCCTATTACATGGGACATAAACATACCGGCGAACTGTGGGTTTGCATTGGTACACCTCTGCCTAACCCTCCGGGGAATACAAGCGTGATGGTATGTAATTTAAATCTATGTTAAGCATGCAGGCAGCGGTGACCATTTATCATCAAGTGGGCCTTGGAATCGTTTGCCATCCAATGATATTTAAAAAAAGTGCCTTATAAATTAAAAAGTGTAGGTACTTAACATGATAATATTATTTAATGAAAATACTTACATTAACTTCATTACGTGCATATAATTTTAACATTTCAATTGATATTTGAGTTTTGACTAAAACTTGGTAAAAGAAGTTCACAGTATGATACACGATCTGAAACGAAGGTCTTCGTAAGTGCCACATTATCTACAGAAGGTGTGGTTTTACATCCTCGTCGTTTCATGAGGTTGACATATACAATAATCTAAAAAAATACTAGGTTTTTTAGTTGTTTAGGTCTGACAGTATTTCAGAAGACACCTCTTTCGAAAAACAGAATCACCCTATTACGTACGACGTAGGTAGTGTCGTGCGACTAAATTACTGTGTGCATGCTGGTTCATCGCCTCGCATGCCGCTCGCCTTTTTTTTTTCATTCGTGGGAAAGTTCTCATGGATGCCCTACGTTTGAGAAAAACGGAGAGTTATGTCAGACTTTTACCGACAAGACCTCACGGTTCCTCCGGTTACCAAAAGTCAGGAGCCCGGTATTCGCTTGACGCATGATTTGCGCTACCGACTGGTCTTGAATCGTCATTGGCAGGCCCCTTCACCATATGAGACGTATCAAAAAATAACCTAATTATTTTATTGCTGATTTCTGCTGAAAATCACTAGCATAGTTACCTCCGTAAATTGGCGAGGATGCAAAACTACTACACCTTGAACACAAAGCAACGGTCGGTGATAAGAAAAGAATAAACGGTACTACCATTTGTTCAAAAGAAGCGCAGTATATATGATAACACTCCAGAGAATCCACATAAGCTTCAAACATTCTTTTACAAGAAGTTTCATTCTCACAATGATCCATTCGAGCCCAACGTTGAGCAAAAAGATTCCACAAATCAACTTTTTTACGTAACAGCTGAATAAACCTCATTGCATACACAATATTAACGTCATTTGACATCAAAGTTAACCCACAAAAGAATTCGAAAACGGGAAGTCGAAGTCTTATACAACAAAACGCAACAATGGAGACGCAAGCACTGAATGTTAGGGCACCACTAATCCAGTTCCAGATAATAAAACGCTTGAAATAAAGCCTGTCATTAAGAAATATGTGGACGTTTTGAATTTTCATAACGAGAGAAATGTTCCTTTTCGTTTGCAGAACATTAACGATATAATTTAGTAGGAACCCAACAGAGAATGTGACAAAATCAAAGTAGGAACAGATGTATATCACATTCAAGTTCTTTCTGAGATTTTCGTTGAAGTACAGATGGTAGACGCGGTATAAGTAAAGGAAGAATACTATAATCATGGCACACAATGATACTAAATTCCATTTTAAGCTGTTAGGATATATTAATCCGTCCTTAATACGGTACTTGGGACAGAAACAAAATATGTTTTGGAGAATGTTTAAAGGCAAAAGCATTGACTGGATATCTTTGTCAATATAGTTGGCGGACTCACGACTACTATCTATTTTGTTGAAATATTTTTTTAGTTTCATGGTCTGTTTAGGTAAGGCTTACACTAGTGAGTAATTCAATAATATTCTAAGTACCTAGATCAAAAACTATAATCCATTAGAGGTGGTATTGAAAGGTAAATAATTATTTCTGTACGTATAAAAGTATTTATTCAAGTAATTTAAATTAAGAATAATGCTATGTCTTTCTTGTATGTTGTTGAGTGACAGAGAAAGGTGACCATGTCGAGAATTGAATGTATAGAAGACTTTACTATGAGGATACAAACGCCCTAACATAAAAATATTTAATTGGAGTCGATTTTCGAATAACAAATTCGACTAGATTCTTTCTTGAAGATTTTTTGTTCAATTTATACGACAATGCTCTTGTTTTTGTAAATAATTACAAAAACATAGTAAAAAAAAATATATTTAGTGTAACACGGCTAAGAAATATTACAAAAAAGTAAATGGATAAGTATAGATTTTGTGCAGCGAATCTTTTTTCTACGTCTGTTTTATGTTTAGTTAGGAAAACTAGGAAACGTAAACTTTATTTCAATATAATTAAAATAAAACATTTATTTTTCACCCGATATTCGATTCTATATTTAAATAATTATTTTGAACTTATAAAATAATTATTTTAATGCAAACTGCAGCAGAATAACGGTATAATTAGCAATTAAAGCCATCATTGTTAGTGGAAAAGTAGCATCTACGTAGAACATTCCACAGGCATTAATCTTGTCATACGTCGCTCTATGTAGGCGTTTAATATTCTTGCATAGCTTTTTCTCAGCATCTGTAACATTTACATTATCAACTTAAATACATAAAAAGAAATAAATAATCTTTACATAGTATAAAACAAACTCGCTTTCAGCCGTCTGTTCCTCTGTAAGTTTAAATCTTTTAAACTACGAAACGGATTAATACGGTTATCATTAATAGTTACAAATTGAAAGAATGATTCAAGAGGAAGGTTTATCCGTTTCACGAACATCTCGCTTTGAAACTACCATTGTTCAAAAAAAAAATATTTTAACTTTTACTGCAAAAGCGATATTGCACTGTCAAGGAATATTTATAGGATAATTCACTAATGCTAAATTGAAAATGTTTAGCTAATTTAGTTTTTTTTTTTTTTTTTTGGAGGTGGGAAATCATCAAATAACTTCTCCCGCCCTGGGCGGGGCGGGAGGGAGTGTCAGACTTTTACTGACTAAAACCCACCCATGTTCCTTCTTGTGCCCTTTGCGTTCCGGGGGCGCGGTATCTCTTACGAACAACCCGCAGCCCCGGCAGGCATCGGCCCTCAGTGGCCCCTTCCTTTTGCAGACATCTCTTTGAGGCGCGCGTGGAACACGAACGCGCCGTCGACACGGCCTGTCGATATGCAACGTAAGGTCGGTGAGCTACCCATTGCTCACCGTCCACAGGCCCGTATCTACGGTGGCCGGGAGTCGTCTCGCGGCTCGCGACGTCCGAAGCGTCTACCGCGGCGGCTGGAACGTGAGAACCTTTGTCTCAGCCGTCCCGCCGCCTCCTTCTCTAGCATTACTGCCTCACAGAAGGAGGCTTCTCTCTAGATCTGGATCTAGGTTCGGTTCGACGGCATAAATATTACAAACCTGTACAATTGGACTTTAAAATAAGCGCGCATGCGCTCTGTACGTCATTGATGGATGTGTAAAACTTTTCACAATACACACTAAGAATAATTTCTAATATTAAACTCTTGATCGTCCAAATGTACCAACTCGCCAACATTACATATGCGAAAACCTGTAACAACACAAAATAATTATTTTCATCTGATGATTTACTTGATTGCATCATCAGCATCCCATTATAGAATATTAGTGGACTAGCTTTCGCCCTCGACTTTGTCTACATAAACTTCAGAATTAAGCCAAAGCCTTAAATTATTCCACCGGAATACTGAAACTATCTCGTTAGCTTAGCGGTCTTAAGCGCGACTGCTCTGGTTTTTGAGTCGCGTGTGTGTCACGCCATCAACTTCCAAACTTTGGGCTGCTACTGAGAGATTCGTAACGGAAGAGGCCAATAACGTTTTGCCCGGCTTGAGAATCGAACCAAGGATCCTACGCTCAGCCGTCATGTTAGAGACCACAAAACTAACGGGGAAGTGAATAGTAGGTACTGTTGATTATAGTACTGCACTATCTACACCTCAGGTATACATAAACATAACCGTTCTTAAAATCATCATCTGATTATGTTCAAAATAAAAATTACATAATTTTAACATCAATACTCACGTTCTCACCATTAAAAAGGGCAAAATTAAAAAAATCTAGTGTTATTTGCAATTTGAATAAAACTATACCAAAAAAACCTATAGTGTGGCACGCAATCTGAAAATAAAAATCATTACATTATTAGATCATCAGTCATAATTGTTACAAAAAGAATAAGCAGTCTTAGCACTCTTTCAATTTAAGCTTTGGTCGAGCTGCTGCAAAACTTTAGAGGTGCGGGTGTTGTACGGTACACGGACGAAGTCAATCTCAAAGACCATTTCCAGACACTTTTTAATTACAACCTAGCAGAGCTATATTAACAATGTGGTCTCACACGATGAGTGCAGTGACAGGTTGCATGCTAACAAGACATCCATGGCCACTTACAGATTTTTAAGTGGGCGGTTGTTATTATTTGTATTCCCATGTTATGAGGATCTAATGCTCGGTGCAAAAGATCCACAGTGGTATTTTCTCCGTAACATTCCATTAACGTTCCCATTGTATACGGAATGAGCTTGAAGGAGCTCGTGCGGGGAAGTACTACCACCATATCTATTTCCACCGCAAAGCAGCGTTGCTGTGTTCCGGTTTGAAGGATATGGGTGCCGGTGTAATTACAGGCACATAAGAAATTTCAACTTTGTGTCTGGGATGGCAACGCATTTGTAAGGCTTATGGTATTGCAGATCTATTGGTGACCTAGTCAGACAGTTGACGCTCGTTCCAAAACATAGGTAGGTCTCTATGGAGAGGAACATGCAAAAATCTACAAGGACACCTTTTTGCAATAAGGTTTTACGCAATCCTGGTTATATTGTTTTTAATGCTTCTAAATGTGAGAATAATGTAGTTGAAAAGCAAAATAGAACAATAAAAAATAAAGAAACAAGCCGTAACAGTTCAGAGATGACCAATCCCAATTGAGAGGTCAACCATTTAGAAGGGTACCGAATGATTTAACGATAGTGCTATTTCATACAGTGAATGCGACAAGAGTGCCGTATGACACCGCACGACGGCAACACGACTACCTTTACTATATGAAGAAACACAACAGTCCGTGTGCCGTACGACATCCACACCACACCAGTCCGTCACCAAACGTTCAAATTAAAAACGCCCTTACCATTTGCAAAAAAGATTTCCTGTAAATATAATAACATTTCAAAATATTTGAGTAAGTTTCAAACATTACATTGCAATACAATTCATTATCGCTGTCATTCAATTGTTTCAAATGTCGGGCTTGAATGTTCCACAAAGTAACCTTATTCCGTAACAACTCAATTAGTCTTATGGCGTATACAATATTGGCATCAAAGAACATAGAAGCAAGACCGCAATAATATTCACAAATTGGAACTTTTAAATGTATGTGATTAATGGCAAGAGTGGCGATATAGAAAATTGTGAACAAAACAACGCTAATCCAATTCATTACAATGAAGCGTTTAAATCTGTCGGTCCGATTAAGAATTCTGTGAACTTCCTGAATTTTTAACACAAATAATATATTCATATTCGATTGCAACACGTTGACAACGACATTGATGACAGATCCGACACCAAACATCACTAACTCGAAGTAGGAGCTAAGGTAAACTATATTAATATATTTTCTTATCATTTCGTTGCCATGTAGAATGTAAATGCGATACGCAAGTACTGTCAGGAATATTGTCCCGGAACATAAGGTCAATATGTTTGATACAAAGCTGTTTGGTAGAATGGAGTTGTCCTTTATCCGGTACTTCGGGTACAATAGAAGGATTTGCATCATGTTTAAAGGCAAAAGCATTGATTGCACATCTTGATCAATTGAGTTATCCAATGGAAGTTTGACACGCTCACTGTAGCAAAATTTGTTAAAAAAAATTTTTCGTATGAACAACATTATACTTTTGTAACATAGACACAAATGAGTCATGAACTGAAGAAACGGATCATCTATCAAATACAATGAAAGAGTGTCAACAATCCATTAGGAATATTAATTGTGTTATTAAGTAATAATGTTTTATTGATAGAGATATTGTGAGCCAAGCTTCAACTTTCTGTCTAACTTCTTGACAATTCAAAAGTGCCTGCAAAAGGGTCTCATTGAAATAACTGCTTTGACTTTGAAATGATTTTACCGTATATGTATCTATGTTCATCTGTTTTCATATTATGTTAGTATCTGTTGAATTATAAACTAGCTACTGCCCGCGACTTCGTCAACGTGGCTTATTTCACCCGCGTTAAGTTTCGTCATTCATCATTGCTCCGCTCCCGTGGGTCGTAGCGTGATGTTATATAGCTTATGTTACTCAGTAATAATGAAAGTGGTTAAACAATGGTTAAAATCGGTCCAGTAGTTTCGGAGCCTGTTTCTTACAAACAAACAAATAAAAAATCTTATCTCTTTATAATATTACTATAGAAGTATAGATTAGGTATCGTTAGAAGGATCTTGATGGTCTGCGGGTTATAGGATAAATGACGTCACACTAAGTTGAATATGGCGCCCTCTAGAGTACATGAAGTTTTGTAATCTAAGGTATCGAATAAAAAGGCTAAATTAGTATATTCCTGAAAAAGAATCAAAACCCAACTACGACAAATACTGATTTAAAATCCATGAAACAAGAATATATTCCTGTCCTTATTGCTAGGATCAATAATGATCATTTCAATTCATATATACCTCCTAAGTTTATCTTCGACAACACTGACATCAGTGAAGGAGGAGAGGTCTTTGCCCTGCAGTGGGACAATAATAGGCTGGTATTGTTGATATTTAGGCTTCTGCGACATGTAAGTTGAATACTTAGAAGAAAGATTTCAGTAGAAATAATATTAACAAACAACCTATTACTGGAATCAAATGTAAAAGCTCACATTAGGACCCATTAAGTTAATATTAATTGCAATCCGTGGTGCTTGGCAATTTGGGCTTCTCCCAGTTGTAAACATCCCCTTGTGCCTATTGGCCTAGTTCTGTTCTGTCTCCTGCTTGTTTGGAGGGAAGTGGAAATTACATTTTTTCCTACTCCGCTAATCTTTTCTGATTAATTTCGTTGCGGGATCCAAGACAGTTTTATCGTTTCTCCGGGACTCGTTGAGCTTCATTGCCTCGGCGCTTTTCTGGCGGTCTCCACTGTTGATTCTGGCTTACAATGTTTTTAATTGTGATTAAAAATGAATTGAATCAGAAAACACATAGGTACTTTGCAATAAAATATTTATTTCACTAAAAGTTGTTAAGTCTTATAAATAAAATCGTAAATTCAACAAATGTTGATATACTACATAGAATTAGATTGATGATTCTATTGTGATAACTTCTATAATTTTATAGAACAGTTTTAACAAAAATAATCAAGACAAGATGTAAAATTACTGATATATTGTTTACAGGCATTATACATAATAATATACATATAATATATCATCGAGTTACATTATTAAAATGATTATTATAAAGTGCAATTCACTCATTAATTCTTATTTTGTTTTGTTTGTTTAAAAGCGCTAACCTCTGGAACTGACGGTTTTTTTTTTTTGGGGCTGGGAAATCATGAAATAACTTCTCCCGCGCTGGGCGGGGCGGGAGGGAGTGTCAGACTTTTACTGACTAAAACCCACCCATGTTCCTTCTTGTGCCCTTTGCGTTCCGGGGGCGCGGTATCTCTTACGAACAACCCGCAGCGGAACTGACGGTTGGATTGTAATTATTTTCAAAGCATATGAAAACCAAATTCCTGATGAATAGTATGCTATATAACATCAGGCTACGACTTACGGGAGCAGAGCAGTAACTAAAGACGTAACTGGACGCGGGTGAATTAAAACCACGCCTTAGTTGCGGGCTGAAGCTAGCTTGTAATAAAACCGTTGCTATTATTAATAATACACAATATACTTTGATAAACAACAATGAAGTCAAATTTTAATTATAAGTACGCAAACTGCAGCAGTACAATAGTGTAGTTCCCATGTAAAACCATCATTTTTAAAGGAAAAGTAGCATCAACGTAAAACATTCTACAAGCGTTCATCTTCTCAAATGTCGCTTTATGCAGTCGCATTATATTCTTGCATAGTTTCTTCTCAGCATCTGTAAAGTGTAGAATATTACTTCATGTTTTTATATCATTTTATGGGAAACAAGCCGACGGCCCACTAAATGTTATGTGGTCACCGCTGCCTATAAACATCTGCAATACCAGAGCCCTCACAAACATGTTGACATCCCTGTTGAACCGTCGAAGCTTGGTTACTAACATAAGGATACTGAGGAGTGTTTGAAGGTTCTACAGTAAGTTACAAATACATATTCAATTAGTTAATAATTTATAAGCATTAAAATATAATATGTAATACAATAAAATATAACACAATACAATAATTAATATACAAAAAGTAGCTGGATAAGGTCTTTGTTTAAGTAAAAGTAGTATTTATATGTCAAATAAGTAAACAATACACACCCTCTCACACTCACACACGTACACTACACGCATATACGAAGAGAGGCACTCTCACACACCATTTATTTCACACTTATTTCTTTCTTCATTATCTGTTAAATAGTATAAGCTAGTTTAAATTATGATATAACGGGGAGTGGCGCCGCATGCTAAAATACAGGTCCTAACCTAGTGCGGCAGCGGGTGCTATTATATTTATATGAATAATTGTTATCTACTAGCTAATAATTACGACAAAACTTGTAATTTTTTTTTGTGGAAATTATCATTATTATTATTATCCCAAAGATAAAGTAGTAATGTCTGTAATTACACCGGCACTTGGAACTTGCGACAGAAATAAGTGCGGTGGTAGTACTTCCCCGGACGAGCTCCTTCACAAAGAGCTTTACAACTGCATAGTATTCTTTTCAATTCTACTTGGTTTATTACCAAATAAAATTTGTCACCACGATATCCACCTCATCTTTTGATAGTAATAGGCCTCTTTCTGCTTGTGCTTATCTTCACACTCCTATCTCACTGCCAGACTTTACCTGTCGGGTTATTCATTAAAAACTATCTATGCCTAGCGTCTCTCTCTAAAGTCTAACTCTTTGGTTAACTGTCAAAATACTGTCCACAACATCATTCATATCAACCAGAAGATTATCATAGATGGGCAGAGGTCTCTTCAAGGTTTTCTGAAAGCATCTAGTTCTACGCTGTTCACGTCGGGTGACATCCCGTCACTCTCACAAATCCATTGGTTGATGAGTGTAGGTCATCATCATCAGATCAGCAGAATGACGTCCACTGCTGGACATAGGCCTCCCTTAAAGATAGCCACATTCACATCGGTCCTGCGCTGCCCGCATCCAGCGATTTACCTGCGATTGTTATTTTTAACCCCAGACGCAAAAACGACGGGGTGTTATAAGTTGATGTATCTGAGTGTGTGTGTGTCTGTCTGTGGCATCGTAGCTCCCAACTGCATGAACCGAATTTAATTCAGTTTTTTTTTGTTTGAAAGGTGAATTAGTCGGGAGGGCTGCTTAGCTGTATTTGATGGAAATCAGTTTAGCGGTTTCAAAGTTATCACCTCTTTTGTTAGCTGCAGTAGGGAATTTTTATTCTTCTATCGGGGGTTGCCTAAAATTTTTAATTTTGTGTTTCTTAGATTCTTACCTAAAAATAATCTCAAAAAAGTTACCTGTAAAATTTGATTTCAAAATGAGCGCGCATGAGTTTTGAACATTATCCATTGCTATGTAAAACTTTTCGCAGCATGAGCTCAAAATAATTTCAAATATAAAACTCTGGATGGCCCAGATATATAAAAAAATAACGGAGAACCACGCTGCCAGCTGTCAATGAAAAGAATAACGTGTGAGAAATTATGATAACACCAGCAAAAGATATTCTTAAAAATATATAAATTACTGGCTTCCTCCCGCGACTTCGTCCGCGTCAAAGCTTATATTTATAATCCTACGGGCACCGTACACTTTTCCGGGATAAAAAGTAGCCTATGCTATTCCAGACTCTAATCTATCTATGTATAAAATTTCATCCAGATCTGTTCAGCCGTTTCAGCGTAGACTAACAAACATCACACGTGAACAAAACCGTGGGTACAGACAGTTTTTAAATAAATACTCACCATTGCAGACTCGCCCATCAAAGCAGCTATTTTAAAAACTTTTAGTGTTATTTGTAATTTTATCAAAGCGTGATAGAAAAATTCGACGGTGTGAAACACAATCTGGAAAAAAAAAACTTAATTTTTTCGAGAACTACTGAACCGTGTTTTGTTTCTATAAAGAAACAACGTACCTTTTGCTGGTAAGACATATTGTAGATATTATAACACTCCAAAATATTTACGTAAGCTTGAAACATTCTATTGCAATAAGTAACTTTGTCGCTAGCATCCGTGTCTTGTAATTTTTGAGCTCGAACATTCCACAAATTAACTTTTTCACTTAACAACTTAATAAGCCTGATAGCATAAATCATGTTAAAATCAAAACATATGATAGCTATCCCACAAAAGAAATAGAAGCTACCAAGATTAAGTTTAATATAAAAGTAAGTGACAATATATATATTGAAACTAAAAACTAGAATGACAATGATCCAGCTACGAGTGATAAATTGCTTGAAATTCTTCTTTTCGTTAAGTAATCTGTGTATATCTTGAAATTTCAAGACAAAAGATACGTTCCTTTTCGTTTGCAACACATTGACGCAGTAATTTATTGTGAATCCGATACTGAATAAGACGACATCGACGTTCGAATTTATAAACGTCAGATTAATATACTTCCTTATAGTTTTGTCGAAGTACAGCTCATAGACTCGATATAAGTACACAAAAAGGGATATAATTGTACCACACAGTGAAACCAACTTCAGTTTTAAGCTATTGGGATATATAAAATTATTCTTTATCTGGTACTTGGGACAGAGGAAAATATTGTGCATTAAATTTAACGGCAAGAGCATTGACTGCACATCTTTGTCGATCAAGTTGTCTAACGGAATGTTAATGTGATAATTCTTTGCTTTATTAAAATGTTTTCTAAATTTTAGACACTTCATTCTGTTCAGGTTCTATACGCGCAAATGAACAATTGAATAGTTTCACAAAAAATATTGTGTTAAACAAATAGTTCGATAATGTATGGTGAAATTATAAGTAAAGAAAAATCCATTAATAATATTAGTTTGGCCCGGTAACCTTTACAACAATTATGAAAAATTACTAAATCTTTAGTTAAGACTGGCGTTTGGCATTATTATGATTATTACGTTGGCAACTTAGATTCGAGGGTAGATAATGTGGAGTTTCCATTTTTACCACCCATCAAGCCTTTAGCGCAACTTTCGCTATACCTAAATACAAATATAGATAGCTCACAACCTTTTCTCATCAGAGTAGACAAAGGTTATACATTGCCATCTACCTACTACGATTCTTATTAACCCTTGTTTTCATACCTGAGTATATATTTATTGTGTTTTTTGGCATCCCTCACAGTGAATTTAGGAAAAGTGAGCTTGAATTGGATTGTCAATTCCTATCATTGCCTAGTGGGATAACAAATCACTTTAAGCTAAATTAACCTAAATTGACCGAAAGAGATATTCACAGAATAGACCGACTGGTCCTACATGAATCTATTTAAAAATAAATATTTTCAACAAGCAGCCTGTGTCTTTCTAGTCCTGTCATATAGATTTCTTTTTCTAATCCATTCACCTTCCCAACATTATAGAACCACCTAGGCGTACTCTCTTCAATTTTCATCACTACATTTTTGGCACAATTGTGACACATTGATTTGCTGGTCCAGCTGATTCTGTACCTATTAAACTTTCGTTAGGCTTCTAAAACATCTCAAAGATACATTGAAATCAATACATTATCTACAGATAAAAATATGAATGACCTAATTTCATTATTTGTAATCCATTAGCAAATTGATTCTTGTCAAAACATAACTTTTGTTGGGCTAATGTAGGAGTGTAGGTGGAAAAATCAACAGTGACTAGTTTTCCTTTATTGACAAGGAAGGTCAGACTATCTATAATCTGACCACAAATGACAAGATCATGGAAAGATCTACGTATTAATCTAGCAAAGGGGACCTGTTGCCATGACTCACCACCTTCGGTCTCCTGAAATAAAAAGCGCGTCTTTGTTCTTCGGGGAACCAGAATATGTATGTATTCCCTGTATGTATTCGATAAAATGAGGAACGGACCTACTTTAAGGAAGTGTAATACCTACTTGCTCATGATTTTTATAAACATTTCTCCACACTAGAAATATCTCTTGTATCGTGATTGCATTTACAAACATAATAGCGACTCAAAAGAACTACCTGTAGTGCAACAGCCAATAAGCCAGCAGCTACGCCAACCGCGTTCCACCTGGGAAATAGTACACACCAATTTGCCAGCAATGGTAAAAAAATAGTATGAGCATCTGAAAGCACAATAACAATTATTATAACAATGGATGCAGTTCTTCATAAGACAAGTTGTTTAAAGAACTCAAGATCTTTGCCTATCAATATCGCTCAATTATTAAGTAACTTACTCCTTAGAAATAATTGGGTGTTACTAATTTTACTAATAGCATCACCCAATTTCCTTCGTCCTTCAAAATTTTAATCATTTACTTATTCGTCAAGCCCACCTTAAATACTAACATCGATATCATTATTATGTTGTTATTGAGTCATCGTTATGTAAGTAGTCACTAGTCAAACCACTTTCCTCTTGGTCGGTTTTGACGCCATCCTAACAAAAAAACAACTTTATTTATTAAGAATTAGAGATCATCTAGCTTTCACGAGTGCACATTTCCGACTTCTTCGGTGGATTATAAAAAACAAAACTTGCATGAAAACCTTGTTCAGAAATCAGAATCAACCAAAATCGTTCCACCCGTTCCCGAGTTTAGTGCTTAGCAACACATTTAGCCCTTTTCTTGTAGAAGATATTAGAATCGAAAATAACATGAACGTTCCACAAAAAATATCGCTCAACGAGGACGTTTTGAGTATTTGCTACCCTTTTTACTATATCAAGACAATTTTCTGTGTGCGTGATTATAATATCGAAAACAATTGTGTTCAAAAGGTTTCTTACAAAGATGTCCTCTGTACTGTCTTCGGGAATTGTATTATGATCTACCTGTTGGTTTCAACTATGACATATACCGGTTTTAGCATGACGCAATACATAGTTACTTACAATATCATGTACGGCGAGTTCCTATTCCAATTCGCTACAATCTCCATGGTTAATTTGTATAATAGTTCTACCAGTGTACATTTACTGTTCACAATACATGAGATCAATCGCTCCCTTTACTGCAGCAAAGATTCTAAGAAGTTTAAGCTCATTGCTCGTGCATCAGTTTTTTCCCTCGTGTTAAGTAATTTCGCCTTTTTCGCCTACAAACTTTTCTTTGACAACCACTGGTCTTGGATGAGAGTTCTTTATGTCACTATAACGTTATTCTTAGATTTAGAGATTCTTAACATAACATTATTTATTTATATTATAACTTGTAAAACAAAGAAATGGAACGATGATGTAATAAATAATAATCTGCGGAATAATAATAACGATGTTACGATTGATATAGATTTGAACTTGAAAGATATGCATCGTGTGTTGGACCTACTTATTGAAGCTTGGAATCTGATAACGGAAACGGCTGGTTTGAAAGTAAATACAAAATACAAAGGTCGAGATAAATAAACTTTACTGTGTCTGTCTTTATTTTGCTCTTGTAGTTTGACAGTTGTGCGACGAGAGATAGGAATAATGATAAAATCGCACGTAATGTTTAAAATGTAATTGTTTTCAGTTTTCTTTTTTCTTTTATCGTCACCACTTATGCTTGATTGGTAAAGAATGCCTAAGGCATTAAGTCTGCTTTTGTACCCTTTGTTTCATAAAGTTTAAAGCTAAACCCATGACAAAGTGACGTAGTTATGGTGACTCTTGGATCTTAGATCGTAACGTTTATTTACCTCGACCTTAAATTAAATAATAATTTTGGGTTCCATATAACAAATTTTAATACCTACATAATATTCATATTTTACTTACAAGTTGCGAAATGGAGACAGCGACTGTCGCCACCTCGTGCTGGGCTCGCCTTAATAGAGGCGGTAAGTCTCCTCTTTGAGGAGTGGCTGAAGAGGCGCCACGGCGCCCTCACCTACCGCCTGACGCAGGTCCTCACCGGACACGGGTGTTTCGGGAGGTTGCTGCACCTCATCGGGCGGGAGGAGAGGTCCGGGTGTAACCATTGTGTGGATCGCCCCGAGGATACGGTGGAGCACACCGTGGCGGTGTGCCCCGCTTGGACGGAGCATCGCCGAGTTCTCGTGGCGGCCATCAGCGGCGGCGAACTCTCGCGTCCGGCCCTGGTGCAAGCCATGGTCCGGAGTGAGAGGGCATGGGATGCAGTCGCCTTCTTCTGTGAGGCAGTAATGCTAGAGAAGGAGGCGGCGGGACGGCTGAGGCAGAGGTTCTCGCGTCCCAGCCGCTGTAGACGCTCCGGACGTCGGGAGCCACGAGACGACTCCCGGCCACCGTAGATACTGGCCTGTGGACTGTGAGCAATGGGTAGCTCACCGTCCTTACGTTTCATAACGACTGGCCGTGTCGACGGCGCGTTCGTATTTCACGCGCGCCTCAAAGAGATGTCAGCACATGGAAGGGGCCACTGAGGGCCGTTGCCTGCCGGGGCTGCGGGTTGTTCGTAAGAGATACCGCGCCCCCGGAACGCAAAGGGCACAAGAAGGAACATGGGTGGGGTCTTAGTCAGTAAAAGTCTGACACTCCCTCCCGCCCCGCCCAGGGCGGAAGAAGTAATTTGATGATTTCCCACCTCCCAAAAAAAAAACAAAAAAAAAAATACCTAGAAGTTTTGCATCCTCGTCAAATGCAAGGAGCTAACTATTGTAGTGATTGTCAACAAGAATATATATTAATATTTTTGTTTTTAGTATTTGATTTTCGAATTCGAACCGGCCATCTTGCCGCTGAGTTTACGCAGGCGGTGCGATGAGCCCTCACGCACACATTGATATAGTTGCGCTATATTGTCTACCCCCATGAGAAAACGGCGAGAGGTTATGTGGGCGATTCTGAGATACTATCAAACATAAACAACAAAATCCAGCCAAGTGCGAGTCGGACTCGCGCACGAAGGGTTCTTAAAAAACGGCACAAAAATCATATCTGTTGCATCCTTAAATGTTTATTTTATTCTGTTTTTTTTAGTATTTGTTGTTATAGAGGCAACAGAAATACATCATTTGTGAAAATTTCAACTGTCTAACTATCACGGTTCATGAGATACAACCTGGTGACAGATGGACGGCCAGACAGCGGAGTTTCACTAATAGGGTTCCGTTTTACCCTTTAGGTACGGAACTCTAACAAGTAGATATTTATTAAATATTGACCAGGTGTTGTCATTTTTAACCCGCGACTCAAAAATAGGAGTGTTATAAGTTTGACGTGTCTGTATGTGTGTCTATGGCACCGTAGCTCTTAAACAGGCGAACCGATATCAATCCTGTTTTTTTAAAAAAAAGCACGTGTCCTTGCCATGGTTCTTAGATATATGTTTCATCAAAATCGGTTCAGCCGTTTCAAGGTTATCAGCACTCTTGTTAGCATTTTTATTATTTGTGTATTTCCTACCTTCTAAAATTTGATGAGGATGTAAAACTCCGCCTTGCATTGTCAATGATTATTTATTTATTTTATTGATAATATAAATAAAATAATTTATACCTATAATATTTTCAGGTGATGTTACACTTCATAACAACGTTTATGCTAAGCTTGGTATATGTGACTGTTTCAATAGTTTGGTTGAAGGGAAAATTCGTTAGTATTTACTTTTTCTTAAAACTTATTTCTATCTTTTTGAGAGAAACAAGAAAGGGACGGATACAAATAAGAGATGTTAATTTTTATATTGAGACTGCTTTAATTACTGATTCTTTTCTGATTTTGTGTAACAGTGACGTCACTTTTCTGCGATTTCGAAACAGTGAATCTATTTTACTGTTTATTGAAAATCAATCGGGTTACATAACATAACATACCATGATGCCCGAATTCCCCGAAGGGTTAGGCAGAGGTGTACCAATGTACACCCACAGTCCGTCGGTACGTTATAGGTCCCATATAATAGATGGCGAGCTTATTGCAATTAACCAGGCACAAATCCTAACTCCGAGCTGCTAATGAGAATTTCATAAAAAACCAGGTAACACTTTTTGCTCAACCTGGAAATCAAACCCAAAACCTTTAGCGTACCAGTCGCGCTTAGGACCAATAGGCTAACGAGGCAGTCAATTGGTATTTTAGGGCTAAAACGTGGTCTTGAAATTATTAGTTAATGGTATCAAGCACCCAATTACCAGTCACCATATACCAATTCTTTGTTTTGTAATTTCCAGTACGACTACGACCTCGCCATTAGCCACACCGTCGGAATATCTCTGATTTTACCAAAGATGATCACAGTTGCAACAGCACTGTCTTTAAGTTGCGAAGCATTTTACACTGAAGTAGCAAGAGCCAAAAGTAATATTATACTGAAATTATCACAAGATCGTAAGTATTAACACAACAGAATTTTTACAGACTTAATAAATAAGATAACCTATAAAAATCAAGTAATAATATAGTACCCTTATTGGTAACTACATTTTCGAGCCGTTTGGGGTGGAAACTCTCGGGCCGTGGGGTCCGTGTGCCCATAGCCTTTTTAGGGATTTATCTAAACTGTTGGTTGACACTTCCCGCGACCCAAAGGCTGGTTTTTACCTTGGCCAGAGGTTAAGCATGGCCATCCAACGCGGCAATGCCGCCAGTCTTTTGGCCACTTTTCCGGTTGACGGCGATGCGGAAGAATTTTTTGATGCCATTTAGTTTTAGTTTATTTTTTGTTTATATTAAGGATTTCTAATTTTGAGGCTGTAAATATAAATGTTACACAAGTAACAATTAAAAGGAAACCAAAACTTAATTGCATCAAAAATTACTCCGCATCGTCGACATTGGAAATGTGCCCAAATGACTAGTGGCATTGCCAAATTGCCAATTGTAATGCCTTTAGCCCGAATTAAATAGATTTTTATAATGTATATCTTTTGTTAAAAATGCCTTGCCCCACACTAAACATTTCTCCTGCATCGTGGGTACGTTTACATACATATAAACTCACATAACACAAACAGCCAGACCCGGATCTGTAGGCCATAAAGTATTGACCCCGTGCAAGAATCGAATTCGCATCACGCAGTGCTACAGACAATTGCTAAACTACAGCGTCAAATACTTCGTCAAAATTTGTATCTTTATCTCTTCATGTGCATTCTCTATGTCTCTTCTTACTCTTTAAACTTTTATTTGATTTCAGTATCATCAAAAAGAAGATGGATTAACATACAACGAGTTTTAGACACGGATCTACAAGAGATGACCGCATCTGGAGGGTTCCCTGTAGATGCTGTCTTCATGGTCCAGTTCATCAAAACTATCACTGCATATACTGTTGTGTTGCTGCAGTTTGCGTTTCTGTGATTCTTTTAAAGCACAACGTACCTAACTATCTGATAGTATTATAATAGGCTCATTAAAAAAAAACATTTATCTGTGTGTGTTTTTTTAAGTTTCTTGAACTAATTCTAGTTACAGCAAAAGCCGGATCCCATGTAATAGGAGGCGACTAACGATTGGCTGCTATGTTGCGTGTCAAGGGTTCGATCCCTGCAAGGTACAAATAGGTATTTGTATGACCTTCAGGTAGGTTTTAAAAAAAATTATCAAAAGCTTTATTTCTTATAATAATTATATTTATTTTGAGATAAAGTTGGGTGGATTGGAATGAAAAGATAATGAACGTAAGTCCTGACAGAGAATACATAATGGAAGAGAAAGACTTACTACGCAGACCTCAAATTAAAGAATGCTATGCTAGACACAAAACAGACGATCCAAGTTAAAGAAAAGCAAATTGTAGTAAAACAATAGTGTAAGTAGCCACGACATTGCAGTAGTTCAGCAGAGTCGCCGCGTCAACAGCGAATAGTCCGTACGCGCTCATCTTCTCGAAATCTTTGTGGACCACCCGAAAGATGTTCTTCCACACTTTTTTCGATGGCACTGAAATCGTTAAGAAATTGAATTAATTTTACGAACGCCATAATAAAAGGCTTCATTAAAATATCAAGTGGCAAAGAATGGTGTTTAAATATATGTCAAGTTGGTTATTGGCAAAGACCGTTATGTTTCTCAAACTTAAGGCGTTTGTTCCTCCTGATAAATAGTTCTTCAATCATGAATTCAAAAATATAGCGCTCCTAAACAAACATATTTTTTTATACATTTCAAATGCGACCCTATATACCCGACAATATACATAAAGTGTTGTTGGGCTTTTTTATTATCCATACACCATGTTCTTGGCACTCATGTGAATGCTTGTCACATTCACCTAGCAATATTTCAAGAATGCCATTCTCGAAAATGTTACAGCCCCTTTTATATTACCTTTTTATATACCTTTTATATTTTGTATTACCCGTTTCGGCGCTCACTAACATTATTACTTGGATTCTCGTTCTATTGGACTATGAGGATGTGTAATAACTCCTGCGTATTTGGCTAGTCTTCCTTGAAATTAGCTGCCGTAACCGAAAGTGGTATAGAGAATATTACTTTGTTTTTAATAATACTTACAGTCCTGAGCAACCCTCCGCACAACATTACTCCGCGCTTTTCCGAGTTCTTCATAAAATGCTTCACAAGCGAGACATAGTGCTAACTCCACAAGGAACACCTTCGATAACCATAGAAGTACTCCAATTGTGTGACTTACAATTACTTGATAATCCTCCTGAAAGTTTAAGATGATTGTATATTGTTGATCTTTCTTTATGTATGGTGCAGACCATTCAGGAGACCAATGACTTGGTGAAGGTCACGGAAATCGCAATGCAGGATGAATGACATGCACATGATAAATTGTAATAAGTTGTTATTATAATAAGTTGTTGTTGTAATTGTAATTAACATAAGTTGGTAGAGGAATAGTTCCAATGGAAGGTTTTTGAGAAAAATGCCAATTCTCGTAACTTGAAAACGTCCAAAATCTAGTAGCAATCTCATTTCAGCGACCATCAATGTCAAAATGTTTGGCTAAGATTGAATGCGATCATTGTTAAATTTACTGGAATTGCTCCTCTAGTGATAGTAATGGTCATAAAAACAAAAAAGAGAATTGAGATGAAGATTATCATCAGATCCACATTTAGTAGGTGAAGTGCAGTGGCAGAAATGAAGCTGCTAATCAAGGACCAAATTATTTAAGGACTAAAGTTAAGTATACATATGTTGTTTTGAGTAACACTTTACAGCTGTTCCAATCTAGCGAACGTCAAAATTTCAAAATGGCGGTTATGATGCATCCCCTTTTTGCACTAGTTACACTTAAGCTATGATTTTTGTCTATCTATTACTATTATTAATAATAATAAATACTTACGAAATGTGCTTTTGACCATATTATCAGAACTCCCACATACACCAAGGTCTGTACGAATGTAGTTATAAAGTGTAATAAAATCTGAAAAAAATCATAATGTAAAATAATATACCATCATACACATACCATCATACCCGTATTTCCCGAAGCGTTAGGCAGTATTGTACCACAGTTCACCGATATGTTTTAGATATGATGTAATAGGGGCAAGCCTATTGACATTAACCGGGGACAAATCCTGAATCCGAGCTGCTACTGAGAATTTTATAGAAAAACCCAATAGCACTTTTTGCTCGACCTGGGAATCGAACCCAAGACCTCTAGCATAGCAGTCGCGCTTAAGATGAGTAGGTTAACAAAGCAGTAAGATAATATTTAAGTAAATATTATCATCATTTTTCAGCCCTTAGTAACCCATATTACTTGGGGTCGGCGCAATACGTTTTCATCTTATATTCCGTCCTGTCAACCGTCAAGATATCACTGACTCCTTCTCTTTCATCATTATTATTCTTAACACAATTCATCCATTTTTTTTTGGCCATTTATATTTATAACTCCTTTGGTCACATGCATTTCATCCCTCCTCTTCACATGCCCATACCAAGACAAACGGTTCCTTTTCAATATTTCTGTCACTGGCGCTCTTTTAAATAAATAAATAATATACTTACACTTGATCCAGAAATTTTCAACGAAAGATCCCAAGCATCATAAATTAACATCATAGAATTTTGCATTTCTTCCAGTACCACTTCCCTATCAACTGCTACTTCATCATTGCCATTTCCAAAATTGATTTTCCTAATATTGTAATTCCATCGATTAGTTTTACAAGTTAGCATATGGGTGTATAGCGTGAATTGAAGTATTTCTAAGTCTAAGAGTGCAGATGTAGATACATAAACTCCTCTAAACACTGTCCATGATGGATCGTAGATTACTTTAAAAACTATGAGGATTATACAAAATAGCAACAGTATAGCATTCAAAGAATAGGCTATTGCCTTGAATTGTTTTGTATCGCGGCTACTGTGAAGAGTTTTACTAATTTCATAAAACATTTCTAGTAAACGAACTGTATCTGAGCTGTAGTACAAATTAATAGCACATACTAATGCGACATTGAAGAAATATTCCAAATATATAACGTTGTAAATACTCCAGTATGTTTTGACACTAAAGGTGGTGAACTCCATGATTGCACAGTAGAAGCCATACATTACAGAGATCATGAATACAGCAAACACGATATTTTTTATCGAAATATTTTCCACATAATTGTTATTGGCATTATATTTTCGCGTACAACAAATAGTATTGACACAGTAGAAAGGATAGAAAATACTCAAAAACTCTTTGTTCATGTACACTTTGGTAGGATGTCGCATATTGCTGAAGAACATTTTTCTCTATTTAACACGTTCCGTATTAAAAAAGTGACCATAGAAAGTAATTCCGTTAGTGTAAGTGAACTAGATAGATTGTCGTCAGTCAATTATCAATATCGGTGGTGTTTTTCCATACGATCCAATATTAAATAAGCAATTACTCTAAAACTAACTCAATTAACATAAACATTAACGTAAGTTTTAAGTTTTTTTCCACAATTTGCTAATGGATGTTATAAGTAAAGACATTGGGTACAAAATGATCCAAAGAGTATATTTTTTTGCATTGGATGGCAAACAAGCCGACGCGGACGGCCCACCTGAGATTAAGTGGTCACCGCTGCCTATAGACATCTGCAATATCACAGGCTTTGCAAAGCAAAGTTGAAATGGCTCATGTGTCTGTAATTACACCGGGATCCATACCATTTAAATCGGAACACATCAACGATGCTTTGGTGTAGAAATATGTATGGTGGTAGTACTTTCCCGGACGAGCTCCTTCACAAAGAGCTCTACTACTACTTGAGAAGCACATATTTAATTTAATTATTTATGCAAATCTTACCTACAGCAACCATTACAGATCTGCGACCCCCCAATAGGATAGAGTTGCCATATATGGCAAATTCCTAATCTATATCTTTAAAAAAATCTAAATAGGTGAGTATTAATGTTAAATTATCTAGCGAGCATTTTAATTGTTGATGCAGTTTCTTCCTATTTTCATACAATGCAGCAAACCCCGTGCAATCCATAGTTTTAAACACCCGACTCAAAAAGAAGTTTGACGTGTCTGTGTGTCTGTTTATGGCATCATAGCTCTTAAATGGGTGAACTGATTTGAATAAGGTTTTTTTTATTTAAAAGCAGGTTTCCTAGCGATGGTTTCTAGTTATATTTTATCAAAATCGGTTCAGCCGTTTCAAAGTTATCCGTTCTTTTATTAGCTGCGGTAGGGATAGTTATTCTTCTGTCGGGGGTTACTTAAAATTTTTAATTTTAATACTTGTATTATTTTGTCTTGATAAGGTTATTTTGGTATTTTTTTTTTAATTCTATTCCATTTTATGTTTTGTAAATAATAGTCAAAAGTGCGTTTTCATGGTCTTATTAAAATAAATTACTTGACCTTAACTTTGATACAGTGACAGTCTTATCGCTTATATGGATAACAGCCTATCAACCTTTGGTGAAGAACATCAAAGTAACCAGGATTATAAAAACGCAAACTGCAGCAGTACTAAAGTATAGCTAGTTACTAAAGCCATCATTTTTAACGGAAATGTAGCATCAATGTAGAACATTCCGCAGACATTCATCTTGTCGAATGTAGCTCTATGTAGACGTCGAACATTCTTGCACAACTTTCTCTCAGCATCTGTAATGGTATAATTTTTTTTTTTTGCTGGAAATATTTTTTTATAGATTCAATATTTACAGCCTTAGAATTAGATAAAAAACCTTAATATTAACAAAAAAAAGGAACTAAAACTAAATGGCATCAAAAAATTCCTCCGCATCGCCGTCAACCGGAAAAGAGTCCACAAGACTGGCGGCATTGCCACGTTGGATGGCAAAGTTTAACTGACCAAGGTAAAAGCCAGCCTTTAGGTCACGGGAAGCGTCAACCAACCGTTTAGACCAATTCCTAAAAAGGCTATGGGCACACGGACCCCAGGGCCCGAGGGTATCCACCCCAAACGGCCTTAAAAATAAAGTTTCCAATAAGAGTACTATACTTATCATTATAAGATTTAACTCTGTTTACATCTCAATATTTTTTTAATCTGTTCTGTCCTTCTCCTAGGCAAAGGCCTCACTCCACTCCTTTTATCTTTCGCGATGTCGTGCTTCCTCCTTCCAGTTCTATTGGAATCCATTTAGTTCATTCTGCGATCTACTTTGTGGTCTGCCGTAACGATGGCTCACTGTCTCAACAGCTCTGTGTTACTTAAGCCCACAGTGTGTCATACGGAAGTCATGTCCTACTCAGTCATCTATTCAAGTTGTGCAATTATTGTATACTTAGTATTATTAAAATTACCTGTACAATTGGATTTCAAAATGAGTGCGCATGTATTTTGAACTTCATTAAATACTGTGTAGAACTTCTCACTGTACAAACTCAAAATTATTTCAAATATCAAACTCTTTATCACCCAGATGTACAAAAATATAATAGAATACCATACTGCAACCTGTCGGAATATACAAAATTAATATTAATTTATAAGATTTTAAGTGAGAATTATGTCGTCATCACTGTAAGTTGTTGACCAGTTAAAATTAATATTCATAAAAAGCAATCGCTATAGAAATCCTAATGACGTTAATATGTTATAGTAAAAATAAATTTAAACTAATATATATATACATATATATAAGCAAAGAGAAATACTAATATATAAGCAAAGATTAGATTGTTTTTTCTAATGGATAAACTCAAACTCCTTAACTAGTTAAAAAAAAATCACCTATGGAAAGCTAGGTTATCAACGAGCAACATAGACTATCATAAAATAGGTATCTGTAGGAAATTCACACGGACGAAATCGCGGACAAAAGCTAGTAAAAAATAAAGTAAAATATCTCTAATACTCACGTATTTATTGTCACTACCAATAGTTATTTTCAACAAATTAAGTGTCATTTGCAATTTTATTAGAATATTAAAAAAAAACTCGAATGTGTGGTAAACGATCTAGAAAATAAACAATGTATTTCGTTTCATTAGTATTATATCTTTAGTATAAGAATCAATTTCAAAACATACTTTTTTACGGAGTTCGCACCATATACTGAAAAGTAGCCTTGCAGATGTTATAGCAATCCAGAATATTGACGTAAGCTTGAAACATTCTATTGCAACAAGTTTCATTATTAATACGGTCCAAATGTTGAGCTTGAATGTTCCATAACTCAATTTTATTACGTAAAAGCATAAGAAGTCTGTTAACGTAAACGATGTTTACATCAAAACTCATTACAGAAAAAACACACAAACAATCGTTAAGAGTAATACTAAACCTTGTGTAAGTAAAGGCGATAGTTAAAATATAAAACCCGAAAATAAAGATAACACTAAACCAATTCCTAATGATCAGGCGTTTGAACATGGTCTTTTCATTTAGAAACCGGTGGACATCTTGAATTTTCAAAACAAACGATACGTTTATTTTAGTTTGGGACACACTGAAGACATTATTAATGATGAATCCGATAGAGTACAAGAACAAGACGATGTAAGAGAAGATGTACATAAAATTCAAATATGCTCTTATAAGCTTGTTGAAATGCAATTGGAAGACGTGGATGGAGTGTATAATAATAATAGTTATTGTGCCACACATTGACATAAAGTTCGATGTCAAGCTGTTTGTATGTATGAAGTTATTCTGGATGCGATACTTCGGACAGAAGAAAATGTTCTGCATGAAGTTTAAAGGCAATAGTATTAATTGAAAGTCTTTGTCAATCATGTCTGACGCGATTGTCACACAGTAAGTGTTTCTATTCATAATCGATTTTATTCCTTTTAAAGATGTCATGTATTTATGTGATTTATTACTGATAGACTTGTACAATATTATAGACAAGTCCAAAGAATTACACGGTCAAAGAAGTCATGTGATGAAGACTACTTGAACCCAAATAAGTAATTGTCTCCAACATTGTTTTAACGTTAAAACTATTCATTAGTGGTTGATGAATTAATTGTGGGGTAACAATCCATTTAGAAAATGATGCCATTCTACTATTGGAGTTTATAATAATATTGTAAAGCCGATGAGTTTGTTTGTTTTTGTCTAAAAGTACTGGTCGTATTCTAAAAAGTACAAAAAAAATTGGGCATATTACACACGTACAAACATAAACTCACTCCTTTTCCCATGGGAATAGGCAGAAACCACAGGCATATTATACGGTGGCTGCTACGCTGCAAGTCGCGGCTTTGATTCCTATTCTTCACCCTCAAGGTCAAATTAGCCTTCTCCCGCATGTACGCATCTCTTTTGTTGTACCCAACTGGTATTCGTACGATGCGGTTTCCGGAACACGATGCAACGCTTGCATTCTTGACAGCCAATGACGTGGATTCACTTGCAAACTGAAACCTCCGGCCGTTAGCAATTTGTAGGTATATAAACTGGTATGGTGTATTTTTATACCGCAGATATGCAACAAGCATATAAAAGGAATAAGCTTATCTCTTTGGGTAATACAGACTATCAAATTAATTTGACATTGTTGCTGGCAGCCAATACTTACTCACTCAACATTCACTCACTCATGTCAAAATTTGGTCCCTGTCAAAATATTTTTCCGAAACATTTATTGATTTACAGTGATATCACTTTTTGGTGCTTACAAACCTATCTTATACAAATTACAGTACCTACCAATAAAAGCTAACCGGTAATAATAATTCAATCATACAATATTCTTTCTTATTTATTAGGCTGTAGAGTTCATTACCGTTAAGAAAATGCAACTTATGATACGAAGTAAAGCAAAGAGATGAGATTGATATTGATCATCGACATTTGCTCAAGGCGGATTGGCGATTTCAGATATACTTATTAGTTCTTTTACAGTCGTCATGTCCCAGTGGGCAAGGCGCCCGCCTCTCATGCATGAAGCTGTAGGTTCGCAACCGGGCACGGGCAAGTACCAATGTAACTTTTTTCTAATTTATATGTACTTTCTAAGTTTATGTCTGACGTCACTGACATCCATGAAGGAAAACATAGAGAGGAAACCTGGACTTATAATAATGAACATAAGTCTGAAATCGCCGATTCGCCTTGAACAAGCGTGCTGATTAATGCTCGTGCCTTCTTTGTATAAGAAGCCTTTGCCCTGCAGTGGGATAATAATAGGCTGGTATTATTTAGTTCCGATTTAATAGTTTTGACAATTTGATTATCTTTGCAGGTAAAAAATGGCAGACAAAAAGCACGATATCAATTTTGACCCCAACAAGGAAGCGTTTCAGATGCGAGCGCAGTGGGCAAAACAGGATAATTGCAAAAAACAGTGGTTTGAAAGATGGTCTTGGCTACTTGATGAAGGAAAGTAAGTCTAAGGCGATTCACACACTAGCGTCCCGCCCGGGGCGCTGTGCGGAGCGCGCGGCGACGGAGGCGCAGATCTGCCGCACCTAGCGGTGTAATCTGCTCCACCGCGCGGGGTGGCAGTGTACGACGGCCCCGCGCTCGATTTTAGATATAAATTTGTCGACGTCGAAATCCATGCCGAAAACATAAAGCATCCTATAAGCATAAAATCCCGCGGGCCCGCGCATTTGGCAGAATATGCGCGCGTGACGCCTTCCCGCGCATTGACGCGTCAGCAGTGTGTTGTCCTAGGCATGTTCACTATATAAATTGAGATACTCGTATTCCATGTTAAAATCTGCGGCCCCGAGCTACGCGTTGGGGTGCGGTGCAGTGTGATAATCGGGTAAGGGCTTTAGCGCACGTCCGACTTTTTTTAGGATCGATTATCAGTTCAATAGATCCACAGTTTCGTTGGACTTTCTTTTTGTAGGACGTGTGCGTTTGAGTCTTGGGTTCGATTCCCAGGTCGAGCAAAAAGTGTTATTGGGTTTTCTATGAAACTCTCAGTAGTTTTTTCAGTTTTTTCTTGTTCTTCTTCATAAAGGCCTACGTTTTGGAACGAGCTTCAACTTTTTGTGTACTTTGTTGACAATTCAAAAGTGCCTGTAAGTAATCTAAATGTAATATTAATGCTTAAACGATACAAGAGAAAATCCAAGTGAGAGGCAACGTTTATAAAAAAAAAGTGAGCCGTCACGGGACGCCTGGCAGATGTGAAACATGGAAATTATTTTGTGTCTATACTAATATTATAAAGCTGAAGAGTTTGTTTGTTTGTTTGGTTGAACGCGCTAATCTCAGGAACTGCTGGTTCGATTTAGAAAATTCTTTTTGTGTTGGATAGTCCATTTATTGTGGAAGGCTATGGGCTATATAACATCACGCTACGATACACGCGAGAGGAGCAGTAACTAAAGACGTAAATTAAAGCGGGTGAAAAAAACCACGCGAACGGAGTCGCTGGCAGAAGCTAGTAAGTAATATGCATAAAAGAACAGATTACGACAGGAACTAGATATGACATATTGTAAAAATAAAATATTACGATTTTTTTCTACAAAATGATGACTGTTTATTTAAAAAACATTTATTTACATTAAACACAAAAATTAAAAATTTATTCCACATTGTGACAACTCAATTCTTTTAATTGCTATCTTTCGTGGCGACGCATGCAGTGGTGACGCGTCACCACGGCATGCGTCGCCACGCCAGCAATCGGTTTTACGTGTGGCGATAGATGTTTTACAATAAAAACAAAAATATAATAATGTGTGCTTTATATTATCAAATCAATCAATTCTCAGGGACACCTTGAATGAAGCCAAGGCGATTCGAAAGGCGGCAGGAACGAGTAGGTCACTAGTCGACATGAAGGTGGAGCACCTGATATCTCTGAAACCTGTCCCTGTGACTTCCACTGGATTTATAGGATGGCTCTCTGGAAGGTTCCTTCACTTATTTTTAACCGCCAACGCAAAAACGACGGGATGTTATAAGTTTGACGTGTCTGTGTGTGTGTCTGTCTGTGGCATCGTAGCTTCCGAACGCATAAACCGGTTTTGATTTCGATTTTTTTGTTTGAAAGGTGTATTAGTCGGGAGTGTTCTTAGCTATTATATAGCGGTTTCAAAGGTATCAGCTCTTTTATTAGCTGCGGTAGAGATTCTTATTTCTCTGTCGGGGGTCGCTAAAAAATTTTAATTTTGTGTTTTTGTAATATCTTTTGATGCTAAACAAGCCGACGGCTACGGCCCAACCTGATGTTAAGTGGTCACTGCCGCGTATAGACATCTGCAATACTAGAGGCGTTGCAGAAGCGCTGTCATACCAGAGGCAAAGTTGAAATGTCTCATGTACCTGTAACTGCACCGGCACTCATACCCCTCAAACGGGAATACAGCAACGCTGCTTTGAGGCAGAAATAGGTATGGTGGTAGTACTTTCCCGGACGAGCTCCTTCACGGAGAGCTCTACTACTGCTTATCACATATTTAATCAATATTATCAGGAACAGTTTTTTATCAGTGCGTAAATTTTGACTAAATAAACTTAACCCTTCAGGAAATACAGGCGTGATGGTATTTATAAAAGTATTTTTTAAAACTCCGCACATTTTAAAATGTTGTCTTGTCGAATATATGTTGCATTTTAAATTAATGCAGCTTTCCCTACCTTCATTTACTTTATTTAATTGTCAACTGACATCGGTAAAGGAAAACATTGAGAGGAGACCTGGAAATATAATGAATATAAGTCTGAAATCGCCAATCCGCCTTGAGCAAGCGTAGTGATCAATTCCCGTGCCTTCTCTGTAGGGTGAGAAGAGGCCTTTGTCCTGCAATCGGACAATAATAGGCTGGTATTATATACTATAATCCTTTTTACAGGCGTGATTGCAATCTAGAAATTTACACATCATGGATAGGTAAAATTCCGGTGCGTCTGCCTGATCCCTGGCAGGACCCAAACTATATGGGTTCAACAAAAACTAAACATTAACTATGTGTTAATTTTGGATACCCACTTCGATAATGTAAAAAAATATTTACACTCAACCTTTTGCATATCAAAACTTGTATACTTATTACCTACTTAATATTACTTAAAGCAGGTTAACGCACATTATGTTTAGATTAGATGTATTTATTTGCTAACATTTGTACAGTCACGAGCTTAAACATTTATTATTTATTTATTTAAAGCGAATTTCTCGTGAATTAACGACTGCAGCGTTGAGATATGATCGATTACACAGTAGTTAGTTATTCGAAAAACCATTATATTTTAATCAATGCTTTGGGAGGAAATTGCTTTAAAATGTTGCTATGGTATTGATTGATGATATTATTAAAGATACTTATTTCAATGTGATGACAAAAGAACAATTTGAAATGTTTGCAATGGATCTTTATTTACATTCTTACTAGTTATTAATGCTTTTGACTGATGTTTTAGCAGTTAAAACAATTTTCGACTAACCGAGAACAATGTTTGTCAGTTAAATCAACTTTTAATCGCAAATGCGTTAGTAACCAATGATTTTCAGCCAAAACCACTTTTGAACAACCTGTTCACTCAAAAATACTTTTGCCTATTTTAATTAGTTAAATGTACTTTTGACTGGTTAAGAGTTTTGACTGCAACATAATTATACATGTTTATGCTCGACACTGTACATACGAGTATAAGATGGTACAAAAAGTGGTTCCTATACTGTCTACCTCACGGCATGCAAAGTCATAGAATTAACTTATACAATATTATTGTAAATTATAACTAATACATTTTAATAATAATAATTGTACAATTCTGTGTAACTATAGTTTTAAAGTTGTACTTGTCATTCTAACTAATAATGCCAAATCAAGTTTGTTTGTTTGTTACCTTTCCACTAAACCGATCATCTTGTAATTTTGAAAACAACAATAACTTACTTATGATTATAGAGCCACGAGTTTTTCGAATCATGATACAATTTTACCACGCGAACTAAGTCGCGGGAATTTGCTAGTTTACAACATATTGATTGTGAAATACTTTTATCACTTTAAGGGCTGATTTTTCAATAGTCAAATTTATCTGACGAATAAATATGACAGTTTGACTTAACGTCTATACAAAAGCTGTCAAACCGCCATATTTATTCCTCCGTTAAGAGGTATCTGACGATTGAAAAATCGGCCCTTAGTCTTTTAAACGTGGAATAATAATATATTTCTGATAATAATATTAGTTTAGCTTATGAATAAAGTATTTTATTTAATATTACTTAGAATTTTTTTTTGACTGCCTCGTTACCCTAGTGGCCCTAAGCTCGACTGCTACGCTAGAGGCCTTGGGTTCGATTCCTAGGTCGAGCAAAAAGTGTTATTGGGTTTTTCTTTGAAATTCTCAATAACAGCTCGGAATTTGTGCCCGGTTAATGGCAATAGGCTCGCCATCTATTACATGAGACTTATTCATACCGGCGAACTGTGGGTGTACTACATTGCCTAACCCTTCGGGGAATACAGGCGTGATGGTAATTTTTTTTGTATATAGTAGTAACCGCCTCCTTAACCTATATAGTGGTCCTGAGCGCGATTGCTACGCTAGACATCTTGGGTTCGATTCCTAAGTTGAGCAAAGTGTTATTGGGTTTGTCTATGAAATTCTCAGTAGCAGATCGGAGTTAGGATATGTGTCCGGTTAATGGCAATAGGCTCGCCTCCTATTACATGGGACCTAAATATGCCGGCGGAGTGAGGGTGTACATTGGTATTCCTCTGCCTAATCCGGGGAAGACAGGTGTGATGATACGTATGTTGTACATAGTAGTAAAATGATGGTTATTTGTGTCCATGCTGTACAATTTTATTTTTAAAAGAATGCTTATAACTTTCAATGTACAAAACTACATGCTTTCATCCCTGCGGAATAGTTATTTAGTTATTTTTTAGTTCAGTTCAACTGCCTCGTTGGCTTAGTGGTCCTAAGCGCGACTGCTACGCTAGAAGTCTTGGGTTCGATTCCCAGGTCGAGCAAAAAGTGCTATTCGGTTTTTCTATGAAATTCTCAGTAGCAGCTCGGAGTTTGGATTTGTGTCCGGTTAATGGCAATAGGCTCGCCCCCTATTACATGGGACCTAAACATACCGGCGAACTGTGGGTGTACATTGTTACACCTCTGCCTAACCCTTCGGGGAATATACGCGTGATGGTATGTGCGTGTTATTTTTCAGTTGCAGTAGTAACAGTTGCAACTAATTATTTATTTTTTATCAAGTGCCTGAATATAAACTTTTATGGTTTTGTCTTCGATAATGACGGACTCCAAAATAAACATTAACCCCCCTTTTGATAGAAAAAATAACAATATAAGTTCAATAAAATCTGTATTACAAATAAGCAAACTGTAGTAACACAACTATGTAGTTAGTGAGAAGACTCATCACACTCAATTGTAACGCAGCGTCTAAGTAGAACAGGCCACACACACGTATCTTGCTGAACGATGCTCGGTGCAAGCGCAGGACGTTCTTGCAGACCCTTTTATATTCATCTGTAAAATAATAATTATAACCTACATTGAATTTTATGAGGCAAAGTGGACAACAGCATGTTAGCAGGTGGCGTTCTGTTGCTTTTACCTACCCCCATGGGAAAATGGCGTGAGTTTATGTATGTAATATACAACAGTATTTGTAAACATGTTTATGGGTGTTAGCACACCAATCGATGCCATCGATCGATGAAGAATAGATTAGTCGACGTCGGTCGAATCGACCACACCGATTGGTCAACGCGAAAGCTTCCACACCAAACGATTAACCACGACCGATGTCGATCTATGGCATTGGTCGACGATCGATCGATTGGCGGTAGCACCCTAAAACTACAGACCGTTAGGACAAGAAATTACCTGAACAATTTGACAATAAAACCAGTGCGCATGAATCTTGAACTCTTTCAATAGATAAATAGAATGTCTCGCATTGCTTGCTTAACATCGTTAGATACGTCAAATCCTTTATTAACCAGCCTAAAACAGCGATCGCTCCCCAGAAAGAAAAATCCTGTAAAAAAAAGTGAATAAGTGTCGCGATGGCCCATTGGTTAAGATACCCGCCTCTCATGCATGAGGTTGCGGGTTCGATACCGGGCAAGTACACACGGCTATCTTTTAGAAAGGGCAACTAGATTTAATATTTTTAATTTTAACATGTAATTGACTTTTGAAAATGCCTTTTAATGGTTTTATTGTAATAAATGATTTGACATTGGCTTTGACTTTGACTACATATCAAGCTATACATTTCCAGTATAAGCTGACCTCTCATTAAATGGAAATCTTATATAATGAGAGATCCTATATAATGAGAGTAGCCGTGCGTACCTATCAATGTGACTTTTTCAATTGGGTAGATGACACCATCAAACTATAATTCCAAGACACAACTTCACAATAACAACAGTTTATTTTAGCCCTGAAAACCCGATGAATTTTTAAATATCTATAAAATTCGATTTTTATTTGCTTTGTAATCAATAAACATTATAGTAAGTGAACTATGATGTCAAAAAAGTGACGTCATAGTTTAGTATTCTCATACAAAATATATGGGAGGATCTCATTTTGACTGCTCATAAAAAGTACGTCAGTTGATGGTGGTTTCATCTACCCAAGTCTTACGTACTTTTTAAGTTTATATTGGACACCTGTGATATCGGTGAAGGGAATCGTCGTGAAGAAACCTGGATAAATCTGAAATTGTCATTTTGCCTTGAGCAAGCGTAGTGTTCCATGCCTTCTCTGTATAAGAAGAGGCCTTTGCCCTGCAGTGGGGCAGCAATAGGCTGGTATTATTATTTACTTATTTTAAAAAGTTTTTGGTTTTTTGTTTGCGGAATTACTGGTATTATCGCCCGTTTGTCTCGAGCAAGCGTAGTATCCAATAAGAACATTATGATGAACCAATTTTTCTATAGTACTTACTGTGTCTTGCAGAACCACGCCAATGCTTAGCGAATCAATTGTTACTTGTAGGTACATTAGAGCGTGAGCGAATACTTCTATAATGTAATAAAGTATCTGGAAAGTAATAAAAATAAAAAGAATTCAGCAAAACATACCATACAAAAAAAATATCACAAAGCCAAAATATAAATGAGAAAGTATTCTGAAACTGAACGGTAGCATTTATTTTCCCTCAGGAGCAACTGAACAGATTCTCAGCTAGTTTAGCAGCTGGACAAATTAGCAACTGGAAGTATAGATATACTGATAGTCGTGAAGAAATATGTTTATAAACTATAAAACATAGGTACAGTCAAACGGGGTGAATAGGGACGCAGGGGTGAATCGGAACGAAATTTTAAAAGGGATTTTTACTTTGAAATAATATAGTTTGTTACCAGCAAGGACGTTAAAATCTTAAATTGTAATTTAGTTAAAACAGAAGAGATCTCTTTGGTAACAACTATATTATTTCAAAGTAAAAATCCCTTTTAAAATTTCGTTCCGATTCACCCCTGCGTCCCTATTCACCCCGTTTGACGGTATTCAATTTAAAAAGTGTTTATACAAGGAAAGTCTATGTACCACAAACGCACGACAATAGATCCAGGATATCCTCTTGAATCTAATTGAAACTGACTTATTACAAAACTAGCAATTAAGGTTTTGCTACACATTTGTAGGTACAATCTTCTGACTTGGTGACATGTCGAAACATTGACATTTCTTTAATATATTTTGAGTTAAATATATAAGCTTTAAGCCAAATTGTAACGCAGCCATATGTAAATTTGAAGATACTTACACATTGCTGAAAACAATCTTTATGTAAGTCAAGACACTCCAATAAATCGACGTAAGCCTGAAACACTTTTCTACTATGACTTTCTCCGGCGTTGCCTTCTATTTGTTGAGAATTTAAAACGCAAATACTCCAAAGAACAAGTTCATTTTCCAACAATTTCATAATTCGAATGGCATAAATAATATTTATATCAAAAATAATCACAGCATAGCAAATAAATATACCAGCACATGGTACACCGGTCAGTTTGCAAAAAATTGTTAAAACAAATAAATGACCACCCACAGCCACGATAACAATAATCCAATTCCAAATAATGAAATTTCTTAAACTGTCTTCACGGTTCAAAATTCTGTGCACCTTTTGAAATGTAAGGACGAACTTAATAGATTTTTTAGTTTGAACTATCCCAGTTACGACATTCAATATAAATCCAAAGGCATAGTGGATAAAGTCATACATACAAGATATATACATGAAAGTAGATGGTTTTAAGTCTATATAAAAATATACAATATAGGTACAGTAAATATATAAAACAAATACTACTAGTGTCGTAAATATAGAAATGAAATTGGAAATAAAACTATTAGGAGTTATAATATTGTGATTAATGCAATATTTAGGTTGGAATATAATACGTTGCATCAGATTCAAAGATAAAAGAACCGACTGCACATCTTTATCTACCGTATTGTCCAAAATTGTTATCACACGACATTGTTGTCTCACATTTCCAAATGTCCTCATGTTTGATAGGTTAGCGTTCGTAGCTCGCTTACTCACAAATGATAAAACAATCGATTGTAAATGTTTGGACTGCGCACATCAAACGATCTAGTGATGAATTACTTTACTAAATGTTCGACAATATTACTTTACTTCCTTGATATTTTATTCAGGGCGTATATCTACCGAGCAAGGTGATTATTTGAGTAAGAAGTGCTCATTCATGGAGACACGACGCGTCGCGTCTTGCGTTTAATTCATGGCCCTAATGGCAATGTAGGTGGGATAATTCTATTAAGGGCACCGGCACCTCCATCAGTTCTTGCCTTCAGTTCGTGAACGGCTGGCCAGAACATGGCTGGAGGTGGACCACTGTGTTGCCCAATTTCTCACAGGTGACGGCAACTTTAAGAGTAAATTCTTTTCTTTCAAGCTTGGTGCTTCTCTCTTGTGTCAATGTTCCACATCTGACTGTGATTATAAACAAACTACTCATCACATCTTATGGGAGTGTAATCTTTTGCAGGATCAACAAAATATTATGTTAGACAGTATACTGGTTCCATCCGGAGTAGTTTATTATGCGGACCTCATAGAAACTAGAACAAATTTCCGTGCGTTCAAGCGTCTTTGCCATACCTATTATTGGAATCAATTGTAACAGCTCACATGAGGACCCATTAAGTTAATAATAATTACAATCCGTGGTGCTTGGCAATCTGGGATTCTCCCAGTTGTAAACATCCCCTTGTGCCTATTGGCCTAATTATGTTCTGTCTCTTGCTTGTTTGGAGGGTAGTGGAAGTTATATTTTTCCCTACTCCTCCGCTAATCTTTTCTGATTAAATTCGTTGCGGGATCCAAGACAGTTGTATCTTTTCTCCGGGACTCGTCGAGCTTCATTGCCTCCGCGCTCTTCTATCGGTGTCCACTGTTGATTCTGGCTTACAGAAGTTGCAGTGGTTGGGAATGTGTGGCGGGCTTGTCCCATTATAAATGGCCATGTATGAGAGCGTTCATGATGAAGTATTTCATTGATATATAGCGTTCTTCGCATTGTAGCAAGAAGGAGACAGCTTTCTCATGGACTAAGAATTACGTAATGTAATACGCCGTTTTTTCATAAATGATAAGTATACCATATCTTCAAAAAATATCAAAACTTTTACCCAGCACTTAAACAGGATAGATGAATATAAAATTGAAACTACAAAATACATTTAAAAAACCCATGATCACAAAAATGCAAACTGTAGCAACACCACGGTATAGTTAGTGAGAAGACTCAACACACTCAATTGTAACACAACGTCGACATAGAACATGCCACACACACGTATCTTGCTGAAAGATGCTCGGTGCAAGCGCAGGACGTTCTTGCACAGTTTTTTCTTATCATCTGTAAATTGCCAAATTAATCAATGGTGCAAGCAAAGGTAATACTTATAGTTTTTTTAAAGGAATCTTACTATAATAATAATATGACCCAATGCAGGCCAAAGGCCTCTTCTCACATAGACAAGGTACGGGCATTTATCACCATGCTTACTCAAAGCGGATTCGCGACACACTTAAATTAATTATAAATCCATGTTTTCTTACGATATTTTCCTTTACCAAAATTAGTGATGTCCAAGATAAACTTAAATATATAATTATGAATTGTGGGCACGCGCCCACAACCTCGTGAGATGAGTGCCTTAGGAACTGGACCATCACAACTACTAGAATGATACAAAAGATTTAAAAAAAATACCTGAGCAATTTGACTTTAAAATAAGTGCACAAGAATCTTGAATTCTTTGGATTTCAATGTAGAATTTCTCGCATTGTTGGCTCAATGTCATCTGCCAACACAAATCTTTTAGCATCCAACCATACATGGGTAAGGTTTTCAGGAGAGCTTCATTCTAAAACAAAGTTAACTTTTGGTGCTACGTATATGGTGCAGTGCGTCAATAGATTAAGAGCTCCAATAAAAATGGACGAAATTAGACCACAAATTATACCATTCCATTATATCATCACGCCTGTATTCACCGAAGGGTTACGCAAAGGTGCACCAATGTTCGCACCCACGGTTCGCCGGTGTGTTTTAGGTCCCATGTAATAGGGGGCGAGCCTATTGCCATTAACCGGGCACAAATCTTAACTCTGAGCTACTACTAAGAATTTCATAGATAAACCCAATAACACTTTTTACTCGACCTAGGACACCAAATTATTATTATCGACAAAAATTATGCGGTCGGGGATTCGTTACTGGCACCTGAGAATGAGAGGGAAGGTCGCCTGAAGAAGGCATAGGCGCTTTTTCTGTATGTGACAATCTCTGCCACTTAACTCCTATCGCAAGCTACGTTAAGCAATTTCGTTCAAATTTAAAATGGAAAAAATAAGTAGTCTCGGTTATCAGGTTAAGCTTAATAATAGGGGTTTTAATTTGATCTATCCATGACACATTTTGTTGTGATATTTATATGGAGTCGTGCATCTAGATCTTTTTGTATATCAATGTGTGGCGGCAAAACCTTCTATTTTAAAAAGAAAGAAAAGATTTCAATAATACTTACCAATTCATTAAATGTATTACCTATTTTGAACATCTCAAGAGTCACTTGAATATAAACCAAAGAGTGAATCAATGCTTCTGCTATGTGATAAAGTATCTGAAAAATATATTATGTTCTATAAGTGAATTTTATTATGTTTAACTACAGCTCCACAACTGGGTACAGGCAAGTACCATTGTGACTGTACATACCACCACCACGCCTGTATTCCCTGAAGGGTTAGGCAGAGGTACAACAATGTACACCCACAGTTGGCCGGTATGTTTAGGTCTCATGTAATAGGGGGCGAGCCTAATGCCATTAACCGGGCGCAAATCTTAACTCCAAGCTGCTACTGAGAATTTCATAGAAAAACCCAATAACACTTTTTGACTTCATTGTGACTTTGTCTATTTCATATGTATTTTCTAAGTTTCTTTTGGATATCACTGACATCGGTGAAGGAAATATGTTTGAGGAAATCTGGACAGAAGTCCAGGTTAATTAATATGAGTCTGATGTCGCCTTGAGCAAACGTGTAAATCTGTGATCGTGCCTCTCCTGTATGAGAATAGGCTTTTGCCCTGTAGTGGGACAAGAACGTCAAAGTCAAACCATTTTTTTAATTAGACCATTTCACAGGCAAATTTTAATTGTCAAGAATTTAAATAAAAGGTTGTAGCTAGTTACTCGCTTCAAAATGAAAGTCTCTATGGACAAAAATAGGCAAGTAGTAATAGTAAGTCAACATTTGTTTATAACAAGAGAACCAAATTTTCTTTTACAGTATGGAGTGATCTAAACCAAAGTACTTACATAGTACTGAAAACAGGCTTTGTGGATGTTGTAACATTTAAGTATATCAGCGTAAGCCTGAAACATTTTCCGGCAGTAACTGTCTTCGTTCATTTGTTCCGATTCATGAGTTTCTATAGCTTTAATATTCCATAGAATGACTTTATTTTTCAAGAAAGTAATGACTCGTACAGTATATATCATGTTGAAATCCAGAATAACAAAAGTCATGCATAAAGTAACGTACAAAGGTTCAGCGATCGATATGGTAAAAATCATAGCAACGGATATGTGACCCAAGATATAAATAATTACAAAAATCCAATTACAAATGATGATTTTTTTTAAACTGTTCCCAATATTAAGATACCTATGCACGTTTTGAAATGTTAAGACAAACTGGATAGATTTTTTGGAGTGAAATATCCCATTCATGAAATTCAGAATGAATCCGAAAGAGTAGAAGAACGTGTCAAAAAATGCGGTGAAATATATGCAGGTAGCCAGTCCATGAAAATCGTAGTGATAGTACACCATGTAACACCGGTATACGAATAAAGATATTAATAATAGTGTTCCAATGAATGAAAGCAAATAGGAGAAAGAACTATTCCGGATAATGACATTGCTATGGATACGATATTTTGGACAGAACATTATAAATTGCAATAGATTTAAAGGTAAAAGCATGGACTGTATATCTCTATCCACTGTATTATTAGAAATAATTTTCACATTATATTTTGGTCGAATACTTAAGTATGTCTTCATTTTTTATATGTTTCAAACAGTTGTAGCTCCTTGGCTTACAATTAGTACATACATTACTTTAATGAGTGATAAATAAATGAATTCCGTCTATGATCAATAATTATTATAACAGTAACAATATTCTTTACTCCAATAAATTAGAACTACCTACTATTTAGTAAAATATTGACTATTGCTATAAGTGAGATTAAAATATTTGTAAATAAAACTTAAGACTACGGGAAATAGTCATGATCGTAAAGTCATATTTTATTTAGAAATATAAAAAATCTGGATTCGTCAATCCGTTGATAGCAAGCATAGTGCAATACTCGATCCTTCTGTGTGTGAGAAGGGGTCTTTGCCCAGCATTAGGACAATAACAACCTGGTATAATATACTACTTTCCTGTTATCTGGATTTGTGTCAACTCGATTGATAGCCAAGAGCTTCTTCTCATTCTTCCTTCGTGTTCGACTTGAACACGACTGGCAAAGTGTTGGTGTGCTTCGTATAGACTACAGAATCATAAGTATGGCATGATAAATTCATTGATTAAAGTAGTTTATTATTTATTATTGATTTAAGCTTTTTAAAAACATCGTGTGTCGATACGACTATTAAAATACGTATCTGTCCAGCAAGCTACGGTTAATGGTTAATTTAAAAGATATTCTATAACCCTGGGACTTAACCACTGGTCAAGACAAAATGTATATTGGTTATTGGTAAGTATTATTTTAGACTCTTAAACTCTAGCCTTCATTTATCTTAATTTATTTTCTGTCTCTTCTGCACCAGATATCATCTCAGTTTACTTTTTACTATTTAAAATGTTATAATTTTTTTTCTTACTACGTTGTTCAACTACTCTCAGTTGCGTTATCTCAACAAAGTACCACAAGATGGGCGAGAAGTCTAACATCATCAATCAATCATATTTGAAACCATATAGCTCAATTCCTTTTACCTTTTCTCTTGTAAGTTTCCATAGTCCTTACTTCCAGTCAATAACACTAGATATTTCAATAATACTAGGATAAGTATATTGTACCAAATAAATACATAAACAAGCTCCGGGCGTCGGGAGCCGCGAGACGACTCCCGGCCACCGTAGATACTGGCCTGTGGACGGTGAGCAATGGGTAGCTCACCGTCCTTACGTTGCATAACGACAGGCCGTTTCGACGGCGCGTTCGTGTTCCACGCGCGCCTCAAAGAGATGTCAGCAAAAGGAAGGGGCCACTGAGGGCCGATGCCTGCCGGGGCTGCGGGTTGTTCGCAAGAGATACCGCGCCCCCGGAACGCAAAGGGCACAAGAAGGAACATGGGTGGGTTTTAGTCAGTAAAAGTCTGACACTCCCTCCCGCCCCGCCCAGGGCGGGAGAAGTTATTTGATGATTTCCCACCCACCAAAAAAAAAAAAAAAAAAAAAAAAAAACTTTGTTTTATGTATAAGAAAAAGGAAGGAGCAGAAGTGGAAGGAGACCTTTGTCCAAGAGTGGGATAGAACAGGCTAACAAAATACAATCTCTATAGGTTGGAAGCCTGCTTTATAGCAAACCTCAACGATTCTAAAGGCTTTGGCAGGCAAAACAACAGACAAACAAAATATATTATGTTGATGCCATAGAACCGACCTTATTAATGGCTGATGCCATCTGACTATTACTACTATTATGACCTCCAAGAGTGTTTTAAGTGCCTTCTTTATTAGCTTCGATTATTGTATCACTTGTGTAGTTGAGAGCTACCGTTGGTCTATTAACAATGAAAACCATTCGTACCAACTATCGTGTTGTTTTTAAACATAAAGTGGACAAAGATATACAGTCCATGCTTTTGCCTTTAAATGTAATGCAGTATATTATGTTCTGCCCAAAATATCGCATGGAAAACGATTTCATAATTTCAAATGGTTTGATATCGAATTGTATTTCAACAATCGCTACTCTTGCATTCATATTTTTATTTATATACCGTACATATATGCAGTGTTTCATGGATGACTGTCAAGGATGTAATACATTCCTATATCTCACCATTTATTATGATTGCATCTTCTATTCTCTTGGTGTCATCATCAATTTCGTAGTCGGAATATTTTACACCAATAAATTTGTACAATTTGTTGCAACATTTCAAAAAGTGCACAGATTTCTAAACAACGAAATCAGTTTCAAGAACTTTATCATTTGGAATTGGATTATTGTGATCGGGTTTACGTGTAGTTACAGCTCCGCTTTTACTACTTTTGCCATGCGGCAAAACTCACCTACCTACAATATACTGTATCTTAACCTTTTGGTCTTCATTGATCTTAATGTAATTTATGCCATTCGTGTCATTGACCTGTTGAAACATAAAGTTGTTCTATGGAATATGAATGCTATAAATACTCAAAACTCGGAAAATATACAGAGAAGGCCTTTTGATAGAAAAATGTTTCAAACGTACGTGGACATATTAGAGTGTTATGATATCCACAAAGAATGCTTTCAGTACTATGTAAGTATTTCTACCTATCTTTCAGTTCATCTATTTGACAGCAACTAATTATTCCTTCGGTGAAGGAAACCTGGACTTCCATTGAATCTAAGTATGATATCGCCGATCCGCCGTGAGCAACTGTCTAAGAGGCCTTTGCTCTGCGGTGGGATAATAATAGAAATGAAATAAATAGAAAATAAAAAAATAAGAGAAAAGTGTGTTGACTTAACATTGATACGGTGATACCACAATATACATATGAACGCGAAAATTTGTGAGAATGTATGTATGGATGGTCGTTCGTCCTTTAAAGGGCTGAACAGAATTAGCTGGAATTTGGTACACATATAAATATTAATCTAGTGTAATATAATACAAATTATTCGTAAAGGTCGGGTGAGCAGTACTCGTAACCGGAGTGCTTGTATGAACAGATGTATGAACGTGGACGAGGCGAAAGAAGTATGTATGGATCGTGGCGTTCTGTGGTTTCTACCTACTCCCATGGGAAAAAGGCGTGAATATATGTATGTATGTATGTAAATTATTCGTCTCGTTTTTGTGTACCTGTGGCATACTTTAGGACTTTGGCTTAATTTTGACGTCTACACTGACGAAGTTGGCGGCAGAAGCTTTCAACACAGTGAAATTACTACTACCTTCTAAGTATATATTTTTTAATATTTTATATTCAGCTTCATTGTTTTCACATATAGAAGCAACAAGAATATTGTGACCAAGATTTTGTAAAAACCAAATTGAAAGAAAAGTGTGTCCATGGAGTTACTTACTTGTTCTTCTTCATTAGAGACCTACGCATTGGAACGAGTAACAGCTTCAACTTTTAACTTTAACTTCTTGACAATTCAAAAGTGCCTTTAAATGGTCTAACAGAAATAAATGCTTTGACTTTGAGTATTTCATCTCTTTTCAGATAGTTTACCACATCATAGAAGCATTAATACACTCTCTGGTTTACCTTCAAGTGTCACTTGAAATATTAAAATGGGGATTTATGGCTGGTGTTGTAGTAAGTAATATTTTAATTTTACTTTTGTTGTTAATTTCTGTACACAAGGTGCTGTTTTGCATTCTCTTTCATATCATTCTTCACACAATCCAACCATCTTGACTATGGCCTCACTCTTCCTCTCAATCCATCCACATTTATATTCATAACTCTTTTGGTCACATGTGTTTCATTCCTCTCTTTACATACTAAGACAAACTGTCCCTTTTAAAAGGCTATCTGAGTACGGGACACCGTAAAACACACATTTTTTGTCGCATAGTCTAGTGTATTGGTTCATATTACAGGCTTGAAAAATTATGTGTATTGTCAAGGGTTCAAAGAAAAGACTTAACTATAAATATTTAATGAAATTATAACAGTATCATGGTAAAAAAATCGTAAAAGAGAGCATACAAAATTGTTTGTTCACATGGATCTCAGAATTTTGAGCGTAAAGTATATAATTTTATGTAATAACATTATATGGAATTTCATGAACTAAAGACATACCTATAAATTATTCCACTGAGCCGTGTATTTTTTCACGATTTAAAGAAAACTTCAAAATTACTGTTATTTTTGTGGTTATCCGATTTAACTAACATCAAACGTATCGTTATTTTGAACCTTATTTGTGGCCGCGATGCGTTATTGTCTATTACCTAAACATATGCTTACGAGAGAGCCTTAACTTTCCTGCCACTGATGCTACTTTCAAACCTCCTTTTATATACTAATTCTTGATTTTATCCATTACCGTCACTCCACACGTCCACCTCAACATTCTCATCTCCGCTATAAGCAATCTTTTTTCATCCGTCTTCTTTACGGCCCAACATTGCTCTCTTTAAGCTTACTTCACTAAAATTACGGGAAAGAGATTTTTACAGAATAGACCTGCAGTTTTGGTTTGGTAAAAGATTTAAGTAATCTATCGAATTATGTCAGCCGGGATTGGTTGATTGTAGTTCTAAAAGCTGAGTTTGTTTTAGCAGGAAGCAGCTTTGCTATCCCTGCCTATGTTATGTTGGATGATAAAAGATATGGGTTGGCAGCAAATATTAAGCATACAATACGAGAAATTTTACTTAGCCATGCAAAGTATTCCAGATTCTTGTACACTCATTTTGAAATCAAATTGCTCAGGTATTTTTTTTTTTGTACTGACTTATTTATACCCACCAGCCTATTATTGTTCCACTTTAAGGCAAAACCCCTGTTCTCATACAGAGAAGACCTACTACGAGATGAACCCACTCAGTTACAATTGTGTTTAATAATTTTTCTTTCACTCTTCCCTATGCGGCAGACGACCTAACCAAGACCGAAGGAAAACGCTGGATGCAGGCCGCCTCCAATTGATCCTTTTGAAAATCTATGGGGGAGGCCTAAATCCAGCAGTTGACATCCTTCGGCTAATATGATGATGATGATGATGATTTGCGTTGCCTTCTCTGGCCAATCTTCCATAAACATTTCTAAGTCATGAGCAGAAGGCATGACAGGCGTAGGCTGTTTAAAAAAAAAATGTTTTCTACCGTGAATTAATTTACAAAGTATGGACCCCGTATGTAACAGTAACGTCCCTTACCAATCAAACTTAGAAGATATGCAATCAGAAGGCATTCTGCTAATTAAAAACGTTTAAAATCTAGTCACAATTTAATCTCAGTAACAATCGACGTCAGAAAATGTATGTAAAAAGATTTTTTTTAGATTAAGATTAGATTGCGAACGTTCCTAAGAGTTTGTACAACTTCTAAAATGCTTTTGTACTCTTTGACAGATGAGGAGAGAAAACTCTGCAAGAACGTGCTGCGCTTGCACCGAGTATCGTTCAGCAAGATACGTGTGTGTGGCCTGTTCTACTTAGATGCTGCGTTACAATTGAGTCTGATGAGTCTTCTTATTAATTACGCTGTTGTGTTGCTACAGTTTGCATTTTCGAAATTTGATACTCTTGATGAATGATCTACATACAAGTTTCTACGGACCCGCAAAATCAAAAACAAAATGTTTATTAGCTAGAACACTGTACGTAAGGTGTTACAGTTAATTTTGTTTCGACGTATTCTGTTATACAGGGCGAGAAAATATTTGTAGTAGTATTCAGTAGTAGTAGAGCTCTTTGAGAAAGAGCTCGTTTGGACAAGTACTACTACCATACATATTTCTGCCGCAAAGCAGCGTTGCTGTGTTTCAGTTTAAAGGGTATGGGTGCCGGTGAAATTACAAGCACATAAGACATTTCAATTTCGTCTTAGAGATGGCAACGCATTTGCAAGGCCTTTGGTATTGCAGATGTGTCTATAGACATTTGTAATACCAAAGGCCTTGCAAATGCGTGTGCCGTGTGCCATCACCACTGACCATCATATGGCCCGTTGGCTTGTTTGCCATCCAATGACACACTCACACGATATTCACTTTTCTTTGTCCGTACATCATGTGGACTTCACTATGTTTATATCTATTTCTATGATTACTTTATCTAAGTGCATTGTCTATACATACCTACAAATAAATAAAATAAAAATGTCTGTTTGTAATTTTTTAAATAACATCTTTTTATTAAATGCATAATTATGAATGTTTACGCGGTAATTTGTCTATCTCTCTATTTGTTTATTCCGGCTAATCCACGAAACAGCTAAACCGATGTTGATGGGACTTTCACTGGCAGATGGCTGATATTATAATATTAAGAGTAGCTTATTCTTTCAATCATAAAACTTACTTAAATAATAATTAGACTACAAACTTCGAGTATATACAGTTAATATAAACTAACTGCTTTGGTAGCCTAGTGGTCCTAGGTGCGACTGCTACGCTAGAGGTCTTGGGTTCGATTCCCAGGTCGAGCAAAGTGTTATTGGGTTTTTCTATGAAAATCTCAGTAGCAGCTCGGAGTTAGGATTTGTGCCCGGTTAATAGCAATAGGCTTGCCCCCTATTACATGGAACCTAAAGATACCGGCGAACTGTTGGTGTACATTGGTACACCTCTGTCTAACCCTTCGGGGAATACAGGCATGATGGTATGTTTATGAGTTCGTGTGTTCATAATAAACTAAAAGGAAGCACATAGGACATCAACAAACTCATCCGCATCTGTACATACTCGTAGTTTGTAGTCTAATTATTATTTAAGTAAGTTTTATGATTGAAATTAACTAGCTTCGACTTTAAATTATAACTTCTTGGCAAATTAAAAGGAAATATAATACTTTTATTTAAAGAAAAAAAATATTATGTACTAAACAAATAAAAACTCTGCAAAAAATCGACATTAACACGGACGAGGTCGCAGATATAAGCTAGTAATTAATAATCAAATTAATCTTTAATGACATCCATCCATTCTACTAACAAATATACCCTTTCAATTAGATTGAAATCAACCTTGAGTTTTATTAAAACAATACTTTATGACAAGTACAAATGAAATGTATTCGCATTAAGACGGTTCAGTCAACACGGCTCAGTCGAATTGGAAAGTGTATTCAAAATGACAAGAAAATCCCGTATTATAACCCTTAACGACAATGTTTTAGATAACAAGTTTCTAAATATTTTCCTTCCTTTTCAGTGTATGCAGCACATGTTTTTCATATCAAGTTTCTCCGTTAAGCATAATCGTATTAATCCTCATAATGTTTCTTACTATATCGTATCTCTCATTGGGACTTCCATATTTATTATCTTCCATTCCGTAACGTATCTAAATGTTGAATATTTTGGGCTCTATAGCGCCTTTCTTCAAAGTTTTAGTAGGTTTAACCGTCTAATGCTGCTGATTTCTTTTTTCATCTTTTATTGTATTAACATTCTCCAAAGAGAAGATAATGTTCAAATGATTTTGAAGATGCAAAAGGCTTTTACAGTCATCAGTTATGAAAACTACAAGATGTTTACTATCTGGAATTGGATCAGTGTGACGCGCCAATTTATCATGTTCTTCATCTTGGCCTCAATGTTGTCCAATTTGCGCAACGCATTTTTCTTCTATACATTGATTTATTTTGACGTGAAAACTACTTTTGGTATCCGTGTTATCTCCTTAATAAGAGATGGAATGAGAACATGGATTGCTGATGTGAAGCACTTTAGTAAACTCTGTTTGGAAGAAGAAAAATATGAAAGTAACTTCAATGAATTGTATGAAGCGTACGCAGATCTATTGGAAGCGTTCGACTTCTTCAAGAGAATATTTCAGTTTTCGGTAAGAGATTGTGCAATTTAAAGAGTGACAGTGGTCAAGAATATGTAGGAGTTGGTCCATGAACCGTCAAGAATGAATCGTACCTACCAAACGAAAGTGTAGCAGTTTTCAAAGATGCAGAAGGGCATTAACATTTATCCGAGAGATTTCAAGTAATTATAAATTATTATAAAGTTATCAAGAACACTTGTTTTGAATTGTATAAACTCCAATTCTGGTGGGCTATACTAGATATAATAAACAAATAGAACAACATAATTATTCGAGAGTATAGCAAAGTAAAACGAAAATAACTTCTAACGCTAAAATATGCTTAAAAATATACTCGAAATCTCTCGGATAGATTTTGTTGTAGTACTGCAGACTACATTGTACCCTTTCGTTCCTCATGATTTAACCTTGACAGCGTTTAGACCATATTTGCCTACTGTTATTTCAGCCATGCTAAAATGACGTTGTTCTTTCGACCCTGGGACCTCAGTTTATACTAATTTAGTTGTATGTTTGCAGATTTTGTTTCAGGTAGTGGACACATTTTTCCATTCTCTGCTATTCCTTCAAATAACAATAGAATATGAAAAATATTGTGCTATTAACTATTGCTCGGTAAGATATAATCCATGCTAATATTCTAAATGCAAAAGTTACTCTGTTTGTCTGTCACGCTGTCACTACTAAACAATAGATCAGATTTTGATGAAATTTGGTAAGTGGGAAGTTTGACCGTTTATTCTGCAATTTGTCTGTGTCCGCGATAACCGACGTTTATGTGGATGAAGGCACTGGCAAAGGCTAGTGACATTTCACATCTGTCAACAATATAAACATACAGATAAGACAACGTAGGCTTGGTAATAGAGTTCTAACATTTGGGCATAGAACCCTATATTATTTAACCGTATTAGATAGATATTTAATTTTTTTACAGAGCTTGTATTATAAAGTTGAGAAGTTAAGGGGATACAAGAAACAGGTTTTTTTATCATATAGTGTTAAATATTGCGGTACCCTTCATGTGTAACTCGCAATTGGTCGGTTTTATTATTATAAAATCCGACTTTTCACACTTTCTCTAATAGTTTTTCTAATAGTTTTGTTTTATTAACAGATTAACATTATACCGTTACAAATGGTTTCTGGCTTTTGGGTACTGAACAATTTGGTTCTGATAAGCATGTTCAGTGCTCATTGCGAGAAGTTCTACGTGACTGTATGTGAAGCAAACACTGTCTGCAGTCTGTTGTTAAACTCTGCACAGAACACGGGTAAGACAGAAAATAACCCGACAGGAACAGACGAAGATGCTCTCATCCATTACCATCATTATCATCTTCATGCCAGCTGAACGACGTCCACTGCTGGACATAGGACCCTAGAACATGTTTATCGAATAAGTAGTTTAGGAGTTACGAGGAAACAAATGAACACATCTACGTACCTACATACATACAGAAAGCCGTTACTTCTCTGTTCCAGTGGTAATCCAGATGGTTTGTAAGAACGTTCAGCGGCTGAACCGCGCAGCCTTCAACAAGATGACTGCTTGTCGAATGTTCACGATCGATGGACGTCTACCTCAGGAGTTTGGCTACTTGGTGCTAGAGTACCTATTGATAATATTGCAGTTTGCCCTTTTGCGTTAGGCCAGATAGAACGAATGGTTATTGCTCATTACAATAGCACAGCCCGGCCGAAATTGCTTATAAAAATCTAATCATTAGTTACAAGCACGCCGCCCGCAAGCCGTCACTTTTTTAAAGACTTAAAAAAGAGAAGTTTCTCAATACGTTTGTATTTTTTTTCTTTTAATGTTTATTAAACTATACTGTTTATATAACTTTGTCATTTATCAAACGATATTAAAAATTTTAAGTTTATTTGAAAAGATATACCGATTAACCGGGCACAAATCCTAACTCCGAGCTGCTATTGAGAATTTCACAAAAATATCCAATACCACTTTTTGCTCAACCTGGAAATCCAACCCCTAGCGTCCCTAGCATCCTCTAGCGTAACAGTCGCGCTTAGGACTGTCGCACTAAGCTAACGAGGGAGTTAAAAAATAAAAAGTCGTGTCAAAGTCAAAGTATAATACCGTGAGAAACCGCAGGGCAATGATAGTTTTATAAATACAGTTCAATTATCGTTACCTAAAAAGTGACAATACAGTCTTTGTTTCATCACATTTATGAGTAGTGACAAAGTAAACGACGTTCTATATATTTGATTAAAATTAATACTAACAATATTGTACTCATACTTCAAATAAACAGAAGGACTGGATACCCTTAGTACCCCAATACGTGCGTTTGTTAACAAGAATTTAAACATGAAGACGCAGTTCAACATTAACCCTATCATTCACAATTTCTTGGACAGTAGTTTCAAAAACATGCTGTTTCCCTTCCGATGTCTACAGCACATACTGTTCCTGTCCAGGTTCTCCATTGAGTACAACTGTATCAGACCTCATCGTGTTCCTTACTACATCTTCTCCCTCATTGGTACTTTTGGGTTTATCATTTTTCATCTGCAAAACTTAATAGCAAAAGAATTTGAAGGAGTGACCAATGATTTTCTCGTCGTCTTTATAAAAGTCAATGTGCTCTTTTTGGTCTTTCCTTTCATCACGTTCTATATTCTTAACATCACCCAAAGGAAGGATCATGTTCATGTCATTTTGAAGATTCAAAAGGTTTTTAGATTGATCAATTTTAAGAACTACAAGAAGTCAACTAAGCGTAACTGGTACGGGGTCCTGCGACATTTTATTTTCTTTATAATCGGTGTCTCAATAACTCAGAATTTAAAACTAGCAATTTATTTTTATTCTTCGGTTTATGTTGATGTGAATTTGACTTATGGTGTTTCTATAATTTTTTTGATGAGAGATGGAATTATTACGTGGATCTCTGAAGTTGAGTACTATAGTACACTCAGTTTGGAGGTGGAAGAAGAAAAATTTGACGATAAATTTAAAAAGCTATTCGATGCTTATTGCACTTTGATGGACGCGTTTAATATTTTCAAGAAATTATTTATGTTTTCGGTAAGAATGTCGTTTTTGTGGTGTGTGATTTAAATAAAACGTGATGATTGACCATTTCTAAAATAATATCCCCGCAATTTCTCAATAATTTAATGAATTACCTACGTTAAATGTCCAAAATCACTTGGAAAAATCAGAGACCTTGGCGTGATTTGGTTAGTTTTGGCAGAACGAAACCCACAGTAATTTCTAATGTAATTAATTTTCAGGCTTTATATCAAGCTTTAAATACATTTGTCCTCAGTCTACTTTACCTGCAAACAATTATAGAACTATCGAAATCAGGTGAAACTCATTATGGCATGGTAAGCATTCTAATGATATAAGATTGATAGCTGTACTCCGCGATTTATCCCCTTAAAAAGACGAAGAAGCTGCAGCCCCCGTCAGTAGCAACCTGCTCCACTCGGGAGCGTGATGTTAAATAGCCCTTAGTAATAACCTTTCTCGATAAATGGGTTATAATAAACGCAAAATTTAATTTAAAGAATTTTTTTATTTCTGTCCTATAGTTCCTGAGGTAAGCTTTATAATATATAGTCAGGAAATCTATGGGGGAGGCCTATGTCCAGCAGTGGATGTCCTATGGCTGATATTATGATGGTGATAGGCTGCTGGATCGAGTGCTTGATTCCAAAGACAGGATTTCAAGACATGACCTACATTGTTAAGAGGTTCCTTTCTCTGGAGCCCTGACCACTAGAAGCTTGGACCCTTTTTCTGATACCGGGCCACTATATTTTTTAATTTCTAACCATTTTTATTTTTATATTAATATTTAAAAATATAATTTATGTGATGACTAATTGATATCTAAAATAAAAAATGATAAGCTGCAGAAATAGATGGCTCTCTAAATTCAAAATTAAAACCTAACTGTGAATATTATAAGCCCTTGAAAACTATCGCATAGCATATTTTTGTGAAAACTACTTACATTACTTGAAAATAGGTATTAAAATTCTTTAACTTTAATTTGCAGTACGACATCGACACATTTGTGATGGTGACGATCCTTTGGGTGCTGAAGAACGTTATTTTCGTCAGTGTATTTAGTAGAGTGTGTGAGAAGTTCTACGTTTCTGTCTATGAGGCAGACGCTGCCTGCAGTAGGTGGCTGAGAAGTCTGCAGAGTACTGGTAAGGACATCGCCTAGGAACGTCGGTGTCATCGTCTGCTTAGCCTTTGACAACTATATTGGGGTCGGCTTCTAGTCTAACTGAATGCAGCAGAATACCCATGTTTAATATGGAGCGACTGCCTATCTGACCTCCACAACCCAGTTACTAGGCAACTCGATACTCCTTGGTTAGACTAGTTGTCAAACTTCCAGGCTTCGGACTATCCGTAACGACTAACAACGAACGTCGATGAATTGCTTATTTTTTTAATCTAGTCTATGATGGTCCACTGCTAAGCACAGACCTTCCTATGTCCTTCCAAGTATTCTTTTCTTACGCCACCTCGAACAATTGAGTAGATGGATACCATTAAACAATAATTCCAAGAGACAACTTCACAAAATGCCTCGGTAACCTAGTGGTCCTGAGCGCGACTGCTACGCTAGAGGTCTTGGGTTCGATTCCCAGGTCGAGCAAAGTGTTATTGGGTTTTTCTAAGAAATTCTCAGTAGCAACTCGGAGTTAGGATTTGTTCCCGATTAATGGCAATAGGCTCGCCCCCTATTACATGAGACCTAAACATACCGGCGAACTGTGGGTGTACATTGGTACACCTCTGCCAAACCTCTAATCTAAAATTACATTTTTCGTTGCTTAGAAATCAATAAATAGTTAGTGAATTGAGATGTCAAAAAAGTGACGTCATAATTTAGTATTGTCCTACAAAATCTATGGGGGAATCGCGTTTTGACAGCTCATGAAAAGTACGTCAATGATTAGTGGTGTCATCTACCCAATTGTAAAACTTTTACACGCTACATTAATTACACATCACATAGCCGATAATTACATATACTGTTCATAAAACTAAGTACCTATCAAACAAAAAAAATTAAATCAAAATCGGTTCATGGGTTCGGAAGCTACGATGCCACAGCAAACACACATACACGTCAAACTTATAACCTCCCGTCGTTTTTGCGTTGGGGGTTAAAGAATAACAGCAAGCAAAAACGAGCAATGCATACTCGAAACATGTATGTATGTGTACGACATTTCTTTTTCTCTGTTATAGTGGAAGCCAAGAAACTTTGTAAGAACGTGCAGCGACTGAACCGTGCAGTCTTCCACAAGATGACTGCTTGTCGGATGTTCACCATCGATGGACGTCTGCCTCATGCGTTTAATAGTCTGGTGGCGGAGTACACGGCTGTGATATCACAGTTCGCTATTTTATCATGGAAAAGAAAATTAAATAACGCATGGCCTTGAACCCTAAAATAAAACCATTGACCTAAACAAATTTTTTTTTTGTCTCATTGATGTCCACCGTGAACATAAAATAGCCAATTTTTTTTTGATAGGATGTTCTTTTGTGGCATATATTACATAAGTGTTTGCGCAAACACAGGTACTCTCATTTTCCCTAACTCTCATGATCCGATGGGACGGCAGTCTGGCTCGACCGAGAAGAAATCAGGCTCAGGATCAACTACTTTGCAACGTGCTTTCCGAGGCAAGGTGTCACACCTCCAAGTTCCAAACTCCGGGCTGCTACTAAGAAATTCTTAACAAAAAAACTTATCGCCCGACTTGGGAATCGAACTCAGGACCTGATGCTCAACAGTCTCGAAAGAGATCAACGAAGTAGTTTCTCTAATCAATACATGTGCTTGTCGTCCCTAAATAAATGATAACATTTTACTTGATTAAAACAAATAACTATTTAAGAATTAATATATTTATTAATCGTATAATAGTCCGTTCATTCCTAAGTACTCTACTACGAACTCATTTAGTACTTTGGGAGTAAGCCATGAAGACACAAATTCATATAAAGCCTATTACTGATAATTATTTGGACAAATGTTTCCAAAACTGTCTACTTCCATTCCGGTGTTTTCAGCACATAGTATTCTTTTCATGTTTCTCAATTGAGTATAACTGTGTCAGACCTCATCGTACACCGTATTACGTATTCTCCTTACTTGGTACTCTTGGATTCATACTACTTCATGTCCACATCCATCTCTCGCAGGATTTTCATGACGTTGTCAATCCATTTATCACTTTCTTTCTTAGGCTCAATATCATTATGATGGTACTTCCTTACGTTTGCTTTTACACTCTCAACATATTCCTGAGAAAAGACCACGTAAGAATGATTCTAAAGATCCAAAAAGCTTTTAGACTACTCAATTATAAGCAATACAAAAAGTCTACCATCAGAAACTGGTGTGGGATTTTGTGGCATTGCCTGGAGTATGTTTGTAGTAATATAATAGCTCTCGACTTGTTAGTAGCAGTATATTTTTATTCCCTACTTTACTTTGATATAAATTTGACTTATGGCATTGCAATGATTGCTTTAATAAGAGAGGGAATAATTTCATGGGTCTCTGAAGTCGAGTACTATAGTGAATTGTACGAGCTTGAAGAAGATAAATATAATGATGAATTGAAAAAGCTCTACCAGGCATACATAAATTTAATGGAAGCGTTTGATATTTTCAAGAAAATATTAAAATTTTCGGTAAGCGAGTCGTTTTTGGAACGTATGTTTGAAATACAATGAAGCCTCGAATGACAATAATGTACCATTGTAGTTACTTTGTAACGTAACATGTTGTTTGTTTTCAGACTTTATTTCAAGCATTGGACACATTTTTTCATACCCTACTGTACCTACAAACAATTTTAGAAGCAATAACATCAAACGAAACACGATATGGCTCGGTAAGTACAGTACAAATAATTTAGGGAGAAATGTAATGCATTAATTAACATAAGGATGAATATAATCGTTGTTAACTGCCTCGTTGGCTTAGTGGTCCTAAGCGTGACTGCTACGCTAGAGGTCTTGGGTTCGATTCCCAGGTCGAGCAAAAAGTGTTATTGAGATTTTCTATAAAATTCTCAGTAGCAGCTTGGAGTTAGGATTTGTGCCCGGTTAATGGCAATAGACTCGCCCCCTATTACATGGGACCTAAACATACCGGCGAACTGTGGGTGTACACTGTTATACCTCTGCCTAACCCTTCGGGGAATACAGGCGTGATGGTATGGTATGGTATAATCGTTGATGAAAGGAGAGGAACTGAGACATACCTAAAGAGAGATGGATGATGCTTCACGATATTCACATTATTATACAAAAAAGCGACCCACGATGGTCGGACAATCCTCCCTTTCAATAGAGGATTCAAGACAGTTGAATCGTTCCTCTGGAACTTGTCGAGCTTTATTGCCTCGGCGTTTTTCTAGTAGTCGCCACTGTATGTTATTCTCCCGTGAAGAGTGCTGGAGGTCTGTCAAAGAATTTAGATGATATCACGATCTCTCGTTTTTTCTTCGTTCTAGTATATTAATGGTTATTGTGAAAACAATAAAGTCGGTTATTGCGTATCAACTTTAATTTTCTATTCTGATTTGCAGCGCAATTTGGAATCATTTGAGAAAGTCACAATCATTTGGGCGATTAAAAATGTTCTCTTCGTCTCTATTCTAAGTACTTATTGCGAAAGGTTTTACATGTCTGTCACTGAAGCAGATGCAGCTTGCTGTAAGTTGTTGAAGTGTCTGCAAAATATTGGTAAGTCTAGACCTTCTAACTTGACGTTCATATTTTCGACCTGGTTCTTTTTCCCAAGGTCAAATTCAGATCATTTATTTCAATAAGGCCATTAATAGGCACTTTGAACGTAATATACAAGAAAAATAATTGAATCTCATTGTCCTTTCCAAAAAGTAGTTCCGGACTTAATTTTTGAAAGTCTATATTTTACAATATTAGTATACCAGTAAGTTCCAGTGCCAGTAAGTTCTACTATGTCAGCAGTACTTGGACATCACTGACATCGGTGAAAGAAAACATCGTGAGATAACCTAGACTGAAAATGAAAATAAGTCTGAAATTACTAATCCGCCTTGAGCAAGCGTGGTGATCAATACTCGTACCTTTTATAATTTCTTTCTCCTTTTATAAATTAATAGGCTTTTTTTACCGATGGGAAATCATCCAATGACTTCTACCGCCCTGGGCGAGTCGGGAGGGAGTGTCAGACTTTTACTGACTAAAACCATCCATGTTCCTTCCTGTGCCCTTTGCGTTACGGGGGCGCGGTATCTCTTTCGAACAACCCGTAGCCCCGGCAGGCATGACCCTGAGTGGCCCCTTCTGATGCTTACTGACATCTCTTTGAGGCGCGCGTGGAACACGAACGCGCCGTCGACACGGTCTGTCGTCAAGTGACGTAAGGACGGTGAGCTACCCATTGCTCACCGTCCACAGACCCGCGTCTACGGTGGCCGGGAGTCGTCTCGCGGCTCCCAACGCCCGGAGCGTCTACCGCGGCGGCTGGGACGAGAGAATCTCTGCCTCTCCCGTCCCGCCACCTCCTTCTCTAGCATCACTGCTTCGCAGAAGGAGGTGCCTGCATCCCATTCCCTCTCGCTCCGGACCATGGCTTAAACCAGGGCCGGACGCGAGAGTTCGCCGCCGCCGATTGTCGCCACGAGGACCCCGAGGTGCTCCGCCCAACAACACAACACAACATACCATCACGCCTATATTCCCCGATGGGTTAGGCGGAGGTGTTACAATATACACCCACACTTCGCCGGTATGTTTAGGTCCCATGTAATAGGGGGCGAGCCTATTCCTCCGCCCATGCGGGGTAAACCGCCACGGTATGCTCCACCGTGTCCTCAGGGTGGTCCTCGCAGTGGTGACACCCGGGCGTGACAATAATAGGCTAAAGTACTGAATTATTATTTTAATCAAATTCCCATTACAACACTGGAGGAGCCTTTGGCTTTTCTACATTTAGAATCTTGTTTTACGATTTTTTTCTGTTTCTGTTACAGTTGAAGCTAAGAAGCTTTGTAAGAACGTGAGGCGACTGAACCGTGCAGCCTTTCATAAGATGACTGCTTGTCGAATCTTCACAATTGATGGAAGACTACCTAAGAAGTTTAATAGTTTGATAGTGGAGTACACTGTTGTACTATTGCAGCTTGCCGTCCCATCATGGATCAATAAAAATAATCGTAATTGAAATGAAAAAAAGTTTAAATGTGTTGAGTAAAATTCGCCTTCAGTAAATTTAGGTAAAGTGAGGCTTGAGGTGAGCTGTGAATCCATAACATCAGGTGGGATACCACCCTACCTCAAGCTTACTACATCTAAATTGATTAAGGGAAAAGACCGTCTGGATCATGAAAATACGAGCAACTATCTGGGGAGATCTCTTAACGCTGCAGTGACGATCTAAATACTTTTAAATGTATTTAATGATTCATAGTGCAAATAAAATTAATAGTAAATAAAACTCTCAAGTATTTAGTGGACACTGTATATTTTATTCTTTATACATAATAAAGTAGCTTTTCACAAAAGAGCGAACTGCAACAGTACAATGAAGTAATTACTGATGAGGCCTATCAAACACACCGGTAGAGCAGCGTCCACATAGAACAGGCCACACGCAGTCATCCTAGTGCACGTACGGTTTGTCTGGAACACTTTCTTGCAAAGATGTTTTTGGTTCTCTGCAAAGACAAACACAGAATATTATAACTAGATATTATTTTCTTTGGTTAATTGACTGCCTGACTTGATTGACTGACTTAACGTGTGAATTTGGTAGTCCTCATCAAGTCGGCCAAGTGTTTCTCCATCAGATTTTTCTCAGTAGCAGCCCTGAGTATATTCTCAAGGTTGTTGGCAATATCCTCAATCCCATATCATATTCATATCTTATGGCATTGTACTCTTTGGAAACATGATCTGTATACGCCAAAATGGAACCCCGTCCAATGTGAGCGCCGTGCACTGCGGACCCACGCATGTAAACACGTCACGCGTGACTAGCCCTCCATTTTATAACGGTGCTTAATAATTATTTGTAACACTCAATTAATGGTTATTATACCAAGTTGACTATTTGGTGGTGTTTATTTAGTGGCTCACACCACATCCATAGTCATCCATAATAATAATATTGTTGGTTGGTGTTCCATTTCATCATAAAGCTGTCTAAGGGGCCCCTGCGAGTTAGTTACGGCTCCTCGTACACTTTTCAAAGGTCCGGGGCCCTAGGGTCCCGAGTTACATAGAGTGAAAAAAAGAAAATTATGATGTTAAATCATGTAATTTTTTTTGTTTTAAACTTGCACTAACATGCAGGGAAGAAGAAGTTATGCTTTTTTCCCGACTCCTCTGCTGTTATTTTTTGATCAATTTCGTTATGACCGTCATTTCTTAAGGACTCGTCAAGCTTCACCGCCTATACGCTTTCTGGTGTTCACCACTATGCATTCTGACATTCAAAAATGTGCAGTAGTTGGAAATAGAAAGACGGCCTTGCCTCACAAAAAAAAATCAGCTCCTATAATCTCTTTGGCGTATGATACTAAGTTAACATATTTTTTTTGTCTTACTTACTTGAGCAATTCGGGTATTTTACAAGCTGTATACATGCCGTCTCAGCTTCCTCGATCTTTATATAAAACTTTTCGCATTGTATATTAAGTATTACAATCAAGGTCATGTTCTTCATGAGGTAAAGAAACACCACCATACTGAGACTAAACTGAAAGAATTTTGATAGATTTAACATAAGTTGTCATCAGCTAAAGGAGCATAAACACTTTATTATCCCATAATTGACTTTCCCCTACTTGATTCAATGTAGATTGAAAATGGAGACTGGACTACAACTCCTTTAGATAAGTTGGTAATTAAATCCACACTCGTAATTCAAATGCAAAATAACTCCGTCAGCCTTTTTGACACCTCAATACGGGGAAACTAATGAACCAATCGTAATGAAAGAAAAAAATACCTCGGGATCTAAATAACGATATGGACATATACCATTACAAAATTTCAAGCAAAGTGGCGAGCAAAATTGAGAAAAAAAAATGTTTACCATTTGTCGCACATCTATTCCAAATTCGAGCATCTGCAGTGTTGACTCCCCGTACAACAAAGATCTGCAAAATGTGTCCACTATGTAATGTAAAATCTGTGAAAATAAAGTGTAATAGGAAGTTATCATAGACTTTCATGTCGATAATCAATACTAATACTATAAATATGAAGGTAACTGGGTCTGTCTGTCTGTTACGCTTTCACGACTAAACTACTAAACCGATTTTAATGACATTTGATACGGGGTAAGTTTTAACTCCAAGAAAGAATTTAGGCTACTTTTTATTCTGCGACGTTCACGATAGCCGACATATACGTATACGAAATGATCAGCAAAAGCTAGTCCATCGTATTATGTAGATAGATATTCTTAGACTATAGTAATCTTACCAGTACTTGAAAAAGCTTCTTGTACAAATTGTACGTTTTCATAATATTATGGTACATCTCAAATAACTGTGCAGCATTCTTCTCCTCATTATTGAGCCTCATGGTACATTTGATCCATTCATCCAAGTATATTGTTAACAACATTAAGACACGTATAGCATAAACTATATTCATATCAAATGTTACATACGTTACATCACAAATAAAATCCAACGGATCTATCCCATCAGCTGATACATAATAAAACAATGATAAAATGATACTAATAATAAAAACAGTTAACACTAAGATCCAATTCCAAATGACAAAACTTCCGATATTCTTACTAAAGTCGATGCTCTTGTGTAAGGTTTGGAACATTACAATGAACAAGAAGTTATCACGACGGTTGATCAAATCAACAAAGGCCAGCAAAGTGAAACCGAGCAATGCACATATAGTATAGGTAAAACTTAACAAGTAAATGAGAATACCATAGTAAGTAGAGTAACGTTCAAAACCGGAGAAGTACGAACGGTATATATTTATACAATAAAGAGTATTGACAAGACAGAACCACATGACAATACGCGTTTTTCCAGTAGGAGTAACGTAACTGCTTTTGACATTAAACTTAGGAGTCAACAAGAGAATCAGTATGAAGTTAAAAGGACGAAATATTCTTTGTACATCCTTATCTAGCCGATTTCTATGTAGCACTTCTACTTGATTCGTGGAGACCATTGAAGTGACATGATGATTTTGAAACATAATTGACAATCTCATGCAGCCTACGGATGATTTTTTGAAGATAAAATGAACTAAATACGACTGTGTTAAAATATTGATCGAACGATGAAGTTTCCAATATAGATATTAGGTAAATTTGTAGTTCTTCAATGATATTAAAAGCTAAAATAATAAATAAATACAACGACAAGAATACAATTCAAGAACTATTACCAAATTAATTGTCAACGGAATGATCAACTAAAACATACTCAAAATAAATTGATGTACGCGTGATTATGATAACATCTGTTTGACTTTGACCTTGAAAAGCTAAGGAAATGTTTTAATGAAAACAGCGTTACTAACGCATGTTAAAATTTCTTCCATTTTTGCTGTTATTGTAAAGATTGCGGAAAACGTAGATTTCTTTTGCTGATTAATTTTGATGTTATTACTGCTTCATAGCAATGAAAGGCATTTGGCATATTGAGTCCATGATTTGTTGTAGCAGAAAAAACCGCAAATACTATTATTTTGGTTCGATCTTCTGGAACATCATTTCATGATTTCATGATAAAGTGGTACTTTGAAGTATAAAGGTAATCATGCTAATGAAGATGTTAATAAAGATAATTATAAAAAGTACAAAACCTATGTATAAAACCAATTAATTGTACCCGAAAGAAAACATAAAAAATTCTGTTACATAAATTTTAATTAAAAAAGTTCGCAATAGATATTGAAATATAAAAAAAATACAATAAACCGAGCATAACTCCAAATTCCAGTTTGCTACTGAGAAATTCCTATCAGCCAGATTTACACAGAGCTGATGTGTCGTATCGTGATGCAGGATTGGTCAATAAATGAAATCTATTTAAGACAGCATCATAACTGTTTTGTCAGAAGGATCCAACATGACACTGCGCTTGATCTGGCTAACTTTTAAGCACGTGTTCAGCAACCGCAGTTGCTTCCTTACAATCATCTAAAACAATTCCTTTTACAATTATTCAAGAGTCATCGGCGTACTCATATTTTGGGCTATATATTTTTTTCTCCACGATAAGATAGCAAACTGGATGATCACTATAGTGTACTCCACCACCAGGCTATTAAACACGTGAGGTAGACGTCCATCGATGGTAAACATCCCACAAGCAGTCATCTTGTGGAAGGCTGCGCGGTTCAGTCGCCGCACGTTCTTACAAAGTCTCTTAGCTTCCACTGTAACAGAAATAGAGGAACTACTAGAAACAACAGAGTCAGGTGCTAAATTTAAACAAAAACTAACAGACTTAATAAAAACACTACAAAATTTACACTACTATATTTGGAAATATGTGTATTTAGAAATCAGAATAATTTGTTGAATTCTTTCAACTTGACAATGTAACACCCTATATGAGCTCTCCTAGCAATGTCCAGAAGTACTGCTACAAATACTGCTTATTCCGGCTGATCAAGCTCTTGATTCAACTGCCTTACGCGAGCCTCCTTATTTGCTTGTCAAAGCTCTTGACTTTTAAGTCAATTTTTATTACTAATTTCAAATGTTTGTGATAGATTATTTTTTATATTTCATTGATCTCAGAAACCGGTCAAATTCTAAAAAAAAAATTTGTTTTTTGCTAAAAGGGATCTATGTCATCTCTGTGTGCTATAATACTATTTTTTATTACCAAAACATTTGGGATTCGTAAGAAAATTTAAATCGTTGAACTCGCTAAAAGCTAGAATATTATTTAAAATCACTAAAACTGAGTGGTCTAGTCTTACCAGTAGTTTGTAGGCATTTCAGCAACCTACAGCAGGCTGCATCTGCCTCAGAAACAGACAAGTAGAACCTCTCGCAGCAGAGACTAAACAAGCTGACGAAACTTACATTCTTAACAAGCCAAAGGAGTGTGACTCTTTTAAAAGTTTCGGTGTCTGTCTGCAAATCAAACATACACAATATCAAAATCATAATCATTTATCTCTAAAGTCAAAGTCAAATCATTTATTTCAATGACACCATTATATGGCACTTTTGATCCTCAACGTAGTATAAAACAAAGTCGCTTCCCACCGTCAGTCCCTGTGTACGCTTAGATCTTTTAAACATTAGGGTCGGCGTAGTGGCCTTGCCGTAATAAGGAAACAAACAGACTGTGCTAGTTTTCAATTAATATTATTACTCGTATGAATAACACTTACCGCGCCAAAGGTTTCACCTGTTATTGTTATTTCTATAATTGTTTGAAAATATAGTAGACTATGGAAAAATGTGTCTAATGCTTGATATAATGTCTGCAAATGAGTAAAGTTTAATATTAGAATAACCATACCATCACGCCTGTTTTTTTTTTTCCCCCGAAGGGTTAGGCAGAGGTGTACCAATGTACACCCACAGTCCGCCGGTGTGTTTGGCCACGGAATAGAGGGCGAGCCTATTGCCATTAACCGGGCACAAATCCCAACTCCGAGCTGCTAGTGAGAATTCCATAGAAACACCCAATAACACTTTTTGATCGACCTGGGAATCGAATCCAAGAACTCTAGCGTAGCAGTTGCGCTTGAGACCACTAGGCTACCGAGGCTGTTGAGTATAACCTTATACACGATTAAAGTGATATCGTGATGCAAAACTCTCTAAAGATAACATTTTTTAATATCAGCGGATGGCAAACAAGCCGACAGCCCACCTGATTCTTAGTTGTCACCGCTGAAATGCCAGAGGCCTTGCAAATGCTTTGCCATCCCAGAGGCAAAGTTGAAATATGTCATGTGCCTGTAATTACACCGGTACCCATATTCTTCAAGTGAACAATGCGGCAGAAATAGGTAGTAGTAGTTACTTCTCCAGACGAGCTCCTTCACACACTAGGTACGACTATGTTATCAAAAATATCAGCTAATCTGTATATTTTGACCGTGAAGGTGTCTTTGTCACAATGTCTCTTGCTCCATGTATCTATAGTGAATTTAAAATCATACTTAACAAAACGTCTTCTTACCGTAAACTTAAAAATTTTCTTGAAAATACCAAACGCGTCCAATAAATCGATGTATGCTTGGAATAGTTTTTTCAATGCATCATTACATTTTTCTTCTCCTAACTCCAAATTCAGTTTGCTATAGTACTCGACTTCAAAGATCCACGAATCAATTCCATCTCTTATCAAAGTGATTATAAAGACACCATACGTTAGATTTGTATCAAAATACATCAGAGTATAAAAATAGATTGCTATTTTGACGCTGCGAGTCCATGATACACTAACAATAAAGCCAAGGCAGTGACGAAAGATGCCACTCCAACAATTAATGATAGACTTTTTATACTGCTTAAAATTGATGACTCTATAAGCTTTTTGAATCTTCAACATAATTAAAACATGGTCCTCCCTTCGGATAATGTTTAGTATGAAAAAGGAAACATACGGAACCACCAGCATGGTAACATTAAGCTTTATGAAGACAATGAGGAATGGATTGATCAATCCATCATATTCATGCGTCAGAAGGTTGTGCATGTGAAAAATGATAAACCCAATAGTGCCAATGAGGGACACGATGTAGTAAGACGCACGATGAGGTCTAATACAGTTGTACTCAATGGAAAAACTGGATAAGAACAGCATGTGCTGTAGGCAACGAATAGGAAAGAGTACATTTTGAAATCTTCTGTCTAGGAAGTTGTTTGTGATAGGGTTAATGTTGATCCGTGTTTTCATATTTAAGTCACTGGAATAGACGTACGAACGCGTAGTTGAAAGACTGAAGACTGAACTACCGTTCTAAGGCAGTTCGATTTTAGTTAATTCCTTGTTAATGTTTTTCATTTTCATTAAGTATAGAGGTTGTCGTGTATTTTGAAATAATACGGTAGTGACTATTGATTGGACAAATAGTTGGATAGCCAGTTTTTTTTATGAGGTTTTTTGTTAGTGTTAGGAATTATCTTCGACTTGATCACTATGTTCATGTATTTTTTCGGCCAACAAAAGGGTTAAGTTTCCTGAGTCCGTTAAATGTTGTCCTTAAGAAAACAAAACACCAATCAATTTAAAAAAAATATATACAATAATTAATTTTACGTTTTATTGTTTGAAATATATTTGAAGTACTGATCCGAATAGAAAAAGATTTTTGAGTGTCAGATAATATTTTTAATGGATTTTATGGTATACTTGACTTCCAAGGAGACGAAGTCATGGGCAGAAGATAATATTAATACTATGTACGCAGAAAAGCAAGCTGCAAAAGCACGACAGTATAGTTGGTCATAAGTCCTAGTAATCCTAGAGCCAGTGAGGCATCCACGAAGGTCACACCGCATAAGTCAATCTTGCTAAAATTGGTTTCATGTAGACGTTGGATGTTTCTGCAAATCTTCTTTTCATTATCTGTAAAAGACAATGATTTTAAATTATTTAAAAAGTATTTAAAATAGTGAAAAAAATAATTAAATGCCGTTAAAATATCATTAAAATTAATTGAATTTAAAAAGTAATGAGGCTTCTCCGCCCACGACCGATATTTTGACCGATTTTTTGTCGGCCATGTGTGTTGATATATTAGCATTCATATTATAAAAATAATTGTCAAAAAGTCGGTTTTGAGTGAAGATACTTAATTGGTTTTGTTTAACTGAATTTCAAACATCATACTTATATAAAAATATATAGACATTTATCTACAAGTAATTGAGTTTAAAAAACAATAAATTGTCCATTTTCTTAACTGCCTCGGTAGCCTAGTGGTCCTAAGCGCGACTGCTACGCTAGAGGTCTTGGGTTCGATTCCCAGGTCGAGCAAAAAAGTGTTAGTGGGTTTTTCTATGGAATTCTCAGTAGCAGCTCGGAGTTAGGATTTGTGCCCGGTTAATGGCAATAGGCTCGCCCCTTATTACATGGGACCTAAATATACCGGCGAACTGTAGGTGTACATTGTTACACCTCTGCCTAACCCTTCGGGAATACAGGCGTGGTGGTTTTGTTATAAAAAGAAAAAAGATGTGTTTTTATTCGCAATGGATAAACTCAAAAACTATTAAACCGATTTTAAAAATTCTTTCACCTATGGAAAGCTACATTATCAGCGAGTAACATGAGTAAAACTTCATGTTTTTTTAAATAGGAATCCTTTAAAAATCCACGCGAACGAAGTCGTGGGCAAAAGCAAGTAATGAATTGTAGGTACCTGAACAATTTGAACTCAATATAATTGTGCACCAATCTTGACACTCATTCAGCGCCCCATAGAACTTCTCACAACGTATACTGAACAGCAATTGCAAATATAGATTTTTTATGATCCCTGAAATATTAAAAACTAACGCCAGAGGAATATTCTGAAAAAACAAAATTATAGTGCACGTAAAGATAAATATCATAAGTTTTATATCTATTGTAAATGTGTTAATTTTAAGACCACGCTATCGCATTAGGGATACACCTGTAATGATAGTTGTGAGAGAGATTTTTAATAAATGAATAAATATTGATAAATATATTAAATATGTTATTAAAATATATTAAATAATATTAAATATGTTATTTTATTATTTCAATATTTTGTTTTGACATTAAAGCAACAAGAATATTGTAATTAGGATTTATTATTTCTTCTACGATCAACTAGCTTCCAATTTCTGGCTAAGTGGCCGACTCCTTGACAATTCAAAAGTGGCTAAAACGATCTATTAAATAAATGCTTTGACTTAAAAAAAAATACTTACAGGCTCATCACTAGCGATGTTTATGGCAAATTGAACATCAATGAGGGAGTGTATACAAGATTCAAACGTGTGAATTAGAATCTGTAAGTAGAAAATAAAATAAAATTAATGAGGTACTGTATTTTTTGTAACATATACCATCACGCTTGGAATTTCCCGAAGGGTGAGGCAGAGGTGTACCAATGTACACTTACAGTCCGCCGGTATATTTTAGCTTCCATGTAATAGGGGGCGAGCCTATTGCCACTAACCGGTCACAAATCCTAACTTCGAGATGCTACTGAGAATTTCATAGAAAACCCAATAATACTTTTTGCTCGCACTGGAAATCAAACCCAAGACCTCTAGCGTAGCAGTCGCGCTTAAGACTACTAGGCTAACGACGCAGTCACACTTTTATTACAATTAAAAAGGTAATAATTATGGTTTTGAAGGTTATGTAAATTCTGCTCTACCTTTATAAATACTTGGAAGGACACTAAACGAGGCACAATAGAAGTTTTGTTGGTAAGCGAAATGAAACGGCTTGCCTTACGAACGAGGGTTTATAATAATATCCTGCTCATCGAATTTCGGTCACGGCGCTATTCTCAGTGGAGACTAAACCAGTAAGGAGGAGATATTATAGCGTCCTCTTCTCTCACTCTCATATCCCGATGGGACGGCAATCCTAAGCGACCGGAGAGAAATCAGGTGCAGGACTTACGGCTTTACGTGCCTTAGGAGGCCGGAGGTGTCACACCACCAACTTTCAAGCTACGGGCTGCTACTGAGAAATTCCTAAAAACACTTTGTGCCCGACCTGAGAATTGAACCCAGGGGCCCACGCCCAACAGTCGAGCTTGCAACAGTCAAAAAAATATGTAATTTAGCTTTGTACTTACCAAAGGCTGAAAAGCTATTTTGAAAACATTGTAACATTTCAATATCTTTTTGTAAGAACAAAACTTGCAACTTTCCTTATTTTCCCAGTCAAAATTTTGTGGTTTAAAAAACTGTTTATTCCATAGAACAACATACGTTTCTAAGCAACTAATGAACCTTATGGCGTATATCATATTGACGTCATAACAAAAGAGGAATAAATCACAAATAACAATGTACCAGCGCATTCCAAGAATAAAATTAAAAATCAAATCTAACGAATGGAAGGCCAGTATTAAAACGACTGCAATCCAGTTCCATTTGACAAGACCTCTGATGACGTCAAAGTTCTTAAGGAGTCGATGAACTTCTTGAAAAGTTAGGACCACAGTTATATTGATTTTCGCGTGAATTATGTTCAGTATATAAATAACGACAAATGAAAAAGAGTAGAAGCAGATGTCTAAGAGAACTAAGACTTGCACAAAGATATTGTCTATATTGCGTAGATCTGGTTTCAGTAAAGCTCGCAATAAAAACGGAGCAATGCGCAGTAATGTCCCACATAATGATAAAAAAATATTTTTGTTTTGAATTGGAGTTATGTAGCTATATTTTATTAAATATTTTTGTAAGAAGAGAATACTCTGTAATAGGTTGAAAGGAAAAAGTATAGACTGCACTTCTTTGTCTATAAGGTGGTTGAATGCGATTTTAACTTGATTGTTTTTTGGTTTTGATGGATAAATTTTCTTCTTGAATATTTTTCTATACAATGCCCTCAGAGCCATTACGTACTGACGTTAAAACGACAGAGAGATTACTTATGGAAAAGAAATAAACATAACATACATAACCTTTTACGTAATATTAAGAACTAGATTATGCCCGCGACAACGCTCGCGTGAATGTCGGCTCATTTTTTGTTTTGTGTAGAACCCATACACATACAGACCGTCACGCCTGTATCCCCCGAAGGGTTTGGCAGAGGTGTACCAATGTACACCCACAATTAGGTACGTATAGGTCCCGTGTAATAGCGGGCACATATTTTAACTTTGAGCTGCTTGTGAGAATTACATAGAAAAACCCAATAACACTTTGCTCAACCTAAGAATCGAACATAAAGCCTCTAGCTTACCCGTAGTACCCCGACCCGACTCGACCCGAATTATATCTCTGAAAAAATAATTATTCCGTCAACTCAAATATCCGCCAGTGAAAGTCTCATCAAAATTGACCAAGCTATTCCGAAGATAAGCAGGAACAAACGGACAGACTAGTAATCATTTACTTACCCTGTAAACATTCTAATACATTAAAAACCTGTTATTTTCAAATTAGAGTCAGACACTTCAATGTAATCTATATCTACACTAATATTATGAAGAATAAAGATTGTTGTTGTTTGTTTGTACCAAATCAGTCCGAAACTACTGGACCCATATTAATCATTTTCACCAATAGATAGCTACATCATTCCTTAGTAACCTAGGCTATATAACATTACGCTACGACACACCGGAGTGGAGCAGTAGCCAAAGACGAAATTTAACATACCATCATCACGCCTGTATTCCCCGAAGGGTTAGGCAGAGGTGTAATAATGTACACCCACAGTTCGCCGGTATGTTTTTAGATCCCATGTAATAGGGGGCGAGCCTATTGCCATTAACCGGGCACAAATCCTAACTCCGAGCTGCTACTGAGAATTTCATAGAAAAACCCAATAACACTTTTTGCTCGACCTGGGAATCGAACCCAAGACCTCTAGCGCAGCAGTCGCGCTTAGAACCACTAGGCTACCGAGGCAGTTAAAAACGAAATTTAACGTAGGTAAAATAAGCCTCGCGGGCGAAGTCGCGGGCAATTTGCTAGTTTATTTAATTAAATAGATAGATATAGATTCAAGTCTGATAATCATAATTGATCATCGCTACGACTGTGTTATATGAATAAATGATAGTTTTTCTTTTTTTAATGAAGTTGTGTAAAAAAATATTAATTATCTAAAAGTAGTCCTTACCGAGCCTACTAATTGCTTTTCTTCCATCATCTAGACACAGAAACGAATAATATCAGCCTAAAATATTATTGCCTCACTGCTAGGCAAAGGGGTTTTCTCATACAGAGAAGGCACGAGCATTGATCACCTCACTTACTCAAGGCAGATTAACGGTTTCAGATTTATATTAATTACATTTCTCGGTTTTCTCACAATAATTTGCCTTTGGAATTGTTGATTAAATGAATTATTAAATGAATGTGTAGTAGGTTAGTTTGAAGTATGGAGCAGGTCTTTGTGGCTATTTTTAGGGAGGAGCTATGTCCAGCAGTGGACGTCGATCGGCTAATATGATGATGTTGATGATGGAGCAAGTTTTTTTTGTCTAATTAAAATAAAACAAAATTCACTTTTTATAGACTTTAATAGTATCAGAATGAACGTGTCATGAGAAAAAATCACTCAGCATTGGGTGGATACAGATTGAAGATGATAAATGAAGAGAGACAAAGGTACCAGGATTACAGAAACGCAAATTGTAGCAACACAAAAGTATAGTCGGCAAACATCACTATAATTTTGAACGGTAACGTAGCGTCGACGTAGAATATCCGACACGCATTTATCTTGTTGAATGTCGCTCGATGTAGGCGTTTAACATTCCTGCATAATCTCTTCTCGGCATCTGTAAGATTTGCAGAGGAAATTATTCTTATGAAAATCTGCATTGTGCTTTTTTTTGGTGCGCGGTAGAAATTCTTATAGACTTCCTCCGTCATAGGGGTGACGGCGGGGCATGGCGGACTCTTACCTAAAACACCACCTCCACCTCTACCCACGGTCGAAGGTGTGGGATTAGCATATAATTAAGTATTTACCGCTCCAATTTGCCCTAAAACACTCAAAACGTTTGCCATGGTAAAATGAAGTAGGTCTGGTGACTCTTGGATATTGAACTAAAAAGTCATAGCAATTACAAAAAAACCGGCCAAGTACGGGTTGGACTCGCACACGTAGGGTCCCGTGCCACCGTTCAATATTTATCAGTACGAATGACAAAAAATATAAAATTTTTGCTTTATTATATGTTTTGTTATAAAATTAAAATAAAGACCATAATAATACTCGTACACATTCTGTAAAAAATCCAACTGTCTTCCTATTACGGTTCAAAAGATACATACCACCATCACACCTGTATTCCCCGAAGGGTTAGGCAGAGGTGTACCTATGTACACCCACAGTTCGCGGTTTGTTTAGGTCCCATGTAATAGGGCGCGAGCCTATTGCCATTACCCGGGCACAAATCCTAACTCCGAGCTGCTACTGAGCATTTCATAGAAAGACCCAATAACACTTTTTGCCTGACCGAAATCATCGAACCCAAGACCTCTAGCGTAGCAGTCGCACTTAGGACCACTAGGCTACCGAGGCAGTTCAAAAAATACAACCCTGTAATAGACAGCAAGTTGCGGTCAAACGTTAGAATGCCTCGTTGGCCTCGTGGTCGCAAGCGCGACTGATGAGCGTGCTGTCCTGGGTTCAGTTCCCAGGTCGAGCAAAGTGTTATTGGGTTTTTCCATTAGGAGGTGAGGATTTGTGCGCGGTTAATGGCAATAGGCTCGCCCTCTATTACATGGGACCTAGAACATACCGGCGTACTGTGGATGTACATTGGTACATCTCTGCCTAACGGTTCAGGGAGTACAGGCGTGATGGTATGTATATAAAAAAAGACGGAAGGACAATCAGTCCTAGTTAGAGTCCTCGTAATGGGATACCGTTTGGCGATTAAATAAATATACTGTTTGCAAATACCTGAACAATTTGAATTTAGAATGAGAGCGCATGAATCTTGAACGTTGTCCATAGCTGCGTAGAACTTCTCGCAGTGAAGGTCCAGGGCGATGTGAAGTGTCAAATTCTTCACTATCCAATAACCTAACCACGTCGCTACTACATATGCCATTAACTGCGAAAAAAAAAACGAAATATTAACTGCGTTTCCCTCATTTTTATGTTATTAAGCCAAAGAAATAATGTAAAACACAAGAAACAGTATTATTTGTTTCTAAAGCATGTCTAGTTACCTCTTTGTCAAATTGCATCACGATTGATTTAGTAGTTTTACAGTGATAAGGTAGACAGAGTTACTTCGACATTAATATTATTAGTGTAACCTTGTGACTTTTTTTCACAGATCTCAATTATTTTGATACTAACCCGAAATGTAGCACATTTCGGGAAAGAATTTTTAAAATCAATACAGTCTTTTTGAAGAATAACGCGATCAAACCAAAAAACAAGAAAAAGACCTCTTCATAGTTTTAATATTAGTCTAGATCTAAAAGTACTTACATAAAAGTGGGGTTTGAATGTCGGTACTTTGAACACATGAATAAACATCTGAACTTGATTTATATAATGATAAAAGAATTTCGTAATATGATAGACGATCTGCAATTTAACCAGTTATCAGGCAAATAACATAAAATACACATTATCACGTGAAAGAGAAGGGTTATTTTTGCTTACCATTAGTTGGAAAGACTCCCTGTACATATTATAACAATCCAGTATATTAACATAAGTTTTAAAAAGTATTTTACAATTGTATTCTCTCTCCCTAACTCCCAAACTTCGGCTTTGAAGAGCACGAATATTCCAAAGATCAACTTTATCTTTTAACATGTGAATAAGTCTGATAGCATAAATAATATTAGCGTCAAAACATAATAATATTACCCCACTACACATGCTGTAAAAGTGTAAATGAAGTATCATGAAGAATAAAGTAATGAAACTGATAAATAAGACAACAAACAAAATAACAGCGATCCAGTTGACAATAGTGAAGCGCTTGAAACTAGTCTTGTCGTTCAAAATCCTGTGAATATCTTGGAACTTTAACACGAACAAAATGTTGTCATTGGTTTTGGTAACGCTATTCATGAAATTCAGTAAAAACCCCACACAAAAGAAAACATGCCTGATGACGTTTGTGATAGCCATGTCGTAACGAACCCAAGGGCTGAGATTCGTAACGCAAAGGTCATATAACAATATTGTAATAAACACTATTGTGCCAAACAAGGACATGAAATTTGATAGAAGGCTGTTTGAAGTTATAAAATTATCCTTGATGGAATATTTTGGACACAAATGAATATTTTGCATCAAATTTAAAGGTTGCAGCATCGACTGCACATCTTTGTCAACAAAATTATTAAATAGTACTTCAACAGGATGATTTTTTTTACTTCTTTTTAGTGACTTCATTTTAATATAAAGCATAAGGAACTGGACATAGCGTAAGTGAATCAAAGACTCCAAATACATTCATATATATGGTTTTATTTATTTCGAGTTGATTTTGTTCAAAGATAAAGACACTAGACTAATTCATTAATGAAATCGTGATGAACTTACTAATTTGATTTGGTTATGACTATTGGAATTGAAAGGATGATGACAAATTGATTTTGTCTACATGTATTGATGCGAGGAACATTGTGAATGGTAGTACAGTTACTATCACTACAAATTGTTCCTTATGTCAATAAATGTAATAACCTCAGCTTCTTCATAGAGACCTACGTTTTGGAAAGAGAAACTAGCTTCAAATTTAAACTGTAACTTCTTGATAATTCAAAGTGCCTGTAAATGGTCTAATTGAAATAAATGCTTTGACTTTAACTTTGACTTTGACTACAGCAGGTTCTACCGTGACTTCAATGCATACTGTGAATTCAATGTTTTAATTATTTATCACCGTAACTTCACCACATGTCTATTCTTTCTATCCTAACACATAATTCTAAAACATTATTCATTTAAATCCTTAACCTGTGTTTTTCAACTGCAGGGCAAAAGTAGAACAGAAAGCCATTTTCTTTCCAATCCCCTCTAACTTCAGCTAGTGTCAACCAGCCCTACCTGTAAGCGTCAAACTTTGCGCGCCATCTTCGCCTAAGTCTGCCACAATAACGCTACATGTTTTCCGGTAAGACCAACACTGTGCTTGTGTCACACATGGTGTCAGAAGAGATCCACCCTTGCGGTTTGCAAAAAAAAAGGTTATGGAACAGAGTATTCTAAGTATTGAACTTGAAGATTACATACATACATACCAATTACCATCACGCCTGTATTCCCCGAAGGGTTAGGCAGAGGTGTACCAATGTACACCTACAGTTCGCCGATATGTTTAGGTCCCATGTAATAGGGGGCGAGCCTATTGCCATTAACCGGGCACAAATCCTAACTCCGAAACTTGAACTTAACTTGAAGATTAGGTTAGGAACACTTTTTTTGAGTGGTAAGTGATATCTAGGCCAGGTGGAGATAGCAGGATAACCTAGACTAGTCCCTAATAATAGAGAGAAATGGGTGAAGAGTAAATGGGTAGATGGGTGAGGGTTAAACCACCCTGCAGTGGAAAAATAAATATTAAAAACTCCACGATTTTAGTATTATGAAATTTTGTAAAAGTGTGTTTCAAAAAGTGTAATAAAATCACCTACGATTATAGCAACGCGAATTGCACTAGTACAATAGTATAGTGAGTTACTAAAGCCATCATTTTTAATGGAAAAGTAGCATCAATGTAGAACATTCCGCAGACATTCATCTTGTCGAATATAGCTCGATGTAGACGTCGAACATTCTTGCATAACTTTTCCTCGGCATCTGTAATTTTAACATAATATGGAACTTATTTATGTTTCTGAAAAACTTTTTTGCCTCTTAGTGTTCTTTACTTTAACATACATTTCAAGAAATGGAACTACAATAAAAATAAAGTATTAAAATAATGCGGTGGTTAGGGATCTAGAGTGAGGAACAACTATGCGTCACTATGCGTGCCGTATCCAAGTCGGCAGCCTTCTGCATCTGACTCTTAACCCAGCCGTTGAGCGATGTTCTCTAGTTCTTGGTGAAAACTTTTTGGTACAAAACCATTTACCGACACGCCGATCGGCACAATAACTGTTGAGTCCTTTTGTCAGACGCTGGCAACCTTTAGATGTTGAATGATATTTTCTTTTTCAGCTTTCACTAGGTTGATAACATTACTAATGTCTATTATTGTACTTATATCAGCAGTTTTTTGTTTCGCCACCAATTATCTAAGTATAATTTAATTACCAAAAACAATTCTCATATAAATAGAAAGGTGGGGTATGCAGTACTGGTAACTTGATGTACTTGTATGAGCGTGGAAGCAGCGAAAGGAGTATTTAAGGATCGTAGCAGATGACGTTCTGTGGTTTCTGCCAACCTCCATTCGGAAAAGGCGTAAATTTGTGTATGTATGTAATTCTCATATAATTTATTTTGATAAAGTTACCTGTGTAATTCGATTTCAAAATGAGCGTGCATCTATCTTGAACACCATTGATTGCTAAGTAGAACTTTTCACAGCACAAGCTCAATATGATTTCTAATATAAAGCTCTTTATCACCCAGACGTACAAAAATAGGATGATAAACCAAGCTGCCGTCTGGAATAATACAAAAAAAACTGTTTAAATGTCGTGATGTCCCAGCGGTTAAGGAGCTCGCCTCAGGAATGCAGTTGCAGGATCAATACAGCGGAAGCTCGTAGTTTATAAAGAAGAAATACTCACAAATATTCGAAAATGTGAATTTGATCTTGTAATGTCAATTGTCATTTGAACTTTGAGTATCGTAAGAAAAAAAAATGCCATTGTGTGATAGACGATCTAAAAACAAAAGATTTGTATCAATTTAGAAGCTGCTAAAACAGTATTAATTTCTTTAGATAAAAATTAGGGATAAGGATAGGAAATTAAGGATAAGGATTAGGGTATGAAGATGATGAGTAACAACAGTTTCTTAATAACAAACAACAGAAAGCATACAAACCATATGCTGAAAGCAAGTCCTGTAGCTCTTATAACACTCCAAAATATTAACATAAGCTTCAAACATTATTTTGCAAAAATATTCTTTATCTCTCCAATCCATTAGTTGCAAACGTTGAACGTGAATGATCCATAAATCAACTTTATTGATTAATAGCCTTAGAAGTCTGGTAGCATATATAATGTTGATGTCAAAGCATAAGATGACTAACCAACAGAAGTAATCGATGATGGAAAGGTTAAATACAACACAGATATAGAAAAGCACGTAAATGTAAAATGCAGAGATGGTGATGACGCTGATCCAGTTCCATATGATGAAGGTCTTAAAGTAAGACTCATTGTTCAAACATCTGTGAACGTCTTGAATTTTAAGGAGAAATGATACGTTTCTTTCCGTTTGCCATACATTGAAGTTAACGACGCTCCCAATACAGTACAAGATCAAGTCGATGTAAGCGCTGATGTATGCTATATTAAAATATTTTCTTATATTATCGGAATTGTAGAACTCGTAGATACGATTGCAGAGTAATAAGATTGATATTACGGTGCCCAAAATTGACATTAAATTCAAAGCGAGGCTGTTTGGATAAATAAAGTTTCCCTTAATACGGTATTTGGGACAGAATAATACGTTTTGTATGAGGTTCAAAGGTAAAAGCATTGACTGTACGTCTTTGTCAACTAAGTTGTTCAACGGGAACATCACACGATACCGTTTTATTTTATTTATATGCTTTCCTTCTGTTGTCGACTTCATTTTAGAAATGAATGGTTGATTTTATCGAATTAATATTTTAAACTTTAATCTTTAATGGACTATTTATGACTATTAAAGTTATAGTATGTTTTCACAGTATATTATTGTTACCACTAGACAACACCTTTATATCTAAATAAAAGTGCTCTATTGAATTTTCAACGTTCGGTTCAGAGTTAAGAGTTGAAAATCCAACTTGTGTTAGTAAGAACGGGTAAAACCCATTAAGAATATTAGTCTAACATGTCATTTGAATGGTAAAAACAATGTAATGTTAGTTTTTAGGGTTGTGACACATAATCAGAATGCAATTATTTTGGCTTCTTTAGTGTGAACGGGTCGTTTATTATTTCATTACAAATTAGCTGTTGCCTGCGACTTCGTTCGCGTTGTGGTTATAAAACATAGCGAACTGCCCGCGCCTTCGTCCGCGTAGCTTAGGTATTTCACCCGCCTTACGATACATCTTTGGTTACTGCTTCATTCTCGTAGATTGTAGTGTGATGTATATATAGCCTATGACACTCACAAATAAAGTAGCTTTCTATTGGTAAAAGAGTTTTCAAAATCGGTTCAGTAGATCCAGAGATTACCCCTTTACAACCTCACAAACTTTACCTCTTTATAATATTAGCCCGCGGTGTCACCCGCGGTCAGTTCATGTTTGGTTACTGCACAGCCCTCGTTATTCTTAGCTTGACCTTCTAAACTCATAATTTTTTCTTTTGAATTACTCTGTCTATCGATGAAAACGCTTTCCGTTGCATAGTTTAAAAGATCTTAGCGTAAAGATGGACAGATGGCGGGAAGTGACTTGTTTTATACTATGTAAAGATTTACAGTGTTCTCTTTTCAAATATGTTGTAATTCAATGGGTGGTAACTGCTATTGCTTGAATTAAACATTATTATACGTGTTTGAATATTTTTCTTGTCGTGTCGTGAGTTTTTTAAGTCGTGTCATTGTTTTAAAGTCTGACAATATGGGTAGTAATTCTGTTTTTATTCATTATTATTGCAACCGTGGAAAACATAGAATAATTTTCTAAATGGATTGTTACGCTATAGTTAATTAATCAACCTTCAATTAATAGTTTTAACGTTAAAACAATGTAGGATACAATATTGTTCATTAGGGATCACATAGTCGTCATGCTATGACTTATTTCTGTGAAATTTTTTGGACCTGTCCGAATATTGTATATGTTGACTTTTATTTATAAAATAAATAAATGACATCCTTAAAAGGAATAAAATCGAGTATGAAAAGAAAAAGTTATAGTGCGACGACTACGTCAGACATGATTGACAAAGATATTCAATTAATACTATTGCCTTTAAACTTCATGCAGAACATTTTCTTCTGTCCGAAGTATCGCATCCAGAATAACTTCATACATACAAACAGCTTGACATCGAACTTCCTGTCACTGTGTGTGACGATAATAACCATTATTATTTACTCTTATCACGTCTTTGAGTTGCATTTCAACAAACCTATAAGAGAATATTTGAATGTTATGTACATCTTCTCTTACATTGACTTGTTCTTGTACTCTATCGGATTCATCATTAATAATGCCATCAGTGTATCCCAAACTAAAACAAATGTATCGTTTGTCTTGAAAATTCAAGATGTTCATAGATTTCTGAATGATAAGTCAAAGTTCAAACGCTTGATCATACGGAATTGGATCAGTTTTATCTTTATCTTCAGCTTTTATACTTTAACTATCATTTATACTTGCGTAACTTTTGGCCTTTCCACTAACACTTATTTTTGTTGGTTTGTCATCATGTGTTTTGACGTGAACATTATTTACGTAAACAGACTTCTTATGCTGTTACGTAGTAAAGTTGATTTATGGAACACAAAAGCTCAACATTTGGAACAAATGGAATGGAGTGACAATGAGACTTGCTGCAGTAGAATGTTTGAAGCTTACGTAAATATTCTGGATTGTTATAACATCTGCAAGGCTACCTTTCAGCATATGGTGGGTACAAATAATGATAAAAAATGAAGTGAAAATTATACAAGATTTAAGATTTTATGTTTTTCAGATCGTTTACCACACAGTCGACTTTTTTTGTCACGTTTTATTAAAATTGCAAATGTCACTTGACTTTCTGAAATTAACTGGTAGTAGCGAATATAAATATGTAAGTATGAATTACATAGTTACGTAAACTGACGCCTTTTTCTCATGAGGGTAGGCAGACACTACAGAACGCCATCTGCTACGATCCTTACATACCCCTTTCGCCTCGACCACGTTACATCTGGTCATACAAGCACGAATTACAATATATTACAATTTTTATTTTATTTTATGATTTCATCCATTAATTAGCGCCTTGTGACAATAGTCTCATTTATTATTGTTATTGTATTTTATTATATGCATGTGATATTCTTGAACGAGAGCCACTTACAATAATAGTTTTGTATATTCTTACAGCTTGCAGAATTGTTTTGTTTTCTATTTTTGTACGTCTGGGTGCTAAAGAGTTTGATATTCGAAATAATTTTGAGTCTGTACAGTGAAAAGTTCTACACAGCGTTTAACGAAGTTCAAAGTACATGCGCGCTTATTTTGAAAAGCAGTTGTACAGGTAATTTCAATAATATTTAGTTATCAATATTTGCACAATTTAAATGGGACTGGGCAAGACGTGTCTGCCGACTAACTATGAGCCCAATTAACCCAGAGCTGGTGCCCTGAGACAGTGAGACGTAGTAGACAGGCTCTTGAAAATAAAAACAATATTTAAGGGGCATTCATAAACGTAAATAGTTGACGACACCGTTGGTGTAATAAATGAGCGATTAACTGCTGCGCTGCATGTCGCAAATTCGATTTCCGCAAGTGATAAATATTTGTATGGCCTAGAGATAGTTGTTCCGGGTCTGGCTGTTAGTGTGTGTGTTACATGTTCGTAAACGCACCCACGATGTAGTAGAAATTCCTAGAGAGTGGCATAGTTATAAATAACAATAATGTTGTCATTACAGATGCTGAAAGGAAGTTGTGCAAGAATGTTCGACGTCTACATCGAGCGACCTTCGACAAGATGAATGTCTGCGGAATGTTCTACATTGATGCTACATTTCCGTTAAAAATGATAGCTTTAGTAACTAGCTATACTTTTGTATTGTTGCAGTTTGCGTTTTTAAAATCCTAAGTATATTGTTCCGGTGATTTTGCCGGGCTGTTATCCGTATCACTCTTATTCATCACTGTACCATAGTCAAAGTAAAAAAATATAATTATTTTAATTAGTTTATTAAAAAGCACCTAGGCACTAATTGTCCATCTAGTTGCTCCTTCCAAAACATAGTTTAGAATGAACAAGACGAACTTTACAATCGATATACTTATTCGTAATAAAGCTAACTAGATCCCGAACGTTTTTTTCATGAACATCGGCCTTCTGACCTAGTTTTTTAGAATAAACGACAGGTCTCCATCATGGCAGCTTTAAATATTCACCATGTTATATGTCCTCAATAAACTATCATTATCATCATAATATCAGTCTGATGACGTTAACTGCTGAATATAGGCCACAATGTCCAATCCTGCGCTGCCCACATCCAGGCCGGACATTTACCAGGTCATCGGTCCACCCCGTGGGGGTTTTCTCACACGTCGCCCGCTGGTATAGCCTCAAAGTGATAAAGTAATTATTCCCAATCAATTACAAATGAATAATATATTAATTGCTAGTTTGTTGTGCGTTGTTGAAACATTAACAATCGATTGTTTTATCATTTGTGAGCAAGCGAGCTACGAACGCTAACCTATCAAACATGAAGACGTTTGGAAATGTCAGACAACAATGTCGTGTGACAACTATTTTGGACAATACGGTAGATAAAGATGTGCAGTCGGTGCTTTTACCTTTGAATCTGATGCAACGTATTATATTCCATCCTAAATATCGTATTAAACATAATGTTATAACTCCTAATAGTTTCATCTCCAATTTTGTTTCCATAATGGCTACAGTACTATTGTTTATTTTATTCATTTGCTACACTTACATTGTATATTTCATCAAAAACTTAGCACCAACCAGTTTCATATATGCAACTTGTTTTTATGACTTTGTCTACTATTCATTTGGGTTTATTTTGAATGTCGTAACTGGGATGGTTCAAACTAAAAAATCTATTAAGTTCGTCCTTACATTTCAAAAGGTGCACAGAGTCTTGAACCGTGAAGACAGTTTAAGAAATTTCATTATTTGGAATTGGATTATTGTTATCGCGGCTGTGGGTGGTCACTTCTTCGGTTTAATTACTTTTTGTATAATGACTGGAATACCACCCCTAACTTTTTTTATTTGTTACGCTGTCCTTATTTTTGATGTTAATATTCTTTATGCCATTCGAATAACAAAATTGTTGGAAAACGAAGTTGTGCTCTGGAGTACTTACGTTTTAAATTCTCAACAAATAGAAGGCATGGACGCAGAACATCTTAGTAGAAAAGTGTTTCAGGTTTACGCCGATTTATTGGAGTGTTATGAAATACATAAAGATTGTTGTCAACAATTTGTAAGTATGTTTCAATCTAGACCTGAATTGTTTTGTTAGGAGCTGCATTTCAATTTTGATATATATCATAAATATATCACAGAAATGGCGATGTTCTAAAATATCACCATATCAGTATTCCGCATCTACATGAAGCAGGTCGGCTAGTATTGTGATACAAGAAAGGGGTACTTTAGAAAGAGCTACTTTTTAAGAGGTTAGGTAGGTACGTTTTCTTGCCGGGACTGCGGGTTGTTCGTAAGAGATACCGCGCAGACCGTGCAAAGGGCACAAGAAGGAACATGGGTGGGTTTTAATCAGTAAAAGTCTGACACTTCCTCCCGCCCCGCCCAGGGCGGTGGAAGTCATTTGATGATTTCCCATCCTGAACATAAAAAAAGGTAAGTATGTACGTTCGGGCCTTGTGTAGGTTTTAATAAGGTAATTCAATTTTATCATGTCCAACTTTTATCGTCACTTTCCAGATACTTTATTACATGATAGAAATATTCACTCACGCTCTGATGTACCTACAATTGTCTATGGAATCATTAAAAATTGGCGTGATAATTGAAAATATAGTAAGTCCTATTGAAATATTTTTCTTTAACTTTACTAAATAGGTTTTTCGGAATGGCGAGAGATAAAGTTACTGAATAGATGAATCTGACCTCGTCCGGGGAAGTACTACCACCATACTTTTGTCGCCCCTAAACCAGCGTTGTTGTGTTCCGGTTTGGAGGACATGGGTGTCGGTGTAATTACAGGTACATGAGACATTTCAACTTTGTCTCTGGGATGGCAACACATTTACAAAACCTCTAGTACATGTCTATAGGTAGAGGTGACCACTTAACATCAGGTAGGCCGTTGGCTTGTTTGCCATCCAACAAAAAAAAAAGCCATGCTTGCTCAGGACAGGTTGGCGATTTCAGACTTTTATCTCACGATTTATTTCTTAAAATAGCTTTTATTTTCAGGATATAGCGTTCTGGGCATCTGTGGCCGTAATGAGTTGGTTGATAAAAGATTTGATGTATCTAACGCTGTTGAGCAAGCAATACGAGAAATTCTACTTATCTATTGAGAGAGCCCAAGATTCGTGTGCACTGATTTTATTGTCAAATTGTTTAGGTAATTTCTTGTTCAAGCAATTTTTATCTTTAATTTGAACATACCATCACGCCTGTATTCCCCAAGGGGTTAGGCTAGGTGTTAGAAGGAATAAACAAAATACACCCACAGTTCGCCGCTATGTTTAGGTCCCATGTAATAGGGGGCGAGCCTATTGCCATTTGCTATTGCCACTGGGCACAAATCCTAACTCCGATCTGCTACTGAGAATTTCATAGAAAAACCCAATAACACTTTTTGCTCGACCTGGGAATCGAACCCAAGACCAAATGGTAGTAGCAGTCGCTCTTAGGACCACTAGGCTAACGAGTCTGTTAAATATTTATTGAGTAACGTAACGTTTATTATTTATTATATTTCTACGTTTTGTATTTTCTAATCATCATTATTTTACAGATGAATATAAAAAGGTCTGCAAGAACGTCCTGCGCTTGCACCGAGCATCGTTCAGCAAGATACGTGTGTGTGGCCTGTTCTACTTAGACGCTGCGTTACAATTGAATCTGATGAGTCTTCTCACTAACTACATAGTTGTTTTGCTGCAGTTCACAATTTTGTAGAACGTGTGATAATGTTGTTTTTTTGTTATGAAGACTTACTTTTGTTTACTTTTCTGTGTGTCAAATGTTTTCAGGTGTTTCAAAGAACATTTTTTTTAGTTTTTTTTTTAAATTAATCTTAAACACTGTAAGTAATGAGATGGTAAGACAAATAAATTGTTATTATAATGGATATTCATATATACTTTTTAGTATTAAATAGTTTTATCATTTGTGTTTTATTTTGTATATGTATATATATATTTTTTTCTATTTATTTAATACGGGGTTTCCATCCACATGGATACGCCAACCCCATCGTACCCTCTTAGCTTTAGATACACAATCTTAACCAACTAATTCGAGTGGGAGGGAATCATAAATTACATAACCTTGCCAAACTACTTCGCCTTTTCGCTAACTGTGAGTTAGGACTGGCCAAAATTGACTGTACTAACCAAACATCTAGAAAATTTAGTTTAAACTCATTAATTAATGATTCTCTCTAATATTTGTTCCTTTCACATTATTTTGTTTATTATATTTGGATGTAAAAAAAATATTAATTGGTAAATTAAATGAATACACTATTGTTTGTATATCTTTGTCCAGTCGGTTATTAAGAAACCTTGAAACAGTTCTTCGAGTTTGGAACATTATTTTCATGTCACGGTTTGAGTTAAACCCGTGTAATATGTCCGGTACTACCTGACTCTGTAATGTAATTACTAAAATGAGACACTTTGATGGAGACATCAACTGTTGGATGTTCGTGTAATGACAAATCAAGGACGCATTTATTATTGTTGCAGAAGTAATACTACCATTAACATCTAAATGATAATAATACGTGCAAGCAAATTAAAAAAAATTGCCATACTTTTATCATAAGGTAGTATTGTTTGGAGAACGATGTCAGAGGAATTCCATGCATAGTGTTAAAAAAATAGTTTTTCTCTCTTTTGGTGTATATCTAATTGGTATTGCTCAAATATATATCTTAACTAGCTTCTGCATGCGACACAGTACGCGTGGTTTTTGCTTAATTTAAAAATTAAATCATGATACGAACGACACGTGGCGCCATCTTTCATCGTAAGAACATTATTCTTGTTTTCTTTAGGGACTGTATTTTTTTTTGTTATGAAAGGTACCCTATGTCCGTGTCTGTACACCTGACAATATATTTGCAAAATTTCGAGATGATCGGTTTAGTGGTTTAGGCGTCAAGGGTAACAAATAAACAAACTTACTTTCACATTTATAATATTAGTTAGGATGTGACCTATCACATGATTTATTTTATCAAATAAATAAAATAAACGATGCAAAAACATATTATATTCTTTTTCAAAAAAATGCATTATTCATTTAAAAAAATGTCTTAAAAGTATACTTTTATTTCGCAATAAAATACTCGCTACATACTAAACTGCATCTCAATAATAACATATTGGAGTATAACTCCCAGCAAACACGTCGGCAGCGCAGCGTCTACGTAGAACACTCCAACCGCGCTCATCTTACTGAACAAACGATTTGTCTGTAGCACATTCTTGTAAAGACGTTTTTGATTACCTGTAAAGAAATATAACTTTTGTATTCGGTTAATAGCTGTCACTAAAGTCAAAGTTCAGATCTTCTTAGCGTATCGATGGCCAATAAGATACCTACTAAATATTTTGTATTTGGTTTTTTGTTTGGCCTAGTATTCAGTTACACCATTCACTGACGCAGTCATTAGGTCCTCACGAATGCAGGTGATAGAGCACGCGAGGATACGCACAAGTTAAAAGGTGGACTATGGTCGCGGAGAGACGCCGCATATGCACTGATGACTGAGGGTCGTCGCAATCTGCGAAAGGTCCATCTTTGAACCGTTTGGACATCTTTGACCGACTATTTGAAGCTTTCCAAGTGGACTACGGCAACGCGTGCCCAGGTAGACTTCTCTCCAATGGCTCGATGAACGTTGGTAGGCTCCCTGGAGACTTATGTTTTTTTCGCCAACGAACGCACCGCATCGACTTTCAAATTGGAGATTCATTGTACGGTATACTTAAATTCTTACTTGGACAGTTCCTCTTCTTCATCAGCTGTATACACGCCGTCTCAGCTTCCTCAAGAGATATATAGAACTTCTCACAGTTTATACTAAGTATAATAACTAGTATTATGTTCTTTACTGCCCAGAAAATAACTGCAATACTCTGAAGTAAAAGCTGAAAAAAAAAGTATTTAATGGAAACAAAAGGAAAACGGCATTTACAAACTATATCTGTATCTACATGAATACACGAGCTGCATGAGCTGTCAAAACGCGATTACAACATAGATTTTGTACGACAATACATGATGATGACGTCACTTTTTTACATCTCAATTCACTAACTATTTATTGATTTCAAAGCAAACAAAAATAGCATTTTATAGTTATTTAAAAATTAATCGAGTTATCAGGGCTAAAATAAACTGTTCGTTTTGTGAAGTGTGGTCTACCCAACTACGATAATAAGGTAGGCGCAGTGGCTTAAAGATTGCCTGCTATGCTGCATATCCCGAGTTAGATGCCAAATATATAACTGCATGGCCTGCAGGTAGTCGTTCCGGGTCTAGTTATTACTGTATGTAAGTGTATATGTTTGTAAAAAACCCACGATACAAGAGACATTCCTGGAACATAAAGTTTTACGAAAAAATGGCAGTATGAATCGTAAAACATGAATAAAGTGGAGGGAGACCATAACGAAAACAAAACAAAAAGATTGACAAAAAGGCTAATACAAAATTTTAAGTAACCTCCGACAGAAGAATAAAGTTCCCTACCGCAGCTAACAAAAGAGCAGATAACTTTAAAACCGCTGAACCGATTTCCACCAAACATAGCTAAGAACACTTCCGACTAATTCACCTTTCAAACAAAAAAAAAACAAAATCAAAGTCGGTCCATGCGTTCGGGAGCTACGATGCCACAGACAGACACACACAGACACGTCAAACTTGACTTATAACACCCCGTCGTTTTTAAAAATATTTTAAACTTACCAAGAATTCTTTTGTTACTTCTGCAAATTCTTTAAATAAATAAAAAATGTAATTGACATTACATACGGTGCGGAGAAATGCGCCAAATGTGAAATATGAAACCTGTGAAAAAGAAAACTTCGTTTTAAATTATATCTTACAACAAAATACACGAAAAGTAGACACTTAATGAAGTGGCAAGTTCTCTTTCCATCATTGCAACTTTTTTTTTCTCGCTTTTAATATTTTCATCCAAAACAAAGCACGTTCCTTGTATGGAGATCTATAATTGTAACTTTATTCAACTTTTTTCTACTTTTATTATGTGTCGTTTTAACAGCCATAGCAATACAAATTTTATGATTTTTTAAGAATCTACGTTCTACGTATTACGGGTCAAAAAGTACAGTCCTCTGAGCTACATATGGATGTGCGGACGAACAGACATCAAGTCAAGTCATCATTCATAGGATTCTGTTTAGGTACGGAACAATAAAAATTGATAATTCAAAAGTTATGTTCAGTTAATCGTTCGAGTCAAATACTTACCTCATGGAGCTCTGCTACGTATTATTGCACCGTTACTATGACTATATTCACCACATGAATGTATTGATTAAAAAGTAGAATATGTATAAGACTACAGCTTACCAAGATTTGGAAAATTTTCTTGTACAAATTGTAAGTTGTTAATATATCTTGGTATATACAAAGCAGTTTAAAACATTGCTCATCGTTACCATCCTCATTGTTCATAATTAAGACATTTTCAATCCACTTATCAAGGTATTGCTTTAACAATATTATAATTCTGATAGCTATAACAAAATTGATATCCAAAGCAATCCACATAATATCACAAATATTGTCACAAAGGAGACCAACATCGTGCATATCAAATGTCGTATAGTACATTAAATTGATACAAATATCAACACATATTGATTTTACAATTATAGTCCAGTTCCAAATAACATATTGCTGAATATTTTTACTGAAATCGATGTTTCTATAAATATTTTGGATCCTTAATATGAGTAAGACGTTATCGTTATTATGTAATAAGTCCAAAGCAAACTGCATAATGAACCCGATTAAGAAGTAACCGTTATAGATAATGGAGAAGAAAGAGACGATGTAGCATTCCCAAAGTGTCATATTCTGATCTTTGATATCTGGATTAAATATTCGATAGAGACACAACACACTGGTGAATAACAAACTGACGAACGCAAACACATGTAACTTATGTCCTCTAGAATAAAGATGGTTATTGCGTATACTATATTTTGACGACAAAAAAAGGTACAGTCCAAAGTTAAAAGAGTGCACTATTCTTTGAATTGACTTCTCCAGTCTATTATTGGGTAATACTCGGAATGATTTCCCGGAAAATTTGACTTGGTTTCGAGACATTATTTTTAATTTTATGATCCGTCGCTTATGACTCTCACGGATTGTAAGTGACTACAGAAATAAACGAACGTACAACATCGTTTATAAAGTAATGTACTGATTAGATTGATGTAAAAGACTTAGTTAATATTGCTACTTTAGTGATTAGTGGGAAATGGATGAGGCAGAAAATCGTGAAGGATGGAAGGAGTAGAGGGAGGCCTTTCTTCCGGAGTGGAACAGAATAGGTTAACCAAAAAAAAAGTAATTAGCAAACGGGCGCTATCAGTTGGGATTCTCTTTTTGCGAGAGAATCTTCAACGGTGAGGTTTCGCAGATGGCACCGACCTTCGGTGCCTTTGCGGCGTTTCTCCGCAGACCATGTCCCACTATTTACATTGTGCCGCATGCCCGATCACCTGCACTTGTAAGAACCTAATGACTGCATCGGCGGATGGTGTTACCGTGGCTGAATTTTGAGCCAAACATAAAATTTAAATATAATTTATTAATTTGTTCATATTCATTCGACATCGATAAGCTGAGAAGAATTTGGGATCAGGCATCTTGTAGCTGTGTCGACTATTTTTAATATATCTCGACAAATTGTTAATATTACTATATTATTCTCTAAACCTATTTTAACGTGTACATCTAGTTACAATGTTTTCACTTTCGTTTTTCACCTGCCAAATTCCCCCTCCACACTGTACCAATTCTATTTGGTCAATCTATCAAAAATGAGTTCAATTGACGCGTCAGTGTTTCTTGGGTCTCTCTCGATCTTTAGGCAACCGCTACGTGACGACCCTGCCTGCCTATCCTTATACAAGCTATACCCACTTAGTTCCACTTCATTTCATTAAAATAAAACCCATTACAATTTAATAATGTGTTGGTTATTAGAGCTTTTATTAAGAGACCCGTCAAAGTAAGAAAGATTACAATCACAAAAATGCAAACTGTAAAAACACAATGGCGTAAGTAATGATAAAACAAGATAATTGTAGAGGCAGCTTCGCATCTACGCGGAATAAACCACATCCAGTCATTTTCATGAACGACGCTTTTTGTAAACGCTGGATATTTCTACAGACCCGTCTTCGAACACCTGGGAACAATTTTATATACAGGGTTATGTGTAAAACAATGACAGCCTCTCAGGACTATGTTACTAACATCATAATCAACAACTATTGTTCTATGACATTAAAAAAATTATCATATTTTTTTTTCATCAGATTTTCATACAAAAATAAAAACATTTAAATTGAACGCTCTAAATGTTACGAAGTCTATGCGAAGCAAATGAAAGCGATAGTAAAATAGCGAGGGGAGCGGGATTAGGGAGGCGGGGGTGTTTGTACTTGACTTATTTACAATTTTACGGAAATCCTTCAGTCGGTCATTCGCTTCGATGCGCTTGCGTTGCTTGATTCTGTAAAAAAATATAGAACAAAAGTTGTTGTTTATGATGATAGTAATACAGTCCTGCAAGGTTGTCATTGTTTTACATATAACCCTGTATAACCTTACTTTTTGTTTACCATAAACCTAATAAGGGGTTATTGTGCTCAACATTACAAACAACTATTACTATCTATCTTTTACTTCTACTTTTAAATTGATCTTTAAGGGGCAGAGGCTGAAATTGCAAAAAAAATATTAACTGATACATTTATCATATACCTTGACAAAATATATACATCAGCGTTTTTGTTTCGCGAAAATACCATAAAAGGGTTACGGTACTCATCATAATAAACAACGTTTGAAATTTATTTTTAAATCAGCTAATCATTTTATCGAGTTACGCAAACATGTATGGACCAGCTGATTTTGACTTCAGTTTCAGGGTAAGTCCCAAATTTAAATTTGTTCATAATGATGAGTACAATGACCCCGTTTTAGGTGTCTGGTAAACAAAAAATAAGGTAGTATAGAATACCAACAGGGTTTTAAATAAAATCTAAAATGATAAAGGTTGTAAATATCACCAACGACATAAACTGAGAGAGAAAAAAGATGAGGATAACTTTCCACCAATACCTACACGAGAGAGAACAGTTTTCTGAATTCAGCAACAGTACACAAGTACTACGAACGTCTTCCATTGCTGTATAGAACCTTTCACACTGCAGGCTCAAACATATTAATAAGAATATGTTCTTTAATATCCAATATTGAGAAATGACTGCTTGCGTGATAAGCTAGTTAAATAAGAAATGAAATGTAATTAGAATAGTAGAGTAGTAGTAGAGCTCTTTGTGAAGGCGCTCGTCCGGAAAAGTACTATTACCATGCCTATTTCTGCTGCAAAGTGGCATTGCTGTGTTCCGGTTTGAAAGGTATGGGTGCCGGTGTAATTACAGGCATATGAGACATTTCAGCTTTATCTTTGTGATGGCAACGCATTTGCAAGGCTTCTGGCATTGCAGACGTCTACAGGCAGCGGTGACCAGCTACCATCAGACGAGCCTTCAGCTTGTTTGCCATCCAATTAAATATAAAAAAGCATATAATACAATTTGCATTGAGGGTAGGTGTTTTTTTTTAGTAATAGCTGCTACTCGCGATTTAGTACCAGGTATATTATTTTTTTCAAATCGGACCTGCAGTCCTTAGTTTAAGGAGTTCAAACAAAGTTCAAACAAAGTCTTCATCTTTATAATATTAGTTAAGATAATATTTAGCGAGGCACTTACTCGTATACCACCCCCTGCTACAAAATGCTTGATTGACAATATTCCCTCTATATTTATCAAACTGTGAAAAGCCGTGTTGATCACGTAGAATACAATCTGGAACAAATGTACACATGTAGTAGTAGAGCTCTTTGTGAAGGAGCTCGTCCGCGGAAGTACTACCACCATACCTATTTCCGCCGCGAAGCGTTGCTGTGCCCCGGTTTGAAGAGTATGGATGCCGGTGTAATTACAGGCACAATTTGATATTTCAACTTGGTATCTGAGATGACAATGCATTTGCAAGGCCTCTGGTATTGCAGATAGCATAGGCAGCGGTGACCACTCAACATCAGGTGGGCCGTCGTTAGCTTGTTTGCCATACCATAAATTAAACAAACGAGGTGGACCATGGGAAGAAAAAACTACCCCTGGTACAGCCAGGGGTTTTTTAGACTTACCATTAATTTAAATACCTTCTCTATTATCTTATAAGCATCCAAAATATTCTCATACACATCAAACATTATATACCAGTAAGATTCTCTGTCCAGATAAGTTTCCACGTTTTTTGATTCTTTGACTTCCATAATCCATATTCTTAGCGTCTTTTCTAGTAATCTCATGAGGTGCAACGCGTAAACAATATTCATATCAAAAGATAAGGTGGCAAATGTTGATATAACACCAAAAAAACTAACGACAGTATACTCCATACACACATAAACGATAAAACATAAATAGAAACTGTACAAGGAAATTACGGAGAACCAATTATAGATGGTCAAACTCCTGAGGTTATTGAGATTAATTTTGAGATATCTGTGTGCGTATTGGATTTTTAAGACCAACAATATATTGTTATTACTCTCAACGATATTGATATAGCAGTTTATTATGTAGATGGCGGAATGGAAGAGGGTGTCACAAACGTTACTCAAATACAAGAATGTGGAAAATTCCGTCCAAACGATGGAAAATGTTCTCATAATTATGATATACACATTGACCATTCTCAATGTTAACATACAGACGAGTCCCAACAAGTTGTAGAAACAACTGTTAGGCTTGATGCAGTTATCGCGAATAGTATACTTTGAGCACAAAAAAGGAGCTTGCATTAAATTTAATGGTCTTAGCACTGATTGTAAATCCGTCTCAATCACGTTACTTGCCCCTACTTCTTTGGATGGTAGGGTAGATATATCTGCAACTGAGACCATGTTTCTTCTCGACTGTTTGCTTTTAAAAGACAAAAACGTGTTTGATACCCTGTTTAGTTTACAGTTGATTGATATGGGACCTTGTCTAGACTAGTCAAACTTCATTCGATAATTGTGTTATCTAATCAGAATTTAGTGAAGAATTTATTCGCAGAACCTCATCATGAAGTGGTCAAAATATACAGGTGAATAATGTTGTTTATTTAAAGTTATTATTTATACCGCGCAAACAATGTAGACTTGAGTACACGCGGGAGAATCGATCAAGGTAAAGAAACACTAGCTAGGGTCCATCCGGGGATGTCTGACAATCTATTTCATATCGAGGCCTGTCCATGCCTTGGAAAGCATGTTAAGCCGTTGATCCCCACTATCATAATGTAGATCTTTGACAGTCGTGTAGTACAAGTAAGCCCGGCAATCTGACACCAGGTGTAGCAAGGTGTAACGTGTTACCTAGTAACTAGGTAACTTGAAATCGGCAGGCTCTTCATGTAAAATACTGGTATTAAGTTGCATCCAGTTGAACTGGATACCGACCTTGAGATAAGGCTCGGCAAGACAAATAATGATGAGACAAATTTAAACTGGTTAACTTATTACTCATTCCTAACTGTAGTTAAGTGAAATAGATACTAATTCACTTTGAACGACCAACATACTAGTTTGGACTAAAGCCAACCAGTATCTATTGGATATATTGGGTTCAATTCATTAAAGCAATTTCTTAATAACTGTTACCATATTGGTTTTTTCCCTATTATAATAATGAACTTGCTGTGTCCTATTAATACATTTATCATCGTTTGTCTATCGCATCGCACGTTTGTTTAGGAACGGTTGTATCACTGGTAATGGTCTATTAACAATGAAGAATTTCCGTAGTAATATAAACAATATCCTAATTTCCACTAATATGGTGGATAAAGATGTGCAGTCGGTATTTTTGCCTTTCAACTTGATACAATATATCATGCTCTGTCCAAAGTTTCGTATCAGTAACAATGTCATTTCTCCAAATGGCTTCTTCTCCAACTTTATATCTTTAGTTGGAACACTAGCAGTTGTATCGATATTTATACATCGCTCTATTATGATCAGTATGTTCAAAAATTATCTTGGATTGACTACCTTTATGTATATCATTTCTTACTATGACTGCACCTATTATAGTTTAGGTTTCGTCATCAATTTTATGGTCGGAATTATTTTTACGAAAAGAAATGTTAAATTCGTCTTGACTTTTCAAAAAGTACACAGGTTTCTTTATAATGATAATTACTTTAGACGCTTCATCGTTTTGAATTGGATTATTTTGACGTTCAGTTTTGGAGGCTATGTCGTTTTATTCACATATTTTTGCATACAGTTGAGCTTCGAACATATATTTACTGGTTACTTTTTAGTGTTCTTCGATTTAAATATAGTTTGTGCCATTCGAGTTTTGAACATGCTGGAAGATAAAGTCATTCTGTGGAATGTTAAAATTTTGTGTTCTCAAGATATTGAAAGTTCGCACGATTCGAGTTATAGCAGGAAAATGTTTCAGGCTTACCTCAATATATTGGAGTGTTATGAAATTCACAAAGTCTGTATACAACATTTTGTAAGTACCATTTCTACTTCGTTGTACCATAGATCTATTAAATTTCTTGCAACATTGAAGTAGGTAAAAATGACTAAAAACAAACATTTTGAATGGTATCTTAGCTTGTTTATCTGTGAAGGTTACGTGTGTCTGTTTGTAACTTCATCACGTCAAAATTACTAAACAGATCCTAATGAAATTTGACAAAGACGTAGCTTAAGATCTGGTTAAGGACATAAGCTACTTTTTTATCAGTAACTTTGTATGCGCCCGCTGTTACTATTAACACAAACGAAGTTACATGCAAACGTTGGTTGATTATAAGAGAATCTGTTTTAATAGTACTGTATCCAGATCTTAATATAGTATTAGTAGACGATATAGTAAAAGTTGTCTTTGCTGTTACTTGAGCTAGAGAAATAATTACTTAGATACTGCTTTTGTCATAATTTATTTGAACACTTTTCAGGCAATGTATTACATAATAGAAGTTCTCATCCACTCTTTAGTTTACGTTCAAGTGGCCATTGATGTTCTGAAAACAGGTCTAATCATACATGACGAAGTAAGTATTATTAAATGCCACCTATATACTCCGCGGTGTCACCCGCGCTCAGTTACATCTTTGTTTACTGCTGCGCTCCCGCTGCTCGTAGCGTGATGATCTATACCTGTAAACCTTTCTCTTGAATCAGTCTATCTATTTATGAAACAATTAAAATCCGTAGTTTAGTTTAAAAGATCCAAGCGTACAGACTCATGACCCAAGCTGACGGCAGCATGGGATCCTGTGTGAGAAACCTCCTCACTACGTGTGTCTTGTCCAAGTCGTCCGTCTTCTGCATCTGACTCTTCACCCAGCTCTAGAACGATAGTTTCTCTAGGTGTTAGTATTTCTTATTATGAAGCTCGTCGTTTGACTGCCTCGTGTGGTGTCATGGTCGCAATCCCGACTATTGAGCGTAAGGTTCTCGGTTCCATCCCCATATTTTGCAAAAAGTGTTATCGCTTTTTTCCATTACGAATTTCTCAGTAGTAGCCCAGAGTCTGGTAAAAGGTAGTGTGACACCCCGTGGCTTGAAAAGCACGTGCAACCGTTGATCCCATTTGTATTTGTGAACATACTTGTGCACTACAATATCTCCTGCGTATTTGTCAAGTCTCTATTGGGATTAGCCGACGTGACTGAAATCGTTCTGAAAAATATATTATAAACCTACATACATACCATGGGGCCTGTATTCCCCGAAGGGTTGGGCAGAGGTGTACCAGTATACACGCACAGATCGCCAGTATGTTTAGGTCCCATGTAATAGGGAGCGAGCCCATTGCCATTACCCCATTGCCTTGTGTTGTTAAACTTAGTTTTTGTTTTAGAATACAGCGTCAATCGCATCGTTTTCCATAGCATGTTGGATGTCAAAGGAACTGATCCTGCAAACATTAATGAGCCAGCAAAGCGAGAAATTCTACTCACGCATACAAAATGTTCAAGATACATGTGCACTAGTTTTGAAGACAACGTGCTCTGGTTATTATTTGGAATACTCACTACATTATACTGACTGCTCTAGCTGTCTCCTGATCCTGAGTTCGATTATTGGGTCGGGCAAAAAATGATATTAAGCTTTCCATTAGGAATTTCTCAATAACACTCCGGAGTTTGAAAGTTGGTCGTGTGACACCCTCGTACTCTCCAGAAAGCACTGGCTTTAAGTGCGTTCTAAGGCACACGAATGAAGAGAGATCAAACCCAAGACCAATGGGTCCTGCGCCTGATCTCTCCGCTTTCGTGTCTGATTGCCGTGATACTGAGAGAAGTGGGAGTGCATTTATGTTTGCGAACGCACTTGTGCACTATAATCTCTCCTGTCTACTTGGCTAATCTCCACGGGATTCGCTGTCGTGAACGAAATAGACTTAGGGACTATACCTATACAACATAAGTACCGATTTCACTAATATTCGTAGTCAGGTCTCGTTTTTATAGTTATATCATAATATCTCAAAATAAATATTGTTTAACATGTCAAACCATTTATATACCACTTAATGTACACGAATGGTGAAGTGACTTACTGAAGACAACATACCATCACGCCTGTATTCCCCGAAGGGTTAGGCAGAGGTGTACCAATGTACACCTACAGATTGCCGGTATGTTTAGGTCCCACGTAATAGCGGGCAAGCCTATTGCCATTAACCGGGCACAAATTTGAACTCCGAGCTGCTACTGACGATTTCATAGAAAAACCTAATATCACTTTACTCTGCCTGGAAATCGAACCCAAGACCTCTAACGTAGCAGTCGCGCTTAAGACTACTAGGCTAACAAGCAGTTAGTGACTGCACACAAAATTATTGTAGTATTTCCAGAAATCTCAAAATAATTATCGGTTAGGGGAGGAAGGTTTGGATCATAGGTGGATAGGGATGATAGCCGATCTCGAACTCACTTCACCTAAATTAATCGAGAGAGATTTAAATACTAAGTAGATCGGCACAATTATGCAAATTTTGAAATTAAGCGACGAGAATTCTAGGTCAACTGCTAATGTATTGTATATTAATTTGCTTTCCATTTATTTTGCTTGTTATTGCTTTCGACAGATGATAAGAAAAAGCTATGCAAGAACGTCCTGCGCTTGCACCGAGCATCGTTCAGCAAGATACGTGTGTGTGGCCTGTTCTACTTAGACGCTGCGTTACAATTGACTCTGATGAGTCTTCTCACTAACTACATAATTGTGTTACTACAGTTTGCTTATTTGTAATTCAAATTTCATTAAATCTATTTTATGGATAATATTTTGTTTTTGTATTTCATTAATAATATGGGGTGTAAGGACACATCACATAGCCATCAAGTACGCACACTGCTTTTCAAACTAAGTAATATTCGCCATCATCATATCAGCCGTAAGACGTCCACTGCTGGATATAGACCTCCCCATAGATTGCCAAAAGGACCGATTGGAAGCGGTCTGCATCCAGGGTTTCCCTGTGGAAACAAGAACTTGTGGATGTGTAAGATACAGGGTGTATAGTATCTTATCCTTTATTGAAAAGGAAGGATCCTCCAAACCAGACGAGTGTTGTGTCTGGTGGGCAACTGCCTGACGGCAGTTGTCGGGATTTTGTATATACGCTAAAGTCACGGCGAACTTTGATGGCGCGATCTAGGCAATGTCGGTTTGTCGTAGTAGTTCGCATGTTGAGCGATAGATGTCGCTACATATTATGGCGAATAAAGCGTTCATTCAGAGCCATTCAGTAAACCATAGGAGGTTTGAGGAGAAATCTGAACAGAAACATTTCAAAATACAAACAAGTTTCAAAGAATTTAATGATCTTAAGATTACAGAAGAGCAAACTGCAGCAATACAATAGCATAGTTAGTAATTAGCACCATCATTTCAAGCGGTAGATTAGCATCAACGTAGAACATTCCACAGGCGTCCATTTTGCCGAATACCGCTTCATTCAAGCGTTTAATATTCTTGTATAATCTTTTCTCTCCATCTGCAATTTTTAAAATAATTCTTGTAATTTAGAAGCTCAGGAATTATGCCTTGAGAAATTATTGAACTATGACGTAATTTTGAGTCGGAATAATGACTTAATTACATATAGGTTTTAATGAAATACTTAGTTACATATAGGTGGTAATTAACAAACTATAACTTATTTTTACAAAAATAGTGAGGCCCTGACTCCCGTCCTATATGAATTGTGTAAAGAGTCTTTTCCTAATTATTTGCTTCGAGTTTTATAGAATATAATTAATCATTATCATAATCATATATTCATTTGCGAATATGGGTACAAAAGGAAAGGTCTTATACATACAATAGTGTTTATTTACCATATCCTACCATATGACATGCAAATATACAAATACATAGGTAACTATCTACAAAACTAAAGTTTAATCACAATAAAATATATTATTTAAAATATCTTTTAAATTAACATTATATAAGTGTATCCTGTAGATATTCAGTGACAGAGTAATGTGCTTTTTTTAGTAACAGTGCTTTTATATGGTTTTTAAATATATTTATATCACTTATCTCCAGAAATGAATTTGGCAAATGTTTATGAATGCGTGGAGCCATACATAACATACTTTTATTTAACAAACTTCTTTTATTGTTGGCAAACAGATATTGAATTTGTATCTTTTGTTTTTTTTTAGTTATACGAGCTGTGCCCGCGGTGTCACCCGCGTTCCGTTATGTCTTTAGTTACTGCTCCACTCCCGCTGGTCGTAGCGTGATATTCTGTACATATAAACCGTAATTTATCAATGAACACCGCATTAAAATGCGCTGCATAATTTAAATGTACAAAGGGACAGACGGCTTGAAGCGACTCTGTTTTATCATCTATCTCTGTTTTCACGTGGAGAAGAGAAGAATCAAATTACTAAAACGATAACTAAAAAGCATTGTGCTCAAAGTTCGGTTCGTGTCAGATGACACATTAGAGTGGTTCAATGTTCTTGAACTAGTAAATACTCAGCTTTACAGTTTTTTCAGCCTCGCTCTGATTCGCCGAATATCTGGTATATAATAACCAATAACACGTACGTAATGTACTGTTCTTGGGTCACAAATACCTGTACTATTTGAATTCAGCAAGAGTGCGCAAGTATCCTTGACTTGGTTCACAGCCATGTAGAATTTCTCGAACTCCAAGCTTAATATGATTTCTAGCATCAAAGTCTTGACTACCCAAATATTAATCAGCGATATCATACTTATACTTTCAAAATTCTGAAAAACAAAAGTACTTTTTCATCGTCCTGGTCAAAAGTAAAATCATTTATTTTAATTAAACCATTTACAGGCACTTATTTAAACTAAAGCAACAAAGAGAAAAGATTTGTATTTTTGTTTGTAATGAAAATCGACTTAATCGATTCAAAAAAATCTTTTACCCATAGAAAGCTACTAAAAGTCTCTCATCCTTCATCGAAAAGGGAGAATCCTCCAGACGGGTGTTGTGTCTGGTCAGGTCTGGTGGGCGCAGTAGCGCGGTGGTTGTTATCGGGATATTGTATTTAAAATGGTAACGTCGCCATCGCGGCGAACTTTGATAGCGCCATCTAGGCAATGTCAGTTTGTTGTAGTAGTTCGGATGTTGAGCGATAGATGTCGCTAGAAAGGTAATATTTTATTTTCAAAATTTTTAATATTTTTAATGAATTTGCAATCTTTCTATACTAAACACTCACCTCATTTTTCGAGTTTTCAAGTACTAATTGAATGTGAATCAAAGTGTTGCAGAATGAGCTCAAACAGTGAAACACGATCTGTAATCATTGTAGCTGATAAGAATTCTTAAACTATTTACTTCTTCTAGCGCCATAAACTTTAAAATTTCTAAAGGAAAAATTCAATAACTTTGCCTGACTTGAGAATCGACCCCAGGGCCACCACCAACGAGGCAGTAAAAAATACACCAATGCAAAATGCAAAGTGTTTAAAATTTTGCTACTTTGTTCAACTTTCTTATTAACTTCTGAAATAATTTAATGGAAATAGTATGATTATCCCCATACATGCTTTGATGTGAAAAGCTTTACTGGATTAGAATATAGGATGCATCTTATACGATCCTGGTAGAACATCCCTATGAGTTAATGAGCGTTGTTTTTGTTACAACCTATCCGAAGGCAAAGCCACCGGCAAAAGTTACAGAAACCTTGATTTTTAGACAACATGTGACACAAGGGCGGATAGTTAGTAGTCAAACTGTTCGTTACTTACCACTTGTTGAAAAGAAACCTTGCAAATATCATAGCAATCCAATATGTAAATATACACTTCATATAATTTTTTACAATAATCCTCTCTATCCCTATTAACCAAACTTTGAAAATGCCAAGTTTGAATATTCCATAAATCGACTTTATCTTTTAACAACTTAATAAGTCTGATAGCATACACGATATTTGCGTCAAAACTCATTAAAATTATACCGCAATAGTAATTGTGGCTTGGCAGTTTGAGGGTTAAACAAATGAGAGCAACGATGGAAATGCCACTAAAAAGCATTACGATGACACTTAACCAGTTACCAACAATGAAACGTTCAAATGTGGTCTTATTATTGAGAAAACTGTGAATACACACGAATTTTAAAACAAATAAGACGTTTTTATTACTTTGGAAAATAACAGACCAAAAATTTACAAGAATTCCAATAGAGTTAAAGATAAAATCAAAGAACGTGAGTCCATCAATGTCGATCTTATAATATTCACTATTATCCTTAATGAACATTCTGCAGAAGAAGCGATAGAAAAGAACTAAAATAAACATGATCGTGCCACACAATGAAACTAAACACTGTAAACAACTGTTTGGAGAAATAACATTGTCCCTGATTCTGTATTTGGGGCAAACGTGAAATTGTTGTATTAGGTTCAAAGGTAAAAGCATCGACTGCACATCTTTGTTAACGAAGTTGGCTGATAAAACCTCACTATTTCTTGTGGTCTTGCAACGTATTATCCTTTTCAAAATCTTCATTTCCCGAATTCCACGTTATCTTTCTTCAAGGAGCGATGGACTTGATACAATTTTGAGTATTACTAACAATGTAGTTAGCTTAGTGTAAAACATTAATTTAATAGTGGCGCCTACTGTTATGTCTATAGCTACAACTATTTTTCTTATAATTAATCACAATCTATAGACAGGTACTAAAGTGTTGGATCAATACCATAAAAGTGGTAAAACGTGTGAGCAATATTGAATAACTGTAATTAATGAATTTGACTGAAGAACATCTTCAGTACATTTATAGTGTAGAATAATTAATTGTGTAATTTATAAACTAACTACTCGACCCGGCTCTGCACGGGTGTACAGTGTACGTGACGGAGATCGTAAAACTGTAGACTCTAATATTAAAGCTCTTTATGAAGGAGTTCGTTCAGGGTAGTCCTACTACCATACCTATTTCTGCCACAAAGCAGCGTTGCTGTGTTCCAGTTCTAAAGGTGCTTGTGTAATCACAGGCACATAAGTCATTTCAACTTTGTCTCTGGGATGGCAACGCATTTGCAAGGCTTCAAATATTGCAGATGTCTACAGGCAGCGGTGGGCCGTCGTCGGCTTGTTCGCCATCCAACAATATAATAAAAACGTCCTTATATCCAATGTTTTGAGGTGTTTTTTCGTTAGACAGCACACACAGATTTTGATTAGATGTTACACACGAAAGGGCTCAAGGATAGCAAAAATAATAAAAACCAACTACAAAATAAATTGTTGTAATGCCTTTAAATTACAAAAATGCAAACTGTAGCAATACAATTGTGTATCTGGTAAAAAAGCCAATTAGACTTAATTGTATAACAATATCTACGTAGAATAGCCCACAAGCGCGTATCTTGATGAATGACGTTTGGTGCACGCGGCGTACGTTCTTGTATAGTCTTTTTTCATCGGCTGTTGAGAAAGAAAATTGTTGAAAAACGAACCTGATTTTGATTCACAGCAGTACTATTCTGTAAAAATCTCTCTCGACGAATTTTTGTCATCCCACCTCCCGATATCAACTTGCAGCTTAAAAATTGTAATATTGCCCTGAGACAGTGAAACGTAATCCCGGCAAGCCACGTAGTTGGCGGGATGAGCTGGTTCGACTCCTTTAAAACTAGAAAGATGAAGCACGAAATCGTAACAGATGGAAGGAGGAAGGCTCTGTCCAGGTGTGGGACATAACAGACTACAAAAATAATAATAACAAAAATAGCAAAGTATTGTTTGACATTGAAATAAACTGTGTGTCTTAATACAATGTCTGTTTCTTGAGCACGTAGGTAATGAGGAATATATTACCTAAACAATTTGAGTTCAACATGAGTGAGCACGTGTCTTGAATATTTTGAAGGGCGAAGTAGAGCCTCTCGCATTGCAGGCTTAACGTTGCCTGCCAACATAAATCTTTTATCATCCAAAAATATATTGAAAGCGACGCTATGGATGCTGCACTCTGTAAAAAATAAACAGATCAAACTTAAAATCTCAATTCGGCTAATGGTTGGTCTCACAGAGAACGTCTGAGAGAGGGATCCCATTGTTAATTTCTAGGTCGGATAACGTAAGATGCGGCGGAAAGGCGGAGGGAGCAAGCCACACTCTGCCCGCATTTTAAGGGCAGCAGAGCAACGGAGAGCGCTTAATGATCTCCGGCCAAAGTAAGGGGGTCTGCGAGTGGCAAACTTAGAGCAGTTGCAGGATCAATGCCTATGGTAGTGCAATACCGTTGGAGAGCGCGGATTACGCGTGAAGCTCATACCGGGCTACCGGCTCATGGTAGCACAAGGAACCGTGAGGTTTCAGTCGGTAAGAGTCCGATATAACCCTCTGATCTCCTCAGACAGAGGGTACGCATGAGAAATTACCCACGAAACAAAAGCTCGTGAAAATTATTATTGGATTTTTGCAAAAGTTGGGCATTTGGCAATACTCCTTTACTTTGCAAGTGACGTCTAATTTGTCTCCAGTATATCAGATTGCCGACCCTATAGACTATATGAAAGAAGATTGTGCAGTTGCTGCATGTTCACTGTAAATTCTTCTGCATCGACAGCTAGTCTCCGCTGAGAATCACCCTCATGACCGAAGTCTTCTTCAACATTTTCTATCTATCTAAAGATTTTCTAGTAGATTTTGGTATCAGCGATGAGACCACCAGTGTTGTGACTAACACTGTTGTGTTTGGAGTATGTTCTAGGGATATTTTTTTCTGTCTATCGCAGTTTTTGCTAAGCTCAATTATTGCCAACCATGTTTTGTTTATTTGTAAAATATATTTTATTTTCTACAACTTACATAGTCGTCAATCAAAGCGCCTACTTTCAATATTTCGATGGTCACTTGAATATAAATCAGACTGTGAATAAATGTTTCTATAAAGTAATAAAGTATCTGAAAAATTAAATATTTATGTTTATAATATTATAATCTTTTGTGCCCTTTTTTTTCTTAAGTCTTTGTTTCTGTCATATGTAACTGAATGAATGACAAAGTACTTACGAATTGCTGTGTACAAACTTGCTGGATATCATAACACTCTAATATATTTACGTAAGATTCAAACATCTTTTTTAAATACTTTTCTCGATGCATCTCATCAGTTTCTGTAGTATTTAAAGCTTGTTTATTCCATAAAATAACTTTATTTTCCAAAAATTTAAATATTCGAATGGCATAAATTATATTAAAATCAAAAAAGATAAAAAAATATGTAACTAGTATGTAGTGGAAAGGTGTATTCAGTAAAACGCAAAAAGATGTAAAAACTACTAAATAACTAGAAGTGTACAGGATCACAACAATCCAATTCCAGATGATGAAGTGTCTAGTACTGGTTTCATTGTTGAGAAATCTGTGCACTTTTTGAAAAGTTAAAACAAATTTAATAGATTTTCTCGTTCGAATGATCCCGACGGCGAAATTGATAGCAAACCCAGCACTATAGAAGACACAATCGAAATACGAGACGAAATATGTAAAAGTAGTATATCCCATAAAATCTTTGAAAAAGAAAAGGGTATAGTTACGATACAAGAACAAAAATGTTAAGATAAGTGTCCCGACAGTTGAAAAGAAATTGGAGACTAAACTATTAGGAGTTATGAAACCGTCCTTGATACGATATTTAGGACAAAACATTAGATACTGCATCAGATTTAAAGGCAAGAGTAGGGACTGCACATCATCGTCCACCACATTGTCCAAAACAAAATTCACAGGATAATTTCGATCTATACGGGTATGTCGGAATGTCTTCATGCTTAAACAAACCATTAACAGTAGCAGCTCCTTACCACGGTGTCGTCCTAATCGATGATAAATGTACTTAAAAATAAGTGCTTATGATAACATGGACAGAATAAACAGACAATTACTATTATTAGTCTAGCTGGATACATTATTAAGGAGAAATAAAAATGCCGTAACCGCTTGAGGAAGTATTTAGCAAGCTATGACAGTTAGTTTGTAGAACATCAGGCAGCCAAAATATTGCAGCCATATAATATTATTATATACGGAAAAATATGACCAGTGTAAGAGCGTCAAACGAGCATCTATTATACATTAGAGGTTTATAATCAAAATAAGAATACATAGTCTGAATCATGCCGCCGGCCGTTTTCCATAATTACTTCAGTCAAGACAAAATCAAACTGGTTGCTAATTGAATCTACTTAATTTATTAGGTACTTTTCTTTTCTTAAGGCATATTGGTGATTTCTGACTTATTTTAATTTTATTAAAAATCCAGGTTTCCTCACGATGTTTTCCTTCAGCGATGTCAGTGATGCCCAAGATAAACTTAGCAAGTGTATTTAAATTAAAAAAGTCACATTTGGGCCTGGTATCGAAACCGCAACACAATGCATGAGAGGCGGACGCCTTAACCACTGGGCCATCAAGACAAATTATTATAAGTATTTTATGTGGCCAATAGACTGTCAAACACTTTTATATTAATTCTATTTCCCAAGTATTTCAGACAGTGAATACGTCACAGCCTTGTCGTAAATATTCTTTAAGAAAATACAATTTTCTTTCTGCCATCAAATCGTCTCATTACATTAACGATTTTCAGTCATAACGTGACAAATAGCTGAAAGTGATACTAAACAGAATGTCCCAAACACAAGGAATTGTACCGGATGTTCTTAATAATCGACTAGATCAAGATTTACAGAGAATAGTACAATCTCTTAATGTTCCTCTTCATCTGTGTTTAATTTCCAAGTATCATCTACGTAATAACCATATTCATGCAGCTGGACAAAAATATCGGGTATTTGCGATCTTCTTCATGGTTGCCCTGACTGTGATGTGTTTCTACCAAATATTTACTGTCGAAGAGAGTATAGTGCAAAAGGAACAATTTAAATATAATGTGTTTTCAATTTCAAATGCTATCAACTATTTTACATTCTCAATCGGGTTCCTGGTTATGTTTATTTCGGACTTTGTACATAAGAAAAATAATGTCTTACTTATTTTAAAGCTGCAAACCATACATAGAAGCATCGATTTTTGTAAAAGTACCAGAAGCTATGTTATTTGGAACTGGGTCTCAGCTACCACAAACATTGGTATTCACATTTTGCTAAGTGCTATCTACTTTGGACCTTGGATGTTTTTGAACATTGAATGTATTATTGACGGATTTATCGACTTCATGTGCATTGCAATAGATCTCAATTATGTTATTGCCATCCGCATTATAATATTGATAAAGGAATATCTAGAGACTTGGATCAATGATGTTCTGATGATAAATAATGGACATGAGAACGATGAACATGTAGATGATGAACACCATAATGTTGAATGCCTTAATGATGAAAACTACAATGATGAACAATGTCTAAAACTCCTTAGGATATACGAAAACATTTTGAAAGCTTACAATCTGTACAATAAAATTTTCCAAGTATTGGTAAGTTGGAGATTTCTTTGCTTTCTTCTTTTTACTTACCCGAAATAATAATAATTCTCAATCTCTAAACTTGAAACTTAGTAATTGCACTGTCTAAGCTTGTCATGGATATCATTGACTTTGGTGTATGAAAATATCGTGAGAAAACCTGATCTTATAATTAATATGGCACTTTCACTGCTCGGCTGTTCCACGTGACTTATTTCACCTGCCTTATATTACGTCTCTGGTTACTGCTCCGCTCCTGTGTGTCGTAGCGTGATTTTATATAGCCTATGACATTCACAAATAACATGGCTTTCCAAGCATAAAATAATTTTTAAAATCGGTTGAGTAAATCCAGAGATTCGCGAGACAACTCCCGGCCACCGTAGACGCGGGCCTGTGGACGGTGAGCAATGGGTAGCTCACTGTCTGTACGTTGCATAACGACAGGCTGTCTTCCACGCGCGCCTCAATGAGATGACAGCAATTTTCGAAGGGGCCAGTCAGGGCCGATGCCTGCCGGGGCTGCGGGTTGTTCGTAAGAGATACCGCGCCCCCGGAACGCAAAGGGCACAAGAAGGAACATGGGTGGGATTCAGTCAGTAAAAGTATGACTCTCCCTCCCGCCCCGCCCAGGACGGGGGAAGTCATTTGATGATTTACCATCCGGAAAAAAAAATAAGATCCAGAGATTACCTCCTACAACCTCACAAACTTAACTTATTTATAATATAGTATAGATAATTATGATATTAGTATAGATAAGTCTAAAATCGTCAGTCAACCTTGAGCTAGTTTATGTCCTCTCTATTTGAGATGCACTGCCTCGGTAGCCTAGTGGTCTTAAACGCGACTGCTACGCTAGAGGTCTTGGGTTCGATTCCCAGGTCGAGCAAAGTGTTATTGGATTTTTCTATGAAATTCTCAGTAGCAGCTCGGAGTTAGGATTTGTGCCCGGTTAATGGCAATAGGCTCGCCCCTTATTACATGGGACCTAAATATACCGGCGAACTGTGGGTGTACATTTGTTACACCTCTGCCTAACCCTTCGGGGAATACAGGCGTGATGGTATATATATATATTTGAGATGATACGTCTGCCTTGCAGTGGGACAGTAATAGGCATGAATTATTATTTTTCATTTTTTTTTTTTCAATGTTTTTTTTTTTCAGGTTTTATATCGCGTGTTTTGCGCATTTCAACGAGGCTTATGTTATGTCACGTTCTTGATATATGTGATGAAATCGAATCATGAATTGAAAATCATAGTAAGTATAATAATAATGATTTTCGGTAAGTAAAAAGGTTTGGTTTGGTTGGTTTTAAAAAGGTGTGGTTTAGGACTGCCCCGTTGATCTCTTAGTCACAAGCGCGACTGATGAGCGTGGGGTCCCGGGTTCGAATCCCAGGTCGGGCATAGTGTTATTGGATTTTTCGATAAGGATTTACTTAGTAGCAACCTGGAGTTTGGAAGTTGGTGGTGTGACATCCCTGTGCCTCAGAAAGCACGTAATTAGGCGTTATTCCCAGCTGTCATTTGTAGAATTTTGGCAGTCGCCACGGATAGTGAGAAGCCAGGAAGTCTGACAGCCAGTCTAACCAAGAGGTACCGTATTGCCCAGTAACTGGGTTGTGGAGGTCAGATAGTCAGTCGCTCCATGTAAAATACTATTATTCAGCTGCATCCGGTTAGACTGGAAGCCGACCCCGACATAGTTGGAAAAAGGCTAAGCAGAAGGTAAGTAACAAGGTTTCTTGCTCTTTCTTTTTCCACCTAATGCCTACCTGCCTATTTTTTGGATCAAGGGAACGTCTCTAAACGTTCTGACTAAATGACCAACTCCTTGACAATTCAAAAGTGCCTGTAAATGGTCTAATTGAAATAAATGCTTTGACTTTGTAACTTTTGTTTTTTAGAGTGTCCTTCGAAGTCTGGGACTAATATTTTTTCTTACGAAGGACATTGTACTAGTAATAGTACATAGTATTTACTGTGAAAAGTTCTATTTAACTAAAGAGAAAGCTGAGATGGCGTGTATACAGCTCATTAAAAACACTAACTATCCAAGTAAGAATTTTCAACATACTAACTGTACTTCATTCTTCAAAAACGAACAACCCCCAAAAAACAATACGATATACATCACTTGTAAAAATGTTGGATATTTAACGATGATTATATTTTCAATTCTCTATGTAACATATTTAGCATATTTAATTAGTTTGACCTTATTCATTTAGGTATTGAGAGATTGTGGGTTGAATAGTTTTGACAAAATTAAGCCTAATTGAGTACTGGACACCATTAACCAACAATTCCGACACAGCTTCTCTAAACAAACACTACATTTTAGCGCTGAAAATCTGATTAATTTAAAAGCAACTGAAAAATAAAAATGTTTAATTGCTTTGAAATCAATCAATGTTCTTGAAAGTTGGCAAAATAGTGACTTACAACATCTATGAGGATAGATGGATGGATTGTGTGAAGAATGATATAAAAGAGATGGGAGTCAGTGATAGCGTGACGGTTGAGAAGGAAAACATGTTACGCCGACCCCAAGTAATATGGGATAAGGGCAGAAAGATTTTGACAGCTCATAAAAAGTATTTCAATTGATTGGTATACGAATACTCAATTCTAACAGGCCCATTGAATATTTGGTTCAAAATACTAAACACAGCTTTTTTTCCCTAGAACATCAAAAACTTTTATGCAAGAAAGTGCTTCTGGCTAGACGGTCGTTCAGTAGGATGACTGCGTGTGGCCTCTTCCATGTCGACGCTGCGCTCCCAGTGTACTTGATGCAACTCATCTGCCATTACGCTGTTATGCACTTACAGTTTTATTTTCTTTGAATTCAATTGTTTTATCTTTGCACCGGTATCCGTTCGTAACTATGTTGTATCTTTGAACGATAGAGTAAGGAATGAGATTACAGAAGAACGTTGCGGATTAAAAGAGGGTGTAGTGACAAAGATTGAAAAGAGTATGCTTAGAAGGTTCGGTCATGTTGAAAGGATAAATGAAAGGCGACTAACTAAAGGAATTTATATAACAGATGTGAGTGACAACGCCGGGAGGGGACGCTCTAGAAAGACCTACCCCGACCTTATTGGTACCTCACCAATAAGGTCAGGGTAGGTCTTTTTAGAGCTTCAAAAAGATCGGGTGCGCAGTACTCGTAACCGGCGTGCTTGTATGACCAGATGTATGAACGTGGACGAGGCGAAAGAAGTATGTAAGGATCGTAGCAGGTGGCGTTCTGTGGTTTCTGCCTACTCCCATGGGAAAAAGGTGCGAGTTTATGTATGTATGTATGTTAATTGTTTTAAGAACTGCCCCGTTGGTCTCGTGGTCGCAAGCGGGACTGATGAGCATGGGGTCCTGGGTTCAATTCCTAGGCCGAGCAAAGTGTTATTGGGTTTTTCCACTAGGAATTCTTGTCTTGACCCTTTTAATTGTTGTTAGTTACATTAAGGTGCTTTTAAACATGCTGTTCTTTTAGAATAAAGAATAATATTGAAAATACAATTTCAAGCGTGGCCCACACTTGAGATATTTCTGGTAATGTATTTTTGTCGTAGTTCTGCAATTCTGCTTTCTGTAAATTAAATGAATTTGAAGAATACATTAGACCTTTATTTTTACAATTGCTTTTGATGTTGCAATTTTGTCTGAAAATATTGTTACTGCAATTGGCGTACTACATTACATCCTCGGGGTCCTCGTGTTCCTTGTGGTACTTGTGGTCCTTGTAGTATTTGTGGTCCTTGTAGTATTTGTGGTCCTTGTAGTATTTGTGGTCCTTGTAGTATTTGTGGTATTTATTTGGTACTTGTAGTGCATGTATACTTAGCAGTAAACAAGTGTGTGTTGTACTAAGCCCAAGTAAGTAAGTACCATGTACTTATTTGTGGAACAAATAATAATGTAAAGACTAACGATAAAATCGATTTAATTAATATAAGGTTACAATAATGCAAACTGTAGCAAAACAATTATGTAGTTAGTGAGAAGACTCATCACACTCAATTGTAACGCAGCGTCTAAGTAGAACAGGCCACACACACGTATCTTGCTGAACGATGCTCGGTGCAAGCGCAGGACGTTCTTGCATAGCTTTTTCTGGTCATCTGTCAAATAATTTATCTTCATTAAAACCTAATATGAAAGCCAAAATGATAAACTGATGGAAATACGTTGAGGACGCTAGGTACTTTATCTTTTGAGTACTTAAAAGTTGATTGCCTCACCGAGAGTGTTCACCTACATTATTATGTATATTGCAACAATCCAAGATTCGATTTTAAGCCTAAAGGCGGGTACTGACCGATGTTACAAGGTGTAATGTAACGTGTTACACAGCGTGTGTTTGTACAGTCAGTACAGATACACGACGCGTTGAAAGTGCTCCACCCCGGTATCAGTTTTTTGGCGAATCTTTTGAGTGTTACACGCTTCAGTCAGTACGACGCAGCGAATCGTCACGAGGCGTCGATTCTACATATGTAGGTACTTCGGGCCTTAAAGTTTATTAGATGTGATTAGTTGTTGAATCTGGAGCACGGGCGAGCAAAGAGTTCGAAACGAGCATATTACACGGAAATTTGAACACGGCGTTACGTAATATGCTCGCTGCGAATATTACATAACGCCGGTCAGTACATTACAATACAACATTGTTCGCATTCATGTTAAAAAAAAATTGATAACTGATTCTCATCACTCACCGACATTACAGGTTACATTATAGGTGAAAGCTCCGTGTCAGGGGTTAAAAATAAAAAAACTGCATATATACGATATCAAACTGCCCCATTGGTTTCGTGGTCGCAAGCGCGACTGATGAGCGTGAGGTCTCGGGTTCAATTCCCAGGTCGGGCAAAAAGTATTATTGGGTTTTTCCATTAGGATTTGCTCAGTAGCAGCCCGGAGTTTGGAAGTTGATGGTGGCATAACCCAGTGCCATTCTGCTGTCATTCGTAGATATTTGACAGTCGTTACGAATAGTCAGAAGCCAGGAAGTCTGACAACCAGTCTTACCAAGAGGTATCGTGTTGCCCAGTAATTGGGTTGTGGAGGTCAGATAGGCAGTCGCTCCATGTAAAACACTGGTACTCAGCTGCATCCGGTTATACTGGAAGCCGACCACAACACAGTTGAGAAAAGGCTAAGCAGATAATGATAGACACGATATTACCTGAACAATTTGACATTATTATCAGTGCGCAGGAATCTTGAACTCTTTGTATAGATAAGTAGAACTTCTCGCATTGCTGACTCAACATTGTTTGATATGTCAAACTCTTAAATATCCAAAGAACTACGGCTAACGCGCCCCAAAATGATGCATTCTGTAAAAAAAAACATTGGTTTAGTATATAGCTTTTATTTTATAGTATTGTTTATTTCAAAGACGGATATAATAGAACATTTTAATAATAGTAAAATAAAGGTGAAGCTAAGCTAAGTAAACGAAGTTAAAAGTGCTTTTGGGTGTCTCTATGAAGTTCTCAGTAGCAGGTCGGAGTTAGGATTTCTACCCGATTAAAGGCTCGCCCATTATTACTTGGGACCTAAACATACCGAACTGTGGGTGTATATTAGTATACCTATGCCTGACCCTTTGGAGAATACAGGCGTGATGGTATTTATGTGTATGTATTATAATACTAGTGAGATAAGTTTCTAAACCGGACGGCAAAGGCGTAATAAAACCGTAAGCGTAATGATAAAATGCTCACGTGAGTCTTATAACGTTTTTCAACACACTAGTGAGGAATATACATTGTTATAATATTTCATTGAAATGAAAGTATCAATATTTTTGAAAATAAAAAAAGACCTATGACCACACGTGTGCTCCGCTTGGTGACTCTAAAAGCTGTGCAATAAGAACCACTTTACATTAACATTCTGAACCAAAGTCTATCGATTCTGTCAACACGTTTCACTAATGAAAAGCGATGAATAGTTTTTCTAAACTTTCACAAGCGTGTTGTTCAAGTAATGTGACGTTTTTACTGAAGAAGCTAGTACAATTTTTATTTAAAATTTTAATGGCATCAAAACATGTATCATTTATTTTTGCCATCCAACGTGGCAACGCCTCCGTGGCAATGTCTTTTGGGCACTTTTCCGATTGACGGCGATGCGGAGGAAATTTTTGATGCCATTTAGTTTTAGTTTACTTTTTAGGACCACTAGGCTACCGAGGCAGCTCAGCTACGCTAGAAGTCTTGGGTTCGATTCCCAGGTCGAGCAAAAAGTGTTATTGGGTTTTTCTATGAAATTCTCAGTAGCAGCTCGGAGTTAGGATTTGTGCCCGGTTAATGGCAATAGGCTCGCCCTCTATTACATGGGACCTAAAAACATACCGGCGAACTGTGGGTTTACATTGTTACACCTCTGCCTAACCCTTCGGGGAATACAGGCGTGGTGGAATGATGGTATGTTTACTTTTTGTTATTATTTAGGTTTTTTTATCTAATTTTAAGGTTAATATATATATATATACATATATATATTAATAAATTCTTTATAAATTTTAATCGAATTTTAAATATTATATTTTTATTATAATTAAAGTATACATATTTTGTTTTAAATTACGTTACAAACTTACCATTTCATTGATTACAATGCCAACTTTTAACGAATCAATTGATACTTGGACGTAACTCACGGCGTGAGCAAATATTTCTATAGTGAAAAAAAGTATCTGAAAAATACCAAAATTTATTATAACAAATACTACTTTCATTAGTAATAAAAACGCAATTACTTATCTCAATGTCATACAGGCAGGTACTTATAGCGGTGTGTACTTATCAGTGCGTAAAATTTGACAAAATTATTAAAAGAGTTCTAATAAATATGTATTTTTAGTAATAAAAAAGTTTTCATAAAACACAAAATTATAAATATTAAGTAACCCCCGACAGAAGATTAGAAACACTACCGCAGCTAACAAAAGAGCTAACTTTAAAACCGCTGAAGCGATTTCCATCAAACAAAGCTAAGAACACTCCCGACTAATTAACCGTTCAAATCCAAAAAACAAAATCAAACTTTGTTCGTGCGTTCGGGAGCTACGACGGCACAAACACACATACTCACACAGAGAGACACGTCAAACTTATAACACCCCGTCGTTTTTGCGTCGGGGGTTAAAAATAAAGTTTTTGTTTACCAAAAATGGCTACTTTGATACTTATTTTATGAAATTTCATCAACTACGAACTAAACAGTAGTAATTTCAGCACCAAAATAAAACAAAAAAAAATTGAATAATTAATAAAAATGTGTTTAAAATACTTCCGCACATATTACAAATAATTAAATTTCCCGTAAATTAGAAAGTACTTACAAATGGTTGAAAGCAATCTTTATGAATATTATAACATTCCATTAAATCAACGTAAGCTTGAAACACTTCTTTACTAGAACATTCTCCACTGTCTTCTATTGCTAGTGAATTTAAAACATAAATACTCCAGAGAACAGCTTTGCTTTCCAATAGTTTTATTACACGAATACCGCAAAGGAAATTCAAATCAAAAATAGCCACAACGTAGCAAATGTAAAATGAACTATAAGGTAAACTGGTTAGAATGCAAAATCCACCAAAACTTAAAACATCGGCACTCAGAGCCATGGCAACAAAAATCCGATGCCAAATAATAAAATTATTGAAATTTTCTTCAGAATTGAGAAGTCTGTGGACTTTTTGAAAAGTAAGGACAAAATCAGTTGACTGTTTAGTTCGAACTATCCCAAGTACGAAATTCATAGCAAATCCCAAGGAATAAAACAAATTGTCGAAATAAGATGTCGCATGAGTGAAAGTAGATGCCCCTGATAAAGCGTAATAAAAATACAGCATATAAGTGCTGTAAGCGAGTAAAGAAATACACACTAGTGTTGTAATTAATGAAATGATAGAGATAGATCCATTAGGTGTTATAACGTCTTGTTTAATACGGTACTTGGGGCATAGTGTAACATATTGCATCAAATTTAAAGGCAAAAGCGCCGCCTGTACTTCTTTATCGACCATATTATTCGAAATAGATTCCACATGGCTTTGATGACTTATATTCTTAAATATCTTTATTATTCTCATTTTGTTGATAGTGCCTTTACTCACTAGTGTGTTAATAAATCGATGGTAAATGTTTTGTAAGCCTAAGAAACACATTGATAATATTGATGTAATTCATTAGAAATTACTTTACGGAATTGAATGTTCTAGCCCTATACACGTGTACTACTATTATCCTGTACTATACTCATATTAGAAAGAGGTAAAATTGTTTGTTTGTAACAGGTAATCTTTGAAAGTACTGGTCCGATCACATTTTTAGGGTTCCGTACCCAAAGGGTAAAACGGGACCCTATTACTAATACTTCGCTGTCTGTCCGTCCGTCCTTCAACCGTCTATCTGTCTGTCTGTCACCACGTTGTATCTCATGAACCGTGATAGTTAGACCGTCGAAATATTCACAGATAATCATGTATTGCTTTGAATCAAATTCAGAAGTCTTAGTAACGATTGTAAATCTTTTTCGCTCACGTTATTTCCTGATACTCAATCAAAAGGGCAGGCACAGTCATTCTCGGTTTCATTTGAAAACACGTGTGATGTCATGGACCACGTGGACAGTTTAACATTGAAAATAGAACTTATTATGTAGTGGGCAAGGAATTTAGTAATACATCGATTTAGGCTCACTGAAGTCAATTTCTTTAAGCTATTTGTCATTCGTGGTGTAGGTAACTATGTCATCGTCATTATATTTAATGGATTGTTTATCCTTAAGGTTTACTTTTTAAGTTTCTTTTTAACCGATTAAAAAAAACGAAGCAGGTTATCAATTCGACGCGTATGTATATACCGTGTTTGTATATATATGTATGTTTTTATGTATGATCACGCATAACTTTTTGCTGAATAGTCCGATTTTGATAATTCATGGATTTTTTTATTGGATAGGGTATACCTTGAAGTTTATTCCTTTTAAATTTGGAAAAAGAATCCTACCCTAAGGGTGAGAAAATAAGGGTGATTTATTGTATACTCCCAGATTTTAATTCTGAGTTGTGTATTTCAATAATCGAAGTAATCAAAACTTAAGTATGTAGTAGTTAGAAGATTATAGCCACAAAAAAAAATAAAAAATAAAAGCTTTTTAACAAAAAAATTGAACCGTTGAAAAAACTAATAAGTGAAAAATAACTTTAGCTTTGGACGTCGGTGACTATACAAAACTACAAACAAAACCAAAGCCGCCCACGACCAAAGCTAAAGTTATTTTTCACTTTTTAGTTTTTTCGACGATTAAATTTTTTTGTTATTCTATCCTTTTTTTGGCTGAGGTGCTCGTCAATAGCCTAACAAGTACACAATAACTTCTCGCAATTCGCAGTCTATTTTATGATACTGTTATGTTGTACACTACGATCTCAGGCTGTTAAAATAATAATACCAGCCTATTATGGTCCTACTGTACGGCAAAGGCCTCTTCTCATACAAACAAGGCACGAACGTTGATTACTATGCTTACACCTAGATTTCTTCCAAACCGACTGATGGTTTTAGAGATAAGCGCTTTAAGAAAAACAAAAAAAAAAGGTCTTAGCTTTAATATATTACTAGGTTCTGCCCGCGACTTCTCTCTCTCTCTATCTTCGTGTTTTTTCGCCTTTAAGTTACATCTTTGGTTACTACACCGCTCTCGTGTTTCGTAATGTGATGAAATATAGCCAATACTATTCCCCATGAATCTGGTCATCATACACAAAAATATTTTTTCAATCCGACTGGTAGTTTTAAACAAATCAAACAAAAAATAATTATAGCTTTTTTATATTACATGATACAAAATTACAGAAATTCGAACTGAATAAGTACAATAGTGTAGGTGGTGATGAAACTGAACAGACGCACAGACATCATGGCGTCTACGATGAACAGCCCACAAGCGTTCAGTTTCTTGAACGAAGCCTTCTGTATCCGTTGAATATTCTTACACAAAGAGAGAGTGTGTTTATCTGTAAACAGTTAATTAAAATTTTTCAAAACTACTATTATAATAAGAATTAAAGTCAAAGCATTTCGTACCCTTAAACAAGTTTTAAATTCTGAAATTTAAAACTTGTTTCGCTCTTTTCCTAAAAGTAGATTTTTTGAGTTACGTCGTTTTCATCTTAAGGGTGCGATTTATTATGAATTGGCAAGGAGTTGGCATTTCCATTCGTCTTTTATAATGCGCGCTGCAAAGGAGTGGAATTCTCTACCTGCGTCTGTATTTCCGAACACATTCTACTCTAATCTCTTCAAAGATTGAGTGAACAGGCTTTTTCTGGGTAAGCTCACTCCATCGTAGACATTGTCTATGTCACCTCTAACCAAGACTAGAGTCAATAGCTTACCTATCTCGAATAAAAAAAAGGAAGTCGGACATCGGTCAGAAAGTTGAAGTTAGTTGCTCGTCATGGGCTCGTGTCCTTTGTTTGAACTATAGGTAGTTTTTCCAGGTCTGGCTGTTTAAAGAACTCAGTTTTTGTTTTTGCTCAGTTGTTACAGCCCCGTTGGTCTCGTGGTCGCAAGCGCGACTGATGAGCATGGGGTCCTGGGTTCGATTCCCAGGTCGAGCAAAAAGTATTATTGGGTTTTTCCATTTGGAATTTCTCAGTAGCAGCTCGGAGTTAAGATTTGTGCCCGGTTAATGGCAATAGGCTCGCCCCCTATTACATGGGACCTAAACATACAAGCGAACTGTGGGTGTAAATTGGTACACCTCTGCCTAACCCTTCGGGGAATACAGGCGTGATGGTTGTTGTTGTTTTTTCTGGAACATGCATAGTGCGGCGTAATGCTATTTGAAAAAAAAAGAAACTGTCAGCTTCGCAAAGAGTCTTTTAACATCCAATATTTTGCCGGGGCTGCGGGTTGTTCGCAAGAGATACCGCGCCCCCGGAACGCAAAGGGCACAAGAAGGAACATGGGTGGGATTTAGTCAGTAAAAGTCTGGCACTAAGGGCGGGAGAACTTATTTGATGATTTCCCACCCAAAAAAAAAAAAAAAAACATCCAATATTTACCTGAGCATCTCATTGAATACATGAATGGAGTCACAGCACTCTGAACATTCCTCACGGCTTTATAGAACCTCTCACATTGTACGCTCAAAGATATTCCTATGAGTATACTTTTTACCAACCATATTTGTGAAATCAATATCAGCAAACTGAACTGAAAAGTAAAGAATATTGAATATATTGTGGCAGAAATGGTCACGTAAGTAAAAACCATTATGCTCCCTCTAAGGTGCTGTCAATCACTCAAGAGGCCACTCAGGACCGATGCCTGCCGGGGCTGCGGGTTATTCGTAAGTGATACCGCGCCCCCGGAACGCAAAGGGCACGTAAGGATGGGTTTTAGTCAGTAAAAGTCTGACACTAAGGGCGGGGGAAGTCATTTGATGATTTCCCATCGGTAAAAAAAGGGTACTATGAATGATACTCTTTTAAAAAAATGTGTTCGTAAAAACATTGCAAGTAAAATACTTACTAAAACAATGTGTTGTGACATTGTACTTTGCATTTTTAATACCGTCGCTATGTTTATTAGACCATGGCTCGCTGTATGTACTATGTTGTATGCAATCTGTAAATAAAACAAAATAGAACTTTATAGAATCCGAACTAATGTCCGGTTGGGTTGGATGGAGAGGAAAAACAAGGCCAAAAATGATAGATGGATTGTATGAAGAATGATATGCGAGAGAAGGGAGACAGTGATATCATGACGGTGGATAGGACGGAATGGAAGAAGAAAACGTGCTATCCTTTTTCTTTTTTTTCTCGTGGGGAAATCCTCATGGACTGCCTCCGCCTCGGGGAAGGCGGAGGGGTGTGTCAGAATCCTACTGACTAAAACCCCACGGTGTTCCTCCAACTACCATTGGCCGTGGCATGGGTATCGCTCTGAGCATTCTTCCGCACTCCGGCAAGTATTGGCCCCTTTACCCCGTGCGGCCGTCAACCACCGGCCGCACTGACTCCAGAAAACTCACTCTCGGGCCTGTCTCTGTTTGGGTTATGGACTGACCCCAAGTCCGCCGCCCGCAGGCCCCATTTCACGGTGGCCGGAGATCATCTCGTGCCCTCCGGCACCTGGTGCGTCTTCTGCGAGTGGGGTGGGAGGAAGTAGCCTCCCTTTCCCATTCCGGCGCCTCCTTGGCGGCCGTCACCTCCTCGCAGAAGGAGGCGACTACGTCCCAAGCAATCTTGCGCCCAACCATGGACATAACAACGTCTTGGAGCGAGAGCCTACCCTCAGTTGTCGCTGCGACGAAATCACGGCGCTGCACTGTCCAAGCTGGGCACTCCTCCAGGGTACGCTGTAGTCCTGACAATTATGGCACCTAGGCACCGTTTCCTGGTCTATACGATACAGGTACTTGCCGAAGCAACCGTGTCCAGAAAGCACCTGCGTTAACCAGAAGGTGAGGGCACCATGTCGCGTCTCCAGCCACTCTTTTAACACGGGTCTTATCGCCGCCATAGTGGCGTGCCCTAGAAGAAAACGTGCTACGCTGACCCCAAGTAACATGGGATAAGGGAAGGAAGATGATAAGTTGATGAATTATTGTCCGATTGATGCTAATAGGCCTAGGTTATGTTGAATTCTTACCGACTTCAACATTCCGACGCCTCTTACAACCGTGAGACGGCTGGAGCCTGGTATACGGGGTCTATGTGATACGTGACATAGCCGAAAACTGCCCCCATTGCCGCACCGCATACTGCCCACAAACATTGCTTTGGGTGTGAAAATAAATAAAAAATATAACTGGCAAAATTTGTACTTACAAGTGGTCGAAACGTTATCTCAACAAGTTTATATGCTTCCATTATATCGACGTACACATCATACTTGATTTTCCAATAGAATTCTCTTTCAGAATCCATAACACTGTCAGCTTTACGAATATCTTCAGCCCATACAGTTAACAGTTTGCACAACAACCTCATAACAGACGAAGCATACATAAAGTTTGCATCAAAGATGATCACGTGGTAGCTTAAAAGAATATTAGAAAAACCCAATTCTGGGAAAACAAATAAAAAAATTAGTACAGAAGCAACACAAAGACCGTTGGCACAAATAACAGAACACCAATTGTAGATTTTCAAACCAATAAGTTCTTTGCCGTTCACATTAAGGAGCTTAATAGCATGATTAATTCTTAAAACTAATGATACATTTTTGCGGCGGCACCTGATATTGCAGATGTAAGTTATAATGAACCCAAATGAATAGAAGAAGTTGTTGTAAATAGCGGTAAAATTAAGGAATTTGTTGAGACCCTCTCCAAACCCATTAAACGTACTAAACCAGCAGTAGAAGAAATATACTCGGACTGAGAGCGTGCACGTGACTCCAATAAAATTGTAGGTGGAACTATTTTCATAGATGTAATTGTCACGTATTTGATACTTGGAACAGATAAAAATGGCTTGCATTAGATTTAACGGTCTCAAAACCGACTGTAATTTTTTTTCAATCAGGTTGCTGAACTGAACTGAATTGAGTTTGTATGTAGCTGTTGGTGCAGTCTCGATGGAAGCAGAGTTTATTCTTGATTCTATTCTGTTTATTGTTGGAAACATGTTTGTCGTACAACTGCGTAGTTGATGATGATGGATGTACGCGTTGAAAAATAAATTGTAAGCCTTTAAATTTAATCGAAACTTCAATAATTTGATGGCTTTGTTGGTTCCTTTTACTACAATTAATTTCGATTATTATCTTTAGTGCCTTTTTACACGACACATGGCAAGACACGTATTAAAGCTTTTATACAAACCGGCACATTTTATCTGGCTATACATTCGTCACCGTCCGTTTGGCAGTCGGAGCGTCTGAAAAAGGACTAACTTGTACATTTTATTTAACTGTCATAGTTGTTTTTTTTTCTTGATACAGTTTAATTACAATATGTGAAGGTCATACGAGGTTACACGAACCTTAACAAATGTTTGAAAATGGAAAAACGTCAGGATTTTATAATACACAAACGGTACCTTTTTTTTTTTTTTTTTTGGTGGGTGGGAAATCATCAAATAACTTCTCCCGCCCTGGGCGGGGCGGGAGGGAGTGTCAGACTTTTACTGATTAAAACCCACCCATGTTCCTTCTTGTGCCCTTTGCGTTCCGGGGGCGCGGTATCTCTTGCGAACAACCCGCAGCCCCGGCAGGCATCGGCCCTCAGTGGCCCCTTCCTTTTGCTGACATCTCTTTGAGGCGCGCGTGGAACACGAACGCGCCGTCGACACGGCCTGTCGTTATGCAACGTAAGGACGGTGAGCTACCCATTGCTCACCGTCCACAGGCCAGTATCTACGGTGGCCGGGAGTCGTCTCGCGGCTCCCGACGTCCGGAGCGTCTACCGCGGCGGCTGGGACGGGAGAACCGCTGTCTCAACCGTTCCGCCGCCTCCTTCTCAAGCATTACTGCCTCGCAGAAGGAGGCGACTGCATCCCATTCCCTCTCGCTCCGAACCATGGCTCGCACCAGGGCCGGACGCGAGAGTTCGCCGCCGCCGATGGCCGCCACGAGGACTCGGCGATGCTCCGCCCAAGCGGGGCATACCGCCACGGTGTGCTCCACCGTGTCCTCGGGGCGATCCACACAATGGTGACACCCGGACGTTTCCTCCCGCCCGATAAGGTGCAGGAACCTCCCGAAACACCCGTGTCCGGTGAGGACCTGCGTCAGGCGGTAGGTGAGGGCGCCGTGGCGCCTCTCCAGCCACTCCTCAAAGAAGGGACTTACCGCCTCTATTAAGGCGTGCCCAACACAAACGGTACCTGAACCTTGTTTTTTACTATTTGTAGTTCTACTTAGTACCTTCAGGTAAGGCTATAGGTTTCGATTAAAAATTCACCGAGGATGATTTTTATAGAATAGATGGGCAGGTAGCTATGGGATGGGATAGCTTGATTTTTTTTCATGTATAGAAGCAACAAAAATATTTGTAACTAGGATTTTGTTAAAACCTAATTGAAAAGAAAACATAAAGGCCTATCTACGTTTAGGAACGAGCAACTAGCTTCAACTTTCTGACTAACTGACCGACTGCTTCACAATTCAAAAATGCCTGAAAATGATCTCATTGAAATATATGCTTTGACATTGACTTTGACGTAGCTACAGCCTGTGCAAATAAAACTAACACATTACAAAGTAATTGAAAAAAAAACCAATCATATAAAACATATTTGAGCAAATACTTAGCATAATTAACGTATCGTTTTTCTTTCAACGATTCTAATCTACTTTCAACTGCCTCTTATTACAAACATGTCGTCATACACGACACATAAGCGTTATTTAAGTAATAGAATTGCTATTGATATAGAAACTACAGCAAATGAACCTTATGCACCAAATATATCTGATAGAACATATGAAATAACCGACAGGAACGAAGTCATGGTGGATGATAATGTAGTGGGAAAGTATTTACAGTCAGTACTTAGACCAATGGATACGATGCAAAATTTGTTGCTATGTGCTAAGTACAAAATTCGAAATGACGTCATCAGTCCCAACAGTGTCCTTTACAGCATTTTGTCTGTCTGTTCCGTGGTTATACTGATGGCCTTTGTCTATATCGTGTTCTTTGTGTCCGATAACAAAACTGGTGGTGTAAATTTTGACTATTTTTTAGTTAATATGTTTGACTTTGTTTTGTATTTCATCGGAGGATTCTTGAACGCCTTCACAAATATCCGGCAGAGGTTTAACAACGTATTATTTGTCTTAAAAATCCAAAATGTGCACAGCATCCTCAACCTGAACGAGAGGTCCTTCAAGTACTTCACCATATCCAACTGGGTCTACGTCGTCGCCATTAATTGTTTTCATTTCATCTGGTCATGCATGTACTTTTATATTTTTTATGACATTGGTATTGCCAATATTTTATCTAGTTACTTTTGCTGCATTCGCTATGACATGAATATGATATACGCTACACGGAGCATGACGCTCATTTACGAAGCTCTTAAGTCATGGTTAGAGGAACTACGGAGGTCAGGATATGTAGAAGATGAACGGCACTGGGAGAATCTGTTTGACAGTTACACCGACATATTACAAGTTTTCGAAATAGTTGAGAAGACCTTTCAAGGACTGGTAGGTGTCTTCATTTCCTCTGATGTCTTTATTTTTCGGTGAATGAAAAAAACACCATGAAAATATGGTGATCAATACTCGTGCCTTCTCCGTATGTGGAGAGGCCTTTCCCGTGGAGTGGTTCAATAATAGGCTGATGCTCACATTTTATGTGTATTCTTGTTCCAGGTTTTATTTTATATTATACATACAAGTTCAAATACATTACTAGACATCTGGTTACGTGTGGAAATGAGGTCACAGGCTGACACTGGTGATATTCAGGTAATTTAACGAATTGCAATTAATACAAAAAGCTAATTCAACAAGTCAGCATTCCCGACTTCTAGTGTTTTTTTTTTTGGGGTGGGAAATCATCAAATAACTTCTCCCGCCCTGGGCGAAAGGGAGTGTCAGACTTTTACTGACTAAAACCCACTCATGTTCCTTCTTGTGCCCTTTGCGTTTCGGAGGCGCGGTATCTCTTACGAACAACCCGCAGCCCCGGCTGGCATCGGCCCTCAGTAGCCCCTTCTCTATGCTGACATCTCTTTGAGGCGCGCGTGGAACACGAACGCGCCGTCGACACGGCCTGTCGTTATTTAAATGTACGGACGGTGAGCTACCCATTGCTCACCGTCCACAGGCCCGTATCTACAGTGGCCGGGAGTCGTCTCGCGGACTTATAGTGTGGGACGTACGTCGGAACGAAACAGAGTTTAAGTTTGATTAAAATGCCGCAAGATCTTTCCCGATATTACAAATTATTAAAGACAATTATTACAGATTTGTACAAAAGTGAAGTATGAAAGCAATTTCTGAGTAAAGAATTCTTTAATTTTTTATTTATTTGAACTTGTTTCGAACGTTTGGTTGACATCCCGTGACCCTAGAGCTGGCTTTTAACTTAGGTAGAAGCTAAGCATTGCCATCTCAGGTGGCAATTTCGCTAATCTTTACGGCACATTTCCTTTTTTACCCGCCTTCTAAAACTAAACAATGAAAAATAACTTTAGCTTTGGAAGTCGGTGGCTATTCAAAACTACAAACAGAACCAAAGCCACCGTTTTCAAAGGCGGTCGTCTTTTTATAAAAAAAATACTTTTTTATTTTTAGTTTTTTCGGGGCTTTTTTTTGTTAAAAAGTTTTTTAATTTTTTTTGTTATCTTATTTTAAGTCCACACACGTAGCTAGTAAACAGTAGCAGTATGTGTTGATATTTAATAAATGCAGATAGTGGTTGCTCTTCCTACTGTTTGTCTTATGTAAGTTTATATGTTTGCGAACAAACATATTCCCTTCCATTATTTCTTTGACGTAACAGAACTTACTTTGGTACTACAAATCTATACTAATATTATACAGCTGAAGAGTTTGTTTGTTTGTTTGGTTGAACGCGCTAATCACAAGAACTACTGGTTCGAATTTTAAAAACATTTTTGTGTTGTGTTTAATTTATAGAGGAAGGCTATAGGCTATATAACATCACGCTACAACAAATAGGGGCTGAGCACTAACCAAAGACGTAAGTAACTATAAAGTTACGTCTTTAGCGGGTGATAAAACTACGCGGACGAAGTCTCGAGCAGTAGCTAGTAATTAATAAGCAAATTTCTATTTCAGTATATCTTTCTAGCATTCATGGCTCTAACATGGGTGATCAAGAACATAATACTCTTGACGTCTATATGCGTGGAGAATGAGAGGTTCTACTCTGAAATAACCGAAGTTCAGGGCACCTGTATACAAATTATAACATCAGGAAGATGCTCAGGTAAGGGATATGATTTTATAGTTTATTTCACTTTATATAGATTAAACATTTACAGCCTTAAAATTAGATTTAAAAAAAAACAATAATAAACAAAATAAAAAAAGAAACTAAAACTAAATGGCATCATAAAATTCCTCCGCATCGCCGTCAACCGGTATAGTGCTCAAAAGACTGGCGGCATTGCCACGTGGGATGGCAATGCTTAACCTCTAGCCAAGGTAAAAGCCAGCCTTTGGGTCACGAGAAGTGTCAATCAACCGTTTAGATAAATCCTTAAAAAGGTTACGGGCACACGGACCCCACGGCCCGAGGGTGTCCACCCTAAACGGCCCGAAAATATAGTTACCAATAAGGGTACTAAACTTACGCTGTTTTATATTCATAAATTTTTGGGATTGGGTGGGTCACGGCCATGGGTGCCTGATGATTATTGACGTCGCCGAGGCCGGCCTGATAAGAGGTGGCGAGATGACCTGGACTCACACCGGCAGGGCTGGTTCAAGGTGGCGCAAGAATAGAATATTTGGAAGGACTTACCAAAATTGCGGATAACGCAAGACCGGTCATTGTGGTTATCTTTAGGGGAGGCCTATGTTTAGCAATAGACGTCGTTCGACTTATGTGATGATAATGAATAATTAATTTCGTTCTTAAAGCATAGATCAGGGATGGCGACACTTTATGGGTAATGCCTAGTGCGCTCATCCTCGAAAATGCTGTAGCTACATTTTGCGCCTTAAGAACGCAACGGCTGTTTCTTGAAGCGCCATACATTTTTTACAGAAACTCGAAAAAGGTTCTGCAAGAACATCCAGCGAGTTCAAAACGCTACGTTCAAGAAGATGAATGTATGTGGCCTATTCACTATAGACGCTGAAATGCCATTGCACGTTCTTGACCTCATCACTACTTATACCATAGTGCTGTTACAGTTCGAGTTTTTGTAAGGTGTCTAAGACTTAGATGAAATGATTATTGATTACTTCTAATTTATTATGTAATACAATGGATCGTCTAAATATATGTGCTATCGTAGCTACGGAAATTTGCTTTGTTGTAATGATTTGGGTTAAAAAATATAATAAACGAAACTAAAAACGAAAAAGTTTTTAATAAAAATAAAAAAATATACGCGTCGAATTAATAACATCCTCCGTTCTTTTTCGTCGGTTTAAAAGTAAGGATCTTGACCTGATTTTTATAAAATCTTAAGATAGAGTAGGCAATGTTATTGACTTTCATTTTCACTCAACTGTAGGTAATAAAGTAATGGAATCGACAGATATTGTCTTGTCCCAACTGTCTTCCAACGCCACCACGGATCCAATTTTATTGTAAACCTAAACTATCCAGGAATCCACTCAAACAAACACACAATTAGATATGCCAATTACACTTTAGTCGATACTATACTTGTTTACAATTTCATTCCAATTAATTGCAAACATTACTTAAATTTTTAATTAATCAACATATCCTAAAGAGCATTCGCTAAATGAAGTAATGAAAAACAATTAATTAATTTAGCGAATGCACTTTTCTCATTACTGTTCATTTGTTAACCTTTAACTCAATTGTGTAAGTAACGCCAAACTATCGAGCACTGCAATGAAAGCGACAAATACACCACCAAAGACGTCGTAGAAGTAGCGAACCAATTTAAATAAATAGCACCTACAGAACTAAGAAGAAGTGTCAAATTCATCAGCCATGCTTTCATATTTCAAGAAAAAACAAAAAACTAAATTAAACAAAGTAATAATCAAAAACATACAAACAATACCATACAGAGAAGTCTTACTAAACAATGTGATCGAAGAAGAATTGCAAGCAGTACTAAATCCATTAGATTGTATGCAAAATCTTTTCATCTGCGCCAAATATTCCATTCGTGACAACTTTATCACTTCCAACAGTAATAGCTACAACATCTTCGGACTCATCTGCGCTGTTGTATTCCGTTGCCTAGTATTTTATCACCTCATGATCCCCATTTGGACAACGTACGGCCTAAATTCTACTCTTAGTTTGTACAACGTCTACGATTCTTGCTTCCTCTCAATAGGTTTCATTATCAACTACTGTTGCAACGTTTTCCAGCGCAATAATAACGCTTTGCTAATCTTGAAAATCCAACACGTGCATAGAATCTTGAAAATCGATGAAATACATATTAATAGCTTGGTCATCTCCAACTGGGCGCATGTCATCATCTTGAATTGTATCTATATCGTCGGCAATTACTATTACTGGTTCCATTTGTCTCCTAATAATATTTTGGATCTCATGTCGAATTATTGTAACATTTCTTTCGATATTAATATTGTGTATGCTACATTTGTTGTTAATTTGTTGAGGAAAACGCTCTGTGTGTGGATAAAGGATATTCAAATATCAAGAAATGGTGAAAATGTTGACGGAGAGTCTCATTGGAAAATAAAGTATGGTTTGTTTTTAAATATATTGGAGGGATATAAAATTTTTGAGAAAACGTGTCGTCTGCTGGTAAGTAATAACATAGTCATAAACAGAACCCTGAAAGCATCTACAGTACGGTAATGTCGATACGCAATATCAGACGCCGCTCCTCAAAGCTATTTATTTATCTAGTATTTTTTTTAAAGCGATTTAAGAATTTACCTAAAGTCCTGTTACGTAGCTCAAGTTTTATAAACAGGGTTAAAATCGCCACGTTGAATAGCAATGCTGATTTTTTGACATAAGAATAGACCAGCCCTTCAGTCGTGAGAGTCGACCAGCCATTTTATGTTGATTATTATTCATGATCTCTAAACTTTCAGGTTGCATATTATACAATATATACAGTCAGCCATGGACTAATGTCTGTAGCGATATTATTACAAATGAAACAAATAAACGGTGGAAAAGAAGTGAGTACATTGACTACTACTAGAGTACTAACACAAAAACATAATGATACGCTAAACGATAGACAGATCTGTTAGTTTTTCCTTCAATTGGATTTATGACAGGTCAAAATGCCAAAAAGTCTGCTAGTTTTGTACAAAGTTATAGCCTATGTAACATCACGGTACGAGCCACGGAAGCGGAGCAGTCATCAATAAAAATTTCTTAAGGCGGTTGAAACCGCAGGGTGTGGCTGGTTTTACAATCAATTTGGAATGTAAAACATGACGAGATGTCGTCATTAAATCTGGCTAAATATTATATACCTTGCATTTTGGCCAAACGTATTCGTCTTTCATCTCTATTACTAGGTACTTTAAATACTTCCATTTTTTTTCAGTCTGCCCTATTTGCTATAATATCACAAATGTGGCTGATCAAAAGCACAGCTTTACAAGTCTTACTGTGTATCGAAAGCGAGAAATTCTACGCAACCATGAAGGAAGTGCGGAGTGTTTGTACACTAATTATGAAATCAAGACGTTGTTCAGGTAATTGTTATACACACGGTTCAATATTGCATCGTCGTCTTTCAGGAGGTTATCATGAAAACATAAACAATTGAATAATATGTGACACCTAGACATCTGCTTGTATTTTTTAGTTGCTTACTAGCTTCCGCCTGCGACTTCGTCCCCATTAAATTTAATATATTATCTCATAGGAAAGGTACATTTTTCTGGGATAAAAAGTATACTATGTGTTATTTCATACTACAATCTATCTCAGTGCCAAATTTCATACAGATCCGTTCAGCCCTTTGAGCATGAAAGTGTAACAAAACTTCCATCCATCCATCTATCCGTCCATCCTCACAAACTTTTGCATATTATAATATTATTAGTAGGTAGGTATTAATATGTTTGATAATATATCAGAATACACCGCTTTAAAAGAACAGAATCACCCCGTTGCTTCTAGCAGTGGCGCGAGACTATTTATTATCACCGTGTGCATGCCGGTCACTACACGTATGTAATAGTTCGCATGTTGTGCAATAGATGTCGCTACACGTCTGTTATAGTTATTATGTTATCGATAGATGTCACTAGTCGCCACAGTAGCAGTTCATTCATTAAGAAATTCTCAGTGGCAGTTTAAATTGTACTCTTGAATTTAATCATACTTTGGTATTTACAGATTTACAAAGAAGAATATGCAAGAACATGCAACGTCAGCAGATCGCATCGTTCCAGAAGTTGAACACATTTGGGCTATTCGTCGTAGACGCTACGTTACCCTTTCAAATATCAAATGTCCTCACTACATACACGCTAACTGTGCTGCAGTTTTATTTATCATAGACTTACTGTTCCGCTCTCGCATGTCGTAGCGTGATGTTAGCTGTACTACCTATTCCTCATGAATTTGGCTATTATATTCAAAAAGATTTTTTCCAATCCGAATAGGCGTTGCAGAGATAACATAAACAAACAGAAAATCTCATTATAAAAATTGCAAGATGAGGCCTCCATCCTGCTTGGTCACCTATGAATATGGCTCACCCACTACCACTATAGTTGTATCTGTTTACACTTGTTCAATAGCAATAAAAGCCATAAGTTTGAGTATAAACAGTTTTATTTCTTAAGAAATATTTCACACACTAGATGTTTAAAGAAAGAAGAACTGTAAAAGGACAAGTACGTAATTAATGATGACTCCCATGAAGCCTATTGTTAGCGTAGCGTCTACACAGAACATGCCACACGCGTTCATCTTGCTAAACGATCGATTTTCTAGTATCACGTTCATGCAAAGATGTTTTTGGCTCTCTGTAAGAAAAGATATAATTCAGATTATATATTCAGAATGCCTCGAACAGATTGGCAGAACTGCCTCGATGGCCTGATGGTCCTAAGAGCGACTGCTACGCTAGAGGTCTTGGATTCAATTCCCAGGTCGAGCAAAAAGTGTTATTGGGTTTTTCTATGAAATTCTCAGTAGCAGCTCGGAGTTAGGATTTGTGCCCGGTTAATGGCAATAGCCTCGCCCCCTATTACATGGGACCTCAACATACCGGCGAACTGTGGGTGTACATTGTTACACCTCTGCCGAACCCTTCGGGGAATACAGGCGTGATGGTATGTTATATATGTTTTTATGTTATATTCAGATTTGTTAAAACCACTCAGTTTCTCCGGAGTCATACAGATTGCAGAACGCTGTTTAGAAACGGCTGTTCTTTATCCGATATCATCAGTCGACTTCAAGGGTCCTCAAGAATCCTACTTCCTACCAATCCTTATCATAAATGCGAAAGTTTGTGAGATTAATGGATGTTTGTTACTCTTTCACGCTTAAACGGCTAAACGGATTTGGATGAAATTGGGCACTGAAGTAGATTGTACTGTGGAATAACACATTAGATACTTTTTATCCCGGAAAAATGTACAGTTCTCGTGGGAACATCCAATTTGACGCAGAAGAAGTTGCGGCCAAAAGTTAGTTCACTTATATATAAAGCGCTCACTACACTGCGTATCCAAGTAGGCCGTTGCAAACATAACCTAGCAAAATGGCGCATAATAAGATCCCACCGATACCCAGCGCGAGTGCGTGCGGTGTGTGTGCGGTGATTCTTTACAACTCCACTTTAGAGGACATTAACAACGCTAGTGATGTCGCAATAAACGGCCTCCTAGGGGCCCAAAATTTATAGGATTATCTAAAATCGTCGACTCAAAAAATTAAGGGTAATTGAGATTTGTAAATGTGGTATACAAAAATTTAATGTCAGAACACACTTACTTGGACAATTCCTGTTCTTCATCAGCTGCACACACGCCGTCTTAGCTTCCTCAACAGATATATAGAACTTCTCACAGTATACACTATGTAGAATTATGAATACTGTATTCCTTGTTGTGAAAACAACAATGATAAGACTCAGAATGAACAACTGGAATTAAGTATATTTCGTTCTAGTCATTATTACTGACAATCATCTAGGGAATCATTGTGAAGCAACCTGGGCTTATAATTAACATAAGTCTGAAATCGCTGATCCGCTTTGATCACACGTGGTGATCAATGCTCGTGCCTTCTCTGTATGAGATGAGATCTTTCTTCTGCAGTGGCTTCTGCAGGGTAGGATTACTATTTGAAACTATCCTTTTGATTGCCTGGTAAGACTAGGTCTAGTTATGTCCGTTTCCAAAACCAGTGTTACAAGACCAGGTGGGTATCTATTAAAACAGTAATTACAGTTGTTGGATTTTCAACTGTAGGCGCTAATCCAAGGGATCAAAATTCAACAGTACGTAAGGCAACGTCATATTAGGACTGTAATTTAACTGTCATAATTATGACAGTACAATGACAAGAAGTCTCGTGGAGTCACAGTGAGGGAGTTCAGAAACTGAATCATCGAGAAATAGTTTTGTACTCACTTCATTCTTCGAAAACGGTTGTTGGTTTATTTTCATAAATGCACTCAGCGTATAAATAATGACGTCATAAAAAGTTATAGAACGTATAAATACGTGAAGTACTTGAAACAATACCTGTAAATAAAACAAGATTATCATTGTGAAATTCCTCTTTGAAGACTATAAGCAAAAGCGTCCCTAACTTACCAAAGCTTGAAAAATATCTTTGAACAGATTGTAAGCTTGAAAAATATGCTGATACATTTGAAGCAGTTTGAGACATTGTCCATCATTTTCCTGTTCATCATCCATCATCAGCACAATATCTTTTATCCACTGATCAAGATATTTACGTAACAATATTATAAGCCGGATGGCGACCACTAAGTGGATATTGAATGTAATAAACATTAAATCACAAATTAAGTCTGGGATATTTTTGATAACTACAGCAGCATCCATGAGCGCGTAATAGAATGAACATAAGAATATATCACAAAAGATGGTCATTAATATTGAGATCCAGTTCCAAATGATGTAACTTCGGATACTCTTTCTGATGTCGATGTTCTTATAGATAGTTTGAATCTCCAGAATAAGAAAGACGTTCTTGTGCTTATGTAAAGCGTTTAGAATAGAACACATTAGAAAACCAACTACGTAACTGGAGTAAAGAAGTTCTGTAAGGAATACAGCAAAGTCTCTTTCTAAATACGCTGTACCTATACCCGTCATATCTGCGGCAATCATTCTATATAAACACAACGCAGTTATTACTAACAAATAGAAGAATGACAGCCAGTAATATTTGTTCCCGTTTGGATAAATATGATTATCCCTAACAATCCATTTTGAAGAAAAAAATAGATTCAAAGCAAAATTAAAAGAAACTGCTATTCTTTGAACTTCTTTATCGAGTACATTATTGTGTAGCACTTGATATGAGGGCTTTGGAGTTACGCGATGTGGAATCATTGTTGGCAGGCTCTTCGTTTAATGACTAAAACTTGACGCCGGCCGTTATGAAATTTATCAAAAAAAGACTTATGAACGAAACAAATGAATTGCGCGGAAACATTTACATTTGATCATAATATAAATACCTTAAGTAATTGTATCTCTACTACCATTATTAAAACAAGTGTAGGTATTTCGAAGGACATAAATATTTGTCTTGTCTAAACACTTTTATTGAATGACAAGTAAAAATAGGCTGTGTTATCATTAAGGCCTGACTACGCGTACTGCCTATCAAACTAATGAACATTATGCCAAAAATATTGCTGGTCGTGTCGGATTGCTGTCCCATCGGACTATGATAATGGGGGAAGAGGGAACACCTGGGTTAGCGTTAGCGCACACAATCATACACTATGGATACTTGGCTAGTAGTGATGGGTAAGTCCGCTTCGCGATAGGATCCCGGTGCAGATCCAACACTGCGGAAACGGATCCAGGATTCATGTCCGCCGGACCTTTATGGCTCATGAGCAAACTGCATATCTGCAGGTCTTGTTGAAGCTAGGACAGCACCTCTGCTAAAAGGAACTTCATAACGGATACATGTTCGCGCAAAGTTTCTTTGAACTGCTCTATCGTTCGGCAACGAGCATTCCTTACAAAACCTTTCCTTTCCTATCCTTCAACAGCATTTCTTACAAAACTTACAAATCGATGCGATCGGCGGCGGGTTGTGACTTGTGAGCGGCGGCGTTGTTACATGTGCGGTGTTACATGTCTAACCTGAAGTTGGATATGCATCACGCAAAATCTCAAACAGTTTCGAGGAACCGTACACATCCGGACCTACACATCTCTATTGGATGTCTCCATTGAGATTGGCCGCCGTGACCCAGGTCAGTCAGAAGAATATTACCAGGGCCTTTCCTCCTAATGTGGTTTCACCACTGTAGTACTCTTAGTCTTATGATGACGGTGTCGGCGGCGGAGTCGGGAGCCGCAAGACGACTCCCGGCCACCGTAGAAACTGGCCTGTGGACGGTGAGCAATGGGTAGCTCACCGTCCTTACGTTGCATAACGACAAGCCGTGTCGACGGCGCGGTCGTGTTCCACGCGCGCCTCAAAGAGATGTCAGCAATTGGAAGGGCTAATCAGGGCCGATGCCTGCCGGGGCTGCAGGTTGTTCGTAAGACATACCGCGCCCCCGGAACGCAAAGGGTACAAGGAGAAACATGAGTGGGTTTTAGTCAGTAAAGGTCTGACACTTCCCCTCCCAGGGCAGGGGAAGTCATTCGATGATCTCCCATCCGGAAAAAAAAGCCTTATGATGTCGCTGTAAGATCTTCAGCACGCGGAATATGTACATGAAGTGTTCCCTAACATGTGCCTATTTGTTCACCGATGAATGTGCCTCCCCCACTGCCGCAATAGTTATATCTGTCTACCTAGCCAATAGTTCAATTACAATAAAAGCCTTAAGTTTGAATTTAAATTGTTTTAATTCTTTAAAAATAATTGACATATCAGTCATTTGAGAGAAAGAAGAATTGTAAGAGTACAAGAACGTAATTAATGATGACTCCCATTAAACCTATTGATAGCGTAGAGTCTACACAGAACAGCCCACACGCGCTCATCTTGCTGAATGAGCGTGACGCCAGCATCACGTTCACGCAAAGATGTTTTTGACTCTCTGAAATAAAGTAATTGAATATTTAGATTTTTCTAAATTATACCAGTTTATCCTTAATCCAGATGCGTAATTTAAGTTTCAAAAATTTCTACAAGGTGAAGTATTGCAATCTCTTTAAATTTCAGGAGGTTGTCACAAAAGAGATAAATAATCAAATAAAAAGTAAAACCTTGTTTTTTAACTTGGTTATGTTTAACAGTATTTCTGAATAAACCTTTTTAAAATACCAGAATCGCGATAGGCAGTGTCGCGAGACAATATACTGGTAATAAAAGAGGCGAGATCAAAGACAAAAATCCCTAAATAAAAACCAACCAAAGACTCTGATATACATTTAATTCTCCTTTTAATAGTATACAGGAGTTCAAATGATGGCACACATTAGAAACCGTCGATCTTCAGTTGTGATTGAGGATCACTGAATGTTTCCAATTGGTCTGGCATTATTGCTTAGCTGAGCCTGTTTGGCGCAGCAGTGGGGTACAGACATCTATAATACCTTTTTCTTTTGTTTTTTTTAATTAAGCTCTTTTTTGATTACTTTTTTTTATATGCCTCAAGTTGCGTCAATAGTTGTTTTTCTTTCTTTCAGTGACCTCCAGAGTTGGAGTTGTGATAAAATAGATGTCAAAACATACATACTTGGACAGTTCCTCTTCTTTATCAGCTGTATACACGCCGACTGAGCTTCCTCAACAGATATATAGAACTTCTCGCAGTATATACTGTGTATAATTACAAATATAGTATTCCTTGTAATATATACAGCAAAAACAAGACCAAGCAAGATAGCCTGTAAAATTAAATGTGACTTTTTAAAGAGAAATCTTCTTTAACCGCGTTGAGCTATTTATGGTTTAAACAGTACTTACGGGACCCGCCTTAGGGTGGTGAAGGCGTGCGGAGGAATGCTTGGAGCGAATCCCGTGCTCCGGCCAAAGGTAGTTGGAGGAACATCGTAGGGTTTTAGTCTGCTAATGTGACATGTTGTGCCACACTATGCTACATTATAACATTGTATACCGTATGTTAGTTTAAACGAGGGACATATTCAAACTCACATTAGTGCATGCTTACATGATACTAATAAAAATATTAACACAAAAATCACTGATAAATAACAGACAGAACCACACCAAAAATTTCGCAAAAGTCTCGCAACGTGTATACACCCTTTTGTTTCAGGTTGGAAATCATCAAATGACTTCCATTGACCAATGACTACCAATTGCTCACCATCCACAGACCCGCGTCTACAGTGGCCGGGAGTCGTATCGCGGCCCCCGTTGCCCGAAGCGTCTCCTGCGGCGGGCGGGACATGATGCTCTCTGCGTCAACCATCCCGCCGCCTCCTTCTCTAGCATAACTGCTTCCCAGAGGGAGGCGACTGCTTCCCATTTCCATTCGCTCCGGACCATGGCTTGCATCAGGAACGGACGCGAGAGTTCGCCGCCGCCGATAGCCGCCACGAGGACCCGGCGGAGCTCGGCCTAAGTAGGGCACACCTCCACGATGTGCTCCACCGTGTCCCACGGGGTGATCCTCTTAGTGGTGTGTATACACCCTTGCGCAAGCGCTTTAATATTATTGAAGAACATGTGCGCGGGTCCATGACTTTTAGGTATAATCTATTTTCCCTTCACTCCGTACAAGTTCACTTCTTGCGCGTTCAGTGTTCATAAACAATGTATTTTATTGGACAATTATGTCACAAATTAAGGTTACATATTTGAGACGAGAATCAAATACTGAATACCCTCCCTCATTTAACCTAACATACTGACTATGGGGACTAGAAGTGACCGATACATAAACACATGATTGTTCTGACATGTCATGTGTACACAACAACAATTTCCCTAAAGAAATGTAATTTTTTAACTTGAAAAATCATAAAACACTTACATCGCCGGTCGAAAGCGTACTCGTATACTGTTCTGACTTTGAAAGTGCACGGATAAGATAAAATGCTATGTCGCAAAACGTTAAAGACAGTAAAAAGGCTTTAATTATTTGAAATAATACCTGTAAAGAAATAATACAATTTTAGTTAGCAGATTTTTACATTTTAATATTATCCATAATATCAATAAATCATCCATATTATAAATGTCAAAGTAATTCTACGCGTCTTTCTGTTACACTTTCAAGAATAAACCTCTGAACCGATTTTGTTGAAATTTGGTACAAGGTTAGTTTGAACCCCATGAAAGGACATAGGGTCTTTTTACCCACGACTTCGTCTACATTTACGAGAACCGACAATTACTTGGGCGAAGTCACGGGCAAAAGTATTCCATAAATCACTGACTCACCAAAACGTTAAATATTACTTTGTACAGATTGTAAGCTTTTAAAATATGCTGATATATTCCAAACAATTTTACACATTGCTCATCGTTTTCCTGTTCATCATTCAGTTTCAGAATATCTTTAATCCACTCATCGAGATATTTTCTGAACAAGATTATAAGTCGGATGGCAACCACCGAGTGAATGTCGAATGTGATAAACATTAAATCACAAATCCAGTCGAGGACGAAGTCGCTAACCTTAGAGGTATCTACGGAACCGTAGTGATAAAAACATAAAATCATTTCACAAAAGATGGTAGTTAATACTGAGATCCAGGTCCAAATGATGTAACTTCGGATACTTTTATTGATATTGAAATGTTTATGGATAGTTTGGATCTTTAAAATGAGAAAAACGTTATCGTGTTTGTGCACAATATCCAGGACGAACAACATTCTAAAACCGATCACAAAAGTAAAACAAAACAATAAGGTTAGGAAAACGGTAAAGCCATTTCCTAAATGGTCCTTCATCCCATCTATACTCAAAAAGTCCAAGTAGAACATTCGAAATATTGAAAAGAAATTTATAACCAACAAGTATAAGAACGACAGCAAATAATATTTCTTTCCGTTTGGACAAACATGGTGATCCCGAATGTGATACTTTGAAGAACAAAACAGATTGAAAGCAAAATTAAAAGAATACGCTATTCTTTGAACTTCTTCATCGAGTGTATTTTTGGATAACACTTGAAATGACTGTTTTGGAATAATTTCACGGTTTTGAATCATTCTTATCATGTCCAACGTTGATCGTGACTAATGCCCTGTATTGCTTAAGGGACGCAATTCTATGAAGTGTTACAGTCACGTTTAAATATTTATCTTCTGTTCGTATCGATGCTAAACAAAAGTTAATATTCTTAAGCGTTTTATTAAGTAGGTCCATACCGATTGGTCACTACTCGTATTGGAAAATGTTGATCGAGTAGTGCTCATGGCAACCTTCGTAAAAGTGGAAGGGACAAAAGCCAAAACAAACACAATACCGTGTATGCTAATTATGTAAGTTACGGCAGTAAAGACATGATCAATCTGTTAGGGCCCGTTTACGAACGTAACGAGAGGATCAGCGCCATTTAGTTCAACCATCTTGAAGGAAATCAAATGACCCACTACCATCAGCGAGACATTGATAAAGCTCTAAACCGCTGTTACCGAAAGCACTAACCACGAGATGTCCTAAGGGTTCAGTTATCTGGGGCTGCGGGTTGTTCGTCAGAGATATCGCGTCTTCGGAACGCAAGGGGCACAAGAAAGAATATGGATGGGTTTTAGTCAGTAAAAGACTGACTCACCCTCCCGCCCCGCCCAGGGCGGGAGAAGTCATTTGATGATTTCCCGTTCGTAAAAAAAAAGAAAACGGTTCAGTTATCGGTCCTTATGTTTGTAGGTTTTAAATATTCCACAGATTTCGCTTCCAAATAAAAAGAATTGTTACTCATGTATACTCATTATCGTTACATTTTGTACCTTTGGAAGGCACACGAGGGACCACAGCCATCTCACAGAAGCCCCTATGGTTGTTTTAAAAAAAATATCCCTATCTGAACTTTGCAAGTGTATCCAAAATAATAAACTCTCGGTTGGAGCATAACTATTGCAGGATATGGAAGCAAAGGATAGGAGAGGAACTATGGGTTTGGGTGGCTAATGTGGACTGTTCACCAGGGACTACAGGTTGAAAGGCCCAGCCTGATCAATTTTTGTATGACACAATAATAATAATTTAAATATTACAACGTTTTATAATGAACTAAAAAAGTAAACGTCCATAATTTTGAATATATCAAAATTAAAGAACAGTATATTTAGCAATTTTCACAAAGAATAACCACGGCAACAATGTAATGAATTTATTACAAAACTGCGAACTGTAGCAAAACAATTATGTAGTTAGTGAGAAGACTCATCAGACTCAATTGTAACGCAGCGTCTAAGTAGAACAGGCCACACACACGTATCTTGCTGAACGATGCTCGGTGCAAGCGCAGGACGTTCTTACACAGTTTTTTATGTTCATCTGTAAAATAATGATGATTGGGTACAGAGGATATTGTAAGGTAGAATGAACAAGTGTCTGTAAACACAAAAACATTACCTGAACAATTTGACAGTAAAACCAGTGCACACGAATCTTGGGCTCTTTCAATAGACAAGTAGAATTTCTCGCATTGCTTGCTCAACAGCGTTAGATACACCAAATCTTTCAAAAACCAACTGATTATGGCCAGAGCACCCCAGAATGTTAAAGCCTGTAAAAAAAGTCTGACTTTTTAATTTTCTCTTGAGCAATCGTGATGATCAATAATCATGCCTTATCTACATGAGAGGAGACCCTAGCTCTACCGTGGGACAATAAATTCCAGAATTATTTATTGTAAGAATAACAACATTTATTCAGATGACTAGTAATTGTGGCTATCTTTTCTAGGAGAGGCCTATGTCCAGCAGTGGCCGTCGTTCCACTGTTATGATGATGATGAGGATCCAATTGAATCTCTCCACTATCGTAAACTTATTCTGTGAAAGTCTGAAGTAAATATTTCAATACAACTTACTATGTCTTCAATTACGATTTCATTATTAAATGAATCAATTGAAACTTGTAGGTAAATCAGAGCGTGAGTAAATATTTCTATAATGTAAAAAAGTATCTGGAAAATGACAATGAAAGTTGAAAAACACAAAGTCAAAACATTTTAAATGAAATATATATATTAATTATACAAAAGGTGGCATCCATTATCCTTTAAAAAGTTTCTCTTTCTTGAGTAGCCGACCTTCCCCTACTTCACGTAGATGCGATCTGCTGATGTGAGGACGTGTCAAAACATCGACATTTCTATGGTATATTTATGCTTTGCTCTAAACTTCTCACACAGCTCCAACATCACCATGAATGTAGAATTGGTAGATACTTACAAATTGCTGAACACAATCTTTATGAATGTCATAACACTCCGATAAATCGACGTAAGCCTGAAACACTGCTCTACTATGATTTTTCCCGTGGGTCTCTTCTATTTGTTGAGAGTTTAAAACATAAATACTCCAGAGAACAAATTCATTTTCCAACAATTTCATAATTCGAATGGCATAAAGAATATTTATATCAAAAATAATGATAGCGTAGCAAATAAACAACCCAGAGTAAGGTAAACCAGTCAGCTTGCAAAAAATAAATAAACCGAAGAAGTGACCACCCACAGCCACGATAACAATAGTCCAATTCCAAATAATGAAATTTCTTAAACTGTCTTCACGGTTCAAAACTCTGTGCACCTTTTGAAATGTAAGGACGAACTTAATAGATTTTTTAGTTTGAACCATTACCGTTACGACATTTAAAGAAAACCCAAAAAAATAGTAGACAAAGTCATAATAACCAGTAACATACATGAAGGTAGTAGATCCTAAGTCTTGGTAATAATATAAATCATAAGTGAAGTAAATAAATAAAATCATCACTAGTAATGTCGTAACTATTGAAACAAAATGGGCGATGAAACTATTAGGAGTTATAACATTATGTTTGATACGATATTTAGGATGGAATATAACATGCTGCATCAGATTCAAAGGCAAAAGCACCGACTGCACATCTTTATCTACCGTATTGTCCAAAATAGTTGTCACACGACATTGTTGTCTGACATTTCCAAACGTCTTCATGTTTGATAGGTTAACGTTCGTAGCTCGCTTGCTCACAAATGATAAAACAATCGATTGTTAATGTTTCAACAACGCACATCAAACTATCTGTTGATGAATTACTTTACTAAATGTTCGTCAACAATACATTTACTTTATTGATATTTTATGCAGGGCATCATTCTGAACATGATGATTATTTAAAGTTATCATAATGGAGATATGACGTTTACTTTTATGTAATCGTACTTCTACTTTCTTAGAAACAAGGTCCAAGTTGGAAGGTCAATAATTGTAATTAAAAACGATTTAAATCTAATTTATTGATCTCAATCATACGTATATTCACTATGTACCTTATCGCGACTTCTACCAAATCTGAAAGGACCTAATGCCTCCTACCAGATGCTCTACATGAGTATCGTACTCTGAGACCCGCAACGCAACGATACTACTAAAAATGTACAGAACGATGGCCTTCATGGTGATAAGGAGATACCAAGGGATTTGGTTCTAGCTGGCGCGTCTTCTAGCAAGATCTGAATGCTTATGTCTTTGCCCACGTTATGTTAATTTGGTGCAAGCTTCTGCCCATTTGTTTAGTTTTTGCAATAAAATGTCTCATATGAGGTGAAACTGCTTTATTTCATTCAAAAATATTGGTTCAATAAATATTCAAAGAAAGAAGAATTGTAAGAGTACTAGGATATAATTAATGATGACTCCCATCAACCCTATTGTTAGTGTAGCGTCTACACAGAACAGCCCACACGCGCTCATCTTACTGAAGGATTGATTTGCCAGTATCACGTTCATGCAAAGATGCTTTTGGCTCTCTGTAAGGAATAAAACGATTCACATTTGAAATTTTAATTATTACCCACATTAATTTACGTCTTTGGTTACTGCTCTGCACCTATTGGTCGTAGCATGATGTTATATAGCCTTTCTCGATAAATAAACTATCCATCGCAAAAATATTTTTACAATTCAAACCAGTAGTTCCTGAGATTACCGCGTTCAACCAACCAAATAAACAAACTCTTCAGCTTATAATATTAATATAAATAAACAAAACACAAGCAGCTTGCAGAAGGTCGTCGTACGAAGAACAACAGGCACAAAACTAGGTCGTAGTGTGATAATAATATCTACTAATCTTAGATTTATGAGGAATATAAATTCCTCATAAATCTAAGATTAGTACGTTAAAAGAAATAAAAAAACTCTTAAGCTTTATTTTATTAGTATAGCATAGATTAGGGCACGCAATATCCTTTTTAATAGTGCAGCCGAGTTCAAATTCTAGCAAAAGACAGAAACAGTTGACCTTCAGCTGTGACCGAGGGTCACTAAATGTGTTTAGCTACCTCCAGCGTTAGAGTTTTGAACTAAAATTTTAAATTAGAAAAACTTACTTGGACAGTTCCTCTGCTTCATCAACTGTATACACGCCATCTGAGCTTCCTCAACAGATATATAGAACTTCTCGCAGTATATACCGTGTAAAATTACAAATATTGTATTTCTTGTAATATATACAGCAGAAACAAGACCAAACAAGAAAGCCTGGAAAATGAGATGTGACGTTTCTAATGAGGAAACTTCTTTAACCGCGTTAAGCGATTTTTGGTAGGCGCAAAACTTACGAGACCCGCCTAAGTGTGGTAGCGGGTCAATACCTGACGAGGTGCGGAGGAATGCTTGTAGCGACTTCCGTGCTCCGGCCAAAGGTGATTGGAGGAACATCGTGGAGTTTTAATCGGTAGAAGTCTGACCCACTCCTCTGATTTCCCTGATGTAACCTAACCTAACCAAACCTATTTCTGCCTCAAAGCAACGTTGCTGTGTTCCGGTTTGAAGGGTATGGATGCCGCGGTGTAATTACAGGCACATGAGACATTTCAACTTAGTCTCTGGGATGGCAACGCATCTGCAAGGCCTCTGCTATTGCAGATGTCTGTAGGCAGCGGTGACCACTTAACATCACGTGGGCCATTGTTTTGTTTGCCATCCAATGATATGAAATAAAGTTATTTGAAGGATTCTAAGGGTGTTTGGAAGGTGGTTGGGGAGATTTATTTATTTATTTATTTAAACTTTATGCGACAAAAAAGTACAAAGGCGGACTGAATGCCTTAGGCATTCTCATTTATTCATTAGTTTTATTTGGGAGATGGGATTTTTTTTTTTTGGTGGGTGGGAAATCATCAAATAACTTCTCCCGCCCTGGGCGGGGCGGGAGGGAGTGTCAGACTTTTACTGTCTAAAACCCACCCATGTTCCTTCTTGTGCCCTTTGCGTTCCGGGGGCGCGGTATCTCTTGCGAACAACCCGCAGCCCCGGCAGGCATCGGCCCTCAGTGGCCCCTTCCTTTTGCTGACATCTCTTTGAGGCGCGCGTGGAACACGAACGCGCCGTCGACACGGCCTGTCGTTATGCAACGTAAGGACGGTGAGCTACCCATTGCTCACCGTCCACAGGCCCGTATCTACGGTGGCCGGGAGTCGTCTCGCGGCTCCCGACGTCCGGAGCGTCTACCGCGGCGGCTGAGACGGGAGAACCGCTGTCTCAACCGTCCCGCCGCCTCCTTCTCAAGCATTACTGCCTCGCAGAAGGAGGCGACTGCATCCCATTCCCTCTCGCTCCGGACCATGGCTTGCACCAGGGCCGGACGCGAGAGTTCGCCGCCGCCGATGGCCGCCACGAGGACTCGGCGATGCTCCGCCCAAGCGGGGCACACCGCCACGGTGTGCTCCACCGTGTCCTCGGGGCGATCCACACAATGGTGACACCCGGACGTTTCCTCCCGCCCGATGAGGTGCAGGAACCTCCCGAAACACCCGTGTCCGGTGAGGACCTGCGTCAGGCGGTAGGTGAGGGCGCCGTGGCGCCTCTCCAGCCACTCCTCAAAGAGGGGACTTACCGCCTCTATTAAGGCGTGCCCAGCACGAGGTTGCGACAGTCGCTGTCTCCATGTCGCCATGAGATCGAGCCGGAGGTCGGCCCGCCGAGCGGCAATTTGCCGCGGTGGCGGACTCTCCCCCCGGCCTAGTACCTCCACGCGCCACTCGTACAGGCGCGCGAGGACCAGCGCCTCCAGATCCCACGGCGGCAATCCGGCAAGGAGGCTCGCCGCCTCCCCCGAGATCGTGCGGTATCCTCGGATGACCCTTATGGCGATCACCCGTTGGGACGCAATGAGGTAGTGGACGGCAAGTCGCCTTAACCCCTGCGCCCACACCGGGGCCCCGTAAAGGGCCATCGACCGCACGACTCCCGCGTAGAGCCCCCGGCTGGAGGCGTTTGGTCCCCCCAGGTTGGGTAGGAGCCGCCTAAAGGCAGCCCCGGTTGGGAGATGGGATGACACTGACGTTGACTCTTGGGTACTTACTATTTACCCTGCTGACAGTGTTGGCAACGATGTTGTTTATTTTTTGGATAACTTTACAATCTTATGTATGGTACATCACATAACCATTACCTATGCAAACTTCTTAAAAAATGAAAAATATTTCTGGGGAGCGACGCTTATTTTTGAAAAACATGTTTTACGCACGTTATATTCTTAACTACCTGAAGATAGATACTAATTCTAAAAACTAATTCATCAAAAATCGATTAGAACTTACTTCATTAAATAAAAATGTATATTCTTCTGATTCTGAAAGTGCACGTAGATCATAAAAACCAATGTCGCAAATAGTTATGGAACGCGTGAATGCTTGAATTATTTGATATAATATCTGTAAATAAAAAAGACATCGATCATCAGTAGGTTGTTACTTTTTATGGATGGATGGATGTTTGTTATTCAATCACTCTAGAGCAGCTAACCGGATCTGAATGTTTATTTAGTACAGAGATAAATTATTATAGTCTGGAATAGCACATAGACTACTTTTAATCCCGGAAAAATGTGCAGTTCCCGTTGTATCCAGCGGGAACTGCACCATACACCAACTTTGACGGGGACGAGGTCGCAAGCATAAGCTAGTATTACCCAAGCTAGACTTACCAATACTTGGAAAATTGCTTTATATACATCGTAAGCTTTTAAAATAAGCTGATAAATTCCAAACAATTTTACACATTGCTCGTCGTTTTCCTGCTCATCATTCAGTTTCAGGATATATTTAATCCACTCATCGACATATTTTCTAAACAAGATTATAAGTCGGATGGCAACCACCAAATGGATGTCGAACGTGATGAACGCGAATTCACAAATAAAGTCTAGGATTAATGGGATAACATCAGATTCATTGATCAATCCATAGTCATATAAACATAAAAGCATGCCACCGAAGATGGTAGTTAATATTGAGATCCAGTTCCAAATGATGTAACTTCGGATACTCTTACTAAAATTAAAACTTTTATGGATAGTTTGGATTCTTAAAATGAGAAGGACGTGTTTGTTCTTGTGCATAATATTCAGAAAGAACAGCATTGTGACACCGATGATAGAACTAATACAAAACGTTATGGTTAGGAAAACAGTAAAGCCATTTCCTAAATGGTTATTATTTCCGTGTAAATTTAAAAAGTCCAAGTACATCAGTCGAAGTATTGACAACGAATTCAAAACCATCATATACAAGAACGACAGCAAATAATATTTATTTCTGTTTGCATAAACATGATTATCCCGAAGACGATACTTTGAACAAAAAAACAGATTGTAAGCAAAATTAAAAGAATACGCTATTCTTTGAACTTCTATATCAAGTATATCATTGGGTAGCACTTTAAATGAGGGCTCTGGAATAATTTCACGGTTTCGAAAAATTCTAAACATCTCCAACGTTGAGCGTGACTAATGCCCTGTATTGCTTAAGGGAGACAATCCCATGAAGGCACGTTTAAATATTTATGTTCTGATCGTATCGATGCCTACTTTACAAAAGTTAATATTCCTAAGAGTTTTATTAACCACATATCACCTTTAATCGCTACCCGGGTTGTCCAATGTTGATAGTATTCACATTGATAAAAAGCAAAGGAACAAGAGGCCAGACAAACATTATGTATTATGTTTAAATATGTTATGTAGAGAGACGTTATATACTTATAGCCGAGAGTTAAATAGTGGAGAGATGGTAAAGTAATGAACAGGGAGCAGAAAAGGAAGAGGTATGAAAACGGACTTATAAAAAAATGGGCGGGACGGGTGGCAGTGTCCGACTTTTACTGACTAAAACCTATCAATTTTTCCTTTATGAAACACGAACGCGCCGTCGACACGACCGGTCGTTGTGCAACGTACGGACGGTGAACTACCCATTGCTCACAGTCCCGCGTCTACGGTGACCGGGAATCGTCTCGCGACTCCCGACGCCCGGAGCGTCTACCGCGGCGGCTGGGACGGTAGATTCTCTGCCTCAACCGCCCCGTCGGGCATGACGGTTGACATGACGGGATATTGGATGAGCACAAATGACGCGATTGGTTCGACTGATGGACCAATCGCGCGCAGCGTCGCCAGAAATTAACTTGATATTTGTGCTCACGACTCGTGGCGACTACTATACTATGATTTTTATAATGGGACACTGTTCTCAACTACACTGTTCTCAACCACTGCAACTTCTGTAAGCCAGAATCAACAGTGGAGACCACCTGAAGAGCGCCGAGGCAATGAAGCTGGACGAGTCCCGGAGAAACGATATAACTGTCTTAGATCCTGCAACGAAATTAATAAGAAAAGATTAGCGGAGGAGTAGGAAAAAATATAGTTTCCACTTCCCTCCAAACAAGCAGGAGACAGAACAGAACTAGGCCAATAGGCACAAAGGGATGTTTACAACTGGAAAAAGCCCAGATTGCCAAGCACCACGGTTTGCAATTATTATTAACTTAATGGGTCCTAACGTGAGCTGTTAGATTTGATTCCAGTAATAGGTATAGCAAAAATGCCTGAACGCACGGAAATTAGTTCTAGTTCCTACGAGGTCCGCGTAATAAACTACTCCGGATGTAACCAGTATACTGTTTAACATAATATTTCGTTCATTCTGCTAAAGATTACACTCCCATAAGATGTGATGAGCAGATCGTTCATATCCACAGTCAGATGTAGTACATTGACACAAGAGAGAAGCAACAAGCTTGAAAGAAAACAATTTACTCTTAAAGTTGCCGTGACCTGTGAGAAATTGGGCAACACAGTGGTCCACCTTCAGCCATGTTCTGGCCAGCCGGCCCGTAATGGAATTATCTCACCTACGTTGCCATTCGGATAAAAGTTCCTCCCAGACGTCAGTTTCTGCGGGTTGTTCGTAAGAGATACCGCGCCCCCGGAACGCAAAGGGCACAAGAAGGAACATGGGTGGGTTTTAGTCAGTAAAAGTCTGACACTCCCTCCCGCCTCGCCCAGGGCGGGAGAAGTTATTTGATGACTTCCCACCCCGCAAAAAAAAAAAGACGTCTGTTTGCTGTTTAAATAATCTAGAGATCTTAGCACGGTCCCGTTGTGTTAGAAAGCTTGCGTCCATGGTCTCTCGGGCAGAATAGTACATTGCAGCACGTCGCTGCACCTCGAGATCTACTGTGAGTACACCTGTAAGTACTGGTAGCGCCTCAGTACTAACGGTCCTATACGCTTTGCATAAAAATATTAAAGCTAACCGTTGACTTTGAAGCAATTTACGTCGTACCGCCCCTATGGTGGCCCTATCGGTCAAAACGGGTGCACCGTAGCACATAAAACCTAGGTAAGTAGCCCCAAAAATATTTTTTAGAGTTAAGAAAGATAGACCCCAAGTAGCTTTAGTAATTTTAGTTAGGGCATAAAAATTTTTTTGGCTATTTCTCCTACACTTTTAATGTGGTCAATAAATGAAAAGTTCTTCTTCAAAATCAAACCAAGATAGCACACGGATTGTTTTCGTTTAACGGGAACTATACTATGATTATGATTTTTTTTTATAATATCCCGCTGCTGAGCAAATGCCTCCCCCATGTGCTTCTAAATATTCTAGTCTTTTCAGTTATGTACTAATTATTAACTTATGTGGCTGGTGTGGTTTTGCCTTAAGCAATAAAATTATAATTTCTGAACGAAATAATTGTTTAGGCTAAGTGAAGTGACGTTTGTTGTCAAACTCAATTACTAAATTCGTTATGACAGTGACAGATAAAAACTTCAAATAAAGTTATTTTTTACTAATAATAACAATGAATTAAGTTTTTGAGGTAATGTTTAAGCAATACAATCATTACTTGAAATAATGATTATTTATTAAGTTGTACCAAGAACAAAACGAGGTGATAAAAACTGGTCTTCACAGTGTTATCAACCTTCTTGTGTACTGATATCATCCCGCGCTTACTAATGACAGCATAATGTTGGAAGCAATTGGTAAGCATTTGTCATTTTAAGTTACCCAGTTTTAAACATGACGCAGGTAGCTACGTACGTGTTTTTAGATTTAGAGACAACCAGTCTCCCGCAACATGAACTTAATAAGACTAAAATTACTGAATTAAGTATGGTGGTAGTGAAGAGAACGCATGTATTGGACACAAGACCGGGCGCGACGCCTCGCGTGCTGGAGAAGCTCACGCTGTGCTTCAACCCGGGCAGGATGATTCATCCAGAAAGCACCGTAGCTTCAGGCCTAGACAATGACCTCCTGGAGCATCAAACACCCTTCAACATGAACATATTCAACATTATAAACTCTTTTCTACAATGTTTTGAGAAGCCCGTGTGTTTAGTCGCGCAAAACGGTCACTCTTTTGACTTCCCAATCTTGAAAAATCATTTTGAGAAACTGGGAGTCAGCCTATCAGATGATATCTTGTGTGCTGATAGCCTTTACGCATTTTATGATATTGAATTTAAAAGGGAACAAGATAATTCTCTTGCACTTGGTGTGTCTCGGGTTGATCAAGAAACCAATGGTGTAGAGGCGAACGAGTCATGTGATAACCAAAAACAAAATAACGACAAGTCTGATAAGATAGTAGAGACAGACAAAGAAATATGCAACAATTCTAACATGCATTTGAAAGAATACATTACAGAAGAAGTGTTGAAAGATTTTGATGAAAATAGTGATTTGACCAGTCAGCAAAAAATTCAACAGCAGAATGAAAGAACACCCATTCAAAAACAGCCCATTGTAGACCGAACCAAGGCTAGAAATAAAGTTAAACGAAAAATATACTTTGCCACTGGTACAACACCTTGCAAAAAGCCTAACAAATCATATAAACTGCAAGATGTTTATGAGCGTATTTTGGGACGCCCTGCAATAGAAGCTCATCGGGCGGAGAATGACTGCATTATGGCCATGGAAACTTCAGTAGCTTTAGCAAACGATTTTGTGAAGTGGATTGACAACAACTTTTGCAAATTCAGTGAAGTCAATGCTATGAAACTTGGTGTGCCTCTTGGAGATTAGTGTACCATGTATTTTAAGTGTTTTCATAGTCCACTGGTACCACTCATGTATGAGGTTATGGGTTCAACATCGGACAAGTACTAATGCAACTGTACTTTCTAAATTTGTCTTTTACATCTCTGACATTGATGAATGTTTTTCATATGTGAGGAAACCTAAGCTCTTAATTATATTCATCTGTAATGGCTAGCTGCCTTAAGTTAACATGGTGATCAATGCTTGTGCCTTCTTTGTATGAGAAGAGGCCTTTGTCCTATAGTGGGACTATATAGGCTGATATTATTATTTTATTCCCAAATTATTAAGCCTGAAATACACTTGCTGTTATGAAGCATATTCCATGTGTGAAGTATGCTCATCTACTTGATACTATAGCCTATTTTTGTGCTATGTGCAATCTAAGCTTTAACCATTTTTGTGACTTGGATGCGAAGTGTTAGTTTTTTGCACATATGTTATTTTGCAATAATTTTATGGCTTATGTAAGATGAAATCATGCAAAAGATAGGTTTTCAACCATTTTGTAATAATGTACCTAATTTAGTAATTTTATCTTATTTTACATTTTTTTATTTTGCTATTGATGCTTGGTTTTAGACATAAAACATAAAAGTTTTATGTTAAGTAATTATTTTTACTGTAATTGCAACAAATTCTGTTTTAAATGCCTGGTATTCTAGGGAGATGCTTAATCAGAAATCACAATTTTAAACTAAATAGGAGTCAATGAAATTAAATTTAATAATTTAAGTTTGTGAATGTCCAATCAAATTTAATAATCCTTATAATTTTTTTATGGAACAATAATGTAAAGGACAGTCCAGACACTTCCTAGTGTCTGGACTGTCCTTTACAGAAAATCATTACATATCTGGGGCACAATTCTACTAACTGTTAGGACAAGCTAATCTCAATCATTCTAAAATGCCTCTACCTAATTTTTTCACGATAATCCCTGATAAAAGATTGTGACTAGTATTTGAAGATAATATGTAATTTTTAATAGAATTCGTGTTCTATACTTTTATAAGTAATAAATTCTAATTTAAGCACTTTCCTAGAATACACACAATAACTAACAAATAGACTTTTATTTTAAACAGCCCTTGTTTAACATAAAATCTTACTTAAATTAACAGAATACTGGCTAATTTCTGATCTCTTCAAAATGTGTGAAAAATGTATGTAAGTAAGTTTTTAAATGTTGTATGCTATAATAAAAGGTTGGTACCCAGGAGCGGACTGTAAATTTGTGAGGCCCTGGGCTAACACTACTTGGAGGCCTACCTAAGTAATAAAAGTAATTGCTGTTATCACAAATAACTATTTTCGATTACAATGCATACAGTTAGTACCATTGTCATCAGTTAGGGTTGGGGGCCCTGGCTTGCAGCCTATAAAGCCCATCCTAGATCCGGCCCTGTTGGTACCTTCCTGTAATACGTATAGGTATAATTGAGTAATTCTTAAAATGGGTTCTAATAGTATATGAAAATAAATTACTTGTTTTTTATTTCGATTTGTAATTTAAATTTAAAATAATTGTGTAACGTAAATTAAAATGAATTGGCTCAAAAAAATTGATCTCTATTTCGAAAATGACCAAAATTTAGTTAACGTTGTCGTAAGTTCAGATTGTTATTGTAGTGAATTTATTAATAAACAAATACTATTTTATAGGTACTTTAGTTTTGTAAGATTTACGTAGACATTAACAGATTTTATAAAAAGAATTTATTTTTATATTTAAAAACGAAATATATCCCGTGCGAAATTGTATTCTTTTTAAAATCATTTACTAGTTTTAAATAAAATTTTATATTTTTACTAACTAACTTTTATTTAAACATTTTTCAATTTTATTTTGAGGCACCCATTTATGTACGTAAAGCTACCACCCATACTTTACCATTTAGGTTTTCTTTCTTAATGTAATGGGATTATTATTCAAAAACAAATCCACACTCAAACACCGGATCGGACGCAGGACCGGAGATTTAAGTGTAGAGCTTGCAACTACTGTAATACACCAACGAGGCAAGTTCGAGTCGTCATCAAAAGAGATGATTACAGTGAATTATTGTATTACCGTCCCATCCATCGGACTAAGACGCACCAGTGTTTGCGCACACTCTTCTGCACCATATTATCATGCCTATTTTTTTAAATGTTACCCTACTTTAATAATTTCTCTTGTATCATGATACAACTATAAATATACAATCAACCAGACCGCGGACCGAACTCTCGGGAACCTGAAGGCCAAACAAATATCTATTTGGTGCGGGAACCAGTAATAGTAGAGCTCGTTATGTAGGAGCTCATCTGGGTAGTACTAACACAATACCTTTTTGTGCCGCAAAACAGCGTGGCTGTATTCCGGTTTAAAGGGTATTACGAAATAGCTAGTATCCGTTGAGTTATCGACCAAACTTAGAACATTAAAATTACCAACGTCACATCTCACCAGGTCTGTTGGTCCTGACTGGCGTGCTATGGGGATGTACCAACCCCTTCATACGTCAGGGTACGAAGGGATTACGTGACGTCACAGCTACTACAGTGGGAGGACAAATCTGGGCCGAAATTACCTTCCTGCTCGGCAATTGGAAGGTAACCCGTCTATTTTTCTCTACTCTTTTCATCTTCTTTCCTCCTACTGCTATAGTGCTATCCCGATTTAATAAGTATCAATCCTGGCCGAATTTCGGTCACGGTAGCCAATCTCAGCGAAAAGTAACCATCAACCAACAAGTGCAGTCTCTCTTAAGAAGGGACGGCAATCCGAACTACATAATCTTCTATCCAAAATTTTAGCAAACCAACATTTAAGCCTAGATCTGGCGACTCTTAGATCACCACCATCTCTCGTCCTCTGATATCTATTATTATTATTTAGTTTCTTATATTTCTTCACCTATGTATTGTTTTTTTGGCTTTCTCTACTCTGTATATTTTGTTTGTATGTATGTATATATGTATTTATTATATTTTATTCCTGGAAACTTTCTGTTTCTTGCACCTACTATGTTTTGTCTCTGCATCACCCTAAGGTTGACTGGTAGAAAATGCCAAAGGCATTAAGTCCGCCTTTGTACAATGTATTATTTACATTATGTGCAAAAAGTTTTAATAAATAAATAAATAAATAAATATCTGAACCAAGAGGACGTCTTAGCTAAAGTTCGCCCGGTTATCCGTCTTATAAGGTCAATATGGTCCGCCGAACATTGTGGTAGTCGTGACATTTTCTACCCGTCCATCTATATTGCAGTACGTGCTACCGTGGCTGATCAACCAAGCTGGGTCGCTAAGTTACCTGGCGGCAGTCCAGCGAGCTCCCCTGTCTGTGGCAGTACCCGTCGCCAATAGCCTGGCGTTTGTGTTCACCGCAGTCACTGGAGCAGGCGTCGGCGCTGAGGAGCCATTGGATGCTAGTATGTTGTATATAATATGTACTTCATTATATGGTTTAGTACCAAAAATGTACTTAAAGCACATAGCAGTAACGATGGGGTACAAAGGGTACAGAGGGTTGGTAGACCCCCTACAAGGTGAGGCGATGATCTAGTCAGATTCTCGGAAAGTCGCTGGTCGAAAGGTGCAGGACCGGTTTGAAAAATCTAGGTGAGATCTATGCCCGGCAGCGAGTGTATTCCAGTTGATATTATGCTGATGATGGTATATTAGTAAAAACATAATTTCTTCTGGCCGAATTTCAGTCATAGCGGCCAATCTCAATGAAGGTTAGCCAAGTACGCAAGAGCTATTATAGTGCACGCTCACTCCCTCTTCCTTCACTCTTATAGTTTGATAGGACAGCAATCCGACACGACCTTTATTACCGTGACCTATGCGCTGAACTCAATTTTTTATCAAACGTATTTACATAAAATCGAGAAAAGTGTCGTGTGTCTATTTTGTTGACAAAACATAAACCATACAAAATAAATTAAAAGCGAAGATATTCGCTAAAACATTTTTATTTATAAGATTGCTTCGATTTCCCACGCTTCAAGTGGTATATATTTATTTATTAACATTTTTTTGCACAAATGTAAAAAATACACCGTACAAAGGCGCACTTAATGCCTTGTGCATTTTCTAAACATACAAAGTAGAGAGAGATAAAAATACTTAAGTGGAGAAATATAACAAACTAATTGTGGGACGAGTCTGCCAATTTATGTAAATGCTCGCGAACTTGTACCTTGAATGTGAACCAACTGGTGGCCATCTTGATACTGGTAATAAAGACTAACTACACCTTTAACTTCCAGAGTCCATCGCAGGTATAGTGCTGATCATGGCAGGGACAGCCCTGTGCTGTTTTGACGACACCAGTTGAGAACATCGACAGACATATACTATAGATGCCTATTTAAGTTAGCTATATTCTTAATCTTTTCCAAGTCTGATGACGCATGTAGCATTATGACTTAAGACAGTCAATTGTTTACCATATTGTGTTAGTGAGCAGTTAACGGTTGGTACTTTAAAAGCTGCAGGCAAAAAGAAACCTTAATGTCTTAATGTAAAAAAAATGTTCTGGCTAGATATTATTTTAAATTCAAACACTGTCTTAAATGCTTTTAAGACAGTAAGTTTTCTAAATTTCAAAATGGAGTTGCGTAGAAATCAGCCTCCATAGATAGGTGAGTGCAGTGTTATATGAAGCCGACATTCCATACAGCTTTAATGGGCACATTATGCAGTTTATTATTTGAATGTATTTGATTTTATACTTTACCTGCATATATATACATGTCAGAATGGATTGATTGGTTTCAAACGATTGTAAATATCAAGATGTGATTTTTAATATTTTAAAATAAGAATTATATATCAGCCTATTATTGTCCCACTGCTGGACGAAGGCCTCTTCGCTCATTGAGACGGTGCGAGCATTTATCACCACACTAATTAGTCAAGGTGGATTGGCTTTTCTAACTTATATTTTTGTTTAAATCTATTTAAAAATTAAACATCTATAATATTAATCAAGCATTTAAACTGTCCTAAAATATTTCGACAGTTACAGAAATACTTTATTGAATATAAATAATAATTATTAATTATTGTAATAAAACAACACTAAAAAGTTGAGTATCTGTTTATTGCTTCATCATATTATTATTAATTTTCGCAAAATGTATTTTACATTAAATATTACAAAACAGGGGGCACCTTATAAGCGGTTTAGTAAAAAGTAATCAGATTATGATCTGATTACTTTTTTTTTTTTGGTGCGTCGGCATCTTAATATCATCTATTATAAAGTCAAAATATGGTATACTATAAAAAGGTATTATATATGGTCTACAGTCCGCCGGTGTATTGTTGAAGCCGGCGAAATATGGTACTAAAGAGCCGAATTCTCCAACACAATTTAATTTTAGAGTCCCATGCGATCACTCTTAAAGTTATATTTTGACAACAGAAAGATTTTTAAGAACTTCTTTGTGTTATTTGAGAACTCGGGAGTTAGGCTAGGCTTGCCAACAGTACTGTTTAAAAAAGTATTGTACTGTTTTGCAAGATCACTACTATACATAGCAATAAATAAAACCGTTTTAATATGTACTGTTCCAAAATTAGTATTGGCTTCGCTTCTCAGACCTTAATATAGATTTTAATTTGTAGAAGAAGTTGACAACCCTAGGTAAGGCTGTTTTCAGGTAATTGACACCAATAATCAATAATTCCAAGACAACGAACTTCTTTGAAAAAATCCCTAAAAAACCCATTTATTTTCAATTACAAGTAAAATTAGATCTTTAATTGCTCTGTAATCGATAATTAGTGAGTCAATTCAGTTCGCAATATGTGACATCATATTTTGCTATATTGCTATACGGGAATTGCGTATTGAAAGCCCATAAAATTACACAATGTCAATTGATTGTTGGTGTCAAGTACAAAATTGAACGATTCAAATATTCATAAAAATTGACGTGAAATCTATCTCTGTCATAGATAATGTCATCCATATTTGAGCATTTTGAGTAGAGATGAATGCTTGAGTATCCTTCTAGAACCTAGAAAAAATTAACATTGTAATTCTAATCACAGTATTATCTAAATGGAATAAATGTATTTGAAATGTATGTATTATAATTAGATGACTATTATTTTTATTACACAGTGATTTTGGTATTACTAAAAGTTGCGTTTTAAATTCTCATAAAACATGCCCAGTATAAATATACTGTACTGTAGTATAAATATAAAATTTAGTTACGACTTTTGCCATCTGTCAAAATTTTAATAAACTCTCAGCTGTCACCGCCATTTTGAAAAATAAATGGCGCGCCGGACTCCGGTATCGGCGCGATGCCGCCGCGCGCGACTATAATGACGATAACTCAAAAGTTAGGTATCGGGAGCTGTATAAATGCTGAGTTTGACGTTATGTTATTAATTCCCTTTGCAGGTGGCGCCACCTTTCAATGACAAAACAAACTAAGCATCCTGCTTAGTGAATTATTGTAAAAAAATAGCGTTACAAAACAGTTTATAAAACGTTGTGTAGTTATTGCATTATTTTAATTAGGACTTACCTAACGTTAATTATTGTAATCAATATTACTTAAAAAATAGTTGACTAGTTATTTCTATTATACAGTTAAATTGACAAAAACATATTTCTAAACTTTTTGGTACAATTTACCTTTAGGTTTTACCAAAAGTTTTTGGGTAGGATAATTATATGGAGACAGATTAAAATATTCTTTGTCATGAGAGATCTCTCATCTGGTTAATATTGCACTATTTTTTTTTTTAATTATATACAATAATACTACACTTCTAAACATTTCATTAACACCTGTAAGCCAAAATATGTTCGTTATTTACAAAATTATAAAGACATGTATGTAATGTAATAGAACACTTTTACAATTTCAGTATAAAATATTGATATTTTATATCAGCGTTGTTTTCCTTTAGCCATTTCCTACATTTCTGTATTGATAACACATTGCACTTCACGACCCACATGCTGGCTAGGCCATCTAACTGATGTTTATTATAACATCTAAGTATTATTAAAATAACTGTCGCCCTTCGTTTCAACTACATGCTAAATTATTTACAAATTTTAACCGGTACTTAACGTCCTAAATTATTCTTAATTATTTAAAAAAACATATACAATGCGCCCAGTATTTCTTGGAACGCAAAATGTACCGAGCTTGAGACTCGACTTTCTAAGTAGCGGTTAAACATAGATATTTCTGGAAGATAACTTGTTGATGAAAAAATATGACAGATTGACATAATTTCTATACAAATGCTTTTAAACCGTCACAATTATCCTTCCGATAACGAGTTATCTGACGATAATAAATCAGATCTTAGTCTATTCAATAACAGTACGACGACGTAAAGTAAGCGTTGTTAAAACAAAGATGGCGGATTACTGTCAGTTTACATAAAAAAATTGATTACTGGCATAAATGTCAGATTAGTTCGTACATCCGCCACCGCCATCTTGAACGACGCTTAAATGAAGTTTGGCAGTTGAACGTAATAGTCCATTTTCAGAAGCAAATTATTTAGCCTCTGAACAATAAAACTGTTTTCGAAAGGCCTACACTGGACATACAAATATGAACGGATGTCCAATCTAACACTCAATAGTTCCTAATAACTTCAATGGCTTGTTGAATTCGTTGTAAGGAAAGACGGATGTTATTTTCTTCGACGGAGAGGTTCTGTCGCTCGGCTAGAAGCGCGCGCGCATGGTCCGACTCCCGGGAGGCAGAGCATGTGATGTGCGCGCCTTCTATTTTGAGGGCAGTGTTGCGCTTGTGAAGTTCGATTATCTCTTTTCGGCGAGCTGGAATCATATAGGTGGATGTTTTAGGATCATGGACTATGGAGTATAGGTATTTTAATTAGCATGTTAAAAAAGGTCGGTATCTTGAAGATGAAGAACAGTTAAATTGATACTTAAATAACATACCTGCATCATAATCTCTGTAAGTCTTTGCCAGACCTTCTACCTCTGGCCATAAAGGTATATCCGCCTGACAACACATGTCTCGCGTCTGCCCAGACGACGTCGGCTCCACGAACATTTCCGCAACCCCCACCCCAGCCGCTGAGTTCTGAGGCTCGTCCATAGATGTCGCTTGCGTCGATGCTGCAGACGGACATTCTTGTGTCGATTTTAACGAAATAATCTTCGAAATACTAGGGATTTTAATCTTAGGATAATCCTGGTACGGCTGCTGAACCTTTATACTTGGTTTTTTAATATTCTCACTGTCAAAACCAGGCGTTAAATCCCGTTTTTTTGTGTTTGGAACCTTAAACAGTTTGACACTACTGTCGGCCATTTTGGATAAGCGATTGAGCTCGGAGAAGTTTTTCTCTGCTAGCACTTTAATGCTATCATCGTTCTCGTCTCCATTGGAAGCTGAATCTAATCTCTTTTTGATAAGATTGTTATTTTCGTTGACGCATTTCTTGATTTCCGTGAGTAGTCTGAGTTGGCAATTTGGGTCAAACCCGAGGCGGGCTTCCTTGCAATTTTCGTCTTCTTCATCTGGGTTGCTGTGGCGACGTTTTCTTTCTTTTAATATTTCTTGCCACACTTTGTCGTACGCTGAAACATGAATAACATACCGTTAGATTTATACTCTTGCCTACGATACCGTTGTGTGTAGATGGCTTTCGGAGAGAGCTGCAGGAATCATGGCTTAAGTTTAATGATAAGCCTGTTTGTCGTTCGTTACTAGAGAAGTAATGAAACCATGATCCTGTGTAATGTATACAAATTTTTTTTTTTTTTTCTTTAAAACGTTGCCCCACACTAGGAATTTCTCCTGTATCGTGGGTGCGTATACAAACATATAAACTCACATACACAAACAGCCAGACACGGAACAACTATCTGTAGGTCATACAAATATTTGTTCCGTGCGGGAATCGAACCCGCGACACGCAGCGCAGCAGTCGATCGCTCGGCCACTGCGCCAACCGTGTCGTCAAACAAATGACTCAAGGCTTCGCTAAAAAAATATTCTGAATGTTGTACCTTCTTTATACTTCTGTGTAACTTGCGTCAGCTTTAACTTCGATAGGAACAGCTTCTTCCTTTGCGTAGCGGTTCTGTTCTCTAGTTGCACATTGCCTGGTCGCTTGTCTTCTTCTGCCACGTTTTCATCGGCTATTTTCTCGGATGGTACGTCGAGCAACACGTTGAGGCGACCCACTGCAGCGTAAGCTGATGCCACTGAATCGTTCCTTAGTACCTTGTCTTGAAGGTCTAGTTGTATTTCTGCAAAAAATATTTAGGTATATTTTTGAAAAAATATTTAGAACTTTTGTCTAAAGAACCTAAATCAAGTGTTATTTACATAAATTGTAGTCATAATACTACAATTCTTATTATATGAAACTAATGACCATGAATTTACTACACCATATCTGCAACTAACATACCTTTATAAGCTTCTGGTGTCGTTAATTTAAGATTAGCCATAAATTCAACCTTCCCTTTGTCAATTTCAGGTTTAGCTCCGAACTCCTCAATGATGTCTTCGTATAATCTCAAATCTTCCTCCCCATAATCATCGCTGTCACTCTCGCTGCTGCCTTCGTCTGCGTCTATCTTCTTGTTTGCAATTTCTTTGTATATCTCGTCTTTTACCTTATCAGGTGTAATTATATCACGAATTTCAGTCTTTTCCATTTTCTTAGCTTCAGGTTCCATTTTTTTAGCGTCACTTTTAGTATCTTTACTTTGATTTGATAAATACTTCAGTCGTCTCTGACGTTTTCTTTTCTCGTAATCATCTAGAGAACTAATCTCATCATTTTTATTTACTTTTGGTCGTAAATTAGTTATCACTATTTTAGGCTGTAACTTTGAGTCCATTTGATAGGGGCATGCTATGTATAGTTTGTCATTTGATTTAGATTGATCTATTTTTCTAGGAACCTCCTTTTTTGGCGCGATTGGAGGAAGAAATTTGGTATAATCTCGTTTTTTGAATGGTGGATTTATCTTTTCAGGTTCCACTATCGTGGATATTGGCAATTGGTAAACGATCTTCGGGCTTACAATAACCGTTGGGTTGGCTTGGATCACTATGTCAGGCTTAGTTATGTTTGGCATAGTTTGTATAACGCTGTTGGTAGATTTTAATTCATGAATTTCTTGACTCACTGCTGCGTTAGGTTTTGAGATTTTAACTTCTGAATTACTTTCTGTAGTTGATACAGTAGCTATTTCAGGTGCTACTCGACTACTTACTATTGGTGCTATTTTTGTTTTAAAAGCGTCAGTAGTTTGTGGTACTTTTGATTGATTATTTGTAATCATCATGAAATTAGCAGGAATCTGAACATTACTCAAGTATACAAAGTTGTTACAAGGTTGTAAAATAACATTCTTAGTCTCAGTTGACGTGGCTTTTTCTGCCACCTTTTTGTTTTTTAAATCTTTTTCCTGCAATGTGCCTTGAGACTTCTCCTTCACGACTATCTTGTTACCATATATTTGATTCTCAGTGATCAAATTCTCGAAATCATTTTCGTCGCTGTTTTCCTGATGTAACCTTTTCAATGCGACCACTTTTGACGAAGTGCTCTCATTGACTACGTCTTCCTTATTTTTCTTACTTTGGTTTGATAGTCGTGAAGGAGCTTGCAGGTTTTTTGACTCGAAACTCGTTCTTTGTAGCATCACTTGTGGGTTCTGCTGTATCGTGAGCATCATTTTTGAAGAAGAACTTTTCGAACTTTTCTTGTTTTGTATGAATACTATTTGATTTTTCTGTTCATTATAAGATGTTTCTGATGGCTTACTAAAATTGACCTTGCTTGTTTCAATATTAATTGGATTGAATAATGGCCTCGGTAATGCAGGATCTTTCACTTCGGCTGGTGAATCAGCTTTCGGTTCGGGCACACGAAACTGATTGTCTGTTTTATTAATAGTTTCAGCTGTATTAATTACAGTACCTATACTATTATTATTTGATGACACACTAAGTTTTGCCTCTTTAATTTCAGGTTCTTTCGTTGCCGTTTTAATGATAATATTACTCTGTATTTCAACTCTCGGTGGTTCTTTTGTGTAAGTTTTCTTTGCCAAAGAATTTTGGAAGGTAGTATCTGGTGGATTGCTTACACATTTCATATCAAGTTTGCTTATAGGTATACTGGTTTTCAAACTAAATCTTTCTGGTTTCTTTTTGAAATCTTTATTAGGTATTTGCGATGGTATAGTGACCGTGGCTCCCGAACCTTGTGCTAACGACGTGATGTTCATCTGTGATTCAGTACTTTGGGTTATATTTGCATCAGGTACTGGTTTAGCTGTTACAATTTCAGGCGTAAAATGTTCTTCATAGTCAGTCTGTGGTTTGGGGATGTCTTTAGGTGGTGCCATGTTGATACTTTGATCCTCATCCATGGGTACCGGAACATTTTCTTTGGGTATTGTTGTGAATGGTATGAATTCAGCGCTTGGTGCCTCATTCTGTATTGGAGGAGGCAGGCTTGGCGGAGCTACGGGCGGGTAGTTCACTGAATTAATTGGCTGAAACGCCGAGTATCCAGGTATGGAGTAAAGGTAACTTCCGAAGTTCGGGTATCCGCTATCCACTTGTTTCGGGGTCATCACACTTGGGTTAGGGTTAGGGATAGAGGATGGGGAGATCTTTGGTGAATGTGGAATAGGTTTCGCTGGAAGGAAAGCTGGTTTTTCAAATATGACTGTTTCTTCAGGCTTGTAAGGTTCTGGCGGTTTGGGGGGAATAGGGTCCGGGGGTAGCGCCCTTTCCTGTTCCAATGGTGCTAGCGGAGTAATCGGCTTCACAGGAACAATAACTGTAACGTGAGAAACAGTATAGGTATTAGAATATTGTAAATAGTGATTTTTTGTACATTTCTTTTGAAACATTAATTTAATTCTCTTTAGTTATTGTTTCAAGATTACAAAATCGATTCGAAAAGAAGAAAAATAATTGTTTCAAGAACTTATTGATTACCAGTGTGGTTATATTATAATTACAAAAATATAGTAAATTAAAAAATAACTTCCTTAATTCATTGATTGCAACGCTTTATTATTATACGCTTTGACTAGTATGTATATTTGTCATCGACCTTATCTACCTTGTGTTGCAGTGTTAATCAGTAAAAAATCTCTCGGTGAATTAAAATGACAATTTGAAATGGTGAATGACATTGAGGTGAGGTGGCTGATGGTAGGGGTCAGTAAGCTCACCTCAATGTGTCCTAACTGATGTTAGGATGACAGCTCAGCTCAAGTTCACTATACAAAAATTCACCGAGAGATTTATTCAGAATTGCCAGCTGAATACAAATTTAGAAGTTTGAGCATACTGGTAAATTTTAAGTTATGTTCTTGTGTTACATATTATTGTTTGACCTATAAGAACAAAAGGTCGGTCGATTTCATAGTTTGACTTTACAATTTGAATGCCGTTATACTTCAGACAGAGAGGATGGCTGTCACTTGTCAGTTTGACATAAATGTCAGTAAGTAAAATAATGTCACTGACAAGTGACCGCAGCTGCGTCCGCCTCTATTTGACAGAATTGTATAATAAGCGACATAATTTTACTATCTGACATAAATGATGTAACATCTGTACAATTACACATCATCTGTACAACTGTCAAGTGACCGTCGCCGCGTCGTCTCTGGCGTATCTGTTTTGGGAGTTACATACATTTGGGAGTTATTGGAGTGACATAATGATTTTTCGATCTCGACGCTAGTATTTAAATAGAATTTAAAAAAAAACATACTAAGGACAAGAATTAGGTGGGTATGCAATCTAAACACACATTTAATAAACCATGCACTGAGAAAACTGTATTAAATACATTACTTTTTAAATGGTTAAATTTTCTTTATTCTTCCGAATATAAAAATCTGCCATCAACTCAAGTTAATGGGTAAAGAACCCGATTGTGTCAGACTATTTCAAAATATAGACCGATTAAACCAAATCAGTTTTATAATAAACTCGTGAAATGAAGTCAAATTATTGATTACAATTGACCATTAAAAAGCACTTCAAGTCACTTCTAGGCACTTCTTCAATTTTTGTTGCGTCAAGAAAAGTAATTGAATATAATTGGCGCCAGTAAAATGTTGTTTCATATTTATAGAAGAATAAGTTTAACAAATTTGGTTAATTGAAATGGGTAAGACACTCAATTTTTACTCTTGTAAAATAAATATTTTACTAGTTTAAACACTTTATACTTTTCAGTGCACGTACAGACATCGTCATCAGCTGGTAACGCCCCTTTGGAACGTATTTTAATGCAAAAGGGGTAACCAATTGATGACGCTGTCTGTACCTAAATTTCAGAACTATAGCAAAAGCTGGCAAGCGTACCTACTAAAAGCGGATGCAAATGTAAATAATTTTTAAATACTCACTTACTTTTTTGATAAATTAGTTACAAAGAACAGTCTGTAGGTAAGTAATGGCGACAAGACCGCTAGGATAGCCAGTAGGCATTTCTGTGGGTGATAAACCCACCAATGTCGGTTTGGGGTACGATTGAACGGGAACGCTACTAGAGTTTTACAAGTTAGTGATAGATTTAAAGATCGTCATGCCACCGGATCAGCATCACCTCGCCGCCTCGTCAATAAGGCGTCAACCCAACGTAACCGGCGCAAGAGGGATGCCGTGGCTACATCTATGTGTTGCTAAGTTTACGACGTGATGGAGCATCACCTCAATTAACCAGACGTATCGTTGCTGTGCTTATCTACCCTGAACCTAAGCTCAGGTCCAGCAACAGCCGATCCAGTAAAATTTTTATTTTTTAAATATCGTTGGATGGCAAACAAGCTTACGGCCCACCTGATGGTAGGTTCTACCTATAGACATCTGCAATACTAGAGCCCTTGCAAATGCGTTGTCATCGGACAAAGTTAAAATGTCTCATGTGCCTGTAATTTCACCGGCACCCATTCCCTTCAAACCGGAACACAGCATATGGCATGGTGATTGTACTTCCACGGACGAAATACTTCACAAATAGCTCTACTACTACTTACGTTCTTAGTTCCTGCGTTGGGTTGACGACAAGCCGATAAGGCGAGGAGATGCTAATCCGCTTCCGAACTGATAACTGTGCGATCAATAATGTTTTTTATCTGCGCACCTAGGTATTTGTGTCAGTAAATATGGCGGGTAAGATAAAGGTATCATTCTCGCTCTGACATTTGATTGGCCTATTTTTTTTAAGCATCTGTGTTCAAGGATAAATTTTCGCTGTCTTTGATTAAACCTCTCCTATGAATCGTGTAATTTTTTCATAACTTAGCATAGATTATTACTTAAAAGCGTTTACAGGTTACTTCTCTCTCTCTACCAGTATGATATTTGAAAAATAATGATATTATTATTTTATAATTATTCTGTAAGATCTTAGAAGTCGTAATTATGTAATGGATCTATTTATCTAAAGCATCCTGCATAGGTACCGGTCTACTCATCTGCTTGGCGTGACGTTGGCCAATCAGAATTGAGTATTTACCTAAGTTCTAAAGGTTGCCGTAAATAAGAGACACTAAATTCTTATTTTGACAATAATTCCTGTAACGTCCATATCTAGTAGCTAAACGTAGCAGAGTACGTACTTTATCAAGTGTACCATTATTTACAGAATACACGTACCTACTAGATATCAATACATATCCTTACTGAGATATAGTATTATAAATGCGAAAGATACTCCTGTGTTTGTCTGTTATGCTTTTACAGCTAAACTTCTGATTTCGGGTTAAGCTTGAACCCCAAAAAGGACCGCCCATAGCAATTTTCATCAAAACGGTTTAGCCGGGAAAGCCGGACAGACTGACAGAGTTACTTTGGCACTTATTATTAATTATGTAATTTGACGTAATCTATCTCTTTGTCCTAATATCTGAGATTATTGCCTGTGAGTAGTTTTTTTTGCGTAGATAAACATAGTTCCGCTCTAGGAATTTTTGCTATAGTGGGTTCGTTTACAACCATCAGGTACCTATCCACCTAATTACACAAAAAGTGCTATTTTAAATAGTTAATCCGAGCAGGAATCGAACCCGCGATGCGACACAACAGCCAATTCCTCTACTAGTGGAGTTAATGGAGTTTCTTGTCCATTCTTCTCTATACGACACTACCTTTTGAAATGGGCAACTAGATTCAGTATTCATAATTTTAACATGTAATTGACGTTCAAAACTACCATATAATGTCTAATTAAAATAAATAATTTGACTTTGACTTTGAATGCGCTAATCATGCCACCCAAAAAAAAAAGATAAGTATCACAAATTTATTTATTTTCAGTTTTATTTGACTCCGGGATTCAATTGAAATTATTTATAAAATACTTTTCATGGTTTCTACCTGTTCAATATACTTACATATAAAGATACTACGAAGAGGCAGGTACACGTAAAGTTCTATAGATCAGCTCAACAATCTGAGTTCACGATATTATTTTTGTCAAAACCACAGCAAGTAGGGCGGGAACCACGAAACCTCGCAATCTTGAACCGTCCACGCTGAACGCTGGCTGTATCTGCTTGTACATGCACGAAGACCGCATTTTCATTACAGTTTTAACCCTTCGGATTCCTGCCTGATCTGTTAGACCATAGGATCATATTCCTCTTCAATTTAAGCTGACGTTATATAGTTTCCATAGATTCCGTCGAAGTGACTCCAAAAACTAACTTATTTTGCTGATAATGACAGGAAGACGGTAAAATAAGCTAGTCTTTATCCTTATGTAGTAAATTATCATATCCACAAGTATTGCAAGGCCTTTCATTCCACAATGTGTGCTAAGTAGGTACCTATATTCGTATCTACGCTGTATGCTTTGTTACTACCCCACTTTTAATAAGGCCAGTTGTGCCTACTTGACTCGTATGTACCTCGCCCACGAGGGGTCGGCTACCTGTTGCGCAATTCCGCTGAGCTGTAGTCTCTATGCATAACAGTTCCTAAATAGTTCTCAACAGTAAAGTCGTAGGGTACCTGTCTTATCATAAAGTCCTATGTGAGCCAAAAATTAATGATGTACAAGACCGGAAAGTTGTATAGAGCATCGTAGTAAGTTAATCTGTACCTATCTATCTATCTGTAAGACAAAGACTTATCTAATCGTATGAGAATAATGTAGGCATTGCTATCTAAAAAAACCTATCCTATTTTATACATGAGTAAGTTTATGCGAACTATGGGTGTACATTGGTACACCTCTGCCTAACCCTTCGGGGAGAATGCAGGCGTGATGGTATGTGTGTGTAGTTAATAAATAAAAACATATTTTTTGGTGAACCAATCAACAAAAAGTACTAGGCTTGCATAATTTCAAGGTACTATTTCAATCACTGAAAAAATGGCCAGACGTAACGTACAACCTCTGTGACATTTTTATACCCAGATTGTTATAATAATAAATTGAATTATTTCATGATATCCTGGTACTTTTTTATTACGTTCTTTTAACGTTTTTCTGTAGTTACTGTGGAAGGGAATTATTTAAAAAATGTTGCATTGGCTACAGTGACTACGTGGATAATAGTAATATTTAGGTAGTGTCCTTATTTAGATTTTGTTAAATATGACTTGATAGATAGTCGTAAATACGGTGCTCATTACTCTCATTATTTTCGCTAATAGATTCTTGGGTTTGTGCTGTTGGATTACCAATACCATGAATGCGATAGGTACAGGCCTACCCAAATAAACACACAAGTATGTAAATACTTAAGTGTAGTAGCAAATATAATAGATAAATTAATAATTACAATTCCATGGATCAGACAAGATTTGATTACTTTTACCTAACCTTACGTGGAAGCCACCCCGAAGAAGAATCCGCCGAGGAAACCGACTGAAAAGCAGCTATTCCTCCTCACGAACTGAAGGAACTGATCCATCCACTGTTGACTCTCACCTGCCGCTTCCTTGACCTTATCCCAGTTGACATTGATGTATCCTAACTCTGCCGCGAAATGGAGAAGAATAACCCCGCCTCCCAGGCCGAAAGCGGCGAACCTTCCTATCCTGACGGTGGACACACCTGTGGCCCAGCCTGAGAAAGTCCCTAGTATTAAATTCTTGCTCGTGCTAGTTTTTATACCATCTATCAAGAAGTCGAAGAACGATTGTGCCTTCCTCGGGGAGATAACTCCGTCTCCCTGGTTCGCGATGTTCTGGATCTCAGCGTTGCGTGCCGGGCGAGCCATTGAGGTGCATTTTTTTGGTTTTGTATTTATCTTCAGGTACAGAATGTTTGCGATTTTTTTGTAAATTATATGGATGGTAAGCCTCGCCTGTGTTGTGGTTATTGTTGACAGGTTCTGACAGCAGCCATAGAGACCTACATTGCCCTGATTTCTTTCAATTTGTCGTACCATAGATTATTGTGCATAATTCGTGTAAAGACGCGAGTGGCAAGTTATTCCTTGGAGTTAAAAGCGGATAGAAAATATCTATAGGTAGACTCGATTTTGGAGGCTCGCACTGTACCTTTAGCCTAGTTCATTTATGTTCAAAAGCGAGCCGATTTTTGGTTATGTCTAGTTTAAAAGTACCTGCTATGAATTAGGTGAATATTAACCTTGAGCAAGCGTGGTGACCAATTCTCTCAAAGCCCTCTTGCCTCTGTCCTACAGTGAGGGATGCTAATAGGCCAAAAATATTATGAGAACCCTGTAAACGCTTTTTGAATCCTCTATGATAAGGTATGAAGAGACTAAGTACCTACTTCGTCTCGTAAATCCTAGTTTGTGTGTAAAATTTTTAAGAAGCAGTTTCTTCAGATCAATCGGGTAGGCATTATCAATAGGTACCACTCGTGTTTCAAATAACGAGACAACTTGCTGGTTTATTCCTTATTTGAGAAAATTGGACGTCAGTCCTGCAGTCTGTCTTATATTATTATTTTTACTGCAAGAGTTGGGAATCGAACCCATGTTTTTCTTTCTGACGGAGAATTACACTTAGTCATTTATGGGATTGGTATGAGTCCATAATTTTATCTCTTTCGCCAATTTATTCAACGCTTAGGCTGCCTGTCTGCCGGTGCGGGCCGAGGCTGCGGTGCGGAGAAACGGAGAAATATTAACCAATAGGATTGCATAAGTTTCGCTCCGCTCCAGTTATTAACTAAAATTAGCAGGAACTAATTTTTTATTCAGACGGTGCAAGTATGGAATTTATAATATTTTGACAAAGTAACTGCAATGCTTGTCTTGCAAGGATTGTAATGCCGCATCCACACTTCGACACAAGCCACGAATAAGGAGATCCAACATAGCTCTAAAAATTGCGAAGCTCAAGTAACAATGGGTAGGGCACATAGCTCGTAGAGCGGACGGCCGTACGATGCACATCTGAAATGTTTTTGTTTCATTCTTGATGCCGTGTTGTGATGTACCATTGCGAGACAGAGATGGAGCCATACAACGCAAATAGGAAACATCTCTTCTCGACTAGCATTCGAAGAAAGCATTTTGTGCCTTGTGCTAATACAAAAAAAGTTAAAGTTGCTATACGCATCAGCGGGACAGTGCATTCGGTTCAGCGTTTTTAACACAACGTTATCAAAAGTTGTATCGTCAATGCCGAACCGAATACGCCGATCAGCATAAATGCACAGCGGCCCTAACAGATACACAATGTGCCTACCTCTTGAACAACTTTCATTTCGATTCGTGTCGTAGTGCGGCGGGTCTGTGCAGGCGACATGTTTGCACAAGGTTTAGGTACTGTAGATAGTGTTGCTGCGTTACCTAGAAGCTGCACAAATACTAACTACATGCTAACTTCAAGCTGTAGGACGGGAGGGGTGAAAACAAAAATAAAAGTGACTACGCGAGCGGCGAGCGCGCGACACGTCGCCCGCCCGCCGGCTCGCTAGCATGCACACTATTAATTTCATTGAATGTATTTTTCAATAAAACCATTATTTTTCACTTGTTAGGTATTGTCCATATCATATCTAACTATTAAATATAATATTTACATGACATATCGGACACTGACACTTGGAATACGACAACACGCCGTCCGCCTAAATGCTGCTCGTGATCGAAAAAAAGATTGAAAAATATTGAACACCTATTAAAAGCTAAAATTAATAATAACTATCTAAGTTAATTAACGTATAAAGAGGTTTTTTTGTTATAAAATTTCGTGGTTTTTTTAATTCAATGTTCGTTAAACACTGCAGTCGTCGGTCGCGCGGGGTCGTGGTCGCGAATACTGCAACGGGAATCAAGTCTTATCACAAATGCAGTAGAGTTCAATATTGCGAAGCAGATTGCACGCGCAGCCCTTCAGGGCACAACTTAGACGCTACTTAAGTTACGATGACCCCGGACGAGCGAAATTACAAGTTAAGTTAGTCGATCGAGTCGCGGTGCCGGCGGTGCCGGCGGGCCGGCGGCCGGCGCGCCGGCGGGCCGCCGGCCGGCAGTAAGTACAGTGCCGGCACCGGCCGGGCGCGCCGCGTACCTACGTATATAATTCGTGCATATCGATCGATACATTTGTTTTTACATCTAGATGTATATTATATATAATTTTAAATAACCGCACATCCTATCTAGTTACAGTCTGCGCCGGGCAGTCGTTTATTCGTCAGTTTGATCATGGCGCGGAGCTATAGCTACTCTGTTATGTTGGTGGCAACGTAGTAAGCGTAGAGTGCACCGCGTCGCCGCGCACACAACCGTGTCGCGTGACGCTCACTGCATAGAACGCTACCGCAACATAGTTGTTTCACATCAATAGGGAACATTCAGATTTAACATAATATTTGTCATCACAATTATAATTTTTATTACACACAATATCGTATATGAATACAAGGTACACGTCCGCGCGGCGACACTAAGTATATAATGTAGGAACTCGGCAGTTCTATCGTTTGGCTTCACTCTGTGGTCTCCGACCTCCCTCTCTCACACACAGCTAAAGAAAGAGACATTCAAACTGTTGCTACCCAATTTGACGCTTTGTCACCTTTTCTTAAAGTGCAAAATAATACGTCAAAGTGTGAAGCAACGCCTCGAGTGCGCTTCTATCGAAACTGATCACTTGTATTACTTATAAACTACATGTAAATAGAATCCAAACGTATATTAACAAGCAGAGTTTATGATATTGCTACAGAAGACTGGTATCAGTCTTTGGTGAAAACATAATACAACAAATGATTTTTCATGATAATGTCAGCAAAACGATAATAACAAAAAGGTAATACAATAATTAGATTATTATCTCACAATATCTAACTAAAAAGTTATTGTCAGGTTAAACAATACGCGTCAAATCTCCAAGTTTTAATCACTCACTTGAATTCTCAACTTTATACAGTTAACTTTGGGTATAAAATGGCTTACCAAAAAACTTCTCTGTTCAACAAGAAGCTTTGTCATATTTTTTCAGTTTAGGAAAGAGATAGAGCTATACAGGGCGGAAAGCGCTATCTCTTTTTAATACTAAAACAATTGACTTTGACACTTCGTTATACAGCTTTAGGACTCAATTTTGGACAGTTGGGTATATCAGTCATTTTAATTGCATAATCAACTGTACATTCAATGTTGGAGCAACTTCAGAACAGTACTAAATAATTGGGTACCAAGATAATAACGAATATGTATGTATTATGCAAACACTATTAACATTATTTAATACAAAGTCGCCAAGAAAATTCCTATGTTGTAAGAAAAAAGACGGAATATACATCAATAAATTGAAATACAAATAAATAACTTGATAAATTAATCGGTTTCGATAAAAGCACACAAAAATAACAATGATTTCAATCAATGAATTAAGTTTCTTTGTTTTTGGAAGAATTTGTGGAATACAATAGGTGTAGATACCCGTTAGAATGGTATCTATATTGTCAATAATTGACCTTTTTTACGCAAGTCTTAATAAATAGCTATTCACATGCAGCATCTAAACATATTGTGATTAGTTTACAATATTATTACCAAGCTAAACATGACCTTTGTGTTTAGATTAAATAAGCATAGTTCGGCCAAATGTAGCCAACCCACAATATCTCATTAATGAAACTATCCAGCAATTAGAATAGATATATGTTATTTAGAAAAAAAATGAGATTATTTATGTGGGTTAGTACGTTTTAGCAGAACTAACTCCAAATACAATAGGCATACGAAATACAGAAAAACTATTTTCGTATTTTGCATGCCTAAGGTACTTAGGTAAGCCAATATAAATGTTTACAAGACTGAGATTACAGCATAAAACACCTCTATACCACATCAATAGGTAATTGTTGAGATGTCTATGCACCTCTCACATTTGGGTGCTAGAATACCTTTACCCTACTTTTTCACAGTCGGGTAAAATGTAAACTTCCATTCATGCTTCGAGTGAATTTATTAAGACTCACGTAAACAAAGCCTTGTTAGTTACAACATTTTGCGTATATTCAATTTTCAGTAACTTTCCGATTTTCAAAAGCTTACATTCAGACTGCGAAGTCTGCTGGCAAATCCCTTGACTGTGATTGGTTAAATAAAACACGAGTTTTGACAGCGGATATCATGAGCCTGTCTTATGAAATATTTCAACATTGTTCCATTGCATGAAAGGAATGTTGCTATCGATTATAACTCCGCCCCTCTTTGGCACTGGTTCCACGAATACCACATAAGGCGAGCCCTGTTCTAAATGTCGAATAGGCTTTATGGAATCGGGGGAAATTAAAAACAGTTATTATATATATATAAACAGAGATTTCTTGTTAAATGAAATAAGTGACTGAAAATTGATAACATTTTTTTTTTAATCTTAAACGACTAAGTTCTTGAAACAGTAAACTTTACATTTTGTATATTATTAATGTTTGACGCAAAAGGTAAATAGGAAGTGGGGGAGGTTAGTAGTCATGGCAACGAGCCCGACCGATCCGACAAGGTTGTACAGCAATCCGACTCGACACAATCTTCTACTAGAAAATTAGGCAAACTTAGAAAGTACCCAAAATATGAGTTTACAAAATTCACATTGGGACTAGCTATTACCTCAAGTACTAGGCTATCATGAGCCAAGTAAAGAAAAGCATATTGAAAATTGTCTATTGAAACAATTACCACTTTATCTTGGTTCGTCATGAACAAATAGTGTTCCCAGTGTTACATTACACCGTGTCGGAATGCTAAACAAAGCTATGATAGGAAAAATACAACCTATTTTATTATCCTTCCATTTCCTAGTGGCAGTGACAGCAAAGGCATTTTAACCATAATGTGTCAAATTCAGTATTCATATATTTATAAATTAATACTCTATGTTGCAGCCTTACATTACAGTCGCGGACGCGTTTAATACGTAACATTATTGATATAATTGTCATCACATGGCGGCCTGCGGTGGCAAGACTCATTATTTAGCAAATTTTAATTTTTGTTGCGAAAACTGTGATACAATATTTCTTGTCACGGTAGAAGGTCGGCTCGTTTCGTGACATACCGGGATATAGGATTTTAATTCACATCACGCGGCATTTGCGCGTTGATGACCGCATGCGGGGACATTATAGTGCAGGAAAAATTACAGAATTTTCATTTTATACTTACAAGATTTAATACAGTTGTTTATTTAATTTTTAATAAGCGTAATCCTGATGAATAACAAGTAGATAAATGTCAAAATTATTATAGTCAAATTTTGTAATTTTCACTGCACCGCGGCGTCCCCGCATGCTATCATTAGCAAAACAAGTACCGCAAGACGTGAATACTTATATTATTTAAAAATATAAAAACTTGTTTGAGGAAAGACTTGGTTTCGACAGTATCGTCGGTTTGAGGAAGCACTGTGGTAGGTCGGGTCGGGGTCGAGTGGTGGGGTCACACGGCAGGCGGCGCGGGCGGCGCGGGCGCGCGTCAGGCGGCCTCCTCACCTGCAGGCCGCGCCTCCTCCGCGGGCGACGCGGGCGCCGGCGACGCGCGCTCCACCGGGGCCGGCGGCGTCCGCGCCGGCGGCGTGGGCGCGTGCGGGGGCGCGTGCGGGGGCGCGTGCGGGGGCGCGTGCTGGGGCGCGTGCGGGGGCGCGTGCGAAGACGCGGGCGGCGCGTCGGGCGGCGGCGGCGTGTGCTGCGGCGCGTGAGCGGTGAGCGCGAGCGGCGCGGGGTGGTGGTGGTGGTGGTAGGCGCGGTAGGGGCGGTACAGCAGCGGCGGCGGCAGCAGCGCGCGCGGCAGGAAGGCGGGCGGGGGCAGCAGGTGCGGGGCCGCGTGCGGGGCCGCGTGCGGGGCCGCGTGCGGGTGCGGGGCCGAATGCGGGTGCGGGGCGCCGTGCGGGTGCAACGCGGCGGCTAGCGCTCTCTGCTCGTCTCGCGCCCTCTCTTTCTCTCTTAGAGCACGCTCTCGCTCGCGCTGTTCCTTCTCCCGCTGCTCCCGCTCCCGCTCCCGTTCTCTGTGGATTTTGAATAAACTACAACTTAATTAATTATGTTTTTTATCTTCTGATCGCTGAGGACTTAACTCGTTATATGTTATAAATCCATTATGATTACGAAAAGAAATTTGAATTTTGAATAAAAACACTTGATCTCCCTTTATATAATATTAATATGCTTAAGAAAGTTAGATTCCCCTTTTACATCAAAAACTCCAAAACAATATAAGTACAAAACGTTTCCACTCATCTTGTGACCAACACAAATCGCTTATCACCTTTCTCTCTCTCTCTCCCTCTCCCTGTCACGCTCCCTCTGTAGCGCGATCTCCTTGTCGCGCTCATCGTGCAGCGCGTGCGACACGTGCGACACGAGCGGCAGCGGCGGCGCGAGTGGCGGATACAGCGCATATGGCGGCAGCCAGCCCACACCCACGCCGCTACGGAACACGCGCTCCAGGTACATCTGCTCTTCTGCTGCGAGCCTGTAGATGTGGTGGAGGAATGGTTTAATAATGTGCTTCATGTTTAAGATCTGGTTTCCTAATATAATGTCAAAGTCAAAGTCAAAGTGTTTTTCGAGATAATGGAAATCTATAGTTACCTGTACTGCAACGCGGCGCTTGAGTAGATGCTAGGGTGCGCGTACGGCGAGTACGCGGACGGCTCCAGCAGCGGGAACGAGGCCGCCGGGTGTGACAGTCTACAACACACAGACGTGGAGCATTACTTACACGAACCACAGGTGCGGCGGATATCGTCCGACCACTAGTTGCACCGTTACTCGAGTGAACGCGCTATAGTCATGGAGGGAGGAATACATTGTCGTAAAATGACTGCTGATAAAAAGTATCAGCAGTCATTGTAGGACAATTCATAGGTGGGCTAGAAAATGCAAACAGTCACATAACACACAGCCACGGAATACTTGCTTATTCCAAGTTTATCTAGACAATAATGGGTGTAGGGAACAGCTATCCTAAACTTCGCCAGTGCACTCAGAACATCATTCTGACTTCAAAACAAGTGAAATGTTTCCCTTTTTTCGGCAGATCAAGTTTGAAAAGTTGGCCTGTTGCTTCTTTTTTCTCTAATGGCAATATCGATATTTGTTGACCTAAAACAAGGGCAAAATATTTTTTTACTAGCCGCTGAGGATGATACAGGAGAATTAAGAGCGAATTTTCACTTAGCGGAAAGTATTAAAGACCTCCATATCTCTTTACTTATTTATGGTTTTCCTATAAAAAAAACCTTGTTCTCAGTCCAGAATAGAGAATTCATGGTTTCAGTTTAAGAATACCCCTCACACCCGATATAATTATGTCAGAGTCCTGTTTAAATGCCTGTTTACTTTTAGTTTATTCTTCAGAGAACTAAGATTTAGCTAGTCTGGGAATAACAATTCATGAAGATTAGCAGTACCTACCTACGCAATAGTCTTCTTTCATACATCTCTGTCGACCATCATTACATATTCAGCATTGATACCAGTGACTAAAAAAATGCGTATTTCCTTACCTTTCATCAGGTCTATAGGGTTGGAATCCGCTGGCGGGCAGGTGGTGCGGCGAGGCGCGCTTGGGCGGCGCGGGCGAGGGCTTGTCCTTCCCGGCGTCGCGCTCCGTCGCTGCGGGCCCCGAGCCGCCTCCTGCACACTCGTCAGTCAGCAGGGCCCCCGGCCCCGGGGCTGGGGCCCAGCTAGGTATGCGCATTTAGCTCTTACTATGCTAACCAAAATGTTATAACGAAAATAGAAAAGTGTGAGAATCCTAAAGGTTTTTTTTTTGTTTTATATAACCTCTTAGGAAGTGATGCTGACATAAATAGTACTTGACAATGCTAAATTTTTTACTTAAAAGCAAAATACTACTAAACAAAGAAGTGGTCTTTTTAGGCGTAGAGTTTGCCACAAGGACCAATTTAACAAAAATTTGCCTCTAACGTCTTCATGAATTAGATTAGATTTGTCCTGTTCTGAAAACTAGTGCCGGCTATGACCGGCTTCCCGTAGCTGGCTACTTAATAATAATAATTGCAAAATCTACTCTAATCTAGAAAAATATGTATAAACCACTCACTATAAAGAGCTAAACGCAATAAAATCAACAAATAAAATTACAAGTTGAAATTGTTAAAACCATTAATGACAAACAAAACATCGTAACATTTTTATATACAGGATTAAAAAATCTCTTAAAATATCCTTATCTTATAGTTAAAAATACAATGATTTTTAATGAAACAAGCATTTATCACAGATTGACTAGAGCAAACGACATCTTCTTTAAAAAAACTTTCGCTACATAAAAGAAAATATTTTTGTTTTTTTTTTTCACTTTAACCGGTCATAATGTGAGCTTTTTAAAGAAATCACATCCATTGCTCTACGTATGCACTCAAACAATTGAGGTATACAACAACAAACATGATTTCTTACATCAGCCGATCAATGTGCGATATATAACTCTGGTCAATCCTCACAGTGTCTGATGTAAGTAATATCTATGTTCTAGTGAAACAATAGTAGTTGACAATTATTGGTACACGCATGGACAAGTAAATAACCCAACAAGTGCGCGCTGAAGCTGAAGGAAAATAAAAGATAATGGGATCAGCAGACTAGTAGGGTAGTGGACTGTGATTTTATATCGAAAATGTTTTTTGGCATGTTAGGTTTGTTGACTGATTGAAACTATTGTAATAAACGTTAAATGTTAAAATTATTTTTCTAGATTTCGTTAAAATTATTTTATTAGAATCAAATAAGTTACGAATCCCACCTTTTTTTTTTGGAAATCCCCCGACCTGAGAGGGGAGGGAGAGGTCTGTCAGATCCTCATTGACTAAAAGCCACCCCGGTGCTCCCGTCCCACACTTACACCAGGGATTACGGGATCGTCCGCGCCTTCCGCAATCCAGGCCTTCTCACAAAATAATCATACCTGCCCTAACACCCTAGGGTGCCAATACCGTGTGAAATAAGCGCGATTGCCCACTGTCCACCACCCGTTTGCCCAAGGTAAAGGTGACTAGCTACGGGTCCACTCACCGTCCTTCACGTCGGGACCCGCGTTCTTAGCGAGCGTCCGCAGCGCCGCCGCGAACGGCCCACCTTTGTTGGGAGGAATCTCTGCGCGCTTTGGAATCTTGCTGGCACTCACACCTGTTGACAATTCGGATACGTTTACCTCGTTCTTTATGTGAAGGAGTGGAAGTGGAAAGTCCTACAAAAATGTAGCACTTCCCACTTATACACAAGACTGCTCTTGGTCACAAGAGTGACTCAGCGTGTCCTGTTTTATTCCTAAGTCGGGGTTTTTAAATTCAGAATTTTAGTATCAGCCCGAATTTCGGAAATTGGTAGTGAGAGACCCTCGTGTCTCGGAAAGCAAGTAAAGCCGTTGGTTGTTAGCCTGATCTCCTCCAGGCCGTGTCGGTTTGTCAGTACCTGTTTTTGTGCACGCACTTGTGCACTTTAATGTTTCCTGCGTACTCGTTTCATCTCTAAAGCGTAAATAACAAGAATTTTTTGCTCTGATCCGCCGCATATAATATAGGCATCAATTTCCCCGCGGTAGTAACCATGAGTACAAACAAATATTCGGCATGAGTTTATGAGCCGATAATATTTTAATTTATTTCCAGTAAAGTGGCTCATTAAGGCGTTTGATATAGGCTATTAATTAAAACCATTGGTTTATGAAATAATATAATGGAATGCTAATATCCCTGCACAAATTAACCTACATGTCAAATTACCGACCATCGCTTTCAGGCTTTATTATTAGGTTAGAAATGATCGAACGCATACTGATTAGGGACAGACAGCTGTCAGTGACAAGCATGCCTTCCTACACCAATTACAAATGGTTCGTTACAATTGCGACCAATGGGAAGGCGGGCAGCTGTCGTGTGCCGCATGTTTGTGCCTAGAACCGCCGTTTCATTGCCGTGTTTATATATTTTTTACGGTGGCACGTCGACAGCAGGCGGCAGTGGGTTCGTTTCCAACCGCGATGTAATAATAGCGTTACGCACAGTAGGCAAACTTGAAACAACTACAAAAGCAACAACAACTAGAAAAGTCGTTGGTCTTTTTGTACGAATACATTCTAATCTGGTTGGAACCCGCTAAAGACAGGAGGTTTGTCAGAAGAAAGGGTAATCTAACAAATCTATGTTAACCCAGTGGCAAGTGGACCTTCGAGAGGCTGAAATCACGTCGAAGTTTCTTATTTATAGGCAAACTAGCTTCCGCCCGCGACTTCATCCGCGTCAAAGTTAATAGATGTATTACCCCACGGGATCCGGACATTCTTCTGGAATGAAAAAATTGTGAGCCGTCATGGGACGCCTGGCAGATGTGAAACATCGAAATTATTTTACAGATTACGACAGGAGCTAAGTATGGCATAATGTAAAAATAAAATATTCACCATCACATAACGCGGCAACACGTCGCCACGGCATGCGTCGCAACGCCGACAATCGGCTTTACGTGCGGCGAAAGATGTTTTGCTTCAAAAAGTAGCCTATTCTAGACTATAATCTATCTCTGTGCCAAATTTCATCCAGATCCGTTAGTTCTGGCGTAATTGAGTTACAAACATCCAACCAAACTTCATTCTTGTTTATAATTGCAAGAGAAACCCAAGTGCAGAACACCGTATATTTAAAAGCATTTCCGAATTGAACTTCTGGCCACATTTACTGGACGGTATAACCGCCGCAACATTCTCACCCTCCAGTAATTATGTTCACACTTAGTTAAATATGACGAGCTCTGTTATTGACGTGACGCTGTATATTGTACACAATGTGTCGCCTCGATGCAATTTATTCGGATGATTGATGATTAAATGTTCTTACAAATATAATTAAAAACTGAAGTATGATAAAGTTGAAAAGAAAAAAAGAATTCTCCATCTCGCTTATGAGGTTTTTGTGCCGATAGTGGTGTCAGTAAATGATTTAATATTGAAAAGTTTTGACCAACACCTAGAGAATATATCACAAACCAAACACGGCCCTCATTATTAGAAAGCTTCTCACTCGGGATTCCTAATCACCATCAGCGTTTGCTCTTACCAGCTTGTTGGGGGCAGTTATTTTACACCAAGACTTTGAACTTGGTAACCAAGTTATTCGTTTTAGTCAATATTCGTTCCACATCAGAACAAAGACCTTGTTTCTAATCTGATCAAAAAATACATGAATGACCTTCCATGAACAACACGCACGATCATGCAGGTTATTAAACCGTTCTTACTAAAGGTACAGTCTAGTCTATTTACCAGCATCCTAGCCTCTTCGACCCGTGCATGTATTAGCCGGGTCCTGGCCGTCGTTCCATTGGACTGGACCTCACAATTGACCCCGTGATCAATGTGCCCCCGCTCAATTGTTAGTTACGGCGCCACGGACGCATACGCAATCAGATGTATCATAGTTCATGTTTGGCGGGAATATTATATTGCTAGCTTAACGTCACGACATTGCTCGCATTTTTTTTTTGCGCGGAACTCTTGAAATTATTCTGTTAAATCATCAGCTAGCTGTAAATGAAAATCCCGTCAAAATCGGTTCAGCCGTTTTGGATATTAGAACAGACAGACAGACAAAAATTAAAAAAGTATGATTGTTTTATGTAAGTACCGTGTAAACATTTATAATATGCATTTAGTAAAACGATGGTATTTTGACCTTACAAAGAAACACTCAAATATTTTATTTAAATTTATTTCACTAAACTTTTTATTAAACGTCGTAAAGACGAGGTTAGATAGCGTTAGATAGTATTTATAAAAATAGAATAGACTTAGTTCTTTTTCATGTATGTTCTCAGGCCGCTGAGGACGCTACGTTGCAACCGTTGCCGTGCTCAATTAAATGTAAAGGGCTTAATGACTAAATCGTGATCACTTGGGAACACACAGCCGAGGCACATGACTGCTAACAGAACACGAACATTCTCGAAGAACTTATGGACCTTTGTTACGCTGCCCGCCCACATCAGACTATTGACGACCGATTTTGTTGTCGGTGAGAATAGAACATATGTAATTATGTATTCTAAAAGTCGGTCCTCTAAACTTTGGATTTATTGAGCGGTCCGATAAATAATCGGTCCTACAAAAATTCGGACATGGCCGGAAGCTCTTAATAAATTGCATTTTCAAGTGTCAGATACCACTACCTACATGCGCTAAAACAGAAAGCGCTAAGACTTAAAAGCCCAGTAGCTAGGTCCTTAACACCCACTCGTTTTCTCCACAACAACCATGAAAATCTTCCTTCGGAATAACAGAGGCAGTCTATCTTCAAACCACTCGGCACCTTCACCGAAACCGATATTAGATCCAGCCTTTGTAAGTTATCCGAAACCGTAGTTTCGCGAATCGTTCGTAATACACCCGTTTGTACATTCAACCGCACGTAAATGTTACCAGTTTGACTAGGACAGTAGGTTTATTTAGTAGCCGAAAGTGTTCTTATCGTCAAAGCATTTATTTCAATTAAACCATTTACAGACACTTTTGTTTTGTCACGGGGTCGGTCAGTTAGAAAGTTTAAGCATCTTGTTTTTAAAGGATAGGAATTCATCAAATGACTTTTTCCGCTCTGGGCGGAGCGGAAGGGAGTGTCAGAATCATGCTGACTAAAACTCCTCCGTGTTTCACCTAATACTTTTAGCGATTTAGAGCCGCGGTGACACTTTCCAACAAATTCCGCAACCCTGACTGGCACTGGCTCTAGCGGGCCCCGTCTATTATGCTGACATCATTCTCTTTAAGGTGCGCGTGGGACCCAACGCGCCGCCGATCTGGGCCTGGTTCTGATCGGTTGGCGAGCCACCCATCGCTCGCCTGTCGCAGGCGCCTACGGTGGCAGGGAATCACTCTGCGAATCCCGACGAGAAAGTTGAAGCTAGTAGCTGGTTCCAAGACGCTATTTTCAATTAAGTTTTTACAAAATCATGGTTATAATGTAGGTGAAGAGACAAACAATTAAAAACATACTAAAGATTAGCCTGAGACACTGAAGTCTTGCTACTGATGTGGTTGACAGTACTCGTAGCTCGGTGGACGCGGAAACCGGCATGCCTATCACTTTTATAGTCGGTCGTATCCTGTATAACACGAAATCGTACGCCTTTTATGTTGTTATTGGTGTTTCTTCGAACATGCTAAAGAGTAATATGTAAATGGCATTTCCTGAAGCTCAAATTGAGGGAAACATGTTTATGATCCAATAACATCTATTCGCTTACTAACTAGAAAATTTGTCAAAATCAGCCATCAGCATCATCCAGTAGATAAATAACTACTTTTATTTTTATAGACACTCGGTTTTCACTCCCACCTATTTCCCATGGAGGAATTCGAAATCTACACGTGTGGAGATTTTTTATAGGCTTGGAACCGTGTTACATCACTGCCGTGATATTGACAATATTCCCTCGTAACCAATCTGTAACTGGTTACTTCTATGTCATGCGATTTACTTGTGTGTAATTTGTTTGTATTAGTATGGTTACCAAAATATAGCTTTTATTATTTATTTATTTATGTTTTCCTTTTGCGACAATTATTTCTCCATTCTTGGAATTTATACTGTACAGCTACTAACAGGCTTTACAAACATTTGCTCCGTGCGAGAATCGAACTCGCGACACACAGCGCAACAGCTACTCACTTAATCACTGTGCCAGTACTTCAGGACTAACATCAAACATCTAGACAGAACCAACCAGGTTGAAAATAGAGAGAAAAGTTGTATTCCATCCCTGTAATAGCTATCCTCAACGCCGGTTGTTTGCCTGAGCCCACCTGAGCTGAGAACACATTAGGATGGCCATTCCATCGTGGCTGACTCGTTAGGAAAATTAAACATCCACCGAGAGGAACGAGTGCCCGCACTTTGTTAACGTTGCCGGTTGACTATTCCGTATTCGTATTCTGGGTTTCATTATTTCTTAACATACCATCACGCCTGTATTTTTCGAAGGGTTAGGCAGAGGTGTAACAATGTACACCCACAGTTCGCCGGTATATTTAGGTCCCATGTAATAGGGGGCAAGCCTATTGCCAATAACCGGGCACAAATTCTAACTTCGAGCTGCTACTGAGAATTTCTTAGAAAAACCCAATAAATACTTTTTGCTCGACCTGGGAATCGAACCTAAGACCTCTAACGTAGCGTATCGTCATTTTTTCTTAGCTTTCTATAATTTCTCCGTCTTTCAAAGATTAATTTTAATTTATACTTCCTCATAGCAAAATTTTAAGTAAGATCCATGTTGAGTTCATCTTAATTAGAATCATCTTAAATGGATTAAATAGTTATAGTTTTCACCCATTGAAATACTGCACCTACCTACATAAATGTACTACCTATTAACCGAACCCTGAGCAGTTAGAACCACTTCCACCGAACTGTTCATATCGATACGATTCGAACACGGTGTCAAATGCGTCACTAGCAAGTATTACAAACTCGATTAAATCTAAATTCCCGGAGCATACGTAATTGTCACTCTAAAACAAAACCCGCTTTTAGCCGATGATGGCACTAGTCCGTCGCGACCCTAAGCCGTGTAATAGGCTAGCGCGGGGCACATTAATCTTACGGGTCAATTCAAGGGTCAATAGAAGCTACGCGGAACATCACTAACCAGAATAGATGTTACAGTTCGACTAAATATCTTGATCATGGCACTTGCTACTTGCTATGGGATGTAGCCCTTTAGTAAAAAGTCTTGATCAAAGCGCAGTCGACGTTTTTGTTAGAAGAAGTTGTTGTTCTTTTAGTACAACAACAATTTGCAAAGTGCATTGCTTGCCAAGAATATCTTCAATTTGATGATGCGCTACCAGAACTGGGTAGTGGGGGATGCTCTTAGAACATGGAACATTCTTAAACAGACAACGGTTTTCTAACAATGGTTCTTACGTAGTCGTACATACGATTTAAATCACTGTAGTCTCTGATACTCTGATAGTCAGTCTCATGAGCTATATTACAGAACAAAGGGCTACACTATAAACAAATGTACGAATCAATGTTGGGCATGATCGTTGAGGAGCTCGCGCAAGCAATTGGCGGGGGTACATTAATCTCGGGGGTCAATTACTGTGAGTGACGGCCGCGTGGAACATCACTAACAGGAATAGAATTTACACCATCATCATACAACACTATGTAGATCCTGATCGTATTAATTTGATATTTGGTTACAACCAGTTTGAGGCTTATTCGTTTTGATTGATGTTTATTTGGAACGTGATGTTGTTTAACGATTCAAGAGTACCTGTTAATTGGTTTTATTGAAATAAATGATTCGACATTTCACTTGTCGTGATTGGCCAGTGATTAAGGCCCCCGCCTCACACACCTCAGGACGCTGTGGCTTTGCAACCGGGCACAGGCAAGTACCAAAATGACTTTTTCTATTTCCTATAGAGCCATTCAAGTATTACGTGAACACCAAAGATGTGTGGCGGGTCTTTGCTTTGCTTCTTTTCGATGACATGAGGGACAGGGGCGTCTAGATGGTGATTACGTCAGCACTTCAAAAAAAATGTAATGTTTATTTATTCACATGTCCTGATTATTCTACCAAATTTAGAAGAGTTAGAGTTGAACACATATGGCAACTCTAGTTATTTGTCTATGCTCGAAAACGAAAAGCAGGTTCAGGGATGATGAAAACCTAACCAAATTACAAAAAATATATACCAATGTTTACGTAAACATATGAGGGGGAGCTAAAAGCTTTGCTTACTTTTGCTGACGATGGGGAGGGGGGGGTCTGAAAATACTAAAATTATGCTTACGTAATACATGAATGGCCCCTATGTACTTCATATTGGACATCCCACACAACGGTGAATGAAGACACCGTATTATTAGTAAAAATCACCAATCCGCCATGTACAAGCATGGTGACCATTCATCGTGCCTTCTCGGAAAGGCTTGATATAAATATAATTATTATTCCACTTGTACGTGTAAGCGCGACAGTGCCATAGTGATGAATGTTTAGCATAGTAGTAGTAATTATTGTTTAAATTAATTGGAGGAGACAAGGACGCAATGTCAATGTCTCTCTCGAGTATTTAATACTATACCCCATGTATAATGAAAATTGTTGCTCAATGAGTGTGACATTCCACTATAAGTAGTATATTTACGTCCAGACGACAGACAGAGTTGATTCACTGTAAGTAATACGGCACTTTTTTGTTTACTAACTTTACCCATTTGTTCTAGTTCAGCACGCTTACCTGTAACAAAAAATAATATAAACATTAATCACATAATTCAATTGCCATACAATATAGAGATACAAAATAAAATCTATCAATCCGAAAAGGCTTATAGCTAGACAAGTGACTATAGGCACATTATTCATTACGTAGTCAAAATCGCTTGAGTTAAATCAACAGCGGCGTGACATCGTTGGGGCAGCCCTAGCTAAGGGTTGTCACTGAAGCGGCGAGCGTCAATTAATTTAGTCTGAAGCGCTAATTTGAGCAGAGAAGTCAACCTCCCGGGGCCGCGCCACATCTCCGGTCATAGATTAGATCGTAGCTCGGAGATAGGCGGTGTCGCGAGGCGAGGGAACACTGCTGGGGTTACAACCTATTTCTATTTAATGACTGTGTGTTACATTCATTTATATTTTTATAGTAGTTACATTTTATGGTCGATTGTACTCACACGTAAGTCAAAGATTTACACAGGGTGGATAGTACATCACAACAAAGACTTTCAAAAAGGATTTAGTATATTATTGTAGATCCCCCAGTGTTAATATTGTTAGTCGATTAATTACAAAATAAATGAGCTCTTTAAAAATGTTCCCATATAGGTGTTGCGTTTATTTATGGAACAACGCATTTTTTTTTAAACCGACGAAAGATTTCATCGCCGGCGGTGACGGGTGAGGGGGTGTGGTACCACCATGACAGGAATCCATGTTAAAAGTTTTTGTTACGATGTAGCTTCGACAGTTCATGAGTAAGTTCGGCAGTTGTTATTTCTTTCTTGACAAAAGTGTACTGCGTAGAGGTTTAGATACATTTTCCTATATTTGTACAATAGAGAAGAAGAAACTGCACTCGATTGATAGCTTCATCACGAACCACAATTTGTTTAATCCAATGAAGAATTTACGGGGCGATCCACCAGTATTTAAATATTCATGCTTTCATCTAATATCAACGAATAACGTTACTATTTAAGTTATTTATACAAGGTGTTGTTTCACATCCTCGTAAAATAGATTTTTCAAATTTGAACTAGCCATCTCGCCGCTGGGTTTAGGCGAGCGCGACACTGCCTACCGCATACGTAACGGGGCGACTCTATTCTTTGAAAGAGGTGTATTCTAAAAAAATACTGTCAAACATAAACAACAAAAAAAAAACAAGTATTTGATTTTTAAGTCTTTTATGACAACCTTCTGAAACTCGACGAGGGTGCCTGTGCCTTGTATACAAATATGGGCTTAACTGATTATTTCAGTTAACCGGAAGAAAGGAAAATCATAATATTGTAATCTTTACTTGTTTAGACATATTTTAAACAAATTTCCTGCTTCATATTTAATCTTTTAATAATCTTCTAACAATGTTAAAACATGGGAGATTATAATCAATATCGACAGCCCTGGCTCGGATTCGCCTCGCTAATTGGCTTGCGGCGCGTTGCGTATGTGTATTTATTAACACGCCAGTGCGTACGTTTGAGGGCTAGGGTTGTAACTATATGGAACGATAAAATAAAAATTAATTCTGCTGCTAGTTTCACAGTATGCTAATTAGTTTTTACTCTGTGGGCAGAGAAAGAATCTGTTTAATTACATCAATTCGTTGAAACAATCTAAATATTTAAAACACAATTCCAAAATTAATTTATACACTTGCGTGCAAAAAAATCTACCCACCCCGCGCATTTCCATTTGGAATAAGATGGCTCAAAAATTCAAATAGGTAATAAACAATAACTTTAAATACTGTATGGTGGATGAAAAGGTAAGGTATCAATAACATTATTGAAAACTGTACCTTGAAATTTAAGCCGAAAAATTGTTTGTAACACCAACAATAAGTATCATACCATGTATATTACCTACACATGTTTTAGAAATAAATGAACTCACTTAAGATATCGTCTCTCAAACAGAAAATAAAAGGATGGGCCAATTATTTTGCACGGAAATATATCTCTAAAAAACTAGTAGTGAGAGCAGACATTGCTTCATCATAATAAATTACTCAACAGTCACCGCGCTTTTAGTCGCATCGCACTCGTTTGGCTTGAAATCAAGTCGACATGTGGTTCTAATCACGCGTCAAGAAATGCTTTAAAAAACATTTTATACGTTTTTTAACGCGTTCAGAACCGGTTGTTTTTAGAAATAAAACGTCTTGGAGGGTGACGAAGAACTAAATATACTTTTATTGTACCATTAGACGGCCGTTGAGGGTAAATGGTGAGGTAATTATTGCTTGCTGATGACGCAAAGGAGGGGGAACCCTCGAAAATGTTCGGAGGCTTTGACGATTTAATAAGACACGAAAATAACAATGTTTTAAACTGGGGTTAGTGGTCGTTAATGAGTGTTAAACTTGCTTTCTTGAGTGATTAGATTTTGTAATAAAAAAGGACAGAATTTTGTGAAGCAAGGCTGCTTTCATTTGGTTAGAACTTACTACTAATATTTTTTCTATTAGTCATCTGATCATTCGATGGAAAAGGTATATACTGAAGGACCAATCGGTTGTTGCCATAAAATAGCTATTGTAAATACTCTTGATCACACCAGAATCCATCACAGTCAAAGTCAAATCATTTATTTCAATCACACCATTAAAGGTACCTTTAAACGTCAATTTCATGAATAAATTAATACTATTTAATCTAGTTGCCCATTCCAAAAGGCAGTTTCGTATGGAGAAGAACGGGTAAAAAACTCCATACATACATCAAATAGAAAACAGTATTTTATATGTATATTTTTAGGTTGCATTACCAAACGCATGCAAACAATATGTTCCAGTACTGCAGTAAAATTGCCAGAAAAGCAAATTTTAAATCAATATCCACCAGTACTCGATTGTCACAGCCCTGAACATGGAAATATCCCAACATGTATCACACAACGACACTACCACTACGACCAATATTTCAACATACAGCCAGTCGTCTCGCCGAGCATCAATTAGTAAGTATTACTGCATCCCCTGCACAAACATGTCCGGCTGTCTGCTCAAATTTACCAAGCCACACACCATGCACGTCACAGAATGTCCAAGCTGGTAAAGCTGATTATGTCAGTCTCAAAGAACACATTTCTACATAGGATTGTTATTAAACGTATGAGGATCAATAGTATGAAAAGGATCAAATTTGTGGCTGATGAATTTTGCCGTGTGCGTTGTCTTAATGAAGATAAAGATGAACAGTTTCATCTAGGGGTTTTTTTTTTTTTTTTTGGTGGGTGGGAAATCATCAAATAACTTCTCCCGCCCTGGGCGGGGCGGGAAGGAGTGTCAGACTTTTACTGACTAAAACCCATCCATGTTCCTTCTTGTGCCCTTTGCGTTCCGGGGGCGCGGTATCTCTTGCGAACAACCCGCAGCCCCGGCATCTAGGGGGTTACATAATCGACTATGTCAGACGGATCCATATCTTCTTTGCCAGCAATCATTAATATAATTATTGATAGTTACACCAATCCATTTTTCCGTCAACTGCCTCGTTAGCCTAGTGGTCCTAAGCGCGACTGCTACGCTAGAGGTCTTGGGTTCGATTCCCAGGTCGAGCAAAAAGTGTTATTGGGTTTTTCTATGAAATTCTCAGTAGCAGCTCGGAGTTAGGATTTATGCCCGGTTAATGGCAATAGACTCGCCCCCTATTACATGGGACCTAAACATACCGGCGGACTGTGGGTGTACATTGTTACATCTCTGCCTAACCCTTCGGGGAATACAGGCGTGGTGGTATGTTATGTTTATGTTATGTTACCAATCCATTTTTCCTACGTGACTGTTGCAAGCAAAACCTTCTTAAGACGGTGTCAGCACACAGTAGATGTATATGTGCTCATTATTTACTGTATAATGTTTAGTTTAAAATATGTTGTATTTCTTTGAAACTCAACAACGATCGCGGTCACAAACATTGGTCCTTCTGGTCCTTATTTACAGTAGTGTGACTGTACGAGTACCTAGTAGCTACCTACGGCAGCAGTGGGGGCGAGTGATAGAGCGGAGTCGGCGCTCTCGGCCGGCCGGGGTTGTGCCCTGGCATGCGTCCGAGATACAAGCGGGAAGCGGGTTGAGTGGTTCTTTAGGAAGTCAGACATTTTGGGTTCAAGCACTCATGAGCAACATGTTTGTGACAGATGTTGAAAAATATCTTAATAATACGTATGTTGAAACTGTATGCCGAAATCCCATCACAGTAATTAATAACTGAAAGCTAATTTGAACTTAACTGAAAATAAGGTTATGTTATCTCACGTAGGTAATCGGTACAAGAGTCTCAGTGAATAGTTCAGTCAATCGCCAAATGAGTAAAAATGTATGTATTCTTACTCAAAGTGGTTACAACTCAAGATTGAAGACCACAATCTCGTTTAAATGTCAATAGGGCATTTATTATTTTTACCTTCATCCACCGTGCCTCTGTGAAGACTGCAATAAATCTATGATTAGATCAAACTACCCCGCCCTACCCTTTTCCTTGTGCCACTGCCTGTGTATAACGTCTGCGGATTTCCATTACAGGCGCGCCTCCCCGCGGCCCGCCCGTTCGTCACATGTTACTGTTGCGTCACTGATGTTTGGATGCCTATGAATACAGTGCCTCACTGAAGACTAGATTATAAAGTAGGAACATTGAATGAACGAATCGAATGAACTGTATAGATGGTTAAACGGACATGTTTTTGTTTTATTTAATTAGGTAATCCACAGGTATTTGGTGTTCGATAAGTTATCAACGTTTATGTATACTTATATTCTTTAATTATTCTTAAATCTTAATTTCTAAATAATATCCGAAAATGTTCATTTGATCTCCGGAAGTAATATGTAAACTTTGTAAATAAAGTGAATCGTATCTCTGAAAGATTTGTGGCAAAAAAGCATATAATATGGCAACAAAAGTGTCCTAACTGTTTTGTATTTACTCTAAGGGCACAACCCACGGCAGTCTGTTACCAACTTCATTGGGATCAAGGCGATTACTGTTAGTAATCGTACACCCTCGCCACTTCGGGAGTACCGAGCCCCTCACTACAGCAGCGTCATACATAGCTAACAAACGCCGGGAATCACCACTCTAACCGGAACTACCGCGTTGCCCGCAAGCCTGCTGTAACACACCACAGAGGGTGACCCATCCATCCGTTGGGGGGTCAACTTAAATTGGACGGTACACAAGCCGCTTCCGACCTTACGTTTCGGGGCGAATCAATTTCTATTTGGGCGCCCATCGTCGACGGCGTCACTTGAAAGCGAACTCAGTGGCGGCAACAATAAAGTATAATTTACACAGACACGGATTTCATCGAGATTTCTAAGGGTTGTTTGTTGAAGTAATACGTGATTTGCGGCGTCGACTTCAGAGTCGATTTTCGTAGTGTCGCGTGCCTTATTGTTTGGGTGGTAAGAAGTAGGTATTTTAGGTATATTTTTTATACAGATGGTGTGGTAATCCTTGGTGGCGGTTGTTCGTCAAACTTTAATTAAAAGTTCGGAGGGTGTCGCAGGGCCGGGAGGATAAATAAGCATCACTGTATTATTAGATTGACGCGCCTCTCAACTGTTTTGATTTGATGACACGGCGCTTTTTCATCGGCACTATGATTTGATTGATAGAGGGGGGCGGCAAGCAGATTGAATTGAGATTCGCTTCGCTTGCTGAGAGCGCTCTTTGTGTGTCTACTCGATCGATTTAAGTGAGGGATTGGATTAACGGAAATAGTGGGCTGATAACTGGAGTAAGTGGACTATCTGTCTTACCCTTTGACTGTTTATCTTTTATGAACTTTGCATCTAGGATCTATTAAGTGCAGTAAAATACTCTCCGTCTCAGTCATGGTCTCGACGTCATCTTTCGAATTATCGTCTTTTAAACTCTTGAAGTAAGAAGTTAACCTCCCAAATTCTGGTCCTTTGAGTCAGAACCACAAGAATCAAGCATTTTATATGTAGACAACAAATTATAATAATTTTAGGAGTCTCTTAAGAACGCTTACGTTCATTTAACACTTGAAATACATTTCCTTAAAGACAATTAATTAGCTACAATATTATCGACGTAACAACATCCTCCACTGAGTCGTAATAGGTTATGGGAGCTATCATGAAGTCACAGCTTAGAGTACCCTTCCTAAGCCCGACCCCGGGGGATGTTTTTATACAACGCCGCGAACCGTGGGATAAGGATATCGGCATCGGTTTGTAAGGTTAACCGGGGTAAGGCGACTTAGTAGTCCGGAGAAAGGTAAAATTGTAGCAAAACTATTCTTAAGTGTAGACTAAAACGAGCCATCCAATAATCTGATGTCTAACTAATTCTATATGTCAATATGTTATACATTACTATAACAGTACAATTTATATATAAGACCTATTTTTAGAACAGATTTAAAATTAATCATCGTTATCTACAATTACTTCGGAATATGGGAGATATTTTACTGTTGGTGGTTCATTTTGTCATAGGTAACCCATGTGAAGTTCTACCTACATTCGTACTTATCTACCATTACAGCTCTTCACCATGGCATGGGCTACAATATAGTTAATGGCTTGAGATGATTTGCGAATATATATGAGGCTAATTTATTATCTACTAGCTTACGCCCACGACTTCGTCTGTGTGGATATTTTCAACCGTGTTAAGTAACGTCTTTGGTTACTGCTCCGCACCCGTGTGTCGTAGCGTGGTTTTATATAGCGTATGAAAAACGCAAAAAAACTTTCTATAGGTAAACTAATTTCAAAATCGGTTCAATAGATCCAGAGACTACCCCCTTACAATCACACCAACTTTACCTATTTATAATATTAGTATAGATGACAATATGATTGGATGACGATCACTCATTTGTAACTGCATGTTTACCACATCAACCGATAGGTAGCGCTTTAATCCATAATGGATGTTACAGCAAACACATCACGATAATTTGTGGAACAATGTTAGACTAACAATAGATGAGAGTCGGCGACTCCATTGAACCGGAGCGCGTACCGGAATATGATCGTTTCTTCATAAAAGCGTATAGAATGACCAATTAAGACGGATGAGGTATTCTTACATAACCAAGAAGGAAGAATTCCGACTGCGTAAACTTTAATAAAAAACTGAAGCGAAAACAAGTAAGTACCCTAGACTTTAAGTACTGTAATCTAGACTTTCAACAGCCAAGGTCCATTACTGGGAAGCCAGTGTAAATTTATAATGGGATCCCACTGTTAACTGATTGATTTTTCTAAGAAACTTTCCAAGTGACACTCGCGCCATCAAGACGAATCTAATGACGTGCCATTCATTAAATCGGCTGAGCTGTTTAGCAGTCACGAGCGGGCATAAGAACCGACATACATACAAGTCAAACACATAACCCTCGTTTTGAGCTTCACCGCAGTCGGTTAGAAAGAAACAAAGTATTGAATAAGTACTTCTTGTTTCTTTTAAAGAAACATACAGAATTTAACAGGAACCCTTTTAGTCGTTACCGTAGTTGCTTATTGCAGGACGCACCTCGTTCTCACCTCTTCAGAAGCTCCACTATGACCTTTACCGCCATTCTTGGCAAAAGATATAACAAACCCAGAAACTCCCATTTCCCACAACATAATCATTGCGGTAGGTAGTAAAGTTACATATAAATTATCGCGGGGCGGTAATTGGCGGGCCGGCGGGGCGCGACAAATCTGACGGCCATTTCCGACGGGTACCGTTACACCCCGCCACCCACCGGTGGAGGCCTGCGCCACCGTGCGGGGTGAGCGGTGAGAGCAAGCGGTATTAACAGGTTGTTAGAATGAGCGGGAGTGGGACCCTTCTGTAACCATCATGCGCTATTTTCATGTTTCCTTCATAATGTCATTGAAATAAATAGTGCTCCTGAAGTTATCATTTACTTCTTGAAGTCTTGACTCCATCAGCGAGTCTCTAATTTCTTAGTTACGTATCTACATTGCCATTGAACTGTTAACAGGTATTAACAACAGGTTGCTAGAATGAGCGGGAATGGGATACTGTCATTGAAATATATAGTCCTTTTGCCGTTATAATATTCTACTTGTAGTCTTGATGTTATCTAAAAGTTTCTTACGGCTTAGTTATCTACATTCCACAGACAGACAGACTGAAGTAAAACTTCAATCGTGTCAGTTGACATGTCAATTGAGGAAGAGAGAAAGAAAATGAGCGCGCACATTGCTCTCTCTTGCTTCTACTGTAATATACGAAACGTACCTCTCTCTCTTTCTATCTTCACTAATTTGTATCTCTCCGTCTCAACTTCGGTTCGCCGGATCACGCTCATTTCCGTAACGCGTTCTTCTCGCATTCACCAAGTCAAGCGTGCGTAAAGTTTTACTTAAAAATAAACTCCGCCATCCGCTTATACCTTGGTGGCGAGCAACAAGGAGTCGGGACGGCGGCGTGCGCGCGCAACTCGATAGGGTGACGATGGTATCGCGGGGTTACAGACAGTCCCGCTCCCGGCCGGGTCGCAACCCCCGCCGCAGATACTAACTATTTATTGCGAAACTCCACTTGTACAGGAAGTAAACTGCTGTTTGGGAGTTATAAGCAGCAGGCGATTTTTTGGCAATTTTTCTCGTTTTGGGACTTTTTGAGGATAGACGATGTGTCAGAAACTTGGATAGCTAGCAAGATTGATAACGTGTCGGGCTGGCCGGAGTACACCGAACGTGCTTTGTAACATCACTCCGTTAAGGTTCCTTCATAAGGATCACAGTTTTGTCGTAGTAAGACTTACTGGCATGTACTATAGATACCTCTTATTCTCTACAACAACAAAAAACAGTGCTGTGAGCCATTACAGAGGAATCCAATAAGTTCAAATAGCCGCGAAAACCGCTAACTGTCAAAAACTATCAGAGACGTCATCAGCGAAGTCCCTCTTCAAGTCCTCGTCTCAATCCGTTGGGTCGGCGTGAACATTCCGTGGCACGTCATCCATCACCGGTCCGGTTGACATTTTGCTCTCGAGCCGCTCAATTAACCCGTCTGTGGCGACCCCCGGGCCGCGGGGGATCGCCCGACCTTACTTGTATAATTATCTTTATAGCTACGGGTTTTCATGCTAAGAGCTGTTAGGAGTTTAACGTTATGATATTTATTTAAATTGATTTAGCGTTAATGACGTTACAATTAGTATTTAAGACTTAAAGAGATTTAAATAATTTTTAAAACCATTTTTGTTCTTTTTAAGCAAAATGTAATAAATTTGAAATATCTGCATGAAAACTAGAACTTTAAAAATTACTGTTTACCTGGATGCTGGAAGTACGGCGGGCCGACGTTCATCATGGGGGGTGGAGCCCGGTAATCCATCACGGCACACTAAACGCACATCACAGACACAACACTGGCGCCGTTCGCGCGAACATTACACTCAACATTTTCCCCTCACTTTTCGTTTCACCGTTCAATTTCCGAATGTTAAAAATGTTGAACTCTCCTGGAATACAAAGTAGTGATGCGAACGTACACAAAGGTATGGGCTATCGATATCGATGCGCGGGCCATTGTGTCCGCGTCAGAGCATTTTATATCGGGCTGATGTCAATTGGCGCGTGATTTAGCGAAGCTGTCGGCCGACGCGCATTCTCCTTCAGTCTCGCAGGGAGCACTCTATACTCATAAATAATTAAGAGGGCGCCAGGAGCTCGACGGATGAATCGAGCCGTGTTCAGTGCGCGCATTAAACTAATTGATGTAAGTATTCCGAGCCGGACTGGTTTACACGCACTTGTTGAACTATTTCTGTATTTATGACGCCATTAAAGTTAATAATGCGAGATAAGTTTTATTTAATAGTTCGTATTATTTAAGTGGAGCGTCATTTATTTATTTTCATGTCGTTATGGCCTTGTTTAATACTGATGAAAGTGTAATCTAACTACAAAATTGAATTAAGAAAGTCACATTGGAATTCGTAGTAATGAAAATCAGTTTCGCAAACAAGAAAGTACGGGGCAAAACAAAACCAATTGATTCCGCCAAATAAGGACGATGAATTAAATTTACAATGAAATATCGATAAAATTGTCACACCGATCACGTTCAAAGAATCGGAATTTCAAATGTAACGTTAAAAAAGCGTCAATTACGTCGTTCGGTATAATTGAATGGGTTCCGTCGAAGCAGCTGCTCCCGGCCCTGGCCGCTTCAAAAACTGCCCACTCGATAGGCCCCTCAACCTAGTGTTTATTTTTATACAGATCGATTTAAAATTATTTGCAGAGTTATTTATTCGAATGATTGGACGATTTCATGGAAACCAGTAACTGGCAAACAAATTAATGAATTCAAACATGCAGTTAATGAAAGTAAATACGCGGAATTTAAAGTACCGTCCTATTGATCGAATTACATCGAAAATAATTAGTATACGCAACACTGTTAAGCGATTTGAATTAATTGATACTGCTGTATTTACACGTTGACTCCAAATAATAAAACCATTATAATATTCAAACACAGCCCATTTCGAACAAAACTCGCTCGCCAATTTATTGTGAGTACGACAGATCAAATGGAAAAAGTAATAAACGATATCCGTTTTCATAGACATACGGAGAGTGGAACAAAAAACGGCTTTAACTATAGATATAAAACAGACCGCATTCATGCGATTGTACGTTCCGTTTAGCTTTTGTTCTGGTGACATAATTTCAACGAGATCTGGATCTGCCGCTATTGGTGATATTGTAGTCTGAATGTGATTGTGGATAATCATTTGGGTTTAGTTTTAACAAAAGGAATCACCACACACGTTAACATTTCTGTCATTTATAGAAGTAATTGTAATGATTTCGAATATTCCATGCTGATTAATGTTTGGGCACGCCTTAATAGAGGCGGTAAGTCCCCTCTTTGAGGAGTGGCTGGAGAGGCGCCACGGCGCCCTCACCTACCGCCTGACGCAGGTCCTCACCGGACACGGGTGTTTCGGGAGGTTCCTGCACCTCATCGGGCGGGAGGAAACGTCCGGGTGTCACCATTGTGTGGATCGCCCCGAGGACACGGTGGAGCACACCGTGGCGGTATGCCCCGCTTGGGCGGAGCATCGCCGAGTCCTCGTGGCGGCCATCGGCGGCGGCGAACTCTCGCGTCCGGCCCTGGTGCAAGCCATGGTCCGGAGCGAGAGGGAATGGGATGCAGTCGCCTCCTTCTGCGAGGCAGTAATGCTTGAGAAGGAGGCGGCGGGACGGTTGAGACAGCGGTTCTCCCGTCCCAGCCGCCGCGGTAGACGCTCCGGACGTCGGGAGCCGCGAGACGACTCCCGGCCACCGTAGATACTGGCCTGTGGACGGTGAGCAATGGGTAGCTCACCGTCCTTACGTTGCATAACGACAGGCCGTGTCGACGGCGCGTTCGTGTTCCACGCGCGCCTCAAAGAGATGTCAGCAAAAGGAAGGGGCCACTGAGGGCCGATGCCTGCCGGGGCTGCGGGTTGTTCGCAAGAGATACCGCGCCCCCGGAACGCAAAGGGCACAAGAAGGAACATGGGTGGGTTTTAGTCAGTAAAAGTCTGACACTCCCTCCCGCCCCGCCCAGGGCGGGAGAAGTTATTTGATGATTTCCCACCCACCAAAAAAAAAAAAAAAAAAAAAAAAAAAAAAAAAAAATGCTGATTAATGTTGAATGTATTCTAAGTATGTTTTGGGAGTACAGTAAACCAAACATGTTACATTACAATCTAGCAATTATAGCTAGATAGTAATGTAACACGTTTGGTATTCAATTCATTGAATTATCAAGAGATTGTGTGTTGGCTCGTTCTGGCAGAACTAAGCTCATTAGTTCATCTTTAGTAATCATCCGATTCTATCAGTTAAGGTACTATTCTGTCGATATGTTACGGGCAATGTGATTAAAACAGCATGGTTAATCAATTTTCCCGGCCATTATGAATAATACCCACCCTATCTTGGGCAAAGTAATAAAAAAGGTGAACTGTAGTGATTTGTTTATTAAATGAAATTAAACTTACAAAATGTTCATGAAAAGTTAACAAAAAATATACTATTGAACATAAACAGTTAAAAATGTAATAACATCAGTAGTTACCTACTTTTATTTTGATAAAAATATTACGTAAGAACAATAGTTTCAAAATTAGTAAACTGAAAAAAATCAACAGAAATATCTAATAATTAAAGAAAGTTATTAAGTTTAGAATTATATATTCTTGCAAGATGAGCTTTTGTGACATTTGGAATTGCAAAGAATGTTTGATTCCTTGCATTTACAACGTTTTGAATTGCCGTCACCACTACAGTAACAATGTTGGAAGCCTTGTCCATCAAAATGAGAGTCTTTTCGAACACATTCTCGAAAAGTAATATCAACTTTTGGAACATCGTCGATCGAAATGAACTTTTCTTTACACACAGTAAACTCATTTCTGGAGTACAGTTGGTTTAAAATACCAATTTATCACATTGCCGGCTACAAATAGGGAAATATTCATACTGCCCGGTTCAAGTGATAAATTCAAGCTACCTCAAACACTGTCTTAATACGTTGACCACGGGCCGTCGGGCATTTTTAATAATGGCCGGTCAAAGTGATAAATTAATCATTTTGCCCATCGCTCTTGGGCATTATTAATAATGGCCGATCTTTATTAATAATGCCCAGTTAATCACGTTGCCCGTAACAGATACATAAGACAATACATTTCTGGACTTACATCCATATTTATTTGGTCTGAATATACTATATACTATGTTTTTCATTATAGACATTAATAAGTACTTAATTCAAGTAAGATTGTGGTTTAAAAATAATTGAACCACAAAAAGGAAACACAACAATGGCGTGCAAACAGCCGTAGCAACCGACGAGTCCTTACAAAGAGCTCAGCACGTTATAGGTGGTCAGGGGACGATTAAAACGCAACAGGCGCGACCGCAACCGGGTTCCGTGTATTTCAAGCTCGATGGAGTGTGAGGGGGTCACGGGAAAAGGGAGGGAAGGTGGCAAATTAACAAACACGAAGCTCTTCGCCGCGGCACGCACAGAAAGCCATAAAACCACGTAACCACGTATTGGACCGTCCGGCGGAGTGTGGCGCTTTCAGCGACAACTCAGCGGTGAGACATTCTTTGCGAGGTTCTAGGAGTAATGGCAAAACTTCGGCTTATTTTTTATGGACTGTAAATTTTTTTTTCCAGCAAAGCTGGTGTGAAGACGAAAAGAGAAAATGAAATAAAAAACAATCACAGTTCAATGAGAAAACAATAATGACGTGAGAACAACTATTGTAAAAAGAAATCTTAGGCATGATGTTTTCACCACACCAAATGCGCATCAGTGATTCTAGCCGGCCAGGCGGCTTAATGAAACCAAAGCTTCTAAAAAAAGCGCTGCACCGCTAAATGTCGCATGGTATATTTACAAACAGAACAAACACAGCTCCCGAGGGAGGCAGCCCGCCTTAATGGAGATGTACGTTAAACTGGATTTTTAAGTGTTGTAATTAAAATAAATTATTTCCAACGCGGTTGAGTACTGTAAGTGCTTGTTGTGGATATTCTACTGAGTGTTATTACTGACCCTGAGTTTAGATGCGGTGACGAAATTTTTTGATAAATCAATTAGGATGTTAGTGGAAAGTATTTTACGTAATTTATCGCATTACTTTAACACCGAGTGTAGATAAAATTAATTGAAAACATTATAGCGCTATTTCGTTCAACACACTTTCTGATCAAACATTCCTCCAGCGGAATATTAAAGGGGCAGACATCTGTTGCTACAGCGTTATGTATAACAAAACTCACTGCAATGCTCAAAAACTACACCTAATAAATAAAGAATCATTCCAAGTGTAATGCTCGGAACAAAACCCCACTCATTCTTACTGGAGGCATAAAATATGCATCTCTTAATCGTGCCGGGAAAATCAATAAGCATATGTACAGTTTACAGCAGAAGTCCATTTAGAAGTTCACGAGCATAAACCACATCTGTAAAGCGGTGGAGGCTAGTTCCGCAATTTTTTAATACATGCGAAACTTTCTGAGCAATTTAATAACGCAAATGCTCGATACTGAAGTCTTGCTTGCAGTTGACTTTAAAGATAATAACGTTTATTTGCCTGATACATAAATATTCAGAGTACCAATCTACTGTACGACTGTTTGCATGTTGAATGTCTTAAGGAAGTATGATAAAAAATTATGGTAAGTAATGAAATAATGTGAAAGCAGCGTTATTTAATTTAATGCTCTTGCCATTGTTTCTTTACACGAGTGTGGAATTATTAATGTACACAAATATGACATGGAACTGGCAAGAAATGAAACGGACTACAAAAAGAAATCGTAAAACTACCACGTCCACGTACTACTATCGTACTAAATAATACTTCAATGCAATTTGACATGAGAACTGGCGACCATCAATGCAGATCCGTTTTCGTAGTTCTAAAATACTTTACGGCATGTAAAGTATTTTCTGCTAACATTTACAGCAATAAAATCCTAATTTTAAACAATAGCTAACACCAAGTTTACGCTGAGGTCGTAATATTTACAAGCGGTGGCTATGACCGAGGCATTGGTTCAAACAGCAAACTGCGACAACATTAAATAAATACATTTTAGAATACGGTAGCCGATTGAAGCGATTCATAATTTGTTATGGTTGAGTTTTAGTCCATGACTTCGTCCGCGATTATGGGAATGTGTTCAATCACTTTTCTTATTCAATCTTCAACCTTCCGTTAGATTCCATAAAAGGTGAAATTTAAACGGATGCTTATTTCCTCAGCGTCTACACTGTCTGTTGGGTTAGCCGGCCAGTCAGTCAATTTTTCACAGAGCTATATCCAGTATACAGGATATGAAACACAGTGCACGTAAAGATAATACAGCGAGTGTGGTATGACCCACGGAGAGCGGAGTTAACGTTATTAAATACTTTTGAATAAAGAAGACAATGTGCAGCGCTATGGCATTTCATTTGAAAATGTAGCCGTGTTATGAAAACTGTAAAAAGAAGTACTATTTAATTTCATTTAGGATGTGGTACATGATGAAAGACTAGGCTTCAGTACTGGCATCTGGTTAGTCGCTAGCGACAAAGGATACATAAATACAGACCCTTACTGAATACTGAAGGTCGTAGGAGTCTAACGAAGACGAGTTATTGCTTGTGGACTCATCAAACTGTAGTACGGTTTAAACGAGAGGCTGTTTACTCCGACATAGAGTTAGGAGGATCACTGACATCGATGAAGGAAAACATTGTGAGGTAACCTGGACTTATAATTGAGTTTGAAATTGCCAATCTGTCTAGAGCAAGCGTGGTGATCAATGATCGTGCCTTCTCTGTAGGAGAAGAGGGTTTTGCCCTGCATTAGGACAATATTAGGAGGGGTTCAAATGCACAGGCGTAAGCCGACCTTTTAGCTTTATTTTTACATTCGCAAAAAAGAAGCACTGATAAAAAATCAACAATATGCTATTCATAAAATATCTTTACACCATAACAACCCGGAGATTGGTTCTATTCCCATGGCAAGGTATCACGATAGATTCAGTACGTGTGCCGTATGTATTATGTCATAGCGAGATTCATCTAAAATTTGTTCGTTGTTTATGTCTCACCTTTGAATTGGTATGACACAGAATCATAGAAATAGTTTACGATTTGGCTTTACAGTGGGATTAATTTGGAACAGATTAACAAACCCATAAAGCGGATTTTAAAAAACCAGTTCGGTTTGCTATCCAATCGGACAACGTCAATAAAAAGCATGTAAATAAACCATAAATACAGAACGTTTTTACAGCCAGAGAACTGATATAATGTATCAAAATGAATACCATTTCAGTAGTGTATAAAAAATAAAAGAAGGAATAGATTGTCCGCGGTTTGCATAACTTGTGGCGACAGTAGCAGCGGCAGAGTGCCGTCGTCGGGGGTGACAGCCGCGACGCTAATACCTCCATTATTAAAACATAAACTGTGGCACTCGTCGGGACTGTCGCGCCGGATGCTGGCGTGTCGTTGCCACCCTACACTGTACTTATTTGTTACAATTTCATCACTTTTGTGGAGTAATAAATTTCTCTTTTATTTTCGAAATGTTATTTACATCAAACTTTGTATTCCACCAGAATTTAGTAAAACAAAAAATATTTACAACACTCGTCACACACAATAACTGAAATAATTGATTAATATTTTCGATATTTTATTTACATCGATGTTGCACGTCACATCACTACTGCACACAGAATCGCGCGGCACACATGCACTCATTAGTACGCCCGACGCCCGACTGACGACTGACACAACACAAGCGTCCACCGTATTGCGCATGCGCTACAAATTAACACTCTACCGCTCAAAAATAGACTTTGTTTGGTCTTAAATAAGGGTTATTATGATAATGTGCAAGAGTACAGACACCTGTATAAGCGTGTAGGGGTCGGAAGTGCGCGGTGCAGTGTCATTTCCACTCTTTCCACGTTACTTCCCTAATAAAAATGAGATTTGCCCCGCGGCGGGAGCGCTTCGGTAACGCGATTACGCTTGCATCGAACGGTTACTGGGCTTGGTTTCGAGCGGCGGCGCTAAGTAGATATCGTATAACTTAATCATCTGTTATACTAGGATACCTATACTTAGTGAACAACTTTTATGCTTTTTTTTTTATTTGACACTAATCTAACAGTCTATTAAAAACTTCTTTGTTTGTGACTATTTCACTACATTGATCAAAAAAAATATCTCCAGCTATAACGACACACCCCAAAAGTCAAAACCAATTTTATCAAGTTTTCTAATTATTCCCCAGTACGTTAACGTAGTATTACATTTGCATGCCATGTTAAGACAGAATGTGCAAGAACTCTTGTATGCATTTTAATAACTGATTTTGTACCTACATTCTGAGCAAATTAAGATTTATTTTATTCTAAGTTGGTATACTGACGCTGCACGCGATTTATCCGTCAGTTGGTCCGGTCGCGTGCAGGGTTCGCGCCCCAAAAAACCCCGAAAGGAACCCAAGAGTTAACTTGTCGCTCACGCTCACGACTCGTGGCGACTAATATACATAATGTAGGTAAGGCAGTAAATAACGTTTTAAATAGACGCCAAAGTTACGATAGCTTTGGCATCCGCCAACACATGACCACCGTCGAACGATAATTATGAAACGTTGCCTATAAAAATATTATTTGTCTGTCAGTCTCGTTCGCCATGTGGAATATATTAAGGTTCCCAAAATATCACAACGTTGACAGTTACGCATGATTTAGTTCACTGAAAATAACGTTAAAACTTTTAATGAAGCACTTTGTAAAGTTAATTATCGGGATGGAAATTAATTATAAACAAATTACGGAAAGAAAGCATGATGATACTAATGAAATCTATACGAATATAATAAGACTGAAGACTTTTCTGTTTGTTTAAAACTTTGTTTATTATTTTTGTATATGATAGCCAGATTCATGAAGTACCTATTGTAAAGGCATATCATCACGCTACGAAACACGGGAGCGGAGCAGTAACTAAACGCAGGTGAAACCGTGGGGTATAGCTAAGCTAGAATAAGACTTAAGAACACAGCTTCCTGAGATATAACGATAAGTCCTAAGATCGTGTGGCTTTTCATGAACGGTAGTGTTGGGTTTACTGCGTCCAAAATAACTTTAACATGATATCGATAAGCATAAATAAATACTTTTCTTTTCGAATTATTGCCTCACATACAATTCCCAGAAACCCACTCATAGGTAATTGTTAATTAATTATCTGTTTCTAAAATACTTAACCATGTTTTTTTTTACTATAAAAAGAAAAAAGACCACACTCTACAATATTACACTAGTTCCCATTAAAATAGTATCGATGAAATGGCAACAGTTCGCATCACTAACTAACTCACAGATCTATAAGTTATTGAGTTATAATGTTTCAATTCCACAGTCTAGATTTATAGATCGCGCTTACGCCACCGTGCGCCGTTTACGACACGTGTACAGTCACGGACATAAACATGTATACACTTAGTACCATTCCAAAGAAATTTCCTCCCAAAACATTAAAATTTAATAGTGTGACGAATATCATAAACCTACTATAAAATTGGTCTTATCTCAACGTTGCAATTCTTCATTCACGAGCAAGTCGCTTTTAAATTTTGCCTCAACCCGCGTCCGAATTTATTGTAGGACCGACTATCAGACCGTTTAATAAATCCATAGTTTCGTGCGACCGACTTTTTGTAGGACATGTGCTTTGGTACATTAGAATTAATATGTTCCATTCTCTCCGACAAAAAAATCGGTCACCGACTGTCTGACGTGGGCGGATAGCGTTATGCTCGTGACTGTACACCGTACGGCTTTGTGCGACCCGTGACGTAGCGATGCGAAAACATTATACATATTTGCGATGCCGGCTCTAGTATTGCGCTATTATAGTGCGCCGCCATTAATGCTATTTGAGCTCGTTAGCGTGTGCTTTCACGCGGCAATTTCACTCATGTGGAGTGCGTTAAAGTATTATTATTAAAAATAATGTTATTGTATTGAAATTATATCTCAGTTGGCAGGTTTTTATTATATTGAAAAAAATCAACGTGTAGCAACAATACACAACATTAATGTAAGGAAATACATACGTTGCTGATTTGATACCGGGCAATGTGATTTTTTTTCAAAAGTTTATCTTGGATATCTCTGACATCGGTTAAGAAAAACATCGTGAGTACACCTGGACTTATAATGAATATAAATCTGAAATCATCAATCTACTTCGAGCAAGCGTGGTGATCAATGCTCGTGCCATCTCTGTATGAGAAGAGGCCTTCGCTCTGCAGTGGGACAATCATCGATTCCCATGTCGAGCAGTGTTAATGGGTTTTTCTATGAAATTCTCAGTAGCAGCTCGGAGTTAGGATTTGTGCCGGTTAAGGGCAATAGACTCGCCCCCAATTACATGGGACCTAAACATACCGGCGAACTATGGTTGTACATTGGTACACCTCTGCCTAACCCTTCGGGGAATACAAGCAAGATGGTATGTGGGACATTCATTACAGGCTAGTAATATAATAATTAAATCCCAAAATGCTGTTCACATTAACGTATTTGCAAAATTTCAGGATGATGGGTTCAGTGGTTTCGGCGTGAAAAAGTAACAAACAAACTCTAAACTACTCTCGCATTTATAATATAACAGTTAAAACAAGTCCAGGTTTCCTTACGATGTTTTGATTCACCGATGTCAATGATGTCCAAGATAAACTTAGAATTTAGGCGTACTAATGTACACCCACAGTTCCTCGGTATGTTTTTAGGTCCCATGTAATACGTAGCGAGCCTATTGCCATTAACCGGGCACAAATTCTAACTCCGAGCTGCTACTGCGAATTTCATAGAAAAACCCAATAACACTTTTTGCTCGACCTGGGAATCGAACCTAAGACCTCTAGCGTAGCAGTCGCAATTGAAAATTTACATTGGAGTACCTATTACTTGAAAATATAATAAAAAAAACAATATTCAAATATCCAATAATAATAAATAGTAACATATTTCTGTTCACAGAACATTTATAAAACCCACTTTGAACAAATTGCGGTTCCACGTCCAGCGCGCTACTCAATAAAACTGTTCACTATCACACGAAGATATTCATGAATATTCATGTGTCGGGTTCCGAATAAAAACTGAAAGCTCTACAGCAATCTGGGCCATATTTGTGTTAAACTGGCTTCAACTGTTTGCCGTGCTATATGTAATAGGTAAACATAGTTGTATAATGAGAGTTTTTACGTAAGCCATAATTTACGATTTATTTACCATCTAACTAAAAAAATATATATAATTAGAATCTGCATAACCCATTTTAATGGAAACACATATAAAATGAACATATTGATATATTCACCTTTCAAATAATCGATAAAAAAATATCGATTGAAACGTAGATCCTATAAATTTTATCCTCCATACACATATTTTCAGCCAAGACACAAATCACAAAAAAAAATATCGATACCTCACCCACAACATCGTGTCATCCCTACCCAATCGGACTTCAACACAGCACTCGTATCATCGCGCCACTAGTGCTGCGACACGTACCTACAGCACCGTATAACCGGTATAACGCGTACAACACACGGTCGGAGTACAAAGTGCGGGGCGGATCGCGCCCGGTCGTGGGGACCCTGTGTAACTAGTGAGGGTACGGCCGCACTAACCACTGCGGTGAGCGCATGCGTCCTGCGACCGCCATAGAGCCAGGAATGGTGTAGGTAGACGCGGTATTTGAAGTATATTTTGAACTTTGATGTACTTTGTAACCATGTATAGATATAGTGTTTGAATATGTTGGTACTTACGGAGATACGGGAGATGATAAACTTACCTAAAACAAAAATAATGTTTATTAGCTTTATGATTAACACAAATTAATAATAACTATGCCCGTCGTTCGCGTGAATGTCGTTTACCAGAAGGTATTTGTTTTTTTTTGCTCGAATTCCTAATTCTTTTTCCAAAGTAATAGTAACCTTAGATACTTCTTAATACCAGCTATCTGCCGATGAAAGTCCTGTCGAAATCGGACCAGCCGTGACGGGAATTAGCCGGAACAAACAGACAGACAGAACAGTATTTTTCGTGTAAGTATCGTGTAATAACTCATATTTATTTGTAAATTTTGAGATTACAAACCGACACTTCAATTTCATTTATTTGTATATTTAGATGGATAGGCACATTGGCATTATGATCCCTTGAATATATTTTGTTTTGTTTGTAATTCTTTAGAAGGTCCTACGTCAGCAAGATTTTAATTAAGGGTCGTCCAAAAAGAACCTATTTCATAGACAATCCCACTTCACAAACCACGGCGGCCTCATCCACTTAGGCGACAAAGTCAATGTATCACTAGCACTCTGCCACAGTTATCATTGGCTTGCCACCCCCGTCTGCTGCGTGATGTGTATACACTGCCTTATAGGTCGGCGTGCGGCTTGAGCGCAAGCGATCAGCTAGTACAGTCGAGTCGAAAAGGATTCCACAAGATGTTTTGATCAATCTATACATATAATAAAACTGAAGAGTATTTTTGTTTGTTTACATCTTGTTAACATCTAAAACTACTAGTCGGATTGGAAAAAACTTTTTGTATATGAAAGCCAGATTCATGAGCAATGGGATAGGCTATATAATATCACAGACCCACGTGAGCGGAGGAGTGACCAAAGAGGGTGAAAAAACGCCGCGGACAAATTCACGGCCAGGCTATGTCGATGACTGTATCGATGTTGGATCTCAGTCTAATAGGACGCAGCAGTTTTTCCATTAATTAAATAATTCTCGTAGCTACTAAGAGTAGGTTTGAGTTACAATATTATATGAGGAAGTAGTACAAGTGTTGATACATCTGTATATTTACCTGACTGCGCCAGAAGGAGGGTTATTGCTACAATTAAATATCTAAACTGTTTTGTTTTATTCTTAGCTATATGCAAGATAGGTATGAAAGGTTTTGCCGAAAAAGAAATTAAAGCTTCAGTGGAAGTCGGAATCACAGAAAATCCGATGTTACAGTCCGCTTCTTTCAACCCAGCATAAAGGCTACAAAACAATTGACTACGTACTAGAAATCCAATCAGAGTGCAAAGCAAACAGTTGGCAAATTATTCAAATAACCGCTTGCGTCGCGTCACGGTGACAGCGCGTCAAATAAGCAACCAATAGCCGAATGTTGTTCGACGTATCTGTACTGTGTAGTACATACGTACTAGGGATGTACCGACGAACCTGTTTGTGTGTATACGATAGTTTACCGACAAGCTGTGCGTTACTTATTTTAATCTTCATATTTTGGCTACAAGATGGACAGACGACCGCAGAAAAACGCTGGATGCAGGCCGCTTCCAACCTTCCGAAAACCGTCCTTTTGGAAATCTATGGGGGAGGCTATATGTCCTGAGGCTGATATGATGATGACGACTTTGCGGCCAAGTTGTTCTGGATGAGTGAAAGGAATAAAGAATATTTAGTTATTAAAAAACTAGTTTTAGCAAAGGTAACTTGACCAGTAGGCGAAAGGCTTACCCGTTTCATTGGATTCAACAAAACTATTGATTATTGAGCTTTGCTTTACATCTTTGACATAATACGCGTCGAGCGAGATTGAATTTATCTAAGTGCTTATGTACCTATGAGATGTCATGCGACACTCTAAGGTTGACGCTCTAATTGATGATATTTTTGCCACAATACATCAATTAACATTAAAGTTACAAAGCTCTTTCAACTTCTATAATTCCCAGGTCTAGTAGCTTTGTGTGCTACAGCAATATACACACGTGAGTATGGCAACACGACAGCGCAGCTCTGCTAATCACGAGGAAACTTTGTGCCACCCTCGCCCCCCAGTAGTGGTGCGAGCGATATCGATATCAAAGTCCTTTTAGATTGCTTCCAAATGTAGGCATCAATTTATAGTCGCTAATGTGTTCATAATTTTGCGGTGGTATCGGCGTGGAAATTTTCTAGTGATTAGGTAGGTACTGCTATAGATCGGTTTTGTACAGGATCTATTGTTTTTGAAATCCCGGTGACTCGTAAAAAATATCTATATACAAGTCTATATACAAGAAGAAGATATTATAGCTTTAACATACTTCTTAGTAGAACGATATTGTTGAAACTGCCACATATTTTATTCTCATTATTCATAACATCATCCTCATAAATCCAATATAAAGCCCTAGTGCAGCACTAGTAACGCCCCAAAAAAAGCCAGTCGACAAAAAAGGATAAAATAAAACCCGACAATCGCAATCCCAGCGCTACACAACTACGACTGGGAAGTATGCACTCCGTCAGAAAGTCTACGTGAATAATTCGAAACGGACGACTGAGCGTCGCGCCGAGCTGCGGCTGTTGTACCGCAAAACGACGTATGGGACTACAGAAGGACTACTAACAACGTCTGATCTCAGACACATGCGTACGTATACACTTACTGATGTATAAAAATCTAAAATGGCTCTAGATGCAATGTTAATGGCAAAGGAGTGTGTGTAAAATTGAAAGACTATCAAGGACAGTAAGCAAGAATAATAATGAAAGGATCAGGACCACATGGTGATAATGTTTCTATTTACGTAGATGATGGATGGGCTTATAAATTCAACAGAGTTAATACAAGTCTGCAGGCTTTTAAAATGATCTCCCGAAACAGGAGCATTGCTACAGTTCAAAAGGTGTGAAAGAGATCACTGATATTGTTTTAGCTCATAAAATACAATTGACTTTTTCTCTGTGCCATTATCTGCCACTCTTCGTCTATCCACCGTTGCCCGATTTGTAAACAGGACCTTCTGCCACTTCTTATTCTGCGGTTATTGCCAACTCTGTAGCTGAATTAATAATGCCACGTCAAGGGGCGCGTTTTATACGTATTTACGATTGGAACCGCTGTTAAGGGATATGGGCAGTCTATCTACGCGTGGACCGGTCAAGTCTCAGATGGACTATGAACGATCTTATTTTGGGTCGACGACGGGTCGAAGCCTTGGATATACAACCGTCGTAAAAATACCCCCTAACTGCTGCTTTTGTATTTACTTGTTGCAATATTAAAAGTTTCCAAACGACATTGTTACCGTGTTTGAATATGTCGGGTCTGCAGTGGCAAAACGACAATATTTCCAGTTTTCCACGAATGTTTGTATTGTTGAAGTTTGAATATTTGAATAGTTGTTATGAAATAACTTTCTTTAGATTAAAATGTACTTGCTACAAGGAACGGCATGTAGTTTAGGAACAAACTATAGAGCACCACGTGTTTTAATCATCACTTCCCTTGTGCAAATATCATGTTATTTTATTTTAAAAAACTCTCGTTTATAAAGAAGGCCGAATCACAGCTAAAAAGCGCTAATAAAGCAAACAGGTTCCAGTCTATTTCTCCATTTAAAACCTCTCCTTCAGCCGACCGTTCCCTCGCTAACGTTCGCGCCGACTTCCCTTCTCGCCACTATTACTCGACTACATTTCCTAAAGACCCCTCCGCACAAAATCCGGACCACTTAACGTCTCAATCGCTACAATAACCGTCTAAAACGGCCCAATTAAAATCTACCGTGACGGGTTTCTCAACTGAGTTGAAAAAGCTGCCCAAATTTTTCTTAAGGTTCTGTCGTATATTCACTTTTTTGTTGAGTTTCTATGGTTGGCTGAAGGGGTGGTGGCTTTTTATTGGGTTAATCGTAGGTTATGTAATAGAATTACAAATACTTGTGGAGGAGGACTCAATGTAGGGGATAGTTCTTTTTTTAAAGCGAGGTAAATAATTTAGTTGGACCAAGTTTACATTGATACGGGCTACCTTAAAAACATTCCGAACATATAAATCTTTTGTTTCTTAATAAATACTAATAAAATGGATTGGAAATAGACCCGTTTATTCTAAAAATGTAACACAATTACACATCAGTGTATTTCACACAACTTCCACAATCCATACTGATAATATATTTGCAAAAGTAACTCTGTCTATCAGTTACGGTTTTACAACTAAACCACTGAATCGATTTTGTTGAAATTTGATAAGGGGTCAGTTTGAACCAAAAGAAAGGACATAGGCTAATTTTTATTCCGCGACTTTGAGCTAGTCGTCTTTATAGCTTCATCCTACCGTCCGATTTTCAGATTACTTGCGGAATCTTAAAATTCCGGCTGACGGCGTTCATTACTGGCCTGGCCGTTGGGGGTCGAGAAAAAAAAACGAATTTGGACCCGTAATCTGATGAACGCATAATTTCATTAGACCGGGCCGGGTCGTAAAGCGGGCCGCATTAAATGAACTCCGGCCAAGAGATCGTATTTTAAAGAAGTACCAGTGGTTTGGATTTGGTTTAGATTTTATAGTTAAAGGAGTTTTAGATTTTATTAAATCTTGCTAAAAGGTTAGTTATCGTTTTGGATAATATTGTAATACTTGAGATGAAAAAAGCAAAACTAATGTACATTACGTTAATCACATATCGTCCGTCACATTCGACTACAGTAATAGTGTCAATAAAGTGAAGATCCTACTTATACTCAAATGCATTATTTGGTACACGGTATTGTAATTATAAAATAAACACACGTTTCACTTTACTTATGTAATCACTTCGAATCTTTATTTTTAATTTCTTAATTTCTGTTTACGCCCGTACTATAATTTGCACCTGGCATGGTGGCATGGCATCTAGTAATGACAATGCCTGAGGCATTAAGTCTACCTTTGTACTTCTTATTGCATAAACATACCATCACGCCTGTATTCCCCGAATGGTTAGGCAGCATTATTTTATGAATAACCAGCCCACACAATAAGTGAAACCAGCGCCAGCTGAGAGAAGAATGGAATATAAGCAGCAAATACTTTGCTACGTCGAGTAAGCAGCTAGCGGACATCGCAACAGTCCGCGCCCCGCTTCCGCACTGCCACGCGCATGCGCCGCCCGAGCACGTGCCCACTGAACTTACGATAAAAGATTTCTTCTAATAATAAAACATGGCAACTGGGAGATGGTTATGACCAGCAATAAGTTATAGAAGGACAAGATGGTGATACGTAGAAATGTCAAAGAAGAACAATGTAGGTGTGCAGTAGACGACGAATCTAACCGAATAGTCTTCTGGTGATAAGCAATCGTGCAAAATTAAAATCTTAGTTATTTAGCAAAATATACGGGTGTTTGTGTACCCAAAAACACAAATCCCGTGCCGTGCGTGTAACGGAAACACTCCCCCACTACACATAGCGACCTGGGGATTAAGCGCTCGTAAAAAGGGGGTAGCACGGCAATAACGTCTTGATGCACAAACTCGATGTAACCGCCAACACTCGCTTCAACAAAAACCAACGTTAGCAAGTTGATATAAGTTTCAAAATCGTGTGTTAAGAGTCTTGGCAGTGTTTCAACGACAGTATGACACATGTCCATTTAGTAAGACCTTCAGCAGTTCCGTTTGTTTGGCATCATTTCTTCTGTTATTGAGGGGAGAGTCCAAATTGTACGTATAATTTACCGCGTTAGTGTCCCAGTGTTTACATTAGGGGGAGTGTCGGGCAAAGTGGACTATTTCGGAGTGCATGTGACCGTATCGGCTTCCTTGTCGAAGGGCAAGCAAACAGTGGCGTATAGTGTGATTTATAAGAGCTTTTATCTTTATCGCAATGACAAATAGATAAATCTGAAGGTTTTTGACAGGGATTGGAAGTTCGGTAATACTTCATGTAGTGACAGCTAGTATATTGGCTAATCAACGATCTTGCAAATTAATATTTTGGTTCCTTGAACCATTTCTACGACGCTATTATCTTGCGGTCCCACCACATTACCAATCTTAAATTTACTATCATTTCATTATCGCATCCTCGTAATCTGTAGATGTCAGCATTTCACCCCTGTATAAGTTATCCCCCGTGAATACGCCTGTAATGACTGGGGTCGGTTCGACTCATAACTTTAAGATTAACTTTAGAAAAATAATATCGGCTCGGAAAGAAAAACAAACAACAAAATACTACCAATCGTACTAATTAAAAAAATTACCTATCTTTTATTACTGCTATATCTCATTCGACTTTCATAAATAGAATACATAAGGACAGAGAAAAACAAATTAATAAGATCAAAAAGGTAAAATTCTATATTCCAAGAAAGGACCGACATCGATACTGAAAATAACATTCCATTAGTCAAGGCTTTCAACGATATTTCTCGGAAGAGCCCACCAGTAAACTAGAAGCAGCCTTATTGATAAATAAGTACGTCTTTCAACTTCCGAGAATATTAAAAACAGACTTCTTTCAGCATTCAGAAAATGTAGATATAACGAGATTCCTCCCAACAAGTTTCTTGAGCTAATAACAATTTCCCGACGCTGGCCGACTCACAAAGAAAGCTCTCGCTAGTGTAGCTACTCGCACTGTCGGTACACAGAGCAGTAAATACTTGGCGGCGAGTCGACACGCCAGCGGAATACTGAGCGGAGTGCCTTTGAGTGGGAGAGTTACTCGTACGAGTGGGCGGGCTAGTGGTGAATTTAAATGAAGGAGTTAGTGTTGCTAGCTCGTAGACTAGCAGTGGGGACAGGTTGACATCTTGAGGAGTCGAACCCATATTTAGAATCGAAAGAAATTGCCAATTATAGCTCTGATCAAAATAAACATGTGGGATGTGATATGTGACACTATGTGGGAGTAGGACATTTTTTTATTCTAATATAAAAGGCTGAATATTATTAACTATTTCTCCCAATCTAAACTAATATTATAAAGAGAAATCATTTTTGTTTTTTGTATGTCATATATAAACTCAAAAACTACTTATCGAAAAGCTAGCCATTAGCGAGTAAATTAGACCATAAGGAGGATGTACAGGCATAAGCTTGGGGGTAGGTGGTATGTCATTTCCAAAAAATCAGAGATCCTTAAGAACATTCACGTAGACGAAGACACCTGCAGGTGGTAGTATCGTGTAACTTTGACATTTGTCCAAGTGAAATGTCAAACAATTGGTTCAGATAACATGTAATTGCACAATTAGCGCATCATTACGTATACAAACACCGCTGGAATACATGTGTCGTGTCATGGCCGAGACGAGACAAGCGTTGGGCGCCAACGGTGCGCTGGCGGAATACTGAGTGGTATTCGTTTCGTAATATTGTTACTTGTGGAAATAGTAACAAGTATGGTTTAGTGGACTGTTAATTAGTTTTAACTTACTGATTTGTGTTAGAACGGCCCTTTGGTAACGGTAAATGCAGTAATAGGGGGAGAATTTTGTGATGTCTCCATCTTATTATTTTTTATCTATATGACCTTACTAGTAATATTCACTCACGTTAAGTTACGTCTTTGAACACTGCTCCCGCTCTGGTTGGGCGTAGCGTAATGTTATTTACCCTATAGCATTCCTTCCTCGTTAATTTACGGGTTTAATAAAGCATTTTTTTCCCTTAGCGCGTTCAAACAAAAAAACTTGAGGTTTATAATATTATAATATAGATTACACAGTTTCTAGAACTATACTTATTGACTACTTCACAATAATTCAAAAATAGATCGACACCCCACTATCTTCACCACTATTCAAAATCAAATACTTGACATCAATTACACAACCCAACTGCTTCCATTATTTAAAATTCAAAGCACGTTCAAACGCGGCTGCTAACGGCCCCCCCCCCTCTCGTTAAAAGGGTAGACTGTACAAACTCCGACTACCCTCATACGTCGCGAGGTCTGTTGGCATACGTCGCAAACTGAAGATAACCGTCGGTTTAATGTGCTGCGCTGGTAATCTTTACATTGTGCGAGGCTCCATCTGGAGGTTTACTGTCGTGTTGTTTATGTAAGCGATGTCATGAGTTCCGTACGTGTGATTGAGACACTATTTTTTGTATCAGATGTAGTGTAATAGATTTATAGAAATACTTAGGGTTTTTTTTCTACTGTCTTAAAATTTCCTTATGCTGTCATCATAACTATCAAACATTACATAAATACGTAAACTCACGCCTTTTACGAAATCACAGAATTCCACCTGCTACAATCCTTACATAATCCTTTCGCCTCGTCCACGTTCATACATCTGGCCATACAAGCACGTCGGTTACGAGTACTGCGCACCCGACCATCCTTAAGAACCTCACCACTAAGGTCAGTGTAGGTCTTATAAGTATATACTTTAAATATTAAGTATTTTACCGATAAAACGCATAAACAAAAAATAATTAACAAGTGGTATTGAATCTTGCCATGAGCTAAGATACCAAGCATGTCATGTCCTTGTTAAGAAATTTATAATAGCAATCTATACCAAGTATAATAACATCACCTATCATAGCCGATCTCAATATAGGACACCCGAGACACGTCGTGTTGCTCGGCATCGATCGATGCATCAACTGTAAGCATAACTGTAATAGCACAATATAGTCCCACGTTGGGCGCCCGTTCCCGGGATAGTAGACAAGGCGAGGCGGAGAATGCAACTCGGCGGAGCTGCTGCTCCCTCAGAGAGGTTGTTCCGTGAATCGTATTGAAATTAATCAATTCTGTGTACCAATAGAGATTCTAGGAACAACATGTATATTTTCTTTTATATTTATTTAATGAAATCCATACGTAATGATTGTATTTATAGCTTTTACACTATTTATTAATTTTCAATTTTTCGTATCTGAAGATTATTTTGGACATATTGTTCTAATTATTAAATTCTTTTTCTTTCACAACTCCGATAAAAATAAGTGTATCTCTACTTCCCACACAGTGCGTCGACATGCGACAGTGTGCAAAGGACGACATTACAATCCTATATAGTCCGTATCTGCGGGTGTTTAGCACTAATGCGAGCTTGTGGTTTGCGCTTGGCTCGTGACAGCGCCGCTAATGGGCTCCGTGATGTACCTACACGAGCATACGAGAGGGTACGCCGAGATACGGACGTGTTAAAGAGATCTTTATCTGTGTTTTCTAACTACCCACTGTAAGTTGTTGCGACAAAAGTGCTATACTCTCATGTATGTTTAGAGAAAGAAAAATAATGCTTGCTGGTCAATAGCGGGTACTTTCAAATAAATATTACTTTTCTTACATTTTAAACTCAACAATACAATTCTATTTCAGTTTATGTGTGTTAAGCACACTATGACACATGACATCTGGCTCCAACTGCGCTCTGTTTATTAAACGGTTTTATGTTGTGCTGTTGTAAGAATTGTGAAATGAGAAGCAAATGAGAGGCGACTTTATTTTTCATATTACGGTCAAACGTTCTCTATCCCAACTAATTCAGCTGATGATAATTCGAGGTGCGTAACTGTAGTTTACGAAAATACCAGAAATTCATATGGAAATGATAATTTATTAATTAACATTACCTATGACGACACATAAATACAAGTAGGGTCATTAAACAAAGACTAATTCGATGGGAATCACAAAACAATTACGGTGCGCGGCTGTACGATGAATGAGGTAGAGGGGTGAGGAGGCGCGGGGCGCGTTATAAAATAAACAAGTCAGTACCATATTCATCTTGATAAATGTAATTATCCTGTCATTTGAAATCATACCAAATAACTAAGTTTAATTATTTATTTCAACTTAATGACGAAAAGACACTTTTGAACGTCAAAACACGAAAAAAAATATTGAATTTAGCCTTAGTTGCCCGGTTCCATAAAGTAGTTTTGTATGGAGAAGAATGGGCAAGAAACTCCATATACTTACTCTTAAAAAAATTAATGTTTTAAAACATAAAACAGGCAACGTTCACTGTTTATAAAAAAAAAACATTGAGCTCGTTATAAAAGAAATGATAACTGTTTACAAAAAATTATGTCAATCTTTCAGACGTTTCGAGGAAACAAGAAACGCAAACACCAAAAAGTCCCACGCTGGGCGCCAACAAAGGCTACTGGCGCCCAACAAAGCTCGAGCCAAAAGGTAAATTGCAATATTCATTACAATCTTCCGAGAATAACGAAAAAGCTTCAGTTGAAACTTTTAATTATCAAGCTACGTCGTTCATCTGTACGACATAGCTTTCACATGAATCCAATTTCCGACAATATGTATATGGAGGTATGTATTTATAGGTCGTTTGCAGCCCCAAGGCTGTTGCTAGGCAACATGAGACGTACTAGACTGATTGGATTGCGAAGGCAGTGTGCATGTTAATACGAGTGAGCAAATGGACAGTCAATCATTTTAACTGGAAATTAATGAGATCATAGAGCTACACAGATACTTGATGAATTGATATGGCGTAGCAGCACAAAGCATTTTACGTGGATTGCTATGGTTATTGATTAGAAAATGCTTTGTTTTCGTTTATCCTAAAGCTTGTTTCAACCATTAGATATTGAGCCCAGATACATTCTTGTATTGGTAACCAATTTTTATTACTGTTGTCAAAATCTACTTCAAGAGCTTACCTCTTCTTATTGTCATAGAATTACACTATTATTTATTAATTGTGTTCATGTTTAGTGGTAGATTTAGATATAAGTAGCAAAACAAAAAAAAGTTTCCCTCTACCCTCATAAAAACGATACCTAGTTAGTTAAATTTTACTGAACTATCAAACAAACATCGTACTTGAACTAGCAGGCTACAGGAGTTACTGTTCATGACAGTGTACTGCAAACAAAAGCGGAACAACACATGACAGCTGCCCCACGTTGGGCGCCAGTAAGACTTTGTACGTGTTTTGTATTGGAACGGGCACTTTGTCGGAAAGTTTAAAATTGTTGTGGAGTTAGGTAACATTGTTAATTTAAAAAAAAAATATTAGAGATCTTAATAATAAAGTCAAAGCATTTTTATTAATAAAACCATTTACAGGCACTTTTGAATTGTTAAGAAGTCGCGTCAGTTGATCGGAAAATTGAAGCTAATTGAATCTAGTTGTTCGTACCAAAACGTAGATAGCTCTCTATAGAAAACCACCAGCAAGAAACTCCACAGATACTCTTTTGCAACGTTACATATAATTTGAAGTTTTATCATAACTGTTTTACGTGGAAAGTTCGTTAATTTTCTTTTAATATAGGAAAAGCTAATAATGTACTTCTTATTGTAAAATTCTGCTTTATTTTATTTTAACTGCCTTGTTGGCCTAGTGGTCCTAAGCGCCACTGCTACGCTAGAGGTCTTGGGTTCGATTCCCAGGTCGAGCAAAAAGTGTTATTGGGTTTTTCTATGAAATTCTCAGTAGCAGCTCGGAGTTAGGATTTGTGCCCGGTTAATGGCAATAGACTCGCCCCTTATTACATGGGACCTAGACATACCGGCGAACTGTGGGTGTACATTGTTACCTCTGCTTAACCCTTCGGGGAATATAGGCGTGATGGTATGCTGTATTCAAAGAAAACCAGATCAAAACAAAGTCGACCATATTCACTTTTAGCTCAAATATCGGAATCCAATATTACCATACTATGTATTCAAGGCCAGACAAGTCGTAACGTTCCCGATTCAACTAATGGTCGTAACACTTGACACGATTGTGTCCCCCACTCCGCAGAGGTTACAGCCTTCGATGTGCGACGGAGCTTTTATATCGATGACTTTCTGCAGTAAACAACTGTTTTCATTTGCAGTTGTTAACGTTATTAACGCGATGAACTATCTTTGTTACTGTTTGTGTAGCTTACCGATCGCAATGGTTTATGTGTAAAACAGTAACAACTAGAAACTAACAGTACAATATATTTGCAGTCCATGTTAGAAATAGACTTATACATTTGGAAGGTAAGTATTAATTATTGCACAGATCATATTTTAACTGGTAACACAAGAGTAGGCTTTTTTTTTTTTTGGTGGGTGGGAAATCATCAAATAACTTCTCCCGCCCTGGGCGGGGCGGGAGGGAGTGTCAGACTTTTACTGACTAAAACCCAGCCATGTTCCTTCTTGTGCCCTTTGCGTTCCGGGGGCGCGGTATCTCTTGCGAACAACCCGCAGACAAGAGTAGCCTTAATTTTCTACATAAATAAAAAATAATAGCTAATTGTGTTGCCAAGCTGAAAACTCGAGAATGGCTCAACCGATTTGGCTGATTCTTTGTTGATTGTATTCTTAATTTCCCGGACAAGGCTTTGTAAAGGATTTTTTTTTTTGGAAAATCTACCGGAAATGTCGTATCGTCTGAGGCCGGGGCGGCGTTAGTCTTAACTAATAATGAAATTAAAAGTTATGGACTGACACGGCACTACTACCAGTATCATTAAAATATCCTTGTTTAAAGATAGATTAGTACTGGGAACATAATACTGCACGGATACTAGGAACTGGGAATAATAGAAGTTGAATAAAATACGCACTAGAAAATCTTTTCAATCCACATTTGCAAAAAGAAAATTAGTTTCAGCGTTCAGGCACAAAATAAACCAGTGTACTTTTTTTTTTTTTTTTTTTTTTTAATGGGACAAGCCCGCCACACTATTCCCAACCACTGCAACTTCTGTAAGCCAGAATCAACAGTGGAGACCGCCAGAAGAGCGCCGAGGCAATGAAGCTCGACGAGTCCCGGAGAAACGATAAAACTGTCTTGGATCCCGCAACGAAATTAATCAGAAAAGATTAGCGGAGGAGTAGGAAAAAATATTGTTTCCACTTCCCTCCAAACAAGCAGGAGACAGAACAGAACTAGGCCAATAGGCACAAGGGGATATTTACAACTGGGAGAAGCCCAGATTGCCAAGCACCACGGTTTGCAATTGTTACTAACTTAGTGGGTCCTAATGTGAGCTGTTACATTTGATTCCAGTAATAGGTATGGCAAAAACGCCTGAACGCACGGAAATTAGTTCTAGTTTCTACGAGGTCCGCGTAATAAACTACACCGGATGTAACCAGTATACTGTCTAACATTATATTTCGTTCACTCTGCCAAAGATTACACTCCCATAAAATGTGATGAGCAGACTGTTCATATTCACAGTCAGATGTAGAACATTGACACAAGGGAGAAGCAACAAGCTTGAAAGAAAACAATTTACTCTTAAAGTTGCCGTGACCTGTGAGAAATTGGGCAACACAGTGGTCCACCTCCAGCCATGTTCTGGCCAGCCGTTCACGAACTGAGGGAAAGAACTGATGGAGGTGCCGGCCCTTAATGGAATTATCCCACCTACATTGCCATTCGGATAAAAGTTCCTCCCAGACGTCAGTCTGCGGTTTAAATAATCTAGAGATCTTAGCACGGTCCCGTTGTGTTAGAAAGCTTGCGTCCATGGTCTCTCGCGCAGAATAGTACATTGCAGCACGTCGCTGCACCTCAAGATCTACTGGAAGTACACCTGCAAGTACTGGTAGGGCCTCAGTACTAACGGTCCTATACGCTTTGCATAAAAATATTAAAGCTAACCGTTGACTTTGTAGCAATTTACGTCGTACCGCCCCTATGGTGGCCCTATCGGCCCAAACAGGTGCACCGTAGCACATACAACCTAGGTAAGTAGCCCCATAAATAGTTTTTAAAGTTAAGAAGGATAAACCCCAAGTAGCTTTAGATATTCTCGTTAGGGCATAAAAATTTTTTTTGGCTTTTTCTCCTACAGTTTTAATGTGGTCAATAAATGAAAAGTTCTTCTCCAAGATCAAACCAAGATAGCACACGGATTGTTTTCGTTTAACGGGAACATTATTAAATTTAATACTAGGCCATGACTTAAGATTACCCTTTAAAATGAGTTGATAGGTCTTTTGCGGTGCAAAGGTTAAACGGTTTCGATCGCCCCACTGAGATATTAAACGTAGGCATGTGTCAGCTAAATTCTCAAGTCCAGCCCGAGTACTTGACTGAATGAGCAGAAGGCCGTCGTCCGCGTAACCGGTTAAGGAACAGCCGCATGGAAGTGGAATCGCGAGGAAATCATCAAAACCTAAATTCCATAAATAAGGACCGAGAACCGAACCTTGAGGACATCCCATGGTTAGCGACTTCGTTGCGGAATAATGTCCAAGTTTGAGCTTCGCGGAACCATTTAGAAAGTAAGAGCAAACAAGAGAATAGATGTTTCTGTAGCAACCACGGGTTTTCATTTTAAGTAGAAGCATAGGCCACCATGCGTTATCAAAAGCCCCAGAAATATCGAGGAAGATCCCAATTACATATTTATGTTCGGATGAATTAACAGCGTTTCTAACAGAAAGGGCCGCGTCGACAGTAGATTTACCTATTGTGAAACCGAATTGATTGTTATGAAATTTTGGCCCGTCCGGTAGCAAGCGTGGTACTATAAGGCGCTCAAGTAGTTTTCCCAAAGATGGTAGTAGGGTTATGGGTCGATATGACTTTGGATCGTCCGGGGGCTTGTCGCCGCTCTTTGGAATTATCCGTATAAAGCCATGTCGCCAAATTCGAGGAAAAATGCCTCCCGCAATGCATCGGTTATAAACAGTTAAGATCGCGTCTGCCGCTGTTTTACACGCTTCTATGATCATTCTATTAGATATTTTATCTTCCCCTGATGATTTATTGAGCGGTAGCCTTCTGACCACATTTATGAACTCGTCAGTAGATGGTAGATCTGACGCTGGTGATTCAGGTGGCACAGCAGCCCACTCTCTAATCTGTTGGTGGTATTCGCTGTCGCTGGCCGCTGAATCATCGGGTATAAGGGTATTGAGAAGAACTTCCGTCGTTTCTTCGATACCGGTGGTATGTTTATTATTAACTTTAATGTTTTCAATGTATGCAAGGTCGACCAATCTATTAGCTTTGAACTCGTGATACAAGGGAGACCATGGACCCTCTTTATCTAGTTTTTCTACAATTTTTCGCAATAAATTACCCTTCGATTTTTCCACCGTTGCTCTGTAGCGCGATCTGGCAATTCTAAGAGTATTTAAAGCAGAAGTAAGCAGGTCTCCGGTAACCTTACGTTTTTTAAGCTTATTAACCTGTCTACGCGCTCTACGGTAACTTTTGCGCTGTTCAACTAAGTATTCACTCCACCAATCACATCTACGAATATTGGTGATTGATCCGCGACCAATAGCTATGTCAGCACAGTATGTAAAAGTGTCTGACATAATCTCAGCACTTTCTTCAGCCGACAGCCCGTCGTGAGTGAAGTCTTTGGCGTGACACGCAAAAAGCGAGCTAAAAAATTCCCAGTTCGCGCCTTTACATTTATATCTAAAATTACCCGTAATATGGGACGGACCTTGAGTAAACATAGAAACAAATTCGTACACGATCAGGCGATGATCACTACAAGATGCGTCCGGTAGGACACGCCACCTAGCTAAGCGAACGTCTACACTAGAAAGTGTGACGTCAATACAAGATTCGCCCATTTGGCTGCAAAAAGTAGGTGGTGCGTCAGGGGTGTTATGGATCATCAGGTTCATTTCAGCAATAAAATCCTCAACAGCGCAACGTCGTTCGGAATCCGTAGACCGAACCTTGCCATACCATAGGGACGATGACGCGTTTACATCCGCGCCAACGATGACTTTGCAGCCCGCGAGCGACCGCAAGACATGACGGAGGTTATGGATGTGAGGAGCAACAGGGTCTGAATATTGAAAGTAACAGCTCACAACGTAAACTTTAAAGGAAGCTGATGAGACTTCCGCAACAGCACAGTGAGACGTCATGAGGTTGCGCAAAGAAGTTACTGTAAAGTTAGCAGAACGTGCTACATAAATTCCGGCTCGTGCTTTGGTATCCAGCTGAATTACTTTGTGACGTAAGCGCGCATTTTGATATTGCTCTTGAACAAGTACAATGTCTAAATTGTATTCGATGATTAATTTATCTAACTCGGAAGTCGCCACTCTATCGTTGTGAAGGTTTAATTGTCCTATTTTTAAACTATCCATCTTATTAGTAATTAGTGTTTAGAATAAGTTGCTCAAGTTTTAATTTGTAGGTGGAACAGTTTTCAGACCCACATCTATGGTCGAACGGTTTTTTAAAACGTTTACACGCCACACAAGTCGGTGTGTAATCTAATTTGTTCTTATGGGGGCACTCTTTTGTTTCATGTGCCTCCGAGCAATTAGCACAGGCAGGTTTTTTGCTAGTGCAGTGCTTGATCACGTGACCGAACTGTTGACAAAATAAGCACCGAACTACGTCGAGATCATCAATGAAACGGCATGTGGCCCAATCAATAAATAATTTATCTTTGGTCGATACTAGGTGTTTCCGTATCGCAGAGTCAATTTCAATGCCTATCCATTTCCGACCATTGTCAGTGGAACGCTTACGAATGATTTTTGTTGATTTTATAAAATCATCCTCTTTGATGGCTAATTCATCTTTAATATTTTGCCGGTATAACGCGAGCAAAAAAGTGCTATCTTCCATTGATGATGGAATGTCTTTAACTAGTATGCGGGGCCTACGGCCTTTTGGTTTTTCTAAACGCAATCCAGCGGACTTAATGGCATCAACCGATTGTAGCTTTTTTAATTGCGTTTCGTTAGCGACACGCAGTACAACGCCAGACTTTGCGGTTTTTTTAACGCCTACAATCTGAAAACCGTCATCGCTTGGTTTGATTGCCTTCATAAGGGCTTGTTTAGTTGCCGATGATGACGCGTAATCAGCTGAGCGCTCGGCGGTGGGGTACGCGACGACACATGGCAGCGGAGCGCGCGACTCCATCACTGGAGCCACTTTAGGCAAGCGAAGTTTTAGCGAATCTGCATAGGATTTTTTGGTTTCATTATTTGCATTATTTGCACCAGTGACACCGGGATTTAATTTAAGTTTGTCTAATTCGCGTTCCGTATTGGCTAACTTAGTTTCATTGCAAGATGATTTTAATGCTAACATAGAAACAATGGCCGTAACTCGCTGAGTCATGTCCATGATAGCGGCTTTATTTGCAACGTTAATGCGGGACCCTTGGTCATTGACGAGATCATTTATTCTAGAAAGATACGAAGATGCCTCGGAAACTAAATCACAATAGTCGGTACTGTTATTGTTTTGGACCGGGTTGCTCACATTACTGGTGTTTAAATTTGAATTTGGCGAGGACTTTTCTAAAGATTCCGATATTTGAAAACGTTTCGATCTATCTTCAGGCGACACGTATGTCGGAGACATGTCGCTAAACAAACGTTTAGTATTAGCGGAGGTCGGCGCGGGCGGCGACCTTGGTGTCTTGGTATTTCTCCGAAAGATTTCCCCTCCACGATCAGGTGGGTCATCATTATTCGACATCATTATTATAAAACTACAACAAACAAGTAAGTGAAAAAAGACTAAACAATAAAATAACGGACGATTAGATTTTTCGCGATACCCTCACACTAAAGAAAATAAATGTACTCACCGATAGCTGACGAAATTAACTAATTACCAGTAATTATGGAATGAAACACGTATAAAAACTTACGATACCAGAACTTAGCACAATAGTACACAACTAGAACCAACTCACGAGCCGGGAATCGATCACAGAACACAATAAACGTAATTATAATTAGCAGCGAAATAGATCGCAACTGCACCGAGCGCGCGCGCGGAGGGAAGCCAGGGGAACCAGTGTACTTGTATTGTCTACAAATACAAGCGCCTTCTCACGTGAGGCGGCGGCGGATCACCCAACAAACAAGCCGCAGTACGATTCGATGCGGCCGGAGCGCAAGTCACGACAGCTATCTAGCGGCCGTTGTTCAAACTCGCTGAGTGCTACTCACTGGTAGGCGGCGTCGTGCCACTGGCGTTACAAATGGACTGGGTTAGGGGTGTTACACAAGACTATAGCAGACACGACACCATAATATTTAATTGCTTGCCTTAAACAAAGCATTTTTCATTGCTGTCCTGTAGTTAAGTTCTTGCTATGATTACGCTCCGGTCTGCTACTGACAATTATTTTGCCTGACCTGGAGACTGCACCCAATGCCCCGTACTTTCAGCATAGGCTTAGAATAATGAACTCACTACGTAGTCCAAAATATCACTACATCAATAAATGGGGGACCTACAAGGAAGTGATCATTCTCCAAAGCGTTATACCCCGAGTGATGTCTTCCCTGCAACGTGTAATTGAAAGTTGTCAAAGGTTTACCTTCGCAAACTATTATAGGCGAGTTATAACCCGGTTGCTAATTATGTCCACAATGTCCCTTTTACTGTGGTTCTTGGAAGTGGTCAATAAACGGTTGCTCACTAAATAATGTAGGCGTACGAAGTAGTTTGCATCATACGGGTCGTGGGAAGCCACACGTGTCAGCGTTAAAGGGCATAAGACGGTAGTAAGTGCGGGAAAACCCAACAAACCTTCTCATTATAGTTGCAACTAATCATTGAGTGGTTAGTAAGTGCTGTACAACCTCTTTTATAAGTAGAATGGGCAAAAACATGGAAGGAAGAGCTACGTCATTAATGGAATAATGACAAGTTTTGTCTATTTCCACATTTCCCTAATAAAACAAAAAAAAATTGAAACAGTATCATTTTTCGATTTCTATGTTAATATTTGCAAATTGTTATAACACGTGATGTACATCCTTCATTCTTACATATAAAGTTATCCTTCATTAATTCAAATATAAGCCAGATCTCTTCAATTACAACTTGACTCATAGATAACATGTCAAAATGACGTAGAGTGAAATGAAACAAAACAATACACACAACAGTACAAAGATACAAAACAATAAAAAGGCACTCTCCACCTTATACGGAGCATACTAATTAACGCGAACTTTTAAACTGAACCTGCAATACGACTAACGCCATCTACTGGGGCGAGTTGCACTACCGTTACACACTAGCGCTAGGAGGTAACTTATTGTTAAAATGAGAGATAAAAGGCTTTGAATCAAATAATCACTTTCCGAGCTGTAAAGTATATTAAATTCTGCCAAAGCTGTAGTTTCAGTTCCACGTATTAGAACATCCTCCATCTCAATACTAGCGCCAGTTGCTCGCGCCAGTAGCAAGGCGAGTAGCAATCGGTAGTGCTATTTTCAGTATGTAAGGGAATGTTCGCGCCAGAGCGTTTGCGGATACCGTAACAAGTTTGTGGCTACGTGACTAGGGGATGGAAAATCGTTTAAAGTGATACATTTCCCGTTGAACATTATTTTGTGATGATGTTGGAGATTTGGTTTGAATGAAACAGTGTAAGGAACAAAGGATGGAAGAATAGTCTATCCTACTAACTATACTATTAGGTATAAACAGGAAAGTTTTTGTGGATGAATGGATGGAAGGATGTTTGTTACTCTTTCACGTTAAAACAGCTGAACGGAATTAGCTGAAATCTAGCACACATATAAATATCGATTTAGCTTAACAACTATTACCCCGTTATGCGGCCCCGTGAGATAACAAACGACGTTTGCTTAAATCTAAAGTATACGCAGACAAAGTCACGGTCTGAAGGTAGTAGAGTAACATCGCTTTACACATAAAACCCCTTACATTCAACTATACTAATATAGATATTGATTAAATTGCTTACGTTATACGCTAGTAATCAAAAAAAGGTAATTTCTGGAATCGCTAAGCAAGCCTTCATATCAAAACATATTAAGTACAAAACATTGTTCAACGAATCACTCGATAAACAAAGGTAAAACCATCTTTTGTTACGAAAATACGAAGAAGCAGCCTAATTAACAATATCTCGTTATAATCCCGTCGCCGACAAATCACAGCTGTGTGGGAGTGCAAAGAAAATACGCTCGCTTCCAATCAGCACTTCTATTGTCTATAGCTCCGTGGATGGAGGTGAGGGCGAGTGACAGCTGGGCGATAGGCGAAGCGGCAACTGATAGGCAATAAAATATAATACATAGTTTTTGTAAACAATAAAAAATCTGTAATAACCGGTGAATTCTAGCTCTCAAGCAATTTTGTTGGTGTATTAAAGTATGAGAATAAGTAATAGTTTTAAATTTTAATATACTTGTAAAAAATCTTACTCAGTGAACTATTAATGTATTTATTTAAGTAACCAATGGGGATACACATATGTACATACATTATGATACTAGTGACGAGAGTTTGTCATTATGGTCGTGCTTGGATTACAACACGAGCCGAAAGAAAGAATATATTACAGAATAATGTATAACAGTATTGTATGGCTTCTAATAGGTTTCCCTGTTTAACTAGGATAAGCATAAAAAATGCGAACGGCCTTCTTAAAAAAAATTTGAAAAGACGTTATAACAATCGCTTTCACTGAAGCCACACCCGAACACCTCACAACCGCCTTTAGTAAAGCCTTCGCTCTCTTGTCTTAAGACCCTCTACAACAGGAGCCCCAACTCACTCCGCCTCCCTGTTCGCAGCGCCACAAATGGCTTTCCAATAATCCGGGCTTTGACGCGTCTCCGTCCACCAGACCCTCAAATTAGTCCTCTACGCTATTGTCCAATGTTCTACTCAAATGTTGCTAATCTTTGGGGCTTTGGAGTATTTGTGAGAGGGAATGGTAATTTTGACTGTTATGAATCTGTTCCTACCTTTACACTTATTAAAATGAAGATCATGAAGTTACTGACGTCTGCAGTCATACGATACAATTTTTTTAATTTTCGGCTATTGTGGCTATCTTTAGGGGAGACTTTTGTCTAGCACTGGACACCGTTCTTCTGATATGATAATGATGATTGTATCTTTTTCCTTGTTGGTCCTATTTTCAGTCTTATGCCCGGGTCGCGAAAAGTGTAACTGAATTTTCCCTTTAAGAAATTTTGAGTAGCAGCTTCAAGTCCAGATTTGTACCCGATCAACGACAAAAGACTCAACCACTTAGCCATCACAACAATAATAATAAATAATACATGCGAAATGCAATGTAGGTGTACATTGCAGTCAAGTTGCAACCAAACGTTTACACTTCAAAGCAGACATTGTCGTTGACGCGGATCAATTCCGTCCGCACCGCGTCACTTCCGCAGCGGAATAATTTATAGCGGCAAGCGGGTCGATGGAGGCTGCCGGCTACGTCTCAGCGTTTAGATCGCAACAGGTGACTTAGCGTATGTGTGAAGATTAGCTTGGAAGCCAGTTATAGACGTATGACTTTTTACTTTTTTTTTTGGTATAAGAAAAAAAATACTAATAAATAATATTGTTATAGTTAGAATGAAGACGGTGACAAACATTGCAGTTTCTCTATTCTTCCATTATTCTCGATCGTTAATCAAAATGTAATCATTATCGGCACGGTTAGCGCAGTGGCTGAGCGATCGACCACTGCAAGGCGTGTTCCGGTTTTGATTCCCGCACAGAATCAATAATTGTATGGCCTACAGGCAGGCGTTCCGGGTCTGGTTGTAAGTGTAGATGAGTTTATCTGTTTGTAAACGAACCCACGATACAGGAAAAATGCCCAGCCTGGGGAAACGTTTTTATTTAGTTAGGCATAAAAGACTGTCTTAAAATCTTATCTTCGAGCTAACCGACATTAACAACAAAAATCCTATATTTCGCAAAAAGAAATTCAACAAAGTAAACCACACAAACTCGCTATAAGCTTATGGCTTACACCAATACAAACACAATATACGCGTAATACCAATATGTAACGTTATCCAGACTTCCTCCCGCCATCACAACACTTGCCACAACAAAAGACAATATGTCACAACTTTCACAAGGTAAACCAGACCGTATTGCGTTGAGTTAAGGTTGAAAATTAATAGTAGAATGAAGTGATATGTGTTAAAACATATGGAGATAGGAGAAAGCTTTTTGTTTGTTGTATTTAAATTATTATATTTCGGTCAATGTGTTTGGACTGCAAGATACGCAGTGATACGATAATATTAAACATCAGCATAATACGCTTTTCCAACTATATTTGTTGTAGTAGGCAGATATGAATTTACAAGTGTAATTAATATAATTCCACAAGGAGAGTAACCACTTCCTAGGATGTTTACAAATCCCCGATTTCAATTAACCAATTACGAGATTTGATAGACGGATAATTAATTTGGTGTTCGTGTAGTAATCGTGTTGATTATTCTTTTAGAAACTATCAAATATCAATTTATTCAGAAGCCAAAGTTAAAATCCTGTAATGGTCGCTCATTATTACAGCACCGAACCGAGATGAAAACGGCTCGGCCGAAATCGCACCGAGAAATTGAACTGTTGACTGCCAGCGCGCCGCCCGTGAGCCTTCACCTGTTTAATCTTGTCGTTATAAAAATTATCTTAACGCACACAATTTAAAGCCCCAATTTGAATGGCAAATTATTTACTATTTCGAAGCAGTGTTATTATAAGAAGCAAGGACTTTTAAATCTCGAAAACATTTCAGTATTATTACGCCACACAAAAAGCTCCCTCCTCCCAAAGAAACGAAATTGCGAAAACACAAATCAACTTTCCTCGGAAGCCCTTTCATACTTTCGTAACCCAAAACAAAAAATCTTAGAATTAAGTAATTTCCCTATTTCATGAACAAAGGGTAATAAAGTGCGCGCTCTCGGAACTCTTACAAAAGACGGTGGATAGATGGGGGGTGACGTCAGAGGTAGAAAGCAGGAAGGGGGGAGGGCGCCGTCAGCGATACCCCTCGCGCACTTAAGATGGTGTATTGTTACCGGCAGGGGCGGTTAGGGGGATAGAGTAAGTTGGTCGCAGATGAGGCAAACGTTTGTCGGTTCGAGTTTTTTGCCTACGTGGTAGGTCGCTTAAATAGCGGGTTCAAGATAATAAGAATTTAAATGTGAGCATAAGCATTAAAGAAGCTCTTTATTTAGAGAGAAGAAAGTGTCGATCCAAATCCCGGAACTGATTATATTATCTTTGATAATAAAATAAATGGGATGAATGTTGACACCTATTTTTATATTCATTCAATACGATAAATGCAATAGCTAACTACCAATACTTATTTATTGAATGGTACGTGACATTTGGGTAGATGACACCATTAAACAATAATTCCAAGACACAACTTCACAAAAAAAAAAGTTTATTTTAGCTCTGATGAATTTTTAATAAAATTCGATTTTTAGATGCCGTGAAATCAATAAATAGTTAGTAAATTGAGCTGACAAAAAACAGACGAGAGAGTTTAGTATTTTTATACAAAATCTATGGGGGAATCGCGTTTTTACAGCTCATAAAAAGTACGTTAATAGATTAGTGTCATCTACCTAATTAGTATAGATAATCAATACACGCAATAATTTTTTTAAATGGTACGCGACTATTGCCTCTAAGAGGCAATATTGATGTAGGTACAATTCTTCAAACCTAATATTTCTTTTTTACTCTTTGATGAATCTTGGTAAGGAGGGTAAAGCACTTTATGGACATCCACAGGTGGTTAGCCATTTTAGCGGCTATATTGTTATGCACCATATTAGACGCTTGGGCCTTTAAAAGGTTCGCAGATTTGAAGATTGGTATAAATGCTGGGTTCATTTGAAATGTATTTGTTTCTGTATTTTTTTGTTTGTTTGTTCTCCAAAACTACTGAACCGCTTTTAACAATTTTTCACCAATAGCTACATTATTCCTGAGTAACATAGGCTATAGAACATCACGGTACGTCTCACGAGAGCGAAGCAGTAATCAAAGACGTAACCTAACGCGAGTGAAAAGTCACGCGGATCAGTCGCGGGCAGCTAGGGCGCTAGTACAATAAATATCGATTTCAATATATTTGAATATATCAGATTGATACGGTGATACGTCTGATTTGTATTTGTAGATACGGCTGTTAAATTAATATTCAGGCAAAATGTTTTTGCAAGTTGGTATATACACATTTCGGAATTTACAAAACGTAAGCTTTATGTAAACTTAATCGCATGATTCTTCGGTGTGTTTTTACTAGTTATAAACAATATTGTTATAATTATGTCTAGTGTTTAATAAGTGAGTGAGACATACCTTGATCAGGTTTCTCGATCTTGTTGGGCGTCAGTCTCCGGTCCGCGAGCGCCGAGCTCGGCTGTTTGGGGCTGTTCCGCTTCGAACTGCTGCGTGACATCACTAGTGATTGAGGTATCTGGGAAAAAGGGAGACAGGTCAGTCTTTGGACATTTTTAAAGAAAATAACCGACCGAAAGACTGCGAAATAAACTAGGAATATTATGGATAGCAAACAAGCCGACGGCCCACCTGATGTTAAGTTGTCACCGCTGCCTATACACATCTGCAATACCTAACGCATTGCAAAAATATTGCCACGTCAAAGACAAAGTTGAAATGCCTCATGGGCCTGTAATTACACCGGCTTTGCGGCAGTAATAGACATGGCGGTGGTTCTTTCGAGGAAGATGTTCTTCACAAAGAGCTCTCTTCTACAATCACTATTTAATCGACGCTAGTAAAAGAAGTTGGCGGCGCTCACCAGCTTGTCGGAGCGGTCCCCGGACGGCAGGCGCGCGATGGTGACGTCGGCGGAGTCCTCGGGCGGCGGCGGCTGCTGCAGCCAGTTGTACTCGCGCTTGTCCACCGGCACGCCGCGCCGCTCGTAGTCCTGCGCCTGCGTCCTGCCACAGGGACGGACGGTTACTGGCCGCTACTTGGCACGAACTTCGGACGGACGGTACGGATCCGCTAGGCGAAAAAAGTGTAACATTTTTCCGTCACGGACGGTTATCCATAACGATACGCGTTATGGATAACCGTCTACTAGCTGTCGGCTGTGCCCAGTCATAAGTGCGAGCGTATTGGTTCAAGGCAGCCAATAAGTTGCGCAGGTACAGTGATGGGATGATATATATTATATATAATGATGCTAGAAATGAAGTCGTAATCAAAATCCAAGATGGCAGCCGCGAAATTTAATAAAATATGCGTCACGGTTTTTAAGGGTGCTGAACTATTTATTATTATTCAAAATATAAAAACTATATACACTCGTGGCGCCAGTCGCTGTATAGCGGACCACGTGACCACGCGCCTCTTGAGCTGAACGTGCTACTTGAGCTAAAATATCATTATAGTATCGTTTACAAACAATCATTTAATGTATTCAAGATATAAGACAAACCGTCAGGATACGAATGGACAAGTAATGTAAAATAAACAAAATGTAACTAACCTTAAACTTTCATAACAGTCTAAACATACTACGGCATAATCGCCATTTTCTAATAATAATGAATTTTCAGTCCGCCTTTGCACTAAGAATGGGAATTCCTGAAACAATGAAAACAATTATTATTTCATATTTATTATACATTATTCATATTCAACGTGTTCTACTCAAAGTGACTGAAAAAAAGCTGCTATTCCATACATTTTAACAACGTAGGCGTTGTATTCTTTTGTGTGAAAACAGTTTTATATTTTCCTTTTTTTTTCTTATACCGCGGTGTACATTTTCGCAAAAATTAGACAAAATAATAAGAACAATAGCGTCACAATCACACAAGATTGAATAAAACACCGTTACAATACTCACTTTAATAGGTAGCGCCCTAACTCGTTTCCTATACGTCTTGATGCCGCACAGGTGGCAGTGGTAGTCGTGCGTGTTGTACACCCTGCGCTCGGGGGGGTAGCCGCCCAGCGCCTCGTACCTGCACCGACCATGTTCTTATAGCCAATAGGACAGAACGAACACGAGGACCAACGGAGAGAAACGCTAGCTTGAATATGGCATTTTTACCATTGTGTCAAGATACAAAATAAATAAAAAAAACATATTCGGACTAGTAATGATGGAAAACCAAATTACATTTTACTCGACCGGTAATCGAATATAGGACCTAATACACGGCACTAGCGCTAGTAACCAATGAAACCAACGAGGCCGTTAAAGTGATAGAGAACAGATAAATTGTGAAACAGTAAGTACAGTTTCAATACGAAGAGCCAAATGGGGGAGGAGGGGGGAGGGGCATATCAAAGCCTGAGATTTGAAGGTAATTTGTTAGCTTATCTAATATAGTACTCACCTTCTCCACTGGCTGAGTAGCGAGTGGTAACAGAAGGTACAGACTAGAGCCGAGCCGTTCTCACGCAACTGCTCCGCGTTTGGATGACTCTGCCGACAAATACACAACATTACCAATGCCAGTTACAATTCGGTAGTTGACTGACACCATTAACCAACAATTCCTAGACACAACTTGTTTGTTTTAGCATTCAAAATCCGATAAAATTGTTGGTGTCTTTTAATCAAGATAATTAATTAATGTTAGCAAATGAGTGACGTCATAGTTCACTATTCCTACACAAAAACCTATGTCGAAAACGCGTTTGATAGCTCATAAAAAGTACGTTTGGTGCATTGATTGGTGGTATCGAGGGCCCAATTTTGACCAATTTTGGACTCTATAAAATATGTAGGCTGTCATTTAGTCTATATCTCAGAAATTGGCTATAAATTGGCCTAATTATAGGGTCTCAAAATGAATGTGTCGAATCGAAAATTACTCTTTCTTTTTAAGTTTTTTTGTCTACAATAAAAACTCAACAAGAAAAGTATCATGATAATTTGTTCACAATAAACTTCGTTTCAGGCAATCTATCTTTTATTAAAAAGGACGTTTCTGGTTTTGTGTATGGACAATGTTCTAAAATGTATTAAGTATACAGAGTAATTTTAAACGAACGAAGTTGATTGTGACGTCATCATCAGCATCTCGTTGGGTAGATGACTTCATTAAAAAGTACGTCTGTTGATTAGTGGTGTCATCGACCCAATTATAAAAATACTGTGAAGTTTCGCCGAGTAACGAAATAGGCTCTGTGTAGTATAGACATGGTGGTCACCTGGTGTGTGAGCAGACAGGGGAAGTACGGCGCGTTGCCCTGCGGCTGCCCGTACAGGATGCGCGCCAGCGTGAAGTCCGAGTGCAGCCCGCACAGGAAGCAGTAGATCGACGTGCATGCTGCGGGCAACATACTCGTCAACAACAACAACAGGCAACGGACTCGGTCAAAGCGTAGTATGTATGCCCCAGACCCCTTCCGGTCCATCTTAATGGAGACTAGCCAAGTACGCGGGAGATATTATATTGCACAAGTGTTTGCGCAAACACAGGTGCACTCTCTCTTCCCTGACTCTCGTAGTCCTTAGGGACGGTATACGACACAACCGGGGAGAGATCAGGCGTAGGACCAACGGCGACACGTGCGCACCGAGGTACGGCCACAGCCCGGATATTGGAAGTTCGTGGTGTGACACCAAGGTAAAAGTACCGTTCAAAGTCAAAGTCAAAGTCTAAACATTTATTTCAATTAGACCATTTACGGGCACTTTTGAATTGTCAAGAAGTTACTCATACAAAAAGTTGAAGCTAGTTGCTCGTTCCAAAACGTAGGTCTCTATGGAGAAGAACGAGCAAGAAACTCCATGGACACTCTTTTCAAATTGGTTTTTACAAAATCTTGGTTACAATATTCTTGTTGCTTCTACATGTGAAAACAATGAAGTTGAGTATAAAACAATAAAAAAAAAATATGATAATAATAGTACTAAAGATGTAAGCCATGGCAGTTAAGAGATGACCAATCCCAACTGACAGCGCCCGTTCACAAACATGACGCGAGGATCAGCACCACTTAGCTCAACCATTATGAAGGGAACCAAATGATCCGACCCACGCGCCACCATCAGCAAGACATTTAAGTCAGCATGACATGATCTGCAAGATACACCTGCGTCGTATTATATTGATGCGGTATAGTAATTCTCGGCTAGGCAGACTGTCATCCGTCAGTCAATAGTAGTAGGCAGTCAAGTTTCAAATCGGCATCAATATCGATTAGTATTGCCGCTTTTCTGACCTAAACATGCTATAATTTTTTCAGTGCGAAAAAGGGACGGAGCTACAAATGAACAATAGCACCATCTCTTTTTGGCTACGGAATATTTCATTAACTTCTGACACGACAATTAGAACCATTGGGTGCTCAACTTGAAAAATGTTTCAAGTGTCGGCCGAACCCATGGGTGCTCAACGCTACAGCCTAAGATTGGTGTTTAAACAAGCACGGTGTTACAACTTACCATTATTACTAGCGACGGTCCGGTCGGACGTAGTCGAAGGTGGGGTGGGGATGACTCGCTCGCCGTTCATAGACGAGTTCGCCGGTAGGGGTGAGGGGATATTATACCTGGAACAAATAATGACATTATTATAGAGACACCACATTCTGTATCTCCTGAGAACAAGTTAAAACAATTGTAGTGTTCGGAATATTCGCGAACGCGGGCGGCGTAAGAGATGGCGGAGGCGGCGACGGCTGCGGGGGGGGGGGGGCAGCGGACGGCGAGGCGCTCGCGGGCGCCGCACCCGCCCCGCACTCCAACTAGACCTTCAACGACGGCGGACGACATGCACTGCGTTACCGCGATCTCTCTTAGAACCTGTACGCGTCGCGAGTCGTAATAGCTATTTTGTAATTGTTAAGTTACTTAACAATAAATTAGTTAATTGTAACCAGCATCAGTAACGTCATTTCTCAAGCCTACTACAGTCCCGTACACAGTAGTCTCGGTTCAAAGAGATGCAATTAATAGTTGATTTCATACCTTATTAACGCCAGCAGGAACATACACACGTACAGTAAGAGCATGCAGAACTTGTTGACACAGTCCAAAAGTAGGCTGAATGTGTAATGGAAGTTATTCGTTCTGTGACGTCGGTAAAGAAGTGCCGTTACCTCAGCCGTGACCTGCAGCCGCCGCCGGCCCCGTCCCTACGGCTCACCTGCGGTGCTCGAGCGGCACGCGCTCGGCGTCCATGAGCTCCCACTGGCGCGCCAGGTGGCGCACGCAGCGGCTGCAGGCCAGCACGCGGCCGCCGCGCGCGCCCGCCAGGCACGGGAAGTGCATCGCGTGCGAGTTCATGTACTCCGCCGACGTCGACAGCCACTCCATCGACTGCTGCGGGAACAACCCCGCGCACACGTAACATCTACAAGAAAAGCTTTATTATTAGTTTTCATTTCTGAATATCTATATATCAACCGAAAGAAGTTACTCGCCGGTACTCAAACCCATTCTTTTAAATATTTAAATACATTTAATATACGAACGGACCTGTACAGTCCCATGCCATTCTCTCCCGACACGATCTGACTCTGCGGACTGCTCGACAACGCGTTCGACGGCCGCTTACTCGACTGACTCGAACTGGACTTGATGTCGTATGGCTTAAACCTACAAAAATAACATTAGACATACATAATTTATTATAGCTTCAGTAAGGCGGTCTTCCTAGTTCAAGTGTTACTTAAGTCCTTGCAATTCACGAGCATGCGTCATTTGACTCTTTATATCATTGTAATAAGGTGTAAATTGGAATTAATGATGTACGTTCGTGGAATGCAAGATCTTTAATACCCTGAGGTTAAACGTACAAGGCCGTGTACTGTGTACCTACTTACCTAATATTGTTGGTATGTGTGTTATTGTGCGCGGCGTTCGGCTCGCCGTTCTCGCCGTACGCCGGGTACTTGTGGGGGATGCTTTTGTAACACGACGCGCATATTTGTACCATGCCTACAACGAATTTCGATGTTATTCATACAAAGGAAACTCAAACAACAAAACTTGTCAAAAGATTTAAATGACCACTCTTTCAGTCAACGAATTAAAACAGCTGTCATATAATCTGATTGTCTATTGTCAATCAGACACATAATTATTAACTTTTTCTGGAACTGAGAATGATTAAGTGAAACATCGGATGCACTCAGTTCACCTAACAAAAAGAAAGAGTGCCTCGTGTGGCTAAATACCAATTGCTCAAATCGTTTGTGTTTATTTGCTGCCGGATCCAATTGACATACGGAAATCGTAAAAATAGTAATCAGCTTAAAAGGTGCGCAAGAATCTAAGCTAAGGAGAAAATCAGTAACAAGAATTCCAATCATAAAGTTCCACTCACCTTGTGGACTAATTGGACTGGCATCCGGATGAGGTTTGAGCGTCGTTATAAAAGGGTAATAAGGTTCTCTCTCGGGGTTAGGACAGCAATAGACCAGTCTTAACTGCGAGCTGGGGGCACTGACCCCACAAACGTAACAAACAAAGCTAGCGGTGGTTGAAGGGGCAGACGGTTGACTCGCCGGCCGTTCTAAGGAAGGTGAATGCGTATTATGGGCTACTAGGGATTTGTCGCCGGAACTGGCGAGGCTAAGGGGGGAAGGAGGGAGGAGGGAAGGCGGCCGTGTCCGTAAATTGTATACTCGCTCGTTCGCCGGGACGGCTCGCATCTGTAACAAGGAGAATGGTATTTTTAATTTGCAAAGTATTATCACCAAGATTTCTAGTCTCGCCTCCCTCGCCATATTAGCCGTAGGATATCGATATACCTCAGTTACAGTATTTGACGCTAAGCCGCATCTTCAGAAGCCGACTTTAGATATCGATAGATCCCACTTCTCGGATTAGAGGTCACAAGTCAGACACGTCATTTAAAATACTGATATCTGTCACGTTTGTGTAGGCTTTCTGCCCTACACTCACTTGCGACTATTTACATTTAAAATAATGAGTCATATTTACAATACACATACACACATACCATCACGCCTGTCTTCCCCAGAGGGTTAGACAGAGGTGTACCAATGTACACCCACAGTTCGCCGGTATGTTTTTAGGTCCCATGTAATAGGGGGGCGAGCCTATTGCCATTAACCGGGCACAAATCCTAACTTCGAGCTGCTACTGAGAAATTCATAGAAAAATCCAGCAACACTTTTTGCTCGACCTGGTGTAATCGAACCCAAGACCTCCAGCGTAGCAGTCGCGCTTAGGACCACTAGGCCAACGAGGCAGTTAACAATTATTACAATAATTAACTTGTATCTAATATAGAAACACATTGTATAGATAGATGTATCAGTTTGACTGAACAATTAAGTATTAGAATTTGCGACATCAGGTGGTGTCGACGACACGCCTATTGGTAAATTCGTGACGGTATTATAAAGCTCTAGAACATTCCATCGAGACTTATTCCGTCCTAGAACCACGTGCATATCGTCACGCACTCGTCTAAGGTTATCAGCACAGACCGACCGCGCCGGGTCACTACTACGATACGCTACAGACTAGTAAGCAAATGAAGATATGATCATGTTAAGAAGAATGAATGCTGCCGCTAAAAGAACTTCCACAAGTCTATCAATGAAATATGACAGTTTGTTTGTGCGTACAGGTTGTTTTGTCCTTCTTTCGTGCTGCAACAGAGCAACACGTTGACGTGATCTCTCGTATGGAGGCAGTTTATAGGCATTAGGCTACTTTTGATTTTGGAAAATCGAAGCACGGTATCAAGTTCGTGAGCGAAAGCTAGTACTTACAGTCACAGATAAGATTAACCCACACTGGTCTGGTATATTGACCATGCCATATGGAATTTCCGTAAAGTCTGATTGACGACATGAGAATCTTAAAGTTACAAGAGACCAATGTTTCAAAAGCTACGTACGTGTTGATACCTCACAACTTCTGCGTAAAAGTCAAACACAAGAAAAAAAGCCCTTTAATATAGAAGAAAATTGGTAGTTCTCTGGTTAACATGTCAAAACGATTAGCTATCCTAATTATCAGGCGATCTCATCATCAATTAGTTGACATAAATGTTTATGAGAGCTCCATTTATATTTACTACTCCCGGACATCGGCATTACTCAAACAACATCAGTTTGGCTAAGACAAGTATGATCAAATCATACATAAAGTCAATATTATTATTTCATTTTGAATTGTTTAAATAATTTAGATAGGTAATGTCTCGTTTTTTATGTATCGTATTTGCTTGAAACTAGAAAATAACACGTCACGTCATCACGTGTGGATTAGACGCTGGAAAGTGACGCAGTTAATTAAAAAATAATAAATACTATAAATATAATAAAAAGTCCTTCTAAGTAACAACGTATGAAAGAAAATTTGTCTAGATGATAAAACATATTACCAATAACGATGACGACGCGAAAAAAACTGGATAAAAAAGTGTGAATCGATATTTATCAAAATCAAATCGATCAGTAAATAAAATTACTGATAACGTTGGCACAGCAATTACAACTCGATCCTAGTTTATCGCCGGCTCTATCAGTAGATACTACTAAATAATTTAAGAGAAATATAATATTATTATCTATGTTTACTATAACACATGTATAATTAGGTTTTAAGATAAACGGCGTTATTTTAATACTATTGATAAGAAACGCTAATACAATTTAAGCAATGGCGGTCGTGCCAAGCGCCCTGTGGCACGCCTCACTTGCTATTTAGAACTCAACAAGTTATATTTATGAAACTGACCCTTTTTGACGTCATTCTCTTAAAATTAAACAAGGATTAAGATAGCTGCCACGCTTCATGCCAGGTTGTTTAAAAACATCATAGATGCCTATAGCTTACTTTGTCAAAAGCCTTAGTGGAGTCTGCTTATAACATTTTATTTATACTTTAATTGCGGCTGAGATTTAGAAATCCTATTTATACAATAAAAGAGACTTATATATTGGTTAATGATCAATATTAATGATACCACATCATGAAAAACCCATACTTGTTACATTACCTACAGTTTGTCCATGTCTGGACATTTTACAACAATAGGCACAATATTGTAAAGACTATCGTCCGACTGTCGATCTGCCCTCTGATCGTGGAGGTCGGGACACAGGCCACATTAAAAACATATAAACAAATGATAACGTTCGGCCGAATTATCGGTTGTTGAGTTAGGAATAATTTGAGTAAGATTTGTCAATAAACTGATAGTACAATATTTGTGAAAAATAATTTATTTTTAAACCTTCGATACATAATTATGCAACAATAGATGATGAAGTTTATGACTCTTTTACCAAGCATATAATAGCTCTTCTACTTAATAACAAATACTTCCACATGTTAATTAAGCTGTTTTAATATACAGACCAGGGCTGCTAATTTCAATGGAGACTAAACAAGTGCGCAGGGGCATTATAGTGTACAGGTATGCACGCCAATATAGGTACACTCCCTCTTCCCTCACTTTATTTGTACTAAAGGACGGTAATCCGAAAATACCGGGAAGACATTAGTCACGAGGGTATCACAGCCAAAAACACTTTGTCCGAACTGGTATTGCAACCCAGGACTCCCCGCTCAGTAGTCGCCTTTGCTACAATGACATATTAACATATAGCTATATCTGAATTCAAAGCTGAATCAATGTTTTGTTACCATTCTCATGAACGTTAAAGTCTTAAAGCATTTAACTTTTGTTACAAAACAATAAACTTGTTAATTTTAGCAAGTGACTCACGTGATATCACTCCGTATGAACATAATAGTCGAAGTGTCGATAATTTCTATTACAGTGGCACAATAAGTGTCAGTATTACGACGGGTCAGTGCGTTATCTAGTGTCAACACTTTTTCAGAGTGCACTGCTCCTAAAAGGTCGCCAGTTCATATAGGTGCTGCTGATAATTCAAGCTTTTTATTATTATACATTGCATGTTTAATAGTTTTGTTTTCTTTATTAATTTGTGCTGCGTTTATGATAGTGTCTATTGGAGTTACAGTGGTGAGTTGTGCTTGCTATAAATATTTAATTTCAATGACAACAGCTGATATAGATGAATCTATTCCAGTTTCAATCCTTCGGGGCTATTATGGTCAGCCTATATTCCTTCAATGGATATCATTGTAAGCTACATTAGTCATCATTCTCTCTTTTTATTATCGATTAATGACCATATTAATTAATTGATTACCATATTATAATATCCTAGTAAATATTTATGTGCTATCAATAAAAGACAAAATTAAATATCTAAAAATGCAAATAAATTACGAAAACACATAAAAAAATATACAAACGTGTCACTACCGGTGAACGTAAGACATGAAAAAGATAACGCCTAAAACGATGGTCTGATAAAAGCTGATAGTAATCATGTGTCAGTTTATCTTAAATATCGATATAAAATTTAGAGATATAGAGATAAAAATAACACTGCCTATAAAAAAGATGACGTGTGCTAAGTTCCAATGTACAAAATATTAATTCTTGATTAAAACCACTTCATAGAACTTTCTTGTATTTATTATGAGCCTACATAGAAGAATATTATCATACTGTCCCTATTTAAATCGGATATTGTTTACTATTTTGTTGGTTTCAAATTTGTTTTCGCGTAACCCTCTTTTTTAAATTTCTTTATTTTATTAAAAGTTGCCTAAGTTACTCCTTATAACATTAGCTATCTGCGAGTACAAGTCCCATCTAATCGGTCCAGCCGTTTCAGAGATAAGCCGAAACAAATAGACAGACAGACAAAAATTAAAAAAAATGTTTTTGATGTTAGTATCGTATATACATTCGTCTTCATTTAGTGAAAAGCTGTTAATTTGAAATTACAAACAGACACTTCAATTATATTTATTTGTGTAGATGTATAGAAAGAATTCCGACTACATACATGTAAAGGGGTGATATTCATTTCAGACGTGAATTTATTCATCCTATTTCTGGATTTTATTTACAACGGGCCGAAAAAAAACACCATAGAGAAGCATGACATTTTTTTGACATTAGAAACAAAATAAATATGACCCCAGGATGAAAGAAATCTGATGATCAGTCATGATTAGTAGACTTAATCACAGCGATAGAATAACTTATCAAATCAAAACAACTTTCGGAAACCGTGTGTTGGGAGGGGAGTGGACGGTGAAATGAAGGGAAATTACATAAAAACTCACGTATAACAAAGAAAGATAAGAAGGAGACCTTTCCGATACGGATTATCGTTTATGTTGATACAATCTTAACATTTATTACTAAAAGCGTGCGTGCATTTCGGCATTAAAGAGATATGTAATCGCATAAGCCGATTTTCTTTGATAAACTTAGGTGTGAAGATAAAAGATAATAGTAACAGTGAAATAAAACTGATGCTTTATCGCAAAGTAAAAACACGAGCCTAGATTAGGGAGCACATTCAACTTTTTTAATGAATTAAAAGAAGACTCAATGAATTGTGCAGTAGCAGCGTACGGAAGATAAGTTACATTGAATGAAGTTGCGATTACTATTGAATCAAACTAGGTGAAAGACTTGATAGATAAAGTATGTTCTTTGGAACATCAAATTGTTTTAAGCATCGTAAGCTGTACCTGCTTCATCTCACACTTTTGAAAGCCAAAATATACAGGACAAATCTTGCCAATCATAACATGTCTGTTCCTACATTTCTACTAGATCTTTTCGAGCTCTCCATGATAAGGGTACACGATTACTATTCATGATGCTATCTGGCCAATTACTTTTCTTACATGCTTATGCATTAAAAACTTACGGGGATTTTCTTTCTTTTTATAATCTTTATCTTGAGTATGATAAATTAGATAAGTTGCGACTTTACTAAGTCAGTATTAAGACATTGATATTATTATCAAGCTGTAACCTGCCACGTTTCACTCCATCACAATCCTAACAATGTGACTACTTAAGTGTTATAACAGGTTCATAAATAGTTTATTCAATTAAAATGTTCGTTCGTTCTCTGGACAAGACGAGCCCCTTGCCATACAGTGTAACAATTGCGTGTCTGCTTTAACAATATGGTAAAGATCCAGAATATCGTCGTGAAAGTTTAGCCAAACAGAAAAGCTGCGATTCGCAGGATCCAATATTGATACATCTGTTAAAGTTAATTCGCCAATTATCATTTTCCTAGCTTCTTTGTTTCTACTAGCCTCGCCCAAGTCCTTTCAGAATCTCTTCTCCTACACTACTTTGAACCTGCTCGCGTGGTACGCGTCCAGGTCAGCTCGCCACCTTTTTCTGGGCTGTCCTCAGCGACGCCGTCCACCTTCAAACACCCATTGCGAGAAAACTCTTCCCCAATTTATTTATGGACGGCGTGGCAAACCATCACGCACTTTTCTAGCCACATCGTCATTTACACAATCTATTCATCTATCAAACTTAATCAACAAACAAATTCATTACGAAATGCTATTATCTTATTTGTCGTCAACGACAATCATGAAAGGGAGTGGGGTATTATTATTTGCCATTCACAACACGTATGGATATGATAATTTACAAAAACCAAAATTAATTTACTCAATTAGCTTATCACATTATCTTTAAAATCCTCGTGTATAAGTTGTTATCAGACATTGTTGTATCAGCAACAGGCGCAAGTTCTGCATTATGTCTTGTTTTTAATTACTTTGGACTTAAGCGCAAAGCTCAAATGTTGCCTCAAAGGTGGTTAAAGGATTATAATTATGGAATTTTTATTGTGAAAAGAATTTGGGAATTAAATAATTCTACATTAATCTACGGAGATTAAGAATGTTATCCGGAAAGTTGCTGGGTTTAAGTGGAATAGGGCTTATTTAGTGCTCATTTACTAGTGTCACGGCTGGAAGGCACTGGAAGCGCTCAGTACTTTCGTCTGAGTATCGTTCCTGCTGAAGTAGACCGCTTTGTAGTCAACATCACTTAAGCAAGCTCATTGAAACTCACTCTTCAAGACGCCTTTCTCTAAACCAGACAAACTAATGACCCATTACGTTTTCACAGATTGCCTGGTAATAAAAAAGTAAAAGAGAAAAAGAAATTGAGCTGGTCATGGTTGCTGCAGATGAACAGTGAGCTAAAAGACCTGCTGATTAGTTCCCATTCAATCCTAAGCGACATCGCGACACATCAAGACGTAGATGGAGGGACGAACTTGACATAGTCCGAAGAGACTGATCCACAATATCACAGGACAGACGTGTGTGAAAGGGGATGATCTGAGTGTGTGGACAGATATTGATCTAATCAATGTATCTAGATATTTTATACACTCGATTGCATTAGACAATTGCTAAATGATCACACAGATATAAATTATGGTCAATGCTTCAAATGCTTTTTAGACGAGAACAAGCTTTACTAAACATAAATATGATATGTAAAGCCGTTACTTTATCTTATAATCTCTCTTAATATTAATTAATTGTTTTAAGAACTTAATCAACATTTTAATATTTTAAGTCTCGTGACTCAACCCTTTTTAGTATTCACTTTATTTAGCTCTCTATGAAGTTGTCGATCCTTTGTTGTATTTTGTACTTAGTTTTTATATTTTCAGCAAAAAAAAAACTAATTTTAATTTCAAAGAATCAGTGGGGAATTCCTTAATTTTCTTAATTCCTTGATGATATATTAACGTTTGTGACTGTATGTTGTCAATTTGTTCAACCTTCTTTCCAGCGAATTAGTCATGAAGTCTTACTCTGGTATAATTAAAGACATACAGACATGCATCACAGTTTTCGTTTGTTTGTAAGATGTATTTCACTAATACAGGTGTATTAGTGACTATTGCCGAGGGTCATACGCAATGTTTTATGATATACTCGACCTCCAGACGGACGTCGATGGCAGAAGCTTATGTATGATAAAAATAACAGTTTATAGAACACACCCTACCATTGACAGCCGTTTTCAACTAAACGCACTTCAAAATTCCGTTGTTGAAATTGTAATTTAAAAAAAGAATAAAGAACTATGTATTTGAACATTGTACCTAAACAGTTCTGTGTATATTGTTCCGTGCGTCATGAAAAATATGGTGTTTACACCTGAACACACAGGAAAACGACAACAATTGTACCAATAATAATATTAAATATTTAGTTAAAAAATTGTTTTACTCGAGTTAATGACATAAATATTGGTAAAGAATATTTAATGAAGATGACGCATAAAGAAAACTGAGTATACCAGATATTTTTAAGGTCGATATTTGACTGTTGCGCTAAGTCCATTATCCCGAACCAATACTACAGTGTTTATACAAGAAACTGCACCCATTAATACATAATTTTAAGGTACAACTTCAGTTTTAACTGTTCTGCTGCAGCCACTCAAAACCGGTGCAAAAGTGCTATTGTGTAAAAATCTCTCTCGGTTAATTTAGGTATGTATGTTTGCATTCCACTTTATGCTAGGGTTTGACAACTCATCTCAAGCTGATCAAGGGCAATGTTTATACAATATACCGACTGCGCTATATGACAAGCAGCGGAAGATGCCTAACACCTTCGAATCTGATTTTAAAGACACCAATTTCTTCATGTATTTTTTATCTATATTTAAAAAAGCAATTCTCCATCCAAAAGCTTTAAGACAGACGTAACAATTGCAACAGCAGACGTCTAAGCACGACTCGGCCGATGAAAGTGAACAAATTAGACAGTGCGTTCGCTAATGGTAGTGTAAACAGTCGGCACACACCCGTGACCCGAGTAATATGAGTACAGGACAAATACTCGAGACAGCTGCAGTGTATATTGTGATAAGATAACGAGGTAGCTGGTTGCTTCTGGTTAGGGATCGTCCGTTAATCACGTGAGGTTTGTCGGACACTTTAACAGTACTTCTGATAATATGTGGTAAAGTTCGAAGCTTCCTTATCCCCAATCTATTTAACATCACATTTATTTAAATTGTAAAAATAAAAATTTTACATAAAAAATACGTTAAAAACTGTACATACACAATTATTAATTTTACACGTGTCGGTAAGTGATCATCTCTGAAAATAACAAATATTTCCAAAAGATGAACCATGTCACCGTCAGCTCACAGTAAAGTATTCTCGGACATTTTTGAGCGAAAATCCCCACGTTCCTAATTTTTGATCAATAGTCATACGTTATCCAAATATCAATCGAACACCGGAAGCACTGGTCTGATTCATAAAAATCCTTAGCTAATAGAACGCAACGCTATCCCTAGGTGGAATCCGTAACGAAATTCCCGCGGAAGTACTCGCTGGCAAAAAAAAATACATAAAATATATTTTTTTAAATCCTGAATCAAACAAAAAGTTACCGTAAGTACAGCAGACAAAAAATAAGAAAAAAACTTAGATTAAGATCAAAAAGACGGGAATCCCAACAACACTATCAACATGTGAACTTTGAACGTCATTACAATTTCGAAGGTGGCGGGGCGTGGCCACGAGGCGTTTTATCGATGGCAAGTTGGGTCAATGACTCAATTAATCTTATCAGAAAGATCTAAACAAAATACCAGCAAATGAGGAGGAATGACGTAAAGGCTGGCAGTGTGTTTCTGAACGGCGAAGTCGGTGATAGGAATGTTTATAAGTTATGAAAATGACACTTAAAAGCTCTTAAATTAGAGTTGTTTATTAATAAGCGCTCAAGTACCATAACAAGTATTGAAGTACCTACATCCATAAACACAAGATATGGCATCAAGTATAGTATTTCATTCACTTATCTCTGATAGGTTCGATAGCATCTCTCTGATTGCGATGCATGGTCAAGATAACCGTTTAATGCTGTGATTATGAAATTCAAATAGCGATTAATTCCTATGATATGTTACCGGGCACACGGACGTGGTTCATTATGATAATGTTTATTAATAAGCTACAAGCATCAACATATTAATTGCAGTCGAAAACTGGAAATGGCGGGTAATAGTCAAAGTGGTTTTATCAGTAACTAGCTTTCTTTTGCGGCTTTGTCCATGGAGAAGTTATAGGACATTCTTAGCGGACGTCTTCTACCTATATACAAATACCATCATACCAACACGCCTATATTCCCCGAAGGGTTAGGCAGAGGTGTAACAATGTACACCCACAGTTCGCCGGTATGTTTTTAGGTCCCATGTAATAGGGGGCGAGCCTATTGCCATTAACCGGGCACAAATCCTTACTGAGAATTTCATAGAAAAACCCAATAACACTTTTTGCTCGACCTGGGAACCGAACCCAAGACCTCTAGCGTAGCAGTCGCGCTTAGGACCACTAGGCTAACGAGGCAGTTCAAATAAACAAATAGTCTACCAATCTGCCATTTAGCTTCATAGGTTTAGTAATTTTCGAGATTCGTGTTGTGAGTGTCCTTTTAAATTAATAATGTAAGAAGACACTGGTCCAGGCCAGTGTCTTCTTACATTATTACTTGTCTGCCGAATATCTAACGACCTTCAGGTCCGTAGAACTCAAGATTGGTGCTCCTAAATGGGGAAACGAAGACGCGATAGACCACGAAGTAGATGGCGGGCCAACTTGGTTGGTTTCCATAAGAATTAGCTGATAAGAGGCCTTTACCCAGCAGTGGGACAGTACGGGCTAATAAAAATAAATAATATTAGATATGGAAGGTTTGTGGTCATAAGCTGTAGGTTTAAGAGCCTTTTTTGTGTATCAGAATTTATTTTTCCAATAATGTGTGTGAGGTACGATATTACACTTGCAAGTTTATCTTGAACATTAAGATGAAGGACAAAGATTACTTTAAAGCGACACACGCCCACAAAAAATATTTTATCTTGAATATCACTGACATCGGTAAAGACAAACATCGTGACGGAACCTGGAAAACGTTCAGGTTTCTTTCAAACCTTACCCTACTCTAAGTATTTGTGTTGCGGGTGCGTTTACAAATATATAACCTCACATACACAAACAACCAAACCTACTTCCTGACTGTAGCCCATACAAATGTTTGGTCCATGCGGAAATCAATCACGTAACGCACCAGTCAATCACTCAGCTACTGCGCCAACCGTGCCGTCAAACTTATGATAAATACATAAGCGTCTGAAATCGCCAATTCATTTTGAACATGTGTGGTGATCAATGTTAATGTCTTCTCTGTATGAGAAGAGAGCTTTGCCCTGTAGTAGGACAATAATATGCTGGTAATATCGATACTAATATTATAAATGCGAACGTAGCTCTGTCCGTCTGTCTGTTGCACTTTTACGACTAAACCACAGAACCGATTTTAATGAAATTTGTTATGGTATACACTTGAACCCCAAGAAAAAACATAGACCACTTTTTAATTCGTGATTTCTTGTGCGTCAGTACGGCCGAAGTCGCGATCAAAAGCTAGTTAGTTACCTATAAATTAGTGAAGAATAAACTTTTTGACCATTTTCAATCACAAACTTTCTTCTATAGCAGTATTTCAAGAGGGATTTAATACTAGTTGAATGTCAATGTGAATTACGACCTTATACCTTCGGACTAAAGTTCACACTATAATCTCTGTGTGTACGTGTACTGATAATGATGTAAAAGTACTGTCCGATTACTGAACGAACTGATCTTGCTCGACTCAAACGATGTTTTTCTCAAACGCTAATGTCACAGTCGTTTTGAACTCAAACAAGCAACGTTTATGCGATTTGCTTGATAGAGAGAAAGAGATAGAATGATAGCTTTTCAAACAACAACTCTTGTGCTGTATGTTATCACATTTTTGGCGGGAGCACAACGTGAGTTCTCGACGCAGCAGGTTAGATTGGCAACTGTTTCAAAGCAGAGACTGTGTAGCGTTACTTAATAAAAGCCTATTATTGTCCTACTGCAGGGCAAAAGCCTCTGCTCATACAGAAAAGGTTCGAGCTTTGGTCACCACGCTTGCTCAAGGTGGATTGGCGATTTCAGACTTATATTAATAACAAGTCCAGACACGGGCAAATACCAACACGACTTTTGCTATTTCAAATGTGTTTCCTAAGTTTATCTTGAACATCACTGACATCGGTGAAGAAAAAGCCTACGATTTCTCCAATGTAGGTAACAAAAATATATATTGCCTTATGACGCATCTGTCCAGATAAAACATTGTCACAAAATGCAGTAGCACTTAACACGCGCATTGCCAACAACGCTACATGTCTGTCGCATTACCTTGCAGTTCACCGGCGCCCTATCCTCGTTCCCACACATTCGCACCAACATTGCAAAAATATTCACTAAATATCACATTAACACTGTTTTATTACAATATCTATCACAAATATCACATGACACAGCCACTATAACACACATGAGAACACAAAATGACTTATCAAACGATTTGTTATCGATAGTTTTGGGTCTTGCAGCTGACAAGGGTTATTATCAACTCGAAGTGGAAATTGTTGTACGTAGAGGACACGGTGGGCATACGTATGCTCGGCCGTACGCGACGCACGCGACTGGTGGAGCGGTCGGTGTTATCGTTTGTAGGTCAACCGGTAGCCGCCATCAATGATTGTATGTTCAAACATTACGATACTGGAGTTTACACAGATGACGTGCTCGTGAAAGTCGGTAAACTAAGCGGCGGGCGGCGGGTCTAACTTGTGTGCTAGACCATGCGGTTTGAAGGATGTTTGTTTAAATTATTTAACTTTAGAAGAAAAGAAAATATGTAATGTTTATCAGGCAAGAGCTGTCTAGATCTTGTAGCTAATTAAATAAATGTAATATATTTATTCCAAGAATTAAATAACCATTTTATTAATTAACAATTTTCCCTATAAATGATTCAAACATTTAGCAACATGTTGAATCTTCATGGTGATTGTATAATCAGGTTTTAAGCATATTAATGCGGACTAAAAATTAAATCCAGATTATTTTTTTCAATGACACGAGGTCACGATATTACAATTTAATGACAAGTTAAACATTCAAACCAATTAGACTTTATTATTTGTTCGTCTTGAGGGAAATACGATTATCAAGTGTGTTCTCAAATAACATAGGTAGATATAAACAGTTGGTATATTCAGATGCAAATCATTAATTTTACGACGCAATTTAATGAATAATTCATTACTTAATTAAATGATCTCAGAGATCGACGGTCAATCAATCGAACCTGTTTTTTATAGACGCATTTATTCATAGAATTGTTTTAATAATTCATTTTTAAATTATTTATTCTTTAGACGCTTGTTTTAAATGTGCTCAATAGTCGTACAAATATAAATAAATTATTTTATGCAAATACTTCGTTAATTTAGTGTTGAAACGATCGAAAATAAAGAGTTTGTGATGTAAATACTTAAATGGAATCATCAAAATTAGGTAAAAAGATATACTTATTTTGTTTGACATGGTTCATTCTATTGCGCTCGTACATTATCATAAACCCATATATTTGTATATGCTTGCTTTAAAAATATATTACGGGTGTAAAAAAGCACTTAATGAAGCAGTTACCTGTTTCCATCAACAATGCTAAAGCCATACCTGGTTATTTTTAGGTTTGGAACATCTTGAAGATCAAAGTTACAACATTTTTTTTACGAAAACCAGTTGTAAGTATTATAACTAAACTGTAAATACTCCCACGATATGTGCATCCATAAACAGTGAAGATATACATAAAAATTAAAGTCAATTACCAGCAAACATTTTCTCTCAATGTTACTTGATTTAATTGGCAGTACACAAAGTTACCGGCTCTGTGATGTCTTTACATCCCGTATTTACGTCGAATAGTGTAATTTATGTAAATGCTAGATATCCACCACTCATCGAGGAATAGAGGAAAAACAAATTGTAATAGAGGTTATCTCTTGTACTACTGATAGAGATACCGCCGTGCCAGAGGTCGATGCGTGTTTATAAGCTAGAAGTATCCTTCCTATTACAAAGAAGATAATCAACTTATATTTGAATTCAGAATCGGAGATAAATTCCTTTGCAGCCAATCATATTTGGGATCTTTGTTATCAAAAAGGGTCACTCGACAATCTATTTAGAATACACACAGCTAAAGTATACATTTGAAAAGTGGCGAGGGATAATAACTTCATCTTTTCAAATCGATGTTAAGTAAATTCTTGGTTTTTTTTTCTTCATAGTAGGTGTTTTTCTCGTCTGGTCGGAAGCACCGCACTGGGTGTCGGTGGGGTCTATATATCCCAAATGTTGATAATAATTTAATATATTGACAGATTTAATAAGCCTAGAGATTTTACTTCTTATAGTGCGAACAATTTCTATCAATTTCAAAGTCAAATTATTTTATTCGATACGATCATTAAAAGGCAATTTTGAACGCCACCTAATTACGTTATGTGCGTCAAATGCCTGCATAATCATTGCAAAACATGCATGTATTCCCAAGGCGACTTCACCCAAAGTCTCACTTTGTATTTCTTGTACCGACACAATTATTTATATTGCATTTAACGATCGTCGGAGCGAACACGTTTATAATGAAAAAAATACAGTTAACGAAGCTAAAGTTGTTATTCCTATCATTGCCATCTTTTCTTATTGTTTTGTTTTGGGCTATACCTGGGAACCATTCAGTTACGAAGATACCAAACTACACTCCCAAACTTTTTTGTAAATTGTTATAATTAAACTTTAAATACTCCCTCCTTCGACCCCCGTATACGCAGCTCGCGATAGCATAACCAAGCCGGCTACACTATTCCAAACCACTGCAACTCCTGGAAGCCAGAACCAACAGTGGTGACCGTCTGAAAAGCTTCGAAGCAATGAAGCTACAGCAATACCATATACAGTAATATTTCACACCTGGTTAATGTCTTTTTAAACACGACTTAAAAAAAGAGGGGCGTAATAAGTCTAAAGTGGCTGTGTGTCTGGGGCACCGTAGCTCTTAAACGGGTGAACCGATTCGATCGCGTTTTTTTTTTATTTGAAAGCAGGTGTCCTAACGATGGTTCTTAGATATTGAGTATTGAGTATATGTTATATCAAAATCGGTTCAGCCGTTTAGTTAGTAGCTGTTGCCATCTTTATTCTTGTGTTGGGGGGTTATTTAATTTTTGTATTGTTTTTTATTACGCCCTATACCTATTTTATTCATATTTTTTTTTCTTACCGCCACTATCTTTACTAATTAAAGGTTCGCTTACAAACACCACACACTTCAAAGAACATCATCGATTTCGAATCATCCAAATTGACAAAAACCTTCACCATTGCCCTAAAGCGATAACCAAATAGTACAAGTACATCTGTGGGTGGACGCACACTATGACGTCACGAGACACGTCGTACGCGTCCGAGTGATAAAGAACATCAGCCGTCGGACGAATGACACATTCATACTCTTTATATAACATTTATGTTTAGATCTGGCCTTACGACCTTTTCAAGTAATTATATATTTTTTTATTGACGTTGTATGTGTGTTTCTATTTTAAATGTCAATATTCCAAGTTAATTACGTTAGTGAGTATAATTAAAGTTGGTCTAAAACTGCCTTGAGCAAGCGTGGTGACCAATGCTTGTGCCGTCTCTGTACCTATGAGAGAAGCCCTTTGCCCTGCCGAACAATTAATAAGGTGTAATTTTTTTAACGATATCAAACGCCGTATATTTAAGCGATACTTAATAGTAAAACGTTTTAAAAAGTATTTCTGTTGCTACAATACACCTTCAAGTGACAGGGATAGCATAAGATTTAACAGTGAATCGAAATTAAATGGCATTAATAGTGTACCAAACGCGGCTCAAACGATAAATGATGAAATTGATATTACTTTTTGGGCCAGTGACAACTGCCTCCAGAACACGTCAAATGCAGATATGAGATTAAGTTGCAAATTAATCTCATAAAAACTCGTGAGAAACAGAAATCAAATAGAAGGCTACATAAAATCCAGTTTACGAAATCCACAAATCATACTAAACGCGTCTAACAACTCTTAATTTATACGTCACCATGTACCGACCCACGCCCCGACACTCCCCCTTTTTTTAATAAAATTATATATAATTTACACTTCACTTACATAATACGAGCTAATGCACTTAACTGGACAAATTTGCAGTGTAAACAATTATAGTAATATGCCAATATAATATATTGACAAGCCCATTCAACAATATTTACATAGTAGCTGAGATTATCTCGCAACGTTGGTGCTCGAGTGATGTTGCCTCGCTCTAACGTACCGCGTCAGAAAGGGATAGGGATATAAATCTGTGACGTAGGTAATAATTAGAGGTTGTTAGAACATAATTGTGTGTGGAGGGGGTGTGGTGTGTGTATCTGAAATATTTGAGTCGTAAATTCGCTTTCAAAGCACGATGAGAAGATGGTAATTATAATTAGTTGGACCAACTTGGCGATGGTCCTAGGTGTCACGGAATCATGTTACGTGGTTGTGTCCGCCTACAGCCAGTAAGTAACCTGCACCTACCAAAGGCGATGCCAAAATTTAAATAGTCTCAAAGGACTGTAATTTTCACCGGGATGTATAGAAATTATTCAAGGCAAAGGAAAAAAACATTCAAACAAATCTAATCGGAATCTGAAGGAAAACTCGACGAGACTAGCAGCGTCTAACTTTCTATTATAAACGTCCAAAATAAAATCACAATTTTATCTCAGCGACATTCAATGACGGTAAACAGGAAGCATTGTTGACATATTAGGACTAAGATTAGAATGCGAAATGGAAAAATTAATGTCAATAATTTACCAAAAATGTATTAAACAATCTTATTTAATTAATCTTTAACAGAATGAGACACATTAGAATAAAAATGTTCTTAATAATACGGAAATTGCTCCCAGAACGAAGAATTGAACCTTCTAAAGCCAAATTCTATCATATAGCTATACTCCTAGAGTTTAAAATATCTTAGTGCATTACAATATGAAATAAACACTTAACAAAAAGGTGTCAACAATACACTTGTAGCACTCTTGTACGCCTCAAGAACTTTCTTCAATTACCTACGATACACTCACACAGTAACTTAGCATTGTTTACAATGTGTGCGCTTGCGCAACTGTGTCTACATAAAGTGAAGTGATGTGTTTGTGTAGTGTGTTCGAGACGTGTTACATTGGGGCACAATATAAAGTCCGTTCTGTGTTGATTTTATAATGATTATTAGTTTTATTTCTGACTAGCTTTAGTCCGCGTGAATATTCTTTTGAATTGTTATACGAAGTGTTACAGAAAATAAGCTTGTCGCACTCAGAGATAACGTGAGTATCTACTAGTGAATCCATTTTCCAAATAAACCAACTCTTCACATTAAAACATTAGTATAGTAAAGATCGTGTACTGTAAATCAGCTTTAACATAAAGTAAATTTATGTAGATACATGAACTCCATCTACATCTTTTTATAGTTTAACAAGAAACTGGCAGAGAATCCCCCTCCAAAAACCACAAGTCCACTATGTACAATACAGCCGAGGGCACTGACCTGGTAGGCGGTCCACTGCTGCAGCAGGTGCTGGTGGCAGGCGGCGCAGGCGCGCACGGTGCCGAGCGCGTCCTTGGGCCGCGAGCGCGCCGGCCGCGGGTGCTGCTCGCCGAAGATCGGGAAGTACGCCTGCTTGTTCTGCAACTTGCCAGGCCACGCCACGTGAGAAAGGAGAACAGATCGAGGTAATCAAAATCAAGGTTCCTTACAAACAAGTCATGAATCCATAATAACTCTAATCCATAACTAACTTAATAAGCTACAAAAAAACGCAATATATAACAAAACGGTTTTTGTATTTTTTTTTAACCCAACTCATAAAAAAAGTACACAAAATACCGTTTTGTTGCTCATGACTCTAGTCTAGGTCTGAGATGACAGAGACAAAGTTGATGATGGAGTGAGCATACCCAAATAGCCTGTTGCCTCTAACCATTCATTACAATGCTGTTTCGGAAGAAAATACAAATTTCGAAGCTATTAGATCAGTAGTTGAATCCCGGTACTCATAACTGGGAGTGATACTAAACACCGGCCGACTAATGAGTGGGCGTACTATCAATAATATAATATTGACAGTAGTTACGGTCTCGGAACTGACCCGCCGACTCTTGACCCGATAAGAGCTCTCGGTGACCACGGGAGCTATAAAGACCTCCAGCCGATTACTGATGACTAGGGCTTGGACGTAACTGAGTTTAGTGTCACGTTTAAAACTTTACATAGATTTCTAACGTGGATAAGCATTTCGATATATTGTAACGTTCTTACGAATGCTACAATACAAACAAAAACTCAAATTAAAAAGGCATTTCCAATGCTCTAGTGCAGCGGTTCTCAATATTTTTTGGTGACGGGACCCTTACGGTTAACCAAATATTCCACGGAGCCCTAAAATAACCAAAAGTGGTTTTATGTGTATTTTTTATTAATGATCATATTACTTGACAATTCATATTTGGATGTAATGGGAAGTAAGAAATTGCTTCTCATTGCTTTTATTAATCATTTGTTTGATATCAGGAGACAGTTGGAGTCACATTTCGGGTGTTTTTATGATGACTAGTATTTTCGTGGAGCCCCCACACAGGCTCTGTGGAGCCCCAGGGCTCCGCGGAGCACACTTTGAGTATGGCTGCTCTAGTGTATATTCACCTTAACATTAATTTACATGTTTAATTGTCTAATTGCGCTACGGTTTTTAAACTCAAGACAGGAATTAAAATCAATTATTCCCTAAGAACGTTACTCAAGTACCTATCAAATCTGAGAAGTAACAACAAACGCAGAAAAACTAGCAAATGTGTCGTTTCATTAATTTTCCTTACATTCAAAGTGAACCACATCTCTTCCTCCATAATCTAACAAAACAACTATTTATGCAATAGTTTCGACAAGCTTGTACAACACGTCACAGACTGACAACTAAGTTGGCAACAGTACAAGTATTACTAGTTTAGGTCATGCAGTAGACTCGAACTATTAACTATTCGACATTCAGACACACCTTCACCGGCTCGTGCTTCAAACATTAACATAGTATGGGTATCAGTATATAATGTACTGGATATATTGTTATGTACGTGTATTAGCTCAGCTATTATTATACTTCTGTAAGCTTATATTTTTTTTATATACTTTTAAACTACACACTTGACACGTAATCTCTTCATCATCTTTGGTTGACTGGTAGAGATTGCCTTTTTTTTTTTTTGTTAGGGGGTGGGAAATCATCAAATAACTTCTCCCGCCCTGGGCGGGGCGGGAGGGAGTGTCAGACTTTTACTGACTAAAACCCACCCATGTTCCTTCTTGTGCCCTTTGCGTTCCGGGGGCGCGGTATCTCTTACGAACAACCCGCAGCCCCGGCTGGAGAGATTGCCTAATAACACTTTTTGCTCAACCTGGCAATCGAACCCAAGGCCTCTAGCGTAGCAGGCGCGCTTAGGACCACTACGCTAACGAGGCGAGGCATTGGATATATTTTAAATCTACTGGCATATAACTTTAAAGTACTTATTCATATTTTTCATTTTTACTCTTTCAAGCTACAGCAGCGTTATTTGCTACTGCGTATTTGACGCTGTAAAATCCTCCCACGATGAATTAAGGTGAAAAGAAGTCCGATTAAGAGGCTAAGGATTGAAGAGGCGAAGCCTACCTCAAGTTTACCTCGTTAAAGGAGATATTTACGCAACCAGCTGAACTCTCCAAATTAGAGCCAAATTCTAGTATAACTTATTCATGTCGATCAAATATATTATAGCTTTTCTACATCTGATTTCATTTGATGTGCATGTAATTCACGGTTCATATAAGTAGCCGCCGTTGCTATGTGCTTGATTACGTTATCATTGTTGTGTAAACATTATGTTTCTTTTTCATTGACACGTCGTTAAATGGTCAGTTATGTATGTAATATCGACCTTTGCATGATGACTGCCAAATAGAGGTCGAATTAGTATTTTTTCAATACTTATCTTCTGGCGATAATCGTCACACAAGGCTACCAAGATGTGTTTTTCAGCAAATAGATTATTTTTATCGTTTCCTTACTCGAAGTCATGTTATTAGTGTTCATAAAATCATTTTTCTAACACGTGAAAGAGACAAAGAAGAAGCTATAAGTACATGTCCGATAGCGCCATTCTTTTCCGCAACGCCAGAATACTGACGTCTGTTTTAAAACAATATTGCACCCATACAGTTCAAAATTCATGGTCCGATTGCGGTTTGTCTCTAAGACAATCGAACTGACCTAACATTTGACAAGTAAGTTCCCTTTTATTATGATGGCTAAAATATTTGAGAATTATTTAGCCATCCTTACTTGCAGCTAATAATCTAACAACAATAAAGCACCATCTGTAAGGTAAACATCTGCACAGAGTGCATGGGTCAAAAAAAAAAACATGTCGATAACATGTGCGTGTCTCACACGCAGACCACCTTCTGTGAGATATTGTTATCGATAGTTCAACACTAACTTTGGAAATTGCCGCCTATCGGCTATTTTTAGGTCCTGTTCAATTGACAGTTCTCTTGTTTGTTAACGTTTGGAGAATCGAATATTTTAAGCTACTTAGCAGGCTGGTAGCATGGGTGTCTGCCCAACACTGGCCTATCAATTATGCTACCACCCTGCATAGGCAAGTACCATCCCACGTCAATAAAACTGCGTTAGATAATTAGGCTTGGTGATAGCACTTCTTTAAAAAATTATACGATTTGCGATATAGATAGACAAATACTCGATAATATGTACCCATTTACCAATAGAACAAAAGTAGATAAATAGGTGCGTTTCGCTGTGAACAGATAGAATACTCTTGTTATTATACATAATTTATAAAAGTACACAATTACTAAATATGGTTTCATAATGGGCGGTCTTCTCGCTATAAGAGATCTTAACACAACCTCACGAGGGCAACGCGATTTTAACCCTAAGTCACGTGTTGTCAGTACAAGACGTAGTACTCATGTGATTAAATCCAAAAATACTCTTATTATTGTAACCCAATTGACTTATTTACTAGCACTCATATACCTACTAATTATCAATGAAATAAGAACTATTTTTAATTATGTAAACAATGCGTATGTCCGTTATTTTCCGCGAATTATCATTTATTTGCCGTTATCCAAATTTAATTATGGTCGGTGCAGCTTATCTTCTTTTAGATTTATCAGTGAGATTTTATTTTTACTACCCTACCCCCGTTTCTCCCACAACTCTCCACGTTTGATGCTCTCCAGTGCTTCGAATTATCAAAATCTATTTGCGACTCGAAGGACCAAAACTTTTTATCAAATATAGTCCTTCGAGCCAAATAAAAATGTAGGTTTAGCTCACACTCTATAAATAAAAGACTAACCTAGCCTTGACCAACGATCTAACCTCAGGCCACTTGACTGCGTACAACAGAATCAAAAGTAATTAAACTACAATGTAAGGATACCACGTAGGACCGTGTCGTATCTTAACGCTGCCTACAATAATAGGGGTCGGTAGTGCATCTGCTAGATAACGGAGCAAGTTTATTGTTATCAATGTACTATTGTTATTTACTTTATTGCTCCCGATATGTAGGGGTCACTATTGTAGAGTATTTTTGTTCATGTATTACGACACTGGTCGCAGTCGGTTTTAAATACGTTCAAACTAGTGTGGTGCGGATACTAGGAATATTCATAAAATTAAGTTTCTCGTGACACGGAACGGATTACGTCGCTAATATGATAAAGTCGTGTTGCCTCGCTAAACAATCCCTCAAATGGCGGTCTGAGGACCATTAGATTGTAATTAAGACCAACGTTCAGTCAAGACGAACACGACCTGCTGAGAGGATGTTTTGAAAATTTATAACACTACTAGCGCACTTCGTGGTTTCACCTGCGTTAAGTTACGTCTTTGGTTACTGCTCCGCTGTCGTGTGTGGTAGCTTGATGTTTTAGGGCCTATAACCTTCTACCATAAACGAGCTATATACGCAAGATATTTAACAAATCGGACCAGTAGTTTCGGAGATTAGCGCTATCAAACTAACAAACACTTCAGGTTTATAATATCAGTATTTATAGACATGTACACTACATACAAAGTACCACACTACCCATATGTAGTCGACAGTTGTCCGCTTATTATTTTAGACTATTACCAAGCACCGTTCTAAACCCAAACCTGTCAATTTTACTGTCAGAACATTTCAAAGCGCAGGCGCAAACAACTTTTTTTATTAAATTGACATTTTGCTCTCACCCGATCTTAAAACCACTGGACCCGTAGACTGGACAAGGTAAATAAAACGTAAAACCCCTCTGTTTATTAGGTCGCACCATGCCTATAAATTGTGCTGACGCCAATAATTCATAACAGAACAACTTACAGATATCGGTACAGAACCTTTAATAATAAAAACCCGATTAAATTATACCCATCATGAGGGTAACGACTGTTCTCAGTAATTACGAGGGAGCACGGTAGTGCACGGGTCAAGTTCTGTGATTAATACAATAATTGTTAGTGAGAAAGAATTACGTTAGTCATAGTAAATTGCTTTGCAACTTTGTTGTTGGTTGTACAAATATAGAACTAGTATATTCTTGTTGTGTTATCTGGTTTTGCCTCAGTAGCATCCTGGAGATTGGGTTTGTGCCAGTTTAAGGCGTGAGCACTTGACATGAATAATATGAGAAAACTATACTTGGAACAAATGGAGGTGTTTTAATCTGTACTAATATTATAAAGAGGAAATATTTTTTTATTTGTTTGTAACGAATAGGGTCCGAAACTACTTGATACGGTTTTAACCATTGTTTCACCAATAGATACCTACATTATTCCTGAGTAAGATAGGATACATAACATCACGCAACGACACACGGGAGCGGAGCAGTAACGGAAGCCATAACTTAACGCGGGTGAAATAAGACACGCGGACCAAGTCGCGTAGAGGTCGCCTAGTCATATAGAAGATTAGAACAGTATTAAAAAAAAAAATAGTTTATAACTGCAAAGTACAATAACAAATCCGTTAACGGGAACATCTCTTTACAGAAAAACTGATCATGTCTAAAATCCATATTTACTTTACGTTGTACTTATTGACTATCGATTTTACACGTTTTATCCAACAAAAACAACTTGGCTGTGCACTTCACCATCGTCCACGTCACAGATAACCTATGAACCAGGATCGCAAGGTCAGCGACAAGACAACACTGCGATATTTTCCACTGCACGATAGCCTGTGCCCTGTGACCCGCCCCGCTGACACAGATAGCCTTTACGGAGATATTTCAATTTATTGGCTATACTGACTGCTGAGCGAGCGTTGATTGGTGACGTCAGAGAAGTGGCCCGGTTCTGTTGGCTCGTGAATGGGGGCCATTGTTTTAGGAGCTAATTCAAATACATGATGAAGAATTCTGAGTTAAATTGCATGAGGTAGGAGAAGTCTATGTTCAGTCGGTAATGTTAGCGGTTGACCACTTTTCAACCTTATTACTAAGACCATAAGAACACAAGTGGTCAATCCCAACGTTGAGCTGGTCTTTCGAGACACACTTGCATATCAATAGACCGTCATAGATACTGATGATAAACCATTACTAATTTAAAATATTGCCAACTGCGATTTGTAGGTCACGAGAAAACCTGATACAAGCGATTTGGCATTTTTTATTGGATTTTCTGACTCGATAGTTATACACAACACAACATGTTAGGCAATCGTGCAATCAACCGTTAACTAGCATTTGTTTAAATATTTACTCCAACACGAACAATCTCCGTAGAATCCTTCTCTAACCCAATATCTTGAACTGGGAATAAAGCTTTCAACAGTGATCACTAACGCCATCTAGTATTAGACGCTGGAACTACTTGACGAAAAGCCATAAGGAATCAATACTGATATACCGACAATCATGCGACTGAGTATTACATTCCAATACCAGAATCAAGACCTTTCTCTAATTGCCTTATTCTATCCAGGTATAGTTTTTACTTAAATGTCCAAATAGTTAAAAGAAATTATTAATTATTTATTGTTATATTATTTCGTGTTATTTGCTCACAGCAACACATTTATCATGCGCTTATAATGGACATGCATGTAATTCCGTCGACAAAATATTGAATGTACAGCAGGCGTTGGTGTACTAATATTTGCACAGACAGTTTGCACAGGTGCTATCACAGACAGGGAAATGACGCATTAGTTTCGGGACCAGGGGATTTGTACAAATTAATAATTTATTGATTTGTACAAATCTCCTGGTCCCCACTGACTATAACGGGTGTAAAAAGGCACTTAACGACGCCAAAAATTACATACAATATTGTGTATCACCATTGCAATATCTTTTTTTGATCTGGACCATACTTCCTGGTTACGGAGATATTAAAAGCCAAAATTCCAACATTCATTTTTTACGAAATCGAATACGCATGCACCCATAAACCCAGTTTTGCATTGCGCGCTACCACAAACAGTGATTTTTAACACCAAGAGCAATAATTTTTGCTTAATATTACTTAGTTTGATGGGCACTATGCGCGGTTACAGCGCCCACGCTGCACGCGATTGGTCCGGCAGTCGGAACGCCGGCGCCCAAATTTTACTTGACATTTGTGCTTACGACTCGTGGGGGCTACTTACTATAACGGGTATTTGATGTATCTTTTCACACCCCGTATTGGTACAATACTCTATTTGATTTCATATTATTTGTTGTACCACGAAAAATTCTAAATCAAACCCTCATAGGAGCCACCGTGTTTACTTTATTCGGTAGTATGCGTAGTGAACACGCATGAAATTACCGATTTATCCTTGGGCTCCTTGGTATGTAGGTTGTATAGCGTGCCGCGTTTGTACTCGTCGCCGCACACGTAGCACACCTCCGTCATCGAGTTCTTGTCGGGCATCGACAGGTCCAGGATGTCGCGGTCCGAGCTCGAGTTGGAGTTGCCGGAGTACACTGACACTGTCGATCTGGAATACAAGGGGGGATTTTATTAGTTTACAATTGTGATATGCGTAACTTCACGTCAGTAGTTTCTGTAGGTATATTTTGTATGTTATGTTACATACACATACCATCAAGCCTGTAGTCCCCGAAGGGTTAGGCAGGGGTGTACCAATGTACACCCACAGTTCGCCGGTATGTTCAGGTCCCATGTGATAGGGGGCGAGCCTATTGCCATTAACCCTGTCATGTTATGTTATGAGACCAAAGAGATCTAGAATAATGAACCTTAGATGTTTTTATGTCGTAGTAACGGTGATAGCATAGTAATCAACTTTAACGACAGAGTTTTCATATTCATAAGTTTTAGTTAAAAATTAAAATCCAAGATGGCTGACAATTTGTAATGGTGCTAAGCCCCATAATTTTGCACGCATGTTAGCGCTTTCAAATAATCTTAATCACAAGCCGATAACTATTTGTAATAATCAGACACAATCAATTATGAGAAAGAACTGTTAAAATAACCAACTCTGCATGATTGACATGCTGAAATATAATGTCAAATGGTTTGGACGTTGAATTCGAAAAATCGATCGAAAAATTAAGAAACGTGCTTGCATCGCAGTGATACTACTTGAACTACAGAAACCACCTGCAGTGATGGATTATGTAAAATTCTCCCTCGGTGAAGTGAGCTCAAGGTCAATTGTCATATTTCCTCAAGCAAAGGATTGACAGTTCACCTTAAGTCCACTTCACCAATTAGAGCAGCTAGTTTTCATAATTCAATTGATACTATAACGGTTGACCGTGGGTGGACATGACTGGTCTATGTTTGTGTGGCGCATGGATCTCGCCGCAGCCTCACCTGACGGCGTCGAGGTAGCCGGCGGGCTCGGAGGCGCCGGAGTGCTGCGAGCCCACGGAGATGACAGACGGCTCGCGCGCGCGCAGGTCCAGCACGCCCCCCTCCTCCTCCGCGACGCCCGCCCCCGCCGCCGCCCCCGTCCCGCCGCCGTACCGCTGCTGGAATACATCACGACAGATTTCTTAGTTTGTTATTGTAGCAAATAAACAACTATTTCACATCTGCAACATGGTCAGATACTTCCTGACGAAATATTAAACGGACGAACAAGTAGATTAGCAAACAACCCACTTGACTTAAAAGTGGTAAACGCTCCCAATAAAATAAAGTCTCACAATCTTACAAACATTGCCTATCAAATACTGGTCTTTTGGTCCGACTGCAGTCTGTGAGCATACTAAGTCCACCTGTAAGCCTGACATTCTTTTGAAGGTATTTGTCTGTTTGGTTAGCAGGTTCTTACAGAATTTGCTTTAAAAGACTCCTCCAGTTTTCCCTCAATTTAAATTGTTCCATTCTTGTTTGACCTCGAGGACGAGTCGGTCGCAACCAAAAAAAATATTTTCACATACATTAAAGAAAATATTCCAAATACTCACATTATTAAACTTATGCACATTATTCTGTTCCTTCTCATCTTTTCGGAAGTTGTCTGGCGCGGGGTGCGAGGGCGCGTCGAGCGGGTACAGCGGGCGGGAGGTGGGGCGCGGGGAGGACGCCGCCTCCTCGCGGGTACCTTCCCCTGACAGGCCGAGGACTTGAGCCGCGTATTCGCCTTGAAACGACATGTCGGCACCTGGAAAGTTGGAAAATATGGTTCAGACATTGGAAAGTTCATGACGTCAGACAAGCACGGAATCAATGAGAACTCATTTAGACTGCTATTGGCCTCCATGATTATGTACAGCCATGACATTTATCACTGTTCCTGAATACTACTACTATCGAGGCGCCGGCGTCTCCACAAACGTGTTATGGATATTTTATTGACTGGGTATAGCTAACCCAATAACGCCACGACAATACTGCTAGGCGTACTGCTACGTTGAAGGGGACCATTAATTCAATGTGGTAGTGACACTACTTTACGTGATCATTTGTATTGTTTCGTTGCTGTTACCAGTGCACGTATAAAATTAATTTCGTAATGCTTCAAATGGGAAGTGACTGTTTATATGTTTCTCCGTGTCATGTTAATTTCGTAAAAAATATACGCAGCCCGACACACGAGTTAACTGTAACGATTTAAATTATCTCAAATTACACTCTCCTTTAACCACAGACCAATCAACTAAATACCAGGCTTTATACTCAAACCCAACCGATCACCATTAACCAACTACAAGTCAATTATGCTACCATTACGTTCCCGTACATTAACAAGTACCTACCTACCTCACGTACAGTCAAATGAAGAGACAAGTACACGACCATTGGACTTACAAACGTCAAAACTTTTGACATTACTCAAACTATATCTACACAAAACAAGACTTGACAACTTTAGACAACGTGTTGATGATAATGGAAACTTACTACCTTTATAAACAGAAACTTAAAGAAGCATTTCTACTGTCACCAACAAACACTATTATTATGAGTAGTACCTCGTGTACAGCTAACTATTTAGTCGACTGTACATACCTGTAGGTACGTACAGTCATTCATGAATCGGGTGCGCTTACGCGTGCGCCTGAGACCTCGCCGCAGTGGCAGTGAAAGTGCCACCGTAATCAGCTGACCGACTGAATCGAACTGACCTATGCGGGATAATGTGCAGTAGTTCAATTAAGATGTACTTTTGCTTTCATTGTGGGGTTTTCTAGTTTTGTTTCTTGGAAATTATGAGTAGTAAGCGATTTAGCTCTTAGGTCTATACTAGTAAGCTTCAAAATGCGTTGTGGTTTCTTTATTTACTTACAACGTTCTTCTCGTCGTATTGTAAAACAGCCGCAATACACAGTTGGGACCTCAAAAAGACTACTAAACAAAATTCACGCCACAGCCTTATTCATTTTTTTTTCGTTCATTTTATGATTTTAATTAGATTTAATTCTAACAAAACGAATAAACGCAAGTCAAAAAGTCTCCTTTTTTTTGAAGAATTTTTTAATGTTTTTGGATACTTAACGCTGATTAATTTTAAATCTATTCTAAGCATACTCAATCATTTTAATATAACGACAGATCTTCTGATATTCCCTTCTCAGGTACCAATCACCATGCGAGATCAAAAATGTCACCAACACAACGATAAAATGCTGATGTAATTCATTCGTTTGTTACTAAATCAGACCGCAGAACATTTTACAATAAGTACATAAGTCATTAATTTAACAAAGGTCTCATTTAGAATGGCTTCAATAATTTCCTTATATCAGATAACGATTCTAATAATAACATCCTCCCGTCCGACTTCGGTCACGGTGGCTAATCTCAAAGGAGACCAACCAAGTACGCAGGGCATATTATAGTGCACGAGCGTGTGCGCAAACACAGGTGCACTTCCTCTTTCCTCACTCAGGCACCAGTACGCCGATCTCGACTAATGAACACACAGCTCTAGTGTTCAAATGCGTATAATACCGCTAAAAGCTGAAGTGGAATTGGTGTGCGTCGGCCGCGTACAGCGTGTAAGCCCTGGGCATATGTAACCACACACTGAAGCGTCGAGGACACGACTTCGAAACAACCCGCGTAAGAGATACAATATCGACGATGATTTTGTTAGCGAAAAAAATTCTTGCGGCTTGGAGATCAAAATTTCTTTTGATCAGTAAAAAAATGTTGAGGCATTCCATTATAATGTAACAATCTAAAACGAATTCTCTCGGCTAGGGAGAGCTTTTACAGGTTCTTAATATCATATCAATAAGACACAATGAACAAACTAGTGCCGGTATTCCGGAACCAGAAGAAAGAAGCAGTTATTTACTAACATTTGTCACTTGAAAGATTCGAACTTCGAATTTAAATCTTAGTTACATTTCTGCCTGTAAACTATATATTCTTGATTAAACTAAACTCAGACAGACACAGGCAGGACATACAGATACATATACAGACCCGGTAGCAGGTTTCTGGCTGTAAACATTACCAGAACACGGCCGCAAGATAAGGCCACACGGGTCACCAGACCACCGCGGGGGGGAAACGCTCTTAAGGGCAAGCAATTATTATAATTGCTACAATTATTTTTATGTTCCACAATTCTGGTGAAAGAATGTCGGAGGAAAGAGCAAAACGGAGATGACATATTACAGTGAAATAGGCCAAGTGACGGGGCTCTTGCACTTGGAAATGGCGACATACCTTTCTTAAAAGATAAATGGTTATATCTACCGGACGACTGCAATTGTAAGCTGTTATCTTACAAGTGAACACACAGAGGAGGCATGAGCATTGATCACCACGTTTGCTCAAAGCGGATCGGCGATTACAGCCGGCCAAAACAATAAAAGAAACAATTGAATATACAGTCCCAACTAGAATGATGAGCGGAAATCATGTCAGTCCGCTATAGGATACAAATACAGAAATATTTTTTGATTTGACGACCAACACAGCCAAATTAAACATTAAAAGAATGCAAAATCCAATAAAATTCATACAACCATCTACCAGATATTTAATTAAAAGCTACATAACCATTTAACCGGTCGGACTTGCCAAATTTAATATACCTGCGCTGCGTAGCCGTGTGTATTTTTAACTAAAACAATATAGCAGTGAAATAAGTTTAACCATTTGTAATAGTCATGCGAATACCCTGGAACAATGGTTTAAAACTACAATAGTTCGGATCTAGTGAGTAGGGCATAATTTTGTATTGTTAACTTTACGTTGTTTAATACTTAGGTATGGCTTGTGTAGACTAGCTCGCTTATTTTTCGAAGTAACTAACTTCGACCGCGTTAAAGATGATATATCTTTCCACGGGAACCATACAGCCTGTGTGCTAATTTAAACTATAGGATGTTAGGGTAAACGAGGGACTTTCTTTAAGGGAGTGTAGTACTCATAAAAATGAAAAACTTTAACTGTAGTACGAACCGTAAAATCGAAAAAAAACAACTTCGCCATACATTTATGTTCGCATAACGCGACAAGTAAGGAAGAGCTGATTTTTTTTTGCAATTTTACGTTTGATTTCGTAGTGAAAGTGGTTTATGTTCATAAGCACTACACGCCCTTGAAGTATGTCTCTTGTTTAAACTAACTTTGTATAATCAATCTCTGTGCCAAATTTCATCCAGATCCGTTTAGCAGTTCGAGCGTGATTAAGTAACAAACATCCATCCAAATTCTCGTATTGATAATAGTATAGTAAGATAAGTAAGAATAAGATAAACAGGACGTGCATAAAACAAGTCTCTACGATAGAAAAGTCGTGATGATGTGAAGTGTGTCGAGAATTCGTGATGGCCTAGAAGTTAAAGCTCTCATGAGGTTGTCGTGAGGTTACGGGTTCGGTACCGGGCAAGGACTTATGCAATTTTTTTAATTAACATGTGTACTTCCTGAGATAATCTTGGACACCATTGACGTCAGTGAAGAACGCATCGTGTGGAAACCTTAGTAAACATTAGGACGTGACAATATTTTTTGTTCAATCAATCAATTATTTTGATGGTTAGTATGCGTTATTAATAGCTTAATGTGATGTGTCTCTTTGAACCTCATACAGGTAACGTACAGCCTAATCTGTACGTTTAAAACTATACAAACTTATAGTAACTCGAGTAACACGCTACACAATCGCAGCACCTAATCTAGGAACAAAACAAACTAACTAGGTAATAAGTTTGCACACAGACCTCTCTGCTATTAGTCTAAAAAGACAATTACGAGTAGTGCTGTGCAGTTCGCGAGCGGAATAGTTCGTATAGCGATACTATGGACTAGCTAGTTCGGTGGTATTTCTGTAGTTGTTTTACCTTCATTTGGTTTAATTACTTCTTATTGATTGAGGTGAGCGATTTGTTGTACATTCACACTATACTAATATTGTTTAAACGCGCTAAATATATGGAACTAACAGTCGGATTATCTGGAACTATTTTTTAATATGATAGCCAGATTCATGAGAAATACTACAGGCTATCACATCACGCTACGACTCACGGGAGCGAAGTAGTAACCAATGACGTAACTGAACGCGGATGAGCCCGATGGGCATAGCTAATCTGCTACAGTGATCAGACTGGCAGCAGATGAGGTGAGAACCAGTTTTGACAAATTACATGATAAACTCTGTAAACTTATCTCAACAAAACGTCGCTTCACTCTTGAAGGATCTCTTGAAGGTGTCTGCAGAACACCTCAAAAGATAGCCACCACAAGCTTTCAAAAGAAAGTTGAATAGAGAATGAATATCCATCAATAGAATGACCATGACAAGGACAGTTCCATCTGTCAAATCAAACGATTTGCACCGATTCCAAAAGCTGACCAAAGAAAAATCGACCTAATTCACCAAATAGCGCAAACAAAATTAACTAATTTCGCAGTAGTAAACTAAAGCGCTCCGAACTACCGCATTAGTCATGTCGTGTGAACAATACAAAGTTCAGTATGCAACGACTAGAACCGGTTGGAGCCGCTTAGTGGAACTTCACTTTTATTTACAGAGACTAATTCGATGCAATCAGGGCTGTGCCGACACCAATGTTGTTTCTGTAATGTTTGATTTTAATTTGTAAGTGTTGCTGTGTTAAACTATTGCATTGTCCGTGTGCTATAAAGTCTGAAAATGGGCTTTTATTCGGTTGGTTCTCTCTTTTTCAGTAAGAATCTTGCTGCCACAAAACACAGTAAAATTCATTCGGATCAATATTAGTGTTACAGTTTTGTATCTTCCTGGTAGATACATTAGTTTACAGAATGACTTCATTTCACCTATCCTTAAATCTACTTTATCATTATCGATTACGTACCGATTGTTACACGACAGTAAAAATATAAATGAAAAATACTTTTAACAAAGTTGTTGTACCGCCGTACAAACCACCGTTTTTTACTTTTCAGTGTTCTCGGTGGTTCAATTTTTTTGTTAAAAAGTTTTGTGACTACAATCTACTATTGACTACATGCGCAATTTCTGATTACTTTTATTGTAATACACAACTCAGCATTGAAATCTGTGAGTAAACAATAAATCACTCCTATTTTCCCACCCTTCGGGTCGGAATTCTTTTTCCTATTCGATATGGGAATGGGACCAACCTCGGGGTATAACCTTACCAATAAAAAAAAGAATTATCAAAATCGGACTATTCTGTAAAAAGTTATGCGTGATCATATATAAAAAAATATATACACGACGAATTGAGAACCTCCTGCGCATTTCTTTCGTCGGTTAAAAATGATGGAGAACCCGACTCCAACTTTAGTTCGTTGAAATTTTAAGTGACCAGATGCGATTAGACATTTAATTTACTTTATACATGAACCTTAGGTGTCTTGGACCACATGTCCATCGTGATCGTATTTAAATAAATTCAAACGGGGAATTCTTACAACAACACACCGTTACCGCGTAGGAAAGAGACAGAATACGTCACATTCACCTCTCACAGTACCCTAAACGGGAATGCTTTACCTCCAAACCGTAAAATACCCGCCAATTCGTCCTGCTTAGAGATGCGTGGCATCCTTAGGTCTCGAGCGGCGGCCAGTCGTATTTATATAACATCAAAGAGTTGGTACCCACCCCGTCGTCTGGCCGGGCCAGTGATTCATATTTCATCAACGTTTGACATATGACATGTTCGCTACCAATAGCCAGTCCCCCATTGCTAGTAGATGGAAAATCCCCTCGTGGAAATGATTGGTGCACTTTTACTTTTACGGCAAAAGTTCTTGCCATCACTTTAGTAGGTATATTTGGAAAGGTATGACTAGCTTGAGGTTTCTACAAGGTTCAGAGTCAAATTATATGATTAGTTTTTGATATTTTGGTGACAACTTAACTAAACTTGTCTACAGCAAAATAGACCTGACTGTCTATCAGGATGAATACAGACTATATCAAATAGGGTCAGGGAGGCAAGATTGCAAACTTCTTATCTCAGTCTTAACTACCAAAATTGCCTCTCATTTACCTATATTTAAACATTGATTCCACCTAAGACGAGATTACGATTGAATTTAAAAGTTTTTACATAATATAACATACCATCACGCCTGTATTCCCCGAAGGCAGTAAGGCAGTCGCGCTTAAGACCACTAGGCTAACGAGGCAGTTTAAAAGTTTGTAATTAGTGGAATTTGCTTTCAGACCCGCGAACTACTAGCGACACCCGAATAATCGTGCCCTTCATTCATACAGTGTTGTATGAATTCGATAATGCATGTTCGCCTATCTCTGCATGTCAGTGGCAAACACATAATTCACGTATCGTTGCATAGCAGACGACAGCCCGCGGGCGCCGTGTTTACTCTATACAATATGAAAGGCCTTATTACTATCGGGGCTTACGATTGGGGTAAAGCGGTTAGCGTTCACTCACAAACCGTTTAGACTGTCCCTGTGTCCAGGACGACGTATATGTATTATTTAAATACATACTCATAATATGAACATTGCTGTACAAACATGTGAACATGAAAAACTGTTCGACTGAATATTTACCATTTATTTACCTAAATGTACAGTATGTTTGCATAAAACATGTTCCATAAAATAAAATACAAAATCAATTTTACATTTTTGGATAAAAGGCGACTTGGTACTCGGAAAATGAAAAGCATTTTAAATTGTAAACGCGGTTATAACCAATTCGTAGAAATATGTTCGAAATCATTGGCGGTTAAAACAATATTGCTTTTTTTTTATTTTTAAAGGCAAGAGGACTTTTACCGAAAAGTTGAATTTTAGGAAAATCATTGTTTACATTACTTTAAATCTGCTGGTCAATACTACTTCAGAATCTTCTCTCTTGTGATCTCCAACTTTATTAAAGAAGTCAAGCTTATACCGCCATCGACATCTGTGGCCTGCTACAATAAAGCATTACAAGTGTCATACAGTGTTGGCATTTTCCCAATGATTATTATCGGTACGGTATCCTGTAGGTCTACCTAGGAGATCGTGGGTTGCTTACGTTCTTAACCAGACTTTCCAATAATACCTTTAAAATTAAGGCTTCCAGTCAGGGCACTAAATATATAAACTGAACTCTCTAAAGGCACCCCCTGTGGAGTACAAACCCCGGCTTTAGGCGTCGCCGAGAGAGTCCAGCAAGTTACAAGCCGAATTGGACTCAATGGCCCATTCTTACTGTCTTTTCTTGTGACTACTGACTGCCACGGACTGCCTCGTTAGCCTAGGGGTACTAAGCGCGACTGCTACGCTAGAGGTCTTGTGTTCGATTGCCAGAGCGAGCAGTGTTATTAGATTTTTCTATGAAATTCTCAAAAGCATCTCGGAGTTAGGATTTATTCCCGGTTGGACCTAAACATACCGGCGAACTGTGGGTATATGATAAAAGTAGGTATGTGGGTATATGGATGTGGCGATGTGTGGTGGACACCTCTGCCTAACCCTTCAGGGAATACAGGCGTGATGGTATGTATCTTATAACCACAAACACCGGCCTACAGCATGCAACAAAATGACAAGTACTTACAGGTCTTAAGTACTAATAAGTATAGTAAGTTCTTTGCGCAGGTGCCTTGTAACTAAACAAGGCATTGTTTCAATGTTGGGGCAGCTCCGCGACAATGGTGTACCACGAAATGTTAAGTAAACACGTTATGTGGCTCCGTATCAGGATATGATTTAGAGTTTTAGTGGTACAATACAAGTTAATTGATACAAAATGAAATAGGGTATTGTAATAATACCAGCCTATAGTCCCACTGCAGGGCAAAGAGCTCTCCTCATACAGAGATGACAATAAAGGCTATTTTTCTATGCCTTCGACGAGACATAGTACAGACCAACATTTTTTAAGATTCAATTATACCCATTTGTTGTTCACAAAATTAATAAATGATTTTAAAAGTGAAGGCTTGATCAAGGCGAGTTGGAGATTTCAGACTCACATTGTCTATAAGTCTAGGTTTCCTTACGATGTTGTCCTTCATCGATGTCCAAGATAAACTCAGAAAGTACATAAAAAAATATTTTCATAAGTCACTCTAGTGCCTGGTTGCCATGACTCGGTCGCTTAAACCGGCTAACGACTTTATGACATAAAGTTTTTATGGTATATTGGACTTTAGGGTATTGTACAAGTAAATTGTTTCTGTAATATATTGTTGGTAAGCTTTATTTGGTTTTCCAAAAGAAAATCAGTCCCGTCGTCTAAATAAGGGTTCGTTTGACAGCAATAGGTTCGCCGCTTATTACATGAACCTTACAAATTACCTTTCGGGGAATGCAAATTATATATTCTTACAAGTTCATAAATTTTCAGTACTGAACACATCATAGAAGTGCCTTACAGTGTTCTAAGACACCTGCGAAGTTGTTTGACAAACATTCTGATGACCTATAAAATCTATACATATAAATAAATAAAATTGAATTGTCTGTTTGATAAGTCGAAATATAAAGTTACGAGCATAAGCTAGTCGTAAATATATCTCGTGTTACTGTTTGAGCTAGCCTTGTTCAGTTAAAATGTTTTCTCGTTCCTACATTAATATCTTTCTCTAGAACAATAAACTTAAAATACAAAAATCCCAGTTTATTTTAAAAACATGGTGTAAATAAATTCTTAACCAAAAAAGGCCACGCCAAAACTTCAACCTCCGTTCTTCGTATATACAGCATGTCCTAAAAAAGGGCAACAAAAATAGGACACTTTCCGTGCGTCTATCACGGCTTGGTTCAGCCGAGACAAAAGAGTGCCGTGGGAGGGCCCAGCCTCCCGGATAATCCGCCAGGGGGCGCTTTGTACGACACGACCCGTTTTGACAGTTGAAATAATGTTTGATAATAATTTTTAAGGACATTTTTCGCGGAATGTTTTATTTTTTTTTACTTGAAATGTTGGATGTTACATTTTTATCTCGGCTCGTGGATCGGCTTTGTAAGAGAAGCCGCATCTATTTAAATTAATCAACCTTTTAAGAAATTTCTTTTGATAATTTTGAGACAAGTATTTTGTTTTTTCTTTCTTTGACTATCAAAAGGAAAAGAGCAGAATAATATAAAAGGCTTGTTTCAATCCCTGATAAAAAAAACATGATTATGATTACAGAGACGTAATTTACCAAAATCCCCATTTCTTTTAGAATACAATGTAAAATATTAAGTACTCTGACTTCCCTCAAAGCCATGACTACCATCTTCACGTACACTCCGGGACACGGAAACTAACCCATTTTTAAAAACTACACAAAAAAATAATTCTTCCATGTCCACAACATGAGTCTCGTCTCCTTTGTTTTAATATTATTTATCTGGCGAGGCGAGCCGAGGCGGAAAGGCGTTGGATTTACGACGGCCATTCGGAGTAAATCGGAATGCAACGTTGTTGTACGACCGTAGTGACGCCGACTGATCCGATGCGTTTAATGGTTCGAAGGAGAGTACATACGTTGTGAAGACATTGTATGGCAAGTTATTTATTGGAGTGGAGATTTAAAGACGTTTCCATGTTGTGCTTACGGAGCGTCCACAGGGAATGCTAAATACGACATTGGCAATTGTAACGATTTAACTGTCGTGAGAAAGCGTCAACTTTATGATGGGATGTTTCGTGATTTCCCGACTAGTAACGGACGGGAAATGGGCTATAAATCCCCCAAAGCCATGGTTCTATGGACCCTCCATATCGTTTTGTTATATCTCTCTACTATTTTGACTTGATAGATTACTAAACTACTGGTTGATGGAAATTCGTGGATGTGTTTGTAAACGCTCCCACGATATAGAAGAAATTCCAAGTGAGGGGAAACGTTTTAGTATTAAAAAATCATGATTTCAAGGTACCGTTTCTAACCCTAACGCGTTTACATAGTTTTGGACACAAGATATTACATATTTTACTAGGTGGTGACTAGGTCAAAGGGTATAGCTAGAGAGTACAGGGTTACGTAACGTAAATTAGATTGATTTTTGAATTAAAAAAAAACCATTTGCACATTTTTTTCATTGGTTTGAAAATTTTATCCATATCAATGGGTGATACTATGGTGAGCTAGTCGGATAAAATTAAACCAAAACGCCTATAATAGGTTAGTCGTATTTTCAATTCAAAAATCAACCCAATACTTTTACGTTAGTGAGTTCATGCAAGGCCTATACATTAACCCCTATAGTTACATCGTTGTCAACTAACCTATGAACGGTTTCCCATCGAGCCTCTTCATCCAGTAGAACCGCTGGCTGTGCGGCTTGTTCTCGCGGTCGTACTGCTCCCATTGCTGCCTCAGGAAGGTGTAGCACACGCAGCAGCATCGTACGGTGCCGTCCTCGTCACCTTCCGCGCGGTACCCGGCGGGGGGGGCGTGCGCACCCAGGAACGGGAAGTATGGTTCCGTGCACTGGGTAAAGGAAATGTACTGTTACAAATTATAGAATAATTGATCTGACAGTTCTAGGGGTGCTTCCCTTTAATAAATCTTTAACGTACTGCGCAGACGCAGAATCAAATAGTTACGAATTTGCGACAAAATTCGTATGTTTGAATATTTTAAAGAAATCTGTTACCTTCCATTTTGTGTACACTGCAGTTTAAAAAGGATATTACGTATGTGCAAATAAACATAATATTGTTAAAAAGTCCATACATTACATTATACAGCTAATATACCTGAGATATAAAAAACAGCTTTAAACACAGAGAAATCTTAAAAAAAAAAGAAACAGTACAACTATCGACCGATTATCGAGTACAATACATACATAAAATCTTCAACAACACAATGCACAACGTTCCGCTGAATTATAACTATTATCTATTCACTTACCGATTGCATACGCGCGTTAAGATACGTACACACTGGATGTACGTGTCGCGTAAAAGTTGAACAACATTGCTAACTGTAGCCCTATATAATAGAGCGCGGACATAAAATTAAAATCCAAGTGACGGTCATTTCTTGCCAATTAATGACCATTTTCAGAATAACAGTTCCGTATACATTAAGTTCTGGAATTAAAAGCAAGAACGGGTGAAAGAATACCTCTGTTTTTTGCAAATTCTAACTTAATAATATTTCATCAACATTGGCGTATCAATCAAAGTTGGCCCTCAGAAGCAAAATCATCATCTAATACATTTTAGCGATCGAATCTATATTATTTCACTATCGTCGGTACATGTGTGCGACTGGATGTCCCTTTAGCTTAGCATACAAACAGATCTATAACAAACACCAAACATGTTAGTTGTCTACAAATACCCACGGACAGAGCCGCTGAAGTATTATTTTAGAAAATTCTTACAACACCTCGTCGTTGTTCACGCTACAAAAAGTTGCCCAACATCGTGTCACATAGTGTACACACGTCTTTACCTACCAATCACTATGTGGGAACAGTTTATGGGAAACCACCGTGAGTTATTGCTACGCCTTACGCCAGTGATGCGTCGATTATCTCATGGGAACATCGCATTTAGTTACAGATGAGCTATTATCTATCTATCTAGAGGTACACACGTGCATTTTCTAGCCTGTCTCTCGCAAAATTTGGAGTCAGATGTAGGCAAGATCGGATCTCTATAATGACAGTGCTAACATCCGACAAATTCAGTTCCAAATGCTGAAGCTGGTAAAGCGGTAAGACTGGTGGATAGAGGGCGACCGTGCGGAGTAAACAAAAAGTAAATTCGATCATTTTGTATTTGTATTAGATTGCAATACCCGTTCAGCACATTATTTTTATCTAGTTTAAAGACTTTATTCATGACTATGGTTGATCACATACTTTTACGTTAACGTATAAAATGCCTTTCTTAAACCCTTCCTTTAACATATTTAAAAGCAACTATGTTAAAGGGACTGAAGGATTGATGTAAAAAATCAAATCATTTATTTCAGGTAAAAATCCATAGTTATATAGTAGATACATGACATAACAATCACACCAGTTGGCTTGTAACCAATTCTTTATATGACTAGCTAAGGATTTATCGTAATCCTAGGATATCGGAAATTGTGTCAGTTATTGAGCGTCACTAGTGTGGGAATGTCCCAGGATTTTGAGGGACAGAACAGAACTGAGGAAGTATTAATCTTACTTTCCATGTAGAATTGTATCAGCACTTTCATCCTTTTTATATGGATCTATAAACAGCTTATCTAAGGTAGAAATTTCCATGTTTTATTATTTATACAATTTTTTCTTTCTAAATGAAAAGGAAAATTGCTTTATTCTTTTCCGACCTATCCTTAAAATTTCAGCTATGCTAAATTGACGTAGATCTGATTAATATATAGAGCATTTACATACATATAAGTACAACACTATATTGACATCAACTATACACTACATACACAATACAACTGCAGGGAAGCATAGCGTAAAAGGATGTCTGTACTCAGCAGATGATGGAGACGCTGCAGATGAGTATGATGAACGTATTGATGTACATTAATTGTTAGTCAATCTTCTTTACTTGATGCTAACACAAAAGCGTTAGTGAAACACATACCATCACGCCTGTATTCCTTGAAGGGTTAGGCAGAGGTGTAACAATGTACACTCACAGTTCGCCGGTATGTTTTTTAGGTCCCATGTAATAGGGGGCGAGCCTACTGCCATTAACCGCGCACAAATCGTTAGTAAAATGCCACAATTATGTACTTCATTTTTATTTTAGGGAAATAGCAAAACAAGTGTTAAATTCTAAAATTTAAAACTTGTTTTGCTATTTCCCTAAAAGTAATTTTTTTGAGTTACGTTCGTTTTCATCCTAAGGGTGCGATTTGCAATAGGCTCGGCCCCTATTACATGGAACCTAAACATACCGGCGAAAATGTGGGGGTACATTGGTATACCTCTACCTAAACCTCCGGGAAATACAGGCGTGATGGTATGTTATGTTATTTGCAGTAACCAGTACACACGTGACACGATTCCTCAAAATATGCACATGTATGAGTAGTCATATACAATCTATACATATGAATCGGTCATAAAATTGACCGGAGAGGACTACTGATAAATATATTGAACTATTATTGTATAAGAATTAGGCCATATTATACAACATGACACATTTACATAAATATAGTTCTAGTTAAAATGTATTATTCTGATTTATTTTAATTTGATTTTATCGTGTTTCCTATTGATTATCATATTTTACTTTTAAGGAGACTGCCCATTTTACGCGTCATACTCATCATCTACTTAGCCTTTTCCCAACTATGTTGGGGTCGGCTTCCAGTCTAACCGGATGCAGCTGAGTACCAGTGTTTTACATGGAGCGACTGGTCATACTGTGACAGTAAAAAAAAAATATATATTCTTTAAACTGAAAAGCATGAGCCTGACGAACCACTGACCGTTCCGTTGCCGAGCAACACCGACGCAAGCCCATACACGCATCCATGTTCCTTGAACACAGAGCGTCAACAATTGACGGGTCATACTTTCTAGCAGGTATGGTAGTTCGTGTCATGTTTCTTTCCGTGCCTAAACTGTACTTCATGGTACGATACGGTGTAGTGGACAAATTCTTTAATATCTATATTTATAAAATATCTATTTTTGAAATACAATGGAGAAAAAAGCAAGTACTATTAAGGAAATCTAAAGAAAAGCACAATCAAAGCCTTTACTTCAATCCTCTTCCTTTCATATGATCCAGCCTATCTCATGATAGACCTCACGTAGACACATCGAATCATGAATAATTCATAACCCCATAAATCATAATCATTTACCCACCCACTGTTCAGATAAACCCCTTGATAGCTTCTACTATAAGCTGTATTTCAAACCAGTCCACTCACATATTCTCTTTAAAACAATCACGAACTACCAGGAACATATGACCAATAACCGCTCGTGCACTGGACATAATTACGTGTCAAATGTCAATCGCTTTAGGCATTCCATCAATTGCTATCCGGTTGGAACCGGTGCGGAACCCAAACACATGACTACGCGTAATAAGACGCGAATCGGGTGACAATGTCGTTCCGAACGTCAAGACATCGTTGCGAAATGATGGATGTGTTATGATTTGTTGTTGAGGAAACACGGGTTTGTGTGTCGCGGGGAAAATATCGAATATGTTTTGAGTTATTTCGATATCTAGGTCAGTGATTACGCGTGCTGCTTTCTTCAGACACAGGGTAATTCACATGGGAGGACACAGTAACCTGAAGGGTCAGTGCAGAATTTGCCATGTTTTGACAGGTCATTCCAAATCAGATAAAACAGCTGCAAGATTGGGAGTTGGGAGTTATATCGGTGCTGGCAATTTCACATTCACCAATGCAGCTTGCATTTGCAGTTCACGGTGTAACAGTAACATTTATGTTTCTTTATTGGCAAGGGTGAATACTAGTCTCAATCCGCGGCTATATGATAGTGCCTTATTCATCAGATCTGACTATCAAGAGCGCCTGATCGACGGGCAAGCCACATTGGATATAGACCTTGCTCCCATATAAGTTGGTGTCATATTACCTGCGTATCAGGCTTGACTCTGACAGTGTAGTGGTCGCTGAACCCGGCGCCGCCGCATACGAAGCACACACGCACGTCGTCCTGCGCGGGCGCCGTTTTGTCGCGCGACGCACACGGCGACGCCGGCTTTGACGCCAGCGAGCTTTTTATGTAGGCCTTGGCCTTCTCCATACCCGCCTGCTGATGGACAAAGAAAAGGGTTACATATATATGGTTTACGTAACGATTTTTGCAAGAACTAGAATTCAGGCAATCGCACAGTACATCAACGCGACATTTCAACACCACTATCTCATCTCCAACTTTATGTTCAACGTTAATTTGCGTTGATTTGTGTCGTTAAGGTGTACAATGGCCTTTAATTTACACGTTTTTCCTTTCCTCGTGTATTAAGATGCCTCAAAAAGACTAATAAAGCTTTATAAAACTCGTTAAAGACAGATATTAAAAATCTTAATCTTTCGATCCCATATTAAACCATTTGTACACGGTATCTAAGTAATCAAGATTCCTGACCAGTAAAGTACCAACGCACAAATATTTTGACGCCCCTTTTAATGTGGGTCGCGCCGTAGCGAAAGTATCATTAAGACCTTCTCGGAATACAACCGACCCACTGTGCGAAAACACTGAAATTTTCCCTCTTCACGACAACCATCCATCTGTGAAAGAGTAATGGCTTATCGGTTTTGAGCGTGCTGATGAAAAATCAACCTTACTGCGGTTAGATTTAAGTATTTTTTCGAAGGTTGAAGGTTACTTTTAATACGGCTCATATACCAGGAGATAAATGTTTAAGAATGTTAAAAAAATCTTTTTATCGATAGACACAAATGGCTTGTCCTGGTTCAAGTACCACTGATATCAGCCAGTATGCTCTTTTCATTGAGAGATGAAATGAGCGTTGACTACCAACATCAGAGAAATTTCAGAAAATTTCATACATTCAGTCTAATCCTCTTCACGACATTTCATTTACTAAAAGTATGTAGACCAAGTTCCTCAGAAGCACAAAATTTCATTAAAGCAATGTTCTTGTAGGAAATTTCAAGAAAACCATAAATAGCTTTCTAGTGGTCGGCGATCAGCTATTCAAGACATCTATGGGTCGCGAAAATCTAATCGGAAAGTGAACCGTGGCGGTGTGCCAGCGCTACCAACCGAATTAAGGTAACACTCATGAATATCACACGGGACACTTTTGTAAATAAACTCTTTGCTTAGTTCGCAAATGATATGGAGATTGAATGAAAACAAATGGAAATTGAATGTGTTTTATTTTATTTGTGACTTAGAATTGAATGAATTACTTAGAAATGAATAGAACTGAACAAGTTGGATATGAGATTTGCGTAAAAATATTTTTTATTTTAATTTGAAGAAGGACCTTTGCCATATGCAGAATTAACTGGCCCGTTAGTCTCGTTCGATTCCCAGTGGGGCAGTGCTGTTGAGTATCACCATTAGAAGTTTAAAAGTTGATGGTGTAAAACCCCTGTTCCTTAGAAAGCACACCGTACGCTGTTGGTCCTGGGCGTGACCTTTCCCTGATAGTGAGAGAAAAGGGAGTCAACTTGTATTTGTGCACATACTTGTACACTGTCTGTCATCTCCTGGCCGGCTAGTTTACATTGAGATCGTCCACCGTGACCGAAATGCGGTAGGGAATAACATTAATGAGCTAGGAGCTATGTAGAGCCGAGATGCAACCAGACGATGTGTCGTCAGACTTCGCAGAAGACGGCAGAACTAATCGAACATGAAATCAACAAGTAGGTAACCTCTTCGTCTCTAAACAGACAGTCCTTTTTCAAAAGTTAAGAATCTACCTATTTTCTATTTTTACTCGTGGCTCCCAGGCATGTTGCTAGTGAAAACTTAGTATGGTGAATGTGTTAAATGCCCCAAAATGTATCTACTATTTTTTTAGTTAGTGCTGAACAGACTACGGGCTATTGTTTCGAACATGAACGATATCACAATATTATTACAGATAACAACCAAACGGACGTATCTCAATGGGTTCTGACGTAATTGTAAATATGATAAGCAATCTCGGGTATCGACGCCCGTTATAATACTTGGAGAGATACTCTTAACATGAGGCTAATGATCTTTCCCTAGTGACGTCTGCGGAGTAATCAGAGCCACTCCAGTTTCCCGAAAAAGACCAGCTTTCTATGGGGCGCAAACGGCTTTTACACCCTGTGAAGTCCTCACGGAAATAGTTGTGAATACACACTGAATGCAACAATAACGAAGCCCATGTGTAATTGTGTATCTTAGGAGCAATGCTTAAATCAAGAAACCCATCAATTATAATGCGCTATTTGCCATTTTTTAAACTCCTCACGTCTACATAGAACGTGACTTCAGGTAATTCCGCTTGGAATTCTGCCCATTAATGAAGAATGACCTACAAATAACTCAGAAAAAGGGAAGGCTGTGAAACTACGAGGAACGAATAATAATAGTGAAATTAATTAAATATATGACACAAAAGAATCATAATTAAAATGTGAACGTGACTTGGATACAGTAGGGAAACCTGAAACCAATAATAAAAGTTCCATGCTATATTGACTTTGATATCCTTAACAAACGTGTTTTTAGAAAACGTGAGCATTATTAGCTACCTACCTAATTTTGGAACGTAACTATGAAAAATTGGACCGAAGGACCAAGTTTTTAGGTCACGGTCTTCAACCGTTATCTCCTTTCCTAGGAATATTTATCAACGAAACCATCACGGAAAATGCCGACGTATTAGATTCGTCAGCCAAATTTTACACATCACCGCTTCCCCAATGGCATATATGCGTGAATACGGTAAATCCACCCTTCCGCGGGACTTTCTACCAAATTATAGGCCACGACCCTCTCCCATAGAAATCGGCGCCCAACCGCGATAATCACTGTACATTAATGAATATTTTATTACATATTACGACTAAGCGATCGTGTCGTGCGATACTGCTAATGAGTCACGCAGGTTTTAAGGTGTTTGATTATTATATGGCGACTAGTCGGCTGAAGGAACGCGACAAACCACGTTTTATTTGTGTTTATTAACTAAATTCTCGAAGGACCAAATTTTCAACTCACTCATTTTGAATTACCCGCACAGTTACTTCATAAAGTTACACTTATAACTTCCCTAAAAACTCAATTCAACAAGACTTGAAGTTTTGCGATAAGATATCCAGGCAGTAAGTATCTTATCTGAGGACCTCGACCAGGCCTATAAGGCGTGGTTAGATCAGTTATGCGAGTCATAAAACATTTCGATTAACATCATTGGGTACGTTGTATTACGCACGTCATTACTTCGAAAATCTTCATCGTATCGCTCCCAAACCGTCGAGGATTATATCCATGACGTACATCGCTATGTCTGCAACATCCATTCGTCAATCTATATCCAATTTCATCCAACGCATCGATCGATCGTCTGACGTCGGCATATCACGAAAGTGCGAAAACACGATGACGTGTTCAGTTCATTGTATGGCACGTACAATGAACTGGTGGTGCTGGCCTACTTCTTTTTTGTTATAGAAATAAAATGATTTTATCGTTGCGACAATTTTAGTAGTTTTGATTAATTATACATTAGAATCAGTACCTACGTCATATGGGTATTTCCCTAAATACGTCAAAATACCTGGTAAGCATCAATGAATTTAATAATTACCGTGTGAGGGTACACCTAAGTATTTTAACAGCTACAAACAAATACCTACGCGAAGAGTAGGACCATTTTTATTACCCTCCGTAGGCCATGATGAATTCGTAGTTACACGTCATTTGTATGTTCTACGGGCCTACTAAATAATATTAATTAATGACGTAAGAAAAAAAGCATATTCAAGGAATATAGTTTTTGCAATACCGCAGATTCAGTCTCAGTATAGTCTAATAAAATTGTTTGATAGTTTGCAATTTATAAACACATAAATGTACCACGTTGAAGTCTATCTAGTTTATAATTTTATGATGGACGTTTCGGGTTTCAGTTTTTTAACCTTATTTTACTACCACGAAGCCACGATCGCTGTAGCAAGCATGAGGTTAACCCATTTAAACGTTGAACAGTGAGGAGATGCTAATGCAGTTGAACACTGCAGAGATGCTTAATAAAAAAAAGAAATAATAATGTACTTGCTACTAAAGGAGGTTATGCTTAAAGCGTCAATGCAGCGCAACAAACTGATCAACAACTGTCACGCTCACTTATTTCAACTGACGTAGGTTACGATACCCGGGGCTTCCAAGAAGTAAAGTTACTCATACCTTTAGCAGTCCAAATTAGTCAGCATACAAAGTAAACCCGGAATACTGATTAGTACGAAGCCCCCAGGATTAGGGTAGGTTAAGTGTTACAATTTGAATGACACACTCGAGGGGGACATGTGACCAGAGGTAGGACTGGCGGCATTTGTTTGTAAATGTCACACACACTACGTAGAACAAGATGTTGGTACATACCCACATAAAATAGTAACGGGATTCTATATTTCTTAACGACATAAAGAATTAACTTTTATCAAGTTACTTCGCCATGATTACAACAGAGATGTAAACATTTAAGCATAATTATTACCATAATTAAAATTCAACTCAATTTCTTTGAACAAACAACGCGTTATATCAACTAATTTTATCTTGGGAACAAATATTTGAGATGTTAAATCTCATCATAATAATTTCATTATGTTTGTCTAAGATAAATTAGTTTCGTAGGGCGCAAGTAGTGGGTGAAGCAGTGAGCTAACTCGATTTGTATCGTAAATTCCCGAGTAAATTAACTCGATTTCCTCGCTATCTTTCGTCTACACAATAAATATTATTGTACAATTTTGTAGAATAAATTCGGTTTGAAATTCAATTTATGGGTATTGCTTTAAAAATATTGCTGTGGTTCATTCCGGTATCGTTTTTCACCTATAATATTACTTGCCGTTGAAAGGAGTGAAGTTTTCATAGTCTTTCATCGTTTTGTGTTTAAATATTTGTAGTACGTCATTATTCCTTAATATCAAAGGTCAAAGGTTTCTAAAGGCCAAATTAGACAAGTTACAACTAAGTTACTAAACGTGTATCGGCAACCGATCACCAAAACTTAACACATAGCCACTTCCTGTAAACATAAATATCATGTTTATCAGGTATTGCTACGGATAAGCTTTCGATAGCAATAGTAAAAAACCCTAAAATAGACCCGATATATTAAGTTTCCAGTTTGATCAAATAACAATATCATACTCATCGATAATAAGATATTTACAATCTATAGTAATGAACGTCACCCGCCTTAATTAATTACTGTGATAAAAACTGCAAGGCTGTGTCTCCACCTACAAACTGATGTATGCGTGAATTGGCGCCCAACAGGGATTAAAATTCAACACAGAAAATTACATACAAAGTTGACATCGCCAGACACCCCTCATCCCAAAAGCACCATACATACATAACACCTACCTGTATTCCATACATATATCAATAGGTACATACATATAGAATACCAGGCTCGCAGATATGCAAACACGACGGATCACAATGACGGACGGACAATCCGATCGATACGTACGAGTGACGTGCCGGTTCTAATTGCCGGCCCTTTGTGATGGCGGTGTGGTTATGTTGGGTAGTCTGGGTTGGTCCTGTGCTACGTAGATGTTTGTGTGTGTGTGAGTGTGATTTTTGGCTGCCTCCCTCATGAGGGGTCTGGTGGATCCATATAGGATGTTGTGCGTACATGTACACGCACATTTTAATAACATGATCAAAATGGACGCCGTCGCATCATGTTTTCATGTGGCTATGTTGCCTAAATCTATATTTTGTTGAATCCATTTTAGACTCAGGATATTTGATAGCGTAAACATAGTCAACCTAACGCAAGAAGATTGGTTTTATGCAAAAAGAATCCAGAATAGCACCGGCTGAATAGAAAAGCCGTGTCGTCTAGCCTCGTTACTGGCTAACTCTTCGTGTCAATAATCAAACCACTGAGTGAAAAGGTCTACAATGGAAAACACACAATCATTTTCCATCTTGTTTCCACCGATTGCTTCACAAATGTTGTACTACAGATAATTGTGATGGCATTACTTATCAGCTGATGCCGCAACTGGTTCGATCCGGTTTGAGGCAGATGTTTGTGTCTTTTTAATAGCATCTACCAATTGGCGTGCAGCAAATAGGCAATCGACATCAAGGACGATTGGCAGCCAATATTTGCCGAGGTTGAATCAGCGGGCGAATAAAAATTTCGTGGTATGTAAAATTTGCTTTGAGTATTAAATAAACGATGGTATGTGTCAATATTGAAAAATCTTTACCAAATGCAGCGCTTCTCAAAATTATATTAGTGATTTTGCCTAGATTTTAGTAACGATAATAGGTAATGTCGTGTCTCATGCATGAGGTTGTACAAACACCAATGTAACTTTGTATCTTAGACATCACAGACATCAGTGAAAGAAAACATCGTGGGGAAACTTGAACATGTAAGTTTGAAATCGCCAATTTGCCTTTAACAAGTGTGGTGATCATTTCTCGAGCCATCTCTGTAAGAAGAGGCCTTTACCCTGCCGTGGGACAATAATAAGCTGGTGTTATAATAGATAATTAGGTATTTACAACACGATTTAATCTAAAGCTAGTAAACGGTAGGTAATCGATTAAATATTTAGAACTTAGACCTGAGAATACATAGCCATTAATATTATTCAAAACACCTTCTTGAATATTCTATGATTTAGCTGCTTAACATGAATAGTAAATATTATATGAATCACTAATGGTTATTTTATTTACGTTATCGTAAAATCCGAGCACGTAAAATGGGTTATCGTATTAGAGATAAACATCATGTTATTAGTGAGTTAATTTTAATTTATCTTAAACGAAATCATTATGTCGACCTACAGATAAAACGGTTTATTAGTCCTACCTATATTTAACAGCGACTATCAAACTACCGTACCACTTTGCAAATCGGTTTTGATTATCATTTGAACTGATAGAAAGCACGTAAAACCGAATATTATCACAATTAAAAAAGAAACAATGTAGCTTAGTCCTGCCAAAATGATCCAACCCACAATCATACAATAAGTCAACAGACCAAATGACATTACTTCCAACAAAGACAGCTCAATGTACTCATATAGAAAACTTGTGCTTAGAATAGATTCAAAATTAACACAAACATACCATCACGCCTGTATTCCCCGAAGGGTTAGGCAGAGGTGTACCAAACGTATACAAATAGTTCGCCGGTATGTTTAGGTCCCAGAGGATAGGTATTCAAAAATATATACCTGACTACTATTATTCTACTATTATTACAATAATTTCGAAAAATAGGAGCAATGTGAGTTGGGTTGTTTTGGTAGAACTAAGTGCCACAATTTTCAGGGTAAATATGATAGCAATAAGTCAGAATATCGCTTCGATGATGAAGAATGGACAAGAGTAATCAATAAAATCAACATTTCGAGGTAGATCCGAATGAGAAATGGCTTCATAACAACCAAAATCGATTGGTTTTGTGGTTAGATATTCACAAGTAAATCACTTTGGTATTCAATTTCGATTTCTAAAGACTAGTAGATTGTTACGTCAATGTTTCTATTTGAAATTGAAATTAGGTATTGAATAATTACTTAAACACAGCATGAGATCTTCGCCGCGGATTCTTCGAAAGAGATATCGCGCCCCCGGAACGCAAAGGGCACAATGAGGAACATGGATGGGTTTTAGTCAGTAAAAGTCTGACACTACCTCCCGCCTCGCCCAGGGCGAGAAAAGTCATTTGATGATTTCCCATCCAAAAAAAAAAACAAAAAGCTTGAGATCTTCATGAAATCAATCATAGTATGAGAATCTCATACTGGGTTTCGAATGCGGAGTGTAAAGAGGCAGATAACATACCCGTTAACTACGCATACTGTCCGTCAAACTAAATAAAGTTTACAACATTTAAAACTTACACACATACACATACATAAACTCACGCCTTTTTTCCATGGGGGATAGGCAGAAGCCACAGTACGCCACCTACTACTTACATCCTTTTTATGTCCTAGAAGGTTTCCAGATATGGTCCACAACAAAGTAATGATCGATACAATGGTGACTACCTCTCTGAAAGAATGTTTTCAGCTTTTATAAGAGAAGCAAAAATATGAGAACATATTCTGGTCCTTCAAGAATATCCATTTAGAAATTCAACAGAACGAACAAAGCTTTTATCTGTGCTAACAGAGGAACCTGCGCTGAATAATGTCCTTATATTTAGGACTAGCTATAGTCCCGTGGTTTCACTCGCGTTATGTCTTTGGTTACTGTTGCGCTCCCGTGGGTGAAAAGTTATTAAATACTCAAACAGGAACCAGCTTTTCGATAGCCAAAAAAGCAGGAGGATTAACCGTCTCGTTTGTTAAAAACCAATACTTAAAACAAAATTGAAAATTCGAATTATTTACGGAACCCACGATGGCCCGAACATCAACAATTTCGTACAAAATAAATATTTATTAAACATTAATGACTACGATTTGTATCAACCTCTCCCCGGGCGTACAGGGCACGGCGGGTAGGGGGAGGCGCGCTCCACCACTGCCCCCACCCATTTCGCCGAAACGGGCTTTCGTTTGAATATTATTTTCTATAAAAACGTCCCTTTAATTCATGTAGGGTTGGCGAACTCTCGGAGAAAATTTACTCAGCATAACGATGTTTCATTTCAGCTCCGACGAAATCTATTACAATCCTACTAGATGTCTAGAGATGTTTCGCACCTTTCTAGGCAATTATTTTAGCGCATTTTATGGCAAAGTTCAAAAGGTGCCGACATTTAAAGAGCCGTACGTAAGTAACATTAATGTTCGAATCGAAGAATTAAAGGGCATCGGGTAGTGAAAAGAGAAAATCTAGGCAACTGAGCTTATCGAAGATCCTCATCTTTCTCACTATCCGATGAGCTGAGAATCACGAGCCTTCCATTAATAGCGAGCGACCGAGAAAGTGAGATATAGGTATTAATAAGTTACGGTATCCTGTAAGCCCTTGCACCAATATATATTACAGAGATATTGAAAAACTAGACCCGTAGAACGACATAAAATATTTCCCTCCAGTCAATACCACTCAAATCCATTTTGATCAATCTTAAAGATAAAATCGAGGGCGATATTTCGTGCTCCATTTTATTCTCCTGCCAACCCTGACCACTTCACTGTTATCCAAATACTTATATTAACCGAACTATCGTATCGAGTAGGCGGCAAGGTAAATAAAATATAAATTCAGTTAGAAGCCCTTTCTGTAGGCTCCATTGGTTTCTCGTATTTTGATGTAAGTACAGGTATATTTGTGTCTATTATATCTAAATGACGAGTTCTGTTTTCGGGGAATAGGTAAAATGTTATTTGTTACTTGTGTAGACTAAGAGTAGATTATTTGTTCAAGATATAATATTTGTTTTAGTATACTTTTGTGACTTATTTATTTATTGAATGAGAAGAAACATTTAAGTATGTTGACACTGATGTTCTGTTTGATAAATACCTGATAAATGTTACGTACCTAGTTAGGACAAATTTATAATAACTAGCTTTTGCCGGCGAATTCACTTTAACGAATTCCATGTTTTCTTTTTAATAATAAAATAAACCAGGAATTCATGAATTACATAGCTTCCTATAAGCGAATGTTTTATTAACTCCGGAGTTCTGAAGATTAGCGGGGTCAAATAAAAACGAGATAGCTTAGTAGGAATTTCAATCAAATGTTATTATATTAAAACAGGCAGGCCTGTGTCTATAACCAATTAAAATTAATTAAATTAAATAAACATTCTCTATTGGCAATGTTTTACGTGTTCAAAACTCTGTTATCCTTTCCATTTCAGATATGACAATGGGCTTAAGTAATAATAGATATAACATAATATTTTTTAGGTAAGCTTTGTTTTCCATAGAACTAGAATTTAATCATTGTTTTGCTGCGAAATGAAATCGATCGCAAATCCAAATAGAACGTATTATGACTGGTGCCATTCAAAATATTAAAGTAGGTTGGTAGAAATGCCTTTTTAGATCACAATATGTATTAAGGTATTCAAAATTTAATCTTTTACTCTTGTCTACTCTCTGAAGTGATATTTTAAGTCCTTGGCTGTTTCTCAATTTGAAAAAATAAACCGTTACTCTAGGAATTGATTCTGTATCGTGAGTGCGTTTACAAATATACGAAACTCACATACACAAACAGCCTGACCCGGAAAAACTATCAGTAGACCATACAAATTCTTTTTTCCCTGCAGGAGTCCGAACCCGCGACACGCATCGCATGTCGGCAGTACAATATCATACGCAAGTTCAAAGAAAAAAAAAGTTAAAAACTAAAGCTTTTGTATTGCTAAAATGACCATAGCTCTTCACACGAAACTAGAGCTTGAAAAATCTCTGCACCCATAGATAACAAAAATAAAACAATATAACTGAAAACACAAAGCCATTGTACGAAACAAACTTATATCCAGTGATTGGAACTGTGTCCGATAAAATGGCGATAGGCACGAAATCGGGACTCGATATTGTTATCGAAGGGTGGGTGGACACCCCAGCCTACCCACCGAGCCTGTAGCACCGGTACGTAGCTACAAATGTACAAATATTTAATTCACAGTGCTGTTAGTCCGTGTAAACGCTGCAATAGATGTAGATAGCATCGATCCGCGTTAGTGAACCATCCCACAGTTACACGTTGTTTGATGAATATTTTATTTCTGGACGGACGTTTAGCTTCAGTTGGTTTTGCTACTAAAATATCGCTGGAACCGTGTAAACGTCAAAGCATTTATATCAACAAGACCATTAAAAGGCACTTTCGATCATGACATGTATAAAAAAAATTAAATCTAGTTGCCTCTTCCAAAATGTAGTTTCGTATAAAGAAGAAAAGACAAGGAACTCCCTATTGACTGTTTTAAAATAAATGTTTTACAATTTAAGACGACATAGAATAGGCATTTTAAGTGTGGACAACACGCGTATGATGCCGCTGGTGTTGCAGGCGTCCATAGGTTATGGTAAACGCTTATCAGACGGGCCGAGAAACCTAAGGTTGTACCTAAGATGAAAACTATTTTATAAGTACAAAGTGTAACAAAATAAGAAATTACGGCTAAAGTAGAACGTACGCTAACATATATGTTTTAACAGATAATGCGATCCTTCTTACGGAAGCCATAGCAAGAGTGACAGTACTATGCAAAAAGTCCGGCCGCACTTGTAAATAAACGTTCTATTCGGGCAAATGCACAGACAGAATTGGTGCATGTATATGTATGCGAACCTACTAATAACAAGTACAAGCATTTGTTTAATATTTCAGTCACGTGAACACCTGAGCGGTACGTAATCGGCCTAAAACGAATGATAAGTGTATGACGTCGGTGGGATTGTAAATCTGTACTTTCATATATCTAGATGACGTTCGTTCATTGAGTTTTTCGGATAATAGGACCATTGTTATTTATATACTTGAACTAGCTGTGTTGTGTCGCAGCTCCGATCGCCGTGTATTCCGTTTCTTTTTTGGATCAAGAACTTTCGCGGCCGTACGCAGGACAATTTACTAAAGTTTCATCACAATCAGATCAATAGTTTAGGAACGTATTATAAACGATGGACAAACACAAAAACATTCAATGTTATTTGTTCATCATCATCAGCAGCGTATCAGCGTATAGCTGTCCCCTGCTGATCGTACGTATTTTTTATTTATTACGAGAACATTATTTCCAAAAATTGCAAAATAGTAATGCAGTTACTAGTAGTTACACTTACGCACACGTTTGTCTTTTATCATTTTGGAGAATTACTGAAGGATGGATAAATAATCCAGAAGGACGTTTTGAAGTTCACGATAATGGCAGGAGCTAGTATTGATGATAAAGACATATTATAAAGACCGAACTGCCTCGTTAGCCTAGTGGTCCTAAGCGTGATTGCTACGCTAGAGGTCTTGGGTTTGATTCCCAAGTCGAGCAAAAAGTGTTATTGGGTTTTTCTGTGAAATTCTCAGTGGCAGCTAAGAGTTAGGATTTGTGTCCGATTAATGGCAATAGGTCACTTCGGTTATCACTTCGACATCAAACGAGGATCCACGTCATCTCATATTTGGCAGCTTCACGAACTATGATCAGCCACCGTCACTTCCGCTGACATCATCCTCTCTTCCCATAGTTTTATGGCTTACCAAGCAAATATGACACAGGATACAACATGACAGACTGCTTTGATTTATCTGCTTTGTAAAAATAAGCACTTCCTATCAGAGAGCTGAAGAAAAACAGACTTATAATAAATAACTGTTTTTGAAAAGCTCTCATATGTTGTACTAGCTTCCGCCCGTGATTTAGTTCGCGTGGTTTATTTCACCCAAGTTACGTCTTTGGTTACTGCTCCACTCCCGTTTGTCGTATCGCAATGTTATATAGCTTTTTTTTTTACGGATGGGAAATCATCAAGTAACTTCCCCCGCCCTGGGCGGGGCGGGAGGGAGTGTGTATTCTTTTATTGGAGATACAAAATAAATTAGTATAGATCCAATGATTTTTAGTTAGTTAGTCTGAACTATGATTAATAAATAAATTAAATAAATAAAAGAGATTATTTTATCTAGATTCTACATCTATTTCGTATTTCCATTAATATTGTGCTAAATAAATGAAAGAATCAAAATTATTAATGACATTTGTTGTTGACGTTCTATACTTTAAAAAAATATAATAGCGTATGATGAATACCATCGCTGACCAACAACTGCTATAGGTGAAGGAGTAAACTAACGCAATACCTTTTGTTGAATATCGTATGTATGTCATGATTTGTGTATAGGTACATAGTATATCTTTTAATGGGGATGTTAAATAAATAAATAAAAAAAAAACAATTAGTTCAACAATAGGACACTAAACAAAACTCCGCTCATCATTACATCATTCGACGCACACAACTAATCAACCCACAAAATAAACACAACAGAGACAGACAATTAATTTCTAATCTGTTTTCAAATTAAAGCTATCAACTAAATTGTCAAAACTATAACCGTTAGCAGGAAACTAAAATATTAGAGAACAGACATGATTATTCATAACAGCATTCAATAAATCTGACTTTGATTTAATAATCTGCATTTTGATTAACCTGTATGACTTTTGCGACCGCTAAAAGTAGGACTACAGGTTTTTCATCTGCTTGGGTAATTAAGGTGGCTTTCGATAAATATAAACAAATTAATTACGTATGGAACATTTCGGCACCAACCTATAAAAAGAGGACAAAAATAAAAAATAAAGTCAAATTAATTTCATCAAATAAATTTCCATTAGACCATCAAAAAGCACTTTTGAACGTTATTTACAAACAAATAAAAATATAATTAACTAGATGTCCCTTTCGCAAGGCAGTTTTATATGGAGAAGAATGGTCAAGGAACTACAAACTCAATCATTAAAAAATAAATAGATTTACTATAATTTCTACAGGAACATTAATTCAATAAAATGAATGTGAAAAAAACAATGCTCCTAAAATAAAAATCACTTAGTTCTATGTACTAAGTACTACAAAAGGCGCCGTAGGTAAAAAGGAAAGAAAATATATTAAAAAAAAAACAAAAATGGAAAATTATAAATGGAATTTTTAGTCAGCAGTTGATTTGTGGTTTTGTTACGGTAATAGACTCGCCCCCTAATACATGACACTTAACATTTACATTTAACGCCTCTGACTAACCCTTACGGGAACATAGGTGCAGACAAGGAATCAATTTGTGGTTCCAAAGAACAGTTTACAAACAAAATGTTCCACGTGAGAGCCACAGCCGCAACATTCAACGACTACACGATTCTGGAAAATGAACAAAAACTAGGGGGGAGAACATTGTAAAGATTGTTCCTAAATTCGGTTTCACGTGAACAAAATTCAAAGCCTGTTTATGAATGGGGTGTCGTTGACAAAATGTCAAGTTTGGTAGGCACGGTGAAGTTTACAAACTCCGCCGTGTGTTCCTGGAAAATTTTCCTTCTTGCCGCTGTTCAAGAGTAAACCATAACAGAATATCTACCTAAGAATCTATCTATTTTCTTAAATTCACAGACAGACATGGTCCTGGGTCTAGAATGTTCGAATTTTGTACAAGAATGTCTTACCTGGATTTTATGAGCTAACGTATTTTATGTAATACCTTTTGTTGATCATTATTTGTACGTAATGTAGTTATGTTTTGTTTAGAGATCCTAAATAAATACATAAATCTATACAAATACACAAAATTGAAGTGTCTGTTTAAAATGTTAAAATAACAGCTTTTTACAAAATAAATATTACAAATGTTTAGACGGTACTTAATTTTTTTTATTTTATTTAGTCTGTCTGTCTATTGGTTCTGCCTAATCTCAGAAACGGCTGGACCGATTTTTACCTCACTAGTATACCTATAGCTAATGTTATAAGGATTAACTTAGGCTACTTTTATTGTAGAAAAATAATTACGGATCCATGCAAATAATCTACAGCATTTACGCAAGCGAAGTCGCGGGCATAAGCTAGCGTCTAATAAATAAAAACACAACAAATGATCACTTGCCTGACAACGATACACAGGTAGGTAACGCAAGGCTTCTCGCTCAAAACGTGTTGCTTGGTAGGGAGGGAGAAGTTTACAAACTTAATTGTTCAAGGACCTTCGAGGAAAGTTGGGGCTTGCCATTGAAATGTAGGTTAAAGGTCGAGCAGAAACCGACTACGCAGTAATAACAAACAGAGGCGTCTGATACGAAGATCAACGATGAAGTTTTGTTTAGTTTTGCTTTGCTGGAAGATAGCAACGATTGTATTCAACCATTATTTAGTGTTCGCAGCTTTGTGATTTGAATCTTTTGGCTCAATAAAATGGGAATAGTTCTGCCAAAACTAAGTAATTATACTCATTTTAGATATTTAACTCTATCATCATCATAAATTAGCCGAATGACGTCTACTGCTAGACGTAGGCCTCCTTTAAAGATAGCCACAATGACTGGTCCTGCGCTTAGAAGAACTAAGGTATCTCTGACATAGCTCTCAAAATTGCAAAACTAGTGGCAATGGGCAGGGCTTATTTAACTTTAACACTGATTAATTTAAATCTATTCTAACTATAAGTTAGGAATGTACCTGCATTGAACTGTTATTAACTGATAACTACTATCAGTTGCTGGCATTTGGCCTATTGTGGTAGTTTCACGAAAATAAAATTATTGAAAGACTGAGTTGGCTCGTTGTGGCAGAGCTAAGCTCAAATAATAGATTGAATTGTTAGTTAAGGCGATATTCGTGTACTTAGTTTTTCAGGAGATTTCTTCCAACAAAAACTCAGTTTTAAAACGATGTTTAAACACGGTTCCACATGTCCAAACATAGTGCAAAACTATTCATAGCTGAACATAAATAACACACATAAACCATACAATTCTGGCAGACCGCGCAAACTTCAACAAAAAAGCTTTTATTTTTTCTATTTTATGTTTACTACACATGCGGCGTTCCCCTTGTACACGAGAGAACAAGCCAGCTATAAACAAAATGTTATAAAATGTGGATACATGACGGTAGGTATGTCAGGGGTAGCCAACTTGATTACACTCGAGATCTACTGTTTACTGACTCAATGCGATCTACCTATTGCAGAATCAGTAGATATTTATCAACTTAATATTGAATCGTATTTCACATGGTCTACATAAATAAGTTAAAAGTTTGAAGAGATTTTTTGCTTGTTGTTTAAACGCGCAAATCTCTGGAATTGCCAGTCGAACGAGAAAAGATCTTTTCGTATATGATATCCAGATTCACCAGGAATAATATAAACTATGTAAGATCACGCTACAACACACATTAGCCAAAGACGTAACTTAACGCGGTTGAAACGAACAACGCGAACGAAATGAAATTTTGAAGAAGTAAATTCAACAGTATACAAGTACATCTTTTTTTTTATGGAGCATATCCATATCTTAACTCCTTTAAAGATTATTCTTAGTAACTCTTACAGTATGAGTATTGCGTCCAGGATCGACTCGACTCACAACCGCGATCGATAGGTTGGCCGCCCCTGGCCATATGTAAAGGTTCTGTAGGAGATAAAAAATGGAAGACATAGTAAGGAAATCCCCCGCGGGACAGAATAAAAATTTTACGTACCTAAAATCGATCCGGATATGTTGCATATTAAACCAATCGATAGCGTTTAGGTGAAACATAGGTAGCAACAATGTGCGAGATGTTACACTAATTTTACAGACTTACTTTGCCTTTTGCGGTACAAATATTGTTTGTCGATACGGTTTTTGTATTGCATACAAGGACATTATATTTTAGTTCAAACATAGCGCGTCATCTCTATTATTGTTTAAAGTACTGTCTAGATAAAATAATAACCTCTTGCAAAATAATTAGAACTTATTAAGCAGCGGCAGAACTAGCTTTTGCCTGCGACTTCGTCCGCGTAATTTCCTTTACCTGTTAGTCTTTGGTTACTGTTCCGCTTCTGTGGGTCATAACCGCGATATTATAGAGCTTCGTGAATCTTGCTATCATATACATTTTTTCCCAATCTGACTAGGAGTTCCAGAGATTAGCGCGTTTAAACAAACACGCAAAAAAACTCTTCGCCCTGAATAAAAAGTCCTTTTCTCTCCAGTTCCAACATCGAAGCCGACTTCAGGAGCCTTTTTACAATTTACCAACACAACAAAAATTAACAAGACTGCTTAATCAATAGGGGAAACCTAACAGCTATCTGCTAAACCAAGAAGATCACATATAAGTCACGGTATAAGCAAACTACCAACTGGAGAGCACATCTTACGATTAGCACTAATAGGAGGGACGCATAGCTTCGGAGGCGCGTCCTCAATGCTAGATGACGTCAGTACAAATATTAGCTGTTCAAGAAGGCTTTATTTGAATAGGTACATTTGTATCTTTGGTCAAATCATTGTATAGTCTGGGATGATACCATAATCCAACAAGGAATACTCAATACTCAATACTTTTAAAATACTTTTAGGAAGTTTTATTTTAACCCAGTTACAGCTCTACTTTCAAACACCAACTGGTATTTTCCAAAGGTTTTGCGAATATCTATAATACTTATATGATAAAGCTGAAAGAGTTTGTTTGTATGTTTATTTGAACGCGCTCATCTCCGGAATGATTAGCCCGATTCTGAAAATTCTTTCGCTAAGAAACCATGAGAAAATTCACGCGGACGAAGCCACGGGCAAAAGCTAGTCCGTAACCCCGTGAGGTCCCGATAATTTAGTATATATAGATCTATATTTACTTGAACCTGAGTTGAAGTAAAGAGAAAATTAGTGACCGATATAACAGCAATTGTTGTAAACTTAGGTAGCAATAAAGACTATTGATTGATTGATTGAAACAATCGTTAAAACAATGGACAGCATATCATAATTAATTATGCATGTTAACACTAAATTCAAAGAGTAAGAATTACACATAAACTAAGCTGTCTTTATGAGATATGACCCAATGTCTGTTACACGATTACAAACATTACAATAGTACATTCTAGAGGCGTGGCAAGTAGAGTTTATTTGTCATGTCAAATTCTAGGCAGAAACATTGATGAGGGATAGGATAAGTCTGATTAAATGATAAGTAACAGTCATAATGTAATGAGAAAATTAATAGAAATGATACTGATCTTCTTAGGTCTACGTTCTAAATATTTAATTGATTACCTACCCGTATTACTAGGTGCTTTTGATAAAATCCTGTTGTAAATACTTAATTACCTACATAATAATACCAGCTTATTATTGGCCCACTGCAGGACAAAGGCCTCTTCTCATACAGAGCACGAGACACGAGCTTTAATCACCACGCTTGCTCAAGACGGATTGACGATTTCAGTCTTATATTATACTAGCGACCTGCCCGCGACTTCGTCCGCGTGGCGTATTTCACCTGCGTTAAGTTGCGTTTTTCGTTACTGCTCCGCTCTCGTGGGCCGTAGCGAGATGGCCTATATTACTCAGGGATAATGTAGCTTAGAATTATTCTTTTTTTTTTTTTAATCGGTCCAGTAGTTTCGGAGCCTATTCGTTACAAACAAACAAACAAACCAAAAAATGTTTTCTCTTTATAATATTTGTATAGAAGTATAGATTAATTTTGAGTATAGGTTTCCTCATGATGTTTTCTTTCACCGCTGCCAGTGACGTTCAAGATAAACTTAGAAAATACATAAGAATTAAAACAGTCATATTTATACATGGCACTTGCACGGCCTGCCAGCCTGACCTCATGCATGAGAAGCCACTGGACCATCATCCTCTCAACCACGACCCTTATACTTAACCCAAAATTTCCACCAACAATTTCAAGCATGATTAAGTATCCAATCCCAATAATACCTGTTAAAATAAACGTGAAATTATCAACAAATTGCATGTGAAACACGATTGCGGTTACAATAACCACTATTTGTCAATCAGGTGGAAATGAATGCGTCAGTACACTCCAGTAATACGATTAATACAACAATGTTGAATTTACCTATCATTAATTTTATTATAATAATAAATTAATTCAGCACGAATGTGTATCATGTAATCATCTTAATTGGCATCGATGTCGAAATTGTATGCTGCTTGCAGACGCTTCATGGCACGACAGCGATATGATGAATTGAATTCAAACTGAGGCGCCAGGGTGACGATAATCCTAAAGCGGATAAATCTATAGTAAATAAAAATGAATTGCTAAATGTGTTGCTAAGTAACAAAACTCAAGAACTGCTGGACCGATTTGGCCGACTCTTATTTTGCTGTATTCGTAATTTCCCGGACATAGTTTGCATGCAAGTTTTTTTTATTTTTTAAATTCATCGTAAAAGTAAAACGTTTACACAGCCGGCGGTTTACTAGATCGACATATTTGGGAGGAAATGAAGGAAAACATAGAGATTAACAAATTATTAGTGTACGTACCTACTGTCTCAAACCAAAAAGTAATTTGACATATTGTAAAGAGCATGTAAGCTACTGTTGATAATTGACACCACCAATTACAGCAGCTTTTTCCGCAATGCTTTATACGTTCGGAAAATTGAGAGTAAGTCCCATAAAAAGGGGACGAACACTAAGAATTTCAAATACAGAGAATTCACACGTACGGTCGACTAAGTATACGTTTAAGTAGAATTAATGAGAATGCAGTCTACACAACTAGCTATACCATTTTCTTAACAATCCCAGCTCTCCTTTAGTCAGAGTCAAGTCAAAGTCAGCTAGAAAACAGCTAATAGTTTTCAAATATTTGCTCAAGCCACACAATACTTTTATTTTACAGCCCTGCGTAGAACTACGGTTCTCGGTAACATTGAACTGAAGTGTTTTAAACGTTTTCAAAAACACTTCGGAGGCAATTCGTCATACGTTCAGACATTGAACTTTTCTAAGTAAGAAACGCGATATACCTTGTTTTCGACGTGGGGTGGACTTGTAACTGGTAAAGCAATTGTATAGAATTTTGCGCGTATTCAAATGACAAACTGCACGCACGTTGGGTGTTGTCCACAACAAAAGACGTCGTGTTATCTCGTCCCTAAAGTTTCCCCGTTAGTTTTCCAAGTGAAAGATATGTCAGGTAAACAGACTTCTCTCATTGAATTTCGTCAGATGTGGATGAAAAGCTTCTCGTATATTAGTATAACGAAAACAAAGGATTCGATGACCGCAAATGAAGGAATCGTAGTAGAGCTATTTGTGAAAGAGCACGTCCGGAGAAGTACTGCAAAACAGCGATGGTTTGAAAGGTATGGGTGCCAATATAATTAAAAGCACGTTACACATTTTAACTTTGTTTTGAGATAGTAACACATTTGCAAGGCCTCTGGTATTGCAGATGGCTAAAGGCACTTAACACCAGGCGGGCCTTCGTCGGCTTGTTTGTCATCCATTGACAAAAATTATAAACGTTTAAATATTAACGGCAAAGCGTTGCTAGGGTTCAACGTTTCTGGAAAAAGTCTCTTTTAACGTAATGACTCACTTTAGCAACGCATAATTCACAAAGGCACACGCGAACAGTTCCATTCAAGCATATTTCTACCGAAACTGTTGTCAACGAGAGCTGACGAAGGAAATATCGTCAAGGCATGCACTTCTACAATATGGCTGAACAGAAGGAATTCATTGAATCCATCCAGCCATGAGTCACTGAATACGTGTATATCAGGTCTGTCTGTCCTTCCCGAACTTAATTACTTACGCCTGATTGGCTCGGTGACCGCACAAGTTCAATGGAGACGAGGTTATTAGATTGGCTGCGTGGAAATTCGGTCCCCTGTGATAAAATTACAGGGCAAAGCCCAAAACTGTGCGTGAAGTTAGAACACTTTTTGATAGATTTTCTTCAAGTTCGGGAAATGTTCCAAAGTTTTATCTGGGGTGATACCGGCAAAGAGATAAATCTGGATAGCTCGAACACAGTTTCTTTCATAATGCCACCAACAATTATTCCAAAGACAATGGACAGCTCTCTTCAGAGCGACGTTATTGCTAGCTGTACTCCAAGTCTTTCTCCTAATAAAAGTCTGAAGCACGAAGTAATAAAAGCTTTCTAGCGCTAAACAGGATTGTATCCTAAAGGTAGCTACTTCAAATCCGACCTTTGAACTCGGAGCAAAACCACTTCGAGCTGTCATTTTAGTAAGAATTATTGGAATATTAGTCATTTTTATTACACGTTGGTTTACGTGGGGCGTATTTTACGACAATGTAAATTCTGGAATAAAAATGTGGCCCAGTGCCGTGGAGCCATTACAAAATGAGTTAGGTAGATGTTTCTACAGTGATTTTTTGCAGAGATAAAAAGTAGACGCCGAGCTTCCGCGTGAGTTACCTACATGTACGATCTCTAGCGCCTTGTTTTTAAATATTTGCGGTATCGCGCTCATGTAGCCTTGAAACCATTCAAGTCACTTCAATTCGTGAAGAGAGACCCAAATAGCTAGAGACACACATGAGCAACTCAAACGTCTATAGTGGGCGGCGTTTAGAAAGAAACAAATAATTATTGATAACAATAGACCGTGCTACAGCTATAGAAGAATTGTTTACAATTTATGAGAGGACGATCATAAGAACTCGCGAACTAGATCGGAACCATAAAATTAGCCTCGTAATAAAAAGGCGCCGTAAAAATGTTTTGACTTTTATTGTTTACTGAACTGGTTCGGAACTGCGCATAAAAGGATGAGTCAGAAAACCCACTTTGAACACTGTCCCTACACCTTTGTCACATTAGTGTTAAGGTTTTGTTTTGTCGTTGCCTATTAAGGAATTGAGAAGACTCCCCGCGGGTCTGTATTGTTTTGATTACCAATTTTCAAATCAATAGAATCTAACACTTAGTTGAAGACTATTTCCTTTTGTTCTGTCCTGCTTGCTGTTTATGTCCAGCTAAGTTTCGCATGATATACCGAGTGGGTTTTCTGGTCTTATTTTAGTAGATACAGTTTCACTATACAAGTACCTTTCTGTAATTATCTGCTGTCAAAAGTTCGGTGTGTAAATGATGGGCGAACGTACATGAGACAATTCATTGAACTCTTTTTTATCGTTTATTGTCGGTTGGCATACTTATGAGCTATGTAAGTAAAGGTTCCAAGGCTTAAGAACTTTGACATTCAAGAAGAATCGAAGTACGAAGTAACAATGTATTAGAACCGCAAGGAATTATTATAATGGGCTTGTAACGTGTTGCGGTTGAAGCCTTCCTCATAGACCTATAAGATAATGCTATAGTACAAGTACATCATATAACCACCAACGCGCCTACCTTGGTCACCGGTCGCAAAAAACGTATCATAATATTTCACATTCCGATCGCACGCGTCACGGTCCGCGAAACAAAACAAACCAGGAACGCATTTATCTACAAAAACCATTTATCAACAACAGTACCATAAATCGCCGAAACCGTTTTGTAACAAACATTTTACTGCACCCGAAACAGATATATCATGCATTCCCATTTCCACACGAAATGTATAAAAATTGGCACAATCTTTACGCAAAACGAAGTGCCACGGAGGCACGGAGGCTCGGCAGCGGTTTGGCAAGCGGACCTTGAGATCGAGGCTAACATGACGAAAACGACCAACAATGGGTGAACACTGCAAAAAAAATGTTTTTGCAACTAGAGATTATTGTAAAAAATATTCGTCTAGTCATTGTAACACGAAACTCAGTTCAATCAATACTTTGTTCGGCATTAAATGGGTAGAACGAATTGGCGTAGACCATGCTTCCTGCGCGTACACTTACCTTAACATAAAATATAGGGAATGGTATAAGAAATCGTGGGTGTGGTCACGGCCTAGACAAGGGCTAAATTCGAAGTGACAATACAAGTTTTACTAGCAGACGATCACTTATAGCCACACTCAAAGCGCTTAGACTTGACAAAAATGAAATGAAATCTAAAACCTTCAAACTTTCTTTATTGATTTTCTATCAGAATTTATTCCATGCTTGTCGGAAATCGAACGACACATGAAAACCCAGACCACCCGCTGCGCAACTATAGCCTGACAATCGCTACAATCCTAGGCAATCTTTAGATTGCTTTATGCGAGGCCTAAACTGCGATTTCCGAGCGACATAAATTCCGATAAACGCAATCTAGATTTTATCAGGAATCTAGAATGTGTTCCGTGTTCATTTCCTGCGAATGTGCGAGATATATCGCCGTTCCTCCTGGGAGGCCCTCTATTGTCGTGATGAACTCATTTTCTTTATCGCTGCGTAGTTCAAGGTCTTGTGTCCAATGATTAGTGTACTTACATTCTGCAAAAAATATTTGCAATTCTATCAGCAGAAGCGGATTGAACAAGTTTAAACTTCAATACAAACTGTGAGCAAACTCAAGTCGCAAGTTCACGAAAGCTCTGCCGAAAGCTCAACTCAATAAGGTCTGAAGGAAAAGAGAATGAAACAATAATTATCGATTCAGCGAACTCTTCAATAAATCTCTCTTAATTACGTTAAAATAAAAAAGAAATCAGCGCTCAATGGTTCGTAATTAACGCGGAAGTGAAAAACGACACAAATGTATTTCAACTGGGGCTGCCGAAAGCTCGTATTACATGTGAAATCGTAAATTCGCAAACAGTTATATAATTCCTTTTAAAATTAAAAGCCAAGCGATGGATAGAAACAATCGGATTTTAAAGCCCGCATCGGGTTGTATCGATTGAAATATATCGTATTACAATTTTATTCGCTGACCCAAATTTCAACGACCGCAAACGAAAACTACGCAGGTCCGTTGTGATTGGATATTGATTTATTTTAGACATTGTTTTAACATTGTGTATACAGCATCATTGTAGTGTTTGTTTGCTTAGGGCTGCGCCCTCCTCGTTCCTATCTGAGCAACATTTCGTGGCTACTCGTCTGTGGCAAATGCATTGGAGGGCTATAAAGAAAATATACGCGCACAAAATGTCTCTAGTGTGCTTTTTATCTGAGGCATTTTCCTCCCGTTGTTTTTTGCAGTTGCGATAAAGACATCGTAAAAGCAGCAAAATGTTGAAATCTGTATTTACCAGACTTTAGTTACAATATCGAAAGTGATGAAAAAATAAAGTTCATCCCAACATTGTAAAACGAAAATCTGGTAATTCCAATCTGTTAGGGTTTGGTAAAACATTATTGGTATGGTTTTAGACTAAAAAGTGAACCAAATTTTTTATTATATTATAATAAAATGCGCCATGCCGCACATCGCAATCAGGTCGAAGGCGCAAAAGCTTTGTACTACACTCTAATCAGAGCATACGCCAAATTTGGAACATTGTCAAACCAAATCTGTTCTATTGTGTGCCAATCTGGGCCGCAATACCATGGACACGACTTTTGACCTGTCAAACTTGGTATATCGAATTGGCGCTTTATCAATAGCGTTAAATGAAGGAATTAGTAAGAAGGAGGTATCTATTAGTCGATTTGGCAAAATCTTTTATCTCTTTGGTAGCATCAGCAATTCTCTTAAAGACATAACTTCAATCCAAATATTGCAAAACTAACAGCTTTCGTTCCAAAGATTTAGAGACTCAAATGGATTGCGTTGCGGTATACAATAGGGAACATTTCTATGTTTTTGCGTTCCTTTGTCCAAAATGTGGCTATAACTGCAATATGTTACTTGCACAAATAACATGTCTTGTTAACAGGCTATAATCGATCGATATTGAATACCGTAATAACGCAGTAGCCCTGTATTTGCATCGAAACAACACGGGGCATGCGTTTAATCAAGCTGATTCGAAGTAAACATTATTTGTACATCCGCATAGTGTTTGGCTGCTCTCGGAATATCACTGGCTTATGGTGGAAGGTCATGGCGAAAACTCTTTTGTTTTGGGAAAATACGAAGAGTTGGATTTTGGGGTATAGAAATCATACTACCCATATTGTGGCAGTTTGGTTTAAGCAAGTCTCTTCATGGGTGAGTCTTGCAAATTATTTAAAACATTGTTCATTCCAGTTAAGGCACCCACCTCTCGGACAAAAGGTTGTGGGTATAAATCCGAGCAAGTACCAATGTGACTATTTCAATTTATTTTATGTACTTTTTAAGAGTTTTTTTTGACATCAGCATCACTGACATCGGTAAAGGAAAACAGCGTAAAAAAACCTGGACTTTAGATACTATACGTCTGAAATTGCCAATCCGCTTTGCTGAAATTGCCAATCTTCCTCGTTGACCTAATAGTCCTAATCGTGACTGCTATGCTAGAGATCTTGGGTTCGATTTCCAGGTCGAGCATAAAGTGTTATTGGGTTTTTCTATGAAAATCTCAGTAGCAGCTCGGAGTTAGGATTTGTGCCCGATTAATGGCAATAGGCTCGCCCCCTATTACATGAGACCTAAACATACCGGCGAACTATGGGGGTACAATGGTACACCTCTGCCTAACCCTTCGGGGAATACAGACGTGATGGTATGATGGCCTTGAGCAAGCGTGGTCATGCCTTCTTTGTATGAGAAGAGGCCTTTGCCCTGCATTGGTAGAATAATAGACTGGTACTATTATAATAATTCAAAGATATGCTTGGAATTGATTTGCATGTAAATACATCTATTGCTATAGCAGTTTCGGGTAACCTTGGGGAAACCCAAACTTAATATACCTGAGACTTACTAAACAAAAAACATGTTTTGAACAAACAACTGTCAAGATACACACTCACGGCCCCGAAATGTATCACTCCAATCAATATCCCACAAATTGTGCTAATATGACGCATTTAACTTTCAATTTCGACATCGAATCGAATTGCTGCCAAACTAATTATCATATCCTTAATAGATACTACACAGAAATACGGGGAAGATTCTTAATAATATAAGCGTGTATTCACTTAGCAAGTGTCAAAAACATTTCACACATGAGAAGTTTAAAACGGTAACATGATGATATTCTCAGAAACGTGAATAAAAACTTTATTGCTAAACAAATTAGAGCCGGTGTCGTATTTTGTAAATCATTAAATACCTATAAAACGCCTTGTGTGTGTGTGCGTGTGTGTCGGTATGTTTGTTGTTATAAATTCGGTCCATTGGATTGGAACAAGATTATTTGGAACTAGCTTTGCCCGCGACTTCGTCTGCGTTAACTATGAAGTTAAACAAAAGTCCTAAATTATCCCATAGGAACACATAAACAGGATAAAAAGGTAGCCTATGTGGTATTCCTGACTACGATCTATCTCTGTGCCAAATTTGATCTACATCCGTTTAACCGTTCTGGCGTGATTGAGTTACAAACAACCATCCATCCGAACTTTCGCATAATTTATAATCTTACTAAAATTATCCATAATCCCGAGAGATAATATATCAACTTTGACGCGGATGAAGTAGTGTTCAGAAACTAGAAGTATATAAAGTAACATTGTATCAGGTAAGTCCTTGTAAAGAAGACCTCTTACCAGAATACGTATTAAGAATGGTTTACAAAAGAAACCTCTTGAAACAATAATGACGAAGGAACATAAACCATGAGCACATAGAGATGGTAAAGCCAAACCGCGGGTCAAGCTATACTAGTAATTATGACGGGTTACATAAGAACCAGCGACGGACACGAGACGTGGGCGTGGCGCGCTAACGACATTCGATAGGTTCGACAGATAAATAGTCGGGGTCGCCCCGGTCATAGTTCAAAATCTTCGCGGCAAAGTGAATATTTGAATTTTTAATAAACGCAGATAAAAATTCATGATGGTTTCCCTAATGGCGAAGACTATACCGATTTATAGACTACCAAAACGGTGATGGTTCGTTTTCAATGACGTTTTTAAATCCTTTCTGAAGGACCTGTCCTGTCTGTTGAAATTTTAAAAAGTTGTGTTCGGCAATGGACGTTTCATGATTCACAGACTTGACCCTAGCGGATCTCCGGTCGTTCAGAACCATGTAGTAAGGTTTTAACCTTTCTTCTATCGACCTTCACATCTCATGTGGGAAAACCTAATATCAGAATATATCTACGCTTAACGAGGTTTTCTGTTATGTTTAAACGCGGAACTACCAGACGGATTGGTAAAAATCTTTTTGTATATGATAGCCAGGTTCATGAGGAACAGTATAGGCTACGACTCACGGGATCGAACCAGTGACCGAAGACAAAACTAAACGCGGGTGAAGCCGCAAAATTTAGATAGTCATTAACGTTACTTGTCACAATTTCATGACCCTTGTGAATTATGTATGTTGTATGTTGTAGGCAGTAATATTGTATTCATAATAAGGATTAAACATTAAAGCATGAACCGTGCGGGTTAATTCCACATTATCTAGGCAGTTCGCGTTTTTATTACGTACTAGACCTTAACGAATGATGTTAATTAGTAAACGTCATGTTTTACTCAGAAAACGAGGAATGGCGGAATGTTTTAGTACCTACCTACTTCATAAAAGTATGTTTTTTGTTTTATTTTATAGGATCTCCGGTAGAATCGTTGAACAAACCGATACGTGTAGGTTCTTTATTGGTCAATCATACTTGTTTGACTAGGTTTGAAGATATTTTGTCTTCTAATAAGAAAAACGGCATCGATCTAGCAGAATCATGTCACATTTTCATTACTCGCTTCTTCGTCATCAACAAATCCTAGAATCACGTTATAAGTAACAAAAATAAACTAAAACCCGATTACGACAAAAACACTCACTTTTTATCGAACTATGAAAAAATAATATTAGGCTATAGAAAGAATATTGTTTTTAAATCGTAGATAAGTAACACGTCATTAACATTTGAAATAATTTCGCAGGCCGATAGATAATACATAATACACGTAGTAGTAAAATCGTAACCCTCCTTTGTCTTTACCGCGGTGAGGTAACAACTAACTTCTAGCCCATTTTTTTCCTGTAAAGCTGATCATCGACCATAGGTAGGGTAGCGCTTGAATATTTTCCGCAGCACTATTTTATTTGAACAATGTACTTTTTCAAAGTAAAATGTCTTGGTGCACCAAGCAAGTCATAGACATAAACCTCTCACGCTAGCGCTATGAGACGAAGAGGTATTTCCTGACGTCAGCTTTTACAGCTTAGTCAAGATTTTATAGTTTTAATACAAAGTTGCATATTTTATAACAGTTCCAAGAGTCTTTTAATCCGCGTAGAATCCACCACAGCTGCTTGAGTGTGGATTATTCTAGAAGTTTTGCATTTAATATGAGTTTGTATGCAGCTAACAGCGCAGGACCGGTCATTGTGGCTATCTTTAGGGGAGACTAATGTCCAGCAGTAGAAGTTGTTCGGCTGATATGATGATGATGCGGCAAACTAAGCTATAGGCATCCCATCCCACAAACACACCCAATGCCCATTACATGTATTTATAATTATGATTAAATTCTTTCAGTTTCACAAACCATGCTTAAACCATCGGTCCCGGAAATCGTAAAGCAGTCGTTGCGGGCACAAGTAGAAAGAAGCAACCGATTTTTCATTGGGATAACAGTATCCGTCAAGATTGATGTTAATCTCGTGAAAAAGGATATAACAGCGGCGAGGATTGTATACAACTCGATTACTATCGGCTGCCTATCTCTAGCAATATTTAAAAATAAAACAATCAGGAGTATCCACTGTCTCCTGTTGCGAAATATTATAGGTAAATGGCAAGTAATTTAAATACATCATGTAATAGCAACATTATAAAGTTGGATGGCTACTTGGTAGAATATACCATTTTAGCTGCGCTTTTTTTCTTACGAAAAGTATCCCAATATTAATTATCTTGTTCTTGTTAAGAACCTGGAACTATGGACTTGAAATCAGAGTAGAATCACAGAGGCCCCAATACCTCGTACTTACATTATACTCTTGCCACACCTTCATGACGCCGTAACGCCTACTTAGATCTACACGTGCCGTTCAATTAGCGCCTCAGGTAGGTGTCAAAATTATATTTTTATTACCACATATGTAAACAGGCCGACGGTCTACCGGATAGGAAGCTGTCATTCGAACGGAGATAAAGGTGAAAAGGAAAATGTTATATTTTAGCTCTGTCACCGGAATAACAGCGCACACGCAATGATGAGCGGCAGTGACCATTCACTGTCAGGTATGACCGCCTGCAAGGCGCTGTAACTGAGTTGTGTTCAAGGACAGAGATAAGTGTTAGACGTCCAGTAGCGAGATAGACAAATGGCATAGTTACCATCTGAATAAGAAACTGGATGAGGCTGGCTCGGTATGAAGATTGGTACATAATACAAAGAGAAGCCTATACCCAGAAGAGGGTGAATTTGGTGATAATATGACTGATTGTTTGTCATAAAAATATTGCCTGTTATGTCATCGACACACATACCATAACCCTTTGACACGGTAATCCTGTTTGCCGGCAGAATGTAAGTACGTTAGAATTATAACTTCAACAAGAAAAACACTGTTTCATCACAATGATTTGTTAAATAATAAAATACCTTTATTGTGAATAATCATGACACCATTAACAATACATAAAATCTATAAACACACTTGTAATTATGTCGAGAACGCCATAGGGTAACGTAACAAGACATGTCTCACATACTTTGCCCAGGCATCCGTGAAATTAAATTCTACTCTACAAATCCTTACTTTCAAGTTTGTAAAGATGTTTGTCACGCAATCACGCATTAATATTAAACGTCTGGACGGTTTTTGAAATATACGGCACACAGATACGACATGTTCTGAGAGTGATATCTTCGAAATTAAGAAAAGAGGTGCTTTTACATATAATATAACATTTTTGTTTTAGATTAAGATTACAGGAATTTTCCTTCAAGTGTAAAGGATTCTTTTTTATCCTGCAACAGCTAGCTTAATATATTACGAGATACAATTTGTAGCCTGCAATGTTATTCTATAAGAATCTTCCTCGGTGTATCAGGTTTTTTTTTAAACAGACTGTCTACCGTCATCGTCAATGCTGCCGGTAATCAATGAGAGAAGTCTTACAGTTGCATACCTATTATATTTGTACGATAGGAGCTCTAACTCTGCGGTCTGTCACCACAAACCACAATCATGGGGCGAGTTAATTACAGCATATAACTCTTGTATTATATTATTAGCATATAATAATCTGTTTACCGTTCCATTGGTAACCCTTGTGAAGCATGGGAAAGTTTCCAGCTGACACAAACATTATAATTAAGTATCTGTATAAACAAAATGTACCCTACCTACTTAATATTTTTGGAGGATAACAGTGTTATGGATTCTACATTTGTTTTTCAATTTGTGCCGGGACCATGGTATAATACATTTCAATTGAGATACTTCTCGACATTTCGATCTTTACATTGGAATTAATTTTCCGGATACAAATGTATTCCAAGGCACATGTACACTCATCATTCAGGACTTAAATTGACTATTTAAACTGGTAAAATATCGAGATGTAGAAGTTATAATATTTCATTCTAACGTCTGCAGCAGTTGGCACTGCAACGCGGTTAAGATAATGAGTTAAACAAACGCCTATTCGCCGACGATACAATGTATCAATTGTGGGCGTGTCGTCATGACCGACATACCTACATTACATACTAAGTATCCAGATATATATTTAGAACTTACTGATTAGTTTTCCGAAGGAAATACCACCCAATGCCTCGGATTGCGGGATTATTAGACATTTGGGAGCAAAAATATCTTATTCTAGTAGTCATTACATCATGAGCTCCTTAATCTGTTTTTATTCATCGTAAAGTCTGTTGGAAAATCAATGTATTGGAGCCCGTTTCCATGTTTAAGGCATTTTGTCACACAAATGCATCTTTTAGACACAATCATCAAAATAAATACTTTCGGGATCTAGTCTCCTTAGAACCTAGTGTAAGCTAGCATTGCGCATGTGTACATGATTGTACGAAGTCGAGTATAACATGGCATGTTATCTCCGAGCGTGTAAGAGCCTAAGAGATAGAGGGGGGCAAGTAGTGGGTAAGGTCGCGACCACCAATAAACAACAAGCTGAACTATTGATATTTTTGTTGATGATTATTGTGGAAAGTTTTTCTTTTATCATATATTCTCAGCCTTTAAATGGACTATCATATTTAGTAAGTCGATTGCGAGCACTAGGTTGTTTCACATCTATTTCATGTGATGGTCTAGAGCAAGCATGTCAAACACGAGGTTTTCTTACTCAAAATTGAAATAATGATTCCATAGCAGCGTAAACTCATGTTTGGGACCGCTTGCCTTTCCAATCACCACTTTAAAAAATATTCAGAAATACATTAGTGACACTAAGCTCACCAGCCACTCCTGACTCAACCTCTGATCTCATTCAGAGCATGCATGTTTAGAGTCTAATGACAACAATGTCTCAAGTCGTGATGCATGGACTCAACCGCACACGACTGCGCGTACAGCGACAGATGGTTCCCTTACAGATAACGTACCGACCGTACATGGGTTAGCCGTTATACCATGTGCAAATTTTGAGCGCATTGAATCACCTTGAAGAGTAATAGGACCAAAAGACATCTGTCATAACCTTGGTTTGTCAATATTGGAGCAGACAAATCGTCACGTAGAGAAATCAGCAAAAGTAAGTCTAGGAGAGACGATGACAAGAAGATATTCGAGAAAACATACATCAAGGAATAGAACGTGTAAAGAATGCATGACTGTGTGAAAGAGATAGATGTTAAAGTTTGAGTAGAAGAAAAGAAAGACATTTAGAAGGAAGACTTGAAAGTAAAAGTGGCGGAAGGAAGACAAAAAAATAATATTTTAAGCTGCAAAATAAAGGAAAAAAAAATTTTGCTTCCTATATTATTTGTAAAGTTTAAAAGTGATATTTGAGGACTGAACCTAAAAGAGTTCAAAGGCATTGGCTAAGAATAAGCTTCGGTTCATTTACCAGTGTATGTAAAGGAAACGGCAATGATACAATGTACGTGATAATGCAGCAAAACCAGAATTTCAGCTCAGAGTAGAAATTGAAGTTTGACATACAAGATGCCGGTTGGAGGTTCATACTCCTAATCAAATCCTATCTGGTTTAGCTGAAATACGTTACACAACCACGCGTGCTCTCAGCCACAATGTACAAAATCCATGCGTGCCTTATACCGTGTACACCGCAAGTCGTGACGTGTGATGGCAAGCGAGCACGATTCAGACAGATGCCCCGCTTTCTGATAAGATACCAGCGATACTTGTAACAATATTAGTATGATAACTTGATAAGGCACCCATCAAAATTACACAGGAAACGTATTACGTCGAACTTGGTTGGTACATCTCATCAGAATTGCGTCAGCAGATCTGCAGTCAAAAAACGTGATCTGATCAGGTTATTGAAAACTCCATCACACTTGCAATTTCTTTTTAGTATTGTATTCTCCATAACTGCCTCGTTAGGCTAGTGGTCCTAAGCGCGACTACTACGCTAGAGGTCTTGGGTTCGATTCCCAGGTCGAGCAGAAAGTGTTATTGGGTTTTTCTATGAAATTCTCAGCAGCAGCTCGAAGTTAGGATTTGTGCCCGGTTAATGGCAATAGGCTCGCTAACATACCGGCGAAGTGTGTGGGTGTACACTGATACACCTCTGTCTACCTCTTCGGGGAATACAGGCGTGATAGTATGTTATGTTATATTCTCCATACCGATTCCGATCACGGCGGCTCATCTTAATGCAGACTAGTCAAGTACGCAGATGATATTATAGGGCACAAGTGTGTGCGCAAACACAGGTGCACTCCCTCTTCCCTAACTTTCATAGTCCAACGGGGTGACAATTCGACACAACCTGAGAGTGATCGGGAGTGAAGGTACGGGGGTGTCACACAACCAACTTCCTTCTCACAACCAACTCAAAACTGTTACTAAGAAATTCTTAATGGGAAAACCCAATAACACTTTGCCCGACCTGGGAGACCAATCCAGGACACCACGCTTAACAGTCGTTCTTGCCACCAACAGGGCAGTTAAATGCTGTATAATCAACTCATGAATAAGTAGGTCCCTGCCGCCGCATACAAGCGACAGCTAGGATATTGAATCAAACTATGGAGCACAGAAAGAGGGTTTATCCTTAGTGTAGCAGCCTTTTGCAACATAAACATATTGTACTGTAACCCTGCCCTAAAGCACCGTGGTTATCTCGATATTTTTTATCCAAGCAAAAGCAAGTATTTGCACAATCTCCGAATCCGATTACGACATGGCATTAAACCGTTGAGCTCAGACTGTCGAACGGAAAAAGCTTATCTATCTACAATGTATACGACCTGCGCCATTGCCATAAAGTAGACAGTCAGAGTAGAGTTATTTTGTAAGTAAATATTTCGATGTAGGTATTTGACATTTACATCGTAAAGAAAGCAGAGACCAAGGAGTGGTATGCTCGCTTAAAAGGTATGAATGGATGTGGGATAGGCGAAGGCGTGGTACTGGTGCTACAGGCCTGTCGATATGGTATCAGAATTAAGGCAGGCTTAAAATTCCTACTACTATTAATACGACATTCATGACTCATATTAAAGGGTTTCGTTTACTGAGAAAGCTAAAAGGAAAGCATTTGTTTGACATAAAATGCTGATATTTAACAGCAATTTTTTGCAAATAATATTCTAAGTAACTAAAGTAAGTGATAATGTAGCTTGCAGCTACAGTACGCTATTCTTTATTTCCCCTCCTAATAGTATATCGGTCGCGGTGGCCAATCTCAATGGAGCCTAGCTAAGTACGCAGGAGATATTATAATGCAATTGTGTGGACGCAAACACATAGACTCTACTCGCAGTCCGATGGAACGGCAATCCGAAACGACAAAGAAGAGATCAGGCGCCAGAACCTTCTAAACTCCGCTATGCTATTAAGAAATTTCGTATGAAAAAATCCTAGAACAATGCACTATTGAGAAATCAAACCCAAACACTTCCACATCAAAGGCAAGCAGGTTTCGCAACTTTGAAAGGCTTTACTGTTTTATTTCAGTCTACAATAAGGGTCAACATCATTATTTCAAAGCATTTTTACAGGCAGATTTACGGGAAAGTCACAGAGAAAAAAGAACCTACCTATAATTAATAGTATTGTAAACATACTATTATAATTATGACACAACATAAATACATTTAGTGCAGCACGTCAATGGAAACCTATTGTCCTAAATAGATAGTGTGGATGCATGCGCGCATCGTAACGAGGCAAACTATGATCGACTGACTGTCAATGTTACTTACGTCACTCGACAAACTAAACATTCTTTGAATAAGTGCATGGAAAGTTTTAAAAACTATGCATCGTAGACCTAAATGGTGACATGCAATATCTATGCTTAATAAGCAGTGAATAGGGATCAATATCGAGCAAATCGACTTATCGCTTGATGTAAATTAAAGACCTACGTGGTCATGTCACAGACTTCAAAGCATCTAGTAAGTATTTAAGCAAACCTCAGCTACAGCCTTTATACAGCTACAGCGGAGCATTCGATGACAATCGCACTACATTGAATCGTATGAAGTTAAAGTCCTCATCTTTATGATTGTAGTCTTTTAAGAGATTAGAGTGTGGCAAACACATATTATTAAGTATTGTAGCCGCCTCGTGTCGTGAGCACCAACGTCAAGTTTATTTTGGGTTTCTTTTTGGAAATTATATGGGTTATCAACGCTGCACATGATTGGTCCATCAGCCGAACCGCTCGTGTGCAGCGTCGGCGCCCCAAAAAACGGAGAAACGAACCCAAAAACCCAATAATAAACTTGACGTTTTTGCTCACGACTCGTGCCGGCTAGTATACCTTGATGAATGTAAAAAATTGTAATGATTAGCTCCTGTCCACTAATTACTGTGAGTCAAGTATTACTATAAAACATAGCCAATAACACGCGTCAATAGTGTAGCTCTCTATCAGAGAAATAATTGTCGGTTATCAAAACAGAATTTCTAGAAATAACCTCCTACCAACAAGCAATTTAACCTTTAATTAATAATAATTTAGATTAGATATACCTACGTAATTTCAAGATATTAATAAACTTGATTAGAATGACATAGAACTTACAATTACCAACTAAAATGGTACCTAATAAGTATTCACTTCGTGTATTGAACCTAAGTATGAAGATGGCATAGAACATTCATACACATGAAAGGCATTTCGCTATAACAAAAGAAAAAAAAAATATTTAAGAAGAGTTTGCAAAACATTATCATGCACACTAATAGGTACCACGTTCGCCACTAGATACTCGATGTGATTAATATTATCGTAGTAAGTAAACGTACTTAGATATTTTTTCCTAGAACCCGTGAATGTACTTGAAAAATATTTTGATAGGAACTGAAGGGGTGGAGGATTGAGTATTCAACATGCGAATCGTAGGCTACTTGCTTAGAATGAAAACAACTACTATACAAAAGTTTGATGTAGAATCGAAGAGACACCATCAGAAAAACAGATTGGTTGAATTATATTTTAATATATTGTAGAGAAGGTCGCCATTGCCGAAATCGGCATGAATATCATTATCATCGTTATCATGGAAGCTATCCATACAATGAATGAGGTACTGATGAAGCTACTTTCGGAAACTAAAGCTACACTGAAATCAAGGAATACTTAATAAATGTTCACCTTAAAACAATAGCCATACGGTACCACAAACGTTTACGATTTTTGACGACTGCGGTAGCTTAAAGTAAATTGCTACGAGTCTGCCGACCTAGGGTCTAACTAAGGGCTCATTTACACGAGCGGCACGTTGCAAACGACTGAGCGACAGAAGTAAATACAGCCGTGTGCGTGGTCTTGGGTAAGATTCTCAGTTTAGGCAGTATCATTGGATTTTTTTATTAAGAATTTCTTAGTAGCTTCTCTTGACGTTGGAAGTTAGCGGTGTGGGACACCCGTCCCGTTAAACTATGAGAGTGAGGGAAGAGGGAGCGCACCTGTGCTTGCTCACACACTTGTGTATTGTAATATCTCCTGCGTACTTGGCTAGTCTCCATTGAGATTGGCCGCAGTGACCGAAAAGTCGGGAGTGTATTATTACGCGAACGTAACTAGACAAGTACGTAACGCCCCCTATCTCCGTATGACTTGACCCATAACCTCACATTTCGCAACGGCCGGCCCTCGCTATCGTACATAATAGAATTAATTCATAAATCATGCTAGTAAGCGCATGAATGGCGGTCAACACACTCTCAATGAATTGCGTTTCAAACTGGTTACTTAGATACTTGTGCTCTGCCTGTTGGGCTATGAAGGTTGGAACTTGGATTATGCGCCACTTTCACTGTGCTTTGGCTCGTTAGATGGAAGACATTAAAAGTGCCTGAAATAGTATTAACATATGAATATGACCATGCTTTGGTTGCTTTTAAACAGTAACGCCTTTAAACTACTATGTTACATTTGCATTCAGATCAAAAACGAAACATTTAGCTTCGAGACTCAATGTTATTGAACCTTTCTGATTCTGCTGTAACAATTTTCGAAAAACACATCAAAATATCAAAATGATGTTTTAATTTTTCAGCATCGATCATCTCACCCGCGTTTCTAACGGCCCCACCACACGAAGGATTTCGTCCGCTAATCCGTCAGTGTCGGGCGGTTGATGAATCGGCCCATTCTCTGTATTACACCCGATATCAGTACAAGGTACATGTATTAAATCGGTGATGCTGTGATACGAAAAGCAATGTTCGAAACATCGATACCTTTGAGAAAAGTTATTACCGGGTTGCTTTAATCTGTGACCCTTTCAAGACACACATGAATGGGTTATTTTTAATGTATGGTAGATGCGAATATCTGAAGGTAAAGTTATCCCGACACACTAGCGATATTATCACCTGGGCGATATGTATTTCTTCGTAGTACCCTTTTCTTCTGCGACATTAGCGCTCGTATATGGGGACGCCTAAACGACACCATCTCTGACCACACATCAGTTATCATTAGGCTTGATAAAGGGCTAAACGCGAGCCTATAAAAGTCTATTAATTTTTAAAGGCTGAGGTGTGACAGTTGGCCCAAAACAAATATTTTTTTAAGTTTAGTTGAGTCAGACATGCCAACCAGCCTACCGGCATTTTTTGCCTAAAATACCGTAAGCAAATTCTTAACATGATAATATTTCAAGTTAATGGAGCAAGAAAAAAACGGAAAGCGAGGCTTTTACACGAGGTTCGTGACCTTTTCGGAGGCATTAAGCCTTAAGTATTTTCATCAAGACATTTATTCCGTAACATTTCTACTTTAAAGACATCTTTTAGATTGAATGTTCTACCCACGTCTTCGCAGATGAGTGATGGGAATAATAGACACGACATTTTCAAACCAGGGTTGGCACTTTGATAAAGAATGATTATAGGAAACAGGACAGGTGCGGACGTCTAACCGCGTGGGCCTCCACGCGGCCAGTCCGTGGTAAAATTGCAGTAGTCTATCTGAAAGGCACTGAATCGACTGCGCACCCAAGTAGGCCGTTGCAAACATAATTTGGCAAAATTGGGCATCAAATACCCGCTTAGCACTCAGTGAAATTGCTAAGCTCCTGGTCAGAAAATATTCCAAATGCTAGTCTCCCAGTTGTCATGTCACCTGCACCCTTAACGATCTGAATAGCACCTCTGAAGTGGCATTCAATGTGGCCCGCGGAGTGGAGGTAGCATAAATTATTACAAATGTATCATCGATACGAAAAAAAGAAGAATTTGATAGCATCTTAATTGTATAGCAGTAAGTGCGATATTCATAGTTCATACGTTACTACCGACATTCGATTGACCGTCCTTACAGCTCATTAATATAAAAGCTACATTTAGGCAGCCAAATTGGCTATCCAGGAAAGTAGACATATAATGTTTGTAGTGCCTAAAAATGTGAATTGTGAAACGGTGGTAGCTTGACAAGTCGAGTGCGACATATCTAACGAGTTTGATCGATCTGAATAGACGGGTTTAGTGTAAAATATGTAGGGGACATAAACCGCGGTCGATACGGGAGAATTCCGATAAAATTTTACGATAAAATGTTGAAGGAGATCAAAATCCTCTCGTATTTAAATGGAATATCGATAATATAAAGCTTTGCCAAGTAGTAATGTTATTATGAGTGCTTGATTCAATTTAATATTAAATTGCAGGATTCTCTTGTAAATAAACATAAAATGATGCATGTTATTGTTATTGCCTGTTTATCGGTTACCTGCGCGGGGTTTATTTTTTTTCACTGTAATTCTTTTTCTTGAACAAAAGTAGCTTTAAACCAGTTAAAATACCGTCAGATTTGGACCAGTCGTTTTGGAGGTTAGCCGGAACAAACAGACAGACAGACCAAAAAATAAAATCATTTTTTTTAAGTTAGTAAAAGGATGTCATTTTAACATTTTAAACGGACACATCAATTTTATATTATTTGATGTATTTTTGAAATAGACAAGAATCGCAGACTGTCTATACAATATATTGCCAATAAATAAGTAACTTATTCCGATATTTTACCTATTTTATGTACTGAAAACCCTCTTTAGGACATAAGGAACCCAGTAATTGAATAGGGCTTTTAGTGTACAATTTCTAAATTGAACTGCTTTGTACTGCTCGTCATGTTATCTCGATTAGCGACCCAATCGGTTATGTCCCGGCGCTAACGCAATCTGGCTTGACTACACGTTGACTTGCCGGGTTTGTGTTTAGTCTAGATTCTAGTTAGTGTCTAAAAACTAACGCCAACAACGTTTTAATATTGCGGTGCATCATCATCATCTGCCTAGCCTTTTTTTAACTATGTTGGGGTCGGCTTCCAGTCTAACCGGCTGAAGCTGAATACCGGTGTTGTACATGACGCTACTGCCTATCTGACCTCCACAACCAAGTTACTGGGCAACACTATCGTGTTGCCAGGAAGTCTGACTACCCGTAACGACTGTCAAATATCTACGAATGACAGCCGGGACCAAAGGCTTTACGTGCTTTCCAAGACACGGGGGTGTCCTACCACCAAATTCTAAACTCTGGGCTACTTCTGAAAAAATCCTAATGGGAAAACCTTACACTTTTTGCTCGACCTAAGAATCGAACCCAGGACCCCATACTCATCAGTCGCGCTTGTGACTACGACACCAACGTGGCAGTTAATATTGCGGTGCACATGGATAATGCAAGGATGCAGAACATGTTCGTAAGAGTAACCGCGGCCCTGAAATGCAAAGGGCATTAAGAGGGATACGGATGGGTTTTAGTAGTAAGAGTCTGACACTCCCTTTCGCTCCGCTCAGAGCAGAAAAAGTCATTTGAGGATTACCCACTCTCAATAAAAAATTAGCACATGGGAATGGGTAGTAATCCTGCGCTCAAGGCAGCGCGCTGGCAAGACGGTCAGACACGATAAAAATTCGGGGACAGCATTGTGTCAACCGAATTTCAGGAGATATTAAAGGGTGCAAGTGTATGCGCAAACATATGCTCGCTCTTCCCCAACTATCAGTAGAACAGACCGCATGTATCAATCTGTCGACACTATGAATGACGGCATACGTGACAGACGCGTCGTATGTGGTCATGATTCTTAGAAGTGAGGGAACGACAGAGAACAAGAACTGACCTTGCTTATTGGCTTTCCATGTCAGATTGTATACCTCAGGATGCTGATACGTAAGTCGTTAAAAATCAATGGAAAATAACCGAAATAATTAAGTACCACAAGTAATCGTTAACCAAACGTATAAAAAGTTTATTTTGGTAATATAACCTTTCAAAACATATTCGGTAGTTAATTTAAATAATGTAATGGCAAAAACATTAATAAATGGATATTCAATTATTTGGATGAATAATTACAATTTAAGTTCGAATAGGTTTAATTACAGTTTTGCTGAAATAAAACAATCCGAAATGTAAATTACATTTTCGGCGATTTAACGAGGTAATAATGAGGATTATGTTTCAAGCGTAAATTTTGCAATAATATGCGTAATTGGCAATATTATTGCCGCTGTATTGCTATTGGTAAGGTTTTGCTGGTCTTAAAATGCTATTAAAACTGCGTAAAAGTATGGGCCACTTAAGATTCTCGTGATAGTGCTAAAATGCTGATAAAAAAACAATAATTCCAAACCAAATTTTAAAATTGGACTTATTTTAAAAATACCACAGCTTATAAAGAGCATTTAAAAAAAAACTAAAGCGGTTTGGAGCAGTTTCGATCGATTCCACTAAACCCCTATGGATCAATGGCGATATTAAGGCCCGGTGCACACAGCAGGTGTGTTTACCCCGCAAGTTTCCATTATTTATCTTCAATAAACTGCTGAAGAATATTTATTCTTTTTAATGCTTTAATGACAGCCAAAGTATTTGAGAGCCTATAATGATGATTGAGAACCCTTTGACGGGAAAATGTACGCATTTCTCGAGCAAAAAGAACGGTTAAAGACAATTTTCTTTTTGTATTTATTTTTTAATGTTTTAGGGCTAATGCCATGAAAGACTTGTGTGTCATCAGCCAGCAGTTCTAGTTTTGAAAAAGTTATAAGATGTAGCGTTTTGTCATCAGTCCAATAGCAAATTTATTAAGACTCGATGTTACTTATTAATACGATTATTTCTTAATAATGCGTCCAGCTGACTAATAATAATGAATTATGAACATGTTTTGTTGCGTGCAGACTGCCTGAATCAATCGTCTTGCAACTTTAGAAAAATTCGTCTACTAAAAAAAACTTGGCCTCATGCTATGAATTTCTCCTGTAGAGTGGATGCGTTTACAAACATATCAACTCACATACACAAACCAGCCAGACCTGGACCAACTATGTGTAGGTACCATACAAATATTTGTTTCGTGCGGGACTAAAACCCGCGACACGTAGCGCAGCAGCCAATCGCTCAGCCACTACGTAAACCGTGCCGTTTAATTAATTTGGCGCGCCAAGCAAAAATGCCTACCTTGCTGTTATTCAAACAATATTAACTAAAAACTCATAATAAGCATTAATTCAATATTTTGAATGACTCAACAATAACACCTACATGGTGTTGACACAGTAAATGCCAGCGGATATCACAATAAAAGGCAGAAATAAAGCCTTAATGTCAACGACACGACGTGGAGTGTTCCCTGGGCTGGCTACAAAAAAATCTCCCCTTAATTTTTGTGAAGCACGATGCGGTACCGAACGGCTGGGTAGTTAGGTAGAGGCGAGCAAGTTTTGCTAAAAAAGGCAGGCTTATCTGTGCACTTATAGGCGACTAGGTAAACCCTGAAAGCTATGTTATGGAAATACTGACTTAGACCCAAGAGGCTGACATAAACCAAACACTACTGAACTAGCCATGTGGGGAATATGTATTTCGTTTTCCTGTCACACACCTACGATCTTCACGAACGTATTGTAACCTTTACTGTGCCAGAAGATAAATGTGCAACTCGGAGTCATTGAACTTTTGAGTACGAGGTAGAAAGACTCCTTGAACGCAGATAAAATCACAGCGAAAACCTGGTATCCCTAGGGTTACAGAGGGCAGACGTCGGCCACTTATAAAAGCAGTAGCTTGCCATAACATGATGGATGGAAGAACCGGTCCTATGCGTGCTAATGATCACACGACCAGTTCTTTTAAAGGAGCGAACCCTGGCTGGATTCGACGAACGGTAGGGTGGAGTGTCAATGACCCTTGCACCAAATTATCTGTAATGTCATCGTAGTTTTTTCTCGATCATTTTAGAGCCGGCAATCAAGCCAGAAACAGCAATATTTCTGTTTTATACACAGAGCGATTGCTATCAAACCTTCGTATCAATATTTAAATAGCTACAGCGCACACTGGACGGTCCGCCGAGTACCACCCTACTGAATAGCGAATATTTTGACTACGGATGAACAATTCTCATAACTATTCTTGCGGATCTAGCGACAAGCCGATCAGAACAAATAGCCGCCTACTTATGGAGTTTGTGAAAGGACTTTCATGTATTTTTAACCAACGGACATAACTTGCATGGTGCAAAATGGATATTCAAATTAAGCACGAAAACGGCAATCGCGATTATGATTTGCCTAACGGAAAATTCAATATGTGCAATATGCAACAGTAAGGCCGTATTTTTGCCGAGCAATACTCATAAATAGGCAATTTTTCAATACCCACTTTTGGCAACGGTATGCGTATTAAAAGGTGTCAGCGCTGCGGAATGATCAAAGTGTTTGACTATAAGTTCTTGTAGTGACAGGGTGTTTGTTTTTCATATCGTAATTTAAATAATTTATTGTTTGAAAACATTATAATCACAACTCCGATATGTAAATACAATACGAGTATGTATAAACGTTCCGTGGTTGAGTACGTGCTGCGCGTGGTGCGTCCGCTGGAGGTATCGCATGAATCTACTCGTATAGCAGCAAGCTAGCCAGAAATATACTGAAAGTCTGACCAGGATTCCGTTCAGTAAACGATCTAGATCATTTAAATCTCACGTTTTCTTCGTTTTTGGCCATGATAAATCTTATGACATCTTACCGTGTTCAGTTGTATAGCTAAACACAGATTTCACGCGACGACTTGACGATTTAATATGACTATTAGCGAGGATTTACAATCTCCATCTAGTTGCTTAGCCGAAACCCTTCTTAACATTCATACAATCCGGGGCTGCGGGTTGTTCGCAAGAGATACCGCGCCCCCGGAACGCAAAGGGCACAAGAAGGAACATGGGTGGGTTTTAGTCAGTAAAAGTCTGACACTCCCTCCCGCCCCGCCCAGGGCGGGAGAAGTTATTTGATGATTTCCCACCCACCAAAAAAAAAAAAAAAAAAAAAAAAAACATTCATACAATAGATTATCTTTGTACATATTTTATAGCTTACAGCCAAGAGTCACGTTTTAAAAACAATAAAATATTAAATATACAACCGGCGCATGACATAATGATGGATTATAGAGTTGAGCCATTGTACATAATAATATAATACCTATTAGAAAACGTCTCATTCTTTATAGGGATAACGATATCAGTCTGGGGTATCCCCGCGTCAAGAATGATGTTAGCGATTCAGTTATTTAGTACGATTTTACATCATGAATGTGCTAGTAAACTGGATTAACGACTATGTGCCTTTTAATAGGTAATGAATGAATTTATTCTGGAGCCCCGTTGCCGTGTTGGTCTCGTGAACGCAATCGTGACTGAGCGTGGGGTCCCAGATTCGACTCCCATGTCAGACAAAGTGTTATTAGGGTTTTTCATTACGAAGTTGGAAGTTGGGAAGTTGGTGAACTCCCAAGTTTTGGGAAACACGTATCGTCGTTGGTCCTGCGCCTGATCTGTCCCCGGTCGTGTCGGATTGTCGTCCCATCAGACGAGTGAGGGAAGAGGGATCGTGCAGCAGTGTATGCGTACACGCTTGTACACTATAATATCTTCTGCGTAATTGAAAAATTCTGTTAGGAGGATATATTGCATACTATGAAGTCGGTTAAAAAGTCATGCTGATGCGATTTTGATCTTAATATCGATGTCAATACAACAGAAAATTTGATCAATGACGGCTTTGATCAAATTTTCTGCAAGAATTTTAGCCAGTCCTCGAGGTGGCAGCGCGTATGTCTGCTTAAGGTGCGCCGGAGTACTCGTGAACCAATATTCTTGGTTATTTTCTTATTAATAGCTAACCTGCAACAGTCCAACGTAGCACCTACGCAGGTTACCTAAGGGCACTAACACAGGAGGAAAATAATTCGTAATCGCGACGACACGAGTCGCTTACTGTCTGTTAGCCTTATAATTTCAGGCTACACGTATTTTGCAACAATGAGGAAGGCCTTACAAGTTACAACATAATACCTACATAGACAACAAAATGACACGTTTGCACGACTAGCAGCATTGCAAAGGAAACACAGTGTTCCTGTGAACAATTCATATCCAAACTAATATTAGAAATGCGAAGTGCCCCGTTGGTCTCGTGGTAGCGAGCACGACTGTTGAGCGTGGGATCCTGTGTTCGATTCCTAAGGCGAGCAAAAAGTGTTCTAGGATTTTTCCATTACAAATTTCTCAATAACAGCCCGGAGTTTGGAAGTTGGTGTTGTGACACCCCCGTGCCTTGGAAAAGCACGTGTCATCATTGGTCCTGCGCCTGATTTCTGCCCGGTTGTGTCGGATTGCCGTCCCATCGGACTAGAGAGTAAGGGAGGAAGAAGTTCACCTGTGTTTACGCACACTCTTGTGCACTATAATATTATTATCTCCTGCGTACTTGGCTAGTCTGAATAAAGATTAGCCGCCGTGGCCGAAATCGATCTGGACAATACACAGAAATGCGAAAGTAATTCACGGCGGTCTGTCACGCTTTGGCGTCTAAACCACTGAACCGATTTTGATGAAACTTTGTACAGGGTAAGTTTGAACACCAAGAAAGGACATACGCTGCTTTTTATTCCGCGACTTCGACTGCGTTCGCGATAATCGACATTTACGCGGACGAAGTCGCTGGCAAAAGCTAGTAATTTATTTACAACCAATGAAGGTATGTTGCATGGAGGTTTACATGCAGAAATAACTATGGATAGTTTTAGGAGGTATTTTAATGATATGATAAAGAAGATTTTATTTATCAAAGTAATTTTTCTTAAAAATAATTAAAAAATTCTGGGCCAACGACGGCTTGTGGGACATAATAGTATGGTAGTTTTTCCTTTCTATAGTCACTTTCACAAATGATGTAAATAGGTGATCTGACAATGCAACTACATACCTATTTAGTGTATAAAACGGATTCATTATTTTTTTATTGTTGTAACCAGCTAGAGGTCAAAAAGTTAATTCCTAGTTTTAATTAAACTCAATGTTTAAATGGTTGACAATAATGGAACCAAAATCAACCCGGGCATTTAAAAAATATAAAGTTGTGGTGGGTATGCGCTTGGTTTTATACATTTTTATGGTGTACTCCTTACAAGTCCTAAGCAGAAGAAATTATAACTTAGTAAGAAGTTATATAGAAAGTTACTAAATAGGCCTAAGAACAATTAAAGTTTAAAATTTCATCATAAGGGTACCTACAGAGAAAGTTGACAACAAAGGACTCATGTAGTCAGTGATGTTTGGCCTAGTTACTTGTATGTCTGCCCCTCATTATGTCCTAAACAGCATATATTATAATGGAAATTAAAAGAAATATGAGCTTGTTTCTACTCATCTTAGACATTGTAAATATAAATAACACATACATGCATAAAACATGAAATCACGCCGCGTTCGTTTCTATCGAATGGTATGGCGACAAAAATAATTGTTTTAACATGTAAATGAAAACTGACATCGCAGATAGCGATGATTGGTAATGTAGTCAACATTTCAAATGCGCACGGAGGGTCTGCCTCGTCGAATCATTACTAAAACATCTGTACATGACTAACAAATGTAAAAACATTCTATTTGCATGATTTTATCGTTTTTAACGGTAAAAAACGTATTTGTGGAGGACAACAAGGCTATACTGGCGTGAGAAGTAAACAGCTGTGGCGGGCGAAGCACCGGCAAGCCGGCGGTTTGCCCAACAGCCACGCCACTGAAAACCCAATATAGGCAAATAGGTTACAACACTGACGAAATTTTTCAACCCACCTGTACTCGCCAGGTTTTAACTATATTTACATTAAAAATTAACACACTTACGTGATAACACAGATATCATCCAACAACAAGCGTCATAGCGATCCAAAAACTTGTATCACTGCATAAATAATCACAATTCAACAAGGAACATTTTGTACCATCCAACGTAAGATTACACAAACTACTTCTAAAACATTAATAACTCATAATATATTGCACAAAACTTCCTCCGGGCACTTACACAAAACAATGATAATATTTTTAACGTTATTATCACAAATATAAACGAAATATCACAAACGGATATCACTTTTCTACTTGTCCTTGCGTTCACATAAATTGGCAGCCATCTTGCGTTCGTATGAGCAGGGAGAAATGTTACCAGCATCAAACTGTATTTTCCCAATGTAATTTCCCACTCAGTTTTACTTTTTTTTTAATTTAGCTTTTAAGTAAACGACAGAAAGTTTCGTTTTTATTAATATCAATTAGAGTATTAAACCATTAAAAATGACTTTTAAACGTCTCATATAAGAAAAAAGAATGGAGATGCCGTTTTCAATAGGTAGTTTCGTATGGAGAGGAAAGGATATCAACCTCTGTAAAATGTACATGCTTTTAAATTAATTTTTTTGAAATACTTTGTTTATAGGAACATACAGGATTACTCGTAAATGACCACTTGTTTTACACGTATCTTGCATCAAAACTACTAAATTAGGATTTAACGACTAAGTTATATTCAAATTTTGATACAAAATTAAATAAAAAATTTGACTACCGATTTAATATTTTAAAATAAAGGTCGTTATTAACGGAAAGGGGCCTAACACACCGGAAAACTAAATTTCCTGCTATTTTGGGCAGTTTTGTTTGTATGGTAACACTAAACTTGCCACAGACCACAACGTTTTTATTATTTCTGGCTTTGGAATCTTAATATACAGCCAACGACAATCAAAATAACCCTCCTTTTTACTTTACCGTAGACGAGTAAGAAAGAATTTCAGTGTGACTAGTATATAAATTGTTTTGTTTTGCACGATATACAAACCTTTTTCAGCTAAATATTAGTAGAAAATATACCATGTTAAAATATTTCAGATAAAATTATGACAGCAAAACATTGTTAATGCAATCGTCCACTGACAATGTCATTTTGTCTGTCAAGATCTCAAGTGTACGTCTTTTTTTTTTTTTTTTTTTTTTTCTTTTTTTTTAAAAAAAAAAAAAAAAAAAAAAAAAAAAGTGTACGTCTTTAAGCTGTCAATCTGAATCTGTCACTGTCAATGAATTATGAAATCAATGCCTGGTGTGGGCAAAGATTTTCTCTCGCAATTATTTTATTAAGTAATTAAAATCAAAGCACTTGCTTTGGTTTTATCGTCTTACTCATACTTATTAAACAGTAGTAATTGTAGACTTTGACACGAACTCATTACGTTGTGGTACTTACGTTGTAGTCCAAGATACCTTGATGCCGACGTTCATGACCATTATACTGGTAGGCCTATTCCCCTATAGACTTTACACCCACATCCTCATAGGGGACCTACCGAAGTCTAAGCAATGTTGACGTGACCATCATAACGTCAAACAAGTAATACCTACTTAATGTGCCTTATGGAGTTATAACAATAAAATAATAATTGGCCTTTACTAGCGCCTGAGAGAATTGTTTGAGCAAAAAGCATAAGGCTTTAATTGCTATGATTATCACCGTAGTAAGAGCATTGATCTAAGTTATTATTAAACTAATCGAAATAACCATTATGAAGTTACCCCAACATGAACAAGAATGTATTTTTTCAATATCTAAGTATGTGTTTAACTGGCGAAAGGAATAATTTCTGCAATTACAGATGATAGGCACAAAAATATAAATAATCACAAGACATAGTAGCCTCGCCATCAAGTATATAATACTATAGGATGAGTAACTTATAGCAAGCCTTTTTAGCTAACACAGCTGCTAAGCTAGGATCCCACCGGACTTCGATAATAAAAAACATAAAAGATCGAAACCGTTCTTTGTCCTCCAATTGAAATGTTTATTTCTTCTGCTGATGCTTAGGAGGTACTGATTTGCTGTAAGAGATAGAATGTTGTCACAAAAGCTGGAGATTTATTTGCTAGAACAGCATTCAGTGGCAAACTTATCAATGTCAGCTAACAGGCTCCAAACCCTGTTTTTTTGTAACAGCACAATGAAATCCCATAAATAGGATGTGAGCTTATGAGTCTACAAACTCCAATGGACAGGAAACAAAAGGAACATGGCAACATGTTATACTGACTCAGAACTATTATTGAATTTGCTTTGTTTTGTTTGCTTACAGACCACCAGTTGGTGTGTAATTGTCTATAATTTACAATACATTCAAACTGGCGACTTAAATGCATTTATTTCAAATCAAACAAATAGCATGCACATTTTAATTATGAAGGAGTTGGTCAGCCAGACAATTGTAGGTAGGTGGTGGCCTGTTACAAACAGCTTCCATTCTGTATGGCATACTTTTATTTATGCCCTGCTCTGTCTCTCATTATAAGGTCCACATATGTCATCTCTTTAGTCCTTAATTCCAATTTCGTGTTCCAGCACAGAGTAAGCCTGATAACTATACATGTTTGCTGCAAAGGTTAAAATTAAAACCTAGTGCGACTTCCAGGTTTACCTAACAATTCCAACTATGTATTTAAGTTAATTCTTGCATATTGAAGTGTGAACATCACATATGTCTCTTTATTTCTAGCACTAGAATAAATAAAACAACAGTTTGGCAGTATTAGTATGTTTACTTTATATGTATTTTATTTTATCCCATATCTTACTTACAGACCATAGGTCTTACAAATATTTAACTTATAACCGAACTTAAATCAATGTTACAGCGAACATAAGTTATCAAATTGATGAACAGGCAAGTTTAAATTTAAGTGTAATTAAAATGCACTTTTTCTGAACAGTTGTCTGTAAAACATACATCGTAATTATCACAAAATATTTAACTAAACCTTCTAAAACGAAGGTGATTTCAAAATGATTTTTATGGGTACTTTTTTGTATTTTTCTCATAATATCAACTTAGATTTAGCCAATAATTAACGTATTAACGATTTAAAATCTAAGAAATAAGTACCGGATTATCGTAGGTTGGAATGACAGTACATTCCTGAAATGCATTTGTCAGATGGAGTCAAATATTAGTGACTAGACAATCACACACACACACAGAAGGGCACTTCTTCACAATGTCTCGCCGGAGGCGGGCGCGCGTCCGGCGGCGGAATCATTTCGCTAAGAAAATCATCATCATCTTATTCCGAGTCGGTCGGGCGTTGTACTCATTTCACTAGACCGGGACTCTTCGGGTAGTCGCACGGCAGGAATATGTGCATCAGCTTGTCTATCTCGCCGCGACATAGAGGACAGCGGTTGCATCTGGAAAGATGAGAGAGACAAATTAATAATCATCATTGTTGACACTGTGTATCTCTCGAAGGTGCAAAGACCTATCCGTGTTTTTCTCAGCAAAGAATAGTCTCCCCTGCGTGTTCAATAAATCTTAAATAAGTGTTTCCTAAGGATTTATATCCGGAGGGGGAGGGTGATCTACACTGCAGCATTCGTTCGCTTACAGTCTTGACAACACAACACAGTGTGTTGTGTTGAGAGACAATTTGTTTGCTCGTATTTGCTAATCTACTAATTGGTTTGTTTGTTCATATAAAATGTTGTAGGTTTTAGATGTACATACCTGGGAGCGCACTCCCCGCAGCACACGACGTGTCGGCACGGCAGGAACAGCGTGTCGATGGGCGCGTCCATGCACACGCGGCACGCCAGCGCCTCCGCGCGACATCCGCCGCTGTGCGAGCGGGACCGGGGCTCCTGGGCAAAGGACTTTTATTAGTACATGGTACGACAAAGGTAGCTGGTGTAATATCAATCGTATCTATAAGAACCGCTCTTATTGCTACGAAATAAAGGCGGGTACACGATACGGTATAGAACGGTCATAAAAGTGGTGGTTACCTTGTGTTCAGCCCCCGAGTTAGATCTCCTGCGCGCGCGCGGCTCGTGCGCGGCGGCGGCGAGCGCGTGCGCGGCGCGGCGCGCGCGGTCGTGCACCTCGCGACACGTGCGGCGGATGTCGAACACGTAGCGGCGCCCTAAAGTTGTCGAGTCGTTGAAGATTGAGGCTATCGTGCCCTGTAAGAGAAGAAAGGAAGGTTTTAATATTGGAGTAATGAACGAGCAAGATACAAGACAGCTCGCTATACACCCACATGTTTTAAATTCAAATACACATTGTTACTTCTGACTTCATAAGTCACAGTCTCTTACTGACGAAATCTTTATCCATTCATCCACAAACAAATTATAGTGATGAGGATTTCCTATTGCGCAAGGTATCCTATTGGAGTGGGAACGATATAGAGGCGTTTAGGCGGTCAACGAGCGAATCACGAACTTAGTCGGGAGGTCGAACTCCATCCGTGTGTGTGGAGGTAGTAATAGGTAACTCTAGTATGTATTGTGATTATAATAATACGTTAAAATAATGGATCTGTTTTGTAAATGTTAACTGTTCATTTTAGTTTACGACTTCCACACTTTGATGTAATTCAAACGATGTCTATTCTTTCCTTAAACAATAAGTTACTCTCTCGTTATTTCCTCATAAGATTCTCATGGACCAAAGCCTTTAATGACTTTAATAATTATCGTGAACCTGTCATTAATTTTAATCTTCTCACGAAAAGTTTTCTAATAAGGAGTTCAGTAACTCTTCGCATAAAATAGACAATTGTTGTGAGATTAGATTAGATCTTAAATAAACGGATCATCGAGTAGTGACACCGCGCTTCTCACAGGGGATAACTGAAGTGGCTGCACAGGCTGCCCAATTTACATGGCACTGGACAACACATATGAACCCAAGTAGCACAGAGCTAGCGCCCTAGGAACAACGAGACAGTTGCTGGCAGGCCCCGACAGACGTAGCGTGGCGGGACCAACTGGATGGATTCCTCCAAAACTGGAGGGATGAAGCACGGAATCGCAAAAGACGGAAGGATGGAGGGAGGCCTTTGCTCAGAAGAGGGAGGCCTTTGCTCAGAAGGGGGAAGAGCAGGTTAATAATTAAATATATAATAGAAACCAACATCAGTTATTATTACACTACTATCTCATCCGGTCAACCGAAAAACAGTAATTTCAGTCCAGTCACAATCGCGAATACCTACATACCTATTTAATTACGTTTCCTGAAGCCACTGAATCGTTCAGTCCAAAGTCCAGTGTAGCAATACTAAACGATTGTTGTGTCAACGAATAGTGTGAGGTCATGTATCGCCGCCGTGGATATTAGGCAGGACAAAGTCCACATTTGTTTGGTCAACCTTACTAGTTGGTATCGTTGGTATATTTGACATTGAATGTAATGGAGCATTTTTTTTTAGGAGAAATTAATAAACGATAGAATCTTATGATATACATAATGAAGACTTATTTTTTATCGCGTATCTAACTTAGGTCTAAATAATAAAGATTGGATAAACTGAACTAAAGTTATACATGGTGGCTTACTGTTTTGTTGACAACATTTCCATTACTTTATTTATAGGTCATAGGTATTATGAGGATAATAATTACGATGTTATTATTGAGGTACTAATTAGTAATATATAATAACGTTATCAATACCGCAAATATAAATGAATTACATATTAATATTGTACTGACAAATAGGGTTTTTGCGATTTTCAGTATTAATTTCTGAATATTTAGTTCAATATTCACTTTCAAAGTGCCGATCGAATATTATTGGTTTAATGGGTATTCTCCGCAAGGTTGCGAGCAGAAAGGCTGATTACGTGACTCGAAGCATGAACGATAAAGTACAATATTGCTTCATTTAATGTAAATGTTACATTATTATTCGTTTTTCAGTGACAAGAGCATCCTGAAATGAGATCACAACAATTCTGCTTAGCGGTAGAATGCTGTAGACAGACGACTGAAGTTACACCTGCGTTCTTTCAAAAAAATATTGTAGTCACAATTATATTTTGTTGTGTGTGCACTAAATGACTACCTATCATCAATCAGAAGAAAGACACAATATCTGCTGGATATCCTCCATACCGACCGGTCACCCAGCATCCTATCCAGGAAGGACCATGCTACATGCAAAACAAAACACAACCAAAAGTATCTCACCTTAAGATCCCTAATGAACTGCTCAGTAACATCCGTGCGGACGGTCTCGCAACAGTAGAAGGCGTGTTTCTCCGTCACGGCGCGGTACACGGCGGCTGCCTGTCCAGACGTGGCCATCTTGACGTGAAGAGTCGCCTCATTGCCCTCATCAGTGACGTAGGACATCTGGAAGTTCCGTCTGAATGGCTGCGCGCGGTGGATCGCTGTGTATGCGATGCTGGAAAAAGAGAAAATGAGGTTTACAATGAGCTCATGGTAATAAGAAAGGAATTAATAAGAAAGGTTGTATCGTTGGATGGCAAACATAACGCCCCCCTGATGTCATAGACATCTACAATACCAGAGGCCTTGCAAATACGTTGCCATCCCAGAGACAAAGGTAAAATATCTTATAAGCCTGTAATTTCATCGGCCCCCAAGCCCTTCAAACCGGAGTAAAGCAACCCCTGGACGAGCTCTTTCCCAAAGAGCTCTACTACTACTAAAATGTTATTCATTTAAATAGGGGGTACCATGAAGACGAGCAAGTTACCTATCAACGCAGTACCTGTTGCTTGGATCGAGGTTCTGAGATCGTAGTACAAGAGCAAAAGTTCAAGATGACATTTTCTTCTCAGTTCTGTCCCAACTCCGAAATCATCTCAGCGATGACGCGATAAGCCGAAACAAAGAAATACAGACAACTCGAGAAATTTCTTTGGAAGAGTAACGACAACATCACAAATAAAAAAGTCTATCTTATCAAACTTAAGTACTCAAACATGTTGTTTTATCAGAAATTCAGAACAATGATAATAATATATTATATTAAAGAGAAGTAAATATAATAATTGGAAGTTGATACCTACAAGGATGGCTATTAATTAAATGTATCTTGTAAATTACCGAGTAATTGAGTGAAAATGATGCTATCGAGGCGTGGTTATTAAACGAAATGGGTCAAAGAGTACTTTGTATGTATTGTATGTACCTAGCTTTCCTAGGTACCTACCTATGCTACGTTTTTTTCTCATGTTGTGCAATAATGTTTTCTTTTCGTCTTGCTTTGTGTCAGCAAATAAGCTATATAGACGTGTTTTGAAATGGCACAATATTGTTTGCAAATAGGAAAAAGAAAATGCAGCTGTATTTTTGTGTGTCAACTGTCTACGAATACTGCAATAGACAAAAATGTATAACCTAAAGACACGTTCTGCATGTTTTAATAAAAACCGACGAACGCGAAAGCTTATAATATTATAAATGCGAAAGTTTAGATGGATGGCAGTTTGTTACTCAATACTGAACGGATCTGGATCGATTTCGGCACATACATAGACTATAGTCTATCCCGGAAAAATATTAATATATCAACTTGGACGCGGACAAAGTCACAGGCGGAAGCCAGTATTCAATAAAGATCGTTCTGGAAGTTATAACATCGGATAAAGTATGTCTTTCATTAAGACACCGCTGAGTAAATATTTTTGAATATTTTTTATCGTATTTAGGTCTGTGATGTCATTATAATGAATTCAAGAGCTGTCGCCGAAAACAGAACGAACGTACCCATTGTGTTGACCTGCTCGTTACTGACTAACTTACACGAATAATAAGTAGAGTTCACAGTCGAAACTCGTCCGCTTTATAGCTATTTTATTTTCTAAATGTTTTTTTAAGTTTAATTATAAACGAAGCCGGGATCTTTGGGAGTAGAGAAAAACGCGAAATTCGAAATGCATGTTCAATTATTCAAGTCTGAAATACTTTTGTTGTAACTTTCTCTTTTCAGTGCTTATTGTTTTCGAGCCTCGTATGCATAAGTATAAGCAGTCCTAATTTAAACAATAACAAAAAAGTTTAGCTATTATAGTTCCTCAAAAAAAACTAAGAGAACACCAACCTTTGTTTCTCGACGCCGATCTCATGGTCTCCGTTGCACGCTGGTCTGTACACCACGATGCCATGTGGTCCGACCCCCACACAAGTGCTCAGCCTGCACCCACATCCCCCGCCACTCTGACCAGATGTAAGGCACCCGACCGTCGCTCCGCCATCGATCTCCTGCTCATCCCTCGCCCTGGGCTCTTCCGCCTGTTGCCTATGATACAGCAAGTGACTGTACAAATTGTGGGCATTGTTGTTAAGAGTCACAGGCTTGCAGAAGAACAGCTCCTCCCCAAACGACTCTAATTTAGAAATCTCTTTCAACAATCTGTACTCTGCCTGCGAAGCTCCCATTCCGGAAATTTCGCAGTGGTGTTCAATGATTTTGTCGACATGATCTTCCGGACGCTCACCTTGGGGACCGATTTTATCGCATTCTTCATAAATGTGTACTGGGGGAAGGTCTGGTTCGCAATCTCCTGTCTCAGCTTGAGCAATGTAAGCGATGATCCTTCGGGCTACTTCCAAATCAGCAACAACTAGTCTTCCTTCAGTGAGGTCCAGTTTAGCATGAAGATAGAACTGATGACGGGTGGGTTCGTTGATGAGGAGGTGTGGGGGCACCCAGAACTTGACACGTAGGTCGAGGCGCCTGCTGGGGATGCGGTGCGGGTCGAGAGGGTTGCGCAAGTTCAGCCACCTGCTGGGACCGGAGACTGGGGATACGCGGAGGCCGAAGTAGTCCGCTTCGGCACCGATCTCCAGTTTCTCGCATACCTGGAACAAGGAACGCTTACGTCAGTTCAAAAATTTTATAACTGCTTTGGTATTCTTGTATGACTTTGTTTAAATATGACATGAAAGTCGCAATTACTCAGTAAATACAACAAATTTTTTAAAGAGAAAGTGAGATTAACATGTTATGATACCGAAATAACAGGCCTACATCCCGATGACCTAAAACAGGATTTACACCGTCAATTAGATTGCTTACTTTCGAAACACAATATTTGTATTTGCCAAATAATAACACAGTACGAACAGCATAGAGACTGTATAGTCTACCGACCAATTTGGCAATGTTATGAAGAGAAAGTCACTAACCAAAAAACCTATTATTAAGAGCTATTTATCAATGTTGAACACGTCTCGCTCTTTGCTGGAGGCTTTAGGGGCCCCTCAACAAGTCTGTAGAAGGTATTGTCTGGTGGTCTTGTAAATCGTTTAATTATTTATAGTGTCAGGACATCATAACCGCAAAATCTAGACTTCTCCAATTTCAGAAATTGTGGCTGTACCTATAATGTAATTTTATAAAACTAATTTGTATGTCCGTTATACTTTTTTTCTGTTTTGGACTAGTCAAGTATATTCTAAGTATTCATTAGCATATTTCTTTGTATGCAGCAGTTAACTGCGCATGCGCTAGCGTCAACAACAACGAATACTAAACTAAGGTATGGAGTGTTTACTTATAATAACTACGCGTTATTATAAATGTTTATGCAAATTATTGCAATAACACCAATGTAGGTAAATGTTTTGGCTGATGAGTCCGCCGTATCGCGAATTGTGCTTGCCAAAAATACATAATTATGTGTTGCATTTACCAGTACCTACTATATGCTGATAACAGTTGCATGGTGACTGCAGTTTGCCGAATGTTTCTGCCAATTGAATATCAAAGCAAATGACTCATTGAAAATAAGTCCATAATTAGTCCCAGCGAGTTGCTGATATGATCTGTATTGCATGGTAACTGCAATCAGTTAAATATTGGCCACACGCTAGCATCCATTGTCCGATAACAAACGTGCACCATGCGGGTAGGCGAAAACACCACGTGGTATAATTCTAAGTATACTTATAATAATCCATTCATTGATTATTTTGTTATTGCGGATCTTGAAGCATAACTAATAAGTGAATTTTCTATGCCATGTACCTACATACCAACATTGGAAATTCTGTAGCTAAACATGCGCAGTTTACGCATTATATTATTTAATCCGGAAAAATTCCAGCACATGACCCACTCGACTATCGAGTAATGAGAACATTTTACGAGCTATTCCACCTGGTGGTGTTTTGAAATAGACTAAACAGATAACTGAGTTTTATTGAGTGTTTGTGTATGTAATGCAATCTAATCTGGTAACGAACACACAAGTACAAGAAGTCTATTGAGTAGAAACCCATAAATGTTTTATTAGGACTTTCAACGTGTTTATAATCATATTTTTCTTGTGACTAAAGTTAAAATCTTTTTCCTCTTTCCTATCCCTTTTTGCTCAAGATTTCAACATTAAAATTCTTGACTCCATGTTTTCACGAATTGAAGATAGTTTTGGTATCCAGCTGCTCTCAATCTGGCTTGTAGATAAATCTTCTGTTTTTTATGTAAACAATTTGATATCGTTACTTGGCAGAGCTGAAGCGTGGATTTTATCTGATCCAATCAACACCCAATGATTACTATCAATCTCCTCAACGTTGAGGTGGTCAAAGTCCGATCCTCAATTAAGACTTGAAACATTTCACGAACTCTGCATCCTTGTCAGCTAAATCAATTGTAAACTACACTAAAGTAATTGTTCAGCCATTCTCATTGACACCTTATCTCCGGCATCACGTTGCAAACTCCTGCGCAGCCTGTAGTAAATATTTGTCATGCGATCTGGTGCTTACGTATGAAGAATAACATCAATGTGAATTAGTTCCTCACAATGTTTGTTGGATGCATATAAACGAGTTGAGGTAGTTGCTTTATGTTGTTGTTACTTTGATGATCCTCTTTGGTTTTAGAGCAGTCAATTAGCTTCTGCCAAAGTCGAAAGGACATGAAGATACTTTACGAGTTTTTTGTTCTCATTGTGCCTTTTGTTCATAAAATACTTATAAATTGTTTTGTGTTGCTTACTGCATCATCATCATCATAATACATTGTCTCTATTAACAACAAACTTATTATTTTCTTTAGGAAGTCAATATTATCATTCATCATTTCAAGTTTCTTTTGTCTAAGCATCAGTGCATTACTTACAATAGAAATGTTTCCTCCATGCTTTATAATAGCCACAATATGTTGCGATTTGATCTTATATCTAACATCGCGGTATCACGCTTGCATCTCGTGCCTATAACGTCATTCCATGTTATTTAAATAGGAATTATTAACCATGCTGCTAACTCGTGATACTTTATTGAATAAGGAAATCTTGGCAAATATTATTTGTATTTTGTATTGCAATAATAGATATCTATAAGGTTTTCTATAGCCTGTAGACTTTGAAGGAGAAGATGACAACAATTTGTCATGTTTTGCTTTGGTTTAACCACTATGCGGTTAGTTTTGATGTGAATATTTATTTAGTTCTTGCTTTTAATAATATTCTGGCGAATATGGACTATATCTACATGTTTGTCATAGAAGATTTTTAAAATTCCTTTGTTTTACACATTCTTTCTCCTAACTATTTATACCCATTTCCCCTTTCAATACAGTACTAATAGTACTTGTTCCCCTCCCAACCTTCAATTTAAACTACAGTATCTTGCTAGTTATACGGGTCATAAAAAAGCAATTTGCGTAATGCAAGGTACCGTTGGCGTTGGGAAAGCTCACGTGCAGGGCATTTCGCGGAATCGCCGGACAAATTACCTCCGAAGTAATAGCTTCACCTGATCAGGGTAAATCGTGTGCCTGTTTCGTTAATATTCGATTACGTCAGCATGATGGATGAGATAACTTATACCGTACCATTGAGTTTAATATCCGTTGTTTTGTTTGATGCTTCAGTTTTCGATTAATGATAATCAAGTCAAGCTCATTTTCGTGTACGGTCAAGAGTCAAGGGGAGTCTTAAGTCCAATGAATTGCCTAAGTAATTAGGCGATTAATTCAGCCACGCCCTATACACGCACATTTAATTCAGGAACCAATTAAAAGCTAATCTATTATCTAGGTACGCTATTACAAAGAAATATAACATAAATTTCCATACATTTGAATACTATGAAAGTTAAATATTGGCATAACAAGTGAGTCACGTTGTACATCATGCATTATTTTATTGCCTATAATGAAATTTATTTTAATATTCTAGATTCTACAAATAGCCGTTGGACCTCGTTTCTAACTATGTTTCCTGACAGTGTCGGTATGTGGACAAATAACAGTATGGAGAAACCGTAATAGTATTAGCGGTATTCTATCTTAGCTGTTCCTATGGAAGTGGAACAAGACACCCCTTCAATAGTTGGATAATAAGACCAAACATCAAGGACGTCTATGTGCTATAAACAAACTGCTTACACCAAACCATCTCAATTTTTTTGGAAGAACTTTCGTTATGCTTATCTTCGCTTGATGATGGTATTAGCCGAGGGATATGTCCAATCAATTCAGCAATTCCCTATGGCGAAGGGTCAGTTTTCATAAAAGAGAAGCCAGGTGAACTTTTCCTAATTTAACGCCATCTATCGCAAAACCAAAAGAATTAAATCGAACACTGGGTTTGTGGTAATGTTGTAGATTGACTAGGTATATTATTTGGAAATAGTAGGTAGACAGTACAAACAGCCACTTTTCTTTCATTTATTAGAGAGTAGATTACTACTGAATGTTGTTCAGAATAGATTTTTTTCGGTACTTCCAAAGGGAAGGTGGTAGAAATCGGGTGGCTTGGAGACCTCGTCATTGGTGCTTCCTGCTCCCTCAAATTGATATGCAAATTCCCGTCAATTTTGTTAGTTCTTTCAACCGTGAACATGATTCCTGTATCAGGTATCTGGTGTCTGGTCTCACGCATCGCATCTGTCGTGGATTGACTTCCGTAATTTTGTGTTATCCATTTATTTGTCTGCTAAGTTCGTTACACTTACTTTCAGTATGGAATCTTCCATGGATTATTCAAGATAGCATTTCTCTTTGTGTAACGTGACGGAAATTTTTGGGCTTTCCAAGTCTCCACCTGACTTTCACAAGTGATTTAATACGAATCTCATCATAGGCTATATTTCATACTAATATGAAATGCTAGGGTAACTATGTCCGTCTGTCTGTCTGTTACGCTTCCACGACTAAACTACTGAAACGATTTTGATGAAATTGGTGCAGGGTAGGTTGCAACCCAAAGAAAGGACAAAGGTTTCTTTTTATTCTGCGTCTTCGTCTGAGTGTGCGATAACTGAAGTCGCGGCCAAAGCTAGTTTGTTTATAATTACGACAAACAAAAGACGATCTCTTAGATTGTAGTTACTATTACCATAGCATCAAGTTATGTTATCATATCGCACACACATTTTTGTTGAATCAAAATAAAAGATCATTAACCCCGTATGATGATAACAAGTGCCCTCACATTTACGTATTGACAGACGAAAATCAATTGTACACGTTAGAAATAAAGACCAATTCTGAAAGTCTGTGCACTAACCGTATTTTAAAAAAAATATTTCAGTGGTTCAGTTATCCATTATTAGCTTGATAGTGGTCGATATTAGATGAGCTCACATAATGTCTGTGAGCGGATTGATGTGCTCATGATGTAGGAGAAACTAGATGCCTTTCTGTGCCACGAGCTGTCATGAGTGACGCTATGCGTGTCCAACTTGTTATCACAACAGATCACAAGCTGTTGTTATTTCAACAAAGAAAGAAAAGGCTTCTGGGGTTACTATTTAAACTACTTAGTTGCATTGCAAGTTATGCAGGAGTGGGCAACACGTGAAACTGCATACTTTTTGGGTTACCCATTTCTGCGAGTAAAAAACCTGTTTTCTTCAATCGTATAATAAGTACCTAACTGATAACGAAAAGACAGGTAGCAGATGCTGATACAAAGGTAGGTAAACACATTGTTTTTCTTTAACATTTCATCTATCTAGGACGTGATATCAATATTATCACCCGGCAACCTCACTTCAGTTATCTAAGCATAACGAATTTCCATGAAAACAAACAGATTATATTTGGCAGGACACGAACGCTAATCTGTCTAGTCAGCTAGTTGGCCGACTGATCGGGTTCAGATACGAAAGTTTGGCCGCAGAGCTCGATTTGTTGGCCGATCGATCAACGGCTGCGTGCACGCAGGCCGTGCGTGATTTTGTCGAGACAGCATTGGAGTTAGAGTGAGACAGCAAGAAAACATCTGGGTTGGTCGTTTTCTGATTCAATGTTTTTGCTCTTCTATTTTTGTTTCGACTACAGTGCCAAGAGAAAAAGGATTTTTATTTTGCACTAGATATTTAATAGCGCTCTAACCTGACCCATTTCGGCAGAAATATCTTGTTTATTTCGTTAAAGTGAACGCGGATAGCTATTTCGATTTATAAATAAAATACGTGCAGTTTCATAAACATAGTAGGTGGGTTTTTAACGAACAATCAATGTTATCAAACAAAGATCCAAGAGCCCCCACAACCGTTCGTTTGATAGTGATTCGGTAATGTTGCAACGATATCCAGGAACTTAGGAAAGAGCTACTTTAACTGGCTCTCATGTTCTTGTATGTAATCTGAATCTGCGCAGTTAAGGTATCATCTTGATTGGGCTTCACCTTTTCCTTTGTTTCTTTTGTTTTAGGGACCTTTGTTTTTTAACATAATTTTTGCTGCCAATGCCCTTTTGTTAGATATTTAAATAACGATCTAAAACTCAAGTGATTAACCCATTAATGGTCACGTAATTCCTAAATAGATGTTGTCATTATGTCACCAGCAAATTAGTCTTACAATTATTACCTAGTTAAGTCCAGCGTAAGGTATACGTTTTGGCTGCCAACCAATTCTGTTTTGGGTCTTTGTTAGTGAGTTGCCAGCTTGCATGGCCGGCTTCCTTAATGGGCATACTTTATGTGGAGTGAATGCCCTGTCGTGGTACTTCAGTCTTTTAAGTTTGACAATATGATTATTTAAATATAGACTGGAGAGGCAAAGGTAACTTTCAATCGCAGCAACAATTCTAGGGTTGAGTTTTGTTTCTTTATAAAATGTGTTTTTGTAAACTGAGGTAACATTACTAATGTACCTCAGTGTTTTATGAGGATAAATATACATAACAAGGAAAGTTAAATAACAGTGTAATTTTAGACTAGCCTAACATAGCTTAATTTCCTTTTAATACAAGGCAATGTTATTGGCCGAGTACAAAGTCCATCACGTAGAGAAGATATCTATGACAGTGACGTTAAATAGGTGGATTTGATGTGTGGTAGGTAGTTTTGAGAACATCAGTTCTAGTGTGTATGGAAAGAGAACACAGAAGCAAGCTCATTCGTAAAATCCATTCATCCATACATAAATCAATTTCCAAATAGGGCGCGCGTCCTGCCAACTTTTTATTTATTTAAGCCTGGCTTGAACCCAACCAGTTCTTGCCATTGTGAGGTCGACGGCCCGCAAGGATGCAACGCACGTGGTCTGCTTTTGAACCACTCCTAGATATGCCAGATTTGATTTTGTTTTAATATTAAACTAGCAAGTGACGGTTTAGTAAAAAGAAAAAGAAAATCAAAACGTGTAACTATCTATAGTCTAAGTAAAGAGTCTTGAGAGCGAAAACTAAACGTATTTGTCAAATTTTAGGTTTGGAAAGCCGTTAGAGCGTCTTTAAAGTTAAAATGTCGAAGGCTCGCTAGAGTGGGTTTTTTTTTTGTAACGAAGCTGGCTCCGTCGTTCTTGAACACAACGTAAACCTTTGTTTAACGGTAAAGCTCGGTTTTGTTTGCCATATTTTCGTATCAAAGTAACAGCAAGGCTTGTAGTCAATTAAGTTTCTGTGACGGAAGTGTGTGGTAACACTTCCTGTTTCAAAGCATCACCAATTTGTACATTTGGATAGTTGAAATTAAAACTACTTAATGAAGTATCTGTAATTAATTCCATGATGTAGATTCACAGGTGTAATGTTAACAGTTAATGTAATAAACTTTGCACGCTGTTTAAGCAAAACAAATGATAAAATATACGAAACATTGTTTTTATAAGAAAATCTGCATTTATGTGAATCATCACAAGACATAAAATCCAACGTTGTTTTGTGAATTTTTTATATTTCCAGATATAACGCGTAGAAACTACACCAAACGCGATAATTAAAGTTATAAATGCCAACACTGTAAATTAGGTTTTATATAAAGAGCATTTAAGAAATAAATCCTAAGCTCACCGGTAAGTTGGGAGATTATGACGTAATGAGGCCGCGTAGATTATAAAATGCAAGGGCGAGCGAATAGCTGAAGTCTTACAAGTAGAAGTTAAGTCTGTTATATCATGTAGCAGTTTATGCAAAATACAAGCGGCAATGAGGAAGACAACGCAGTCAGAAAACAAACGCATAAAGTCTATATTTAGTGCCGAATGAGTATTATTCAGAGACCGGTAAGTCCTTACAGTCTACTATTTCTGCTATGACTTGTAGTCCTAAACATACACTTATCTGCCCTGACTCCTGAAGCAGCTCTCTAAAGACAGTATTTTGTACCAAACGACTCGATTGGAGCAGTGGCTGACGCTGCGAGTCGTGGTTTCGATTCCTGCACGGTACAAAAATTTGTATAGCTTATACCTAGTTGTTCCGGGTCTGGCTGTTTGTGTATGCAAGTTATGTCTGCAAACGCACCAACGATACCGGAGAAATACTAAATTTGGGGTAAAGTTAAACAAAAACGTAGGTAAAAGTTTGATAAGACCATTGATAAAGCGAAAGAAATAACAAATGCCGCCGTTATAAATGGCCTTTGACTAAGACAAAGTACTTCTTACAATATTCTGAGTTAGGTACAACAAAAAATAATATGTGATTCCTAAACACTGATAATTACAGACGGGGTCGCCGGTGACAATAGAAACCTTGGCTACTTCCACGTAGTGATTGTAGTGTCTGGACGAATTAGTCAAGGACTTGCCCTGTTAGTGCTCACTAATGGTTAAACTTTTCGCAAAGCAACTGCTAATACGAGAACTCGTGCAAGAGAGGATCATCTAGGTCTTTTTCTATCTGTGGCAGATCTCGATACACTTCTAACTAGAGTAGATAGGTCCTTTTTGAATGTGGAACTCTCTTCGGTTACTCTCTTCAGAAGGTTAGGATTAGTTAATCAAAAAGAAACTTAATTGGGGAACGAACAAGAGGCAATTTCAATTGTTCCGCTTGTAGTCTTCTCCCCCTTGCAACAATATGTAGATTTGCTTACAAAATATGTCTGTGGACTTTGAGCCAAGGTGTTGGTAATATGGGTGATTGCTATTGTAAGAATCAAGATGACATAACAACTCAACAAAAGAAATAACATCGTGATTGATGTTTTGTTTATGCTCGTTTTCTGATGCGTATAGTATACATCCTAAATTCCTAACTATATTATAAATGCGACAGTAAGTGTTTGTTACCTTTTCACGCCTAAACTACTGAACCGATAATCCTGAAATTTTGCATAATTATACGTTGTCAGGTGTACAGAAACGGACATAGTGTGCCTTTCATCCCGAAAAAGTACTGTTCCCGAGGAAAATAACAAATACGTTATTATGTTACCAGATAGCTCGTATCTTTCGAATAATGATTAAATTTTTAATAAAAAAAAACCACGCGGTCAACGACGCTGGCAGAAGCTAGTAGGTATATTCTAAACAACACAATGATTATTTTCCAAAAACTTATTAATCTTTGCAATTGATATAGTTGGTATTAAGTTTATCTTTCTCTTACCAATAAAATGTTTTTATAAACATTTGAATAACAACAATATTGATAATAATCACTCTAATCAGTTATTTCGTATTAACGCCTTTATACCTGATTTATGAAAGGGTATTAATCATGACGTCATAGGTCTTACAAACCATTAATGTTAAGCAAAGATTAATGATATGTCTCATCAGTTCAATTGGTAAAAACTCCTAAGTAGGGACATTTACGAATGTCGTATCTCCATGATATATGGTTTTGAGAAAAGACGTTTTTATTGATAAGAAAAATAACTTCTATGTTTAAAAATCAGTTAATCCAAAAATTGGTCCATCATGCTATATCGGGATAAAATATTATTGCTTTCAACAAAGTTTCCAACGGCTACTTAGACAAGAATGTACATAACATGACAATCATGTGACTATGCAACACCCAGGCAGATAAGTCCAGTTGATTTGCGTATCATCCACCGCTAATACAATCAGTCTTTGTGTACCTGTGAATTAATACTACACATTCTACCATGTTAGCTCATATATGGCGTCAGTAAATATTGATAACCAGCCTTTAAATGGTCAGCTATTATATTGTAGGCGGAGAATATACTTATATGCGTTAGATATGATATCAAGTTTTCTTATGTCAATATTTGCATGTTTAAGATTGTCCATCATAAACCACATAATATTTTTCTTTTTATGGGACCAGCCCGACATACTATTTCAAAACAACTGCAACTCCTGAAAGCCATAATCAACATGGCGACCACAAGAAAAGCGCGGAGGTAATGAAGCTTGAAGAGTCCCGGAGAAACGTTACATCTGTCTTTGAACCCGCAACGAAATTAATCAGATAAGAACAGCGGTAAGAAAAACTATAATTTTTACTTCCCTCTTAACAAGCAGAAGACAGAATAGAACTAGGTTAATAGGCACAATGGGAAGTTTACAACTAAGAGAAGTCCAGATTGCCAATCAATTAGCATTTTTTAATAGGTTCATAATGTGAGCTGTAACATTTGATTCCAATAATACCCTGATTTGTGCAACTATAGGACGTATTAAGGTCAATATGATTAGATACTCGTTCTCCTGAACCATTGTTTAAAGTAAAACCCATAGGAGTAGAACGTGAACCGAATGCAGCAGAGTAAACAGGAAACCCTACGCAGCACTAAAACACAAATGTGTATATAAATTTAAAACCTTTACGTTTATAGTCGCGAATCCAACATTTTGCTTTGGTCAATAGAACCTTATTGAACATAACAATTATGTATTGCGTTTCGATAGCAAAAGGCGTGATCAATTCACAAATTCCAAATACTGCGCGTTATTTCTGTAACGAACCGGTTCTGAAGAAATAAATAAAAAACAATATAAACCTGACATTATTATCGCTTTGTGTGTTTCATGTTGTTTTACACTTTTGTCATAATATCTTAAAAAAATAATGTCCTTCGCAAAACTGGTAACTTTCGAAACTTGTAGCACATGACATAATTTACCTAAATGTAGAATACATTAAGATGGGCTATTGAGGTAATTACGAATTTAGACTCTTAGATCATGACGATATGCCTCATTCAGCTCTGGAGAAACACTAGTTCTAGGTTATTGATAGAATATACCTAGCCTCAGCAACAGTAGGTGAAATCAGTCTCCGTGTACCATCGCTCAAAATGTACTGAACGGATTTTAATGATACTTTCACTGCAGTATATGATGCCTATACAGCTATATCACGTAAGCTAAAGGGATATTGGCTGATTGCCATTCTTAGCAAATCGTAAAAGATAATTAAATTAATGAAATACATCAGATTACATAACAAAAACGTGTTCCTACTCACTGCTTTGTAGGTACTTATTAATGGATGGAAACTTGATTTTCATCCGCGTTATGTTACGTCTTTGGTTACTGCTCCTCTCCTGTGTACCGTAGCGTGATGTTTTATGCCTATACTATTCATCATGAATCTAGCTATCATATACTTACGAAAAGAATTTTACCAATCCAAACGGAAGTTCCATGGATGAGCGCGTTTAAATAAACAAACGAAAAATCCTTTTAGCTTTATTTTTTAAGTACCTACAGATTTGTCATTTTTATCAATTAGAATCGGAAGCTAACGTCGTCGTACGCAATGAATTATGTTTGCCTTTTTAATAATAAGCTGAATTGACAATAATACGCTATATTAGCAACACAAATTGCGCAAACTACTTGATTTTCAATGTTATAGGGTCACTTTTATACGTGGGTTGCATAATATTTTTAGCTATGATGTCAAACATGCATTTCGAAACGGATGAACACGAGAAAATATCGATTTGGCGCCAATACGTTCTTTTATAAGTCTAGCCAAAACATTGCGCTCTATTCTATTTAGACATAATTTGATTTTTGTCGTTCTAATGTGTTTCTTTTCGGTGATGTTTGCTTCGTATATTCAACATTTTAAGTGCTACGGGTGTGAGTAAGTTGGAGATTAAATGCCAATCAGTAGGTACTCTCAATGTGCGAATCATCCCATGAGTTAACGACACACGTGGTGGAAAAAACGTTGGAACATATCGTTTCAATTTTCGGCTATATGCTGTAAGTACATACAATCAAGTACCTTCTACGGTAACGGTTCCAGTTTTCAGTGCCAATAGTATTACGCTTTATTGTAATTTGGTAGAATTTTTATTGCTAGCAAAGCAACAGAGTACATTTCGAGTAGACATAATACCTTGGTTATTATCTAACTTATAGATAAATTATGTAGGTATTAATAGGTACGTACTCAAAAAAACAAAGTAAAGAGTCAGACCGTTTTACCGATTGAATGCATAATCACCGGCGTGCATAGATTACGCATTTTATAGCCGCACCACAACGGCGATCGTGTATTTGCGCGCCGAACAAGCCGGCCATCTTGGAACCACCTATTCTATATTCTATTCAAATTATTATACCTGACACCGGTTCGCCTTACTAGTCCTAAGTAATTGCTTTATTTTATTCTAAGAACTGTGTATTTAACTAAGTGCTTAACATAGAATTTCCGACATTGTAAATTGGGTGTAACAAACTAACAGATAACAAAGAACGATTACGTTTTTTTCACGCTCCACTTTATATGCACCTATTTTAAATTTGGACAGTTATTTTACATTATAAGTAGGTAGTTTATGCTTTGTTATGATCCATTGTGTGCAAAATATTCGCTATTTTTATAGCAGAACCTTGCCATTATGAAAAACTGACAGGTAGGTAATAAAAGAATCAGCACAAGATAATTTTTATCTTGGTTGTGCAAATATGTGTGTTAAATGTATCTTTGTTTCAGACAAACATTAACATTAATTTAAATAGACTATCAAATAAAAATACACTAACTTTGAAACAAAGGAACGCGAATAACGCATTCGTTTTTCAGAATATTTCAGATATTACAAAAACTAATGATGAGGACATTAAAGTATGTATGTAGTAAAACCGACAATAGGTACCTACTTCGCCAATACCACGACAATCGCTATTTCGCCAAGGTAAAAGCAAAAAATCAAACGCACAATATCTAATAGTAACTGCGCACTACACAAGTACCTACGCACTCAAAAAAATATACCTCGTGCAATAATCTAAGATACCAAAATCCTTACCATTTCTATTTATTTTAGCTAAAGATAATCCCTATTCGGTAACGTCACAAGATATAGGTTATCACAACCCGGGTAGCAACGAGCGATAAAAAGTGAATTTGCGAAAATTTTGCAAACACTAGCCATTATCGTTGTGATGCTTCATTGGAATTATTTATCTTTAACTAAATAAAGAAAAATAAACTTTAGTTGTTACATAATGCAAGTTCTGCGTTCAAATTTAGAATTTAGCTTGGAAAAAACTACTTGCCTACCAATGCTAAACATTGCGGGTTTTTTTGTTCAATTCTATTATCTTGTCTAACAAGCCAGGCTGCCAGTACTTATTAGATACACCCACGTTGACCCAAGTAAAAACTTTTTAACATATCCTTATTAACAACTAGCGTCCATCTTGCCTCTTGAAGAGCCTCTGGCGGTTAAAGTCCAATCTTGAGCCACAACCGGTTGCTAGGTACGTCATGCTAGATGAGATAGATTACCACAAAAAAAACGGATGGTTTTATAAATCGGGTCACCTTCACTGAAGTGTTTAAATAATTATAGTTTTATGAAGATTTATAGATATGAGATAAGGGTTCTCTGGAAAATGGGAAGACAGACTATGCCGCGTTAAATAATATGACATACATAAAGTAGGTGCTTCTACTTTGGTTGAAAGAACATTCTTTAAATAAAGAAAGTAATGTAAATGTGAGATTTGTTTTATCATAGAATGTAGGTTATGATTCTTAAATAAACTAGTTCAGTTGATCTTATTTACGTTTTTTTGTACTATGACAAAAATAAGTGAAACGTCTTGATGACAACTTTTTGAACCGAATGGTAATAATGGTATTAATATAATCTAGCTTAAATATAAATACAAACAAAGCGTTTCATTTTTTACCAAAAAAAACTTATTTGAACTATCGACCAATGCATAACCTTGTATCATAAATAGAAGGTTAAAAAATCTGACTAAGCGGGCAACACCGAATAGGGAAAAATATCTTGGAGTAGTGCCAACATTCAAATATTTTACTTCGAAATGCTGTCAGTGGAGTTTTATTTTAAAATGATATTTCATTGATTTGAAATTCTGTGGCTGTTTATATGGCGGAATATATTTACCTGATGAATATGGGGAGAAATGGTCGTAAAACAATAATACAAAGGAAAGGTATTGATTATTAATGAGTTTAATTTTAACTGAGCGCTACAAAAGATTTGTTCAATTGTGGTATTTTCATCAACTTATTCCGTTTGTCTGATTACAATGAATAAGATAATTTAAGATTTGCTTCGATGAATATTTTATAAGAAAATCTTACAGAAATTGCAGATACGTTCATTCTATTACTGCTCACCTCCAACACCTACTTCCGACCAATAAAGAAGCATTGTTTTAATATTTTTCCGCATACGAAAAGTACTTAAACAGAGATCTCAAGTTCAATCACTGAGTTTGCCTGAAATTTTGGCCGAGTTCCAACAATACACGCGGCCTGAACGTGAAGCTGCCGCGTCGTGGGATCTCCCACGTAACCGAAAACGAGACGCTACAGCATTGTACTTTGGTCTCTCGTTGTTCCTGAAATTCAGCACAAGGTTCTGAATGACTGGCCCGTACAAATAGACTCAACACCTCACTCGGATTATGTCAACTCACTATTCTATTACAATCTGGCGCTATTCTATGCCGATCAAAGAGTAGAGCAAAATCCGAACTTTGAACTTATTTCGGCAAATCTGGAACCTCAATCATCAAAGATTCTTTTGGCATATAAAATTCATTGGTATACGAGCAGTTAACATTGCCAAACGTGATGCAATTACACGGGCACATATTTAGCAATCCTCCTGTACTAAAATCTGCAGTCGTCTCAAGCTTAACTTTATGCCCGTCGAAAGTAAATTCGTTGCACTAAGTTATTCTGCTAACTAGCAAGTATTGTTTATAAAATGTGTCATTTTTCGAAGCGGAAACTTTCAATGTCCATGAACTTTAGAAAATGGTCGATATTTTCTGAAAAGTCTTAAGAAACGGTAATTACTCAGATAATAGTACTGAAACAAACTCAGCAGACGACATCATCGTAATGAGTGTCTATTTGTAAGCACTTGACAGACGCTAAGAAAAAAATTGGGCGTGGCTGAAAATTTAAAACTAATTGATAGCTATCATCATTAGCTTGTCTTTGAAGTAAATTAGTTAAATGTTATAAAAAATACATACCAGGTAGGAGAAAGGAAGGTGAGTGTTAATAATTTGCTCCTACCGGTCTTGCGTGTCTAAGACCACTCTTATGCCAAATTGGTTCTTTTTAGCTTCAGGCAGCGATTTAAATCTGCTGCATTACTAAATTTAATTATTATAAATTACTGCAAAGTCTGTTCGAAGATACTATAGCATAGTAACTATCTGTTAAGATACGTTATTATTTTTCTTGAAGTGGAAGCATTGAAAATAATAAGTTTCGTAGTCAGACCGGTGTAAGTACATGCGAAGGGAATAATTGGCGACCACAATAGAAATTTTACCTCTTGACAAAATTATGCTTGTCTTAAACACCGGTGGACACTATTGTAACAAACTACATAGTTGCTACAGTAAACATTTAAAACAGCTGAGTTCAAGTGGTCGACCCATTTGCCTGTGACCACGTTGTGCCTTTTGAACTTTTGCAATGAGGTTGAAACACTACATTTTGTTTAATTGATGTGTAAAACAGATATAGATATTATATTATGCAGCTTATAGTACGTATTGTGAAATCGTTCGTGTACTACATCTGGTTAATTTAGTTTACGTGTGATACTGCTCGAATTTACTCAAAACTAGGACCAACGATGTTTTTAGCGTTTTTCTAAACATTCCTACAGTAAATTGCTATTTAAATTCCTTGTCACTATCATTAAGACATTCTAGTTTCCAGAAAAGGCATAGCAATTAACATTATAATGTAAATAATAGCGGTCCCAGTATTGCGCCTAGCGTAACCCTGCTAAGTAGCTTCAGTTATACGCAGCGACGATCACGTATGCACTCCCCACTAACTTACCGGTTCGCCTACGGACATAACCGACGCGTAAACTGCACGCGATGTCCACGTGCTCATATACAAACGCAACATTTATGTACACAACATTATCACAAGCTTTCGACAAATCTTTGTGCGAAGTCCTTCGAGAACAATAGCTCTAATTCTAGGCTTAGTATTTCTTTCCTAATCTGTATTTTTTTTTTAGTGTAAAAGTAATTCAGTGAACACGTATTTTTTTCGTACACTGATAAGCTATCTGATGGTACCTTTGCCCTCTAAAGTGATGACATTAAAATGACTTTGTAATTACATGCATATTATAGTCATAAGATCCGGTTTTTATCAGTACAAGCAATGAACGATAATTATATTGATACGACGATTAAGTATGTACAGACGACTGATTAACATCGGATTAGTTGTTAATACGAAGGGGTATATAATTAATAATTTAGTACTTGTATCCAGGCACGGTACAGTCGTAAACAAATTTGTCGTTTCGGAAATGATTACAAATGTATCAAATGTTTTCGAATCAATACAAAAAATAGTGTAACATTTTCGACCTAAATTTAAATAAATTGTAACTCTGAAATGTCCTCAAAGCGTAACGAATGTCTTTAAAAAACTAATCGCCTACTTCGATCAGAACCTGTTGCTAGTCAGACTTTGGCTTGAATAATGTTTATAAAATGAAGTGACCATATTATTAAATGCAATAACTTTTGAAGGTTATCCATACTACGCCGTTAGATTCGCCTAGACATTATACCTAAAACCTGTTTCATGAAGTATATTTAGAAGTCGTTTGGAAGAATAGGATTCGAAAGCGTTGAAAACGGATATTATGCAAATAAATAGAAATTACTGTGTAGACAACGCGGAGTTAATGGGAAGACGTTGTTTAATCTTATCCAAGAATCTCTATATTATTATCACAATATAGTGGAAACACCCTGACATAATAGTACAATAGTGGAAAATTAGTATGATTTGTAAGATTGGATTGATAACTAATTGACACTCAAATCTGTCATAGTAGTGATAGTTTAAGTAGGTAAGCCTTGAGTCATGGTCGTGAGGGACATTCCTTCAGAGAATCCCACAAATAGATGGCAACTCGGTATGGATTGAGGTACCGAAAAAGTGGTAAAGCTCATTTTCATTGGAAACATTTCGGTCGGTCATAAAATCACTGAAATTTTTTGAAAAAGAAAAAAAATGCAATAAAAATACCTACATATGCATTGTTTTATTTTAAAGTGTTAGTTACGTAACTTAATTGTCTTGTCTAAGAATAAATTATCTAAAATTAAATGACGTCATAATTAAAATTTCGAAATTATCTGTCAGAGTCATGGTAACTCCGATACCCTTTTGATCTCTCTTATCTCTACCAAATGTTATCAGAAACATGTAATCGATATAAAAAAGTTTACATCAGCCGTGCAAATTTTATCTGCAGTAGCTAGTTATAGATTACCCGCTAAGATCGAAATGATCTTCGGAAGTCAGGTTATCATGGGTCAACGTAAATTGTTGTATGTTTGGTGACGTTTATTATCTCTTAGTTACTTTGTAATTATGAATAACTGCAATAATATGTCAATATTTTATATTAACTGCCAAGTTTTGTTTAGAAATGATAAGCAAAATGACTGAGATGAACGAATTACCTATTAAAAACATGTTCTGAGGACATAAATGGCTATGTAATTACTTTTATGATACACATTGTTATTTTCAATAATTATTTATGGTCGGATGAGTATATTGCTACTATATTTAGGTCAATCAAGCTGTATTTAATACCATTGCCACACAATGTTAGCAAAGTTGCAAATTGGATTTTTCAATCAGTTTTACTATCATCAAAATTGGTGAGAATTAAAGCCAATTAATTGGATGATAATAAGGAAGAGATTGATCATGTGGAACTTTGACCAGGAACTGTTTAAACAATCTTCAACTTCTCCTACGTCATCATTATTTACTGAGAATTGGTCGAAGGGATTTCCCTTTCCGCGTTTTGGTCACTAACCCTAATGAAACATCTGCGAGCAACTATAAGAATTAATTAAAGGGATGTGGTGGGTAGTTAATGCTTGAGCTTTTTTTAATTCGCAGATTTAAGATTATCGGATAATAATGACGTAACATTCGACTATTTGATTGATGACAGCACCACACCTACTTGGTATAAGTGTACTTCAAATTAGTGCGTAGTTAGATAGTCGATAGTTGATCGACTTAAAATCGAACGATGTTTTTCTAATCCTTCAAATTGATTAGGTACCCACATTCAGAAGATTTTTCAAAACATTAGTGCTAAGCAACTGAATACGCACTGATAACGCCGCTTTTTAATCCGTCATGTTGTTTTCCAAAACATCTGAAATATCTATGAAAAGAATCGATCCATTAAGATCTAATCGCTGCAATTTGTTTTTAATATTGGATATTTCACCTAGACCGAATCTGCACGATTATGATTGGATATTGTACTTAAGTATTAATTAAGCTTTAGTATTAACGAGCGTGACTTTCAACACTTTTGTTACGTAAAGACTCCCTGACATTTAATGTCTTATGATGGTAACCACTTTGGATGTTGTGTTTAGGGTCAAGTCAACAGCAACTTTCTCAGCTTCAATCAAAACATTAACATTAGGTAATTTTCTCTTACCTTAGAACCTGGATTCCAGCTACATTTATTAATTCCTAAGGTCAGGTAATTAACATCGTAGTAGCAAACGGGTGCACGTTACGCCGCCGTGATTGCAAACCTTGGCTCACATAGCTATTATCTTCGCATACTTAAACGACCTTATTTTTGCCGGTACTAATGCTCCACAATCAGAGGGTTTATTCTGACGTATACTTGGAAATGGTTTCTTGGAACGAGAACATTGTGTACTTGTGAATCATCCTGTCCATCTCAATTAGCTTTTAAATTCAGCAAATTGCTCTTGTTTTATTTAGTAGGTAGAGTGGAACTCAAATGATTCAAGTTGCAGTGACAATTCTTCGAATCATGGTGTGTCTTACAGGATAGATCCGTCTATTAAAATGCACATTTACGTATGGAATAATGTATCATATATCCTTGCCACATCTGGAATCTGGAAAAAACGGACGATTGCTAACAGATGTGGTGAATGTTTTGAACAAGGCCAATACTTGCGTAGATATTATATTTGCATGTCTGTATTTGTGATGACTATATTATTAGGTACCTATATTGTATTGTATCATTAATTTGTATCCCATTTAATTCAAGAGTCACGGCACATCGGGTTATGGAACTCTGTTTTAGGATAATAATGTACGCTCTGTATTAGTCCCGTGGCAGTTAATTATACCTTTGTAGTCGAACAAAGATACACTCCACTCAGATTGTAGTATTGAAATCATTTGCATTGTAAACAATGAAGAACAAACGAAATCTTCAGATTTGAATCTTGTTATTGAATTGAAGGTTTTTAGACTTACAGAATTGGTAATGAGAGAATGGGATATTCAAATGCAACAATCCACAACTTCGGGAATACGTATTCGAGGCAATAATTTCCTCAACAAAACAAGATTGGTGTGTCCTACGAAAGCAGTTTTTTATTCGTGGTTGAAGTGAAAGCAAGAGACAGCTCAGGATAAGTCTCGAATATAATAGAAATAACAAACAAACAGTGCTTATTGTTTTACCGTGTATGTAAAGCAATAACATAACCAGGGAAACATAAACTACTCGAAGGATATTGTGACTTGTGACGAACAATGAGACTGTTACACAACGGAGGCCGTCGATGACGTCAGGGAACAAAGTCCACCGTACCAATTGGAAAGTTCAACATTGGAAGCAAAACGTTTGCGCCAACTATTTGGTCTAAATTGTTGGTTGAAATTAGTTGTTAAAGCTAAGTAGGCCAATTTGAGTTTAGATGAGTACGAAACGAAGTGTTAAAAAGTTTTGCAATTTTGCTAGGTCTATGTTAGCCATCTTTACCTGAATCGCGATTAATTTGTTAACCCAATTCGTCGATCAGCGTAGAGGACTAGAATGTAGGTTTATTTCGAGTCATCGGTTTAAATGAATTGCGCAAAACTGTTTTATTTTGCAATGCTAAGAATATTCAACGCCTTTCTGTTTCTGAATAAATACGAATTTGAAAACGTCAAGTAGATAAATTAGGTAAAATTTCCGAATCAAGTCTTTTTAGCTTCAACTATTCTGGTATTCTGGCCCATTAATGTTTTAATTTTGAAAATCATTCTCTATGGATGGCAAGAAAATTTTATGTAGATTTTTGGTTTTACATTTTTTGCTATTACCTTAAATTGCCGTCATTACGACCTAGGACCAAAATAATGTTTCTTTGTTCTACAAAAGGTTCTCATAATTTTGTTACATTATGGCTATGAAATGGGTTTTTGGTCTAGTAAATAGTGGTTCAATGTTGTTTGGGTAATAAATCGTCCTGTATTTTTCATCTGAAATGAGATGAGCCTGATGATCCTTGTTACATAAAACTCTCCTCGTCGGTAAGTACATTTTAAAAATAACAGATGATCCAATTAACCTCTTTAGTGAGTAATAAAGCTACCACGTGGTGAGACAACGTTAAATATAACCGTTGGAGTTTGTACCCGATGTTTCTGCTACGGTTCTTTGTCGTGATTCAGCGAGTTACAAACCTTATTTCATAAGAATTAAAGATCAGTACAGTTTGACATATCTTTTTGTTGAAAATGAAATTGAACTGCAAGTTTTGAAATTGCTAATTGGTATTGTGGTTTACTGTGATTCCTTTAAGTAGCTATTATTCTAGGGCTGTCTTTATCACTTTCTATAAATAGCTTATCACTGCATTTCATACCTACTTTACAAGATTTCATCAAAACAGTTGGGTGTTTTCAGTTATTTGATCTGCGCAATTGACCTATTAGTCTGGACAATTTACACACACAATACCCTCTACATTGAGAGTCCAAAGGTCCACAGATTAAATTCAACTATAAAAGCAGAATCTAATTCGTCACGTGAAAATTTACGGGGGTACACTGAAAAAAGACTCCTATCTCATGGTGACAAGGTTGAAATTGAGTTTTCAGACTGCAATCACGCTGCGTGCACGTGCGGGCGCGCACGGTAGAGAGTTCACAGCTGTTGTTCAAACAGTGGACTTTGGACCCGAGCCCACAATCACCGGTGTAACCGCGTGAATAACGTGTAACGAACTACTCGTAGATTTGTGTGGAGATAAGTAGGTACTAGGTAGGTACTCATTTGGTTGAGTCATAGTTTTACTTCATCAGTGGTTTATCTGCCTGTACCTTTAAGTAGATAGGTAGATAGTGGTCCTTACTACTAGGTTCGTATAGTAAAGTTATCGCTGTTCCGGACTTCAATAGATACCTAGAGATTATTGTTTCATCATAATTATGAATAAATAACGGAATTGTGTAAAATTAGGTAAGTACGATACTGATATATTGTTCAATTATCACGGATAACGTTGTAGCTATTGTATACTTTCCTAGTTACATCATACCTTACCAATATCAATAAAAGTAGCTACCTAGGTAGTGTTAAATTCTAAAGTCTATCCCAGATTCAACATCAGGTAAATACGGGAACAGCTCAGCGAAGCAAGGTAGTAACCAAACCGAACTTAGAGCAAGTTATTCTTGCCTTTATGAAGAATTAATCAGGGTTTAAATGGACACTTGAATTTTGAATGGAATCCGGATCGATGACGTCAAACATCATTTTTCTAGTCATCATAGTTAGGTAGGTACTTACCTAGGTCAGTGCTCTTACAATTCACAATTGTAGTGAAACGACTCACAAGTGGATGGCAGAGTACATCGGTGGGAATCTATGTACCTATTTTTAGGGTCTATTACTAAGACTCCGCTGTCTGTCCGTCCATCTGATCAACCGTAATAGATAGACATTTGAAATTTTCATAGTGTGTATTACTACGGCCGCCATAAAACAAACAATAAAAATAAAGTAAAGAATTTAAGGTGGTCCCCTTACAAGAAACGTGTTTTTTTGTATGTAGGTAGTTGATATTGTATGTTAGCACGGAACCGTTCGTGTGCGAGTTCGACTCACACTTGACTGATTTTTTTTCTATACCTACATATTAGGCTATTATTTAGATAGGTACCTACCTATTTGCACGTTATATAACCTAACATACTAAGTTAATAATAATCACGTGAATTTATTTAAATGGCGAATTATTTATCAGGAAGACGTTAAGTGGATAGGTACCTACTTAAGTACAATTATACCCTCCTCTGCGTACCGAATAAAAACTCGAATTTAAATATTTGTTTGATGTCTAGCTTAAAATAGGTGGTGACTGGTGTAACGAGGCAAGACGACACAAGGCGTGCTATCCACCTACTTAGAGGTTCCTATGTAGATAGATAGGTAGGTACATCTACCTACCTACTTACACTAACATTCTATCTTCGTTGCACAAAGTCTTTCATGAGACGAAGTCAAATGTAAATAAAATGTAAACTCTTCTTTATTCCGTAGAGATACCTAACTAGGTACTCACTGTTTCTAGGTAGCCCGGTTCCAATGTTCCGGGCTTCGGGCATCTCCTGTCTCTACATAAAATTAGATTGTGCAATCAGTGCAATACGCAATGGTTACTTAGTGTTACAAGTCTGTTGCGAGCTGGTTGCTATGCTATCAAAATTCATATTTTCTTAAATTTCCTTTCCCTGTGTTGAATCACTAATACATTCATGAGGATTGCCCTAAATTCAAAATGCACAACATCCAATTTGTTGTCTGGAAACCAGCCAGCTTAAAGAAACGACTTCAGTACCGTACCGGAATTACAACTTTCTGGCGGCAAATTTGAACAAAACCTATCTACTTAAAAAGTAGTGTACCTACCTAAATTGTCGGGTGAAAAGTACAAAATTAAAGCACGTTGACAAATTATTATAAGTACTTATTGTTTTATAATCAATCACGACCAGCTTAACACCTTTTGAAATAAACTGTTCAGCGATAATAGTACAGTGATACGTTTATTATTGCATTTCGTGGCTATCACGAAGGTAAAACGTGTAGAATGCCATTTGCCGGGTCCAAAGTCCGCAAGGTAAACTGACATCGCAGTCGCCGAGCAAACGTGTCTTGAACAATGCTTTTGTTAATACAAAAGTTGAATTGGTACAACAATATTATTGTTCCTAACTGTTTTAATAGTTAGGAAACTTAATTTATAATATCAATGCAAATTATTCTAAAAGCAAACACGTTACGACCGCAAAATATGCTGTTTCTAATTCAAATTTGGCTTTTTTTTGGTTAAATGTTATCTAGTTATTGCTGTTTCCCTATAACCACCATAAAATAATGTTGTTAACTTAGTTAAAAGTTTTTGTTTACTTTGTAGACCAACTGTTTTTCTGTAAAATAAACACTTAAAAGTAACATAGAAATGCATTGTGTAGTAATAGTTGTGCATTCTTACCTTTTCAAGGCAGTCCTGTCCAATTGCATTGGTTTCCACTTTGACTTCCAAAATCACAGAATTTGGCTGGCTGACTAACCACATTTTGTCAAAAATTTAAAATAAAACAGAAAATTAATAGGTCGAGGTTGTTATTTAAGCGTTACTTTCCGCGGTATCACTTGTACAACAATGTTTATCTCACTCGCGTAAAGAATTTATTTAAAAATGTCTTTCTTAATTCGCTCTGCGCAATGTTTATCGCGTATTCTTTGTGGAAGTAAAACTGTGAATACTTCCATACGACGGCCATACTACGTTAAGTTTGCCTCCGAAATGATAAAGAAAACAGTGACGTTACTAACGCGGGGGGCGCGGACTCTGTACTGTAGTGTTAATCTATGTAAATAACCGGTATTTGTTCAACTTTCATTGCTACTTTAACACGGCAGTTTTGAAAAGCGAAGCGAACTAATACACCGGTGTACACTACGCAATGCGATTTTAGTGAAACGCCAATCGTTAATACGCGTACTGAATTCATATTTTGTTTCGTTCGAACGCAGTATAAAAAGAGAGATGGAGCTATCCGCGAAGCCAATGAGCGAAGCCCTCAACTTGTTATTGACACGAATTTCTGTTTACCTTTGTTGTATAGGTAATATATTACAAATAAATTAATGGTACATTTTTCACGGCATGTCCCAATCCTGGGCAAGAGCCTCACTTCACTTTTTCCATTTTTTGCGATTCCGTACTTCCTCTTTCCAGTTGTGCAGGATTCCAACAGTTCGTTTTGCCATCGCCTTCGTGGCCTGTCGCGACCCTGTTTTACTGTCTCAGGGCAACTGCATTGTGCTACTTGACCGAACAGGTACCCTTGAAGAATCTTCTGAAAAATCGTACCTACTTAAGTGTTGGGAAGGAAAGAGGCACTGTAGGTACTTGAGGAGACAATTATACCTTTTCGCATTTCTTATTCAGTCACTGATCTCAAAGCCATATGAGACCTAAGCGAGGAAAGCCTTGAGATTGGGCTGAAGATAATGTTGAAGACCAAAGTTGGGTCTAAGGTTGTTACCTTAGACCCAACTTTGGTCTTCAACATTATCATTATCTATTAGTGTTCTAAAAAGCAAAAAAGTAGATCATGTCCAAGAAAACCCTTACTTAGGCCAAGTACTTAGTGTATTTCTAGGTGAAGTAAGACAAAGTAGTCATAAGATGAACAGCGCCTGGAAGAGCTACTAGTCCATGAAGAAACTATTCAAAGGCGAATTGTCCATGGCACAGCACTGGCAAGCAAGCTCGTGGACATGTACTTGTACATGAGTATTTTCCCCTTTCTTAACATATTATGGTTATGGCTCCATAATACATAATAATAATCACGCACAAACTTGGTCTTTGACTAACACCCAGAAATCCAACCTCAGTACCTATTGTTTACTGCGCTCCAAAACGGGTATAGCTGATGTGGTTCAGAAGGCGGTTCAACTTAAATGGGACCGGGCAAGACATGTCCACCACATGTAGGGCAACCTGTGGGCTCAAATGCTTGATTCATAATATTCAAAATTAGGTGGGAGCTAAATTAGATAAAAAATATTCTTTGCACAAGGTTGACTTGAAAGGTTGGTTTGACAAAATAATGAAATGAATCATTGAAAGCAACAAAGTAGTTTTATTTATGACTTTTCAAGAGCTTTTCTATTCAAAAACTTTAAAATCTACCCACGATTTTGACAGCTAAACGTAAGTTAAACTTCATAGTTAATTTTGAATTTCCCGCAAAATATCACAGAAAACCATAGACAAAAGTTTGTATAAAAATTCTAGACGAGACTTAGTAATAGACAACACGATTACAAAATTTAATAACACTGAAATTAATTAAATTATAATTGAAAAACAATAGATCAATACCAATTTGTGATTAAACAAAAATAAAAACTCAATACTGGACTAACCGTACATCGCCATCTAGTTTGTCTCTTAAGTTCTTACACTACCAACACTAAGACGTCATTAACGTTTCGTCGTAAGCAATTAAACATGTATTTATTTAGTACATAATAAAAAAATAATAAGTTTATAAGTTCTTTTTGATGAGTAAAAAAATAATTAATTTGGAAAATAACCTGGAAAGGTAGCAAAAAACACTATAACTCATGAATCCATTCAGAAAATTGCAGTCTTCGAAATAAATAAATCCGATCCACGCAGAAATACAAAAGCACGAGCCGCTGACAGCGCCAATTGTGGTAACATGGTGGAACTAAAGTAATCATATGACTTTCGTCACGACTATCTACTGCGCCTATTGATTTGTGTCGTGGTCCTGATTCTTGCTCGACATAGTTTTTGTGTGTATCAGAAATGGCGAGTCAGACACAGGGAATCCAACAATTGTTGGCGGCTGAAAAGCGGGCTGCCGAAAAGGTTTCAGAGGCGAGGAAGCGTAAGTTATTTATAAAGTACCTACTACGTATTTTACAATAGAAACCTTGTTTGAACATTTCCACCGTAGAAGTTACAATTTCCGATCATCAATTATATTCTCGTTTCTATGGTCCAACTAGGTTCTTATCTGAAGTCTCGATGAAAAAGCAATTTATATAAGGTAGGTATTCGTTTTGGGCGTGATCACATGATTTCTTCAAAGTCAAAGCATTTATCTCAAATAAACCATTCACAGGCACTGTTAAAGTGTCAAGGAGTTGGTGAATCAGTCAGTAAAAGCTAGCAGCGGTTCTAAAACGTAGGTAGGTTTACGTCTGTTCTATGAATCCAGTAGCTGTGTGATGACGGAATCGATTGTTATCAGGGGGCCGCGGTACTTATAAGCGTCTCATAAGAAGACGGTGGTAATTGCTTAATTTAAGATGTAACTATATCCCAGGGTTATTACGGCAGTATGTATTCATAAAAATAATCTGAAACATTGTCAATTAATAAATAGACATAAATGCTTTCTTATTACTTCCTTATTTACTTATTACTATAAATTCTTATAGGTCTCAGATACTAGTAGATGGCTGATGCCATCTACTAGTATCTGAGACCTCAAGGCCAAAATAAAATTTAAAAAAGATACCTACTCCTTTTTAATATTTATTGTAATAACTATCCCAGTTGCAGTCCCTGTAATTTATAAAAATCTAGTTTTTCTAAAGTAATTGTGATATTCTTTGATAATCTGTGAAAAACCTTATGTAAGTGTAAATTCTTGGTATGTAAGTACTTTCAATGTAAATGTAGGATGTAATTAATGCAAGATGTGTTTGCTCAGGTACCGTTTTGATATTGACATAATATTTCTGGATTTACTTACAAAGATGTAGAAGTTGCTAATAGTTACTTTAAATCCCCCAATTTGACGAGTTTTTTATTATTGTTAAAAAATATTATATTTGAATTAGTCACCTCTTATATGTTGATAAAATGATTAAGTTTCATGAAACCTTGGCGTTACTTTCCTAAGAAAATATAACCCTCCTTTGGCTTTGCCGTGGTCGAGTAAATAAAACAAAGTTTCAGTACTAGGACTGAGCTAATAAGCTGATTAAGTTTAGCAGATAACGTTTAAAAACATTAACTGAAATATTTAAAGACTTTTAGTAGGTACCAATTCTTGTAAATAAAATTGTTTGAATTCAGGTCTCTCTCGTCTCAGCGACAATCAATATTGCGAACTAGTCATAAATATAGGCAAAGGAAAGATGTTGTTACAGATTGAAACTGATTGATTTACCTAGTAAATACTTAAACAGCAAGTCTGTAATAAAATCTAATCAAATAATTCTGTGTTACAGGGAAAGCTAAGCGCCTAAAGCAGGCTAAGGATGAGGCCCATGATGAAGTTGAAAAGTACAGGATGGAACGCGAGAAGCTGTTCAAAGATTTTGAAGCCAAGGTAAGCAAAGTGGTCATTTGTATACCGCAATCATAGACATGTAATTTCTAGTGTTTTTTTGCATAGATCTACAATCTGATTTAAAGAGTTACGAAGATTCCCTTCTTGCTCTATGATATTTAACTTTACTATTCAAAATAAGAATTGAGGCTCATCCCTAGCTGCTGCTGTGAAATTATCCATACAATAAGTTTTATTAGCACTTTAACTATTATAAAAAAAAATACAGTTCAGACTTCTTACTTCAGCAAAAATTTTAAGACATGTTATCAATGTTCCTCTGACAGATTTGATTTATAGCAAGTGTCACATGATTTGTTATATCTAACTGAAAAAAGTTATTTTTATTTTGCAAACACTATGTTGTTTAGTTTTATTTATTTATTAAAGTTTGTAGTAGTATTTTTGACAGAATTTTATGATGTAAAATTATATAATGAATAAAATAACTGGTAATAAAAATTCTGTTTATAATAAGTCACATTTAGTTAAACGAGGGTAACCATGTACCAAAAACAGATGAGAAGAGATAAATTAAATTTTTGGAACAAGAATCTTTAAATTATACATGACAAAGTTCTAAGTTCATTGCAAGCAATGTTTATTGAATGTGTACTTTTTTCAGTTACATAATGGCTATAAAATTAATAAAAAAATTCTTTTTGTTATTTTCACCTAATGTTATGTTGTTAGATTGTATTTTTTTTATTTGCGGTTAACAATGATTATAGAATTTCTTAGTTGGCAAATTATTTAGCCAATTTTGCTAAAGTATTTCTTGTTCCACAACCTTGCTGAAGTATGCTTGCGACCATGCTGGTCATCACATCTCAGTTATGTTGAACCTCTGCATTAACCATCACGTTTTGTTGTCTCCAGCACCTGGGCACCAGGGAAGGCGTGGCCGCTAGGATCGAGACCGACACTAAGTCCAAGATCGGCGAGATGAACAACATGGTCAAGACACAGCAAGAGGCGGTATGTTCACTTATTTTACCGGTTATGTGTGTGTATGTTTTGTGCTACTGACCTGCAAACTTAAACTACCGCACAGTGGGACCCAATTAGCTGTGCGGCCAAGGAGGAGATGGTGGGATAAAAAATCTGTCTTGAATCTTGGTCAACCTTTGCTATTCATGCGTGGGTTGTTGAACAAGACTTATGATTATTCTATTAAGGTTTTGTCTGTTCTTAAAGTATATTGTATAATGTTTAAGTAATTTTAAACAAATACAATATTTTTGTTTACCATAGACTTATGCTCATAATAGACATGACACACTCAAATATTTTATTTTTTGTTTTCCAGGTTATCAATGATATTCTCAACCTAGTGTACGATATCAAGCCAGAACTGCACGCCAACTACCGCATCTAAACTAATATTTGTAATTACCGTTTGTCGCGTATTAAATCTTTTGCGATTACCAATCTAGTTGTTATCTATATGGTATTTCTGTTTATTGATAGGCTTTTAGACACGGCAGCCTCAAACACATGGGATAAACGGACGCCAAGGATCAATCAAAAATCGATTCGAGGCCAAACGTGAATAAAAACATCGATTTTGACAATTTAACTATGCAGTTCTTTTCGATTTATCACATGTCGAAATGTGTCCGAAATCGCGCCAATACTACTGTTAACTAAAATGGCGGTAACTGTTAGCACGCGGGAACATCTGTCCGTTAGCTGTAAATACAAGTATTGCTTGGTTTCGTTCTATTTATTAAATAATCATTCAATGTTATTCTGTTAAGAGATCAGCTCGGTATCATTCCAAAATAAGATCGAAGGTCCGATATTGAACATAAAAAAATGTACCTATAATCTTAAAATTGTATGTTATTCAATGTTGTAAGTTGAATAGAAAATATATAAAGTTTTAAAAATGAATTATAATGGTCTTTTCTTGAATAGTGGCGAGGGTGTACAGTATTAGAGAAATATAAATGTTATGTGTAACGTTTTATTTGTTTTATTGTATTGTTACCATTCCAGATGATTTTATCGCTTCTGAAATAAAATGTCAAATTTTTGCTAAAAATAATATTGACTACTGATTTTTCATGAATTCTGTTGAAAAATTGTTTTGCTTCATTGCATCAATGACCTGAAATTAAAATAAAATCTTTTAGTTAATCATCAAATACATTGAAACTTAAACAACTTTTGTTTTAGCGTCATATCGGTCATATCTAGACGTTTGTCATGTCTATAGCTATTCTGCATAGGTCTATTAGAAACTGAAGACTTAGGTACTCAAAATACAGTCTTGTGAGTCTACAGGCTTCTAATTTTCAAGCATCTATGCTAATATATCTGACTTTGATATTATAAAAGACAAATCACCCAGTCGATTGAATTTCGAAACATTCAGATTCAGAACCAGAATGGCCCTCTGACCCGCTAGTCGGTGGATGAAGCCTGCACACGAAATCATCATCTATGGATGACAGAAGTTTAGTCCTATTCCTCACCGAGTCGTAATCTTCTTTTTGCCAATATTGTCGAGCCAGTTAGCGATAGTTCCGACTGTAGAGAAGACTGCTGGCTGGTCGGCTTGGTCGCAGCGTTTGGACGAGAACGAAAGCACTCCGATTAGCCGGCCGTCCATTACGGCTGGTCCGCCGGCATCGTGCTGTAAGAACCGGGAGGTTACGGAGGTGTTAACAGGAAAAATTATGCACATAAATACATAAGTAGATATAATTATATGGTAGAAGCACAACTGTAACGAATCCGGCTTATGACTCGTGGTTACAAGCGCGACTGCTGAGTTCATCCCTTGGTCAGTCTCGGAGAAAAATTTTTGCCCCACGAATTTTTCAGCAGCATTCCGGTGATGATGTGATAGAATCCTAAAATGCAATGTAGACCTTAAATAGTGTTTGGTAAGGCGTAGTTTTAATCGAAACTTACGTTACAAACGTTCTTCGGTATCGTAATGAATCCTGCGCAGAAGTTTGTGCGGGTTACTAATTCTCTGTAACACAGAATAATGTCATCAGTTAAGAAAATCCATCTATTTATCACAGTTCTGTTGCAATTAGGTGCATGCCGGCACCAAATTTTAGTTAGGAAGATAGTGTCTGATCTGCATCTAGGTCATGAATATGACTCGTTTAATTGAGGTTGATAGCTGTTGTAATTAACTTTTAGATTTGTATCTCTTCGGAGTAAACTAGGGTGTAGTTTTGTTTTTATTAAGGAATAACAGTGGTAAGTAAGTTCTTAAGGTATATGAAACGTACTTTCCGTAGACCTCTTGACAATCTGCAGTGTCGTATACCGGGAGCGTGACTTTTTGGAGCAGGTCTTGTCCCCCGGCGCCATCGATTCCCTGGAATTAAAAGCATTTTTGTCAGGATGGAGGAATATGGAACAGATCGATCGAGTCTGATGTGATAAATAACCATTCAGCTCTCTGGTTTGTCACGTGTAAATAGCATTTAACACGAGTACTTAGGTCTAGGAATAACAGCTTTCACAGTCATCAGTGAGTCATCGTTCTTGCAGCCTTGCCTGGCAGTACTTCAACTCCAAACTACATTAGGTTAGGCTAGCGCAAACTTACTGCCTTTTCATGTAGCTGCTGTTGCGGGCACGTTACTTGGCAAGGTTTGGCGTAGTGGGGGTAAGTTTGCGTATGTAGCATTTAGTACAAAAAACGAATTCTGCTCACCAGAACAGATCCCCACCCAAGAAACATGATTTGATTATCAACAGGAACAAGTTGATCTCTAACGTAGTTTATCTTCTCGACGTAGGGGTCTGACCTCCCGAAGGTCATGTTCTTATGCAGCTTCAGCACAGCGTAGTTGAACTCCAGTGTCTGTGGCTTGTAATTGGGGTGGAAGAAGATTTCGGTAACGCGGAGCAAGTCGCCTCCTGCGGTAGCGTTTGTGGAGCCAACTCTTACGGTTAGCATCTTCACGTATTCTCGGAAGAATCGGTTGTTGTATTGGCTGTGGATAAGAAATGATAGCTTGTATTGGAGGTTGAGATTGGCTGACTGAAAATTAGGAAAAGCCTCTGAACATAACAGTTATTAGACGACGGAGTTTAAGCTCTATTACTGCTCTTGTTTGATTGCTGTTCCAGGAATACGCACCACTACCAAACGATGACCGGGTAACCAAGCATGTCATAAAACGCTATAAAATCTACCTCAATGTCGGGGACATGTATACTTACCTAACGTCGTAGAAAGTTAAATCAAAGTGCTTCTTAAAAGTTATGTTTTCAATTCTAATAAAGATTAGAAGCGTCGAATAATAAAATTATATGTCAGCGCGCGTTTGGTGGTGAACCTATTTATAGAGAGTAGAAGAACACGAAGCTTTCAGGCTACAATTTGTTTAACATACAGTTGTAAGCAGTGAGCGGCACTGAGAACCTTGTCCCTATCGATGATGACGGCGCCGCACCAGAGCTCGTGGTTGACCAGGAGGGCAGCCATGTAAGGGAACTCTTCGATGGAGGCCACTTCGTCAGGGTTGTAGATACGACGGAAGCGACGGTCCAGGGCCACGCGTTTGGTAGTAGTCACTAAGGGGGAAAGGTTCTGTTCCATAAGTGCAGGTAGTATAGTCTACAGGAACTAATGATTATGGGGAATACAAAGGTAGGCCAACTGGCTGCCATATATGTTACCCTTGTTTACAAAATCCAAGAGACTGCTAAGTTGTATACTGTAAAACTCATGTCAAGTAATTAACTAGGTACGTACCTATATCAAATCACATGAGGTACGTGGAGTTTCACTGTATATTAGTTAATCTTTCCGTTGATTGGCTTTCCACAATCAGAGATTAATAGGAACATTTAAAAAGACTGGACAAGTGTGAGCCGGACAGGCGCACGGGGCGTTTTGTAACCTTGGAAGAAAATATATTGTTCCATTTTCAAAGGTGTGTAATGTTTTAGTAAAACTATACTAGTGAAGAGATGGTCTTCTTTTTTGTGTAACTTTTACACACAGTTCCATTAACTCTAAGTGTTTTAGGGTTTTCACTTTGCTAGCTTCGACTATCGCAGATACCGGGTATTTTTACGGTCATTTTTCAGCACAAGGCAACAACTGTGTGGTAGGTATAAATAAAAATAAAATAAGTTTTATGACGTGCAAAATGTAGCTTTATCGTAATTATGACCCTCCCTTGACAAATCAGACATAGGATTCTACGATTTCTGCTTGCAACACCACATATTGCATTGAATTCCAATAAAAAATAAATACCTATCACCTAGTAAGCCCACTTTAAATTTTCATTCCTTCATTTCGACCCCCGTTGCAATAAAAAACCTTTTTATTCAATTCTCTGACTTGTAATATAAGTACAAGTATTATTAAAAAAAATACGATTATAATTATTATTTAAGACTAAAACATTGATGGATTTAAAAAAAGAACATTAAACCTAATTCCAGATTGTAGTAAAATATGTCCGCGTTAAAAAATCGTCTGTGGGACCAAGGAGCGCTTACTTATTGTGGGTGAAACGCTTGCTTTGGCTTCTTCAATCTCGCGGAGATTTTCAAACTTTATGGGCAAGCTTGCAAACCCCCTCTTAGACAACACCTTTTGCTTGTCTGTCGGTGTCATGATTTCATTGGCTTTCTCGATCTCGCGGAGGTTGTCAAGCTGTATGGGCAAGCCCGCATACTGCCTCGCAGGTTTTGCTTGTCTTAGATTGTCTTTTCGATGAGGCCTCGTCGCTGCTGTCGTATCAATCAACAGGCCTTGGTGTAACACATTGAATATAAAATACACATGTTATAATGTTTCTCTAGAGACATGCTCCCAAACTCGAGTAACTAGGCTACTACTACCATATTAAAAGTATTGCCGCGATTTATAGACAAGGCCCTCCCTCCATATCGGCCATGATAAGACAGATCTCTTAACTGTTAAGTATTGCTGGGAAACGATAACAGGAATGTTTTTTCAATTGGATTACTTGCAAAAGGCACAAAAAAAGGACTCACGAAAATAAAATCAGCTGATCCATACATTCTGTCGAGTGTTATAAGAACATAAATAAAATATTTCTGACGGTCAGCTGATTTCTTTTCGCGGTTTTTGGGTGGGTACCCTTGTATATTAAAAGTTGTGCATGATGATGCACCTTTGCAGGTTTTTTCTAAACAAGAGATAAGCTCGTATGATGGACTATTGTTGACGAAAGCATTATTTTGATATAATTGAAGTCCAAAAACATTGATCGACTGACAAAGAGATGAACAGTAAACAAAAACATTACTTAGCTTTATATCTAAAAGTATTCGGGTTAGGAATTATCCGTGAAAATAAGGTGCGCTTACTTATTTTGGGTGTAACGACTTCTGTGTCTTTCTCTATCTTGCGGGGTTTTTCAACCTCTATTGCCAAGCCTTTATAGTGCTTCTTAGGCAGCACCTTTTTCTTGTCTCTGGGTGTAACGATCTCATTGGGTTCCTCGATCTCGCGAAGGTTATCAAACTCTATGGGCAAGCCCTTAAACGGCCTCTTCTGTTTTGCTTTGTGCCTTAGGCTGTCTTTTGGATGCGGCGTCGCTTCTGTCACTTCAATCAACAGTCCTTGGTGTAACACATTGAATATATAAAAAACATGTTATAATGTTTCTCTAGAGTCGTGCTCCTAAACCGAGTACCTACCTACCGTACCTGCTTACCTATGTTTTGTCGTAAGCTTACCTTCTTCAGCTACATCAGGTTTTTCGACTTCTACGTGTGTTGCCACGTATTTCATTAAAGTCATTACTATAAAAAGTATTGTCCCAATTTTCCGCCATGGCTCTCCCGCCATTGTCATTTTGGTTCTTGGATCTCGTAACACTAAAAAAGAAAGAAAGCAATCAGTTAAAATGTACGCTACAATACAATATTATAAAGTTAAATAGTTTGTTTTTCTGTATAAATGTGCAGTACTAGACAAATTCTGGAAATTTTATCGAAACTACAATATTTGATTAAAAAGTAATTGGGGACCGTAAGTCACAAAGTCGTGAGCAAAGCTCCTAGAGTGCAGTTCCTAGAGCCAGTTTTCATGAGTTATGGTTGTGGGTTCGACTCCGGAGAAGTGACTAAAGCGACGACGATTTTGTATGAGTAACTTCTTGACAATTCAAAAGTGCCTGTAAATGGTCTAATTGAAATAAATGTTTTGACTTTGACTTTGGGTTGACCAATGTGATCTTGAACATTACTGACATTGACAAAGCAAAATATTGGGAGGAAAACCGGACTAATAATTGATGTTAATCTGAAATCGTCAATCCGCCTTAATCAATGCTCGTGTCTTCTCTGTATTAGAAGAGTACTCTGAAGTATACTACTAAGTACTATTCAAGGATTACAAAGTCTTTCAGTAGGACCTATGACGGTAATAACGAATCTAATATTAAGTAGGTACCAACCGGAAGTGTTTGTAACTTGAGTAGATACTTGTTATTACTTCATCCAACTGAATGTATGTATCCGGTTTCATTTTAATGTATCCGTTTATGTTTTAATTTAGTGCATTTTAATACCCACACGCACTGGTCAGGTAGCTAACTATGGTGAAATGTTGTTAATGATATTAATAGCAGTCCTGATATCAAGTGGTGTTAGATATATTAATAATGGTAATGGTAGTTAGAGGAACACCGTGGGGTTGTAGTCAGTAGGAGTCCGACACACCTCTCTGTCTTCCACGACGCGGACGCAGTCCATGAGGTTTTGCCCGCGAAAATAAAATAGGTGTATTAATTATAAAACATACCAAATTATCTGTTACTTGAGTAGCCCAGGCGCACAAAATTAGTTTCAATTCAATTTTCGAGTTTACAAAACTCTATCAAAGATTAAATTTGATAGATTTAGCGTTCCAATTTCCACAAGCAATAAAAAGAAACAAATAACTGAGCTTATGTTTTTTTTATTACAATAATAATAGGTACGTAGGATAGGGTACCTACACGAAACTATAAAACAAGAAAACACAACATTAAAATAGAAAAATAAACAATAGACATCTAAGTTTGACATGACTGTGAAAACATTGCATAACAGAACGAACATTCTTTTATTAAGAAAATAATTTCGTGTTTATTTCAATGCCATCCTTTGCCCCAGCCGTAGCCTCCCCAGCCGCCGAGGGAAGAGCCCCAACCGAGCCCACCCCAGCCGACGCTCACTGGGGCGGCGATGACCGGTGTGCGAATGATAGGCGCCGTGACAATAGGAGCGGAGATGACGTGGCGGACAACTGGGGCGGCCACCACGACGCGCGGGATCGTCACGCCGTGGTTGACGAAGCTGGAGCTAACGGAGTATGATGGCAGCACGACGGGAGAGGCTGGGAAACAAGAGAAAAATGTTATTCGAAGGTGATTTGCACAGGCCCTTATGAATACTAAATGTGTTACGTCAGCTTATGTCCTAAGGGCGAAAACACACCGGTGAGATGAGATGCTGCAAGTAACGATGATACAGACTGTTAATAAGGCACATCTAGCATTCTACCTGTAGGTGACAACGACGCTCCACAAAGCCAAACTATTAACGGTATACGATCAACAGTAAAAGGTGAGCTGTCATCCCAACTGATGACAACTCACTTCACCTCAAGGTCATCTCCCCGTTGTTCATAACATAACATTCCATCACGTTGTATTCCCCGAAGGATTAGGCAGAGGTGTACCAATGTACATCCACAGTTCGCCGATATGTTTAGGTCCCATGTAATAGGGGCGAGCCTATTGCCATTAACCGGTTACAAATGCTAACTCCAAGCTGCCATTGAGAATTTTATAGAAAAACGAAATAACACTTTGCTCGAGCTGGGAATCGAACCCAAGACCTCGAGCGTAGCAGTCGCGCTTAGGACCACTAGGCCAACGAGGCAGTCCGTTAATTCATCGAGGGAGATTTATACAGACTAGGCAGATTCACGCCGGTCTCCCGCATTGTGTGCGCCCTATAGGTACTAACGAGAATGAAAGTGAGGACAGGCAAAGTCCAGATAAGTAGCTAAGTAATGTGTAGGTAGGTATTGCGTGACTGTAATTCGTGAATCTACGAACGCAAACGGAAGACAAACCTAAATGACACAAGGCAAGCCACTGCAGCTAGTTCTGTGTATGTATTACTAGCATCCACTATTGAAAAAGTATTTATGATTCACAAAACATACAATTATATTATTAAAAAAAAAACGTTTATTTCAGGTTCCCCCATATTTTAGTTAGAGATAAAAAAATATATTACCCCATCTTTTTTTTTATTAAGATAGGAAAAGTCTACACTGTTAATCGTTAAGATTTTTCGTTAAGATTTTTTTCTAAAACTATTAATCATTAAGGTAGGAAAAGTTTGATATATTAAAGGTAAAATGGAAGATTATTGTAAGTAATTACAGCTTTATTAGAATGATAAGAATGCTCACAAAGTAAGAATAGACACATAAAGTGAATAAAGCATTTAAAACTCCATTTCCATTGCAGTGCGTGGCAATTAATAGATATATATATCGATGCATAATCGATATTTGATGAATCTTATCAACCTGCAAAACAGAAACTGTGAGCGAATAATAATAAAATAGTTTATTTAAAAAGGAAAACAGCTGATATTTTTGCAATAGTCTGTCTTGCATCTTTGAACTTTCATGTTATTAAGGATTATATTCGATTGAAGAAGAGTGGAATAGAGTTCTGTGTTGAGCTCTTCGTTCCGGGTTTCATTTTTAATAACAAAACAAAAGGAATAAGAATTGGGATTAGTTCGCAAAATATTACGCGTTTACTGTTGTAAACCCTTTATGTTACGTTAATTTGCATTACATAGAGGTTACTTTTGAATGCAGGCTGCACATAACCTGTGCCAGTACCTATGTGTAAGGGTAAGCAAACAGAACTTCTGCTTACCTTAACGGAATTTTCTATGCATGGACTTGGATTTAGTGTTCAAATAGTGTCTATAATGAAATGAGGAGTTACCGAGTCCCAGTCCCAGTGGCGGGACAGGGTTGGCGACCACCAAGCCAATCAGGGCTAGAACTAATGCCACCTGCGAACAGAGAACAGATACTTTAGAAACATGACTCTTTCTGGCAGTCGGGTAAAATGAAAATAACCAGCTTGTCATCGGTAAAATTCGTTAAACACAATTATTTTTCTTCAAATAGAATTGGACAAATTAAAATGAAAATGAGATATCCGACTAATTTCAACATAGAGAGGTATTGATAAATATTTGCTCTTTTTAACATTTTATATTATTATGAAAATTAGAATATCGAGGGCCATCTTACCCCCTTCAACTCAGAAAAAATCTACCATGTAATAATAATATTTTTTTTGTCGAGCAACATTTCCTTTTTCAAAATAGAATCCGTTACTTACCGCGCACTTCATGTTTGTCTATTTTCAGGTTTTCACTGAAATGTAAACTGAATTATATTCGATTAGCATTCGCCTTTTATACCAATCGATGCAGGCCACGCATCGGCGGCGGTACACACATCCTTTGACGGGAAACTTTGCATCACTTATGCATTACACATTAGTCATGAGCTGCTCTTTTGAAAGAATAGAAAATTAGTATTGAGTGTCTTTTTTTTTCAAGGAAACCATCATGGATCCTCTACCTGAGAGATATTGAATAGAATATAAAAATTATATATATTTGAAATGCTGGCAATAGGCTCGCCCCCTATTACATGGGACCTAAACATACCGGCGAACTGTGAGTGTACATTGGTACACCTCTGCGTAACCTATCGGGGAATACAGGCGTGATGGTATGTATGTATATATTTGCTTAGAAGCTAAGTACATAATATAGATTTACACAGCATTTTGGCCCCCTGCACAATCTACCATAAAACACACACACAAATACAACTTTATTGCAGAATTAATTCAGTATATTTTCCACAGCACCGCGATATGTTTGGGATACGAAAACGTTATCTCCTGAAAGTTAGTTCTAAGACTAACTTGTCACCCCGGATAGCCGTCTCATCGGACTACGAGGGAAGAAAAGAGGGAGTGCACCTGTGTTTGCGCACACACTTGTGAACTGCGTACCTGGCTAGTCTGCATTAAAAATGGCAACCCGAACCGAAAGTATTATTATTGTAACCGAAACGGTAAACGGAGGTTGACACATAGTACACTCATAAATATAATGATAATTAATTTCAATATTCTGTTTCCATTCAAAAGAATAAAAACAAAACAATTACAATGCTAATACAGCGCATATATAGGCGCATTACTTTTTGCTGGCGGTCGGTAATCGCAGGAACTAATACATTATCAGAGAATTGCACTATTGGATTACATTAATCAAATCGTCTTGACTACATAATTCAACTTTGGTACTCGTAAGATTGTTTACATACTCCTCGTAAACTTCAACAAAAAATACACCATCCATCACGCCTGTATTCCTCAGAGGGTTAGGCAGAGGTGTACCAATGTACACCCACAGTTCGCCGGTATGTTTTTAGGTCCCATGTAATAGGGGGCGAGCCTATTGCCATTAACCGGGCACAAATCCTAACTCCGAGCTGCTACTGAGAAATTCATAGAAAAACCCAATAACACTTTTTGCTCGACCTGGGAATCGAACCCAAGACCTCTAGCGTAGCAGTCGCGCTTAGGACCACTAGGCTACCGAGGCAGTTACAAAAATACACTACTTTTAAATTACATAATTATTATTTCAAGTGCTTATGTATAAATTGATGACGTGTTATGTACAACCTAGCTTGTTATCCTAACGTGTTAATCTAACTAATATTTAAAATGTGGTTTGATTATTAATTTGTTTGTTTGTTACGCTTTCACGGCTAAACCACTAAACATTGCTGGAGAACATGACATGATAATACGCCATCTTATTATAACAGTTTAAAAAGAAAAGGATTATTCTGACTGATAGTTGTGAGATTCCATTGCACAGAACAATTTTTCGAAACTAGATCTTTAATCATATCTCTTGTAATTTCTTACTTTTACTACTGACTTTGATTCTCAGGTATCGATGCTATTCCAGATGTCTATAGGTCTCGGTACAAATTTACTATCAGGTGGGCTGCCTGATTCGTTGCCACCCAATAAATAGGAATAATAATGACACTACGAAATCTCAATTACAACTGCCAAACTACTTGACCTCGTTTCTTGTAAGGATTCGTTAAAATTGCATCATGGAGTAGGTACATACTATAGAAACGGTTGTAATATTTGTGTTACAGCCAGTCTCATATCTCTTAATATGATAATTGATAAGCACTAGTTATAGACACTCTTAGATAAGTAAATTTGTACAGTATATTGTAATAAGTTCTATTTAAAAATATAGTTTTTAAAACAAGCTTTTAATCTCGTATTTTGCAATGTGTAGTGTGCATTCAAAATTGCAGCTCAATTGAACATCGGGAAGTGGGTGAAATAACTTGTAAATTTGACTAAGTTCCTATGCGCACCTTGCGGCTCCATCATCAGACCAGCTCTGTGACATCATTATATTGCATTGCCATGCAAATTGCCCATTCACGCAAAATTTCTTCTCAATCGAACTGCAGTTTGCGCATGGAAATAATATGTACCATATTTTTATCAATGTTGGCTTTTCTATCCCAGGTTTGTTTAATAAAAAGTTCTGTACAGTGCAGCAATATTAGTTCTGGCCCGTTTTTCAATTGGAAATACTTAAATAATTACTTTAAATCCTCTTTTGTTTACCAACGGCACTGTCGTCACAGCTGTAGATAAGCTCGGTGCACTATAGCATAAAAACAAGGAATGCCTAAATACCTATAACAGCAGCAATTTCATGGGACTGCATACTCCTCTTTATATGAAAGTACCTTTTGGAAAGGGCAACTAGATTCAATTTAATTTTTCTTTGTAAACGACATTCAAGAGTGCCTTGTAATGGTAAAAAAAGATCACTTTCGACTTTGACCTTGGCTGCCAGCCGCCATCTTACTGCGTCTGTGATATTATCACTCCGCACTTTCTGCAACATTCACGTCGTCTTAACTCGTCAGTCAAGTAGGAACGTAATAAATAGGATTCAACAATAAAACAAAATGCGTACAAAAATGAAAACATTATTAATTAAATATGTCAGCATAAATAACAACTTAATAAACTCAAAATACTAACAAATCGACCAGCATCTGGCGAGAACTACACTAATAGAGAAGAACAAGAAATTAATGAGCGCTTGCACACGTCACCAGAGCACGACACGTCACGTTATTGAAGTGAACACTTCTTTAGCCGTTAGAGCGATTTTTAGTAGGTATACGCTTCGTGTCACCGACATGTTGATGTGGCCGCGTCCCCAACCTGCAGACGAGGCCGCATCACCGATATGCCAATGTGCCCTCATCACCGAAATCCTAATGGCACCGCGTCACCGACATGCTAACATGACCGCATCACCAAATAAGCTAATGTTATTACGTCACCGATATGCAAATGTAACCGCGTTACCGACCACCCTATTGTGACCACGTCATCGACACGATAATGCTGCTGCGTCACTGACATGCCAAACTGACCGTGTCACCGACCATGCTAATGTGACTGCGTCACCGACTTTCTAATGTGAGCGCGTTACCGACTTGCTAATGTTACCGCGTTACCGTCATACGAAAGTGACGTGTTGCGTCAGACTGGCCACAGATTTTCCAAAGTTTTAAGCTTTCTGTTTCAGCTGTCCCCGTGACTGCCTATTGTTGGCTTTACATTAGAGGTGTACAGCTGTACGGCATGAAGTCATCGTTGAGGATGAAATAAAAGCATCTACAAATAATTCCATACATTGCGCCTGCAACTTATGTCATTTTAATAAAATCGTGTCGTGTCGTGACGTGTCGTGTAACGGTAAGTTATGGAAGCGCTCAGTGGCGGCACGGTGGTACATGCCGCTGTATTGACCAATAAAACCGTATGCGCCTGTGAAATTGAATAAAAACAAATAAGCCTAGAAGATGCCACGTTCGACACCTATTTGTTCGACATTGGAAAAAAGGAAGGGGGGCAAATGTGTTCATGCAAGCTTATCGTAGCCTGTTACGTCATGATAGATCTTCTGTAATTTGCAAAACGTTACGACGTAATGCACGGTGAAGCGTCCATGTAGGCTTATCAGTCTTATAACAATACAGTCTATTGGTTAGGGAAGCTGGCTTGTGTTCGCGTTGACCGCCCTATATCTACGCGCCTTTATCCTAGGAAATAGCTTCATAAGCTTCATATAATAAACGAAACTCGAAATTAAACCTGAAAAAGAAAACGAGCATTAGAAATGAGTTTATGAATACTCATAAATGAGATATAAAGAATATAATTTTTTTTTTCAATAAATCCAGAGATTTGCGAGTTTAGTTTATAATTTTAGCATATATGTACCTTCCATCTGTCGTTGTCATAATCCCAATGGGAAGAGAGTCCATCTATAGGGTTAACGCGAAGTTCTAGCATTCTTCGTAGTTGCGCCTTTTGCGAAGTTTTAGACAGACTCGCTGGCAGAGGCTCGAGCACTGTTGATTAGAGAAGATTATCACATTCACATTATAGCGCTACTCTTGTGGCGCTGCGCTGTAAAATGCAATGCGAGTAAACCCACATTGTGCCTTATACAAATGCAAACCGCGCTGCATCGCTTTATGTGATGTGTGCAATATAACAACTTCTATCTAACTTTAAAAAAACAAGCTTTTTATGTTTTATTTTGATTCAATGTGCATATGTATGCAGAAGCCCAACTCAAGCGAACACCGGGATGTGGCTACTGTTCCGACACACTCCTCTGCCTTACCCAAGAAGTGCCTTGCTCCATGAGGATTTCCCAAATAAAACAAAAAGGGAACACGACACATACCATAATGATGGAGGAACATGAAGGCCCAGAACGTGAAGGAGCACAGAAACAGTCCGGACCCCACGATCACCTTCCACTGGCCTGTGGGATGCTGGAACTCTGAGAAAGTCTGGCAAAAGGATGCCCGATACAGGGCCTTCTTCTCTTCGCAGCAAAGCATTCGCCAGTCACCTTTCTCTTTCTCGCGAAGTGCCTGAATGAGATAAACGTATGACTTTGTGAAGCAGGTTCACCGATAGAAAAACATAATCCCTTAGCCCTTTGTGTAACCTGGCAAAGAATCCCACGTTTGCGACTTAATAATTTTATAAATCACAATCACCATATGAAGCCACTTGGCGGTGTATGTAAAAACAAAAAAAAATGAAAACAGCGGTTCTCTTTAAGACTCTATGTCAACGACCAATTTTTTGTCGACTGTGTGCATTGGTGTATTGAAATTCATAATTATGTTCCATTCTCGCCGACCAAAAATAAGTCAAAAATTTGCTCGCGTGTGGAGAAGCTTATCCTTTGATTTAGCGTCATCACCTTGATTCTAGAGAAAGTCGTCCCTTGCAGCAGCGCGCTGCTCTCCCCGTGACTCGCGCTACTAGTGGATTTCCTCGACGTTCACCCGTTCGTCAACCTTTCTTGCGGTGGAAGTCTACCCACGAAAATATACCTTCCAACACATGGTCAGTACTCCAGATCTATTTAGCCCCATCGCCCACCCGTACTGACAGGAATGTGCGTCGTCCATTATTACTTAAGATTTTTTTTTTATCGCAACGGATTTTTAGTTAGATTTTGATAGCAAACGAATCTACCTAAATACTAACTCAAGAAGAATGTTAATACGACGTTGTTAATACATTACACAGATATCTCTGGTGTTTTCCTTGAACCTGATGGCCGGGAAGGGGAAATGTGCGTCATCCTTATAGTTGGCACTACCGTTGACTCCGAACCCGACCCAGTCCCTGTTCCCGATCCTGCATCTACCGTGAATCCCCCTTCCTCTGATCAACAGCGACGTATAGGATTTGTTATATGTTATCGTTAGCAACGACATTTTCGTTCAAGCGGCACATTGACAAAACGACATGACAGTACTTGATTTTTGAAATTGAAACGGTTATATGGCTGTAAGAGGTTTTGTTCGAAAAAAGGTTGGAGTTTTTTAAGCAAACTTTTTTATTAATAATTTTTACCTTGATAAATCATTGCTGCTTGAGTCCTTTTTAAGACGAGGTTATCAATTTGGATGATTATATTTTTTTTATGTATGTTCGGGAATAACTCCGTCGTAGCTATACAGGGTTATTTGTAAAACATAGACAACCTCTCAGGACTATGTTACTAACATCATAATCAACAACTTTTGTTCTATGACATTTCAAAAATTTTTCATATTTTAGTTCATCAGATTTTCGTACAAAAATAAAAACATTTAAATTGAACGCTCTAAATGTTACGAAGTCTATGCGAAGCAAACGAAAGCGAAAGTAAAATAGCGAGGGGAGCGGGGTTAGGGCGGCGGGGATGTTTGTACTTGACCTATTTACAATTTTACGGAAATCCTTCAGTCGGTCATTCACTTCAATGCGCTTGCGTTGCTTGATTCTGTAAAAAAATATAGATCAAAAGTTGTTGTTTATGATGATAGTAATACAGTCCTGCAAGGTTGTCATTATTTTACAAATAACCCTGTAGGTATAGACGGATTTGCAAAATCCTTTTTTTGTTTGAAAGGGGTTTATTCCGAAATGGTCCCATATAGATGATAGATTCCGGAGACAGTCAACGGAACTCTTCAAAAAATTACAGCAAATCATCCGCAATTGCTGCCATCGCATAAAAAAATGCATCGTTGTTTGATGGGTCATCATAAGAGGTGGTCCAACAGAACCAAAGCCGCCGAATACCAAAGCTAAAGTTATATTTCACTTTTGAGTTTGTGAAGGCGGTTGTCTTTTTAGTAATTTTTTTTATTATATATTACCTCGAGTTTAGCACTACCTGTTATTTTAATCTTTGACGACTACATACGCCACTAATCTACGTATACTTTATAAATGACGGCTGGTATGGTGTATTATGTATTGTTGAATGAATCGAAGGCTACATACTCTACATTTCTATATTTATTATAAAAATCCGGAGCTCACGTATATCTAAGCTAAAGTAACGTTATCGTTATTTTTCTAATTTTATATTGATTGGAGTATAGTAGCCTGAAATCCTACAGTCGACAAACCTACGCCATTTTAACATGGCCGATATTTTAAGGATAGATAGAAGAGTATATGTCGTTAATATGGAGGTATGCGTAGGCAACCAATATAAAATTAAATAATATATAAAATAATAATAATAAATAATAATAATATAAAATATTGTAACCAAGATTTTGTTCAAACCAATTTGAAAAGAGTGTCCATGGAGTTTCTTGCTCGTTCTTGTCCATAGAGACCTACGTTTTGGAACGAGCAACTAGCTTCAACTTTTTGTAACTTCTTGACAATTCAAAAGTGCCTGTAAATGGTCTAATTGAAATAAATGTTTTGACTTTGACTTTGCACTTACTAGCTTGAATACTGGGCTATTTTTCAGGTACTTTTACTCCTTTCAATTCTATTATTTTAGAAAAATAACGCTTTAACGCTAACTTTATTTCAATGTTAGCTTAAAATGAGCTCCGTTATTTCACGACAATTAAAAATCAAGATTTTTTGCAAAAACATTTTTTGAATGCTATTGTGAATGGACTATACGTGTGTAAGGTGCCAAGATGAGCACCTATTTCAGCTGTTAAATCAGGTACCTTACTCACTGAAATTCAAGTCACTCAAGTATCTATCATCTTTCTACTTTAACGTGAGTGAGTTAGGTCTCGGGGATCTTGAACCATGCGTTGTGAGAAGTTTTTGAATAACGAGACTTTCTTAGTTGGTTACTTAATATCGAATTCGTGTACCGCTATTCTTGAAGGTATATTTAAATAATAATAAAAAACAATAAAGGTGTACAAATTCATATTCTACACATGATGTTCTATACAGGCAAAAATGTAACTGAATAAGCGCAAATACGATCTGATTTAAAGCAGATCTATAATCAATTTTATATTAGAACCATAGCTCTCGTGGCCAGGTTAGCAAAACGATCCTTAATTAAGGCAAATTTAATTAAAGACTATCTAATTACTTCTTCGACCAGCAACTTAACAACATCCTCATATTCCAACATATCCATGAGCGCTTCAGTACTAGCACTTTCTTGCTTACTTGTATTTTCTTGTTTAAATGTGTCGACTGGAATGCTTAATAATTCAAACTCTTCGTCTGTATCGCTATCATAACTTGATTCGTAGTCTACATTTTTAACTTCTGTACGAAGTTTCGTATCTGGAGCTCTACTGCTCTCCACGTTGGTTGAAGTTTGAACTCTATCACCTGTTTCTTCGTCGTCTTCGTAGTCACTGTCACTATATTCATTCTCGTCGTTACTCCCGTAATTTATGCCATATTCATCTTCTGCGTCAGGAATTTTATTTTCATCCTGAGTACGCGGTTTCTTTTCTTTATTTGGTGTCACATTAGTTAAATTGATATTAGATTTTACAGATTCTTTACTTTCATATGGCTCTTTTGCCCTTATTCGCTGTGGGTCTTCACGTGCACTCACCTCAAATAAGTTTTCATGAGATTCCAAGAAATAGTTAATGTTAAAACTATCTGAACCTTCATCCAATTCCTTTTCTTGGGTGGGCCTTGTGCTTTCTTTTTTTTTATTCTGATGCTTGAAAGGTGGTACATATTCTTTCAAGTACTTCGAACCAGTATAGTACGTCTTATTGTCATGCAGTATAGTAGTTTTTTCTTGGTTACCTGCAAAACTAGTGCCAGGTTCCAGTGTAGTAGTTATATCTGTAGTGTCAGGATTGCCTGGTGATTTATCTTCTGTCTCAGTTTCTTTTTCTGTTATATTTCTTAATTGGTGTATTTCTTTTACATATTCAGGTTTATTTTGATATTCTGAAATTTCTTCTTTTTCTTCTTCCTGTTGTATTTCTTGTTGTTGTTGTTGTCGTTGTTTTTGCAGTTTCTTCTTAAATATTGTTTTAAGAAATTCTCCAAAATTATGTTTTTTATCTTTCATCCTAAGAATTTCTCCTTCGGTATGAACTAACGGAATTTCATCATTTTCTAGGTCCGCAATGGGCGTGACTCTTTTAGGATGGGATGACAGAGATGTATATCGATATTTGAAAAATGTTCGAGGTGTGGTAGATTGTGATTTTGTAATTATGGTCTGTAAATAAATAGAACAAAAGTTATGTCACAATAACTAGTTATTGTTCTGGTGGTGACCTGGCTGTTCTGTGTGCATGAACTTTTAAAACGATTGACTAGTGTAATGCTACAACTACAGAATGTAAGTTTGCAAGTCACCATGTCTTTGATTTTCTCAATCCAGTCGGCGTAGTAACCGAGTTTGGTGAAGACAGTAGGGGCGTCAGCAGTACCACATACTGGTGAGCCAAAGCTTATTACTCCTAGCAGGACGCCGCTGCCTATTGACACACCGGGCCCACCAGCATCATGCTATAATAAAAAAAAAACTTTTTAAGAGAAAGGCAAAACCAGTGAGCATTAGAGGAAGAAGAGAAGAAGTGGAGCACAAAAAGGCTCAAAGCACCAGCCAAGTGCAAGCCGGACCTGCACACCAAGGGTTCTGTACCTGTTACCCACACGGTAAATACTAAAACATGTTTATGTATGGTGTCTAAATTTTTTTTCTTTTCACTTTCTTATAAACATAACATACCATCACGCCTGCATTCCCCGAAGGGTTAGGCAGAGATGTACCAATGTACACCCACAGTCCGCAAGTATGTTTTAGTTCCTATGCAATAGGGGGCGAGCCTATTGCCATTAACCGGGCATACATCCTAACTCCGAGCTGCTACTGAGAATTTCATAGAAAAACTTAATTAAACTTACATAGTACATAGGTACACCTCTGCCTAACACTTCGGGGCATATAGGCGTGATGGAATGTTATGTCAAAACTGACAAAGATTCACTTACGTTACATGCGCCACTTCCCTTCGAATAGAAACCAGCGCAGAAGTTTCTATCGGTCACGTATTCCCTGAAAAAGAAATTGTGACACCTTTTGAGAATGAATTTGGTGGCAATAACAGTAGGGAAAGACCAGAGAAACGCTGATGACACACGGTGATTGTGTAGGAAGAGGTGACTGCTGCGGCGACCACAGTTATATTGAGACTAGCTTCGACCCGCGACTTCGTTCTCGTCAGGTATAGTAGCCGCCATGAGTCATGAGCACAAACGTCAAACTCATTATTGAGTTTTTGGGCTGCTTTCTGGGTCGCTGACGCTGCACACGATTGGTCTTTCAGTTGGACCGATCGCGTGCAGCGTCCGCGCCATAAAAAACCCAGAAAGAAACCCAAGAACATTAAAAATAACTTGACGTTTGTGCTCACGACTCGTGGCGGCTACTATACGTGTTTAGTTACTGCTCCTCTCTTGTGGGTAGTAGCGTGATGGTTGTTGTCGTTGTGATAGCCAATCCTATCCAATCCCACTGGTAGTTTCAGATATTTAACAGTCTTAATAATATCAAAGTTATAGAAATAAAGGGTAAAGCTTTACTTGCTATATATCTCTTGACAGTCATTCAGTGGGTAGAAATCCAGGGTGGCATACGACAATTTATTTCTCATTGGAATTTCAACTTTGTTGCCAGGCTGAAACAGTTTTACGGTTTAGGAGTTTCAAGTTAGGTATTTACAGTAGGGAACACAGACTGTTTGGCGGATTGCGCATCAAATTAAATCGTCTATATTCTGAATTAAACCGCGATTCGTCATCAAAAAAAAAAAACTGCCTGTCTGACCTCCAGAACCCAGTTACTTGGTAACAAGTGCCTCTAGGCTCTCCGCCTGCGACAGACTTTTTGTGGGCCGTGTGCGTTGGTGTATTGGAATTTCTCGCCGACAAAATAAACTGTCAAAAACTCGGTCGTGGGCGGATAGGCTTAGACTGGTTGTCAGACTTACCGGCTTCTGACTATCTGTAACGACTATCGAAGATCTACGAATGACAGACGGGAGCAACGGCGACACGTGCTTTCCGAGGCACGGGTGTGTCACACCACCAACTTTTAAACTCCGGGCAGCTACTGAGAAATTCGTAATAGAAAAGCCCAATACCACGTTTTGCCCGACCTGGGAATCGAACCCAGGGCCACGCTCATCAGTCATGCTTGCGACCACGAGGACTATGATTTATCATAACTCGTTTGAAATGAATATAATACAACTTTAGTAAATTGATTGCTTACACTTCTAGAGCCCCAACCTATAATAACGATGCCACCAATGTTTGAAGGTAATGGCGACGGATTTCTGTCAAACTCTATCATTTTAACGTTATGGTTATATTTCCCGATCTTCAGTATTCTCCCCAGCCTCATGAGTGCGAGATTGTGCCGCAACGTTTTGGGGTTATAGCTTGGATTGAAATAAATCTCCGAGATGGGAATGTTCTCTCCATCTTGTTTGTAGTAGTTGGTGCCAACTTGCACGGACAGGAACTCAGGGTTCTCTCGGTAGTAGCGGTTGTTCCAAGCCCTGGTGAAGTAAACAATGATAAGTTATTTAGCTAACAAAGACCTTCGCGACACGATCTGCGGCCAACGTGAAATTGGGCCTGCGGGCGGCGGGCACTGGGTCAGTCCGTCGCCCCAAAAAGAGATAGGCCCAAGAGTAAGGCGCGCGTGTTTCAGGAGCCATTGCGGCCAGTGGCTGACAACCGCACCGGGTGACTGGGCCTGCCTTGTGTTGGTGGAGAGTCTATTCCATCCGGGGTGCGGAAAAATGCCCAGGGTGGTACCTGTGCCCCGGCCAGTGGTAGTTGGAGGAACACCGTGGCGTTTTAGTCGGACACAACCCCCGCCTTCCCCGAGGTGCCGGCAGCCCATGAGGCTTTCCTCACGAATGAAAAAGGTAATAAGAACCTTGTGCGACAAAACTTAACAATTGTATGATCACCCTATGACATTCAGTTAAAATAAAAGATTCTTACAATTGCAAGCATGATGCTGCAGTTATAATCAGATCTGCTTTGAGGATGGAACCGGCACATTGAAACTTATCGAAGAACAGCACACTCGCCATGAAGGGGAAGCGTTTGATTTTTGCCGATTTACCCTGGAAGATGCGGCGGCCGCTGGGCTCTAAAAGTAATATAATAATGTTTATTGTGGTGCTAAACTGGGAGCCTACCACCATTATTTTTAACCCCCGACGCAAAAACGACGGGGTGTTATAAGTTTGACGTGTCTGTGTGTGTGTGTCTGTGGCATCGTAGCTCCCGAACGCATGAACCGATTTTGATTTTAATTTTGTGTTTTAATATTACTTTGCCAAACGCATTGTTGGATTTTTAACGCCGATAGTTAATAATCCAATAACTGCTATTACAAAGTAATATTAAAATGGTACTGTTTTAAGAAATGGCGGTCGGCCCTTTGAATTGTACCAAATAATTTAAAATAGCAGACATACATTGTACAAAAATAATCGGTAATTAGATAGTTTACAAAAGTCATCAAAGGAATCCTAAAACACTTACGCCAGTAATCATCATTGCCCAAAACTTTGTGAATGGAATCATTGCCTTTCGCAGACTCTTTTTTTAAATTTGTTGTATTTCCAAACTCATTGTCAATAGCGCTGAAGTGGCGTCTGATAATAGCTTTATTTAAGTCAAAAAACTGTGTAGTATTTTTAACATCAAATTTTTCCTTCAAACTATAAAGTTTTTTAAGGAATCCCTCCAAAAGAATCGTAACGTACAGGGAATCCATTTCTTCATCGCTTTTATTATCTTCTTTCAATACTTCGTTTAATTGTGTCATAAAAAGGGTAGTACCGTTATCGAAGTTATCAACTTGAGTTAGTGTTTCTATTTTCTTCAGATTGTCGCGATCTCGCAAAGTTATGGCAGCAAAAACGTTATGAATTATTGAATATTTTTCCAATTTCAGGGTGTCCGGTGGAGCCTTAAGTTTTAGAGTGAAGAATATATTGTTCACAGTGCTTCGTATTACCCGCTCAGTAACAACAATACCGTAACTGTCTTCGGTTGGTAATTTAGGAGCAGATTCAACTAAAATGAGAAAGTTCAAAAATGACAAGCACAAGATTATATTTGCTATGGAAAACATATGAAGGAAGATATTTTCTGCGACGTCAAATGCAGTCTAGGAAAAAGTATGGAAAATTTCGCGGTTGTATCCAAATGTTTGTGGTAATAAAGTAGTTACTTAATGTACTGAAGGATTTTTTATGATTCTTGTTTTATTTCATTGATTATTGTGAAATATATATTATAACTTTTTTTATCTAGAACATAACATTCAAAATTGATGTTGAAATCGCAAAATTAAATTGAAATCGAATTTATAATAACATTTTTAGGATCACTGATTGCGTCATTCGGTTTTTAAAATAATTGTTCTCTTGTTCATCCACCTTCGTCTTGATCTATCTTGGTCTAAAAGTCAAATCCTTATGCGCGATATTCACAATTTTTTTCAGCTTATTGGTTCACATATATGTAATGTCTATCTTCGTGCTCCCCCGTTGTGTTTCTTCACCTCTTAGTTGTCCGATATCTTAGAATGAAGTCTTATATTCAAACAAAATTTGGTAGGTATGTCGGATGTGTTTATCGTTTGTGGTATCTTCGTCGAATTTCAAAAGGATCTGGATTTTTTGATAATCTAACATACGTACATTCAACAAAACCACGTCATATGTTCTATGATGTATGTACCTTACAGATATGACTAATCTTAACATAAAAGCTCATGTAACAACTTAACGTTTTTTACTATCAGCTTTCATGCTGTGATCAGTGAGATAGAAAAAGTAATTCATAGCACCTGTTGCTTATGACCAAAACAGTTATTAAATAAAAAAACTATGTAAATTCAAACTTTTTATTGTATAAACCTAAGTCAATCCATAATGGTATTTATTTAAGTCATTTTAAAAATATAGCTTGAAATTAACTTCAATAATTGTGTTCCTGGTTCGCGTGGTGGTAGCTAAACATCATCATAGGACACTTCTTGAGACCATATTTAAAGTCCAAAATCAAGTTCTTTCTTTTGTTTTACATTTTTATTGCTGCTGCCTGTTTCCTTGAGGTAACGAGAATGATTTTTTGTTAACCATGCATCATGATTTTGCAGCCAATTTTGTTAGCAAAGAAATGATTTATTCAAAGAAATAACAAATATATACGGATTTGATCACTCAATAAAGATAATAAAACACTAAAAGGAATCGAAATAGGCATTGTGCTATAATTGAAATAATACACGTTGCACAGAATGTTACGAAATAGAAACAAACTGGAGGAGCTAATAAATTTGAAATACAATTCATGAAATAAAGAACGATTAGATTACCTGATAGTATTTTATTTAACTAAAATATTTACCATACACACATACTGCATATACGCCATTATAAACACCAGAGGGCAGAGAAAACAACAAAGACCAATGCTGATATCTCGTCAACGTTTAAGGCGTCCATATACACTTTGCTCAGCAATAAATATCAAATATACACAATACCGTACATAAAGATAATAAACCACTTCCGAGGGTTCAAATATTTCTGAATTAAATTTTATCAAATTATATCGATGGCAATAATGAGACATGTCACTGTCTTCATTGCTAGTGATTTCCTCTCGCCAAGAACAAAGCGGTTATGTTCAGATATCTGATCATTTACATTGCCTTTGCATTGCTTTTCCTTTTTCGGACATGAACGGGGAATCATTTATATTATCATAATTAAACACTGCTTTCACAAATACTGTACCATCCTTGTATATTACAGGACCCCATCTTTTGGTAAAGATGAAGGTTTTATTATGCACTTTATCGTATACTATTTAAACATATTTTTTTTAGTTTCTGGCATAAAATTCCCTGTTTACATTCGAAATTTTACTTAATCTACATATCTTCATTCTGTAGACTTGACTTCTTCCCAGATGTTATTGACATATCTTTTTTGTTCTCAAAAATATTTTTCATTTTCAAAATCAGTAAAAGGTTTTGAACGTTTATGACAGAAGTTGATGTTGGTACGAGGGTGTAGTCGCTGTTTTAGTTAGGAAATTATGTTTGCGAATGAAGTTCGTTTTTATTTGTTCCTCGCTCTTGAAATGTTTGTCAACCTCGTCGTAATGATCTCCGTAGAAGACGTCGTCTGCCACTAGACTGACTAGCTTTTATTATTTTCTTCAGTGCATCTCTGAGCAGCTGTTTCTTTTCTTTTTTGTTACGGCTTCGTGGGTATTTTAAGGCGGCTCGAGTTAGATTTGAATCATTAATTTTTCTTTTGTAAATTGTTTTATTTCTTTTTTTATGTAAATTCTGGAACAATTTTAGAAACAGTTAATTTGATAAGGTTGACAACGAATACTTTGATAGTAGTTATTTATCTAACCCTCATGAGAATGTTGCCAGTGTTAACAGAAATGGACGCCTTTTCTTAAATTCAATTCAAATTATTTATGTCAGATAAATTACAAGCTTATAATTATAACTTATCCATATTGGGTTTGGTAATTAAATAATAAATAAATAATATCTATAATAAAATAAATCAGCAAAAAATGTGTCAATTAAAGCTGGAATGTTCTATAATCGAAGCTTCTTAAGAGCACTTTGAATAACGTATCAGTTTTGAAATTGAATTTTTTGAAGGAAAACTGACCAATTATAAGCTTAGATGTTGATGCTCTTATCCTATTTCGAAAATTTCATCGAGTTTAATTACTTGCATACCATCACGCCTGTATTCCCTAAAGGGTTAGGCAGAGGTGTACCAATGTACACCCACAGTTCAATGGTCTGTTTAGGTCCCATGCAATAAGGGGTGAGCCTATTGCCGTTAACTGGGTACAAGTCCTAACTCCGAGCTGCTACTGAGAATTTCATAGAAAAACCCAATAACACTTTGCTCGATCTGGGAATCGAACCTTTAGCGTAACAGTCACGCTTAGGACCGCTAGGTTAACGAGACAGTCTATTCACACATCCCTAGTACTTATAATATTGTCCCACTCTCCATTTCTCCAAGACAAAGTACCAGTTACATTAGTTCCTTACCAAGACGCTTTGGATCCACGGGGCGTAATAGCCAAGCTTGGTGAAGACTGTCGGCTTACCCACCTCCCCGCACTCCTCCGCACCGAAGCTGACCACTCCCATTAATACTGAGCCTACTATCCCTGGACCACCGGAGTCTCCCTATGATACACAGATACTTATTGAATACATGAGATATTTATTATAACAACCACCGTCCTCCTGTTCTTAACTTCATTTATTAGGGGTCGCTTTTCTTCCTTACATCTCTGTTAGTCTTCGTCTCATTAGTCACCCACTTCTAGCTCTGTCATCTTTCACACAATAAATCTATCCTTTGTTTCGTCACTCATAAACTCATTCATAAAGACACTATTTTTTATTTAATCATGACATATTCCACATTCCTCAGTACCTATGATATTGCAGATAAATTCAATTTTGCATAATATCTTAGTCAGCTCTTACGACACCCAAAAAAGACACACACACACATACCATCATGCCTATATTCCCCGGAGGGTTAAGCAGAGGTGTAATAATGTACACCCACAGTTCGCCAGTATGTTTAGGTCCCATGTAATAGGGGGCGAGCCTATTGCCATTAACCGGGTACAAATCTAAACTCCGAGCTGCTACTGAGAATTTCATAGAAAAACCCAATAACACTTTTTGCTCGACCTGGGAATCGAACCCAAGACCTCTAGCGTAGCAGTCGCGCTTAGGACTACTAAGCCAACGAGGCAGTTCCCAAAAAAGAGAGGTGTTCTATCTTTGTGTGTTATTAACTACGTGACGCTTCCTAGTCTGACGGTTACATCAAGAAGTCCAATGATGAAAATGAGGGGGCCATTGACATATCTGTAGCATATAACTAATATTATAATGCAAAAATGACAAAATGGGAACTAACGTTACATGCGGCTCCAATTGTCCCGTTGTAAGCACCGCAAAAATTTTTTTTGGTAATGAAGTCTCTGAAATAATCAAATTAGCATTGTTAATAATGTATAATATAGTTCAAAAATTAAAGAGGAGTGAGAAGGATGGTGTTGCACCCTGCAGCGGATCGTGGCAGTCTAAAATCTTATTGCAACTGTATAACCACGATTGCTCGGCCAAGAGTGTAACAGGAAAGAGAAGAGTAAAACAACGTAATAAACTTGTCACTGAACTTGTGCTCGATTGACACAGAGGCTGGGGAAGGGGGGGGGGGGGGGGGTTCTTAGCGAGGTTCTTGTCAAGCCAGTAAATGATGATGATGATGACGATAAAAGGCGATAAGAAAAAGGCAAAAATGTTATTAAATTATTACTACTTACTTTTTGTACTTCTGACTGCAATCATCAACGTTGTATATGTCAAGCATACCCACTTTCAGCTTCGGATGCTGTCGCCGAACCTTTTTCGACTGAAAAATAAAACTTATATAACTTCATCATCGTTGTAATATGGACTCAATTTCCGAACCTCCTTACCACCGAGACCACTTCGTACTTACCATTATTTTTTTAATGGGACAAGCCCGCCACTCTATTCTCAACCACTGCAACTCTGTAAGCCAGAATCAACAGTGGACACCGCCAGAAGAGCGCCGAGGCAATGAAGCTTGACGAGTCCCGGAGAAACGATATAACTGTCTTGGATCCCGCAACAAAATTAATCAGAAAAGAGTAGCGTAGGAGTAGAAAAGAATATAAATTTCACTTCCCTCCAAACAAGCAGGAGACAGAACAAACTAGGCCAATAGGCACGAGGGGATGTCTACAACTGGGAGAAGCCCAGATTGCCAAGCACCACGGATTGCAATTATTATTAACTTATTGGGTCCTAATGTCCTCATTTGATTCCAGTAATAGGTATGGCAAAAACGTGTGAACGCACGGAAATTAGTTCCAGTTTAGTTAAATTAGTTCTAGTTAATACTTACCTATTTAATTTATAATTGAAAATCCAAACTTCAAGAAATAACTTAGAGAAGGTATATGAGATACAACCTACCTTTGTAGCACCCCAACCCACTACCAAAATGCTTTTGGTATCGTTAGGAACACTCCCTGCAGTTCTATCCCATAAGATGCGTCTGGTTCTCTTCAGCTGCCTCGAATAACGAACCCTTTTCTCCAGTCTTATCATTGCGAGGTTATTAAGTAAGTGCGTCGGTTCATACTCAGGGTGGACGTGCAATTCTTGGGCTGGTATCGTCTCGCCACCACGCGTCGTGTGGTCACTGCCGAGTCGTACGTAGATCGATTTAAGATTCTTTTTGAAGACATCGCTCTTGTTAGCTCTAGGGGAAAACAAAAATTAAATGCTTTTTGTGTGGCAAAGAAATGTATTCAAGTGATATTTCGAATTTGTCAATGAAGACTGAAGCAATGGAAGATCCGAAGCTTTCTATGTAGATTCGGATCCTGCATGATTTTTAAAATACTTTTACAAAGTTTTCAAGAAGGACTAAGGTAACTGACTTATCTCTCAAAATTGCGAAATTTAAGTAGCAATGGGCAGGGCACATAGCTTGTATAGCGGACTAACGGTGGGTTCGTAACCCTCTCGAGTAGTGACCAGGCACCGCAAGGCGCAGTGAGGGATGGCCCCCCTCGAGGAGCACCGATGACTGGTAAAAGTCGCGGAAAAAGCTGGATTCGGGCAGTGCAGTATCGGTCATTATGGCTACCTTTAGGGGGAGCATGACCAGCAGTGGACGTCGTTCAGCTGATATGATGATGATAATGAGAGTTCTGAAGCCAACTAACATGCGCAAACACGAAGCCGAGGTGATGATCATGTCTCTTCTGATGATGCAGCCGGAACAGGTGAACTCGCCCATGATGTGAATGCTCGCAATGAATGGATATGAGCTCACTTTTGTGTTCAAGCCTTTAAAGATCCTTCTGGTATTCATTCTGTTTTGTTCAAGGTTTGATGGCGCAACTGTGGAAACGAGGCATTGTTTCAGGTAATGATTAGATAGTTGCCATGCTAGTTAGATAATTTATTATATTTAATATCATCTATCCACCGTGCCAATCCGTCAGTCCAGCAGTCTTTCAGTAAAGACTTTAAGACACAATAGAGGTTAAAAGTTTTAACTTACCCCACGCTTTAATATTTTGTTTAGATTCAACATCATATCTGACATATTTTGAGAGTTTTTTGAAATCAGTATAATTATTTAATTTTACCAAAAAATTTGTAACAAGCTTTGTAAATTCTTTACTGTCGTCTAAGCTTGGAACAACTGTAGCTTTTGTTTTACCTTTATCAGGTCTGTATCGAGTTGCTTTCACTGTGTTAAATAAATTATAATTCTTTTCATCCAATATATCGTCAACTATAGTATCTAATTTAACCACGTTCTCATTAGTTTTATTGTTAAATGAATAAGTAACATTGGTTTTGATTATTTCCTCGATTTCGTTGAAGATATCGAAGGTTTGATGTGCTATATTACCTAAGTCTTTGTGCATTGTTAATAATAACTTTGTGTTTAATTCTTGAGTAAACTTTGGAGGAAGTTCAATGGATTCAAATAAATTATCAACAACGGTGTGGATGGCTATGTACACCTTGCTAAAAAAGGTGTCGTTTTGATGTAAAGTGCTTATCGTACTGCCATGATGATGTTTAGCAGTAGTTGTTGTTATAAGAAACATGATTATTCTGGTTACCATCATTTTGTTTAATCAAAAAACTTCTTGTATGACAAATGGACAAAAAGTGATCTTATAAAGATTAGGTTCGTTCCTTCTGAAGTATGGAACACTAAAAAGTATCTGAACTACGCACAACAATACGTTTGAATACAAATGATGGTTACCTATTCGGGAAAAGTTACCAAAACCAATTTTAGAGATTAGAAAAAACATACATAAAATACTTTATGGCAGTTAGTTTTATATACAAAACGAACTATCATAAAGTATTTCAAGTTTTATATTGCGAAATAAGTAATGTAAAAAAAAATATACCATCACGCCTGTATTCCCCGAAGGGTTAGGCAGAGGTGTAACAACGTACACCCACAGTTCGCCGGTAGGTATATTTAGGTCCCATGTAATAAGGGGCGAACCTATTGCCATTAGCCGGGCATAAATCCTAACTCCGAGGTGCTACTGAGAATTTCATAGAAAAATCCAATAACACTTTTTGCTCGACCTGGAAATCGAACCCAAGACACAGGTCTTGGGTTCGATTTCCAGGTCGAGCAAAAAGTGTTATTGGATTTTACAGAGCGTAGCAGTCGCGCTTAGGACCACTAGGCTACCGAGGCAGTTAAATAAGTAATAATTTCCTGCAACTTGAAAAAGAAGCGTAGATAAAAATGACGCAGGTCTGTCTAGTCTAAAATCTCAGTCTATATGTAAGTACAGATAGCTGCATCATCTGGTATCCATGTATTAAAACCCTACAGAAAAGGGGGTCGCCAGTTTAGTCCCCAGGTGATGACGCTGTCTGTACCTGCTGTAACAATTGTAATTGTAATATTGTATTTCGCCGAGCAACACGTTCTTAGTAAACAGTTTACTGAACGAATGAAGGAATAGGTTAGTATTCGGCTCATTGAGCCACTCAATGAGCCGAATACTAACTCTTTTTGGATGTTTATGCTGTGAGATAAACGCCATTTTTAAAATTAAGAAGAAAGTGACTACTGCTGTTGGCAAAAGTAATATCATAAATAAAAGATATTAACTGCCTCGTTAGCTAGTGGTCCTAAGCGTGACTGCTACCTTAGAGGTCTTGGGTTCGATTTCCAGGTCAAGCAAAAAGTGTTATTGGATTTTTCTATGAAATTCTCAGTAGTAGCACGGAGTCAGGATTTGTGCCCGGTTAATGGCAATAGGCTTGCCCCCTATTACATGGAACCTAAACGTACCGGCGAACTGTGGGTGTATCTCTGCCTAACTCTTCGGGGAATACAAGCGTGATGGTGATGGTAGATATTATAATTAATTAATAATTCAATAAACGAAGTATATTAAATATGTATATTTCAATAGTAGTAAGATCCCTCCACCTCGACAGCATCTGGTCTCCACTGAAATAATGATGCCTCCATCATAGCAGTCCGAACAGCTGCTTATATACTTCAGCTTTAATATTATATAGGAAGGTACTACAAAAACAATAAAACGCTTACGTTTTTCTAAATATTTATATTTTTCAAATATTTTGAAATATTTATTAGAGAATGTTCGGAGATGTGTCCGACCGATCTGACGGCACTTTCTCGTGGTCCTCTCGAATATTAACGTGGGTTTAGATGCCGTCATCAGATCAGTAATATATAACTCTCCATCGTGGCCGTCAGTCTCCGTATCGACCTAGAGGTAGTGCCCATGGCAAGAGTAAACTGTATCGTGTCATTAATGTACATAGATTTCGCCTGATCCCGGGTGTCGCAAAAATACTTAAATTCGCCAAGGAGTGTCGACACTAGGGCCATTGGATCCCAGCGCTTGCCTTGTTTTCGAAACATCGTCAAGCGACTGTTCGAGTCTTCACGTAACCAGAAGGCTGGCCTTATCTTGGGAAAAATAATCAGCATTGCCGTACAATGCTGCCAGATTTTCAGCACTTGCCCCATTGTCAGTAATGCGGACGAGTTTTTTTTATGACCTATTAGCTTTTCTCTCTTTTTTATAAATTGTACGTAGGTACTTTGTCATTTTATTATTATTTATAAGTTTTGTGTAGGTTAATTATTATGGCATGTACTAATGTAGATAGTTTTCAAATTAAATAAAGTGAGAGTACATGTAGTTCGCTAGGAGCGTTTAGTTGTGTTCGCATCTTCATAGGCGGTTTGCATCAGTTGAAGAAACTATCAACTTTTTATAAGTTTTCGTTAAACGTTGCCAGACGCAGCAACAAAAAAGCCTAGTTCTCAAAAACTTTTCAAATCCGTGGGCAACAGTCAGTGTGTCTGGCGGCTACTTGACACAACTAGTACAAACTAGACATACAGGCTGATTACACCAATTCGAAATTGATTCTGTCATTAAGTGCAGCAACTGAAAACTGATGTCGATCAGCGAAACTCGCAACTAGGGATGCTACATTATGTCTGCGTGTACCTATATTTATAATCTGGAGTAACTCAACATAATTATAAGACGTCTTTTTATATCGGAATCGATTTCATTCAATTCCGACCATTGTTATTTGAGTGCCGGAACCTCCCGATTTCTTAAGAAAAGATTTAATGGTGGTTTTATTCTAGGTTGTGACATAGTGGTCCGAGTTGCAATATTAATGAATTCTTGTATCGGAGTGCTTAAAATTCTGAGTGTCGTTTTTGGATACACCAACCAGTGGTCTCTCTGTAGAAATGTGAAAACAAATAATGTTAATGGATGGAGAAATTAAAACTGAATTTTATATAAACATTTCGGCGCATTGGGGCGCCCAGAAGTTAAAAAATGAACTAACTGCCTCGTTAGCCTAGTGGTCCTACGCGCGACGGCTACGCTAGAGGTCTTGGCTCGGAGTTCGGAGTTCGGGGAATATAGGCGTGTATTCCCCGAAGGGTTAGGCAGAGGTGTACCAACGTCAACGTACACCCACAGTTCGCCGGTATGTTTGGGTCCCATGTAATAGGGGGCCAGCCTATTGCCATTAATCGGACATAAATCCTAACTCCGAGCTGCTACTGAGAATTTTCTAGAAAAACCCATGGCTCGACCTGGGAATCGAACCCAAGAGCTCTAGCGCAGCAGTCGCGGTTTAGGACCACTAGACTAACGAGGCAGTTAAAATAAAACAGAGCAGTAAAAATATTGCACTGGGGCTAAATATAACAAAAAAATACCCTAAGGACATCGTCAATCCAATCGGCATAATATCCGACTTTGGTGAACACTGTGGGGGTGTTGATGGTTCCGCATATTGGTGATCCGAAGCTAACAATTCCAACCAGTGTGCCGTCGACGATACCTGGGCTTCCTAGATCTTTCTGAAAATTAATCATCTAGTCAAAACAAAGTCGCTTCTTGCCGTCTGTCCTTCTGTATATACGCTTAGATATTTTAAACTGCGAAATGAATTTTATTTCGGTTTTCATCAATAGATAGAGTAATTCAAAAGGGACATTTATACGTATAAAACATCACGCTAACACGGATGACACCGGGTATATTGCTAGTCGTTGATGAAACGATGAAGGCGCGGGAGGCGCAGTGCCAGAGCGGTTGTGTCTCGAGTTCAATTCATGCACGGAACAAATATATGAGTTTATATGTTTGGAAACACATCCACGTACAGGAGAAATTACTGGAGCGGGGCAACGTTTGAAAGAGAAGCGCCGAGACAATGAAGTTTGACGAGTCGCGGAGACACGATACGACTATCTTGGATCTCGCAACCAAATGAATAAGAAAACAACAGAGAGGAGTAAGATAAAACACAAACTCCACATCCGTCCAAACAACCAGAACAGACCAAACAACAATAAGCTAAAAACAACGTTTGTAATAATAGTAGAGCTCTTTGTGAAGGAGCTCGTCCGGGGAAGAACTACCACCATACCTATTTCTGCCGCAAAGGAGCGTTGTTATGTTCCGGTTTGAAGGGTATGGGTGCCGGTGTAATTATAGGCACATGAGACCTTTAAACTTTGTCTCTGGGATGGCAACGCATTTTCAAGGCGAGAAGCCTTGAAAATGCGTTGCCATCCCAGAGACTTTATTGCAGATGTCTATAGGTAGCGGTGACCACTTAACATCAGGTGGGCCGTCGGCTTGTTTGCCATTTAATGACATAAGTGTCAAGTGGTTAGTCCTAAGCGCGACCGCTACGCTAGAGGTCTTGGGTTCGATTCCCAGGTCAAGCAAGAAGTGTTATTGAGTTTTTCTATGAAATTCAGAGTAGCAGCTCGGAGTTAGGATTTGTGCCCGGTTAATGGCAATAGGCGCTCGCCTCCTATTACAGGGCACCTAAACATGAGGGCGAACTGTAGGTGTACATTGGTACACCTCTGCCTCACTCTTCGGGGAATACAGGCTTGATGCTGTGTGTGTTACTAACATGGCATGCACCGGCACCTGAAGACATGTACCCTGCGCAGAATTGCCGCTCGGTCACAAACTGCCTGAAATAAGATTAATAAGTATAATTAAGTAAGTCGATAATAAAACTATAAATAAAAGAAAATTTCAAAAATATATTGAAATTACACTTTGTAAACAAGCATATTATTACAGACTATCTTCTGCCCGCGGCCTTGTTCACGTGGATATTTTCACCAGCATTAAGTAGCGTCGTAGCGTGACATTATATAGCCTATGCCACTCACAAATAACGTGGCATTCTATGGGTAAAAGAATTCTCAAAATCGGTTCAAAAGATCCAGAGATTACCCCCCACAACCTCAGTAAATCAAAAACTTTACCTTTTTAAATTATTAGTATTCATAAAAGGATTCATCAAGAAAACAATGCTTGGAAACGTGCTGGTCCTGCTCCATAGGAAAATTTAAACTCTTGACAAAATCAAATGATTGTAAATTTAATTATATGAGTAATTTGTTTTACTTAATTAATTATTAACTACCTCGTTAGCCTGTTGGTCCTAAGCGCGACTGTTACGCTAGAGGTCTTGGGTTCGATTCCCAGGCAAAGTGATATTGGGTGTCTCTATAAAATTCTCACCGGCGAACTGTGGGTGTACACTGGTACACCTCTGTCTAACCTTTCGGGGAATACAGGCGTGATGATATGTGTGTATAAAATTCTCATGGGACCTAAACATTTCGGCGTACTGTGGATGTACATTGATACACCTCTGCCTAACCCTTCGGGGACAGGCGTGATGGTATGTATGTATGTTCTCAGCAGCAGCTCGGAGTTAGGATTTCTGACCGGTTAATGGAAATAGGCTTGCTACCTATTTCCATGGGGCCTAAACATTCCGGCGAACTGTGGATGTACATTAGTACTCCTCTGCCTAACCCCTCGGGGAATACAGGCGTAATGGTGTGTTTGAACGTCATATAAAATAAACACAGTTGCATATTTGCCTGAACTAGGTTGGACCTTTGTTTCAGGCTAGAAAGTGCTTCATTAGCGTTATAATAAATTAACAATAAATAATTATGGTCTATTTGAAATAAGTGAACATCACAAGCTTTGACTTGACTTGAAGATAGAACATTAAAATCTTTTTGCTACATCTGTGGTTCAAAGTACAGTTAGATTATTTGCAAAAATATCAAAAATATAAAACGTACTTATTGTGTCTACCGTTGTACAAAAGTGCGCATTCATCGAAAGGGTACACATCCAGTTTTAATTCCAACAGTCTCTCGTATTTTATTACATTAATCATCTGGAAAAATAATAACATTTTTAGTAAAATTATGTTTGAGAAAGCTTAAAGTGAATGCGATCGAAGGTGCGCTTAGTATCCTCGTAAAGACACAAATAACATTACGAAATCTAGTCAATAACTAACGAATACTTCTTTTGTTGTTTTTGTTTGCCAGTATGTCAGAATGCAGCTCTTTCAAAGAACGTAATCACAATGGGGCGTGTGCGGTAGGCAGTCTCGCGCGACTATATCACTGTGTGCGTGCGGGTTCACTGCCCCGCCTACCTAAACCCAGCGGCAAGATCGCTAGTAGGAATTTGAAAACCACCTACAAATAAACACCTTATTATTGATTTGTGTTGAGAATCACTAGCATATTTTTTTTTAAGGATGGAAAATCACGCGAAGTTGTATTGGCTTTCTGTAGACTATTTATTCCTTTTTTTTAAGTTTTTAAGCTGTAAGTCTTCCATGATTCATTAAATAAACAAATCATCACATTAATTCTTTCGCTCTAGGTCGAGCGGAAGAGAGTGTCAGACTCTTACTGACTAAAACCTATCAGAGTTCCTCCGCGGTGACTCTTTGGTACAAATTCTACATACTGATAGAGCATAGAATTTGTCGAAAATACAAAATAGCGTCTTCTATTTATTTTACCTTTCTGGAGCCCCAACCGACCACTGTAACACCGTCGATGTTTATCGCCAGACGTGACGCCTTCCTGTCAAATCGGATCTTTTTTACCTTCGTCTGTTTGACATCGAATTTGATGTGCCTGATCAGGCGGAGAATAACTAGGTTATGCGCTAATGTCTTGGGGTTATAGGTAGGGTAGAAGTACAACTCAAGGACTGGTATCCATTCTCCTCCACTGAAGTGGTAGGGACTGCCGACGCGGACACTCACAACTCTGGGGTTTTCTCTGAAGAATCTGTTGTTATATAGTCTGAAAAGAAAATAGGTGCTTATTTATTAGTAGTAGTAGAGCTCTTAGTGAAGGAGCACGTCCGGGGGAGTACTACCGCCATACTTATTACTGCCGCAAAGCAGCGTTGCTGCGTTCCGAATTGAAGGCTATGGGTGCCGGTGTAATTACAAGCACATGACACATTTCAACTTTGTCTCTGGGATGGCAACGCATTTGCAAGGTTGCTGGTATTCAAATAAAAGGTATTCTCACCGATCATAGTGAAACAAAAAGCGCGAGGTGAACACTCATACATTACGTGAGTACTGACAGTTGTAAGCATGAAGCTGCAGTGATGATCACGTCATGCGCCAGGATGGTGCCGGAGCAGGTGAACACTCCCATCAAGTGAACGCTAGCTAAGAACGGATATTTCTTTATTTCGCTCCTTTTGCCCATAAAAAGCCTCCTGGTAGAGTCATTGAAGTAATCCGGTGGTTGCGGATCTGTAAATTTTAGGAATCTAAATACAATTCAAGTGTCTGTGTGAAACGTGAAAATAACAGCTCTAACTTTACAAAATAAATACTAATGTTTTCACAAGAAAAAACACTTCTTTTTTTGGCCTGTTTGTCTGCTTGTCAGGGCACACCTAATCTCCAAAACGCCTGGACCGATTTTGACGGGACTTTATTTCACTGACAAATAGCTTATGTTATAAAGGGCAACTTTAAAAAATAATTAGGGTTCCGTTTTTTGTGAAAGATCACCTCATAAATGTCAAAGTGGCATTTTCGAAGTTAATATCCAACCTATAGGTATAATTGTTTTTTTTTACTTACTCCACTCTTCAAGATCCGGTTTCATAGTACCTTCAACGAGCGGCATGAACGGTGTTGTCTTGAGGAAATCTCTCTCACTTAAATCATCAACTTTTTTTATAAAGTCTTTAACGAAATCCATAAATTCTTTGCTGTTGGCAAATACAGGATCGGATTGACTGATGTTTTCCAAGTATGTTTCTGTAGATAAACTAGTAGCGCGATGTACTATTGTATTATATTTAGTGAGCTTATGTGAGGTTTTGTGTGCTTTCAATTTAACGAACTGATTAAAAGGTTCTTCGTCCAACGTTTCTTCTATTAGGTCGTACAGTGATATTTTTTTTGTACTTTGATTTCCTGCATCAGGTCGGGTAGCTTCTATAATTTTTTCGTATTGCTCATAATTTTTCTCTGCCATAATGTTCAAATCGTAATGCATGGCTAACAATGAATTGATTCTCGATTTTTCAAGAAAGCTGGGTGGTAAATTTAGTTCTGTGAATAAGCTATTCATCACATTTTGAGCATCGTAGTCTACTTCTGCATATAAATTAACTTTGGATTTTAATATGTTCTCAAGAATTGTCCTATGACTATGTCTAGCTACCACCACAGGAATAAGAAACACAATGATTGTAGTGAACTTCATTTTATATCAATTAAAATAACTCAAATAATTACAAAAATAGTTTGACCTAGGTGTATACAACGAAAAGTTCGAATTTATAGTAAAGTAACTTTTCAATAAAATATGTTTTCAATTGAGTATTTTATTGCATGGTTTGGCAATTTATTTATGTATGATTTCTCAATAGTAAGGAAATGAAACAAATGCCATAAATCATTTTTCAATATATTGAGCAATACTTTAAACACAAGAAAATATTGATACGGCTGTGAAATTTTCCATTATAATTATTTTGAATTTCATTTCTTTGATACAAAAACGTATCTTTCTTCACATGTATTCCATCAAGAATAATATCTTATATTTCATTGTTATTACTGCCCTCGTTCAAGTTCAGAGCCTGGACAAACTTCACGTGGAAGACAACGATTTGGTTATAACTGAAGCGGCCATACGCAACACTATCAACGGTATATTCTCTAATCTTAATCTTGAAGACGTGAAGCATAACGCGAAGCTTGGGGAGTTCGCCGCAATTCACAACTTCTTCATCACCGTCACATTACAAGATCACTTCAACCTAAAGCAAATTGAAAGACTAGCCAAAGTTGATAACATCGATAACAAAACGCAATATTTTATTACACAAGTGAATGGAGTATTAAATGAAGATAATAAAAGCTACGAAGGAACGGATGATGAATATGTTACTGCACATGTAGAATCATTTGTAAGAAAACTTGAATATTTAAAATTTAAGTATGGCTTTACTAACAATGATGCTAATTTTAGTATAAAGACAGACGTGTTAAAACATTTGGCTTCGGGTGAAACTTTAGACAACAGCACTGAGGCCACACAAGAAGTAAATGATACGGATGGAAAACTTTTGAATGATCATGAATTTTGGAGTAAGTATAACTTTTTACGAAAGGACAAAAGCAAGCTCCTTCACAAAGAGCTCTACTACTAATATAAACATCGCTTTTTGCCTATAGGCTCATTTTCGTTCGGTCTATTCTGCTTGTTTATGTTTTATCTTACTCCTCCGTTGTTCTTTTCTAATTCATTTGGTTGCGGATGCCAAGACATCGTACCGTTTCTCAGGGACTCGTCAGAACTTCATTGTCTCGGTGCTTCTCTGGTAGTCGCCGCTGTTGATTCTGGCTTTCAGGAGTGGCAGTGGTTAAAAAAACGTATAATTAATTAATAACGAATAATGTTTTGTATATTCTAATAATGATTAATGTTTTGAAACTTTGCAGAACCTACTCATAATCGTCGTATTTTCGAGGGAATCAGAGAAACGATCAAGGAATTTCCGTTCATGGCCAGCATCCAGTTCTTCAAAAAGTTTCAATGTGGCGGCTCTATCATCAAATCAGATCTTGTCATCACGTCAGCGTCATGTTTGCAACTGTAATAATTATTTTTGTATGATTTACGAGAAGAGCTGGTTTTTAATTACATTGTCTATCTTTAAATGAACAATATGTGATGGGCCAGTGGACCTCTTCAACTGTTATAGGTGGACACTTGACATTTTTACATAGTGTGCGTTACTATGGCCGTTATAACAACACATAATAAGAATAAAATAACGTTAAAAATGAACGGCAGTTTCCATACAAGAAAGTTGGGTCTTTCGGCAATCTCTATATTGTACGATAGCATAAACTTTCATGTCCTTTCATATTTACATCCACCAGAGCCTGGAACAACCGGTTCTTCAGGGAGAACCCGTCCTTCCTCTCAGTGCAAGTTGGCTGCGATTTATACGAAGCTGGAGATGAGAACATCCCCATTTTGGAGGTCTACTTCCATCCGGATTACAACCCTAAGAATTTGAGGAACAACCTTGCAATTATGCGTTTAGTTCGCATTCTGAAGTTCGGAAAGAGTTTCAAGAAAATAAAGAAAATCGATATCGATAGGAACCCCGCCCAGTTAGCTGCAAATACTCCAGGCATCACCGTCATTGGTTGGGGCGCAAAAACCGTAAGTGGTTTTGGGTTTTCGTTTTTTCCGTAGCTATCGTTTGTTACATTTATGGCTACAACTGAGTGCTTAGTGCCAGTTTTTATACCTAATCGATCCCATAAACGTCAACTTCAGTTTGACAATAATAGCAAATACAATTAAATATTTCATTCTAATTGACAAACGGCACTTTCTCAGCTAGCGGCTAATATCCGTTTGAGTTTATGCAATCCTAGATTTCTTCTATTCGGGTCGATGATACTCTTATATTTTTGCGCTCAGTAGGTAGCCACGTTTATCGTGGCATCAGTAGCGTTGTTAATGTCTTCTTACCTGCACGTGTAGAGATAATTTGGGCACTGTAGGAATTGGACCATTGTCTAGTCAGGAGAGCTGCATTATGTATGAGAGCTGTATCGGTATGATCTATAATCTTAAACTAAAGTATAATTATCATTATGGAAATAAAGAATGTCAGGAGGAACATCAGCTGACGGTGGTGGTAATCCGAGTAGTGTTGCAAACATTTGCTTATTTTACAGAGCACCTATATCATCACAAACATTTGCTTATTTTATAGAGCACCAATATCATCACAAACATTTGGCGCAATCGACTTTCATACGCGGTGCTTGATTTCTATCCGTTAAATGATTGCGCAGAAGTTTACTCTAGGTAAGTGTAACCCTTTAACTACGCATGCTGCTGATCAAACTAAGTAAGTAACACGGAGCAAACATTACTGCTGCAAACTTATTCTTTTGGGAGAAAAAAATCACTGTTCATGTTAACGCGCAATGTCACGCACTCGAACCAATGCTTGCGGGTGCAGCCGACAGTGCAGGGGTCATGCGTGTATTTCAAGTGCAGAACATTACAAACTTGTAAAACAAAAGGTTGGAACGGAGATATTGAATCTCCGCAACTACGCAGTTTCTAGGCATGGTCTACTCTAGAACATAAAACTGATCGCAATGCTAGGACCAACACGTAGCTTTTGGTTTTGTCACCTGTATTTTTACACTAAATATGATTGTGTCCCCGAGATATGAACAACCAGAGGCAACGCAGATCCGTTACCATCCACTAGACTAACGAGACAGTTAGTGACGGTTGGAAAATCTTTTTACAATCAGAACACGGAACCGCTTGGTGGCAGTACTGATGGGTGGTGGAGTTCTATCTCTTTATTTTGTTAATCCAGTTTGTATTATTCATGTATTTTATTTTTAGAGAGTTCGTGGACAATAGGAACTTCTGCGCTGGATTCATCTCTAAAGGGGGTGGTGCATGCAACGTGAGTTATCACAGCCTATTACAGATGCTTTCTTTAAATATTGCTGGTGATACTGCTAGTTAATGCGTCATTATCGCTATTAATTCGTTAGAAAGCATTGCACAAAACGATTGAGAGGTACATTAAAATGCTGTGTGATAAAAGAAATGACACGGTACTCACACGAGGAAACCAATTTTTGAAATTATGGTCTCTGCGTTTAAATGTGTTTTTTCCAACTAATCTCCGAAACAGCTGAATTGATTTTGACGGCACTTTCACTGGCACATACCTTATGTTAAAAAAAGTAACTTAGGCTGCTTTCATTTTAGAATGAGTTATTTTAAAATGAGTTATTTTAAAATGAGTGACATTTGTATCAACAGCGAGACGCCGGAGGGCCTGGCGTGGCTTATGGCAAGCTAATTGGAGTCATCAGCTTCGGCGCACCAAACTGTGGAGCCCCGGACGCTCCCACAGTTTTTACCAAGCTCGGCTACTACACTGATTGGATCGAAGGCATCATGGACGTGGTAAGCTATAAATACCTTCATGACACAAACGTTTACCGTGGATTATGTCCATCATTGTACACCTTCCAAGGTTCACACTTTACAAAAGTTGAGAAAAAAACCAGCAGCGCCACACATTTTGACATGTTGTAGTGTGTTGCACTTTTGTGTTACAAAAATAAAAATAGAATCCCAAACTTAAAAAGCCTAAAACTTAAAAACTGTATATGTACTGAAATAACCACACAAAACGGTAAAAGATACTACAAATAAATATAATTTTACCAAAAATTTCAGGAACCACCTCACCTTATAAGAAGTACCACAGAGAGAACGACTAGGGAAAACTTCCGGTTACATCAATTCTTGAAAAGCACGAGGAAGCGGCGTTACAAAATTAGTCCAATCACGGACCCCGATGAGGACGACTTGACAGAACTAACAACGCCTATGGGCCCAGATGCCTTAAGAAGTTTAGATGAAAATAAACTTTTCAAAGATTTTATTTCAACAATGTTTGGTAAAGATGATGTAAAAGAATATTTAGATCAATTTGAATCAGACGCAGATAACCCAACTGAAGCAAATGACAAAGTAACAACGAACGTCGCTTCTAGGCCTGAAGCCTTTAAACTGACTGCTCCAACAACAGAAAAACAATCGGTCAAAGCTCCTTTAATTCAGAAAGAACCAATTAAAAATATAGTAACTACAATAAAAGAACTTGGCGAGTTGAAGAAAATTACGACGGAGCAAAATCTTGCTAGGCTTATTAATGATATTGACGTACGAGAACTATTTAAGACTTTGGAAATTAATGATAAGTCTTCGGAAAGTGAAGAGAAGGAAACTAAACTGAGACAAGATCCACAACTGAGACTAGAAGAAATGTTTAAATCTGACACTAAAGAGGCAAGTAATAGTGGTGATAATAGTTATAGTAATGGTGATTCTGGTTCTTCTGGTGACAACGATCGTCATTCTGACGGTCCAATCAGTACTAAACGACCAACCACTATTAAAGCAGTTCTTAGAACAGTAAAAACAGAGCGGTACATTACGTTTCCACGAAATAAAACTTTATTTGGGACAATAGTGGAGAGAACAGACGATAAAACACTTTAATGATATACCTATAATTGTGTATTCTGGCGACCACGGCTAAACGGCGAGAATTTATTTAATTTAATTTCTCACATGAGCAATGAATGGGTTGCCTCATGTACCTAACGACAGTCCTCTCCACAAATTAGGCAAGATACTCTAGACGTGTAAAACTGATTCAATATTTTATATTAAGTTAAAACAGTTTATGATCTGTAAAGTTTATTTTACTTACTTAATATAAAAAATTGGATTTGGGTTTTTTTCGCTCTCATGTTGTAGGGTCTCATGTAAAAAAATGTTGCATTAACATACCATCACGCCTGTATTCCCCAGAGGGTTATGCAGAGGTGTACCAATGTACACCCACAGTTCGCCGGTATGTTTTTTTAGGTCCCATGTAATAGAGGGCGAGCCTATTGCCATTAACCGGGCACAAATACTAACACCGAGCTGCTACTGAGTAATTCAAAGAAAAACCCAATAACATTTTCTGCTCGACCTGGGAATCGAACCCAAGACCTCTAGCGTAGCAGTCGCGTTTAGGACCACTAGGCCAACGAGGCAGTAAAAAGCAGTGTTGCATTAAATAAGTAGGTATCTAACAAGTTCTTATAATTTTTGACTTTTAATAAAATATTGAATTCGGATTGTTTTTTGTTTCTAATGTTTTAGGTGACGCCTCTCCTTCCTTCCCTCCTTGCCATCACATCACATTTTTTAGTTTCCTTCAATTTTTTTCGGTTTTTGGTGGTTTTTCCTTTCTCTTTTTCTCCATATCCTATTACTTTCTTTTTCTGTTCTCTTTAGGTGATTCCTTAAGATAATCATTGAAGTCCGAAAGTAAAACATACTTAGTATCCTATATCCTATGTTTTTTTTTATTTTTGTTCCTGGTGGGAAATCATCGAATGACTTTCCCCGCCCTGGGCGGGGCGGGAGGGAGGGTCAGACTTTTACTGATTAAAACCCACCCATGTTCCTCTTTGTGCCCTTTGCGTTCTGGGGGCGCGGTATCTCTTTCGAACAAACCGTAGCCCCGTACCGTAGCCGTAGGTAGGCATCAGCCCTGAGTGGCCGCTACAATTGCTGACATCGTTTTGAGGCACGCGTGGAACACGAACGCACTGTCGAGCCGTCGATACGGCTATATCCTATGCTTAGACAGAGTCGAACAAGTCGAAAGAGGAAGGTTGCTAAGCCTGTCCTACAGTGGGACGGAAGACGTTCAATGTTGCCCGTGAAATTAAAAAAAATATTACGCTTTTTGCAAAATACAGCGCTGTTTAACGTTTCATTTTTATCAAAACTCATATTAACATCATCTAAAACGTGAGCTCTTAAAATTCCGTCCACAATTTGTTTGGGGAGGCACCACCGTCAACGTTCTAGTGTTTCTAGGCTGCATGCGTGGACCGAAACGTAAAAATCAATTGTGAAAAACGTTCCTTTTTCGCCGGCAGGTGTCGCCCTTACTCTACCTACAAGTCTACATTTTCAGTCTTGGGTGGTGATAAGATTATTTTTGCAAGAGCAAAACCACATTTTCTAGGTAAAGAAACCTTATTTTAATATTTATTACAGTGTTTTATTAACTTACTTATTATTTGTTACAATTTGGAGTTGTTAGTTTTAAATAAAAAGGTAAGATGCGAAAAATAACACTACTTGTCAAAATACGTACCTATGTACCGAGTGGATTCCAAATTGGAATTTAATTTAATTTCTTAATCACACCTAGATTTCTTTTGTTTCTTGTAGTTGTTTTATTTCTGTATGTAGTTAATTATTTCCTATTATTATATAGTGATTACCTATGAAGTTCATGACGTTATGTAACTCTTTCCTATTGATCACTGCGGACATAACCTCATAATATGTCAAATATTTTCGCCAATTAAATGATTCTATATACCGAAACAACTGGTTAAAACAGCGTGTACCGGAAAGATAAGTTGTATGTGTTAGCATACAGTCTACATTTAGTTTCTGATATAATTTGACATAGAAATACACTTGTGTAATGTAGATAATTCCTGGAAGATATCATTTTGTTCTCCAGAATTTCTGAAAGTTCTTTTAATAGCACCGGAGGGTCGCCTTCGCATTTTTTACAAAATTATATTGAGTTAATAAACATCTTTACTTTACTTAAACTTTAATTAATGACAGTTAATAGTGGTGAATACAGAGACATAGTTACTTTATTAAATTTACAAGTACATGGTGTAATAGAAACCTAATGTTTTATTTTGGTAAATTTGTTGTGCTACAACTAGGTAATAAAGGTAAAAAAATATTTATATGTATGGGCAGTGCGCATGTTTATGATTATAGCCACAACCTATATTAATCAGCTACCTACTTACAATAGGCATTCTTTATCAATAAGATAATAGTTTTGAAGTCCATCTCGGTAAATTGTCTGTAATCAAATGCAGACAAGCATTGTTTTTAATGTTAGAGTGAAGAATGATAATGTTTATGAGTTATGTAAAAAAAACATTCATTCAATTAATCGCTCAGGCAATACATTGAAACAAAATAATAAACAATCTTAATTATGGTATGATTTCAAAATCAGTACAGTAGGTACGGCCAACATAATATCTTTGCTATCCTGACATTTTAGCAATTGGCTGAAGACAGTTTTGTTCCTAAACAATCTATTGCACTGGCAAACAGCTAACTTCAGGCAGAACCGCTAAGATACGTCAGCCATACAGTACACTAGAATTTTTCACCTCAACGTTTGCATTACAACGAGGGACTGTACCATTAAAATATAGTGTTGAGGAGTGATCTATCACAGAGTAACAAGAGTCCTACATCTTAATGTAGTAAAAAGAATCCATGGTCTGGATGTCACGGATAAAACATCATTACACATATAATTATCACATACAATTTTTTGAATGGTTTTAAAAGTATTTGTGACTTGGTCATTCAAAACTAAACCCTTATATCAATGAGAAATCAATTGATTAGATTTCACTAAATTGAGTATGTTCGTATATTGCTTACGATAGTGGTGCATCTCTTTTGTTTTTAACCAACTTCAAATAAGGAGGTTCTCAATTCATTTGTATTTTTTTTCTGTATAAATGTTATGAATTCATTCCTCCAACATTTATGAATTGATTTTGATGATTTTTTTTTTAATGTAAAGTATTTGTTAATTGTATGTTGTTTTAATATGAAGACTTACTTTACCATGACCCATACTGGCTATGATGACTGGACAATAAACAATCAATACTTGTTCAGTATACCTTGTTTGAAGATAAATCACGTTTTCCTTGTCATACAATATGTTTGCTATGATAAAATAGTATGTTTTGTTGTAGGTCTCGTTTTGTTGTATCCTTAACTAAACTAAATTACATTTTGCAACATGGTATCAATGTGAACGAAGCAATGAATATGTGAGTTTTTGTTGTTTATGTGTGACATTGGTTTTGAATGATTAATATTTTGTATCCGTAGAGACATGGCTAATCTCCTGCTGCGCCGTGCGCTGCTAGATGCAGTCCGAGTCCCAGTATGCGCCCGCGCCTCCTCGTCTCTCGGCGAGGTAGCCAAGGTAAGGATGCTTAACCATATGATAGGGTTCCTATAACGTGATTGAAACATGAAGGCAATGGGAGAAAACTTTTTAGAAGTTATCCTTTTGGATTGAGGGTAAAAATCTGATCAGCTTTTTCCCTTTAGTGATAAAAGTTTTTTATTTTGTTGTTTTAATGTCCTGATAAAATTAAAATATACCACTTGCCTTATTAATATCTGAAGCAATTTTACATATTTCTCGGTCCTAAAAAATCATAACAATCCCTTTGGTTTTGAATCAGTCAGGTAGAAATAATATATGTATTGTTATACAAGCAAACATGTTTGTTTGTATAACATTTACTTAACTACCTTGTAATTTGCAATTTCAGATCGGCAACCGCGAGTGGGTAGGCTATGGCTTCAATGGGCAGCCCAACTACATGGACAGGCCCGACTTCCCCATGCCCGCCGTCCGCTTCCGTGGAGAAACACCCGACGTAAAGGTACACCATACAGTACATATTATTCACCTGTTTGCTAGTTCTGTCCGCTGTTAATTTTCTAGTACAATTTCGATTTTGAGAGGGTAAAATAAGTAAAATTAATTTGACTAAAGCTCATGTTTTAAACTTAAAAGAAACTCTTGTATTCAATAAATCTTACCTCCAATTAAACAAGTATCAATTCTACCAATTATTGCATAAAACTGTCTAGTATCTCAAGGCGATTTTTTTTTGCCTTGGTTAGGGTCTCTGAATACATACAAGTCAGTGCCCATCCTTTGTCACACTCACCATTTAGCGAAATTAACATGTTTCCACTTTTGTTTAATATGGTAACCCCTCCTCTGCCCAGGTTCTCCGTGAAAAGGAAAAGGGAGACTGGCGCAAGCTGACCCTGGAAGAGAAGAAAGCTCTGTACCGCGCCTCCTTCTGCCAGACCTTCGCCGAGTTCCAGGCGCCTACCGGTGAATGGAAGGGAGTGCTCGGCTGGTCGCTCGCCGTCGCCTCTCTCGCCGTGTGGATCTATATGGCTATGAAAGTCTTTGGTAAGTAACTAAACATGTAATAATAAAGCTTGTTATTATCATAATCTGACTAGCCTTTACTAATATGTTAGGGCCGGATTCCAGGTTAATAGCATGCGGCTGAGTACCAATGTTCATGGAGTAACTGTCTTCACAACCCAGTCTGGGATAGTGCAATGCCCAAATGCTTTTGAAATGATGCATAGTCATAGACGATGGATAGGCCTGGTAAATCGGTAAAACCAAAAGAAAACAAGAACTTAACTTTGGTGAGCCAAAATCTGCTTTTGGCAAGCAAAAATCTAGCGATTATGTCTGAAGCAAAACTTGGCAAAATTTTAGTAAAAATAATACCTTTGTTTGAATGGCCAACACCTCCTTTGGTTGACCTAACATTAGAAGAATTTTGTTCAGGCGTCATCTCACCTCATACAATTATATTACATTAACATACTCTCCTGAATCGTCTCATAATTAATAAATGTTCTCTCTCTTTGCCCGCAGTGTACAGCCCGCTGCCCGACTCGCTGAGCGACGAGAACCAGAAGGCGCAGCTGAAGCGAATGCTGGACCTGAAGGTGAACCCGGTGGACGGGCTCGCGTCCAAGTGGGACTACGAGAACAACAAATGGAAGTAAACTGGCTTATGGTATGTATGCAAGTGTAATTTCTTGACAATTCAAAAGTTCTTGTGAATGGTCTCATTGGTATTAATACCTTGACTATACAGTCTCTCTTTGGTTTCTTTTTTTAGATTTTTAAAAGTAATTATTCCACATTAATAGTGATTTTTTGGGATAAAAGTATAAACTATATCCATGCAAAAATGTAGTCCCTCTAGTATTGTAACCTTTGCTCATGCAAAGGTTACAATACATGGTTACAAGGTTACAAGACATGTCTATGCAAATTTCGATTTGAGTTGATTTTATGAGTTTAAAATATTGGTATTTTGTTTCAATATTGTACAAAGTCAAATAATCTTATTTCAATTAGACTATTAAAAGGTACTTTTGAATGTCATTTTAATGATTTATTATTAATTCATAATTTACGTCATTTATCATAATTTTTTAGTTTACGACAAGCACAATGGAGACTTAATCCCTCATTGATATGAATAATAAAGCTTTCAAACTAAATAAACATGACATATGTATGGTACGACCCCAAAACATATCTTGAAATATTTAAAACTGCTAGTAATTTATCTAACTTGATATTATCTGTTTCCAGGTAACAAGAGGGTGCTACGCCTGTAGGACGCTGTTACTCTGGGCCTAGAATAGAATCAAATGTAATATAAGTGATAATATCTGTGTAAGATAAAGAAATTGCAATTCCACACAACTACAGCCTTTTATTTGTCATGGCATAATGATTCCTTCCGAAGGAGACACTTGAGGATTTCCCATCCTTAAAAAAAAGGCACATTGCAGTTGCAATAGTGCGGATCGATTGTTTAAAATTCAACATCGTTCCAGCCGAAACAAAAGAACGTTTACTGAAACTAGAAACGCGATACTTCATGTATCAACTTGCATCCGTTATTCTTATTTATAAATGACGTCAAAGAATTTCCGGCGATGTGCAATTTTATTGGATATTATGATTGTAGACGAGTCTCCAAAATTTCACCCTATAAAATACTTACTCACCTATAGTGCCATTAAAATAAGGATTGGAATTAAATGAAAACACTTTTTGGAACAAATTTTCTCTATATTTTTCTTTATAAAAACAACGTCTCAACATAAACAATGCCGTCCACCTGAGCACATAAGTACACATAATATCACCGCTACTGTCATACTCAGCTATAGGGATACATCGCGGATAACTACGTGCATCCTTTTTATACCTTTTATTATCACTTAGATGCTTACACACGTCCCAATTTTACACTAAATCTGTCGGATCTGACTCGAGAAGAACCTACTACACTTTAGTCACGTCTTGGGTGCAATTTAGCTGTAGGTATTTTAAATGATTGGCTATTATATTGATCCGAAGACTGGGTGGAAAACTGGTACGTAGGTAGTAAGCGTATTTAGAATTTATCCGTTTAAATATTAAAAAGTTACAAGTTCATAATTTTTAAATCTAAAAATAATATTAACCCATTTTGTATAATAATTTAATAATTTTAATTATGTGTCATATGACATTTTTAACGAACTGTCGTATTCAGGTGAAATAAGACAAGCTATTTGTGATTTTAATGGCCTCTTTTATTGTACTAAGTTTTGGTGATAAAGCTTACTTTAGGTTATTAACCTATGGTTAACAGATTGTAATGGCTAAACTTAAGCACCAGTTTTTTTAATAAAGTTTAATTCTCATTAGCCTGCCTTATTGGTCTGTTGGTCGAAAGACCGGCTGCTGATTTATATTCTGACTAGGCGGTTATTCTCTTTCATTTTAAAATAAAGTAGTAATCAATTATTTCAATTCATATAATTAGGTATTGGAACTTGTAACTTTATAAATAGAAACTTAATGGTCTTGTTCATTAATTACAAAAATACTGTTGGACAAATAGTAGGAATAACCTACATTTTAACTACTATGTTACCCACCGGAATGGATACATAATTATTAAAATGTAATAAATCCCAGTTAAACGTTATAGTAATTATAAATTATTTAAAAACACCTATCACATTCTTAATAATGTAAGTCTCAACATCGATCGAATATTATTTTTTTAACAAATTCATAATTTCAAAACTTATCCTTATAAGTTTATAACAAAATAAATAGGATTTAAAACTAACTTTGAGTTTTAGAATAGTGAGAAAGGCGCAGGAGGGGAAGAAGTAATTGAATGCCAGTCAGTTACCGCCGTTGACGACATTACATTACAAATACTACAAAGAATTAACACGACAAATAAATAAGTCTGCTTGTCTGCGCAAATACATTTGTTTTTTATTTTGTTTGTACATCATGAAATTATGAGGTAGAATCTGACCAAAAAGTCTGGCTGGCATTCAGATATTTAGTATTAATCATAATTATTTAATAAGCAGTGCAAATAAAATATGTACTAGTTGATAACGTCATAGGCGCTGGATGTTTGTGGTCCAAGTTACAACATCCTTGTAGTGAGGTACTCAAAGAAGTCGATTTAAGATAACTACAAACCATGATTTACAACATCACTAAGAAGTAAGGCCTAAAGATATAATAATATTTGGAAAGAGATCAAGACATTGTGCCCAAATGATACAGATACATAGATTTTAGACTAAGTGACTAGATTTTTACGACTAGAATAGTCAAAACTAAATAATATCTCATTTAGACATTAACGTGCCTAAGTATACTTTTAAAGCTACTTCTCTGACATTGAAAGCGACATAGAAATATATAGATAGATAAAAGTTGATACATTATACACTAAAATAAGTTATCTTCTCCTTATAGTAATCATAAGAAAATTTTCAGAGATATCGTTCATCCCTTTAATTTAATCTGTGGACAAATTTGGCTTACGGATGTGACTCTTTACGCAATGTCATATTGTTTTATGGAATGTCGTATTGTAGGTTTAATCATTTGTCGTAGAGATCTAAATAATTGATAAAAATGCAAGAATGTATTTACCGACGTTTCAATTACCTATATGTGTTTTACTAAAAAGTACAGAATAATAACAAGTGTAGGCTGTATTATCATTTTATTTATATTCACGATTATGTGTTTGCACAAAATTGTCCACAAACTATAATATTCACATAATAATATTTTATTTAAAATTAATACGATATAATGTTCTAACACACCAACGACCGTAAACATTTATTGTTTTATTTTATCTAGTTAGCGACGTATTTAGGCTTATACAATTATATCAATTGTTATTTTATAACTGCAAACACAGTTATGCACCATTACTGAAATATTTTAGATACGTTTAAAACCATGTTTTAATTTTTATAAAGTTTTTTTTATGGAACGTTATTGGTATTGGTATTGTAGATTAGTTATAACTAATCTACAATTCTCTCGTTCGGTTCAATAGATAAATACATTTTCAATAATAGATCTATGTCTACCTGTTGCTCGTCTTCTATTCGACATGTACCTACTTACACACCGCTGTTATTTGTAGGTAATCTTTATATACTGAAATACTGTGTTTTCAGGGGTATTCAAGTACAAAGTGCTTACGTAATTGTGGTCAAAACATGGTTCTACCGATTTTCTTTCGCTTGATTTTTATAACTCAATTTTTACTTGCACGTACATAAATGAATCTGTCAAAAAGATTAATCTAGCTAAAAATATAGTAACGTCCTGTCTTTCTGTACAGAACGCAAAATCATTTTCTTTTAGACACAAACACGCTTTCTAATTTTTTACATTTTCAAATTATGGAAGTCAAAATTTGGCATTTTTAATACATTTATCGAATCTTGCCAAAAAACATTTTATTTTCTAGATTTTTGTCGCTCTCTTATTTCATTTTATTGCCAAGAATTTTTCTCACTACCCGATTAGAGGAAATTCAAATGCGCGCCATCTCTTGCCGAGTAGCGAAAAGCATGATTTTATTGCATCGCACCATTTTTATTCTATTAATAATATAGTAGGCATCGTTTCACATCATCCAAAGTCTGTAATTTTAATATTGCTGTAACCACCTACGTCATGTTCGTTCAGATAAAAAGAAAAAGCAATCTGAATGCCTTTTTCATCTGTTTGCTTATTAATGAGTTTGGCGGAAGAGATAGATTTTTTAGAGGATCTAGTGTAGTTTAATCGTCTACACTGATAAATTCGAATACGCTGTTGATTTTGAGCATATCTATCTACTTCAAGAAATGTTTGAATCATGATAGATAAATCCTTCAGTAGGACTTAGGTAAGTTTCATTCAAACCAATTTAGAAGTATACAATCTTATTTTAACCAATGTCCAATTTCATCTACCTATCTTGACCCAAACAGCACCCAAAAATAAACCATTCATCTTATAAATCTTCCGCCAATTATGAATCGATTGATCACATCGACTTCTTTTTAAGGATTCAAGGGGAGGTCTTGCCATTCCCCTAGTCGTAAGACTAGTCCCTGAAAGGGAACAGGCCGCCGACGCCGCCGGTGTCCCAGTCCGCCACCTCTACCGGCCCGAAGCACTCGTCGAAGAACTGCTCCATTGTCTTGTGGAGATGGATCGTGGAGCGCTCGAAGCTGTGACCTTCGTCTGGGTACACCTGGAACACATTGTTTATTATAAATACGAGTGAGAAAAATAGAGAAACGGAGAATAGAGTGGGCCACAATTTGAAGGCCAATTGTAGAATTGAATTAGTAGATAGCAATTAAAATATACAGTCGCAATCTTATTTCAAAAAAGCTGATTCTTTCAATGCCGTCCTGTCAACCGTCATGCTAGGTTGCTACTTAGTTGTCTTTCATATCATTCTTCACACAATCTATCCATCAAACATTGGTGTTTTTGAAATCAACGCAGTTAATTTTTCAAAGCTAGTTCTCAAGGGAGTGGACGTTCTTAGCTGCTAAAAGGAAGGATGAAGCTACTTACCTGATGCGTGTAGAGCGCAGTGTTCCGGATGAGCGCGCGGGCTAGCGCGAGCGCGTGGTGCGGCGGCGCGGTGAGGTCGGCGGCGGCGTGCGCGAGCAGCACGCGGCGGGGGGGCAGGTTGCCCGCCTTGCGCCACACCGCGTTCACGCCCAGCGTGCCCGCCCAAGTCGAGCCGTAGCCGCTGTACCGCTCCGTCCAGTACGAATCTGGAGAGTATAATATCTTGGTGAAGAATGAAGGTCCTATATGAAAATAATTACGTATAAGTCAAGATTGATTAATACAGTAGATTAAAAGAATTTCGAACCTCAAGAATTCCCAATTTAGAAATAATACACACATACCATCACTTCTGTATTCCCCGAAGGGTTAGCAGAGGTATACCAAGGTACACCCACAGTTCGCCGAAATGTGTAGGTCCCACGTAATAGGGGACGAACCTATTGATATTAACCGGGCACAAATTCTAACTCCGTGCTGCTACTGACAATTTCATAGAAAATCCCAATAACACTTTGTTCGATTTGGGAATCGAACCCAGTACCTCTAGCGTAGCAGTGGCGCTTAGGACCACTAGGCTAACGAGGCAGTTTGTAATAATATGAAATTTATTATTAGTTAGAAATAATAATTTTCAAATTATATATTGTGCCAGTAGTTAAGTTACCTCTCTTGCGTGGGGTTGTGGATTCGCAACCGAGTCGGGTCAAGCACCAAAACGACTTTTATTTCTTTCATTTGTTCTTTCTTAGTTGATCTTGGATGTCAGTGATGACATCGGTCAAGAAAAACATCGCTAAGAAAACATAGATTTTATAGCCGCCTTGAGCAAGCGTACCGGACTCCGGTTCTGTATAAGAAGAGGCCTTTGCACTGCAGTGAGGCAATAATGTTTTACAGCATCATGACTGTATGTAGCAGGCTGGCTAGGAGCAACTGTCTGATGTACTGACTGTGGTGCCGGAGGTCGGTGAGCGGCGCGACGGCGGCGAGGCAGCGCGTGACGTTGCGCGCGTCGCCGGCAGCCAGCGCGGCGGCGGCGCCGGCGCCGTAGCCGCGCCCCCACGCGCCCACGCGCGCGCCGTCCACCATCTTCAGGTTGTCGCGGAGGTAGCTGCGGAGGTGCAGAACTTACAACTGGGGCGATCACTCGCGCTACACCTCGAATTATATTAGTACGTTCCCAAATATCCTTTGACATACCATAAATAACGAAGTGAATAGGGATGCAGGGGTGAATCTCAGATGTTACTACAGAATTAGAATTTACGATTTAATGTTTGTTTGCAACAAACTATATTATTTCAACATTAAAAATCTCTTTCAAAGTTTCGTCCCGATTTACCCGTGACCCCTGCATCTCTATTAACTCCGTTTTACATTAGTTTTACTTTCTGCTCAAAAGATACTTACGATAAAACTGCTATCTGATCTTCAACATCCACCGACAGTAGCTTGTGATAGATTTCTGTTCTGAGTTCCTCGCCCTGTGAACATAAAATCCATGTTTAACCACTCCCGACGCGTAGTCGTCAGTTTCCGTCACTCTAAGTAGAAGTCTAGAAGTACAAGAATCACATCGCAATATGTCCATGTTAGGAGGAAACTCAGGTCACCTGTCCACCGGAACCCCTGGCGTCTATCTCAGCGACGATGAAGTTTCTCGCGGCAGCCAGGTACCAGCCCCAACTGGGCTTCCACCGCTCTGTCACCAGCTGCCCACCAGGTTGTGCTGACCTGAGCACGATTCATGACAATGATTATAAAGGTAAGTAATTCAGCAGAGCCTATTCGTGTTAAATCTGACATTTGACACCAGATACTGGTTCCCTGGAGTATCAGAAGCACTTCGCCTACTTACACATGCAGCACCAGCGGTAGAGGCAGGTCGTCTGTTTCCCTAAACCCTGGCGGTAGGAGCAGGCGCACGCGAGCCGCTCTGTACGCTTGTACCTGGAACATTGAGCCACTTCACTTAATTAATTAACAAACGATTTTTTTTTACCTTACTAGAACAACACAATGATGGCGCTTTAACTGTGTTACTTTTTGCAATCAATCTTAATTCACGGTTTTGGTTTATGGTAATAAATATCTGTACTTACGTCGACTCTAAAGTCCTTGACCTGTGGATGCGCGAGCGCAGCAAACTTGGTGCTGAGCGGGCGGCCGTCCCACAGCACGGCGCGCCGCGCGCCCCAGTGCGTTACCACGAACGTGGCGGGCGGGCCCGGGCCCAGGCACTCCTGCGAGAGGGGACGGACTGCTGTATTGTTTCTGTTAAGGCCTAAGAGGTGGCTAGGCGAATCATTTACCTTAGCATGAAGTGATTGCTATATCTTCACAGCTCATATAATGGGGATCATAGATCCATACTATGACAGCCGTATTGTAATTTTATTCAGCCCGTGCTTTTTGAGTCACGAAGGGACCCGATATGTTTAATTAATCGCCACTTAACCTTGATAAGTTAACTATGATTAAGTAGGATTACAAAAGTCAACCAGCTGGGAGCTGAAAATTGATACTTGATTTTCATAAAGACCTCTTTGAGACTTTAAGAATACCCCATTCTCGAATGCATTCTGACATATAAGTACTTGATATCTTACGCCTTAAGAATCTTTGACAGTGTAATGTGTTTACCTGCACATAATAAGAGTAGTTTTTGCTAAACATAATCCGGTTGTAGAGGCACTCTGAGGGCAGTGTGTCGTTTTCGTCGGCGATGTGTGGTAGCACCGTCGACGTGGGCCACGCGGGAAGCGCTGATGTAGCATTCTCAAACTCCTGGAAACGTTAAACATAAAACCAGTTAATATATGAGCAAGCCTTGCCCAGGTTGGTTTTTTATTTGAAACTATACAAATATAATAAAGAGGTAAGGGTTGTTTGTTATTTTTTCTGAAAGTCGTGGTATGATTACTAACATTCTTTCAATGGTAGAAAGCTATACTATGTTTTATGTACTAATACTTGACTACCACGATGACTAAAAACACAAGAGAAGGGAGAGTCGCGTGAAAAATCTAGTTATTAATATAAAAGTTACAACTAATGACGCTATCTGTATAAATGGCTGATATATTCTTTCTTTAGTATCTTTCTTGTTTTCCTTACAGAGTCTTCACTGGCAGATTCGGCAGTAGCGTCAGGGGGCAGCAGGTCCGTGCCGGGACACGTCAGGCAGATGGGCGGGTCCGGCCAGCTCGCCGGGTCAGTCGGCACCTTCACCCGGTAGAGGTGGCGCTCCCCCGCCTTCTCGGGAGCTGTACCGACCACGTATCTGTGGAGGGAAGTATGGAACTGCAAGTTAGGTTTCAGACAAAATGATACCACGTTTTTTTTAATTAGTGGTGGGTTTGCTCTTGACTCTAGTCTAGGTAACAAACACAAAGTCGACTATGGAGTGAGCGCACCCAAAAGAAGCCTGTTCACTCTAATTTGAAATCTCTAACTTGACGGTCAAAACTGAATGAAAATAACGAAGAAACAGAAAAGAGAACTGGCGCAATATTCTTACAAGCACCTATTGTACTCATACTTACAGAAACCTTCTCCGTTCATCCCATCCCATGAGCTGCGTGATCTCATAGCTGCCCAACGTCAGGGTGGTTCTTGAGTCCTGTGTGAGCCTGACGGCGTGCCGCCACCACCCCCCCGCGCCCCCCGGAGGCAGGTCGGCTACGGGCATGGTGGTGTAGATGGTGGACTTGGAGCCCACGAGCGCCATGCCTCCACACCAGCCACAGTCGTCTTCCACCGGTTCGGAGCCGAGACCCGACCAGCGGGAGCCGTCGGACTCGTCGCGATATATCTGGATAATGTGTTAAGGTGTATTTAGAATGCGATCAATCATCGAAATCATCACAAAACAGGGTTCAAATCTGGCAGAAAACAAAATTACCATATCCAATGTAAATATCACTTTGAGGTATGAGAAACAGGGTGAAAGGTTCTTCATCCTTTATTGAAAAGGGAGAAACACCCCACGAGACAGGTGTCGTCTGGTAAGCTGTTACTCGAGGGTTGCTGTTGGGTATTCGTATAGGTATATGCAAATGTTTCGGAACAGTTAGATATCGCGACGTAACTTATGTGGCGCGATAGATGCCACAACACATACTTACATCCTGACAGTTATAATGCGTAGCGCTACAGACGCTGATGAGGGAGACATTCTGCGGCCTGTTGAGGAGTAGCACCGCGAGCTGCTTCTCTGATGTCCAGCCCGTCCACCTCACATACCAGCCTGCACAAATACCATCACATTAATACAATGTAGCTTGATTTGACAAGCTTTTGCGGGCTGTCAAATTTGACAGCTTTACCGTTATTTTAGTTGTTTGGCAAATAATTATCTCCTTACTCCCAAAGTGCGATAGGGAACGGATCAGGCGTAACACTAACTTACGCTTTGGCTTTACGTGCTTTTCGAGACACGACACTCGACACCGCCACCATAAAATTCTTAATTTAAAAAATCTTATAAAATTTAGCCCGACAGGTAGTTATTTATTGGTTGTTTTTTATTTAGTAGGAATCATACCCAGGACCCCGCGCTCAGCAGTCACGAGATCAACGGAACGGTACTCAAAACAGCAGCGGTTAGTTCAGGTAGATTCAACATTTATGTTTCGGAAATAAAGCTACAATTCATACATACTATCATCGACTTGTGAGTTGAACTGTATTGCATGAGAGAACAGGTACTTAGGCGTCTTCACACTGACCACGTTCACCGTCACCACCGGGTTGTTAGTGTTCACCTGCGGATGAGGTAGTCGGTTCATGTAATTTGTTAACCAGAAGATATATGAGCTGTTATTAGTTTGGTGTTTGGGCGTTCATAGTGTCTTCTAGACCATACACACAGACAATCTATAAGCGGAAAAGTGAATAATAAAGTAATGTTCCATGTATGCAGTTTATAGATACAAGCGCCTGTTATTGTTGTGAGTTAAAATCAAGATGCAATAGATTAGCAAACTAGGAAGTTATGAAAGGTGACCAAAATAGAAGTTTTAAATGAATGAGTTACGAGAAGAACCGAAATATTTTTTCAAAAAGTCATCAACTTACCTTAGGGTACCTCAAAGCCCGAATGGTTGGATACGCAGGCGGCTCCTGCAGGTCCAGCCCGTACCACGGATACTTGTGCGGCTGGACGAGCGAGTCGTTGTACGTCACATACATGAGGGTCTGCCCGTCGGGGCTGAACCACAGCGCCTTATCCAGGCGCAGGACCTCCGTCTCGTAGAGGAAGTCTGGCACACCGTTGAAGATTACGCCTGGGATTCCTGAAATTTTAGATAATAGAGTAATTAAACTTGCATGAAGCCTTTTTAATACTTACCGGATTATCCTTTCATACTCTTTTTACAAACAATTAGGAATTTTGGAATATTAGATTATTATTTTGAATATTAGGTTAGGCAGGAACCACAGTAGACGATGCGAAAGGAGTATGTAAGGATCGTAGCAGGAGGCGTTCTGTAATTCCTGCCTTATTTTACACTTAAAATAAAATTCAAACTTTTCACTTTCCATTATTACTCAGAATCCTTGATTGAGGTCATGATTGAGCTATAACTACGTTCATAAATATTTAACATATCCCACCATTATTAGTAATCCTGCAGACCAGAGTCTTGAACACCTTAGGCTTGTAGTAGATGTCGTTGTCATGCACGAACACCAGCGTGGCCCCGACTGGGGACCACTCCGCGTACTGGATCAGAGGAGCCGAGCGGTCGTCCTCGATTGGGGACACAGGTATTTTGTTCCTGGGGGTTTTATAGTCAGATGCTGGATCGTTTTGCTACACACAAGGGTTGAATTGTATTAAAAACTTTTTATCAGTGAATTACTTTTTACAAGACTGATATTTTAGTTATATTTACTGGAAATGTATACATGTGGAAGCAGAGGCTGTAGAAAGATACGTCTACTCATGGCGGACATGGGGCTGTTCAGAAAGATACTGACCTGTTAATGACGTCATACACGTGGTACCTCGCGAGGCGCGCGTGTCTCCACCCGGGCCTGACGTCAGAGATCAGCAGTACGAACTTCAGGTCCGCTGACACTTTGAAGTCCACCGCGTCCAGTTCTCTCTGGAAACAAATAGTAAGAAAAAAACATTAAGAAATAATATTTATTTGTCTGTTACTAATTTGCAGGGTGTAAGTTATTCCGGTTTGATAGTTTCAAATGTAATTGTCAAATATGATTATGTGTCGAGCCGTGTATCGAAGCCGCAACCTCGTTGCATGCCGCATACTCCGAACTTCAACAATTGCAAAAATAATTAAACCAACCGTCCGCTTCGAAAATACAAATAAAATAAATAAATACGTACAACACTTGACAACTCACGAACCATTAACCTCCACATTGTTTCCCGCTCAAATTAATGGCCGCTTGACGAGTCGCCTTTTTTTGACACCTACGTACTGCCTCGACTGTTCAACCATTTATCTTTTAAATGTTTGCCTTTGAGTGCCTCGCTTTGAGTGAGATGGAGTGTTTTTTGTTTAATAATAATTATCTTTATTCGCTCATTAATTAGGTCGTGCATGAAAAACGTAAATGCAATCTTTTAGGAAACGTTCCGTGTTAAGAAAATTATATTACTTTATTTCAATGTAGACTGCGGCGAAGCCCAAAAGGAGCGTTATGTTTTTTCTATGGTCCTAAGCGTGACAGCTACGCTAGAGGCCCTGGATTCGATTCCAAGATCGAGCTAAAAGTGTTACTGAGTTTTTCTATAAAATTCTCAGTATTAGCTCGGAGTTAGGATTTGTGCCCGGTTAATGGCTACAGACTCGCCCCCTATTCCATGGGACCTAGACATACCGGCGCACTGTGGGTGTACATTGGTACACCTCTGCTTAACCCTTCGGGGAATACAGGCGTGATGGTGTGTTTATGGTAAGAAGCATCTTTTTACCGGCGTTAATTTATCGATCTTAATATTGTATGTTGGACGAAACCCTTGTTGTGCGAGTCCGAACGCACTTGGCCAGCGTTATTTATTTCAATCAAACATGGCGGCCGCTTTTCACCGACGTAATTATTTATTGAAGCGAAGCTCACAAAAAGGTCGGTTACAGTTAAACGCTACATTTTAAATCGTTACCATTAATGTGCATGGCTTCTCATTAACAATACCGTTCATTATTTCTGTGGCTTACATTACGACATGCCGTGAACGGACAGCATTCAGGCTTTTGTGTTCATTAATATTAATTATGAAGTAAGTGTTCAGTTGAGATTTATTTGTGCAATTAATGTTTGTGTATTATTATGACGCATTAAGTAGTAAGTGACTGGCATACAGGTGACAGAAAAGTACGACGTTTTGAGATGTTGATTTTGAGAAAATTTGTAGAGCGATTTCGTTTATAATATATTCTTTATTGTTGTAGAAAGGACTTCACGGTGCTTGTTCCTTTAAATTAGACTTTCAATCAGTTTTTGATCAAACAGCTCATTACATGGCGGCTAATCTCAATAGAGACTAACCAAGTACGTAAGGAATAATTATAGTGTACGAGTCTGTGCTCAAATACTTGTGCACTCACTCTTCCTTCACTCTCGTTGTTGGACGGCAATCTGACACGTCCAGGGATAAGAAATGGATGGAGAATTTTGTTCACAACTTGTGGCGACAACTAGTGGCTTCTCTGTGGCTGTCAGTCACAGCCCGATGTTTGGCAGTTCTTCCACTGTAATTTTTGTTAGTACCACTTTGGTGGCAGACAGGCACAAGGCCCGCCTGATGGTAAGCGGCTACGGTTATGGATTCATATCACGTTTAAAACATGTGCTATATTTTTTCAGACAGATAACTGTGTGATTTATGCAAAAACATGTGATTTCCTCCCTGTGTTTGTACAAAATAAAATAAGCCAGAAAAAATAGGTACACGTTGAGAAAAGAATAAGGGTAAAAGAAACTTAATAAAGATAATCTTCACCGACCACAAACACGTAGTTCGATGGGCGCCATATTGAATGAACCCGACAGTTTGGCGCCAAATATCAGAGGAACGGTGGCAGACGTGTGCTGTTCGCCACACGGAATACATAATGAAATGAACGGATATTAAAACGGAACGGAAATACAGGTGGGACACGCGGGCTTTCTCTTAAAACATGTGGAAGTACCCTTTTACTTGCAACCTGCTGGTAATAAGTGGTGATTTAACCCCCGACGCAAAAATGACGTGGTGTAATAAGTTTGACGCGTCTGTGTGTGTGTGTCGGTCTGTGGCATCGTAGCTCCTAACCGCATGAACTGAATTTGATTTAGTTTCTTTTGTTTGAAAAGTTAATTAGTCGGGAGTGTTCTTAGCTTTGTTTGATGGAAATCGGTTCAGCGGTTTCAAAGTTATCAGCTCTTTTGTTAGCTGCGGTAGGGATTTTTATTTTTATGGTGGGGGTTACTTAAATTTTTTAATTTTTACTGTACCATCAGCGTATACCTAGATTTGGCTTTAGTTGTGCCAAAATGAACTACGTCCTGGGTTCGATTCTCAGGTCGGGCCGTTTTTTCATTACGAATTTTCAGCAGCAGGAAGTTGGTGGTGTGACGCCTTCGTGTCTCGGAAAACGCGTAAAGCTCGGTTGGTCCCGATTGTCATTCGTAGATCTTTGGCAGACAACCAGTCTTACCGAGCTGTATCGTGTTACCTAGTAACTGGGTTGTGAAGATAGGCAGTAGCTAAATGTAATTAAGCAATTCAATGATTTTTAAACATAAAAGTCACATTAGCACAAGTTGCCAACTTTGGGCCCACCATTATATCCACAGAATAAAAACCTATTCTCTGATTATGTTGGTACAGCGTTTCCGGGGAAAAAAATTCAATACATTACGGGTTACAATAAAATATGCAATCAATAAATCCCCAAAGAGCTTCCTGCCCTTAACAGAAAGTACTTAAGCCGTTCAGCACGTGTACATCGAGAACAAATACAATACAATACGATAAAGAAAAGTAAAGAATACACTACAACACAGTTGTCGTTCACGAAAAATACTGATAAATCTCTCTGACTACGGCGAAGCCCAACAGGGGGGTTCTATGTTTGGCCCTTATGTATGTCCGCTCGTTTTTATAAATGATATGTCTTTAGTTTCGTCTTGATGGCTCTAGTGTCACTGGGTACATCAAATAAAAAAAAATCAAAATGTTGGGTTTTGTAGTCTATCTTTTTAACCCCCGACTCGCAAAGAGGGGTGTTATAAGTTTGACGTGTCTGTGTGTCGGTTTGTGGCACCGTAGTTCTTAAACGGGTGAACCGATTTGAATGCGTTTATCTTAATTTTGAAAGTTGATTTCTTAGCGATGGTTCTTAGATATATTATATCAAAATGGGTTCACTGATTTTGCTGTCATTGATTTAAGTTGAAATAATTATCCCCTCGCCCTCTGCCGATGATTGGTGTGGCAAAAGTTTTGTCCGCAGCTTCACTATCTCTGATTTTTTACAGCTTGCATGCAAACATACGAGCTATCTACTGCGTAGTCATTGTAATGTTGCATGCAACCGCCCGTAAGCACAATATTTTGCGTGCATTATTACATTGCGTGCTACCATAAACCGTGACATGTCACACCGGATGATGCTACGTTACTGCCTTTCGGTCTCAGTAACATTGAGCAAAAAATATTGCTAGGAAACGACTTTATTCCTCGTGTGAAGAATAACTTTTTATAGAATCACGCAATGTAATAATCTATTTATTTATAACTTACCATCACGCCTGTATTCCCCGAAGGGTTAGGTAGTGGTGTACCAATGTACACCCACAGTTCGCCGGTATGGTTAGGTTTCATGTTGTAGGGGGCGGGCCTATTACAATTCCTAACTACGAGCTGTTACTGAGAATTTCATAGAAAAATCCAACAACACTTTTTGTTCGACCTCTAGCGCAGCAGTCGCGTTTAGAACCACTAGGCCAATGAGGTAGTTTATTTATTACAGCATGAAAAACTAACAGCTAAATAACTTAACAACAGATAATGCATTCAAAATACTTACTTAATAAAAAACGTTTGCTTTTTACACCTAATATAAACATTCAAACGTCAATGCATCTCTTTATGACTTTTATATTTACTTGACGAACTCGGGACCTAGGCAGGCGCGCAAGCCAACTCGCAGAAGCCCCTTAGATGGCTTTAAGATGAAATGCAACACCAACCGACAATTATCCATGTATGCACTATGTATGTGCATCCAATTTTTTTTTTCTCGTGGCGAATTTCTCATGGACTGCCTCCACCCCGGGGAAGGCGGAGGGGTGTGTCGGACTCCTACCGACTAAAACCCTACGGTGTTCCTCCGACTACCATTGGCCGGGGCACGGGTATTGCTCTGAGCATTCTTCCGCAACCAGGCAGGTATTGGCCCGCCACCACCACAAGGCGGGCCCCTTCACCTGGTGCGGCCGTCCACCGGCCTGTCGGACTGTCTTTGTTCGGTTGACGGACTGACCCCAAGTCCGCCGCCCGCAGGCCCTATTTTACGGTGGCCGGAGATCATCTCGCGCCCTCCGGCGCCTGGTGCGTCTTCTGCGCGTGGGATGGGAGGAAGTAGCCTCCCTTTCCCGTTCCGCCGCCTCCCTGGCGGCCATCACCTCCTCGCAGAAGGAAGCGACGGCGTCCCAAGCACTCTCGCTCCCGACCATGGTCAGAACAACGTCCTAGAGCGAGAGGCTACCCGCAGTTGCCGCTGCGACGAGTTCACGGCTCTGCGCTGCCCAAGCTGGCTAGTCTGCATTAAGATTAGCCGCCGTGACCGGAATCGGTCTGAAGTTTTGGAGAATAAATTATGTTCTATTCAAAACAATGTCAAGTTATGCATCGGTGTCATAAACGCCTTCATATTGTTATAAATGTCCGTAGATCAACAGATATACAAAAAATATATCGCTTTCGTAAGAACGGTTCCAATCGCACGCAGATTACCTTTGTGTTCGACAGCACTTCGACAAACAATATAATATATTACAGATATGTATTAACTTTATCCGATGCCTTTGTACAAAACGTGTGGCTGTTTATGTTGTGGATAAAGAATTGGGCTATATTTCAACGACTTATTTCAAGTAGATGGGTAGGATTTTTGTATAAATTGCTTGAAAACTAAACGCATTTATTTGTGTTTTGTCTCATTTGCGACTTTGTCTTCGACTTTGCATATATGTCAGTAACCAAAGAGATTCATACTTTTTTTTCTTTTTTGGTGGGTGGGAAATCATCAAATAACTTCTCCCGCCCTGGGCGGGACGGGAGGGAGTGTCAGACTTTTACTGACTAAAACCCACCCATGTTCCTTCTTGTGCCCTTTGCGTTCCGGGGGCGCGGTATCTCTTGCGAACAACTCGCAGCCCCGGCAGGCATCGGCCCTCAGTGGCCCCTTCCTTTTGCTGACATCTCTTTGAGGCGCGCGTGGAACTCGAACGCGCCGTCGACACGGCCTGTCGTTATGCAACGTAAGGACGGTGAGCTACCCATTGCTCACCGTCCAAAGGCCCGTATCTACGGTGGCCGGGAGTCGTCTCGCAGCTCCCGACGTCCGGAGCGTCTACCGCGGCGGCTGGGACGGGAGAACCGCTGTCTCAACCGTCCCGCCGCCTCCTTCTCAAGCATTACTGCCTCGTAGAAGGAGGCGACTGCATCCCATTCCCTCTCGCTCCGGACCATGGCTTGCACCAGGGCCGGACGCGAGAGTTCGCCGCCGCCGATGGCCGCCACGAGGACTCGGCGATGCTCCGCCCAAGCGGGGCATACCGCCACGGTGTGCTCCACCTTGTCCTCGGGGCGATCCACACAATGGTGACACCCGGACGTTTCCTCCCGCCCGATAAGGTGCAGGAACCTCCCGAAACACCCGTGTCCGGTGAGGACCTGCGTCAGGCGGTAGGTGAGGGAAAGAGATTCATACTGTTGCAAAGTCTTTGTCAGTATCATTCTAGACGCGTGCATCACTTTACGTGTTGTTTTTGTTTTCGAATCTTAGAAAAGTTTATCTTTTCTGTCACTAAACTCGAAAAGGTAAAACCGCGGGACTAACTAGGTACAATTTTGATTATTTTTACATATATTTTACCAGTGACTTAAAATAACAAATCTTAAAAATATCAACCGCCTCATAGTCAAACTATCTGACGACTGACGGTTTGTGTCAGTAATCTAAGCATTCTGTCTTGGGAGTTGTTTAGTTTTGCTTTTAAACACTAGATGGCACTACTGAGACATGGGGTCTTAGTTTAGTCATTTCTTTTGAGAGCCTCTCTATAGTTTAATAATGATATTTATTTGAAAATGAGTTTTTACAATTTACAATTATTAAAAGAGTGGCTGGCGTTCTAGCTAGGTTATATGGTCGAAGTCAAAGCATTTATTTCAATTAGACCATTTACAGACACTTTTAAACTGTCAAGAATTTACAGAGTAAATTGGAGCCAGTTGCTCGTTCCAAAACGTAGGTCTCTATGGAGAAGAACGACCAAGATTGTCCTCGGACATTTTTTCAAATTTTGATTTTATAAAATCCTGGTTACAATATTCTTGTTGCTTCTAATGTGGAAACCATTTTTAGTTCTTTGTATTAAGCTTTACACAAAACTCCCTACAACACGTATAATCTAATATGATCTGAGAACGTCACGTAGGTACCCCGGCGCCGTCACGGCGACGTATCGTTGCAGTCTCATTTCCTTCGACGGCGATGTAAGTTGTAATCTGTGGCACGATCGTACGTGTTTCGACTTATCTGCATGCTATTTATACATCGTTGGGTAAGCTGACTGCGAGGTAATGAGGTTATCCACACGGTGCATGTGGATACAGGTTTTATACGACTACAGTTCGCAATCTCCAGTTGAAATACGAAGTTTGTTTTTATGCTATTGGATCTTACCCAGAAGAAGCCTGTTCACGCTACCGTGAAAGAGATTAGGGTTGAATGCCGCATGTAGAGAGTTCCATTCCTGAATGCTTACGTACAAGTGGAACACCTATTTGTTATTAGTCAGCGTTGCCTCTGGCCATTTGCAATATTATAAAGATGTGACCGTCTCATGGACAAAGCTGATATGCGTACTGTACCATGTATGTACCATGGTTGTTTACGGGTGTAATGCGGGTGTTTACGGGTGTGTGCATGGTTGTTTGTAATTTGTGGGAACTCCTCTCAAAGATTTAAAGCATATAATATTTTCCATTTCTACGACATATTAAGGTACACATTTCTACAGTGACAAAGTTGAAATGTCTCATGTGCTTGTAATTTCACCGGCACCCAAACCCTTCAAACTTGATCACAGTAACGCTGCTTTGCGGCAGAAATATGTACGGTGGTAGTCATTCTCCGGACGAGCTCCTTCACAAACAGCTCTACTATTACTGTAAAGCATTCTCTACACATGTGTGATATTATCACAGGGAAGATAATGTCCCAGGTTGCATACGTCGCCTATGTGTGAAGGGTCGCGAGACATCATAGAAATTGTTTTTGATTTCTCAATACAGTGGCTGCGGTGATAATATCGCACCTTTGTGGAGACGCCTCTTTATGGTTTGCTGCGCGTACATACAAAATACAAAATACAAAATACAAAAATATTTATTTCAACTTATACATTGTGTCATACATAAATTGAGGCAGCCCCAGTAAGTTACAAATGTACTTGTGTCGGAGCTGTCTCGCACTTCCCATAAGTGGTATCTTAACAATGATGAGGCGTAAAAGGTTTTTAAAAAATAAAAGTAAAAATAAAACATTAATTTAGCAGCTCTCAGTGTGTTTGTGTATGTATGTAAGTGTGTGTGTTGAGGGTGTGTGTGTGTGTACGTGTGTGAGTGTACCCATTTTATTTATTTTTTTTTTTTTTTTCAGCTACTCCTGGTCAGAATATTTTCTGTTTCGTCATACGTTAGGGATCCCAACCAAATAATGATTGTTTTTTTACAATCGTATAACAACAGGGGATATATATCTAATTTACGGTTCAGTTTATTATAGATGTAGGTGGATTGTGTAACATGTTGACGTCTAGCAAAGGCAGTTCGAATCCCTGGGGAGTAGGCCACTATATCTCTGCGCCTTCTGCTTTGAGATGCTGCGTCAAAAGGAAGACACTTATGCAGAGTTAAGGACACGTATAGAATATAAAGTTTTCTAATTGAGAGCAAGTTGCTAACTTTATAGAGGTCAGTTGTAGGGTACCTAAATGGTTTGAAGTACATCACCTTTATAAGTGATCGCTGAGCTCTTTCCAGATCAAGGAATTTAATTTTGGTTGCTCCACCCCAAATTGGAATGCAGTAAGTTATTACAGATTGCGCCAGAGCTATATAGATCTTGTTTAGAAGTTGCGCAGACATAACATGTCGTAATGTTTTAAACACCCAAATGAGCTTCCTGATCCTTTTCATAAGGATCTCGATGTGTGGGTGCCATGACAGTCTTCGATCAACAATTATGCCCAAATATTTTGTGGAGCTGACTTGTTGAATGGTTTGACAGGCACAATTATGGTTACGGACTGCATAATTTTGGCAATCATGAATCGCAATGCCAAAATCAGGTCCGGGCTGTGACCTCTGGTCTGGGGAAAAGCAGATGAAATTAGTTTTAGTGGTGTTAAGGGTTAATAGATTCGCTTTAAGCCAGCCAGCTATCTCAGCCAGACCCTCTTCAGCGACAGCTTTTACATGTTGCCATGACGTTCCTGAGAAAACAACCGCAGTGTCGTCTGCGTATGAGTAAATTTGCCCTCCATTGATCTGCATATTGCATAGGCTGTTAATATAGATCAAAAAGAGCGGCGGACCCAAGACACTCCCCTGTGGGACTCCGTAGGAGACGTCCTCCTCGGCACTGCATAAGCTATTTAGTTTAACCATTTGCTGTCTATCTTTAAGATAACTTTCAAAAAGGGAGAGAGCCGCACCTCTTATACCTATGCTTTCTAGCCTGTGCAGAAGGATCGGGACGGAAACGGTATCAAAAGCTTTCTTAAGATCTAAGAACACTGTTAAGCATTTATGACCCTTATCCACTTTATTAACAATGTCAGATGTCAAAGCCGTAATAGCGTCTTGAGTTGAACGTCCTCTTCTAAACCCATACTGTGCATTTGATAGAATACTGTATTTTTCTAAGTAGTTAATTAGTCTCTTATTTATTATTTTTTCTAAAATTTTTGAAATTGATGACAGCACAGATATGGGGCGATAATTGTTAACATCATTAACGTCCCCGCCCTTGTGCACAGGAGTGACCACGGAACGCTTTAAGTCTTTCGGGAAAATTCCCGTTCTGATACATAAATTAGCTAGCTGGCTTATCAGGGGAACCACAAAATCTCTGGACAATTTTAAGTATTTTGTCGGTATGCCGTCCCAACCTGGTGCACTGTCAGAGTCAAGACTCATTAGAATACCGTCCACTTCCAGTGGATCAGTCTCCAACAATACGAACGAGGAAGCCCAAGAGTTACTACAGGAGCTGTTCACCACTGGCGTCTCAGTCTGAGTAACGATATTTTCCGCTAAAGATTTGCCCACGGTGATAAAGAACAAGTTGACTCTATTTAGTGAGTTTAAAGGATGTGCGGTAATATTAAGAAGGTGGGTATTTGAAGTTTTAGGGTTTTTAAACTGTGTGATTTCATTGATTGTTGACCAAAGATGTCTCGGACTTTTGGTTGAATCTTCTATTTGTTTTCTATAGTATTGTCTTTTTATCTTTTTCATCAAGTTGGAACAAAAGTTACGGAAGCGTTTATAAGTTATTATTAAAATTATGTTAAAGGGTTCTAATCTAGTTTGCTGCTGCATTTTGTTTCTAAGCCTTATGCAACGTAGTGCTCCTGTAGTAATCCAGGGCTTTAAAGCTCTTTTACCACTAGAAACGGATTTCATTTTTGAGTTGCATAAAAGGGACGACCTGATTACTTCCACCAGTTTAGTAGCAAAGTCATCCGGGAGCGTGTAGTTATCAAAAATTGATATATCTATACTAATAAGGCATTTGTAAGCATTCTCATAATCTATGACGGTTGTGGTTTTTGGACAAGTTTTTTGTGCTTTATTTGAGCTAGTTATATTTAGGAGAACCATAGCATGATCCGTGATTGTTGTATTAAGCACTGCCACAAATGCAGAGGTTTTAGATTTATCAAGCTTCAGAAAGGTGTGATCAAGGCAATTCTGTTCTCTAGTGGGTAGGCAATGTCCTGGAAGAAGGCCGTGAACAGATAGCATGTTTAGGTAATTTAGCCTATTTGATCTTTGTTGTGATATTTCTGTGGATTTTTGTAACAAATTAATATTAATGTCACCCATGATAATAATATTTTTGTGCGTACTACATGATTCAAGATGATTGTTTAATGAGCTAATGAAGTTGTCAGCACAGGCAATTGAGGGGGAACGGTATATACCTATAATAGTAAAATTAGACACGGTGATTTTAAGAGCAGAAGCATGTGTTATAGGTAGTTCTGTTACCAGGGCCAAATGTTTGTTTCTTATATAGGCTACCACGCCGTCATTTTGGTTAAGCTGGATTGAGGTAAAATAAGACGTGTAGTTACTTAATTGTGGTATTTGTTTGTTACTATTTAATCTACACTCAGTAAGAATAAGAACGTCCACGTCGAACTTCATGAGAGCCAAATTCATCTGCAAGTCGTCAAAATTACCGTAAATACTCCTCATATTCTGAGTCACTACCGTCAGGTAAGTATTTTCGAGTTTTAAAGACGTGAAAATATGTTCGATATTAACTAAAGCCGAGTTTGCAATTTCCGTCTGGTCTAATTCATCAAGTGTATTTAAGTTACTATCCATTTTGTTTTAAAAAGGCTAAATGACTTAACTCACAGTGTATGTTTAAGAATAGATACTGAGGAGAATAAATATTAATCAAAATTATTACATAAATGTACAGTTGAAGTTTTAGTTCCAAGGGGGGTACAACAGATGTATGAGTGGATGTGTGATGTAAGCTAGAGATAGTTGTAATTTTGATGTTAGTTGAGTATTGCGTAGATGTGTATGGAGTGGGTTTTTTTAGTGTTGATATTAGATGAGCATGCTTTCCAATAAAAACGTCTATATGAAAGTTATATCTGAGGGATTTTAACAAACCACAGATATTATAACATAAAACAAACAAATTAAAAGCCAGTAATAATAAAGCCAGCAAAAGTAAATAAACAAATGGAATCTCTAGAATTAGTCATGCACTTTGAAGCAAGCTATGCACCTGTGATTCGCTCTTCACTAGGATAACCTTAGCATCCTCGTCCTTCTTTACAAAAACTCGACCAAAAGCAGTCCAGCAGAATTTATACTGCTTTGATTTAGCTAAGTCTCGGGCTACGAAAAATAGGCGGGCGTTCTTGGGCGTAAGTTGTTCTGAAACGAACACAGGAACGTCCCCGTTACTAGCGATAGCAAGGTGCTTCGCTTGAAGTTTCGTCTTGTTTTTTATGTTGAATGACTTAGTGCTTTTCAATAAATCCTGTTTAAGAATTGCAGAGTCCAGTTCCACTACGATAGGGGGGCTATTCACCCCTTCCTTCCTCCCCTGCGATCTAAAGATGTCCTTGATGTCTCTCTTACTCATATCAAGATTAATATTCTTGGCCAGACTAAGTACCATATTTATTAAATCCTCTCTGGTTTCCTGGCTTTTCCGAGGGACATTCTTTATTTCAATATTATTCTTGCGCGAGCATCGTTGTAAGTCCTCAATTCGATCCTCCAACACAGTAATATAATCTTTGTCTTTCTTCACTTGTAATTCTAGCTGGGTTATCTTATTCTGGAACTCTTCATTTTGTTTAGTCAAAAACGCGACAGATGTTTCTATGTTACTATTTGTTAGTTGAATCTCCTTAAGGTTGGCAGTGATTTTTTTTAATTCGGTTTGCTGGGTATTCATGAAGGACTGGAACAGCTCTTTCATTTCTTCTTTAAATTGGCAAAATTCCGAAGGTAAGTCTTCTTCCCTCTGCCTTTTATAGCGTTGAGAAACGTAGTTTGGAGGGGTTACATCGGTGCCCATTTCACAAATGTTTCCGTCAGAAATAGATTTGTTCATCTTGATACTACTTAGTTCCAATAGTTACTAGGATATGATGGATTTCGAAGATTATTAAGCTAATTAGCTAAAGTTGCGCTGGGGCAGGTAGGAGGGACTAAGCGACCTATTTTGTTCAATGGCAACGACGTGGGCGTAGATTTAAAATAGATCAAGGGCACGGCCTCGGGTCAGCTGACGAATAGCGCTGGTGAAAGGTGGTGCCGCGCCCCCGACGGGGATGTCCTTGCAGTGATGATGCGACGATGTGCGTATGGCGCGTGCGCAGATTGGTTGAGAACCGTTGTCTGGTACCAGGACAGCAGGTTAATTAGGAGTGAGTTTTGCTCGCCGGTATGTTGGTGGCAAAGACAATTATTACTATTGATGTTGACTTTTACTCACGTAACTTCTTGCGCACAACTCCTCTGTGTTTATGCTATCCTATTATTTCACTTCTATTTAATTTGTGCAAATATGAATTTAATTTACTTATTTATTTAATATTTTAAAACGATACGGTCTTCTACACGTCTGCACCATGTGGTGGTCCGGAGGGAAGGGGGACAATAGTACATAGGTACTTGTATCACTTACAAATGTGAACTCACCCTTAAAGGTGAAGAATGCTTGACGTTATCGCGCGATCCTATTTGCCGATAACAGTTCACTCTTTCAAAGTAACTCGAAAGGAAATGAGAATGAAGTGAGCGTTCTCTTCAATACGTCTCCAAGATGTGTTGTCAAGCCCTGCCAAGTGTTTTTATTTCGGTGAAATGACTTCACTGCTTGGTGTAACGTTTAGGTAATCATTGTTATCCTGAGTTCAATTCCCAGGTCGGGCAAAAAAGTGTTATTGGGTTTTTCCATTACGGATTTCTCAGTAGCAGGTTAGAATTTGGAAGTTGGTGGTGTGACACCCACGTGACTCGGAAAGCACATAAAATTGTGATTCCTGCTCCTGACCTCACCCCGGTTGTGTTAGATTGCCGTCCCATCGGACTATGAGTGTTTGCGCACACACTTGTGCACTATAGTATCTAGTATCTAATGCGTACTTGGCTAGTTTCTATTAAGGTTAGCCGCCGTAACCGAAATGGTCTGGAGAATATTATTAATTATTGGATGCCTTTAGGTTTAGTAGGCAAGTACAATTTTCTTTAATTACTGGTTTAGCTTCTCATATCAGACATCGTGACGCAGTTTTACTAAGTATTTACCTGCAGAGACGAAACGTTTCGTGGGTTAATAAAAAAAAACAGGTATTCTAAAAAAAAGATCGTCATCTGACACGGCCAAAACGTATGGAACAGCTGTTATTTTTTTAATAACGGACGGAAATTTACTGCCACACTAAATCCAAGGCAAATCCATGGTAAAAGTCTCGTCACGACATCCCATTCACCATGTATACGACTGCCATTCTAAATTAATAATGAATCTCGATTCCAATTTCGATCACGATCTTTGCGTATAACCAATCAAAGGCCGAGTTTGCAATTTGTAACCTTGCGGACGAATCACACGTAGCAGTCAAGGACTACGGATCAAGATTGGAGTTTGAGATACATTATTAATGTCGAGCGTGTCACATCGCACGACGTAGCTGGACCTCGACCCATGTGCTTATCAAAACAAAAATGTACAATAAAGTCCTGCCACCAGACCCGGTGACATCGCGCCACATATTTGGCCTTTTGAAAATACAGCATCAGGGTAACTACTTCACCGAAGCTCTGAGTGAAGCTCCGAGACGAGCGGAGCGAAGTTGAGGAAAATTAACGTTATAATTGTTGAGCAGAGCTGTTTAAATATTGGTACCCTATTGGTTAGAATATCGTGATGGCCCAGTGGTTTAGACACCCGCTTTTCATGCATGAGATAGCGGATTCAATACTGGGCAAGTACCAATGTGACTTTTTTAATGTCTTTCTAAGTTTATCTTAGTTATCACTGACATCGGTGAGAAGAAACCTGGATTTATAATAAAAGTCTGAAACCACCAATCAGCCTTGAGCAAGGGTGGTGATATTTGCCCTGTAGTGGGACAGTAATTGTAAGTTTTCCTTCGCTCCGCTCATCTCTACTCCTCTTCGCTTCGGTGGTGCGTCACCCTAACTTAACGAACTGCTTCAAGCGTTCGTTTACCGTGTTTTTTTTATTTATCGCTATTTCTTTGTCAACGTCGTAAGAGGCTATTAAAAGATTGCAGTATCATCTGCTTCCATCGCATTTAACTGTGATACTATTTGCCGCGTACTTTCTCTGCGGTGCAGAGGAAAGCCAACTTAACTAAAGAGGAAACGAGCACAACTTAAGAGGAAATGGAATTAAAATACGGAATGGTAGCAGTTCTTGACGTGTTTAACAAAGTTTTTGTCTTTATTTGGTCATGTCAGTAACTCATAAGAAGTGTATTTTTTTCTTATATTATAAAAGAGAAAGGTCTCTCACTAAATATGAATTCTACTCAGTCTTATAAGCTTAAATTTAACAGGAAGGTCGTTTATAAATAGAAGACGTCAGCTAACAATGAATTTGAGTTTGATTTCTACGTGAACTCGGAGGCAATAACTAGTTTAATATGTAACAGCAAAAGGTCATTTACTCACCGACTAAAGATGAAATCTCGAAAACTACTTGACCTATATTACTGAAATTTGGCGGGTAAGAAACTTCAGCTTTTGACTTCCACGCAGACTATGTTGAGGGCAAAAATGTAGTCTTTACTAATACAAAGGTCTACTTATTGTCGCTGTCTAGAGGTTTTAAGACCCCTCCAATAATTATTAGGGTGCGGTTTAGAAATCTGACAAGGTAACCTTGTTTTATTTTTAACCTTTAAATTTGTATAATGATACATTCTCATTCTTTCTCTGCATGAGAAGATATAATTGGATCATTGTCTTTTCTGGTGGTCGCCACTGTTGTATTCTGACTTTCAGAACTTGCAGTGATTGGGAATAGTGCGGTAGGCTTGGCTGACTATGGGAATATTACATTTGGTTATATAATAAGGAGACTCACGAAGGTGGAGTTGTTCATGAGCAGCCTGGTGGTGAAGTTCTTGACGTTGAATAGCGTGAGACCCCCCCACCGGTCCCTGAACACCAGCTCTTCATCTGAAACAAAAGAAACATTGGTAAAACATCGGAAACGGCGGTAATTACAGGCACGTAGTAATTCACAATTATTCTAGTTATTTTGGATATTTGTTAAAATAAATCTTTGATTTGTGAGTTTCCTAATAAAGTCACAGTCAAGTCAAATCGTTGATTTCAGTTAGGCCATACAAAGGCGCCTTTGAATGTCAATTACAAGAGAAAAATTAATAATATTGAATCTAGTCGCTAATTCCAAAAGGTATAATATTCTCCCGCCATACAAATGTAGTAAAATATTGTCTTTAATAAGTACCAAACAAATCTTACTACATTTATGTATGTCAGAGTTAGTAATATAAACAACACAATAGAGAGCTTACTTTTGATTATAAAATTAACGTCATGAATACTACAGAACTTCAAAAACGAATAATGGTGGCTCGTACAAGTTGCAACCTGTTTAATCGTGGATTGTCTTACATTGGTGAAGTTTTGTCGAAAATTCAACAGTGATAGGCCTGTCAGATTACAGGGGGTGCCGGATGAGACAGGGGCCGGATTACCGAGCGAGCGTCCATTGTATATAGGCTATTATTTGACACCACTTTCATCTTTTTACAACCCAGGCGTAAGATGGTATGAAAGTGGATTTATCTTTTTAAGCGCACATTAATCGCATAGGTTAATTTGTATCCCGTTTCTGTGTCCTCGTGGTACAAGTTAAGACTTTGGCTTAATGCTGAAGGCTACGCAGATAAAGACGTGGACAGAACCTAACCCTTCCTTTAACTATGTCAGTGATGTCCAAGATAAACTTAGTAAGTACATATGGAATCGACAAACTCACATTGGTACTAGCCTGTGCCCACCAACCATTGGGTTATGGCACGAGGCTGTGACTATACTGAAAATTTGTAAGAAGCATGAAATACAGCAACAACATAGGTACCATCACGCCTGTAGTCCCCGAAAGGTAAGGCAGAGGTGTACCAATGTATACCCACAGTTCGCCAGTATGTTTAGGTCCTATGAATAGGGGGCGAGCCTATTGCCATTAACCGGGCACAAGTCCTAACTCCGAGCTGCTACTGAGAATTTCATAGAAAGACCCAATAACAGTTTTTGCTCGACCTGGGAATCGAACCCAAGACCTCTAGCGTAGCAGTCGCACTTAGGACCATTGGGCTAACGAGGCAGTTATTAATAAGACCCCAAATATATGAATTCATAAAATAAAGGTTTAGATCGAACGAAAACATCTCTGTGTGCGTACCGCCAATAATATGAACGCTTACAACTACCGACCAGCGCGGAAACAACGAGGGTTTTATTACAACGAGTGTGGGAAAAGGGTTCTTTACTACTAAAATCGAAGGTAGACTGCTCCCGGCTCCACTAATGCTTGTTCCAAGCTGTTACTAAACGTATCCAGCGACACTTGAACTGCTATTATTGAGACGTTGGTTTCTAACTGACTTAAAGAAAATAAGGGTTTGGTTGAAAGTTTGTTTTAGGGTGTAGTCATTAGGCATAATACACGTTGTAGCCGGGACGTCGCTATGAGACATCAGCTGCTCTATACAAAACTTTTGAATGGAGCAGCTGATGTCTTTTATAACATAACATACCATCATACACCCACAGTTCACCGGGATGGGTTTAGGTCCCATGTAATATGAGGCGAGCCTATTGCTATTACTCGGGCACAAATCCAAACTCCGAGCTGCTACTGAGAATTTCATAGAGAAACCCAATAACACTGTTTGCTCGACCTGCGCAAAACTCAAGACCTCTAGCGTAGCAGTCGGGCTTAGGACCACTAGGCTAAGGAGGCAGTTATAAAAAAAAAACATATAAAATTATTACATTTCTAATAAGTCTACATAAATAAGATAGATAACATTTTTTATATGAATTTACCTGTAATTTATTCCACAAGAAATTGAGCCTTTTCCCTACCTTTACCTAAACCGTGTTTACTAAGTAGTGGTCCAAATTTGGCGGTTCTACCCAAAACAAGGGCGTAATATGAAGTAGTTTGTTGCCAGCGGACCGGTACCTCAATCAATCACTAGCGGGGGTAGGTACACAGGTCGGCTTTTACCGAGACGCTGACATACGGGCGCTTAGTGTGGCTAACTAAGCACTTGTTTCATTGGTATAAATGTTCTGGCATTTTTTATAACTTGTAAATGACCCGCTATTTGGTTTGGCTCAGTGGCCCAGTGATTTAGGCACCGTCTCGGTGGTGTACGAGACAGTGGGTTCGTAACCGGGCACGAGCAAGTACTACTGTGACTTTTTCCATTTTATACTAAGTTTATCTTGGGTGGAAGTTTGGATGAACGGATCTTCATAAATTTTGGCACAAAGATAAATAAAATTATACTCTGGAATTGCACTTATGCTACTTTTTATCCTAAAAATATTAAGCTTATGTGGAATCACATATCAACTATGTCCTGAATGAAGTCGCGGGAGGAGTCTAGTTAAAAATATGAAACTAAGTACGTCTGCTCGACGTGGTATGTCAGTGAACCGGAGCGTCCGTCTGTAGCTCTCTTAACTAAAAAGCGAGGAAGTGGTCGCCCGAGACAACTAACTGTGATTTAACCAGACAGTGTAATTGCACAGTGGCTAATTACAAGATACACTTTCTGCTTTAATGGTTGTGCACTGTTTTTGTCCCTACAATATGCCCTGCTGCTAGTCTAGTACCCCATACAAAACTACTTTTTGAAAAGGTAAACTAGATTTACCATCGTTTTTCTGTACTTGAAAATGACGTCATATTGAAATAAAAGATTGGACTTTGACTTTGCTCGGGTCTTGGTGTTTGTGAATGTGAGATTTTTTGGTTAACTCACAAACATTATTAAACTATGCTCCATGTAGGTAACAGAATACATTTCTACAATAAATAAAAACACGCGATGGACGAGGCCACCATCCGGGCCCAACAATTTTATAGTATTATCTACAACTATCGGTTCGAAAAGAAGAAGATTTATCAAACTTTAACCCTTTATCTTACACGATGCCCACTTTCAACACCATGTTGTTTCCCACAAGTGGGCACCTCTCCCAAACTTCTCTATCTTGGTCAAAAGTTAGAGAAAAAAAATACAATTGAATTCTATTTAAAGACGTGTTGCAGATGACGGGTTACGCTCATAATAAGGGTACGTTGGTATATTCCAAATACGGAATACTTATAACAATTACATTACGCATGATACCATATAAAAGTAATGCCATTAAACCTTTTCGAAAAGTATAAAGTCGGTATATAAATGCTAAATGTCACTGTAATGTTATGACACGGACACCTGTCAGCTGTCGCGTGTCGTCAGGGCTGTCACGCAGTTCCCTAAAAAGTTAAAATCTATTCAAATTAATTAAGGTAATAATATTACGTTCCTATTTAGCAGTGAACACCGTGGTAAACCCTAGACTTATCTATACTTATAATATAATAAAGCTAAAGAATTATTTTATTTGTTTGTGTGTATGTTTAAACGCGCTAATCTCTGGAACTAATAGTCGGATTGGAAAAATATATTTGTATATGATGGACAGATTCAAGAGGAATAGTATGTACAGGCCATATAACATCACGCTACGACCCATATGAGCGGAGCAGTAACCAACGACATTACTTAATGCAGGTGAAAAAAACTGCGCGAACGAAGCGGGCAGAAGCTAGTAATTGATATAATTTTGCAATCGTCGCAAGAGTGGTGATGGATGTTAGTGGCTCCACTATTTGAGAAGAGGCCATTGCCGTGCAGTGGGATGATAATAGGCTGGTATTATGTTTATCTTAGTGGTTGCATTACGTCTACCTGTCCTCTTTAAGTCCCCAAATCTTTTAAGTACATAAGCAAACTCGTTGGTGGGAATAAATTCAACATAATTATTTCCAGGCGCAACCGCTGGCTTAAAGTGTAAATTACCAGGAATCTTATTAGAATATTTTGTGAAGGTGAAACACAGCGTTATTATATTTTAAGATTTACGAAGAAAATATCACGCTTTTTCATTATATATAATAGACATGGGATATGGAATGGACGTGAGCGAAAAAGCTGATAGGCTCAAATGGGATGGAGTGGGACACGTCAGCCGCATGAACAGCGACTGCCGGGTAGAAGTCTCCGCCGGGGCCGGCCCAGGTACCAGTAGTGAGATGATTTAGATGCGCACCGATACCGCTGGTGCGATTTAATGTGAGAAAATAATATTTAAAATGACTTTAGGGAGGTCTGTACATCACTGGTATTCTGCTGTCACCGGTTAGACTGAAAGCCGACCCCAGTTTAGTTGGGATTTTGGGAAAAGGCTAGGCAGAGGCTACTTGGGCGAGGCGTTTGCCAATCAGTGGGATATTATAGTAAACATTTCCTGATCGAAAAAGAAGTATAAAGGTACATCTCAGTTTGCGTGACAACATTTTAGCTATAGTGTCTCAGACGTGCTCTGACGTCATTCGACATGATTGATGATCGTGTGATAAGGGCACAAGTCGTGTTTGTTTGAATAGGTACGACTCAATTATGATGCCGTGAGCTGTTTGAGAATATCGCGTATACACTGGGTGTCAGATCATCTATCTAGAATTATAATATTCTCTTGACGGAATGTCGGTTATGCAGGAGTCATTAGAGTGCACAATTGTGTGTATCAACAGAGGTGCACTGCCTCTTCTCTCACTCCGATAAAGCATCAATTCGACATGACCAGAGGTAGATCAGGGACAGAACCAACAGTATAACAGTCCGAGGCCAGGGTGTGTCACACACCAACATCTAAATTCCGGGCCGATTCTGAGAAATACCTAATTGGAAAGTTCAAAACACTTTGTATTGGCGATTTCAGACTTATATAAATTATGATTCAAGGTTTCCTCACAATGTTTTCCTTTAACTATGTCAGTGATGTCCAAGATAAACTTAGTAAGTACATATGGAATCGACAAACTCACATAGGTACTAGCCTGTGCCCACCAACCATTGGGTTATGGCACGAGGCTGTGACTTTACTGAAAATTTGTAAGAAGCATGAAATACAGCAACAACATAGGCACCATCACGACTGTATTTCCCGAAAGGTTAGGCAGAGGTGTACCAATGTACATCCACAGTCCGCCGATATGTTTTAGGTTACATGTATGAGTAGGCGAGCATATTGCCATTAACCGGGCACAAATCCTAACTCCGAGCTGCTACTAAGAATTTCATAGAAAAACGCAATAAAACCTTTTTGGTGAACCAGGGAATCGAACCCAAGACCTCTAGCGTAGCAGTCGTGCTTAAGACTACTAGGATAACGAGGCAGTTGCCAGCATGAAAGCATTAAATAATTTTAATAATTAGTTAAAAACATATGAAGAAGTATCCTCGCCACCCCTACAATGGCATCACGTAATACAGTTGGCAACACTTGTGACGTTTAGCGGCGAATCATTTTAAAAGCTTTCCGCTTTTGTCTCTGACTTCCCCGGCTCCCCCCGCTCCGTAATGAACATTTCGGTTGAAGCATTTTATTTTTAAAGGAAGAGAGTACAAACAATGTAGTTCTCTATATTGTTTGTGCTTCTATTATTATTGAAATAAGAGATTTCTCCAAAACGCAATGGCTCAGTGATTAAGCAAGTACCAATGTGACATTTTCAATTAATATGCACTTTATTAAGTAATAAAGTGCATATTAATTTTTGGTGTTTTCCTACACCTATGTCAATGATATCCAAGATAAAGTTATCTTGGATATCATTGACATAGGTGTAGGAAAACATCGTGAGGAAACCGGACTTATAATTAATATTAGTCTGAAGGCGGTGATCAATGCTCGTGCTTTCTTTGAAAAAAGGCCTTTTGCTCTATTGTAGGCCGATAATAGGCTGATATTATCGCTATTGTTATTTAAGAGATGTCTTATTACCGTGTTGTTCAACTGTTAATGCGAGTTGTTTTACAATGAATTTCTTACGCGTTGAACCTACTCAGGAACCCCCTGTGCCCCTTAAGCGCAAACCGAACTACTTGTGACACTGCTGCTGTACTGCGTGTCGCGAGTTCGATGACCGCATGGAATAGCTGGCCTACAGATAGTTGTTCCGGGTCTGGCTGTTTCTTTATATGATTTTATGTTTGAAAACGCAACCACGATATATTAAAAACCAACATTTTTCTTTGGCTTTCCTTTCCGGACCGGAACAAATTTCATAAATTTTAGCGACATTGCCAATCGATAACAACCCTTATGTTATGCTTACTACTACTCATACTACCCTCGAAACCCCTTATATTTTAGCACCTAGCTTAAGTACGTGAGTGCCGTACTAACGTATGTAATTCGTTATGGCTCGCGGACCGACAGGAAAACCATCGCTTTTGTTACCGTTCAAGAGAACTCTTTGAGAGTTTTCCTTTCGATGCTGTTTTGTTTCGCAAACGGGGGTTCAGTTTGTATGAAACTTGAATGTGGGTGGATCATTTTGGGGTTCCGTAGCTAAAACCTTTTGTTAGGTGACGTCTAAAGGATTTAAGAAGTTTTGTCAAGAGGATGGGAAGTTTCACTAGTAATTAATACACATAAACCATCACGCTTGTATTCCCCGAAGGGTTGGGTAGAGATGTATAAATGAATACACACAGCCCGCCAGTATGTTTAGGTCCCATGGGGGCGAGCCTATTGCCATTAACCGGGCACAAATCTCAACTCCGAGCTGCTATTAAGAATTTCATAGAAAAACCCAATAATACTTTTTTGCTTGACCTGGGAATCGAACCCAAGACCTGTGTAGTGTAGCAGTCGCGGTTAGGAACACTAGGCTAACGAGGCAGTTTAACCTAGTAATTAAGTTAATGATAATTGCAATCCGTGGTGTTTTATAATCAGGACTTCTCCCAGTTGTAAACATCCCTTTTTATCTATGGGCTAGTTTGTTTTCTGCATGTTTGGAGGGAAATGGAAATTATGTATTTTTTCTTACTCTTCCGCTAATCTTTTCAGATTAATTTCGTTGCGGGATCAAAGATAATTGAATCGCTTTCTCGGGACTCGTCGTGCTTCATTGCCTTGTTGGTTTCATTTATTTATTAATGTTAACTTTATGCAACAGTAAGTACAAAGGTGGGCTTAATGCTTTAGGCATTGTCTATCAGTCAACCGAAGGCTTTTCGGGCGGTCTCCGCTGTTGATTCTGACTTTCAGGAGTTGCAGTGGTTGGGCATAGTGTGGCGAGGTTTTCCTAGTAATTGTCAACTTATAGCTACATTTTAGGTTTAGTCAATTCCATGTCACATCTTTTATTGGTGCTACGATGTAGCTCCGCGATGACGTCACGACTACGTGTGCTACGCTTTCGTAATGTAGTCATTGTGTAATTGTCCGTGTAGGCGTTGCACTTTTGTATGGAACAGCTGATTTTTTAATAACCAACGAAAAGTTTTCGTGTGTCTAGCGTCTAGTATCTAACACTGAATCCATATATGAGACTGAGTTTTCGTTACGATGTGTTCTCCACCTTGTACACAAAATCCCGACAACAACTGGTGTTGTATTCCACCAGAGACAACAGCCACCTGGTCGGGCGATCCTCCCTTTACAATGGAGGCTGAAGAAATTTCCACCCTATTCCTCATGCCTCTAAAGTTCATTTTAATGTAATTTTCTTAGTTTTACAGCATATTTCCACACAAACTATCAACTTCAAACGGTGCCATAAACAGAAACAGAATATTTAACACCCTGTTACACGGTTGAATACCCGGACACGGAGCCCGGAGGGGTATACACGGATATACGTAAAGGGTTGTTCACATCGTTTTTATTTATAAACTAGCTTATGGCTGCGACTTCGTTCGCGTGAATGTCTGGTTTTTATTTTTGGGCGGAACCCTAATTCTTTTTTAATAATAAAAGTAGTCTAAGTTACTTCTGAAAACATTAGCTAAATGTCGTCAAAAGTGAAAGTACCGTCCAGATTCTAGTTAACCGTGTTCAGTTACGTTTTGGGTTACTGCTCCACCCCCGTTCGTCGTAGCGTGATGAAATATAGCCTACACTACCCTTCATAAAGCTGGTTATCATATACAAGCAGAATTTTTACAATCCGACCGGGAGTTCCAGAAATAAGCGCGTTTATAAACCAACAAATGTCTTTCGCCTTATTATTTTAAATAAAACAAATACTTTTCCCGTTTTAATGTTTTCCCTTGGTATAATTTAGAAATTCGTCTTAATTCGAAAGTCTACGCAGACGAAACCACGGGAAAAAGATAGAGTGTAAATAAGTCACCCATCCATAAACCGACCGCGGCAGCAACTGCCTCGCTGACCTGCCGACCTACACAGCTAGGATTCAGTCAAGTTGAACTTAGTTGTCTATCTACACAAGCCCCAGCACTCATTTATCCTTATAATTCAAGGAGTGGGCGTGGCCTATCCGGAGTGAAATCCGGATAAGGACACTCGACCTGGCGGGTAGGGATTTTTAAATTTCATCCGGATGGGGTAGTAATAATTACAGTGGTTTATAAGAGTAATGGGTAAAGGGGCGAAATTTACTGTTTTTTTAACCAGTTCGTGGGGTATTTCAGTCGTAGTTTTTATTAATTAATTACTATTATATCTTTTTCCAGGTTTCTGCCAAATTAATTCATAATAAACAGTGATTTATTTTTGCATTTTACATCATCAAGTTATGCTGTTGCTACGGCGTAGCTGGCGGCATGACGTCATGGCTACGCATGCTACGCGCGTAGCGGCCGTAGTACACTCTCGTAGCAATAGTTTTCTCCGTAACATTTCTATTTACATGTGTATTTTTTCCAAGAATGTTTTCTTTTGTATAATTTGTAAATAAAGAAAGAAGAAGGCAGTGTTCTATCTCAGAGCCGATTTGTATAATACGTTTGATAGACTTAAGTCTATCTAAACTAATAATAATGAGAAAAGATTTGTATTTTTGTTTGTTATAAATAAAGTCAAAAATTAATTCACCGATTTAAAACATTCTTACATCTATCGAAACCTACATTAACAGTGAGTAACATATGCTATATGTTTATTATTTTCATAAATATTACGGATTTGTAAAGATTTTTATAAAGACAAAGTAAATTAAAGTTATTTATTATTAAGCTATGAAGCACTTGCCCTTTGGAACAGGCAACAACATTCAATCCTTTTTCTTGTACATGTATTACGTTGAAAAATGCCTTTTAATGGTCTCATTGAAATTCTAACTTTGATAGACCTTGAAAGAAGTCCGTTTGATTTGAACGTATGTCTAGTTCAGTATAGTACATACACATAAATATACTTATTGCTAATACTAACTACTGCTACTTAAGGAATTTCTTGGCACAGCTGCTCAGTAGCATTGTTATTGCTCGGAATAAAACTATATTGTCAATAAGTATATTAATCTCTTGCATACATATGTACGAGTATGACTCGACATACATTTCTCTTTTTTACGTCTTTCTCTTCCGTATATACTGAAGAGCTTACAACTTGTCGAGGCGTATCGCTTTGTTACTTATGTGGGGAAGTATGTGATTAGTAATTGTATTACCTATTAGCTTCAGCCCGCGACTTCGTCCGCGTCAAATTGGAGATATTATCCCACGGGAACCGGACATTTTACCAGGGTAAATAGTATCCTATGTGTTGTTCCACAGTCTAATCTACCTCAGTTCCAAATTTCATCCAGATCCGTTCAGCCGTTTAAGTGAAAAAGAGTAGCAAACATCCATCCATCCATCCATCCTCACAAACATCCGCATTTATAGTCTAAGTAGGATGCATGCTACAGACGTTGTACCGGACGTGGATGCAAGGTTTTATCGGTTGAAAATCTTCATCAAGATAAAGGTGTGAAGGAGAGACGAGCAAACAAATGTTTGGTGGGCTAGAGTGGCCTAGAATGGCCTAGAGTGTACATAAGAGTTTATATTATATTTGTAAATTTCCCACGATACGGTAGAAATTCTTTGTGTGGGGTAAGGATTTCTGAAAAATAAGTATTTTTATTCTATTAAAAGCTAACAAACCGTCACACTCATAGCTCAGATTAAAGTTTCGTGTCGATCACGGCCTCAACCGTCTGAACAACGCGATATCCGGCAATTGAAAAATCAACCATATCTCTATTACAATAAACAAGCATTTCCTTAAATAAACTCAAAAGCGACAAGATAAGAAGCCACTCCGATCACAACATCCTGGACTAATCCACACCTCCATTTACTAATGAGCCGCCATTTTGTTTGCAGCACAATATGGCGCCGCATCCGGCCGCGCCGGAAGTGGCTCGCTCATACCGGATGTCAATTTGTCCGATGCATCACGAACGGAATAGTTTATGAGCCTTTACAAATGGAGATTTGTATTTTTGAGAAGTTTTTTAGAACGTAATAAAATATTTTGATAAGCTGTAAGGGTCCTATTCTACCCTTACAGCTTATCAAATATTTTATTACATTGGTTGAAGGCGATAGACTTGCCCCCTATTACTTGGGGCGAGACCAGCCCCGGCACTAATGATTTGTATCACAGATTATGGAGCAGGAAGAGCAATAAAACACATGGAAGGGACATCGTAACGGAGACTTTTACCATAGATTTAGTTTTTATTTCTGGTACGAAAAATCACTGTTTATGGTAGCGCGCAAAACGTTGTGCTACGGGTTCATCCAGCAGTATAGAAGTCGGTGTGGGGTATTTTAAGTCTAATTATAACATTTAAAATTTGTTTTCGTAAAAAAACTGTAAGAAATGTTAAATTTTTGATGTCTACGTAAACAGGACCTCAAGTATGATCTAGAACAATAAAATAATGGCTATAATGGGAAGAACATGGCGTACCTTTCGTACGCGTTAAGACTACACTCATTATCCATACTATAATAAAGTAACTCTGTCTGTCTGTTACGCTGTCATGACTGCTGAATCGATTTTGATAAAATTTGCTACGAAGTAAATTTGAACCACAAGAAAGGATAAGTATAGGCTGCTTTTTATTTCGCAACTGCGTGTGTGTCCCGTGATAACCGACACTAACGCAGACAAAAACAATCACAATAACTAAATGCACAAATCATTTAATTCACGCATTAAAGCTTAAAACTTGATAAAAACAAAAAAATGTCCCACTAATTTCCTTAACTCTACAGTCGAAAGACTTTTAAAAGACTTTGAAAGCTGTTTGCCTGCCGGTAATCACAGGCAGCTAATTATGTACCTTTGAGAAAAGAAATAAAACAATTCGCCTTTCTCACTGCTCACCTTTCTGCTTCTCAGAATTATCTTTTTCAGCGGAGTTTTTGTTCAAAGGGTAATTGCAGTGTCTGGAGATTAAAATTGTTTATTAATTATTTATTTTTATTTATACTCTGCCTCATTGAAATTCTACGTTAAGATTTTTGCGTTTACTATTCAACATCTTGAATATCCTAACTAATAATCTATACAATTATTATAAAGCTGAAGAGTTTGTTTGTTTGTTTGGTTGAACGCGCTAATCTCAGAAACTACTAATTTGAATTGAAAAAATATTTTTGTGCTGGATAGTTCATTTATCGAGGAAGGCTTATAACATGAGGAAGGTTTATAACATCACGCTACGACACACGAGAGAGGAGCAGTAACCAAAGATGTAATTTAACGCGGGTGAAAAAAACCACGCGAACGAAGTTGCTGGCAGAAACTAGTAATAATATAAAAATGCGATTTGCTACCTTCTCACGCTTAAACCACTGAACCGATCATCTTGAAATTTTACATATACGTTGTCAGGTGTAAAGCAACGGACATAGGGTACCTTTCATCCCGAAAAAGAGTACTGTACCCGAGGAAAATAACAATAACGATCTTACGATAATAGCTAGAGCCACGTGTCACCAAATCATGATTGAATTTTAAATATAACCGATGTTTACGCGGGAAAGGTCGCGGGGTAAAGCTAGTAATAGGATTTTAGACCCCGCAAGGCATAAAACATGAATTCATAATGTTGAGACTACAGTTTTCGTGAAAACAAACCTTGTAGAAAACTTGACCAAAAGGTAAACAACACAGTTAATAACATGTTTGGAACAATGTCTATACAAGTTTGATACAAAAAGTTTGAAAAAGTCATTTATATTTTTCTAAAAGTTAATAAGGAAAAGCATTCTTGAAGGGATAAGGAGAAAAGTAGATTTTTTTGTTTGTGGTTTACTGTATGGATGTTATTATGTCAAATTAACAACATCAAATACTGGATTGAAAAAAATAGGCCTATAATACCAGCCTATTATTGTCCCACTGCTAGGCAAAAGCCTCTTCTGAAACAGAAAAGGTATGGAGCGTTGTATGTATAGTTATTAGTTCAGCCGTTTAAGCTTGAAAGAGTAATAAACTTCCATCCATCCTCACAAACTTTCGCATTTATAAAATTAGTAGGAATTAGTAGGATTACCAACTAACTAGCACACGATAAGTTCATATCTCATCAGTTCTGAATGCGCTGTTTGCAAGTACTTCACCGCACACATACGTACGCTAAACAGAGTTTATGTAAGTCGTTCATTACTAGCTCATTGGGTCAACTTAGTGGAAACATACGGGGACGCGGTTTGGGCAGGCACGCTTTGATGATTGTAAGTTTCTTTAGCGTGGTTTCGTACCGGCTTTAAAATAAGGAGGAAGCTCTCTACCCTTATATTTTTTATATTTATTTTTACTATTTTTTTTGTATCATATCTGGGACTGACGGCTTATTTCCTTCTTCGAGGCAAGAGTTTTGACCTTGCAAATAAGTTGACACTTATATTTTATTGAAATCTCTCATGGGGTGAAATCAGTAAGAATTGATTTGTCAAACAACCCTTAATATGTTTTACAATGTATGTTCATAGTTGTATATTTTTGGTATTATTTTATTTCTTTTTAATTTTTCTGTATAAAAATAACACAAATATAATGTAACCGTCTACCTAACATTTCAACATTAAAACTTATCGCTGTAAACCCGCGTATTTCACCCCGTCCGTATATTTCACCCCCACCAGCAAAAGTCATTAAAATGATTACGCTGCGCTGGCATCTCGAGCTATTGAACTGATTCAATTAATAAACACTGAGTTCGAGAATATGGCAGTTGCAGAAGATAATCTCAGAGTCAACTTAGTTGGGGTTTTTATGATCAAAATGAGCTGAATAAAATTAGGGTAGTGACCGGACTTTCTTGATGAGGGTTGAGTTAAAAAGTGGTATTGCTTTTGTTTGTTTTATGTCTTTCTTTGAGTAAAGATATTCGTACTCAGGGGGATGTTTTGTTGCATTTTTATGACATTTTATTATGAAAATAAATAAGAAGCAGCTGGGAGGGTTGTTTGGGGTTTTCTTCACACTTACTGTTACTGCCTTTAGAAGGCAATCAAACTTCAACATAAACTACAACAATTGCCCAAAAAAAGCCCTTACCTACAAATACCAAAAGAACCCCTTCTGGTAACAACACAATTACCTACGTCAGAAAAGTACCTCCATTACTAGAACTAGTACTAAAACGGTGTTTATGGTAATAGTTCCATAGCAGTGGGATATTGCTATGAGGCGGATTAAGCGTATTGTGTGGGTAATTGCAGAGCGCCTTGTTTTATAGAACAACGCCATCTAGGAGCCAGTGCACGAACTACTGGGTAGTTGTAATTCTTTGTCTTTATTGGCTACTTGGCGGATTATTTGCACACTGGACAGTTTGGTTTTATATTGTCTAAAGGTTGGCATCCTCAGAGCACCAATAGCAGTTTGAATTAATTGATAATGAAATCAAAATCTATTTATATGCATTAAATAGAACGGTCTGTTTGTAACATCAAATAACAGCTTTTTATTAAATGCTAAATTAATCCTAACACGCTACAAATAATTATGAAAATGTTTATTTGTCTGTCTGTTTGTTCTGGCCAATCTCCGAAATGGTAAGATCGACTCTAACGGGTTTTCACTGGCAGATAGTTGTTGTAAGGAGTAACTTAGACAATTTTTATTTTTCGCCTCCTTCTGTGAGGCAGTTATGCTAGAGAAGGAGGCGGCGGGACGGTACAGGCAGAAAGTCTCCCATCCCAGCCGCCGCGTTAGACGATCCGGGCGTCGGGAACCGCGAGTCGACTCCTGGCCACCGTAGACGTGGGCATGTGGGTGGTGAGCAATGGGTAGCTTACCGTCCGTACGTTGCATAACGACAGGCGGTGGCAATGGCGCGTTCGTGTTTCACGCGCGCTTCAAAGGGTTGTCAGCAATTTTAGAAGCGATCACACAGGGCCGATCACTGCCGGGCCTGCGGGTTGTTCGTAAGAGACACTGCGCCCCCGGAAAGCAAAGAGCACAAGAAGAAACATGGATGGGTTTTAGTCAGTAAAAGTCTGATACTCCTTTCCACCAGAAAGTTATTTGATGATTTCTCATCCCATAAAAAAGGGGCTATTTTTATTTTAGAAAAAGAATTAGGTGTTCACGCAAAAAAAAAGAATCTTAACAGAAAACCAACATTCACACAGAAGAAGTCGCAAATACAATTGAAAAATGTGTGCAAGATATAATGCCGAGCGGAATTTTCTTGTTTTGCATACAATTATAGAATTTTCAACACTATATTTGATGTTTCCTAGTTCAAATTCCTATTTTATCTGCACTGACCGTAACGTTGTAAAACAAGACTCACTTGCCTACCCCCCACGGCACGCTAGCGTAATTAATAACTTTGACAATTAAACCGCGTTCGATTCTGTTCCCTGATGGTTTTCCAATAATGTGTTTCAGAAGTAAGTTTACATAGTTATGTACTCAAAGTGTGGGTACAAACAAGATAAGTTGTGTACTCTTCCTGATAATAGTGATGTGAAGTTGAGAACTTCATTACATCGACGCGACGCACACGTCTCAGACGTAACTGGATCGACGATTGGGAGAACTAGGCTTAGCATAAGCTTGCTGACGTAAAAATATTCGGTTTTTGAATTAGAAACATTTACATAGTATTTTAGGTCAATTTTTATTTTTTTCTCCGCGCGTTCCAGTAAAGTACAAAAAATACTAAAGTACTTGGTCTAAAGATATTTTGGTACTCAAAGATATTTTGGAGATTTCAGATACTAATATGACGAACACTTATATAAGAAGTTGGCAGACTCGTCCCACAATTAATTTGTTATATTTCTCCACCTATGTCTTTTGATCTCTCTCTTGATATATGTATTTACAAGCGGGCCCGGCAGACGTGGTCCTGCCCTGAAAATCGGTACAAAAATCGAGGTCCAGGCTACGCTACGCCACCTACCTGCTTACCTACCCTAGCAAACTTTACCTACCTATCTATCTACTTACCTACCCTACCTATCTGCCTACGTACCCTATCAACCTACCTACCTATCCTACGTACCCCACCCCTACATACCTACCCTATCGACCTACCTACCTACCCTACCTGTCTCATGTCCACTCGACACAGCAATGTGGCTCTTTGCAGTGGAGAGGTATCAGGGTAACATAGATTTAGAGATGAAGGAAAGAGTAATTATTTTTTGGCACCGAGATTTTTAGGGCAGGATAACGTCTGCGGGGCCCGCTTAAAAAGTATCCTATGTCCGTCTCCAGGTTCTAAGCTACCTCCCCACCAATTTTCAGCCAAATCCGTTCAGCCGTTCTTGAGTTATAAATAGTGTAACTAACACGACTTTCTTTTATATATATAGATTACTATATTTTATTCTTAGAAATTTTCAGTTTCTCTTAATTGTACCTACTATGTTTTGTCTCTGCATCACCCTAAGGTAGACGGGTAGAGAATGCCTAAGGCATTAAGTCCGCCTTTGTACGGTGTATTTTTTTACATTTGTGCAAGCTTTAATAAATAAATAAATAATATTTGGTCCTGTGGTAAGTCGCTTTCAAATAACTTAATTTCAAAATTATACACAGTTACTCAAAACCTTGTCAACACGAGTTTTTGACTTACATGCCATTTTAAATTGACTAGTTTAATTACTAATTGGCCGAAACATAGATAGACTACAGTCGTACAGTGTGTGCTGTATTGCGTTGACGGTAACATCCTCCTAACTGATAGCCATATGATATGTATGGACGCCGACGGGTTCAGATCGGCGTACGTGACCCACGCCGCGTCGGCCTAATGTGTATTGTGAAATAAATGTATTTTCTTTTTTTTTTCTAATGTATTTTCAGCTTTAATGGCGTACCTTTAAATATCTAAATAATTCACGCAAGCGCGTAGAGTAATCGTAAAGCAAATTAAATTGTTCTTTATCCTTATTAGAATACAAGGTTTTTCACACATATAATAGGTAACTGCCTCGTTAGTCTAGTGGTCCTAAGCGCGACTGCCACGCTTGAGGTCTTGGGTTCGAATCCCAGCTCGAGCAAAAAGTGTTATTAGGTTTGAAATTCTCAGTAGCAGCTCGTAGTTAGGATTTGTGCCCGGTTAATGGCAATAGACTTGCCCCCTATTACATGGGACCTAAACATACCGGCGAACTGTGGGTGTAATTTGGTACACCTCGGCCTAACACTTTGGAGAATACAGGCGTGATGGTACGTATAGTAAGTATTTATTTCGTTTAAAGGCTTTATTGATATAAATGGATGATACGTGCTGTGCTTGTCTTATTAAAATAAATTCAAACTTCTAAAAAAGTCGTATTTCTAATTCAAAATTAGACCACCGTTTGTAGATTATTCTTTATTTAATTTTTATGATGGGTTTGCTCTTAACTCTAGCCTAGGTTTTCTAGTCAAAGTCGACGATGGAGTGAGCTTACCCAGAAGAAGCCTGTTCACTCAAAATTTAGAAAGATTAGGATTGAATGTGTTCTGAGATAAAGACGCAGGTAGAGATTTCTTTTTTATTTTTTTTATTTTAAACTTATTAAAACTTCCACTTTTTGTTTCGTCTTTCGTCAAGTGATATCAATTAAATGAATCTCATGAACTCATAACCTTGAAGTTTGAAGGAGTCGGGTCTGCCGCAGGGCGCGATATATCCTCTAAGGGGCGACCGCAAAGTTTGCAGATAGTACCTCCGCGAGATGAGGATCTGTAGAAATTGTTAACGAGGGTTTTAACATTTTCAATTCTAAACAACATCATTTTCAATAACCTATCTATGGGTTATTTACCCTTTAACGAACCATCTCGAGAAATTCAACTCGAATAGAAAAGGGAATAAACATACCGTTGGGATCGTCCATTACGTTAAATTTATTATACAACTAGCTATATCTCGCGGTGTCGGTTTTCGTCTTTGGTTACTGCTCCACTTCCGTTGGTCGTAGCGTGATGTTATATACATATAAACCTTCCTCTTGAATCACTCTATCTATTGATAAAGCGCATTAATATCCGATGTGTAGTTTAAAAGATCTAAACGTATCAAAAATTCATTTGGACTGTTTTCTACTGTTAAATGTGCTCAAAATCTAGTTGTTAGCTTGTTATATCCCAAGGAACAGTAAAACAGAACGAACGTCGTGAGCACAGACTTCTAGTTCATTTTTGGGTCTTTTTGGCGGAATGAAGGAGGCGGGGGGCGCCGACGGTGCACGCGATTGGTCCGAGTGTCGGTTACTATAATAGTATGACTGAAAAGACGCCACATAGACTGGTCAATAAACAAGACGACCGCACATCAGTACACTGTCACCCGCCATGTTCCTCTTCGTCCTCTGCAGTCGAAGATGTTCATTGATTTGTTCCACCACCAATTGTTGTACTGACTGATTGATATACCCTGTCAGTAGGCTGTGTAATTGGTGTGTCGTCTTCAATCAATCAAGTTACGGGATTAAGGGAACAGTTTGAAATGCTGACTCGATGTTGATTGAATTTGAAAAAGGAAAAAAAAAACATTGTAGAATAATACGTTTTGGTCTTTTAGACCATCGATTTGTTTTTCTTCAAAAACGTTGCCTTACTCTAGGAATTTCACGTGTATCGTGGGTGCGGTTGTGATAATAATACTGCCTATTTGAGTCTCACTGCTGACCTTTGCCCTGGTCATACAAATAAGGCACAAGCATCGATCACACCGCTTGCTGAAGGTGGATTGGCGATTTCAGACTTATATTAATTTTGGGTCCAGATTTCCTCACGATGATTTCCTTTACCGATGTCAGTGATGTCCAAGATAAACTTAGAAAGAACATATGAATTAAAAAAGTCACATGGTATTTGTCCAATTTCTCCTTAACCACTGGGCCATCATGCACATACAAACATATAAACTCACATACACAAATAATCAGATCCGAAATAACTCTAAATTTTAATATTACTTTGTAATATCGGTTGTTGGATTTTCAAGTCTCGGCGTTGAGCCATGCGTTGAAAATCCAACAGTGCGCAAGGCAAAGAGATGATGGTTAGCCCCGTGTAAGTCATCCAAATATTTGATCGTGTTTTGTTTTTCTTTGAACTAAATGGTGAATGCTCATGATTAAACCAACCTGCGTCTTACACTACAAAGAGAAAACAAAAGTCTAAATCCATGTACCCTTGAAGAAAGCTAGCCCAGAATTAGGCTAACCTTAATTACTTTATCCCTAATGGACTAACTCTGAACACTCCAGCTGGGACTATTGAAAGACCTAACCAGCTGCCTGAGGGCTATATCAAATTAAGAATTTGATGTCGGGGGCGGTGCGGGCTTCGTACGCCACGCGGACGGTTGTACATACCTACCATCACGCCTGTATTCCCAGAAGGGTTAGGCAGAGGTGTACCAATGTACACCCACAGTTCGTCGGTATGTTTAGGTCCCGTGTAATAGGGGACGAGCCTATTGCCATTAACCGGGCACAAATCCTAACTCCGAGCTGCTACTGAGAATTTCATAAAAAACCCAATAACACTTTGCTCGACCGGGGAATCAAACCCAAGACCTCTAGCGTAGCAGTCGCGCTTAGGACCGCTAGGCTAGGTTGTCTTTACTGCAGCAGGCATCTAACAAAGTCTGACAAACTCAGGGTGGGGGAAATCCATGATGATTTTCTACTCCGAAACAAAATAAAAAAGCCACTTAAACCTTACATTTAAAGAGCCCCAACTCTATATAATACTTAGTCAAAAGTCCAAATACTAAAGTTAATCGCACATCACCCGGGTGTCACCACTGTATGGAGCGCCCCGAGGACACGGTGGCGCACACCGTGGCGGTGTGCGCCGCTTGGGCGGAGCATCGCCGAGTCCTCGTGGCGGCCATCGGCGGCGGCGAACTCTCGCGCCTGGCCCTGGTGCAAGCCATGGTCCGGAGCGAGAGGGAATGGGATGCAGTCGCCTCCTTCTGCGAGGCAGTAATGCTTGAGAAGGAGGCGGCGAGACGGCTGAGACAGAGGTTCTCGCGTCCCAGCCGCCGCGGTAGACGCTCTGGACGTCGGGAGCCGCGAGACGACTTCCGGCCACCGTAGATACGGGCCTGTGGACGGTGAGCAATGGGTAGCTCACCGTCCTTACGTTGCATAACGACAGGCCGTGTCGACGGCGCGTTCGTGTTCCACGGGGTATTCCAGGGCCGATGCCTGCCGGGGCTGAGGGTTGTTCGTAAGAGATAACGCGCCCCCGGAACACAAAGGGCACAAGAAGGAACATGGGTAGGTTTTAGTCAGTAAAAGTCTGACACTCCCTCCCGCTCCGCCCAGGGCGGGAGAAATTATTTGATGATTTCCCACCTCCAAAAAAAAAAAAATCGCATATCATTGCTGCTCCACTAAAGTACCAATGTCTAACCGTCAGAATAATCCCAGCAATGTATTTCAAAATAAGTGACGTTCTCACGCCGCTGACTGCCCGACCTAATTGCTCAGTGGACAGTATTTCGTCCTATTTTTTCTTCTGTAGCTTGTGCGTTACTTCAAAGGTAAGATTCTATTAATATCAGCGTTAGATGAGACAAGGAATTTGTGTATGATTAGACTATGTTGGGAAGCTAAAACGTGTTGGAAACATTATGTTTATTTAGGGTACAGAACCCAAAGAGTGGAAACGGGACCCTATTACTAAGGCTACGTCGTCTATCTACTTAATACAGAGCTTTATTTTTAAACATTATTAATATGTCAAAATAATTTTGTATTTTAGCCTTAGATATTAGATTAGATGTAGGTACTAGCTTCAACATGATCATACCAAATAGCTACAGGTGTAACAGTCGCACGGACTAACAGTCAGCCCTAAGCAATGTTTCTTTGGTAATGAAGCTGTAGCTCTCAGGGATAACGTGGCTCCCTGTTCGTGCAAGAATTTTCAGAATTGGACCAGTAGTCCCGGAGATTAGCGCGATCAAACATAAAAAACTCTTCAGCTTGTCTATGCTTATATCATAAAGAGGCACAGAAACTACTGGACCGATTTCAACCATTGTTCCACTAATAGATAGCTACATTATTCATGAGGAACATAGGCTGTATATTATCACGCTACGACCCATAGGAGCGAAGTAGTAACCAAAGACGTAACTTAACGCGGGTGAAATAAGCCACGAGACAGAAGTCGCGGACATTTTTCTAGTAATATTATAAGCATAGATCATTATTTAAATGTCAAGTTCTTTGATTCCTATATAGGCTAAGACGGCGAAGAATGGGTCTAAAAATAAAAGCCAGGTCGATGCGAGCTAAAAGCATTATCTTAAACGGATTGAAGGCTGCAATGCACGCTCTTATGTCTCACCAGACGAGCAGTGAAACGCTGCGGTTGTTACTGTTAGTGTGAGGCCAAACACACGTTATTTTATAAACTGTGAGTCGCAAAAACACTGTTTTTTTTTCATACAAATGTCCTGAAAGCTAATTCTTCTTACTAAAATCTTTCAAAATCCAGTAGCAATCTCAACGCTAGGTTTGATTCCTAAGTCGGGAATTTATTTAAGCGGCCTGTGTGGATTTTTGTACATGGAATTTTAATTTAAGGTAGCACAGGTGTGACTTTAGAATATGATAAATAACAATGATACCAGCCTATGATTATCCTAATGCTGGGCAACCGCCTCTTTTCATGCAGAAAACAAAGCGCTTGTTTAAGGAGAATTGGCGATATACAACTCATATTAATATATTATCCCACCGGAACCGTACATATGTCCGGGATATAAAGTGTCCTATGTGTTATTTCACACTACAATCTATCTCAGTGCACAATTTCATCCAGTCCCGTTCAGCCGTTCAAGCGTGAAAGAGTAACAAACATCCATCCAATGCCATCCATCCTCACAAACTTTCGCAATAATAATATTAGTAGGATATGTATAAATCCAGTATATAATAAAACATGTAGGCATATTTAAAAGTCGGCCCGCTCGTCTGTGCGCGCTCATCGCATTAACACTAACTAGATTGCTCCGTGCTCATGTGAGCCGAGATATGGGAGCGAGCCCTCTCGGATTGTGCTCACATTATATTACCTTTTCAATTTTGTATAACTTATGTTAACTTATATAAATAATGTTAAATTTTGCGAGTGTGGGTGTTGTTGCCTTTGAGGTGATACGGGTGCAGTTGCTAAAAATACTACTAATAATAAATTTGTTGCTTTACTCGCTCTTTTGCAACGAAAATCCGGAAAATAAAGTCATAGAATTATGATATTTACCGAGATTGTCTTCGGTCTCGCTACAACGATGAAAACTATATTAATATAGGAGACAAGAAAATATATTGCTGGGATACTACTTGTTTTAGGCACAATTGAATGCCCATAAAATTATTGTCCTTAAGGATGCAGGGGTCATCGGGTTATTTTTTAAACTTGAATTCATAAAAAAACGTAAAAGAGCTTCGACCTTTAATAATTCTGTAACCAGAAGGTTGCCAGCTATAGTCTCTAGAACAAAAATGTAATCGCAATGATAGGAAAAACATGCACTTTCCCTTTCTTAAGTATCTTTTTACACCAGCTACATGCAATTTACAGGGTTTCGAAATATTTATAAATTCTGCCAATTTAGTTGCTTAATATGGCAGTGCTAATATAGAAGAAGCAAGTCTTATAATAAATCCTCGACTAGATCGAGCAATCTTGTTTCTAAAACTAGGACAATCAAAATATCATTCTAGATTTTCAGGAATAGCAAAAATCGTAGTGGAAGCTGAAATAAACTAGTTTGGCGGTCTGTGTCCACCCGAGCGACTAACGCGATCTCACATGTTGTACCGAGCTTGCATCTCATTTGGATCTGCGCTGCATTTTTAGACGCGAATAATTTTTAATTTGAGAGCGCGTTTTACATAGGTACCTGGGGTAAAAGGAAAGCAAATGTTTTCTTTTTAAACAATTATAACGCCTTTATTACCCGTGGAAAAGAAACCTTCCAAATTTAAGTCTTCCATTTTCAAATCCTCCTTCTAAATATCATTAATGGCATCCTAAGCATACCTCATCTGCCTCATTCACTCCAACATTTATCTTTTTCACATAGTCATGCTTTCATGGTCCATTCGTACATATACATTTTCCGTGGGCCCACTTCTACGGAAAAAGGTGTGAAAACTACAGAACTCTAGTACTATCGTCACGTACTCCTTTAACTTTCTATAATCGTATTATGAAGTAGTTTATATAACTTCTGTTAAGTAGGTACAAGAGACCAGGCTTAGCAAAAAGGTTCTGAGGGCACCCTTCCTGCACGGAGCTCTAAAGAAATAACCCTAATGGAAGCCCATAATTATCATATCAGGTAGACATTATCTACACCAGGGGCAGACTGTGACTTTATGGGGCCCTGGCTTAACACTACTTAGGGGGCCTACTAAATTAATCACTTTCTTAACTAATTTGACATAATAATAACTGTGTTCTATACTAATATACATAGTTTGCGATTTTTTTAAATTCCAGTGGACTTTAATATCCTCGGGGCCCAGGGCACATAAAGCCCATACCTAGATCCGGCCCTGATCTACTCTAAAAATAACCCATAGCTCCAAGCTCCCTTGTGCCCAGCGTCATACAGAATGAATGACCAGCATGTTTTTAATTACAAGGCGCAACTTTAGCCGCGACGCGCTGAGTCACAGGCATAAGACACAATAGTGTAATGACTGTGTAGAGCTCGATCAAAAACGGTGAAGTCAGCGCCAGAGAAGCAAGACCTGGCAGCGAGACAGAATTGTTGTATAGGAGGGGTGTGCTGTCGAAGCGTATTGCAAATAGAAAGTCAATTCCTGTAATTAAAAAAGTTTAAAATCTAGTCATAATCTTATTTTGGCGACAATTAATGTGAAGATCTTGTCGAAAATATGAGTTAAATTAGCGCCATTTATGATAAATTGTGACTGAGATTAGAACATCACATGTGATCGATCTAAAAAATACGCACCTATTGCCCCCTAGATAAACTTTTTGCACAGGGGGGTAATTCCAGTATTTTGAACTATTTCTTTTATATAATATGTTCAAGCAGTTTCCGTCTACAATAACCTAAATATTATCTTGCACTGAATAAAGCAATTTTCAACTCTTATTAAATTGTATTTTAGTTCAATATCAATTATTCAATGAAAACCTCTCGAACGAGAACTCAAAAGTGGAATTGTCTGGCGGCATTGTTTCCGATACTTAGTAGTCTTCAAGTCGAGATTAGAGCGGTTAAGCATGGAGTGTTCTCCATCGAGTGTTCTTGGTGTAACATATACTTGTACAAGGCCTGCCAGCCCTAATCGTAGCTATTTCGGGGGTCCACCAACACTGGTCGTAGGAGCTCGCCTTAAACTTGGTAATTGGATTCAAAAACTTTATATTGATGAGGCAATTCGATAACTCCGCAAGCGCCAAAGAGTTTGTGACTTCAAGGATTTGTTGAGTTTTTTGTCGTCTGGCGTTGAGAAAAGGCACTTTTTAAGTACTAGAGTACAGCAAACAATGAGATAAGTATGCAGGCAGTTTACTAACAAGTAGGTAACTACTTTTAAATAGCATTTTGTTTGTCGTAAAGTCTGTTACATGACTCTCTTAAATGTGTTTTCAGCTTAAAAAAGTTATAGGCACCACAGATTACCTACCAGGGTAATACTTGCATCGCCCATATGTTCGACAGGATCAGAAATGTCATAATTTTTTACATTTCTCAATACCTTAAAAATTATAATATGCTCCGCCTACTTTCACTCTTAATCCTCCGTACAATTGCGCTTCGAAAATGCATCTGATGAACCAGAACAGCTGTTTGGCTGAGCATACATAACATGCGGAAAATTTTGGTACACCGACTAGTAAATGTTTAAGTGTTGATCTGCAATACAGGTTTTGTAAAAAACTTAGTTCAAGCACCAGTCTTCCCCTAATTAATTTTAGAATTTGTGTCTGTAGACTATTTAATTAATTTCTCTGTAATTTGTGGTAAGAAATAAATAAATAATAATTATTATTCCATTTATTTATTTTATATACATATAATTTACATTTTTAAATATTAATATAATAAAAATAAAAACATTAAAAAATATAAAAAAAATATTCTTATTATTATTATTATATAGAGGTTTAGCTTGAAGAAATGCAAAACATATCACCTAGCAGTTACCTTCGTATACCGCCCAACTAAGAGAAAAAAATCCTGAGAAATTCCTTTTTTTGGTGCGAAAAGTCACTGTTTTTGATAGCGCGCATTGTAAATCACGCTAAACATTGTAAATATAACCGACAGTAACGTAGACTAAGTCGAGGGCAGAAGCTAGTGTCTAATATTTATTTAAAACTACTGAAGCATTTCGGACGGAAAGAGGCGAAAACGTAAATCCTCAAATAAACAGCACTTCGTACTGCATTCCATAATATTTATGGTCAAAGTTGGTCTAAACTCTAGACCAGTTGGCTCGTCAGCTGTAGGTACACCTCTGCCTGGCTCACTTCCAAGATAGCGTAATAAATAGAACAATTCTCTTATAGTTAAACTGAAAATTTTCTCAAAGTGGTTCTGTGGCTTGGCGCAGCGACTAGCGACATTTTAATCGGTTTTTAAAGTATAGAGTTTTGTGGATATTGATTGGATTGCAGTGTGAACATCTAAATGGGTAAAGCAGTAGGCACAAGTAAAAATAGCCACGTTTTAGATTCAAATCTGGTTACTGGCAACAGGTGACACCATTGAAGATGGGTGTGAGTGCTGTGCTGGTGTATAAAACGTTTATCAAAACCAACAGTTAAAGCCAACATTAACGCAATGATGTTCTTCCCATCATTTTTATATTTTGGACCATACCTTATTTTCTATGGGACCATTTTGGCACAAACCTCTTGCTAACAAAAAAATAATTTAGAAAATCCGTCTATAAATGACGCAATTAAGCCCTAACATAAATAAAAAAAAGTTGACAGGGTGTTAGGGTAAACGAGGGACTTTATTTAAGGGAGTGCAGTACTTATAAAAATGAACAACTTTTTCTATAGTACGAACCGTAAAATCAAAAAAATCAACTGCTCCATACATTTATGTCCGCATAACTCAACAACATGTAAGGAACAGCTGATTTTTTTTTTGCAATTTTAAGTTTGATTTCAAAGTCAAAGTGGTTTATTTTGACAAGCACTCCCTTAAAGTACCTATGCCCCTTGTTTAAACTAACACAGAATTAATAATCTGTTCCTTTTTAAAAACCTTTAAAAAAAAGCGATTCCTAACTAACCTAAAACGGATAAATCTTGTTGCGCTATGTTACGTAGGTTAATGGATAGTATCCAAAGTTAACGGCTACGTCTTGTGCCTGTTTACACTCGGTATACATCTGCTTATCTCTAGACACAGTTGTTATGTTATGTAAAAACCAAAGGCATTAAGTCCGCCTTTGTACAGTGTATTATTTACACTATGTGCAAAAAGTTTTAATAAATAAATAAATGTTTATCAAAAGTATGTTGTTGTAATTATAAACATCAGCAATCTGCCTAACGCCATTGATCCGTTCCCAAGAAATTTAAAGCATTTAATTTATCCTAAACACGAGGGTTTCTTCGCCCTCACTTATCGTTAGCGGCTTGAGTCGAGAGGTATGCTACAATAACATGCCGAGAGGAATCAAATTCCTGAAATCATGCGACCGCATTACTTGAATTTTGTGAAATTACCAAGATTTTGGATTTAGCTTTCTAGGAAATTGAAGGAGTAAATGTAAATTGTAAGGGTTTGAAGTTGTTTGATTACTACTAGGACCTTAGCATTAAATTGGGTCGAAAGTTTGAATTCTGATATTCTTAGAAAGATAATTAAAGTGTTCTACTGTGTCTGGTTTAATAATAAATTAAAGAAATAATAGTGTACGTAAAAGTCGCGGGAAATCGCTGGATGCGGGCAGCGCAGGACCGGCCAGTGTGGGTGTCTTTAGGGGAGACCTATGTCCAGCAGCGGACGTCGATTGGCTGACATATGATGATGATGACTATTAATAAACACATCAAGATCCTTGTCAAATATCAACATCTGTTGAGCAGTTTAGATATATGACGATGGTAAAGTATCAAACGGATACACACGCACGTACAGGGACATACGTGTAATTAAAACAAAATCTTTTTAAGACATAGGATTAAATTTCCAATCTAGTTTATCGGTATAGCTTAGAGTAACAAAATGGAATTGAAACATTAAGTAATGCTTCACACATTGGTTTTGGTGGTACAGAACTCGTGACTCGTTGTAGCGACTCGCACTTGGCCTTTACTTTTAAATCGGTGGCTGCTGTATATTATACAGAAATAACATTAAATTTATTCCTGGGACTATTGTAATGACAATGCGCGCCACCCGCAAGCCGTCACCTTTTTATCTTGTCATTGTAAAAAAGATTTTAACGCACATGATTTACAGCCCTACCTTGAATGGCATATTATTTGCTGTGTCGGAGCTAAGCTCTCATAAAGAGCGATGACTTGGCTGGCTTCTTTGAACTCTATCTCCCTCACATGCCTGTGTGACAGTGTCTTTTAAAGAGTAATTAATGTGTTATAAATTACCGCGACCTACAGTTACTCCATACTAAATAGTAGCAATACTAATATAGTTAAGCTGAAGAGATGTTTGTTTGTTTGTTTATTTAAACGCGTTAATCTCAAGACTGCCCCGTTGGTCTCGTGGTTGACGGATTGATTGACATGATTGACGGATGTTGGGTCCCAGGTCGGGCAAAAAGTGTTATTGGGTTTTTCCATTAGGATTTGCTCAGTAGCAGCCCGGTGTTTGGAAGTTGGTGGTGTGATACCCCCGTGCCTCGGAAAGCACGTAAAGCAGTTGGTCCCGGCTGTCATTCGTAGATCTTTGACAGTCGTTACGGATAATCAGAAGCCAGGAAGTCTGACAACCAGTCTAACCAAGAGGTATCGTGTTGCACAGTAACTGGGTTGTGGAGGTCAGATAGGCAGTCGCTCCAATAAAACACTGTTACTCAGCTGTATCCGGTTGGACTGGAAGCCGACCCCGACATAGTTGAGATAAGGCTAAGCAGATGATGATGTTACTCTCGAGAATTACCAGGCGGATTAAAAAAAAATTGTAACATATAAACTGTTTTGTTTTACAGTCGGATTGGCAATTTATTTTTGTATGTATTAACCCGATTTATAAGTAACAGAATACGCTGTATGACATGACGATACGACACATGGGAGTTGATCAGTAACGAAACACGTATGTAGCTTTACGTGAGTGAAAAAAATCACACGGACGAAGTTGCGCGTAGAAGCTAGTATAGAAATAGACCTGAAGAGTTATTTTTTGTAATAATACGCTAATTTCAGAAAATACTGGTACTTACGATTTGAAAAAAAAAATTACGTTAAAAAGCCCGTTTATCAAGAAAAGATTATAGGCTATAACATTACGCTCCGACGCACAGGAGCTGCGCATTAATCAAAGACATTACGCGGGTGAAACTGCGGGATATTACTAATACTATATACCTATGCTACAGTGATGACGTCACTCAGCACCCGGCACCCGGTGCGAAGCTAAAGTTACCGTACACCGGCCGTTTTAACTCGTTGTATAATTAATGTGACGCAAATTAAATACGACTCTCACTGAAGCTTTCAGTTCAGAGAACAGAAGAGTTTACTTCTGAAAGGGATTCACTTCGTTATTTGTATGATTATTGAAGAATAAACGGTTTTTTTATTATTTGATATTTGAATGAACTGTGACGGTTTGTGTCGCCTTGTCGTGGGATTCTTGCTGCAGTGATGTCGCCGTGTGAATTTGTTCTAATATTATAAAACTGAAAAGATTGTATGTTTGATTGAACGCTCTAATCTCGGGAAATTCTGGTCGGATTCTGAAAATTCTTTCGCTTAAAGGAAGCTACATCATTACTAAGTGCTATAGGCTTAATTTTATTAACAAAGAAATTAGGGAAATGAACGAAGTCGCGCGCTAAAGATAGTAGATTTATAATATTTTTATTTTCTCTCGCCATCGAGATGTTGGTTTTGGCCAGTGCCTAGGGCAGTTAAATCAAAATCGATGCACTAACGTAGCCAAATTAGTTCCGTATTGTGGAGATTCAAAATTTGGAAAAAATTTAAAAAGAAAGTTGATTTGATGTCACATACATACCATCACCCCTGTATTCCCCGAAGGGTTAGGCAGAGGTGTACCAATGTACACCTACAGTTCACCGGTATGTTTTAGCTCCCGTGTAATAGGGCGAGCCTATTGCCATTAACCGGGCACAAATCCTAACCCTGAGCTGCTACTGAGAAATTCCTAATGGAAAAACCCAATAACACTGCTCGACCTGCGAATCGAACCCATGACCCCCATGTTCATCAGTCGCGCTTGCGCCCACGAGATCTACGGAGAATTTGATGTTAATCTTCACATTATCCGACGCTTGATAATAAAGTATCTACAGATGCAGAAAATTGTATTATAAGTGCCAGCTTTACGAGCCGAGAGCAAATAAAACAAACGATACCGAACAACACCAACAAAACGTAACCGCAAAACAAATGAAAACTCACGACCGTCTCATATCCACGCACAACTAAGTAGTAGAGATAGTAACACAAAGCTACATGTAGTTTGTATATGTAGCACTGAATAGTGGCTACAGAGGGCCACACGAGCGAGCTATCGTACAGATATTTAATTCGATTTGCAAATTTGAAATTATTATTTAGCATTTTCGTTATGACTTTACGACTTTACCACCGTTGGTCGTAGCGTGATGTTCTACGTATAAACCTTTTTCTTCAATCACTCTATCTTTTGATAAAATTGAACTGTTGCATATTTAAAAAGATCTAAGCGTACAAAGGGTTAGACGGCGGGAAGCGACTTTGTTTTATACTATGTAGATAAGCACATTAAGTAAGTCACCCATTCAAATTTTATTCATCTTTTTTAATTTTAAGTTATCAAAATCAAAATTCATTTATTTCTTTAACAATATTCACAAGAACAGCTTAGTGATTGCCCTTTAAGCAAGTAATGTCTGTGTTGGGAGACGCCGCTCTTTCATACCGATATTATTATTAGGTAAACATACAATATTTGTGTGCGTATGTGTGTGTGTGTTTGTGTGTGATATAGTAACATTAACTAAATACTATATTTGAAAATATAAGTCCTACAATAGTTGGTTAATATACGGTGGGGTCATAGTTCGCAACATTAAAGCCTCGTCACCCACCATTTAGAAACGCCTCTATGACAGCGTAGTCTTATTCAAGGACAGAGGCCAGTCCTAATCTTAGTTCAATCGTGTAGTAAACTGATAGTTCTCGACAGATAACTACTCACATAGATCAAACATTACGCGCATGACCTAGCCCCCTAGACCCCTAGCCCCCCTATTTTGTTGATCGCTAGCGGCGTATGTTCAATTTTCCGAGTCAGTGACGCGGGCCTGCCTCCAATGTTTTTTCAATAAAGCAACATTTAGGACTTCTATTCACAGCGTCGAGATTGTAAACGTTGCTCGGCGACAGTTACTGGGAATTAAACACGTAGGTAAGGGCATTTAAAAAAAGCCGCAACCGCTTGCATACATTTTGATGTCTTATCTACTATGGATGTGAAAGTTTGAATGGATGGATGTTTGTTACTCAATCACCCCAGACCGGCTGATAGGACCAGGATGAAGCCTCGCACAAATACATATAATAAAAGTTGTTTATAATGCCCCCCATGTGGCCATGTGTTTTTTTAAACCCCTTGACAGGCTTTTAATAATCAATCCTAGAATCGAAAATAATATACAGTTTCATTATAAAATCTTCATTATTTCAGAATTCCAGCAATTTTTAATAAAAAATTTGAAAGGAATGCCTGTTATTAGGCACCAGCTGACTGAAAATAGTAAACTTGATCTTTAAATATTTCAGTACACAATCAACACAAATGCTTCTACGAAGCTAATATTTACAGCTTTTCACAAACTCCTAGGTTACTGAAGTACAGTTGCCAACGAAACGTTTTTTAAAAAATAAAATATTTCAATGTAATTTGCTGATAGCTCGAGATTTTCTTTTGTTTTCGCTATTACCGTCTGATTTAAGGAAAAATATGGAATACGTTTTGAAACATTGTTTTTACTATTTGAGGGAAAGCAATCTAAGATATATGTTATTTTGTATTCCGTTTCTTTATTTTTAACGAGTCGTTCTTTTACCGATCGTTGTCGGTAGATAATAACTGGTCCTGTACATTAAGTGCAATATGAATCTTTAGTGCACATTTGGCATTAAATTAGATATTTTTTTGAGATGGGTTTGCTCTAGTCTAGCTCAGAGGCAACAGAGACAAAGTCGAGTAGGTACGACGAAGTAAGCTTACCCTGAAGAAGCCTGTTCACTCTGCCTTTGAATTATAAAAGAACAATCCGCCTCTGCTTGCTCCTTCAGGCAATATAAGCGTAAAGTTATAGTTTATGTAAATTATGTTCAATAAAAAAAAATGTTTTGGGAACGTAGTATGTACCTACTTAAATACTACTGAATAAGTACTCTTACGTAAAAACAATGATTTATTCACATCCATTACGAATATAGTAAAAAGAAGAGAAAATATATTTTGCTTGTCAGTTAAAAATAAAGAAACACACACAACCAACATACATCGAACCTTTTACCATGTTTCGAAGCGACTGTATTGATTTTGTATTTTTAATGTTGATTAATTTGAATCTTCCTTGCATTAACACAAAAGCAAGCATGGATGTTTGTAACACAATCACGTCAGAACGGCTGAACAGATCTGGATGAAATTTGGCATAGAGATAGATTATTGTCTGGAATAGCACATAGGTATTTTATCCCGGAAAAATCTACGGTTCCCGTGGGATAATATATTAAACACTTTGACGCGATTGAACTCGTAGTATGAGTAGTATTATAATTATACGTTTGTCGACATTGAACTGTTATTGCTGGATAGTAAGTAAGTTCAATTGCGTTCTTGTACAGCACTTGTAGTTCAAAATGTTGTATATTTCAAGCTATAGCGTCCCAGTATGAGCTGAGCTATCATTATACGAAAAGCCACTACAATGTGGGTTCAAGTTAAAACTAGCCACGTATGGCTTGATATACCGCCGCGTGTACAGGCCATAAATGTCAGTACAATACGAGATAAATATATAAATAGTAGATTATAACTACAAACTTGAATAAGTTACGGAGCTGCTTGAATAACTTATAGCTTGGATCGAGGGACTTTTATTGGTAGACCCTTTCGGAAATACTTAGGTCGGCACTAGGATTACGAGAATGGGTCATGGAATAATAATAATACTAGCGTATTATTGTCCTACTGCAGTGCAAAAGCCTCATGACAGAGAAGGCACGAGGATTGATCACCACGCGTGCTCAAGGCGGATTGGCGATGTTACCTTACTTATATTATTTACAAGTCCAAGTTTCCTTACGATATTTTCCTTTACTGATGTCAGTTATTTCCAAAATAAACTTAAAAACTACATGTAAATTGAAAGGTCTAATGGGTACTTGCCCGGATTTAAACCCATAACTTCATGAAAGAGAGGCGGGCGCCAAAAACCCAACAACACTTTGCGCATCCTGGAAATTCAACCCGGAACCACACGTATCAAGACCAACGGGGCAGTTTATCTAACATATTGTAACACAAAAACTCACGCCTTTTTCCCGTGGGGGTAGGCAGAAACTACAACACGCCACCTGCTATCTTTCTTACATACTCCTTTCGCCTTGTCCACGTTCGTACATCTGGTCATACAAGCACGCCAGTTACGAGTATTGCGCACCTGACCTTTCTGGAGAAACCAGACCTCACCAGTAAGGCCTAAAGCGCTCCTCTAAGGCCCATAGGCCCGAGGCCTATTTTAACAATAGTATTATTATAAGGCACCACAGCCCTCCACAATACGGAGCAACATTTTAACATGAAAAATATATCAGTCTCGTCTAGACGGAGCAGTAAAACCTCCTTAACTAGGCACCAACACGGACTGACTGAGCTGTGCCATAAATGTCTAAACTACAATGTTATACGAGCGTAATATACAACATACGCGACGGATCGGTTGCTTTTCTCCTAAGAAAAATACCTTAGTATCACGCTTAGAATCGGTTAGAATTTGGGATAGGCAGGAGTGTCGCCAGTTATATTTAAGTCCCATGTAATAGAAGGCGAGGACACGACTAATGAAAACTGGAGTTGGGTACCTACTTTAGGACAGACGACAATGGATATTTTTTTTTATGGGACGAGCTTGCCCCTCTATTCCCTACCACTGCAACTTCTGAAAGCCACAATCAACAGCGAAAACCGCCAGAAAAGCGCCGAGGCAATAAAGCACAAAGAGTCCCAGAGAAAAGTTAAAACTATCTTGGATCCCGCAACGAAATTAATCAGAAAAGATTAGCGGAGGAGTAAATAAAAAGATAATTTCCACAATGGATATTGTTAGAGCAGGCGTGTGCTGTAAGGAGAACTGAAATTACAGACATTTTGTTATCTTTGTTGTAACTTATGCCTGCTTAGCCTTTTCCAACTATGTTGGAGTCGGCTTCCTGTTTCACCAGATGCAGCTGAATACCAGTGTTGTACATGGAGCGACTGCCTGTCTGAACTCTACAATCCAGTTACTGGGCAACACGATACCTCTTGGTAAGACTGGTTGTCGGACTACCCGGCTTCTGACTATCCGTGACGACTGTCGAATATCTTTTTTATAACTATTATTGTAAATTTTGGTCTAGTTTCGGAATAGAAGGCTTATTATTTAAGTTCTGATGAATCAATTGAATATAAGTTTAATAGATGTAGGAATTTTTCAAAGTATTTTGTAAGCGCTTTTGTCAGAAGCAGCCATTTTAGTTAATAGTTTAGATTAAGTACATGTTAGGTTACGGTGGAGCTGGCATGGCGGTATTTGTGAATATGCGCCTCTAAACAAAATAAGATAAAAAAAACACACGATTGTCTCCGACGAATCCCATTTATGTTCGTGAAAAAACACAATTAATGCGATCGAAAATAGCTCAGGTACGAAGTATTTAAACCTTTTTTATTATTCACCCCCCAGAGTAAACATTGGTTTATTTCAACCCAGATCAGGATCGCCGAAGACCACTTATTACAATCCTATATATTTTCATAAAAAAAGGGTAAAATGAACGGTTCTCTAAGGGGTTGAAACGCGTTAATATTAACATCTATTTCAACCCGTTTCAAGTTTTCAACCCTCAAACGTATCGGCTGGGGGGTGATTTGTTTATTTACTGAATTTTTGTTTTTGTGTATTGATATTGTAATGCGTATTTTACGTTAACTGTCTCAGTAGCCAAGTGGTCCTAAGCGCGACTGCTACGCTAGAGGTCTTGGGTTCGATTCCCAGGTCGAGCAAAAAGTGTTATTGGGTTTTTCTATGAAATTCTCAGTAGCAGCCCGGAGTTAGAATTTGTGCCCGGTTAATGGCAATAGGCTCGCCCCTATTACATGGCACCTAAACATACCGGCAAACTGTGGGTTAACACTGGTACACCTCTGCCTAACCCTTTGGGGAATACGGGCGTGATGGTATGTTATGTTGTTGGTGTGTTATGGTTATGTAGATGGTGTGTGTATGTAGGTAGGGGTAGAATAGAACTGATCACAAAAGTTTTGCTTTCACGACATTATAATGATTGTATGAGTGGTTTGAGGACAAAGCGATTGGAACAAACCCCAAATCAGGAAATATGGAAAAACGTGCTTATTTATAATTGGGATAGGTTCAGAATTTGTTTTTCTTTTTTAAAAAACGTGACTCCACACTAGAACTTTCTCCTGTATCGTGGGTGCGTTGACAAACTTATAAACTCACATACACAAACAGCCAGACCCGGAAGCAAACAAAACTAAACTATCTATAAGTGGCAGTGCTGTGTTTGTTTCCACAATCTTTGCCGGTCTGTTTTTTATAAGTGAGGACTTGTACTTGGCTGTTAGTTTCATTTGCTATTTTCTATTCTGTCTTGTGTAGCTGTAAGTCTTTCAGAGTACTTAAATAAATAAATAAATAAATAAGTCATACTAATATTTGTTTCGTGTGGGAATCGAACAAAGTGTGAAAATCAATCCATTCATTTCGCGTTTATATTCTTAGTTTGGAAGTAGGAATTAACGGTTACAGCGAAATCATTGAATGCACCAAGTCCGCCTGTGTAGTTTCTGTTGAATAAAGTTTCAATAAATCCTACTAATCCTATCCTACATCCTACTAACATTATAAATGCGAAAGTTTGTGAGGATGGTTGGAAGGATGGATGTTTGTTATTCTTTTACGCTTATACAGCTGAATGGAACTGGATAAAATTTGGCGCTGAGATAGATTGTAGTGTAGAATAACACACAGGATACTTTTTATCTCGAAAAAATGTACGGTTCCCGTGGGATATGAATGGGATATGAAATTTGACGCGGACGCAATCGCGGGCAGTAAACTAGTAAATAAATAATTAAAAACGATTTTTCTACCATGACGATTTTATTCCCAGCGACTGTCTTCAAACCGGCATGCCTTTAGCTTTGATCTCACTAACTACACCAGCAAAAGAACAGAAAGTCAAAATAATACAAAGGAAGAAAAACCTCATTATCTTTCTTATCAAATAGTGCTCTACATTCGAGCACAAAAGGCAAAGTGAGGCGCACTGGGGCCTATTTCGAGCACTTCGTTCGCGTCGGCTCGTGCCATCTCGTGTCTACACTTCTTTGTCTCGGAAATTGTGCCGAAAAGCGACATCTGTCTGCAAAATGTCCAATTAAAAGTCCCACTTTTGTTCTTGTGTGAGAATTAAATAGTTTGCTGAGAGGTAAAGGGAGGTTGTGTATATACATAGATTAGTGTTGTGTCGTGTGCAGGGTAGGTTTTTTGTTAGATCGGTAGTATTGATGATTTGTTTGTAGTTTCAGTAATATTTAGGTGTAGGATCCTTTATCATAGATTAAGATCTACCTGTAGTAATCTGAATGTAGGTTAGCGGACGAAGTTTAGGTTATTTATTAACAATTCAAATGTTGCCAGGAAAACTGACCATTCAATCGGATGGTTTTTAACAACTTCACGGATTTGCGGAACCCGATAGATATTCCTTAAGTTACTCCTTATCACATAATCTATCTGAAAGTGAAAGTCGAGTCGAAAGCTGATCCAGCCGTTTCGTGAGATTAGGCGGAACAAACAGAGATAAAAATAAAATACATTTTATTTTGGTGTAAGCACTGTGTACTTTATGTAGATTTAGTAAAAAAGCTGTAACATTATATTTACAAACAGACACTACAATTGTATTTTATTGTATAGATATGTTATTCAGACCGTCCTCAAGAATGTCTCATCATTTTCTCTTGAATATACATTCGTCGCAAGAGATATCTACCGGCGAATGCAAGCCAGAAATGTAATAAACCAGAAACAATACGCCAAAACAAATATTCCCACATTTATCTAATTTCGGGATCCGCACGGTATTTCAATATTAATGTTGTTCAAACATTGTTGCGTATACCCAAAGTGTCTTGACCCGCGGCATTAAATCAAAATGTACATTATTATATGGTATTATCGCGTTGGACCTTTACAAGTGGCGCCACACTTAGGTGTCAAAGTAAATTGGTTTTCTTATAATAATATACTCTAGCCTGTTTACCTGTCTACCCATCACGCTGTAAGGAAAAGGATGTTATTAAAAATAGCAGAGATATTTATCTTAAAACAGACGAAGAAAATAACGTATATGTTTCTATTGTCGGAAATATGTTGAGGAAAAGGAAAGCGTAACAAAATTAAAATGCTCTATTGACATCCCTAAGTGCTGACTGGCTCAGGCTAAGTGGCGTGCGATTGGAGAGGCCTATGTCCAGTAGTGGACTGTTGCAGGCTGATGATGATGATGGTTGGCATCGGATCACGAAAATTATTCGTAAATTACCGAACCGATTTTGATGAAATTTTGAACTGACTAAGTTTGAGCCCCAAAGAATATATCCCCGAGTAGGGATGAACTCGCCAGAAAAAATGGTGTAGGTGGTAACCCTACAAACATTTCCAAAAGTCAACGTTACACCACCCCGGAGGACACGAAACGTCGAAATAAACTCTCGAGCGACAAATCAACCAGAATCAAATCTTTTTATTTATACTCCCGAAGGAAATTTTTTGAACAAATGTACCACCAGATGTTCCGCAGATCGTACTTACAGGTCCAAAAATATTCAGTTCTAACTCAATTTCACACATAGATTTGAACCCAAAAATATGTGAAAAGGTCAAAAAAATACTAGTCTTGTTAAATAGTAAATGGAGGATTCAATTTAGTAAAAAGCACGTTGGTCCATGGTCCGATTTTTGGAATGACGATGTAGTTTAGTTTTTAGAATGAACTTCATACCTACTGTATACCCTGTAAAAAAGGTACTCTAAACTATCACAATTTACTTGTAAACGTTACAAGTAATGTAATGGTATAGATACAGTATCGTAATTAGCCTAAGGCACCTTTTTGTTAGTGTTTATTTTTATCCTATCAGTACTTTCTGGAACTTTACTCTTTCATTGGTCTTGGGTGCAATTACAAGATTGGGCAAAGTATTATTGGGGTTTTCCATTTGAAGTTTATAAGTAGCAACCAGGAGTTTGAAAGTTGATGGTATTCTTCGGTAAGCATATAAAGCTGTTAGTACCACGCCTGATCTCTTCCCGGTTGTGCCTAATTGCCGTACTGTTGGATAATGAGAGTGAGGGAAGAAGGATTGCACTAATGTTTGCTCATGAAAATTACTGCGGCATTGTTTGAAAAGGGGATTTTAATGTCTTTTATTACCATGTGTAGAAGTCAACTGACATCTAACGTTAGCACTCCATTTTCTCTTAATTCCATGTTCCAAATATATTGTACAAACAACGTGTGGTGCGGTGTGTCGAGAATGGTATACTCGTGTCAATATTGGTTCTAGATGAAAAAGGAGCCTAACATATTTCCTGTACAAATGCTAGGTCTATTTTTTTAGTACATTGACAGCTAAGTGTGGGGCGCTTTACACAAACATCTGTACAAATAAATAAAATTGGAGTGTCTTTCCGTACAGCCTTATATTAAATTCTAACGAATAGTAACACGGTGGGTACTTATAACAAAACAACAAATTTTATAGTTTTCTCTGTATGTTTGTTCCGACTGATCTCCAAAACGGCTGGACTGATTTTCATGTAACTCACTTGCAGATTGAGATAGCTGATATTACAAGTTGTAACTTAGGCAACTTTTATTTTATGAACTACCTCGGTAGTCTAGTGGTACTAAACGCGACCGCTACCGCGTCTTGGGTTCGATTCCCAGGTCGAGCAAAAAGTGTTTATTGGGTTTTTCTATGAAATTCTCAGTTTAGTTCATTCTCAGCTCGGAGTTAGGATTTTGTGCCCGGTTATTGGCAATAGGCTCGCCCCCTGTTATACATAGGACCTAAACATACCGGCGAACTGTCGGTGTACATGCCTACACCTTCGGGGAATACAAGAGTGATGGTATGTTATGTTATTTTATGAAAATATTAAGGTATCCGTGCAAAAAAAATAAAACATTATCGCGAACAAAGTAGCGAGATAAGCTAGTATAAAATAATACACATACATACATATACCATTGGCGTAAAACACTAATACCTAGTAGCCTGAAGAATATCTCAAAAGACGTGTTATTTTTGGGCGCGCGCTCCCCGAGGTGCTATAAAACCGTGTCCCGGGTAGACACATACAATTTTCAGATGAATAAGAATTTTTAGACGAGACCTAGCATATGTGGGACGTGTAATGGTGGAGAGCGGTACGACTATGAATTTATCATGTGACCCTCACAGGTAGCCAACAGTTTCTCAATTCCAAATGTACCTTTTGAATAAATCTAAGACACGATCAAGCAGTGCCATGCAACGTGGCAATGCTGCCAGCCTTTGTGGCACATTTGCTTCTAGTTTCTTTTTTTAATTTGTTTTTTATAGGTTATCTTATTTATTCAGACTGTAAATATTGTACCTACATAATTATTATTAAATCAATATTTTAAGTATTTATCTTATACACGATTAAGTTTCTGAAATACTTTGCAAGAAATCACTAGCTGATTTTCAGGTTTATGTTTACTGCGTGTAAACAGACTGACTGACTGACTGACCGTGTTGTGGCTGATTGAAAATACAACACCTGAAAAAACAAAGTTCTACCGTGTTTTAGGTATTAAATTAAGGAAATAATGAAAATCTATTATTAAATATTAAAATACAAAGCTGAAGAGTTTATTTGTTTGAACCGGTAATTTTTGGAATTACTGTTTCGATTTTACAAATTATTTTGGTAATAGACGTTACGTTATCCGGCAAAAGTTATTAACGAATATAAATATGTTTTTTTTTATTGCGATATATTAATGACTAAGTGTAGCAAAAAGCAAAAACTGCTAATTTTTATTTCTCGCCAAGAACCAACAGAGGTTGCAAACATTTTTAAAAACAAACTTGCTTCAATATATCACGCTAAACATTTCTTGTACATCGTATTTTATACCTAATGACGTCATAAACGGTGAGATAACGCCTTTTTACGACAACCCACATTAATTTATGTAGTAAGTTTTATTAAAATGCGTTTGATCTATACTGAAACATGTACTTACATAAAATATTATCGCATATTTATGTTCTTGTTAACGAACACCATACAAATTGTAATGTAAATAAATTATACAAAGTAGGCGTAGATTGCCGCGTAAGGTGTAATTATGTAGGTATTCTGAGGTTCACAGTTACACTGAAAAATATGTGTACGGTGTCATTATTCTGTTTTTAATTTTTTCAATGCCTGTTTTTTCAATTCAATTATGTCATCAAAAGTTTATTTTTATCATAAATGTAAAAGTTTTCTGTTTATTAAATTACAAAGTAACAGTGTACTCATTGTTGTAAAGCTTATTAATTAATCTATACTTATAATATACACATGAAACATATTTCCAAAATAACTATCAGGGGGTGGTTCCCTAACCACCCCCTGATAGTTATCAGTATCGATCCCTATCGATACTGATGCCAAAAATGCAATCAGTAAAATTTTTGTCTGTCTGTCTGTCTGTATAACCGTTATAGAAACAAAAACTACTCGACGGATTTTAACGAAACTTGGTACAATTATTTTTCATACTCCTAAGATGGTTATAGTATACTTTTCATCACGCTACAATCAATAGGAGCAGAGCAGTGAAGGGAAATGTTGGGAAAACGGTAGAAGTTACTCCATTTTTTAAGCTTCCGTCGCGTGTGCAACCTTAATGGTTAAAGCTACACAGAAATCATGTATGACGGAAATGTTCTCCTTAAAATTATATAAAAAATATCCCACGGCAGCATATGTCTATCTTTTATGGTTGACTCACAATATCACGTGTAACTGCCGATAGCTTATCAGTTCGAAGCTTTCTGATTATATTTGTCTACTCTTACTTCACGCTGACGGAGGCGCTGGCACAGCTATTAACAATAATATTGTGCGGTTCCGTATTGCGATATTTTTCAACAGTATTGTAGATTGACATATTATATTTCCCTACTAAAATATGAAAGTTAATCTGTCTGTTACATCAAAACCACTGAACCGTGAGGTAGGCTACTTTTTTTTAAGAGAAACGACGGAAACGCGGACGAAGTCGCGGGCAACAGCTAGTTAAGAAATAAAATCACGCAGAAACGGCTAAGTATACAGATTTGGAAGAACCTGGCATACTGCCGGACCTACTCTGTCGCATTCGAGTATGTGTAGTAGTTGTTGTAGGGTGACACCGCAGGCAACAGTTACTGTAAGGGCCGACACACACAAGGAGGCGCGGTGCTGTAAAGCAACGCATGGCTAAGCATTGCATTGCGACGTCGACGCGACGGGCGGCGCGTCAAAGAGCGTCTTGCTGCCTTAGTATAAGGTGACCATGTCTTCTACGTTCGTTCTAAAATGCTCCTAGACGTGTGTCACGTCACAACGCCGAAATGTTCGCCACGTAGCACGTCGCATAGATGCGAGCGTCGCGATCTTACGTGTGTAAACTCTAAATTGTGACAATCGAATGTAAACGCTATTCCAATAAGCATAAAGTCTTACCTGTAAGCCACGTCCCGTTGAACGGCTTGTAATGCTCTCCCAGTACATCGTGTAGCGTGGGCCTCCTGCCCCTGACCCTGCCGCCGTCTCCGGCCGGCGTAAGCAGCGCGATGCTGAACACGATGAGGCCCAGCACAGCTGCTATCACCAGCAGGGCGATCAGGATACCGCGCCAGTTGCGCTGCGTTGGGGTTGCCGCTGCTAACTCCTGGAAAGGAACAGAAACAAGGTGGTCATTCATAATGCAATAAGACGGGTGGCAAAAGACAGTTGTAAGTTAATTGTGTTGTACAAATGTGGTAATTTTTTATTCTGGATGCGAGAACCTTCTGCTTACGAAGACATTGAAGGGCAGTCTCCCGACTCTTTGAGGTTATTTCCAAAATAATATATTTTTATTTTAAGTTATGAATGATTAATCAGAATACAAAAGTTAAACAAAAAGATAGGAGGAAGTTGTTAAAAGGACAAGTGCCCAAAAGGTTGACAATTTTTGAATACTCCCACGAACTACACTATTGCATGCGGGTGTACGCGTACTGCGCGCTACAGTAGCCGCCACGAGTCATGAGCACAAACTTCAAGTTTATTTTTGGGCTCTTGGGTTCCTTTCTGAGTTTTTTTGAGTCACGTCGACTGGTCCGTCTGTCGGACCGATCGTGTGCAGCGTCGGCGCCCCAAAAAGTCAATAAACGAACCGAAATACCCATAAATTAACTTGACGTCTGTGCTCTCGACTCGTGGCGGCTAATATACCATATACCGTGATTATTAACACAAAAAATAAAACCAATCCCAGGACACCCCCCACTCATAAATAGCCAATCATAACGCCACTACGTCACCATGTCCGTCATACTTATTACATCGTAAAGATCAGCAGACCAGACTATTCGCAACTAATTGACATGCCTGGAACACCTCCAACCGCAACGTAACGTGCTGAGCATTCCTGTCACGCGTCACTCCAAACTGACCAATTAGCAGCGTGTGCGGGATAAGCGTCCAATGCGGTGAGGTGGCACGGCGCATGTGATTGGTTCGTTAAGATTGATGTGCTGCGGGTCTGTAGTCAATAGTGTTCGTGGTTAGAAGTCGAGGCAATAATGTGGGACAAAGGAACTTATTTGTCTGAAGTCTATGCTGTTTGTTCAAATGTAAACATAAATATTTCAAACATGTTCGGGTATGGTTCGGTAATACTTAAAACATTGCGGGAAATGTATTGCAGCTACGCATTACCGTGAAAATATAGTCCATTTAGTAGAACCATTAGTAAAATTGAATTATATATTAGGTGTGTTACATCAACAATGTAATATGTTTAGATTTAACTTTCAACTAGAAAGCAGGTTGTATTTATGTTATCACGCTATCGGAAATATAATCTAATTTGCCTATAGCAATATTTTTTTTTCAATTAATTTTTAAATATAATCTGACAAATCAGATCTACAATCAAAAAAAAAATCAGAAAAATCTAAAGAACTGTAGGTTTTTACTGTAGATTTTGAATCTAAAGTTCTCGTGGGATAAATCCCACGAGAACTGTAGATTTTTCCGAGATAAAAAGTATCCTATGTGTTATTCCACACTACAATAGATTGTAGTGAGGTAGATAGATCTCAGTGCCAAATTTCATCTAGATGCGTTCAGCGGTTTAAGCGTGAAAGAGTAACAAACATCCATCCATCCTTACAAACTTTTGCATCTAGTATAATTTTATTAGGTAAGTAGGATAATGTCTATAGCTTCTAGCCGCGACTTCGTTCACGTACAAGTGAAGCTTACATTAAATCATCCTACGGCACTCCGAGTCAAGCTTTTCTCCCTGAAAGAAATTTTTGCGAATCAGTACTTCTAAAAATAACCTCTTATGAACAAACAAACAATTCTATCTCTTTACATTATTAGCTGAGGATTAACATCATCAGAAAAAAGACCATATTCTAGTCAGTTTCTTTGAAATATTAACTTGAAAAGTACACAAAGAAATACATATGTAAGTACATATCAGTGAAGTAGGTACATTCGTATTAAATACACGAATACTGTAAGGGCACCCATGCAATATAAAACGTTCCATTCAAAGAGCCGCGGGTTTGAAATGAGGTCTCTGAACGGATCGCGAGTCCATTGAACGAAGTTTTTATTTGAATGAATGGGAACGGCTTCAATACATTTGAATTGGGCGTCCACTGCTCAGATCTTAAAGATTATCATGCAAAGAACGATATATTCAGAGATACATGAACCCAATATGTGTGTACGCCTGACCCCTGTTATGGCAATTAAAAAAGAGTAAGCTATTTAGTACGGAACCCTTCTTCTCATGGTACCAGTGAACTGCCCGCGATTCCGTCCGCTTGGCTTATTTCACCCGCATTAAGTTATGTCTTTGGTTACTGTTCCGCTTCCGTGTGTTGTAGCGTGATGTTAGGTATATAGCCTATGTTACTTAGGAATAATGTAGCCATCTATTGGTGAAAAAATAGTTACAATCGGTCCAGTAGTTTCAGAGCATATTTGGTACAAACATGAAACAGAAAAATCTTGTCTCTTTATAATATATCGCTGTACGCTTAGATATTTACAGCTACGCAACACATATTATTATGCCTTATTTGAAGAGGAAGGTTATACGTATAGAACACAGCGGCTGTCGCAACCTCGTGCTGGGCACGCCTTAATAGAGGCGGTAAGTCCCCTCTTTGAGGAGTGGCTGGAGAGGCGCCACGGCGCCCTCACCTACCGCCTGACGCAGGTCCTCACCGGACACGGGTGTTTCGGGAGGTTCCTGCACCTCATCGGGCGGGAGGAAACGTCCGGGTGTCACCATTGTGTGGATCGCCCCGAGGACACGGTGGAGCACACCGTGGCGGTATGCCCCGCTTGGGCGGAGCATCGCCGAGTCCTCGTGGCGGCCATCGGCGGCGGCGAACTCTCGCGTCCGGCCCTGGTGCAAGCCATGGTCCGGAGCGAGAGGGAATGGGATGCAGTCGCCTCCTTCTGCGAGGCAGTAATGCTTGAGAAGGAGGCGGCGGGACGGTTGAGACAGCGGTTCTCCCGTCCCAGCCGCCGCGGTAGACGCTCCGGACGTCGGGAGCCGCGAGACGACTCCCGGCCACCGTAGATACTGGCCTGTGGACGGTGAGCAATGGGTAGCTCACCGTCCTTACGTTGCATAACGACAGGCCGTGTCGACGGCGCGTTCGTGTTCCACGCGCGCCTCAAAGAGATGTCAGCAAAAGGAAGGGGCCACTGAGGGCCGATGCCTGCCGGGGCTGCGGGTTGTTCGCAAGAGATACCGCGCCCCCGGAACGCAAAGGGCACAAGAAGGAACATGGGTGGGTTTTAGTCAGTAAAAGTCTGACACTCCCTCCCGCCCCGCTCAGGGCGGGAGAAGTTATTTGATGATTTCCCACCCACCAAAAAAAAAAAAAAAAAATACGTATAGAACATTATGCTATGATCAACGGGAGCGGAGCAGTAACTAAAGAGGTGACCGAATGCGGGTGACGCAGCGAGGTATACAGGGTGTCAGGGTAAACGAGGGACTTGCTTAGAGGGAGTACAGTACTCATGAAAATGATCAACTTTTACTATGGTGCGAACCATAGAATCGAGAAGAAACATCAACTGCTCCAAACATTTGTGTTCGCATAACACGACTACATGTAAGGAACAGCTGATTCTTTTTCGCAATTTTAAGTTCGATTTCATAGTGAAAGTGGTTTATTTTCATAAGCACTACCTGCCTTAAAGCACGTTTCTTGTTTAAAATAACACCCTGTATATCTATTTGTGTATAAATACGACTGACACTTGATCGGATTTTTTAAAGTAAATTCCTCATTGTTGACTTTAAAAATACGTATAATAATTTTGGAAAACTTAAAAAAATCGTTTTAATTATTCATTCACCAATACAATTATCAATCAAGTTACGGAAACGACCGACATGAAGTTAATGTGAATTAATCATTCATTTGGTGCGGTAATGAAACCGCTCAATTATCGTCATTGTCGTTTATCAATCTCTTTCAATTAATCAATCAATTTGATTTGTTTTTTAAATTTATTTGACGCGATGTAAGAATAGTAAGTTACCAGTAGTGTTCTTCTTTTGCTCAAATATACTCACTCACAAACTTACATCCACTCATACACACATTTGATTTAATTTACACATACCATCACGCCTGTATTCCCCGAAGGATTAAGCAGCGGTGTACCAAAGTACACCCACAGTTCACCGGTATGTTTCAGATTCCATGTAAGCGAGCTTATTGCCATTAACCATGCACAAATCCTAACTCCGAGCTGCCACTGAGAATTTTATAGAAAAACCCAACAACACTTTGCTCGACCTGGAAAACGAACACAAGACGTCTAGCGTAGCAGTCGCGCTTAGGACCACTAGGCTAAAGTTAATTTATGTTGAAGCATAAAAATTAAACGGTTTGCGTTTTATATAACACGTCTTGCTATAAATCAATAAAAATGTTGTTTATGCTCTACTGGTTTTATCAGAATAGCATTTTATGTATTCTAGTTTCACCATAGATAGCTACATTATTCCTGAGTAACATAGGCTATATAACATCACGCTGCGACACACGGGCGCGAAGCAGTAATGAAAGACGTAACTTAACGCGGGTGAAATAAGCCACGCGGACAACGTCCCAGGCAGTTCGTAATTTATATGGCAAAACAACGTTTGCCGGGTCAGCTAGTGAATAATATACAGAGCTACCTACGTTTTGGAACAAGCAGCTAGCTTCAACTTTCTAACTGACCGACTCTTTGACAATTCAAAAGTTAAATAAATGCTTTGACTTTGACAATAAGGGTCAGTTCACACCGAGAATCGACGAACCCTGCGCGCTAACGTTAATAAAGCGATTCAAAATATAGCTTTATTTACTACCATAAAAGATACACATTTCACTGTGAGAATTCAGAATACGTTACACCATGCAGCGCAAAATTCTCACAATAAAATGTGTATCTTTTCTTACCATCATACCATCACGCCTGTATTCCCCGAAGGGCTAGGCAGAGGTGTAACAATGTACACCCACAGTTCGCCGGTATGTTTAGGTCCCATGTATTAGGGGGCGAGCTTATTGCCATTAACCGGGCACAAATCCTAACTCCGAGCTGCTACTGAGAATTTTATAGAAAAACCCAATAACCCTTTTTGCTCGACCTGGGAATCGAACCCAAGACCTCTAGCGTAGCAGTCGCGCTTAAGACCACTAGGCTACCGAGGCAGATATCAGGTATCTTTTCTTGTTGTAAATAAAATTATATTTACCCTTCCTCACTCTTAAATAAGATTAAGCTACTACCAATAATGTCACATATAAACTCTTTAAACTTGTGACATTTCTCACACGTAACCGCGTCGACTTGTGACTTATCTCGCAGCTAATCGGCGAGTGCGACCGCGAGGGATTGGCATCGTTTATACACGTCGAGTGCAGACGCTTACAGCCGTGTCCCGCGGTTGATGTAAAAACCCATGTTTTAATTCAAGTATATAGTTTTTGTGGCAGCTGTACTATCGTTAATTAATGAACGGGATTATATTTAAAGTTGGCACCCTAATTGTGTAGAACTTACTCTCCTAATTACTTATTAATTAGTAATAATAAATATGTGATAAATAAATAAAAACTATTTTATGATAAACGTATATTAATCTATTAAGTGATATCATGACGGTCGACAGGACGGAATGGAAGAAGAAAACGTGTAACATGGGGCAATGGGGAGGTGTGAATGGAAAGAGGGAAGTAGGACAAAAAAAAGCTAGCCAGAAAAAAAAGATAACTGAGACACTCTTTATATCTAACTGTAACTGCCTCGTTGGCTTAGTGCTCCTAAACGCGACTGCTACGCTAAAGGTCTTGGGTTCGATTCCCAGGTCGAGCAAAAAGTGTTATTAGGTTTTTCTATGAAATTATCAGTAGCAGCTCGGAGTTAGGATTTCTACACGGTTAAAGGCAATAGGCTCGCCCCCTATTATACTGGACCTAAACATACCGAATTGTGGATGTACATTGATACACCTCTGCCTAACCTTACAGGGAATACAGGCGTGATGATATATATGTATGTATTTATATGTTTAAGTATAAATGCGTTCCTCTTCAACGTTTAACACAACTTTGAGAGGGTCCTCTCTTGCCGTCAAGGTCAACCACAATGAAAGTGTGACAATTACCTGTCGTATTCTGTAAAAATCTTTTGTGGTGAATTTAGGTCAAGTGAGTCATCCCATTATACTAGCGATTGCCAGTTGACCTCATGTTCACTTCACGTAACTCACCAGAGGAGATTTTTGCATAGTAGCACTACTGAGAGAGATTTGAAGCCTCAGAAGACAGGGATGAGGCTTTACCCATCAGCAGTGATCTAATAATAATACAGTATCTACCTAAGTTCCAGTAAAATAAGTTCCCGACTGTGTGACGTGAACACAGAGTATTTGAACAAAAGGAAACTTCAAACGTCAAAACTTTATCAATATGTTCCCTAAAAGCAGAGCTGTGACACGCTGGCACCGCCTGATTGGCATCACAACACGTTTCATACAATCCTTCGTAAAATAAAGACACCCTGTAGGTACATATAATAAAAAGAGAAAGAAAAAAATACGACTCAAGGTGGTTTCATAACGGCGAGGCGAGAAATGTATTGGATGGTCGAGAAATAAAAACCGTATAAGTAATAAATACTCTATTTGTGTAGCTATATAGTTCAATGTTGAATAAACAAATATTTCGATTTACATCTTGTCAATCTTTGGTGTAGAGGTCTGGATGTGTGTGAAAGTAGTGAAATATTTGTTCGTAAGAAATTGAATTATTTTGATGCAAAAATAAAGTATTTATTACTTTACATAATGGAGACACCAATATCGTGCCAGCTGGTGAGTGTCGGTGTGATAGGATCAATTTTAATACTCGCCTCTCCTCGCCGGTTAGAAACCACCTTTATGCTTGTTTGCATAAAATACATTACAACACCATCGAAACGTATGGAACAATCGGATTTCTTTGATCATATTATTTTAAGCGTTGATCCTACAGTAAAAGTTTTTCATATTTATAAGTAGTACTATCACCCCCTGAAATATCGCAAATAAATTAATGTTTAGAAAAGTAGGCCCCTTAATACAAGATTTGACGCCCGACTTCAGAAACCCGCAACCCAATATTAGCAAGTAAGTAATCTGAACTGTCTGTGGCGTAATAACCGATACAATTACAGCATCTCATCTTGATTATACATAAATATACGTTGAGCACCTATTATTAGACCCCCCACCCCTCAGACCCCACCCCCCGTGGCCGCGCGATCAATAGCTGCGTGGAATTAAAATAAATACAGCTTCGGTAATCCTGCATGTGAGACACACCTCGGAGGTACAGAGACACTTAATGCAGCTGAAAGTTTCAAGGTTTTTTAAGCATTGCAGTATTTTTTTTGTATGAAATGATAGTGATGATGAGTTTATAAATAAATAATAAATATACGTACAGGCAAGATAAATACACAGATTGATAAAGTAAAAATCACCTTAATGCTGAACTGGGATAATTTGGTTCGCTTCACAATAGATTTTGGGTAACAATGTCACAAAGAGCGATTATGTGCCGAAAATATGGGATTTTTCCGGTGAAAGGACTCTGTTTGAATATGTTAAATGTTTGCTTTTTACGGCAAAGTTTAGAGTTTATGTTCAAGTAGTCTAGACTATAGATGTGGGACACGATATTATGTAACCCTCTAGCCTTTTCCAAACTATGTTGGGGTCGGTTTCCAGCTAACCGAATGCAGTTGACTACCAGAGTTTTACAAGAAGCAACTGCCTATCTGACCTCCACAACCCAGATACTGGACAAGACGATGCACGTTGGTAAGATTGGCTGTCAGACTTCCTGGCTTTTGACTGTCCGTAACACGATAATATGTAGAGAAAACCTTTGGTTTTGTGAACCGTCGAGTCCCACACTATTACACAGTGAATTTAATAAATCAATGTACTAATGCCTAAGTCGGTTCCCCGCCCCGACGAAGCTCGTATTGTTGAGCCTATAGCTTAAAATGTGTCCCTGAATAATCTAATTCCAATCCAGCCTGTCGATAGCTGTCCTCCCCCAGCGATGTCCTAAGCCGATATCCATACCCCACAGAGGGTACCTATAGAGTTTAGTCTTTTAGTTAATGCCCTGGATCGATGTCCTTATTTTATGAAAGCACTATAGAAAACTCCGGTTAACAGGAATTGTCACTGGAAAAATGAAACAAATTAAGTAACCCCCGACAGAAAAATAAAAGTCCCTACCGCAGCTAACAAAAGAGCTGATAACTTAGAAACCGCTGAACCGATTTCCATCAACCATAGCTAAGAAGAACACTCCCGACTAATATAAGGTATATTAGTCGGGAGTGTTCAACAAGTGTCCAACAAAAAAAAATAATCAAAATCGGTTCATGCGTTCGGGAGTTACGATGCCACAGACAGACACACACTTACATACATACACACACATAGACACGTCAAACTTATAACAGCCTGTCGTTTTTGCGTCGGGGGTTAAAAATCATCAAAATCGATGATTTGTAATCCCGATCTTTTCTTGTCCAAATCCTAATCGATTTCGAAAAAATATTCACTAACCAGGCGGCAAGGAAACCAAATATGCCTGTCTTGCTTTTTTTTAGTTTTATGTCAAAGCTTCTATAAAAATTCGTTCATCCAAAAAACGAAACGGTCCGTCATGAGCACGACTGATATCAGGTCAAAACATTATTGGTCTAGAATTAAAATCCAGGAAAATAACTTGGGAATATGTTTAAAAAAAATTAGCGCTGGCAATCGCTCTTAAGCAACCGGTTAACGCAAATAAGAACCTTATTTATAGAACTTTATTACAGTTTTTTTTTGCACTTAATGAACTATATATCGCCAAGGAAGGTATGTGTAAAACTCCTCCTCCTCCTGCCCCATAGAGTCTAAATTACTGTGCCAATATAGGCGTCAGCTGCTCGCTCCCACGAGTATCCACGACTCTTTCCTTATGAGTTGAGGAGGCACGCAATATTAACTATGAGAATGGTTATTGTTAATTTGAAGCCGTTTGAAGCTGGCTTTAGCGCCTGATCCAGCCAAAAAGGTAGTGAGAAGTGAGCAACTATTTGCTTTTCTTCTAACCCTTTGGAGTTCAAACCTTGAAATTGACTTATCGTATAGTAGGTAGAAGTTAAGATTTTCTTTAAATGCAAAAGATAACCAGAGAACTGCCCCGTTAGTCTCGTGGTCGCAAGCGCGACTGATGAGCGTGGGGTCCCGGGTTTGATTACCAGGTCAGACAAAAGTTGTTATTGAGATTTTCCATTAGGATTTGCTCAGTAGCAGCCTGGAGTTTGGAAGTTGGTGATGTGGCACCCTCGTGGCTCGGAAAACCGTTGGTCCCGCCTGTCATTCGTAGATCTTTGACAGTCGTTACGGATAGTCAGAAGCGAGGAAGTCTGACAACCAGTCTAACCAATAGGTATCGTGTTGCCTAGTAACTGGGTTGTGGAGGTCAGTTAGGAAGTCACTCCATGTAAAACGCTGGTGCTCAGCTGCATCCGGTTAGACTGGAAGCCGACCCCAACATAGTTGGGAAAAGGCTAAGTAGATGAGGAGGAACCAGAGGGTTGGCCTTTTTTGGGCCAAAGAATCAGCTTTGCTATATATACAACGTGGCAAAGCTACCAGCCTTTTTGGCACTTATCCCATTTACAGACTTATGAGCTTTCCCTTTCTGTATTATAAATTGTACATACCACTTAATTCTACTATTATTTATAAGTTTTGTAAATATTTAATTAAGAATTGCTTGTGCATAAATAAAATAAAATTTAAATATAATCAAATTCAAAAGTTGGTACATAAATTGTAAGTGAATAACACATTTCACCACATATTGTTACAATTGAAACAACTGCTTCGTTAGCCTAGTGGTCCGTAGCGCGACTGCTACACTGCAGGTCTTGGGTTGGATTCCCAGGTCGAGTAAAAAGTGTTATTGGGTTTTTCTATGAAATCTTCAGTAGCACTTCGGAGTTAGGATTTGTGCCCGGTTAAAAGCAATGGGCTCGCCTCCTATTACATGGCACTTATACATACCGGCGAACTGTGGGTATGCATTGGTATACCTCTGCCTTCCCTTCGAAAAACAAAGGCGTGGTGGTATGTTATGTCAAAACAAGCTGCTAAGCCAAAAGCAATTTTCTTCAAAAAATAAACATATTTTTGCAAATTAATATTCTGCCGTCAGAAACAGACATAACGTCTATTTTATACACGTAGAACAGTCGAGGGCAATTCTGTTTAAGTTGCATAAATGGCAGCAGACTTTAAACTAATGAACGGACTTCATATTGAAAGTTTGTAAGCTACTTGCAAAGTACTTATGCGAAATAGCGTAGTGGGTACTTAGTTGCTCCATGAGAAAGTACAAGCCCTGGAAAGAATTACTACTTACCATCATTTTTTATTTTTTACCCGACTACGGAGGATTTTGATTTTAGCAGTCTTTATATGTTACATATATGTTCATCTGTGAGCGCTTATCTCCTACGATGTTCGTTGTATAGTAACGAATAAGCAGACATGTACTAAATCTTTAATCTCAAAACAATTTAGTTATAATTGAAGTTAAAAAACCAAACCTCGACTACGATAAAACGCTCAACAAAAAATCATAAACAAAACTTCAACTTACGTATACTAACAAAATATATTCATAGAATATTGTATTTGTAAGTCGTAGTCACGTCAATTGTTTTGAGTTTTAGTTTTAAATCCTGTGTTTTCATTAAAAATATATACAGAAACTCTTCAGGGTACTAACCTAAACTATTACAAAGGAACTCTTCTCAACCCATTCAGTTGATGCCAATGCACTCTCATAGCAAAATATTGCTTATTATATTTGCCTTTTTTTTTTAAATTGGGACAAGCCCGCCACACAATTCCCAACCATTGCACCTTCTGTAAGTCAGAATCAACAGTGGAGACCGCCAGAAGAGCGCCAAGGCAATGAAGCTCGACGAGTCCCGGAGAAACGATACAACTGTGTTGGATCTCGCAACGAAATTAATCAGAAAAGAGTAGCGAAGACTAGCGAATTATTATCAGCCTGTATTGTCGTACTGCAGGTCGAAAGCTCACCTTCGTCCTTTACAACTCTCTTTCTTTATTTCTTGGGGCAGAATGGACCAGTCCTCCCGCCATCTTCCATCCCCATACGCTTACACGCAAAGAAAGCAACAAAAAGTAATTTCAAGTCGCTCCGTCATATAATTCCGTTTGGCAAACCGTTATACTGTAGCGTACCGCGAACTCCAGAGTCACCATTTGTGTTTGCTCTAACTTAGAAGCTTATCCGGCTTACTTGAATATTTAAGTAAGGGATCGAACTTGTAACAAACTTAACCAATTCTACCCAGCTGCTGAAAAACAAACAAAATGTTGTTTTTTAAACTTCACTAATTCAATCGAGTTAAAATACAAAGAAAAAGTTTCCTTTTAAAAAGTTGTTACAATGTGGTGTGATAAGCGGACAGTTTTCTTATTAAACTGGAACACAAAGGATTGACGAATGTTCTCATGCCAACTTTGTATAATAAAACTATTCGGTGTGACGTGCGGCTGATTTTACGGCCACTATAAAATGAGCGAAGTGTGTAACAGCCATCCAGAAATCAATGGTTTAGCCATTAGACTGTAGCTACGTGCGTGCGGTGGTTGGAGAAGATGGACCATTACACATGTTTTATCTTACTAAGACAAGTGAACTTGGTCTTCATAGCGTATGTAGAATGTAGAATTTATGGAGTATCTTGCCCATTCTTTTCCTCACGAAACTACCGGAATAGGCAACTAGATTTAATATTAATATTTTTTTCCTGTAACTAATGTTCCAAAGTGCTTTTTTATGGTCAATTGCAATAAATAATTAGATTTAGACTTCTGGGTGCGCGAAGCGGCTCGGCTAATATTGAGCGCTCCCCAGCTTGCACACAACATACAAGACACAATGTGCACGGGTTCAGATTCCTAGTAAAAGCATTGTCATTGTCCATTGAGCTTATTTTGCCAAAACGTGCAAACCCACAATAAGTCCACAATAAGACCTTAAACTAATTCAATACGCCAATTGTGTGATATTACCTACTATTCAGTAGTAAAAGTTCTATGTAAGTCACCAACTTATGCTTAGAATAGATTTAAAACTAATCAGCATGAAATATCCAAAATTAATACAATAAGTTTCGAAAAATAACTGAAATTTGACGTGTGTTTGGATCGTTTTAATAGTACTAACAACAACACCATACCATCACGCCTGTATTCCTCGACGGGCTAGGCAGAGGTATACCAATGTACACCCACAGTTCGCCAGTATGTTTAGGTCCCATGTAATAGGGGGCGAGCCTATTGATATTAACCGGGCACAAATCCTAACTCCGCTACTGAGAATTTTATAGAAAAACCCAATGCCACTTTTTGCTTGATCTGGGAATCGAACCCAAGACCTCTAGCGTAGCATTCGTGCTTACGCCCACTAGGCTAACGAGGTAGTTAGAGTGCTTAGAATAGTTTAAAGATAATCAGCATTAAATATAATGACGGCACGGTTGGCGCAGTGGCTGAGCGATTAGCTGCTGCGCTGCGTGTCGCGGGTTCGATTCCCGCACGGAACAAATATTTGTATGGCCTACAGATAGTTGTTTCGGGTCTGGCTGTTTGTGTATGTGAGTCTATATGTTTGTAAACGCACCCATGACACAGGAGAAATTCGTAGTGTGGGGCAAAGTTTAAAAAAAAAAAATAACTATAAATAAAAATATCCAAAATCAATACAATAGTAGCAGAAATTTGTAGTGGGTTTGGCTCATTTTGATAGTACTAAATTGTTGAGATTTAGTACTATCAAAACGAACTAATATCGTTCCAGATATCTATGTGACAGTTTTGTTTCTAAAGCTTATTCTGGGACCGTAGTTATGAAAACACGCATGATGCATTACTAACCCACCTATAAATTCCAAGATCAGGTGGATCTAAAGACATACAAGGCCAAGAGAAACATGAAAAAGCTCCCGATGAAAAACACTTCTACATACATTATTATTTTAGTTTATGAATTATAAATGTTTGCTCACAACCGACTCTCCATCATCTCATGCACGGTTTGATATATAAATTGTTTATATTCAAAATAAATATGTTATGAAAAACATACTTCGCTATTGTTTACTTTTATGTCAGTTAAAAATGTTGGTAAGTACATACGTATTATGTTTTTACTGAAAATTTCGAACAAGGTCGTCTTCCTGCCCTTATAACAATTGGAATCTACGTAGTAGAGTTACACATACAAAACATAAATCATTCATTCATTCGTTCCATTCATCTCTATTAGTTGTTACAATTTACGACCTTCTTATCTATATTTTTCTCACAATCTACGTATCTGCACGCTTTTGCCTCAAAAATCCAAGATGAATAAAAGAAAAATATATTTAAAATGTACAGGGTGTCAATTTCAAAGCCGTTAATTATGTATACCTACTGCCCATCAAACTAATTAGCATTAAGTAAACAAACTTGCTGGGATGGGGGCGACTTTATTGTTAGTGTGGAAAATCACGGTGTGTGGCAATGTTCGGGTTTGAAAAGTGTCTTTTTAGCCCCCGTCATAGGAAGGGGCCACTGAGGGCCGATGCCTGCCGGGGCTGCGGGTTGTTCGTAAGAGATACCGCGCCCCCGGAACGCAAAGGGCACAAGAAGGAACATGGGTGGGTTTTAGTCAGTAAAAGTCTGACACTCCCTCCCGCCCCGCCCAGGGCGGGAGAAGTTATTTGAGGATTTCCAACCCCCCCAAAAAAAAAAAAAGCCCCCGTCATGTTTCTTAATGCTCTCAGAAAAGGCCGGTGACAGCAGAGCGGATAATCTGCGTGCACGATCATCAATGTGGTTAACGTTGATGACTGCATGTGCAATAACATCCTCGTGATGCAAAGCCAAGTTAAAACCAGGGACAACTTCATGAAGCGTCTCTCGCCCTCTCACTGGCGAACAATAGGGGGATAATTCTGCAAAAAATTAAAACGATTGCAATCTAACTGCCTCGGTGGCCTAGTGGTCCTTAGAGCGACTGCTACGCTAGAGGTCTTGGGTTCGTTTCCCAGGTTGAGCAAAAAGTGTTATTGGGTTTTTCTAAGAAATTCTTAGTAGTAGCTCGGAATTAGGATTTGTGCCCGGTCAATGGCAATAGGCTCACCCCCTATTACATGGGACCTAAACATACCGGCGAACTGTGGGTAAACATTGTTACACCTCTGCCTAACCCTTCGGGGAAAGCAGGCGTGATGGTATGTGGTACAATCTAATCATAGAAAATGCCTCTAATTTACCTGAATTTGTTGATATTGATTATCGCTGAGATGAGGTTTTGAACGTTTTAATTTGTAGAATGGGCCTTCTGAAGTGCTTGCTTACTCGTCTCATTCATACCACCTGTTGAAAATCTTCCACCTGATAATGAGTTTCCTTACCTAGCCTGAAAGTTTATAAAGACTCCACACACAATCTGCTCGAAGTGAGGTAAACTTGCTCGGATGGAAATTTGAAGACGATAATGTGGTGATGTTCCTTAAACAATGGAACACAAGTTATCATGTCCTGCTGCCTGCTCGCTTCAGGAATTAATTGATGCTTCTGATAACGCCAAGATCATGGGGTAACTCAATATGCCATGAAAAAATCAATATACGAAAATCATATTTCGTAAATAATCAATAATAATCATATAGAAGTAGTAGAGCTCTTTGTCAAAGAGCTCGTCCGGGTAAGTACAACCACCGTACCTATTTCTGCCGCAAAGCAGCGTTGCTGTGTTCCGGTTTGAAGGGTATGGGCGCAGGTGAAGATGGCAATACATTTGCAGTGCCTCTGTTATTGCAGATGTCTATAGGCAGAGGTGACCACTTAATATCTGGTGGGCCGTCGGTCGTTTGCCATCCAACGATGTTTAAGAAAAAAGAAAAGAAAATCTTAAATCAATTTGCATTCTTTGACAATTCAAAAGTGCCTGTGAATTGATTTAAAGTTACTTTGACGTTGGCTTCAGCCACGTAAACCGTCGGCCATGTCAGAATGTGCTGTCAGACATCGCATCGACAGGTATCTCACCGACCATTATTTATATTTAGCTAAACAGTAAAACTATCCGAATCTATTTCCAAGCACATAAACTTGCAATGTTTTGTTTATTTAACGCATACTTCAAACGATTCTATTGTTTCTCTAGCAGCCGAACATTAAACTACAGAATAACTAAAACGAGGCATACATACCAAAAGGTATTTAATTTTGAGTGCAATAAGATTCAAATTGTCTTTTATGTTTACATTTCTAAGATAGGAACAGGTAATGTAGGATACATGTTGGAGACTGGTATTGATTTTAATAACGTGTGTTTATTTTTGAAGTTGGTTTAAGCCAGCTTCGTTCCATAGCTAAATAAAGCCCTCGTCCCATGACAGTTGTCTCGGGCCGGGGCGAATGTGGACCATTGTTTATTAGTTTTGCGTGTTTGTCGAAATTTGTTCAGACCTCGTGGCGGCCATCGGCGGTGGCGAACTCTCGCGTCCGGCCCGGGTGCAAGCCATGGGGAATGTGAAGCAGCCGCCTCCTTCTGCGAGGTAGTTGTGCTAGAGAAGGAGGCGGCGGGACGGTTGAGGCAAAGAATCTCCCGTCCCAGCCGCCGCGGTAGATGCTCCGGCGTTCCGGCGCCGCTACGGAGGCCGCGAGACGACTCTTGGCCACCGTAGACGCAGGCCTGTGGATGGTGAGCAAAGGGTAGCAAGGATGCAGTGGGAGCAAGGATAGCAGTTGGATAACGACAGGCCGTGTCGACGGCGCGTTCGTGTTCCACGCGCGCCTCAAAGAGATGTCAGAAATTTTGGTTTCGCCACTCAGGGCCTATTCCTGCCGGGGCTGTGGATTGTTCTTAAGAGATGCCTTGCCCCCGGAACGGAAAGGGCACTAGAAAGAACATGGACGGGAGTTGGAGTAAAAGTCTGACACTCCCTCCCGCCCCGCTCAGGGCGGGGGAAGTAATTTGATGATTTTCTATCCCTAAAAAAAAGGGCTCTTTATATGTATAGGTCTACCAGAATCTGACGACATTTTAAAAAGTAAAAATATTGTGACTTTTATATGGCAATAGTATTTGACTAATCTATTTTCCTCTAATCTATTTCTTTTTAATATAATTGATACTTCTTTATTTTTGATTTTTACTAGCAGATATCTGATGCTGTAAGGAGTAACTTCGGCTGCTTCTATTTTAGAAAAGTAAATAAGGGTTCCACACAATTAGATAAATCCCGTAATAACCGACGATTATGCAGACGAAATCGCGGGCACAAGCTAGTAAATAACCTCGGTAGCCTAGTGGTCCTAAACGCGACTGCTATGCTAGAGGTCTTGGGTGCGATGCCCAAGTCGAGCGTTATTGTGAAAGTGTTATTGGGTTTATCTATAAAATTCTCAGTAGCACCTCGAAGTTAGGATTTGTGCCCGATAGTGGGAATAGGCTCGCCTCCTATTACATGGGACCTAAACATACCGGCGAACTGTGAGTGTACATTGTTACACCTCTGCCCAACCTTTCGGAGAATACAGGCGTGAAGGTATGTGTAAGCTAGTAAATAATAAATAAGTATGGAAAGTAATACGCGATTGATATATGTTTTTAAAAAAATAACGAAAATAAATCAACATCGTACAGTCTAATTTCCCCGGTATTGCCTTTTTGCCATGAGATTCTGGTACTTATATCTATTATATGAGAAACGTCGGGAGACGTGAATAAATGATTTTTCCTAATAACACTCACGGAAAAATCCCCTATACCTTCCACATAACTCCAAATCGACATGAAAAGCCAACAAAATGTTTTATACTACGCTACACTAAACAAGTCCCTTAGGCTGGTCATAAACCAGGATTAAAGCCCAATCCTTCCACTATCAGCTCGCGTTAGTAGTGAAGCACCGCGTGTGGGGAGCCTATCACGTACGTAGTTTGCTACAATGACGGCCTGTTGTAGTTCCCCGGCGGATCTGACGAGATAGTCATGTTACTAGCTATTTGTAACTTGCCATTATCTGTGTGCCTGGTTAGGCGTCGGATGCTAGTCTAGCCGGATGCAACTGAGTATTTTACATACAGCGACCATCTAACTGAGCTCTTGCAATCCATTAATTGGATAACACGATACTCTTTGGTGGGACTGGTTGTCAAACTTTTGGCATTAATAGGGATTTAAATCTAGGAAACATTTATTTGATTTAAAAAAAATCAGCTAATAAAATATACAATCTAAACATTCCAAAATTATAAATAGATTATGCCAGTGACTTCGTCTGCTTGAATGTCGGATATTACGTTTAAAAAGTTGCTTTTGTACTTTTTTTGGGGTTCAGAATTACTGCGTACCTTTTATCAATGTGGATTCAGTGAGTTAGCCGTGGAAGCATAACAGATACGAGTATATATCTTCGCATCGCTGTCAATGGGAATAGTGCCTTAAAGCCTGGCAGAATTTCCACGTTGTACAGCAATGCTGATTCTTTGTCCCAAGAGCAGGCCAGTCTCCTGGCCTAAAAACTTACATGACTAAAAACAGTTCAAAGGTACATTCCCTATTAATACTCAATTCAAGAATCGTTCCAACAGCAACGCGTTCAGATTTCCCGCCGTCTCCGTAACCTTAGTTCTTCACCCTAGGGCGAGGAGTCATAAATTTCCCCGGACTCAGCGCGGGTCATAAATCTTCCAAGTGTCATTTTAAGCGCGAACCCGGTCTGATTTAGTGCTTCGTCTGAAGACCGCCTAGACAGACAGTAATGTGCGAACGAACTACTTTTTTATACGTATTTATGAAGTTTCTTGGTTGGGAAGTTGTCGAAAGAAAAGTCAACGTTTTTTCCAAAACACGAAGGTTGTTCACCCTTCTTTACTGACACGAGTGTCTTGTTGGTTGCAAATGATTTATGTAATTGGGTTTCGCCTCTACAAACGTTCCAGTAACCGCTTGGATTTGGGTGCGGTCGATAGCAACACGCTCTCAAGGAAGGAATGAGTTTTAAGATTTAAATATGCCTTTATGAGGCTTTAGAGACTAATTTGCTTTATTTTATTTATTCGTGTGTACAACCACCTACCACCAGCCATCAAGCAATTAAATGGAAAAATGTTCAAAAATAAATTGTTTTTTTTTTAATTGAATTTTTTTTTAATAATTTTATGAATATCTCAAAAAAAATAATAATATTTGTATGATAATTATGTACTCATTACATAATTATCATACAAATATTTTTTTTTTTTTTTTATCTTGATAAAAAATAATATTTGTGAGTTTTCAAAAGCCTAATTCTCAAAAAATACTATTGCATATCCGACCTGGGTAGAGTGTTTATACTAAAAATGTAATGTTTATTAATAAGATCTTAATGTACACAATTATGCAATAAATGTATCTTTATCTTAATCTTTATCTTTAAAGTAAAATTATTTATTGTAATTAGACCATTAAAGGGCACTTTTGACATCATTAACAAGAATTAACAATTATACCTAGTTACCCCATGCAAAAGGTAGTGTTGCATGGAGAGAAGTGGATGAGAAAATTCAGGGACGATTTTCCATCCTTAAAAGAAAAGAGTATCCAAGAGTTCTCCGGTGTGTATGTTGACAACAGAGCCTTTAAAAATGACGATAACTTATATCTAAATTTTCTCTCCCGAAGTCACAGCACGGCATTATCTGTTCCCGTTTCGTTCGAATACTCTAAAGTTATCTTTACCTAAAATTCTTTTCCAGCAAAATGTTATAATATTTGCGGAGTTTCAGTGCGAATGAGTGCCAAAGCATTACTTGGAACCACATTTAGCACAAATCTGAAGCTAAATTCTGTGAAAACCGCAAAATGTACAGTAGCAGAATATTAGGAGTTTGAATGTACAGCCGTGGAAACATATTGTACTCACTAAACGTTTTGAGACTCTCTCGATACTCTAACCCTTCCACAATACATTGTACTCCTATGTTTTGACTAGTATTATTAACTAGCTTCTGCCAGCGACTTCGTTTTCGATTACTGCTGCTAAAGCCTTCGTCGATAAATGAACTATCCAACACAAAAATATTTTTTTAATTCAAACCAGTAGTTTCTGAGGTTAGTGCGTTCAACTAAACAAACAAACTCTTCAGCTTTATCATATTAGTATAGATATTCTTTTTCTGGCCATTTTAGACTGTCATCTCTGTCAAGTCAACGTTAAATAAATACATGTAGATTAGTAATGTAAAGTAGGGTAAGTCCTAGTGCGTAGAAATATACTAAGATAATAATACTAGTTGTTTGCGGGGCAGGTGCTGATGATCTGCCTTCTCGTGTACCTATAACCACTCGCCTGCCTTACGATGTTGACTTAAGTAACAACAATAGTAAAGTTAAAATTAATTTCAAATAACGACAAATTGATGTAAAATTATCTCAAATTATTTACATAATTGATATCAGTCACTTTCAATACTTGTGCTCTGCGCACAGTAAGCATCTTCGCTCCTCCAATAATCGTCTTCTACGATGTCCTTCTCACCGCTCTGGTTTTCTTAAATCTTCTTTTCTTGTCCAGGCGGTTTTCCTTTGGAATGCGCTTCCTCAGAATATCAGCATGGCTATCAGTCATTTCATATTCAAAGTAAAAGCTAGTCAACACTTGCTTATGCAGTTGGCAGACTCGTCTCACAATTAGTTTCTTATATTTTTCCACCTATGTATTTTTTTTTGGCTTTCTCTACTCTGTATATTTTGTTTGTATGTATGTATATATGTATTTATTATATTTTATTCCTGGAAACTTTCTGTTCCTTGCACCTACTATGTTTTGTCTCTGCATCATCCTAAAGTTGACTAGTAGAAAATGCCTAAGGCATTAAGTCTGCCTTTGTACAGTGTATTATTTACATTATGTGAAAAAGTTTAAATAAATAAATATATCGATGCATATTCCATCATTTTTTATACATCTTTATAGACCAGCATGTTTTATTTCCATTTCAATTTGCACTCCATTGTTCCGCAAATGCTTCTAAACGTATTTTTAGACGTCGCCAGACGTGGTGGGGATGTGTCAAACATGTCCACAACCACTCTAATGGAATAATAAGTAGGGAATACCGAGGTTTGGCGGCGCGGCGCCTATATCCGGACCTTTTATTTACATATTGAATATTTAATGTAAGACTAGGAAAGAGGAAAATTTGCTTGTACTTCATTGTTGTACTAGTTTGCTATTGTCTAATTGTTTACATGGGTCTCTCATTGGCCAGTAGAATAACATTGTCGTGTTTTTCATATCTATACTTATATAATAAAGCTATTGTTTGTTTGTTTAAAACGCTAATCTGTGAAACTTCCAGTCGGATTGGCAAAATTAATTATATGTATATGAATAGCTAGATTCATGAGGAATAGTACCAATAGGCTATAATATTACGCTACAATACAGCGGAGCGAAGCAGTAACTAAAAAAACACAAAAAAGCACGCGTATGAAGTCGCGAGGGGAAGCTAGTTTTTTAATAAATTGTAACGATTTTAGATAATATTTAATCATCTTACACACACATACATACCATCACGTCTGTATTCCTCCAACGGTTAGGCAGAGGTGTACCAATGTACACCCACAGTTCGCCGGTATTTAGGTCCTATGAAATAGGGGGCGAGCTTATTGCCATCAATATCAATATCATCAATATTATATATTATGATGACTGATCAAGATAATAGACTCCAAAAGGTCCCACCAAATATTTCTAATAAACAACCTGAGGACTTATTGACATCATCTTTTTACTGGCAAACGGACGCAAAAGTATTCTTGGCAGTCAGATTGGAAAAAAGAACGTGAAATGGGCTACCTGCCATCATTATAAATGTTACTGCTAAACCCCGGAGTACAGTAAAACCTAAGATTTACCGACTCTTTGTGGTAAAAGTCGGAAACGTTCTGTGATTATCGCTCATTTCGAACTTTTGCTAACATTCACTTGGTAAATCTTAAGTATTACCTGGCAGATACAGTAAAAATGTTGGAAACTAGACTAATTTGACGCGTTTACTATTTTATATTGATATTATAAAGATAAATAATATTTTGTTATTTATTTAGTTGGATGGAAAACAAGCCAGTGGCCCACCTGATATTAAGTGGTCACCGCTGACTACTGCAAAGACATCTGCGATACCAGAGGCCTTGCAAAAGCGTTGCCATCCATGAGACAAAGTTGAAATGTCTAATGTGCTTGTAAGTACACCGGCACCCATTCCCTTCAAACCGAAACACAGCAACATTGCTTTGCGGCAGAAATAGGTATAGACTAGAAATATAATCACAGAACATTTCGGACTTTATTTATTTATGCTCTGCCAACAGTTGTTACAGTAATGTATGTATAAATAAGTGTGCAATCTAGTTATAAGTATCACTGCACAACCAATTATAGGCAAACACTGCATGCTTAGGATATTTGCCTTTACAGAAGGAGAAGAATGTATAAAAGTGAAGAAAATCTTAAAATAAAATATCTTAAAATAAAAACGTAGTTAATTTAAATATTTTGTGTACAAAAAAAAGAAAAATAGTATCAGCAGATAAGGCTATTTGACCGGTTAAATAAAATAAAATCGCATGCTGTAACTAAGGCACAATTAATTGGGTATAGCGTCTTCAAGCGCTACCATTCTTTTACCATTAGGAGTTAATAAATCTATATTGGAAATCTTAGGATTTAAAGTAGTCCGAGCTTTTACGGTAACATAAATACTTCAATACATTAAATTGCGAAAATGTGAATTCCTTTACCCCTTTTACGCAATACTTTTATAAAATTCGTCCTTAAAATGGGACATTCGACAATGGTGCGCCAACAATGGTATTATATTCGGGACGGTACATTAAATTCTTGGCAACCCCGCTCTGGCAGCCGAAGGGTTATAATATATCCAATTTGAGACTTATCACGCGAAAACCGTTTCTGGTTCATGTAACAGGGTTGAGGCACTCGACTCAGGGAAGTCTACCAAGTGGAAATGAATGGATAAAGACAGTTACCGCAGTTACTTAGTAACAAACATAGTGTATACATCACTATGTTCAGCAACACCTTAAACGAGCTGTTATTTAAAGAGTGTTATTCTACATTTGCCCGCGACTTCGTTCGCGTATTTACGCTATGTCGCTTACCGCGGATGCAAACGCAGTCGCGGAATAAAAAGTAGCGTGTGTTCTTTCTTGGGGTTCAAACTTACCCCGTACCAAATTCCATCAAAATCGGTTTAATGGTTTAGTCGTGAGGTCCAACAGACAGAAAGAGTAACTTTCGCATAACATACCACCACGCCTGTATTTCCCGAAGGTCTAGACATAGGTGTACCAATGTACACCCACGGTTCGCCAGTATGTTTAAGTCCCGTGTAATAGGGGGCGAGCCTATTCCCATTAACCAGGCACAAATTCTAACTTCGAGCTGCTGCTGAGAATAACATAGAAAAACTCAATAACACTTTGCTCGACCTGGCAATCGAACCCAAAATCTCTAGAGTAGCAGTCACGCTTAGAGTCACTAGGCGAACGAGTCAGTTATCTATGTTTGACGAATAAAACATTTCACAAAAGTCATTGTAATCTAGAAATTGGTCTAGATACTGGTACATAGGTACTATGTATGAGTAGTAGGTACTGCGGGTCGCCGAGCAGAGGGTTGGCCGGCCTGTCAGGCCACAAATTGTAAGTAATGATGATACGCTATAGTGCCAAATCTCTGAGTTATTTGGACTTGGCGTGTGATTTACGCTCACCGTCGTATTTATTATTTTAACTTCCACTGCATAAACACGGCTCTGTACACGGTGAATTAATGATCGGTACACAATGTGTGTATATAGGTGATGTGTATATACTACCTATCTGCCAAATTTCAACTACATAGGTCCAGTAGTTATCGAAATTTTGTGTTTATAATGGACTAGTTATACCTCGCAGTTTCATCTGCGTTACGTCACGTCTCTGGCGCGTGCTCAGCTGACGTGTGTCTCAGCGTAATATTATATACTCTTTAACTTTCCTCGAGAAACTGGTTACATATATAATGTAACTTTTTTTTTTAATTGAACCATTGTTATCTGAGTATATCTGTTACGCCTTCACGCCTAAACAGCTGAACCAATTTTGATAAAATTTGGGAAAGAGATAAGGCTACTTTTTGTCGCAAGAAAAGTGTTTGAAGGGGTTGAAATAGGGGATGCAAGTTTCTATGGGAGACTGTCATTATTGAAGATAAAACCACGAATCTTTGTATTTAGGCAGTTGATAAAAATTAATAAACATTTGTTGAAGCTCTTTCGAAAAATTAACATCTTAAAAATATAAATAGCTGCCTTAAGTAACTAATACACGCAGACGTAGTCGCGAGCAAAAGGAAGTTATTAATATATAAACACAAAGCTAGGAAAACGTCATAAAAACCTATACTTATCCCCAAGACAAAGCACCCTCATTGTCTCCAGGAATCTCCTGTATTTGTCCAACTACATAGCATTATGACATGAATGTATGACAGCGAGAGACACGTCATAATGACGTCATAACAGTGACGTCATAACGCGAGATGATCCCGTGTGATGAATACAACACATTACTTTGGTGTCTCTATTAATGTCAGAGATGTATACACATAAACATATAAATCTACAGAATTATTAGTTAACTAACTTATGCTCGCGATTTTATTGATGTGTGAATATCGGATATCGCGGGGCTTTCCTTTTTTTGCGCGGATCTGGTATCCTAAAACATTTTCTAAAATAAAAGTAGCCTAAGTTACTCCTTATAACATCAGCTATTTACCAGTGAAAGTCCAGCCGTTTCAAAGATTAGCCGATACAAACAGACAGACATACAAAACCCAATATAGTTTGGTACAAGTTCACACAGCAAACTAAACTTTCATATTTATTTTACTAACGTGATCCTCCACTTCATACCTAAGACTCGGGCGCCTTAACCACAAAATACGTCTAATTCATTTTCAAGTCCCCTGAACATCCACTATAATACAAACGATAAACAAACCATACAACGCGTAATATCCCACTGAACAATATCCCCTTACAATCAACAATATATCCACTTTACATTCAAATCAACTCGCCAATCTCAAAAACAACGAACAAAAATTCGCGACAAGGGAACAATAGGACCACTTGTACAGAAGGGCCACTCCGGACAACGCTGTGACGAGCACAAACTGATATAATTTATACCTATGTACATGTAGCTATAGTATTTGGTTTCTTTTTTAACCCCCGACGCAAAAACGACGGGGTGTTATAAGTTTGACGTGTCTGTGTGTGTGTCTCAGGCATCGTAGCTCTCGAACGCAGGAACCGATTTTGATTTTGTTTCTTTTTGTCTAAAAGGCGAATTAGTCGGGAGTGTTCTTAGCTATGTTTGATGTAAATCGGTTCAGCGGTTTTATAGTTATTAGCTCTATAGTTTATCAGGATTTTTATTCTTCTGTCGGGGGTTACCAAGATGTTGTCCCTCTCTAGGAATTTATTCTGTATCGTAGGTGCATTTTTACAATCATAATATAAACTCACTAGCTTCTGTTCCCGATTTCGATCGCGTAGTATTTTCACCCACATTAGGTTACGTCTTTGGTTACTGCTCCGCACCTAATAATCGTAGCGTGATATTATATAGCCTTCCTCTATAAATTGAGTATCTAACACAGAAATATTTTTTTAAATCGAACCAGTAGTTCCTGAGATTAACTCGTTCAACCAAACAAACAAACTCTTCAGCTTTCTGATATTAGCAAATAAAGGAACAGCCAGACCCGGAACAAATCTGATCAAGTATTTCGGGGACTCAAACTCGCTACACGCAGCGCAGCAGGCAATCACTCAGCCACTGCGCCACCGTGTTGTCTACCGCAGTCTCATCGCAGAATCAAAGATTGTCTTTGTATTGTGCCTAAAACCCCAAATTCACCTGACTACGTAGGTTAGGTGCATTTATTCATTCCAGCATGGCTGACATTTTGAGAGTAGATAGAGTAATGCCTAGTTAAGAGGTAAACTCGATATATAAATATCGAGTAAATATCGAAAAAAGGCCCTGGATTATAAAATCCAGGGCCTTTTTTCAGGTATCCAAGACATTTTTTAATTAAAAAAAAAAAAAAAGACAATACTGCAGTTATGCTGAAATCACGTCTGTCTGACGACGGTAGGATATTAAACCATTGCTTCAGTCTTTTTTTCTTGTCTGTTATGAAGTATTTTTTTATATTCTTATGTACACCTTCTCTCCTTTCTTTTACATAGTGTGACTGAGACTGTAAATATATTAAGTCATTATTTTTTACGTTTGTGCGTGTGTGTTTTTTAATACAACAACTAGTAGGTACTAACATTGTATATTATCTCGTTAGGCTTCGCAGTTAACTTTAATAGCCGGGCGACAGTTCTGTTACTTACACTCGTAGTTAACATAATGGTTAGTGATTTGTCATACGTTAAGAATGGGGCGCCATTATTTTGGTGGGAGGGCGTTACGTTTTATAATGGGTGGAAAGACGTGACCAAAACTTATACTAACCATGGATTTAGAATCATTTTGGACCCCAAAGTGATGACATGTTTAGTCGATTATTGAAAGTGCAACTGGAGTACGGTTGTTTGTGTATGTGAGTTTATATACTTGTAAACGCACCCACGATACAGGAGAAATTTGGGGGTTGCGAAATTTGTTCGAATGAGTTACCGCGGCCCTGGAACGCAAGGGGCAATAGGAGGAACACGGATGGGATTCAGTTAGTAAGAGTCTGACACTACCTTCCGCTCCGCTCAGAGCGGAAGAAGACATTTGATTATTTCCCATCCTTAAAAAAGGGCGACATTTTTATTAAACAAAAACATAAAAAACACGACCTATATGGTCAAAATGTAAGGAATAGTCGATATTTATGGACCTCGTATGTAAGTAAGCACAAGCGAGAAAACGTCGCGGACTTCGACTGTTTTATGAATATTCATTTCATATTCTAGCTTAGGCACGCGACTTCGTCCGTTTGTATTTTTTTTAACCCGCGTGAGTTACGTCTTTAGTTACTACTTTGCTCCAGTGGGTTGTAGTGTAATCTGGCTGTAACATACAAAAAGATTTCTTCCAATCTGATTCATAATTTTAGTGATTAGAAACAAACAAAATCTCTTCAGCTTTGTTAATAGTTAATAGAGTATAGATAAGGGTCTATCAATAGTTGCTACTAATTAATTAATTATATTAATAGAATAATAAGTGTAAATATTAATAAAATTAATTATCTTATTAATTAATTAGTTAATTATGCTTGTCGTATTAAATTAAACCAAAATGCATAGATAGATGGATAGTAGTATTTCCAGTTGAAAAATCAACTCTACGCTAGGCTTGTAAAGACTGATACCGTATTTCTTTGCGGTGGAAGGTCTATGGAATCGGATCGGAATGTAGGAAATGTAATTACTTTGTATGTAATTCGTCCTACTAGCATGTGTCAAGAGCCCAGTAGTCACTTGACGCAGTATGCGTGTTCCCAATTGTCTATAGATGCTAATTATGTTATAAAGAGCAAAGTTCTTTTTTGTGTTTGTTTGTATCAAATAGGCTCCGAAACTACTGCATCGATTTTAAATTTTTTTCATCAATACATAGCTACATTATTCCTGAGTAACATAGGCTATATAACATCAGGCTACGACCCATGGGAGCGGAGCAGTAACCAGAAACGTAACTTAACGTGTGTGAAATAAGCTACGCAGACGAAGTCGCAGGCAATTCGCTAGTAGTTAATAAATTTAACCTCACTAACACGAAACTGTGCTTATGACTGTTGAAGCCTACAATGAACAAGACTTGGAAGACTTTAATTTATGTACGAAGTTTAACACAAGACTTACAATAAACACTCGTTGAACAAGTTTATCTGCGTTTTTGAGGTGAGACCCTTGCTGTTTGAATTTTCTAGAACCTTCTTGTGGTCTTGGGTTTTACTCCCAGGTCGAGCAAAGTGTTATTGCGTTTTTCTTTAGAATTTTCAGTAGCAGCTCAGGGCTAGGATTTGTGGCCAGTTAATGGCTATAGGCTCGACTCCTATTGGATGGGACCTAAAACTTTTCGGAGGACTGTGGGTGTACATTGGTATACCGCTGCCTAACCCGTCGAAGAATACTGGCGTGGTGGTGTAGAATCTTCATGTGTTAATTGATATCACTGTCCTTTTTTGGCACTACGTAACAGAAAGAGATAGAACATGTTTTAGGCTTAGTCCGTGGGCACGCAGTGAAATCTCCGCCAACATTACCATACAAAACGATTGTTTTCTAAACGGATTATTCCAATTATTTCACAAACAAACACTCTTGTTTTTTGCTCTCATTTCTTTTATCCAATTACAGGAACACAGCAGCAAAGTGGTCATTAATAAAGCTATCACTTATTACGTTTGTTTGTACGGATTATCCTTTTTCCGAGTTTTTTTCCGCTAAGCCCCTGTGTGTTTAGCCTTTACAGTATAAATGGGTCTGTTAAGCGGCTGTGTTCAAGCGATTAAGCGATTGAAATTAATGATACGGGTACAGGGTTAATCTACACAATTATCATGATTAATTATTTCCTAGCCCGTTGTCGTTCGTAGATCTTTGACTGTCATTATGGGTAAGAAAGGGAAAGTCTGATAACCAGTCTTATCAAGAGGTATCGTGTTACCCAGTAACTGGGTTGAGACGGTCAGGTAGGCTGGATGTAAAATATTGGTATGCAGATGCATCTGGTTAGACTAGATGCGACCCCAACCTAGTTGGTAAAGACTAGGCAGTTGTGTGTGTTTTGCAATTTGTGCCTCTTCCTGTAGATTTTGTTTCGCGTTGGGGCTTGTTACTTGACTGTGCATAATCACCGGGTTAGTTAACCTAAAGTTAATGGCACAAAAAGACTTCTGATGCATATTCCAGACATAACAAATATTTCAACCTCAATTCTTAATAAGTGCACATTAAAAAAAATATAGTTAACATATTATTTGGCTGACCAACAATAAAAAACATAACTATGTACGTTTCTCACATTGCAGTGATCAATGTTTGTTTAATTTCATTTCATCAATTACAATGTAAGCCAAATATGATATGAAATAAACTTATTTTATTTTATTTATTTTATTATACAAACAAAAAAGAAAACACTTCAACTTTATTAGTATAGATAAAATCCAGATTTCCTCACGATGTCCTTGCTGCCTAGATAAACTTAAAAGGTCACATTAAAAATTTAAAATAATAATTCGAAAACAAATAATTTCCTTCTTACCGGTCGGTTCTTTATTAAATACCAATTATCGATCCGTAGGCCTTCTGCATTACTAGTCTATGGTGGTTCTACTTTAGCCTTGATTTCCCTGGGGCGTGTTCTGATCAGAACGCTTTGCACCACATCCGGAGATTCTGGCGCAAGGGAACTATGCTTAATTGGTCTTCTACTAGTTTTGTTTCAGATGATCTAGGTCGAGACTGGACTTTAATATTTCATTTAATCATTTTACGATAACTTCTTAAAACCTGCCTTAAACCAAATCGCAATAAATTCGCCATGATGGCTCAATGGTCCACATGCATGAGGTAGCAGATTCGATGCGAATAAGTACCAATGTGAGTTTTTCAATGTATTATGTGCTTTCTAAGTTGATCTTGGATATCGGTGAAAAAGAACATCGATAAGTCTTAGACAATCTGCCCTGAGCCAGCGTGTCTCGTGCCTTCACAGAAAAGGCACGAGACACGCTGGCTCAGGGCAGCCTCTTCTCATACAGATGAGAAGAGGCTGTTACCCTGCAGTGAGACAATAATAGGCTGGTATTATTATTTTAATAAATTGCATACTGCGTCTATCGTATGGAAATGGCTATAATGTGACCAATTTTATCTGTTTGTACGTCGAGAGTTCTAATGCAACATGTATACATCTACTCAAACTCCTCTATACAATAATTTCTATGAATAATTAACTAGTATTCTCTGCTATGTAGTTTCGTGCATGTTGGCTTATATTGAAGTTCCGAGAACACTGCGGTTGTGAGACGGGAGTAAGTTAGGGTAAGGTTGGAAGTATTACATTTTTGTGTATACTGTTGAGAAGCTCTTTTAAAGTATTGTATTAGTATTAAATGTCGTGAGGGCTCATTGGCTGAGACCTAAAACACGACAAGGAACTTGGCTCTAGATATTATGCTTTTTATATTTTCAGTTTTTAGTATCTACTCCGTATAATTTAAATCCATGAACAAACGGTAACTCTAGATAAACACCGCTGAAAAGGCACAAGAAATCAAAATACACAAATTCCTTTACTTGCATGGCATATTTTTTTACAAAGTTACGTAACCAATTTCGATAAAATTTATGATGATTCATAATTGGCGGAGTTATCGCGTAATAAACATACAAAAAAAAGACATGCAGTCGAATTGAAAACGTCCTCTTTTTTGTGCTCGGTAAAAAGTTTCAACAAACCTAGCTAATGCCTGTACGTTACAGATATCACAATAAGGAACAACTTTAGACCATAAGAAAACACAACTTCTGTCCCTAGCTTTAGATGGCAGTAAAACTCAACATGTTTATACTTGGCACAGTACATGAACAATGTTACGTGTTGTGTTTATTATGTTTATTTTACAACTACTCGATTGCATCGCGGAACAATGCTGGTTTATGGGTGACACTAGCGATTGTTTGAATGTGGGTAGTTGAGATTTTATCGCGTTGTTAAATTGCGCTAGCATAGAGTAGATAGGGACAGAATGCTAGCTTAATACAACGGGTATAAGCACGCACACAGACGTCTCTGGTATTTGCTTGATAGATCTCTGTGTGTATGTTGTGTGATCTCTGTGTGTATTCGGCTATGTGTGGGTGCACCTGGTTTTCTTCTGCCGGCCCTCTGTATCTAAATCATTGTTTGCATTTGTTTGTTGATTTTTTAACTACCTCGTTAGCCTAGTGGTCTTAAGTGCGAGTGCTAAGCTCTTAGGTTCGATTCCCAGGTCGAGCAAAGTGTTATTAAGTTTTTTATGAAATTCTCAGTAGCACATTGGAGTTAGGATTTGTGATTTGTATAGGCTCGCCCCCTATTACATGGGACCTAAACATACTGGCGAACTGTGGGTGTACATTGGTACACCTCTGTCTAACTCTTCGGGGAATACTGGCGTGATGGTATGTATGGCAAGTACCAATGTGACTTTTTCAATTAATATGTAATTTTGCAGTTTATCTTGCGCATCACTGAAATCGGTGAAGGAAAACATCGTGAGAAACCTTTTAATTTTCGTACATTCATTTGAAATCGCCAATCAGTCTTGAGCTAGCGTGGTAATCAATGCTTGTGCCTTCACTTCATGAAAAGAGGCCTTTACCCTGCAGTGGGACAATAATAGACTGATAATATAATTATTAAAATGGCCTCGATGTTGGTCTAGGCCATTTTAATAATCATGCAAAGATTACATAATAATATAAGTTGCATTTAATACTGAACGATCCTATTGTGTAATAATTGAAGTTCAACAGTTACGTGCATAATGCATTAAGCTGCTACCAACTACGGTGACCTCCACCAGCGCCACGACTTAGTCGCAACAAAAAGTCGCTACGTGTACAGCAAACTTTATGGAACTATTGCAAGTGTAAAATGAACAGCGTGCGCCGCTTGGAAGTGGCATGCCTTTGGGAAATACACGCTGCGACTCTGGCAACACTGTCGCAGGAAGTTACCAACTTGCTAAGTATGAGAACTATGCCTAAGTGATGTTACAGTCACTTTTCTCAAGAATTTTGTGGTTTGTAGTACGTTATCGTCCAAGAGTTCTAGTTCGTCTGACGGCTGTAGTTTTGAAGATAGAGGAATATGTCGTTAATGTATGCTTAACAGCTTAATTGGCCGGAACTTTTTCAGGATCAATCAGGTGTACAAAGTACCCATACGTTCGAATGCGACGGCAATCTTACAATTTATTGTTGAAGACCATTATTTGTTATAATCAGACACGTTTCAAGAACCCTAATTTTAGACAGACGGTCTAAAACCATATGTTTATAAAAACCAGCCGTCTAAAAGAGAGCACAGCTTTAAAGATATTAGGTACACACCTTCATAACGATATTATATTCCTTTACCAACCCGTAATATTCCAGCCATTCTAGATTGACGTAGGTCTGTCGACCCTGAGATCTCAGTCTATTATGTCTGTACTCAAAGAGAACTTATGTGTGACATTGTCCGGAGCATAAACACATTATACTCCGTATAATGTATCATATCTGTGGTATGGACTGAGGCACTGTCCCACCGCCAACGATTAGCGAGAAGCGAGTAGAGCTAGAAACGTGTTGGCGAGTAGCGAGTGTGTAGTTCCTATAGTTTTGTCGCTGGGCTATAGGCGAGAGTGCGAGCGCGACAGGCGATTATTCCGCGCCATTTGCTCGGCCTCCACCGCTGGTAAGCCTATGTACTTTCCGTTAGGCGAGTATCGCTGAGCGAATAATATCCTTGATAGTTTTTGTCGCTCAGCGACAAACTAGTGTAGCGAGTCTTCCCGGCAGTGTAAACAGTCAGCGATCAACTATCAAATATAGTTATGCATCTCTTTTGTTTACACGGAATGTATATCTAGTGTACGTTTCTTGAGCGAGAAAATAGCCGGTAGTTGTCGCTTCTTCGCCGGACTACTGCCTTACGGAGATTGCTCCGCTGAAACGTCACAAATTTTTAATGTGATCGCAACCTTACGTCTCTAAAAAACAAGATAAAAAATCCAATGAATTTTATCTGTCGGTAACATGTAACGTTAACGGGACATAAAAAGCTTTTCATTTATTTGTACTAGCGGTTTCGGGTTCGATTCCCGGAGCCATAAAAACGGCAATCAAAGTTGCTTTGAACACCTGTGTCTATACGTTTATGTTGACTCATTATTTCGCTTTTTATTATTATGTTGGCGGTTAAGGCTTTTCAAATAAAGATTATCTTAGGTATTGGATGCGCAGTACGTACCGACGGGGAATAAGACGTAAACACAGTTATTACCACTGCAGAGCAAAGCCTCTTCTCCTACAGAGAGTGCGCGAGGATTGATCACCACCCTTGCTCAAGGCGCATTGCCGATTCCAGACTTACATCTCTACATAGTAATTAACAAAGTTGCTTCTTCAAGTCTGTCCCTCTGTATGCTTAGATGTTTTAAGCTACGCAACGGATTTAAATGTGTTTTCATTAATGGATAGAGTGATTTAAAAGGAAGGTCTATACGTATAGAACATCATGCTACGACAAACGGTAGCGGAGCAGTGACCAAAAACGTAACTAAACGCGGATAATATAGCGAAGCATGTAAATAGTTTTATATAAGTCCAGATTTGCTCGCTGTTTTTCTTCACTGACCTCCAAATAAACTGAGAAAGTATGAAATAGAAAAGTCACATTGGTGCTTGTCTTTGCCCGGTGGCGAACCTTTATTATTGTTAGTTTTTGTATTGTATTATCATTTACAATATTCTACTCTAACTTTGCCCACATACCCTTTGAAACCCCAGTTAATAATATGTTTCAAATTCTAATACCTACAAGATCATTGCCATAGATTACATTACATTTCGCAAACTGTTTGGTCCTAAATGTTTATTCCCGTACAATAGGACCAAGTTTATGGGTGGTAACAATAGGAAGCATGTTAGGACCAATTGTTTGTTACCTTGTAAGTTACTGCTAAACAAATAGGTGTTTAGGTACAATTGATTGTGATCACATGTACTTGCTTGACAATGATATCGCTAAAATAACAAAAACAAAATTAGTTGTTACATTCTGATGTACTGTTGCATGTTTACATGGAACTGTAGGCTTTGTTTTTTTATATTTCGGAGTTAGTAAAAGTTGTTTTGAATATGTGTTTAGTAATCAAATTCAACATGTTAAATATGTTACATTACTGTCCTGTAATATTGGTTTATTTATTTATTTAAACTTTATGCAGCAAAAAGTACGAAGGCGGAGTTAATGCCTCAGGCATTCTCTACCAGTCAACCAAAGGAGGTGAAGAGATAACATGCCAGGTGCAAATTAATTAATTGGTTCAATGTGGATCTAAAACTATGCTTGGAATAGACTTAACATTAATCAACTTTATATTTCCAAAGTTTTTACAATAATGTACTTTGAAAAATAGCAGACATTTTGAACAACTAACCAACCGGGTTAGTTTTGGCGGAACTTAATCCAGTTAACGTGCAAACCGTTCTCTAGTTACAAGAGTTAGGAAGTTAAACTTTTTAGTAACATATGTAGTTAGTAACGACTAAGTAACTAGTGCTTCTATAAATAAATGAATGTTTTAAGGGAAGTAGCTTTTACCCGCGATTTCCCTAGCCTAAAAATGTATTCCACGTTCCCGTGGAAATTTCAAACATGATTACGACGCCCATTAGTCCGCGTTGTGTGTTTGGGTGTAATCTACACCAAAAACCTACATATTATAAAGAGGTAAAGTTTGTGAGGTTGTAGGGGGTAATCTCTGGATCTACTGAACCCATTTAAAAAATTCTTTTACCCATAGGAAGCCACGGTATTTGAGAGTTGTAAGTGTCAAAGGCAATTTTTTTTTTGGATAATATATGGGGAACCGTACATTATCCGAAATTCCAGACTATAACCTATCTCTGTGCCAAATTTCATCCAGATCCGTTCAGCCACTCTGGCGTAATTGAGTAACAAACATTCATCCAATTTTCGCATTTACAATAGTAGGAATAGTCAGTTTTTTAGCTCTGTTTTGTGAAATAAATGTCCTAAACCATAACCGTACACTTGTTTCTTTTTCTGATAACTGGTTTCGAGAACGTTCTGTAAGTTAGTTTGTCAAATGTCTAGATTTCTTGAAATAAGATGGGTGCTTGAGTTGTGTTCCTACATCCTCCATTTCGAAATCCCTGGTAAGGTGCACTACTGGAATAGCGGGATTTTACTTCCAGAATTGGAAACTTAAGTCCGGACACGCCTTTATCCGGAATATCGATGTCTTAAATCGGAATTTACGAGCTTAGCCCCGGGAATCTTAATTCTGAGGAGAGCTGATAACTTTGATGGCTTAGATTCGTTTTTCAAAGACTCTGAAAATATCAGCTTGAAGTAAAAGCGGCCGTTCTAGAGGTGTTCACTTACCAACAGCTATAGTATGTTCGTTTTTAGGGTTCCAACTGGATCCTATTACTAAACCTCCGCTGTCCGTCCGTCTGTCTCATGAACCGTAATTAATATAAACAAAATATAAAGGTAACAATTTAAGACATTTATACAAGAATCGAGTTTTACGTGTGTGGTGCGGGACCCTTCGTGTAAATTTAAAGGCAAAGGTCTGGACTTCATTATAATTAATTAATTGTGATGTATCCTTGTTACTTATGTCGCTATGCCCTTACAGGGTCCATAATTTGTACCTTAGCTTTAAGCCTATTGTAAACCTTTTTCACATTGTGGTAGCCATACAAATTAATATGAATATAAGTAGTATGTATAGGTTCGATTACTAAACTTGGCAACCCAGGACGGGCAAAAAGTGTTATTGGGTTTTCCCATTAGGATTTGCTCAGTAGCAGCCCGGTGTTTGGAAGTTGGTGGTGTGACACCCCCGTGCCTCGGAAAGCACGTAAAGCCTGTGGTCCCGGCTGTCATTTGTAGATCTTTGACAGTCGTTACGGATAGTCAGAAGCCAGGAAGTCTCACAACCAGTCTAACCAAGAGGTATCGTGTTGCCCAGTAACTGGGTTGTGGAGGTCAGATAGGCAGTCGCTCCATGTGAAACACTGGTATTCAGCAGTATCCGGTTGGATTGGAAGCCGACCCCAACATAGTTGAGAAAAGGCTAAGCAGATGATTTTTTTTTTTTTTTTTTTTTTTTTTGGTGGGTGGGAAATCATCAAATAACTTCTCCCGCCCTGGGCGGGGCGGATGATGATGATGATGATGAGATCCGATTACTAAAAATCGTTCACTGTGACCCGAGTACCATAGGCTATCATTTAAAATATACTTGACTATTACACGAACGAAGTCGCAGGAAGAAGCTAGTAACACAATAAAACAAGCCAGAACCTAAATATTAATAAATCGACCTACATTCTCGATAAAACCTCTCCTCCCGTCAGGCAGGTACTGACCTATAAAATTCTGTAACAGATGACTGTTTTAAAGCTGCGACAAAGAAGCATTCATATCTGTCCAGAATACTTGATACTGTTCCATCGCAGACACAATAGGACGGAAATAAAGAAATGAATGATTTTAATATTCATACGAATGTTTCACAAGACAAATAAGTGGAGAAGTTTCACACAGAACGACCCACGAAAAAAAAAAACAATTGAAGGTGTACAGACAACAAAATCATTAGGATCAATGTAAATAATTTATTGGTTCGATGTAACATAAAAGTCCATTTCAAATAAACAATGATCTTCATAGTGCTGTTTGTGTATGTAAGTTTGTATGTTTGTTAACCTACCGACGATACAGGAGAAAGTCCTAGTGTGAGGCCACGGTTTAAAAAAAAATAGTTCTAATTTAGCTCGTTTTAAATAATTTAATTTTGTATTGAAGTTAGTTTTAAAAAGAAGATTTAAGTGTTCGACCAAACCTAACTTAAAGCTTAAATCAATCTATACATATATAATAAAGCGGATAGATTTTGGTTTGTTTACTATCTCTGAAACTACCAGTCGTATTGGAAAAGTCTTTTTGTATATGTTTCCAACCAGATCCTTGACAGAATGTACGCTACATAACATCACGCTTCCACCCACGAGAGAAACCGCGAGGTATAACTCTATTCTAATCTATTTCTTCAGAAAACTACCCTTCTCCCATCTACCAATTCAAATTAGTAGATGGGAGAAGGGTAGTTTTCTATGTGAATCTTTACTTCATTTCTGTACCTTTGTCTTGCTTAAAATGCGAGGTTATAAGAGGTCATCCTTTTTCACCTTCTGTACTCACCTGTACTATAACTTTAGACTCCATTACAAAGGCCTGCCGATTGGACTCGACATTGTGAAGCTGCAATATAGTGCATTCAGGGAATCTGCTTATTATTCAACCCAGGATTTGACGATAAACGGAGGTATTTAGAGATTATTTGAAAATAGATTTAAAGTGAATAAGAAATTTTAACGTACTAAGTGGAGAAATATTGAAAGACATTTTCTATTTCTCCATGACGTGTTACCTGTATCGATCGTTAAGTATAAGCTAGTGTGGGAAGGTTATAAATAATTGCAATGAAGGAAAGTACATGTGAGTGGAAATGTAGGCTTGTAAGGCAATAAGTAACTACTTAAGAATATGTAGGAACATAACATTGCCACAAATTTAAAATATAACACGAAAAATTTAATTTCTTTATGCTCTGATTGGTTAATATTATTATCAGACCATCATTTCAGTTGACCGACGTCCACTGCTGGACATAAGCCTCCCCTAAAGATAGCCACAATGACCGGTACAGCACTGCCCGCATTTATGAGATACTAGCTACTGCCTGCAACTTCGCCCGCGTTAAGATTGATGTATTATTCCACGGAAACCGTATTTTTTCCGAGATAAAAAGTATCATATGTGTTATTTCGGACTGTAATATATCTCTGTGCCATTTCATCAAGATCCGTTCAGCCGTTCTGGCGTGATTGAGTACCTAACATCCAAACATCTTCACAAACTTTCAACAACAGCAACATATTAACGACCTTCTTAAATCAATAATACGTACCTATAGATACCATTAAACATGCCTATGACACTCGGCGATAGTGTGGAAGAAATCCTACAAACAATCAAACAATTTTACGCCATGATAACAAAGACAAGTATGGCGCCGGCCCCCACCTACTAATGTAAGTACTAAGTGAGTCCATAATATCTTAGTCCATTTTCTCGCGATTGTGACCGCTTCATTACACCGGAGACATTGACGACATAATAATGACTATTTTGTGGCCTTAATAGTTGTCAGGCTAGGCCAAGGCTTTAAAATAAACGAGAATGGCCTATTTTGTACTTAGAACAAAGGGATCGCTGACGGGGCGTCAATTGTTAGATTAAATAGAATGCAGTATTCTTTATAAAACATTTTTTTCAGAAAAATCAAGTGATCGTTATTTTTATATGTTTAAAAAATATTGCTTCACTCGCAGCGAAGTGAGACCCAAGCAGATACTAGTAAGGTATCCAGAGTGAAAATCTCCTTGCAAAGCGCGCTGACTTTTGATTTAGCTCGTAAACGATAGTTTTTCCAACTTAAAAATTTTAGTTTTTTTTTTATTTGTTGATTATTCTATTTTTTGACTGCCTCGTTAGCCTAGTGGTCCTAACTTACAGGTCTGCTACTGCTATCCTACAGGTCTTGGGTTCGATTCTCAGGTCGAGCAGTGTTATTAGGTTTTTCTAAGAAATTCGCAGTAGCCGCTCGGAGTTAGGATTTGTGCCCAGTTAATGGCAATAGACTCGCCGTCTGTTACATGGAACCTAAACATACCGGCGAACTGTGGGTGTACATTGGTACACCACTGCCTAACCCTTCGGGGAATACAGGCGTGATGGTGTGTTATGTGGCATGGTTTTGTCAATTTAATTTTTAGCCACATTCATAAAACTTTATACAGAGCATTGACCACTGGCATTAAAAACAGCGTTCACGTAAATCCACGAACGAAACTTTTTATTCAATTTAATGACATAATAATTTAATCGGATCTCTATCAGACACATTGGTTGTATAAACTATTAATTAATTGGGCACTTCATCTATTAAAATACATACTTAGGCACTTAATTTGCAAGATTTTACGCATGCCTCTTCCAGACCGACCGCCTTTCTTAATCCGAGACTAAAACATTTTCTTCATCAATTAAGTCCTAATTCGATCAAAACATTACTAAGTCCTTAGACAGTTGAGTCCACAATTGTCCTAATGATACGTTTGACCTTTGAACGAACTGTCATCTCCTCTTTGAAGATAAATGCCGCGATAATCTGTTAATGTAGGAGTAATGGAGCGAGGGAAGACGAGGCCTTGGCTCACTTAGCTAGTGTTTTGTCTGACCAATAGTAATATTCTCCGGACACAATTTTAGATATGGTGGCCAATGTGAATGAAGATTCGCCAATTATGCAGAAGGTTTTATAGTGTACAAGATTGTGCACATACATGGCTGCATTTCCTCTTCCTTCACTCTCATAGTCCGATGGGAAGGCCTTTCAAGGGCAAATGAGAAATAAGGCACAGGACCAACGGCTTTACATGTCTATCGATGCAAGAGGGTATTACACCATCAAATTCTAAACGCTTTGCTGCTACCGAGAAATTCCTATTGGAAATACCCAAAAACACTTTTGCCATGTTGGGAATCGGACTCAGGACTCTATGCTCAGCAGTCACTCTTGCGGCTTCGACACCAATGGGGCTATCAATTAATATTAATGTAAGAAAAAAACGAAGGCGGTTTTTGTTGCCCGATTTCTTGAACATCACACTTAAAGTGCGTTTACTTATAGAACACGCACAATTGGCAAGTTATGTTTAAGTCTCGTGTACAGCGAGTCTAATGCTATTATAGTTTATTAACCGGATACATTATCCGATATCCGGGCTGCTACTGAGAATTCCTGAAACTGAGACTCAATGAATCAATCTTCGCACAGCGCGACTATCGCCGAGATTGTGTCGCCCGTGGAGGTGGCGCGTTATAGAGAAGTAAGTATACAAGGTAGAGACTCGATTTAAATACGGACTTGAGACGTGTATTCATGAAGTCCGTCACGTACAGGACCCCTGAAGGGTTAGTCAGAAGTGCTCACTACTCGCATTACAAGTGACGACCTTGTAGTAATTGGACACGTAAATTTCTATCCCAGGTAGGAGGTATATGCATGTACAGACTTTTATTAAAAATAGGTTCAAAGTGGAAAATCTCAAGGTGATATATTATATACTGTTGATTATTCTGAAAACTCTCTTTAGCACAGCTTTTTAGTAACTTTTTAAAATCTTGCAAATGGTACAGTAAGAGCTCGAACTAAATCCTAAGATTTGTCAGTAATACCTAAGATTTACCAACTCTTAATGGTAAAAGTCCGGACAGTTTTGTGATAATCCTTTTCTCTGTGGTTTTAACTCAGAGACACGGTCAATGTTGAATAATGGTCATGTTTAAGACATCGTCCCGGTTCTATTATATAATTATTGTTACAATATTTCAGTTTAGTAAACTTGGCATTTCCCGAACTTGAACTAGAAAATGCCCAAAAAAAATCGTCTTATCTAATTTTTGCGGGGTTCCTTAATACTTTTTCTAAAATAAAAGTAGCCTAAGTTACTCCACATAACATCAGCTATTTGTCAGTGAAAGTACTGTCAAAGTTGGTCCAGCCGTTTTGGAGATTTGCCGGAACAAACAGAATGATAGACAAAAATTATAAAAATTGAGTTTCCGGTATAAGTACTGTGTAAACATACACATTATGGATGTAGTAGGCATAGATATTTAGACATTTCAAAAATACACTTTAATTGTATTGATTTGTATAAATTTGAATTGATAACACCAAACCTGACGTTTACCAAATCACATAGGTATTCACCAACATTTGACATTTTTAAGTTATAACACATTTTTTTATCTGGTCTACCCAGGTTATCGAGGCAACTCCTTCAGCATTATATTCACGTAACCTACTACCTGACTACACGACACATAATGACATTACCATCGAGCTCTCTAAACAGTGTCTCTGTGTGTCGTTTGTTTCACACGTAGCTGAGCCGGGGCCTGGCGCCGCCATTTTGTATTAAATTATTACTTAAAATAATCGTTTACAGACAGTTTCGTATTCAAATTAGAGAGATACATTATTTTGAATTACACAATTACACGTGGTCGCAAGCGCGACTGATAAGTGTGGGGTTCTGAGTTCGATTCCCAGGTCCAGCAAGAAGTGATATTGGGTTTTGTCATTAGTAGCTCGGAGTTTGAAAGTTGGTGGTGTGACACCCCGTGTCTCGGAAAGCATATAAAGCCGTTTACGGATAGTCAGAAGCCGGGAAGTCTGACAACCAGTCCGTCTGACCAGGGGGTTTGGAGGTCAGATAAGCAGTCGCTCCATGTTAAACACTGGTATTCAGCTGCATCCGGTTACACTAGAATCCGACCCCAACATAATTGGGTAAACGTTAATCAGATAGTGTTCTTATATACAAGTCCATAGACGGGCATTCACGACCTAAAAATGCCTGTCTATGGACTTTACTACGGGAATCGCACCAAAAAACTTTATACACAGTATCTCGAATCTAAATATAATTTACTGCCTCGTTCGCCTAGTAGTGGTCCTAAGCGCGACTGCTGCGCTAGAGCTCTTGGGTTCGATTCCCAGGTCGAGCAAAAAGTGACGTAAGGTTTTTCTATGAAATTCTGAGTAGAAGCTCGGAGTTAGGATTTGTGCCCGGTTAATGGCAATAGGCTCGTCCCCTATTACATGGGACCTAAACATACCGGCGAACTGTGCGTGTACATTGGTATACCTCTGCTTAACCCTTCGGGGAATACAGGCGTGATGGTATGATGGTAAATATAATTAATACAGTATATTAGGAAATCAATTTCAAAGAAAATCAAAACAACATCAACCCATCAACGCTCGGAGGCATTTCATTTTATTAATAAAGATTAATACTTTCAATTTGGTATCGGAACTTCTCGGAAATACAAAACTCGTGTATCTATATAACGGATCGTTGTTTATAGGAACTGAAAGTAAACGTGGGTAGTAAATCTTTCTGAGATCGTAAACTCGTATGAGATAGCGTTCCATAGGTTGCTACTGTTTGTAGAGTAGATTAGTGGTTTTCTCAAGGTTTCGTCTTTGTTATTCATTTGATTAATAGTGTATGTTGTCATTGAAATAATAAGGAATAAAGCTTACTAGTGATTCCTTATGGCTGCTATTGTACAGGTATAAAGCGTTAGGCATTCTCATCCAAAGGTGGTGAAGAAATAACATGGCAGGTGCAAATTATTAACCAACAGTAAAATTGTAAAATTTGTGATTAAACTAAAAAAACTCAAAGCATATGTATACATGTAATAAAATTTAAAAAATTAAGTAACCCCCCGACCGAAAAATAAAGATTCCTGCCACAGCTAACAAAAGAGCTGATAACCTTGAAACTGCTGAACCGATTTTGATAAAACATATCTAAGAAAGATCGCTAAGGAATCCTGCTACGGTGCCACATACACGCAGACACATAAACACGTCAAACTTATAACACCCTTTATTTTGAGTGGCGGATAATAATGTTGAAGTTTGAATTGAATAAGTCACATTGGCAGTTACCGGATATCGACCCCGCAACCTCATGCAGAAGGGGGGACTTAGAACTAGCGTGAAACATTCAGTTATCAAAATGACTTAAAATATCTACTACCTATTAGAAAAACTTCTACAAGTATCCCAGCTAAGTCCGCTCAGGCGCAGCGATTGTTTCCTCCGAGTGGTAGGTACACAGTTATTTTAAAATTCAACGAAGTTGGAAAGTTCGTGAGACTCGCCCGTGTTTCTCTCCTTTGAGATTTAGCTATCAGAAGAATACAGTACGGACAAAGAAACAATTGAACGTCTCCTGTAAAATAGTTTTCTTTTTTACTTTATTTATTTTCTAGCTTCTCCCTGCTACTTATTGTGTGTGGTCTTTCCCACCTGCTTTAATTTACGTCGTAGGTTACTGCTCGGCTCTTGTAGGTCATAGCGTCATGTTATATAGCCAATGCTATTGTTCATGCATCTGGCTATCATATATAAAAATAATATTTCCAATCCGACTGTCAGTTCCTGAGATTAGCACATTTAAACAAATACACATACAAAAAAGTTCTTCAGCTTTATTATATGATTAGGATTCACAAAACTTTTTTACAAAAAAGACAACCTCTTTCAAAAACTAAAAAGTAAAAAATAACCTAAGCTTTGGAAGTCAACGAGCTCAGGGGACAAGTTATTTGATGATTTCCCATCCGGAACCAGAAAAAAGCTTTGGAAGTCGGCGGCTTCGGTTCTTTTGTTGTTTGGTTTTGCCACCGACTTCCAAAGCTTTTTTCTTGTTCCGGATGGGAAATCAGTAAATTTTCAGTGTTTTAAGGGAGTTGTCTTTTTAACCGACTAAAAAAAGAAGGTTATCAATTAGTCTGTGTGTTTTTTTTTGTATGTGTATTACGCGATAACTCCGCCAATTATGAATCGATTTTGATGATTCTTTTTTGTTTGATTGGTCATACTTCAAAGGTGGTCCCATATAAATGTTATCGAAATTGGTTCAGTAGTATGGTAAAAAAAAAAACTGAAAAGAATATGTCATCCAAGTAAACGAATTAGCGTAATTTGCTATTTTGTGACTTTTAAGTGGTGTCTTGTTGATTTATACAAAAAACACAGCCTCCTTCAAAAACTAAAAAGTGAAAAATAACCTTAGCTTTGGAAGTCAACGGGCTCAGGGGAGAAGTCATTTAATGATTTCCCATCCGGTAAAAAAAAACAAAAAGATTTGGAAGCTTATCAAACAAAAAAAGAATCATCCTCAACACACCAACGAAAAAAAAACATACAGACGAATTGATAACCTCTTTTTTGAAGTCGGTTAAAAATGATACGATAAAAATGCGTTAAACAGTTTCGAAATACGGTATTTCATAATTCGTTTATCACATATACAGGACGACCAACGTAGCGTTTGCAGTACATCCAGTTGTTTTTTGCGTCATTCACGAGGCATCCACGCGGCATTTACGAATCTTCTCCGCAAAACCTAAGCTTACTACGAGCCCGGCCACACCTAATCCCCATACTAAATCTGTACCCAATCTAAACGTGTATCGATCGTTTTGATTGGAGCCTGCATTAGCCAATCCAGAGCCCGTAATAATTCTACTAAACGGCTCGCTGCCTCCCGGATAAAAATAATGAGATTTTGCCTCTTCGGGACTTGTGGTGATAAATAAGTTAAAATGATTATAAATGGGTCTTTAAGTGAAATGTAGAACTTTAGTCGAGAAATGGCCGGGGGCTCGATAAATAGCAAACAGAGGGAGGAATATTCTATTTGTAATTTGTAGGTGACGCCCGTGATTTTGTTTACTGTCTTTCAAGCATCTTATGATCCTTCCAAACCCTTTTCTGTAACATACCATCACGCCTGTATTCCTCGAAGGGTTAGGCAGAAGTGTACCAATGTACACCTACAGTCCACGGATATGTTTAGGTCCCATGTTATAGGGGGCAAGCCTATTGCTATTAACCGGGCACAAAGCCCCGGGCGTGCGCACCCGTCGAGCTGCTGCTGCTACCACGGTCCGAGTTGTCACACTGCTAAACTCTGCTCACCCGGCAGATCTTGATTTCTTCCACGATAAGCCGTATCATGTTTGTAAATAATTATATTTATTTGTAAGTAAGTTAGTTGTAGTTTTAGCTGTTATTTTTTGTTTTAAATAAATATAATGTAGTCAAACATCAAAATTATCTCTATTCTGATAGTTTTCTTCACTTATAGACAGTGTCTGTAGTTAATCACATAGAATTATCTAAATGAAAAGTAGCCTACATCATTCTCCAACCCTTAAACTTACCCCTGCCAAAATATCACGTCCATCCATTACTCCATTACTGCCTCAAAAAAGAACAAACATAAAGAAACATATATTTATAATTTTCGTAGCATAGGAGACACTACGACTCACAGGACTCACGTACGGTGTACCCCAGGAGACGCGTGATTGTCTTCCAGCGGTACTGAGTTAATTAAACTCAGGTCAACTTCCAACAGACGAGTGTTATTTTGAATATAATATCTGAACGTGATCTCTCCATACATAGAGAAAGAGAGATAGGGATAGAGACTGCTGAAGAATTGATAAAATTATACGTAGAAAATGGCTTTTTGTTATTGTTTTGTTTTTTGATCCACGCGTCATGTTCGTGAACGGGCGCTGGCGCTGTCAGTCGGGATTGGTTTTCTTTTCACTGCCATGATTCTTTGTACATTCCTTTTTTGATTTGTTTTGTATAGCTATTCACCTACATTATTTTCCAATAAAGATGAAACAAAAATAATGTAACCAAGACTGTCTTTTGTCAAGTGCCTGTATATGGTTTAATTGAAATAAATGTTGTTTCGCTTTTTTAAAAACGTTCGCGCCTTTAAGCATCGCAATCGGTGTGAGCTGAGGCTTACGAATAGAGTTGACTTTATATTAACATTAGCAAACCGGCTTCGCACGGGTGCAAATTTCCGACTTTTCCGGTCAATTTTCCAAAAAGTTTCTTTTAAACAAACCTTGTCCGGTAAATTATAGAAACAACAAAAATAATTAGTCAAATTAGTCTAGCCGTTCTCGAGTTTTGAGTTTAGTAACACATTAAACCATTCATTTTTATAGATAGGTAGATAAATTAGATATCCATCGTAAACAAAATTAGGTGGTTTCTGCCCTGAAGTTATGATTATACAAGTCACAATTAGCAAAACAACCTACATAGGAAAAGCTCTTCTAAGAATTAATAAAACATATACGGCTTTAATAATTTTCAGTAGCAGCTCGGAGTTAGGATTTGTACCCGGTTAATGGCAATAGGCTCGCCCCCTATTACATGGGACCTAAACATACCCATACCTCGTATTGTGGATGTACATTGGTACACCTCTGCCTAACCCTTCGGGGAATGCTGGTGTGATGGTATGTTGTGTATACTACTTTAAGAGATTGTAATTGTGAGAACGTTCAAGTGCGGCGTGCGACACAGCCAACAGGTGGACGCCGCTTGTGACGTTTATCACCTGACATATCGCTTTAATTAGGCTTTCAGTAGGGCCGACAAGTGGTTACAAGTGAACTAGTTTTTCTCCAATATCGGATGGCTAATAAGCCGACAGACCAACCCTATTACTTCCTATGCTAGTCTATACTAATATTAAAAAGAGGAAAGATTTTTTGTTTGTTCATTTGTACCTACAGATAAATACATTTTTCCAGAATAATATAGGCTATACAACATCACGCTTCGACACACGGGAGCGGAGCAGTAACCAAAGACGTATCTTACCGCTGGTGAAATAAGCAACGCGGACGAAGTGTGGAGCAGCTACTAGTACTTTATAATTTATCGGTTCCTTTGTTAGGTCGTTTTAAATACCAATCGTAGAATTTGATAATATTCATTAAATTAGTTCTTTGAAGTCTTGAAGACAAAAGAATTTATTTCCATTACACCATTTACAGCTAATTTGGAAACTCAAGAAAGGTAAAGAATTTCTCTCTGAAATTTAATCTTCCAAGTTATTAGTTAATTGTCGTGATGACACAGTGGTTCAGGCGTCTGTTTTTGATGCATGACTTTGTAGGTTCGATACCGGGAAAGTAGCAATACGAATTTTCCAATTTCTCAGTCTGAAATCGTCAATCCGCCTTGGGCAAGCGCAGAGATTCTCTCAATGAGAATGGGCCTTTACCCTGCAGTGGGATAAAGATAGGCTGTTAAAAATTGTTTATTAAGTGTTTGTGAAAATAAATGATTAAAAAGACAATGTTTGTGTTAATAACGGTTCCCAAAACACATTGTCATTCATTATCATTGCTTTGGCTTCGGTTAGCACCTATATTGTTCACAATATCTGACGCGTAAGTGTTTTGTCATACAAGTCTAATCCTTACATTCAAAGCAATAAGATCTAAAATAAGATGTAATAAAGATTCCAAGGTGACTCTAAGTAGGTATATAATTCAACCGATTATGACTGCAGTAAAGAAGAGTCAAATCGTTCTTTTTATCACCTTTTATATGAACAGACAGGCTTAGACGTAAGTACATGCGTGTCCCCACACAATGTCGCAGTTTTTTTAAGACATTTCTGTATGTTTCTAACATTTTTCCTAGTGTGTCTATGTGGCTGGCACCGAGGAACACCGGCCACCTATTGTGTATGCTGTTACGTCAGAGGTTCGACATTTTATATGAGACGTACAATAGGTGGAATCAGAAGGTCGACACCATGCAGTTTCCATATTTTTTTTAAAGGATGGGAAATCATCCAATGACTTCTTCTGCTCTGGGCGAAGTGGACGGTGAGATTCGTACTGACTAAAACCCACCCGTGCTCCTCCTAATACTTTTTGCGTGCCAGGGTCACGGTGCCTCTTTCGAACAAATTCGAAGAAACGGGCATTTCGAATACACTGAGCACTCGTGTCCTCAGTACTTCGTCTGTAAATCTACACTAACATTATAAAGCTGACGAATATGCGTGTTTGTTTGCACTCATACAAAGTACCAACCAACTAATTTGAAAAAATCCTTTTACGTTATATAGCCCGTTTATCGAAAAAGGTAAAGACTATATAACATCACGCTACAATACACGGGAGCGGAGCAGTAACCAAAGACGTAAAATCGTGGAATCGTAGGCAACAGCATTTTGTCATTGCTTTTTTTAAGATAGTAAATCATCAAATGACTTCTTACGCTTTGGACGGAGTGGAAGGAGGCGTCAGACTGTTACTGCCTAAAACCCATGCGTGTTTGTACTTAAAACAAATTCCACAACCCTGGCAGACGTGGGAGGTAGCAAGTACCTATGGCATAATTATCTAATTTTGGAACAACCTAACAAAAGAACGATTTTCACAATGTTTGGTATTCTTTTTCTTTACATCGTCGAAGGTGATTAGGTACATTAATCGGCTTTACAAATGAAGTTATACAAAATTCATGTCTAACATCGACCTGAGCACACAACGCTATGCCTCTTCTCAACATAGAGTGATTTAGGAGAAAGATTTATACGTATGACGCTACAACCAACGGGAGCGAAGATGTAATTGAACACGTCACACACGACGACGCGCGGTATATAGCTAGCTAAAACCAAAATTCTATTAAATAGTATTTCAATTCAAAAATCGATTCGAATCAAAAACTTTTAAACTTAGTCGTGCTAAGGCTTCTTTCTGTTCTCAGCTCACTCGTGTAAACCAAACCTTACAATAATAATAATTATTATTAATCCTTTAGTCCGTCATACGCGTGTGATGAAGCAAACTACTCAGAACCTTTCAATTGTTAATCAAAGTTTAATGTAAGCCACTTGTATCGCAAACTTGTACATTAACTTGCCAAACTTTTGGGCAGGTTGCTAATTATACTGTTATGTTATCGATATAGTTATTGGTCATTATGATGTTAAAATAATGAGTTCTTGTTATGTTAAATTTAAGTCCGCACACACAAATGTTCAATGTTATTGAAACCAATTGTAGATATTTTTTAACCGGCTTCAAAAAAGAGGAGGTTAATAATTCGGATGTAATTTTTTTTTTTGTTCGGGTATTGCTCCGTTATTTATAGGCGAATTGTAGCTTATTATGCGCCAATACTAAATAACGAGAGCGTTAAAACGTTACAGCAAACATAATTATATTATAAGAACTAATTAAGATTTATTTAAGAGCAATAAAGTCTTCTCATTCCTTATTATTCTCCAAAAGTCTCAGTACGCCATATTGTTGAACACCGATCCACTTCGTTAAAAGGTGAAAATGTTCCACCTAACCTCATTAAATCAAAGTAAACTTAACTAACAGCTACATTGTACCGAAATCCAAGTTCAGTTTAGTTTAACAAAAACGAGACCTTTCCCTTCTGAACAAAGTTAAAAGCAAGTTTCACAAACATGTTTTGTTCCACATTTAGTTAGTATCGGATAACAACATTGTTCCCACAAGTTGAAAGAACATGTTGTATTTTGTTGTTTTAGTTGAATTTTCTACAAAACAAAGGTTTATTGGAGACTAGCTTCCGCCTGCGACATCGTCTACGTTACGCTACGGCTTATTTCAACCGCGTTAAGTTACGTCTTTGGTTACTGCTCCGCTCCCGTGAGTCATAGCGTGATACCCTATGTTACTCAGGAATAATGTAGCTATCTATTGGTGAAAAAAAAATAAAACCCGACTACGGCAAAAAAAATGACGCTTAAAAAGTTTGATACAAGATTTTCAGGATGCTGAAATAAACAAGGCTACTGGAGAACACCCGTAACACCTTAATAACGCGTGGCTACGGCTTTTCTTTTAATCATAGCAAATTACTTCAATGTTTCCTTATTGTGTTTTGTTTCATACTTAGTTTCTGCCGCCACTGTGACCGCGTTCAAGTTAATATATTATTATCGTACGGGAACCGCACGTGTTCCCGGGATATAAAGAAGCATATGTGCTATTCTGGACTGTTATCTATATCTGTACTAAATTTCACCAGGCCCGTTTAGCCGTTCCGACGTGTTTGTGACCCACAAACATTCATCCAAACTTTTGAATTTATTTTGATTTTTTTTATTGTAGTAAGATTATTGTGCCAAAAATAAACGAATGTTAGTTTACGCAGAAATATTAAAACTACCTCATTGGTCTAATAGTCGCAAGCGTGAGGTCTTGGGTTAGATGCTCCAGGGTGGGAAAAGTAATATTCCATTAGGATTCCGGAACCTGGTTTTTTTGGCTAATTAGTAAAGTTTGGCATAACTCTTATTACATGGGTCTTGTAACTAATAACTTACAAAATATATACCCTTTAGGTAATACACCTTTTTACGAAAAATAAAGCCACAAATAAATGAGTAAACATAATAGCTTTCATTTCAATACAGACCGAGAGTAATTCCGCAAAAATCCTTCAAAATGAATGAATGAAAAACCATTCAGCGAAAGACATAATCCTTGTCAAATAAAAACGAATTAAAGCGGCTACGAAATAGGGTCCCAAGTAAAAATAACATGTTATAAAAAGCGAAGCTTCTGAAGGCACATAGTCTTTCAAAAGAAAATACACGAACATGCGAGTATCGCTTGCGGGAGGAATCTTATTATTATTGGTTCTATGAAGCGGAAGTATTTTGTTGAACAAGAGAAAACATACTTGAGAACATTAAATAGAGCTTTTATTTATTGCTTTTTTAGCTTAGTGGTCCTAAGCGCGACTGCTGCGCTACACGTCTTGGGTTCGATTCTCGGGTCGAGCAAAGTGGTATTGGGTTTTTCTATGAAATTGTCAGTAGCAGCTCGGAGTTAAGATTTATGTCCGGATAATGGCAATAGGATCACTCTCTATTACATGGGACCTAAACATACCGGCGAACTGTGGGTGTACATTGGTATACCTCTGCCTAACTCTTCGGGGATACAGGCGTGATGGTGTGATTAATTATTTTAACTACAGCAAAAATCATGTTTCGGCAGCTGTTAATGACTAACGCTAGTAGCACAAACGACAAATAATATAATGAAATATTCAGAATAACCAAAGAACTAAATAGAACTCCGAATATAAACAACCTATAACTATAATTTAGAAGTTTGTTTGTTATATTCGCATCGGATACAGTGATGAATATTGTTGAAATAAACATGACGTGGTAACCTGCTTGTCACAGTTACGGCGTGTACCTGCACCTAGTCTCTGTCCTGTGCCCAACTAAGTTGTCTTTTTATATGCACGTATTTTTGTGCAGCAACACCATCATATCAGCCAAAGGTAGCCACAATGACCGGTCCTCTTGTGGCAGTAAACAATTTTTCTTTCTTTGTTAAATGTCAAAATGAATAGGATTGTAATTATAAGCGTATTATGTCAATTAGGCTGTTGGTCTTATGCTATATTGCAAAATGTATAATTATCTTCCAATCTAACCTAACCCCGCCGACAAGGTACCATTCATTCCCTTTTTGTTTACATCACCCCTCACACAATTCATCCTATCTTTAGTATTTTTATCATTGATTAACAGTAATATTAATTTCAATTTTTCATCACAACTAGAATCCACTTCAATCTTAGTTGTAACCCCATAACACAATACCGCCTTTGTCCGCTACCGATCTAGATATCCTTTGAGGATGCGAACCAATCACACTTGGGTGGAAGTGACCGTGTCCGCTACAGACTATTGTTTGCTTAGCTTGTCCGCAATCTGTGTAAATGTAGGCACAAGTGAAGAGCTTCTGTTATTACTCGATATTATAAAGCGTTTGAATAAACTAGTCTCATGTAATAAATAAAGGTCGCGGTTATTTGCTGGACGCGGGTAGCGCAAGACCGCTCGTTGTGGCTATCTTTAACGGAGGCCTATATCCAGGAGTGGACGTTGTTCTGTCGACGATGTCATGTGAAATGATGATAATAATAAAAAAAAAGCTATGACTGACTACGACTGAATGACTATGTCTGTTGAAGGTACCGTCAGTCGGGACTGGTAATCTGCTGCAATTTTTAATTTATTTCGAATTGTTATATTGAATGAATTTTATTCTAAACCTCTTTTAAATTGCACGACTCGTTACATTGTCCTCACATTGTACGCGTAGGTTCAACATGACTGTATTTATTGATATTAAAATAGTGTTTAATGAAGTTTCTTGTTTGTTCTTTTTTATGAGAACCTATTGTTTGGAACGAGCCAGCTTCAACTTTCTGACTGACTGACTTCTTAATAACTACCTATACATAAAATAAATGATTTGAGTTTCTCTGCTACAAGAATAGTAAACTAAAAATATTATTTCAGAGATATAAATCCCTGTTATTTCGTGACCATCTGAAGCATTCATGCATTGGATAATGTAAACACTTCTCTGTAAATCGGTTGGAGTTCCACAGCAACAATAGCAATTGCACTCAATGTCTACATTGAACAGTAACTGTAACCTAGCTTCTAGTATGACTACCAACATTCCCTGCACTGTTGTAACATGCCCATTTTAAACTCGGTCCCGCTGTAGTATGTCCATAAATATCGGCAGCTCGCTAGCGATCGCCTGCAGGCTTACAGTAACGAACAGTTGACTTTTACAATCCCGCGCCAACGGGATGAGCGTAAAACTGGACCTGTATTTATTTTATGTCTTTTTAAAGGTTACTGAGCTCTGCGCAAGTAATAGGGTGTGTGTAAAAAGGTGATTTATAGGGATAGAGCTGCGTCATTTTATTTTTATAATCAACGATATATTTGCCTATTGGAAACGAAAGCCAACCCGAACCAACGCACTTGATTTCACCGACGATTCACCGAAATAATTGTAATTATTTTGAATACGTACTAAACGCTGATTCATTCTGATGAAATAAATCTATTCTAAGTATGATTTTGAAATGTAAATTGCACTGTTATTATTGGATAGTAATTTATTCGGCAAATTATTGAATTACTCTGACTTTACATTGTTTGAGAGACTATTGAGAGACTAACGTTACCACGCGGTTTAACTCACATTCAGTTATATATTTGGTTACTGCTCCGCTCCCGTGTGTTGTGATGTTACATTGTGCCTTTATTATTCCTCATGAATCTGGCTATTATGTAAAAAGGATTTTTTGGAAAGACAACAAACAACCAGACAAAACACTCTTTAGATTTATTATATTAGTATAGATTGTGGCATTACTTTTTTAGCAAAAGTACACTTAATTGTCGTAGGTAATGTGGCTTTCAACAAAAACACAGAAAATTGTGCAATCACAAGTTTCAGGCAATTCCTCAAGTTTACAGTAGTTTCGTCATTAGCAAGTACCTAACTACTTAGTTCCGTCATCAATAATATTGCATGTTGTAGGCAAACTTCTGAAAATTGCCGCAGAAAAACCAAGTTCATTTACTTTAAATTTGAATGTAATTTGTTTTCCGTCGAATGCTTTGTCAGGTAAAGTTCTAGACATGAATTACCAAGAATAACATAAATAATAAACATAACTGGCGTACTCTGGAGCGTCACCTTATATTAATCAATCATTAACTTTGTGTTAGTTACTTTATGGTAAATAAATAATTATGTTTGTACGTCATTATTGGCAAAACATGGCGCACTGTGTACTGTATACGACTTATCCAGCTAGAGCCTCTACTTCAGCAACGCCTTCAAAGGATTTTTGTGGGGACGTAGTTATAATACTAATCATCTATGAGACAAACTCTAAACCCCTCTTATCATCTTACCTATAAACAATTTTTTTATGTAAATCTGACAACGGTTGTACGTTGTTTGATAGATAATAGTTTCATAAAATTTCGTTTGACGTAATATTTTTCTCATAATTTCGTTTCATAGAATAATCAATACGCACTATGCTTAGTTTGAAGATTTCGAAATATTATCATATAATAGAATAACTATAAAGAAATTGAATCATATAATAGAATAACAAATCAAATATTATTTATACTTAAATAGTTTATTTAATTTAAGACTTATTGACGGTCTCAGTTCTAACCAAATCTACTGCTTGTATGCTGCAAGCGAGCATGCAACATGCAGCAGGCATGCCTGATATCTGTCACGGCTCCGGCGCTGCGGGGCTCTGGCGGTCCCACTCCGCGCCTACGCGGATGTAAATCACACTCTAGAGGTAGGGCAGACAAGACTACATGGAGTCGGTTTTGCAGCAATTCGTTTCTGTCACTAAGTTTTGTAGCAAAACAAATTGACTTTTAAAAAAATATACCGAACCATCAAAAACATATGATTATAAAGTAATTGAATTGTGTTTTTGTGAAATATGTTCCATTCCAGTAATTATTCTTTAAAACAATAATATTCGAAATAAAAATACATGGACAAAATATTATATGAAATATTTTCTGTAAAACGAAATTCTGTGAGATTTCTGTCTGCGATACACCAAGTTAAGTAAATACTCCAATAAGTATATACCGTACTGTTGTCAATTAAATAAAAGACAAGACGATTAATTAATTTTAAACAACGACCCTAAATCACGTTACTAACTTAAATCCGTATTTCAATTGGTACTTGTCAGAGAAGAATCTCCGCAGAGCGACACCCACTTACGACGTACCAACTGGGCCATTAAAATGTCGCTGTACAAAATCCAACCGATTCCCAAGCAAATGTAGTACGAAAACCGTCGAATTTTAATACGGCTTGACGCGAATATCCTTTGGTAATGCAATAAAGTTGCCTTACTAAATTGTAAGGCGGGGGCTGACGACCGGGCTTGTCTCTTACGTTGTGAAAAGGGCCTAATTTAATCAGTTAAGCCGTCCATTACGGTATTGGAGGACCTGGGTTGTAGTGTACGTACAAACGCGGGTTGAATGGGGTTGAGTGTCGAGTTTATTTCAAAAGTTTAGGGGTAGTATTTGGTTCGCGATTTATTTAAATAGATGTACATTTTTAGGGTTCGGAGGGTTGTGTTTGATATTATGATAATTATTTTCTTGACTTTTTCGGTGAGTGGTATCAAAATACTTTGTTTTGGAATTTTAACTAACTGTACGAATAATGGTTAATGGCAATGGGCTCGCCCCCTATTACATGGGGCCTAAAACACACCGGCGGTCTGTGGGTGTACACTTTTATACCTCTGCCTAATCCTTCTCGGACTATAGGCGTGATAGTTATGTTACGTATCCATAATTTATTGTTTACATTATAAGGGGTTGGACAGACAGCTCAAAACAGTTTTACCAAAGTCTGTAGTTATTAATGTCATGTCATGTTATAAGCATTGACATACTGACAGACTGTTTTGCATAGAATACATGTGATTTCATTTAAAATTTTAAAATGGCGCGTCTGTTGCGTCCAATTTTTTATGCAAGCAATGGAAATGTGTAACAAGCAGTGGAGGGGTGTACTTTTAGACTAGACGGTAACTACGTACGTACCTACGTTACATTTGATAACGCTAGCTTCCGCTCGCGACTTTGTCTGCGTCAGAGTGAATATTTATTATCCCATGGGATCCGTACATTTTTCCGCGATAGAAAGTTGCCTATTCCAGACGATAAATTACATCTGTTACAGACCCGTTCAGCCGTTCTGCCATGATTGATTAACAAACATCCATCCATCCATCCAAACTTATAATAGTAGTTGGATAGGAAATGGTGACTTAGGGCTCAAAGCCGCACTTGTGTGCTCAACATTACTCGTTATGCTAAACTGTTATGATATAACCGAATCTTCAAAAGATATTCCCTTAAATAGGATGAAGTGAAAATTGTGGAACTAAAGTATTTAAGTCGCCTGTTAAAGGTGAAAATAACCTAATTACTATGCAAATATAGTCTAATTTTCGAGAACAACAGCATAAAGTGTTTTGTGCGTAAACTCTCCCGGAATTTGCAGAAGATGTCTGTAGAGTGGAGATAATGTAGTACTAAGATCTTGCGTTGCTAAGTCACTTTATCTCTTATGTATCTCTAATGAAAACTTTATTTTTCAAGTTTAAAGATTGCTGAACAACCCTGACATACCCGAAAAAAAAAAGATACCTAAGTATATTATTCTTTAATTCCTGGTATATGGAAATTGGGGCAAAGTAAACCTTTATGTAAAGTAACACTTTGTTACTTGGGTTGTTTTGCTAGGCGGCGGAGGGTTGCCAAAATGTGGCTTTAGTAAACGTCAGTCAAGTGTCCGCATGCTGCAATATATTAGAGTAGGGGGGAATGTGCTTTGTTGTGCGCTAGATAGATGGGGGACCGGGGAATTGAAACCAGGGTTAACCTAGATTTTAGAAAAAAGAGGCGAAAATAAATGGTTCGCGCTAGATACCACAATTAAAAAAAAAGTATTTTAGGTTTAATTTTGACTAGATTTTGCCCGCGATTACATCCGCGGAAATGTTGGTTATCGCGTATGTAGACGGCGTTGAGGAATAAAAAGAAGCTTATGTCCTTTTAGGAGGTTCAAATTTAATCCCGCAGCAAATTTCATCAATTTCGGTTCAGTGGTTTAGTCGTGCAAGCGTAAGAGACAGACAGACAGAGTTACTTTCGCATTTATAGTATTAGTATACTATGATTGATGTTCTAAAATATTCCATGTAAAGGGTCGGTAGCTTCGTGTACAAATAAAATGTTGCCATCATCAATCCGCCAGCCAACGTGATGATCGCGGGAATATCTCCTTTGTTTAATGAAAATACCATGTTTAATCATACAAAAATTCAAAGTCAAAGCATTTATGACAATCAAACCATTTACAAGTACTTTTCAGTCGCTCAGTTGCGCGGAAAGTTGAAGCTAGTTGCTCGTTCCAAATCGTAGATAGGTCTCTATGGAGACTTTTCACGAATACTATTTTAAATCAATTTTTTACAAAATCGTGGTGAATTTTTTACGTAAAATACATTAATATCCATACTATTATACTGAAATCTCTTGCATGAAAGGATACATGACCTCCTCGGAGCATACCACCATTGACACCTAATATTCGCGCCAAGAAACTTTTCTTCCTCAAAAGAAACCGAAGATGAAGGGTACTTAAGATTCACATCGTCAGCAATACCCGGGACCCACAGCGGGGAGTGGGGGGGACACAGGCGTGCTAATATCGGGAAAAGTCCTTGATTTACGTTGGAACTTAGATCCCGATGCCCCAATCAGATAGAACTTTACAAAGATGGGATCCGCGCCATTAAACTCTCACTTTAATGAGGTCGATGTAAGTGAAGAATTATAGGTTACATTTACAGAATTTATTCTCTCTTTCAATTTTTATCGTTTTGAGAAGAAAGATATGTGGCATTACATACATAAACTCATCCATTTTCATGGGGGTAGGCAGAAATTACAGAATGCCAACTGCTACGATCCTCACATACTCCTTTCGCCTCGTCCACGTTCATACATCTGGTCATACAAGCAAGTGTTGATTTGTGAAGATTTTATATTTTAGAGAGACATTTTGAGAGATCTTCAACTTTAATAAAAGGTTAAGGTTCAACCTAAGTGTCGACATAGATAGTTTAACAGTGCCAACTTATTTGAGTGCCAAATTGGGAGCAGTTACCCTTCTTAGAGATGTCCAAAAACTTATACAGATGACGTTATGGTAACAAGTAGGTGATAATATAGCCGAAATGTTGCGAGATTAAATAACACGTGAACGAGCAAATACAAAAATACCCAATTGGAGTTAGTTCTGCCAAAACAAACCAATCCACTTCAAATTTTCTATTTTTAAAAGTAGTTGTAAAGATTTAAAATGTTAGCATACATTTGGGACGCAAGTACGTTAAACTGAAGGTGTCATTTTTTTTTACATTTTACTCGCATCATCTCATCTCTGCAAAAAACCAATCTGGGTAAATCAGAGGCGTTTTTGAATGATTGAGACAGAAGTTAGATTGCAATCTTGCCTAAAAGTTAGTAAAATTGCCTCTATTATTGCTGGATAGTAATTCTACACATTCCGCACATCGATGTAGTTTAGTTTATTTGTGCCCGGTTAATGGTAATAGGCACGCCCCCTATTACATGGGACCATAACATACCGGCGAACTGTGGGTGTAGACTGACACTGTTCTGCCTACCCCTTCGGAGAATACAGGCGTGATAGTAATTTGTCAGTTTTTATGTAAGGTTGCATGTTGAAAATAATAGCCCTTAATATAAAAGAAGTACCAGTAAAGCATTTATCCATTACTAAAGCAAACGAGACTCCAAACGACAAGTGCAAAGAGAAGCCCCGTGACTTACGTCGTCTACTTGAACACTACAGGATGCGGGTAGCAAAATAAGTTTAATAGTTTAATACGAAATGTTGGAATTAGTATCAAACTTGGACGAACTTCTATTCTCAGAGGTCGCGTCACACAATTTAAGTTTCGAAGAAACTTTGTCACACAATAAATGGGAGATGAGTCGGGGCGCGCTGTGAGTGCCCTAATGTGGACGGATTCTGTCTAAGATACTGTGACGGAGCTTGGGCATGTTTTTTCCTATCATTATCCAAAGGCAAAGGCCTCTTCTCATACAGAGAAGGCACAAGCATTGATCACCACGTTTGCTTTAGGCGGATTGGCTACTTCAGACTTGTGTTAATTATAAATCCAGGTTTACTCATGATGTTTTCTTTCCCTTATGTCCAAGATGAATTAAGGAAGTACGAATGAATTGAAAATGTCACATTGATACTTCGCCCAGGATCGAACGAGTAACCTTTTGCATGCGAGGAGGGCGCCTTGACTTCTGGGCCAACACGACAATTTACTTCTTAAGATTCATTTAATAAGAATGAGGGTACTTGGGTTCATAGAGAACCCAAAAAGTTTACAATAGAAGATCAGGTATTTTGGAGCTGATTGAAATCTGATCCTTTATCAATTTTTAGGTTTCTCGACAAAACATTATGTTTAGACCGAAATTTTTGATTTATGTCTGAGAATAATGTTTTACAGTTTAACATCAATTTAATTTGTTTGAGAGCTGGTTCCTTCATACTCCGACAACGTTCATAATAAAATACATTTGACAGATTGGCATAGATCTCGCACAACGCTCTAAGTAAAACCGCAAAATTTGTAACTCCATTAAAAGTTATATGACAAATTAAAATGTTAGCCTAAATCTTTAAAATGTATACATAAAGAAAAGTCGTTTGTCACGTAAGTATACTCGGATATTGTTGCAAATAATTGCGATCACAAGCTTGTATTTTCTTGTAATTTGTATGAGAAGCATCAATCAGGAAATCATCATCAAATGTCATCGTAGACTTTTGTTTGAGTGACAATTAGGTCACCTAAACATTTATCAACAAAAATATAAACCAAACTCCACTTAAAGATCCCATACCATCACGCCTATATTCCCTAAAGGGTTAGACAAAGGTGTACTAATGTACACCTACAGTTCCCCGGTATGTATAGCTCCCACGTAATAGGGGGCGAGCCTATTGCCATTAACCGAGCACAAATCCTAACTCCCGAGCTGCTACTGAGAACTTCATAGAAAAACCCAATAACACTGCTCGACCTGGGAATCGAACCCATGACCTCTACCGTAGCAGTCGCGCTTAGGGCCACTAGGCTAACGAGGCCTTAAGATCCCATCCGGAAATGTTTCCATTTCCTCATTACCCCGCACACACATAATCATCGCTTGTAATCGTCCTATTTAAATATTGAGCACTCACCTCCGCGTTGATCGTCGGCGGCATTACAATTTTCTTCTGCGGCGGAGACCTCAGCACCACATTCTCGTCCCTGATTATTATCTGCGGCTCCATCGCCAGCAGTTTCTTCTTGCATTCTTGCATTTGGAGACATTCTTTATCTTTTCTCGAAAGCACTGATTCAGAAGACGCGTGTTTCGATGAGCACACGGATGTGTTTTTGCTTGATAGTTTTAAACTGTCTATTGATGCTGTCATTTTAGCATTTTCTTTCCCGTTTGATGACGCCATCTTGGAGTTTGTTACACTTTGAGTGTTTTACATTTGTTCGTATGTTTTTGTTTTTTTTGGTTAAGTTAAGTTGGTAATATAATAAAGCTTTTCTCACTTTTTTATTATTATTTAAATTAAGAATTTTATTGCTTTATTTAAAAAAAATAAGTTTTATTCAAATTATCTATTATATTCAACTATTTACTTAGTCCACTTAAACTTTTTGTTTAAAATTCTACTGAAATTCAGAAAAAGGTTTTGTTATACAAACATTCTTAGAATACCGAATTAAAGCAGTCCTTTGCGAAGACTTTCAAAATTGCCAAGAAATTAACTAAAAATATTCTATTCAGGCAACCATTAAATAATTTCAAATGGAGCATTTCAACTAATTTCGCGTAACAACATTACGGCCCCAGCCGTTCCGACGATCATTTTTATTTTGAGTACGAATTTAGTACCTTCTGTGTACCTTTTGGCAGAGGTCTCGGGGGCATAAGAGTAATGGTGGTACTACCGGAATGGGGGTAATAGCATTGTCTGTGGGGTAATTACCGTAGTTTGTGATACACGTTTGAGGCCATCCCAGAGGAGCTGGCTCGCTTGCCGATGCTTCTTTGTCATCGTAGGCAATGTTGAGATTTAGTTAAGTCCCCTTTAATTCGACCTCTGGCATCTATCATACATCTCTACTAAAAGCTAGTGTGCCACGCCGAGTGGTTTAGTACACTAGCTTTTAACCGCTGCTTTGCCTACGTCGAGGTAGAAAGAAAAAATAGATCACATTAACTTTTTTTATTTTCCCGTGCAAGTACTAGTGGAATAAAAAGAATCTTATTTAAACTCGTCTGCTTTCATCAAAATTCACAAAAACATTAACATATTTATAATATTTGTTGGATGAAGTATATTTTTGTTTGCATGATACTCTTAGTGGCTGGAAACATACACAACACATTTTGTTTTTAATTCAAAGGTGGATTACCAATAACTTCTACTGGAGGAAAAGCAGATGCTGGGCGTTTTTTATTAAAATAATAAAAAATTGTCAATTTTTTAACCTGGACTTTATACAGCAATATGAAATAGCTCTTTACATATTATTCTCTTTAAAACCTTTCACGGAATACTTCATTCATGCATACATTTATTATAGCCAATTCTATGAACTACATTTACACATATTTCCTACTAGCTTCCGCTCGCGACCTCGTCCGCGTGGCATTTTTACCCGTGTTAAGTTACATCTTTGGTTACTGCTCGGCTCCCGTGGGTCGTAGCATAATGTTACATAGCCTGTGTTACTCAAGAATAATGTAGTTATTTAATGATAAAAACTGGTTAAAATCGGTCCAGTAGCTACGGAGCTTATTAGGTACAAACAAACAATAAAATCTTTTCTCTTTATAATATTTGTAAAGACTAGTTGTACCCTACGGTTTCGCCCGCGTTTATTTATATATTTGGTTAATGCTCGATTCCCGTTGGTCGTAGCGCGATGTTAACATCACTAGTATAGCTTGTATAAGCCTTTACTGTTTCACATAAATCAGGTTATGAATCTGGTCATCTTATACAAAAAGATTTTTTCCAATCCGACTAGTAGTTCCAGAGATTAGCGAGTTCAGATAAACAAACAAATTATTTAGCTTTATTATATTAGTATAGATAACTGTTGCATAAGTGGACTATCGAATATTTCCCCAATGTACCTAACTTTATTTCTGGTGAATAACACACAGAGTTCATGTTTTAATTCCAGGATAATGAAGCTTTCCTGGAAATTGCTGGAATAGGGGTGGATACAGTAGGTTTCATCCCTTTGTCCAATGTCTGGTTTCTTGGGATTTCATGTTACTGTTAATGTATTATTTCTGTATTTGGCAACACATTTATTGTATAAATGGTGCTATAAAGGGGGTAAAAACACACTTAAAGCTGAAAGTTACATATTCTACTCATCATTGCAATATTTTTTTTTTGGTCCTGGCAATCCTTTGATTGCTTGTAAGTTAAATTTCTAACTTTTCGTACTGTTTTATGCACCCAAAAGCACATTGCTTTGCGTACAGTACATTGCGCACATAAACTGAGATTTTTTAACAAAAAAAAGAAGTCGTTTCCCAGCAATAATGTATGCTCAAATTTACTGAGTTTGGCCAGTATGTGTAGTTTAGTATGTGATGTTTCTTTTTACACCATGTACAAGCAAAAATACTTAATAATATAAATGAACACATGATATGTTAACAGCGGTCAAAGGTTCCATCGTTTATCTTCAGCAGAACGAAGCGAATTAAAGTGTCTATCGACCGATAGAAACCCATTTATATTCCCGCCTAAATCATAATAGGTCGTCACTACCTTTTGGGGCCGGTCGCATTTTGTTCGCCTAATTTCGGTTCTTACGAAGAAAAATGGTGGAACCTTTGATCGTTGTCTAACTATACCTAGTAAATACGTGTTAATGTCTACACTTTTATGGAAGTTGTTTACATTTAGGTTCTTATTTTTTACTCTAGGAAATATTCCTGTATCGGGGGAGTGTTCATAAATGTAAACTCACATACACAAACAACTAGGAAGCACTAGAACCCGGAACTACTACTAGGCTGTACAAATACTGATTCCGTCCAGGAATTTGACCCGAGACACGCAGCGCAGCAGTCATTCATTCCCCCACTGCGCCACCGAGCCGTCATCGTTTGATTTGTAGTAGGACAACATATTAATTTGATGTTATCGTTCATTAATCGTGTAGGCAAAGGTTTGAAAGCCTATATTTAGCATTGGTGAATTAAAGCTTGATTTGTTATGTAAATTTCTACGTTACGGTCTAAAACGCAAAATTTTCTTATAAAATTACTCGCTAAAGACACGCTCCCTCCCAATTACGTGAGAATTAGGTTTTGCTTTCAGTCGACTTAAGTGTTTCCATGCCTATTTTATTAACTTAGCGAAAATGAATAAACCTTTTCAAACTGCTAAAAAGTAATCAAATAACAAATCTAATTAATTCAATCCGCAATTTTCAATGATAAAACAAATATCACAGAGTAAAAATTACAGCGAGTCGGGATCACCGCTAAAATATTTGTAGCACTAAAAAAATGAACCTTTTCAGTCATCAGAATTCGGTGCTCGGTCGGATATCGCGGGCAAAAGCGCAGAATTTATTTCCCATTTGTTGTGTTGTCCCACTGTGGCGCGTTACGTCATTCGAAAAAAGGAATTTTTTGGTCCTTCGGTACGATGGGTTTTGATTTAATTGGATAATTTTTTAAGGAAAAATTTGACTGTTTTTTGGAGCTTGTGCTGTCGTAAATTAATGATCCAAATAAAGATTGGCCTTATCACAGCCTGTCGTCGTTTCAGTGTCATTTAACAACATTTGATGCAAGTACATTCTAATTTGTCATTTTAATTATTCGTTTTCCATTAAGTAAAATATTTCTTTAATCACTATCGTTATTCAATTCAAAGTTTATGACCCCTTTTCTTAAAGTCTCGATTTCCATACACATTTACAAGTACACAAAAAATATAGTATAATACAGACATTACATTACTCACATTGTGAGAATTTCTTTCAAGATATCAGCAAAACGTCTGAATAGCAATACATCATCAAGAATGATCGGTGAGAAGGATTACCATTCACACAAAGATGGAGTAAACTTATAAAAATATAGTTACATCCCTTTGTGACGTTGACAAGGGGATGAAAGGGGGAGTCTGTTACCCCGAGTCAGGTGCCTGTCATATACGCAAAGTGAGTCAATTGCAAGGAGAGGGGTGCTGTGTAGACTTTAGCAGTGGGTTGACTGGTCAGCCTAAAAATAGGTTAACCTATTTTAGTCCTGAGAAAGGTCTCCACGAAAATCTAGCCATAATATCGGCAACTATATTTAATATCATAAAGTTTCTGTTTCATTAATATAATTTTCATTAAAATCTTACTACTACTTTAAAGTTTGGACGGATAGATGTGTACTTCTTAATCACGCCAGAACGGCTGAACGGATCTGGATGTTTGGTATAGAGATACAATAATAAGGACTGCAAAATTTTATCCCGGAAAAATGTACAGTTTCCATGGGGTAAAATATCAACTTTGACGCGAATTAAGTCGCGGCCAGAAGCTAGTAGATGTCTATATTTATTATGTTCTCATAAATACGAGATTATTGAAATTAAGTCAAAGTCAAATTATTTATTTATTTCAATTAGACTATTAAACCAGATTTGAAATTCGACGACGGATTCATTTTCATTAGAAAAGGGTACACTTCGTAATGAAAATGAATCCATATCGACGATTTTTTTTGGTTCAAATGTTATGTTAATGTTACCTGCTGCTTAAATAAATATTACGCAGAGGTTTACAATTGGACGTGCAATTATAATTAAATGAAAAATAAATATTGCGCCTTTCATTTATAATAATGTGTTTGATGATCAGTGGTAATGTGTTGAACAACTGTCTATAAATGTTATAATATAGTTATTACCGCCTATTATTGTATGGAGAAGGCACGAGCATTGATCATCACGCTTGCACAAGCCGGATTGGTGATTTCAGAATCATACTAATTATTTAAAGTTCACGTTTTCTCACGACGTTTATCTTTCACTGATGTGTGATGTCCAATATAAACTTAGAAAGAACATAATTATGAATTGAAAAGTCACACAGTTACTTGCCCAGTATCGGATACACAACACGCATGAGATGCGGGCGTGTTAACCACTGGACTATCGCAACATTAATCACTATGTACAGTCGTATCTTATATAACAAGTGAAACATTGACTCATCAAACAGATGCACATTTGATTATGATAAAAAGGATTAAAAAGCCTAAACGAGAGAAGATAGCGTAATAGTTACAGCAAAGTCCTAACCAGTCAGTCCTACCTGCGCTGAGTTACTACGAAACTAAGACTTTAGAATAGAAAATGAGCTATTTTAAATAACCGAGAACAATTCTAGTCAGGCTTTAGTTCCTGCCAATGGTGAATAAAGATACCGTGTCGTTAGCTAGAATGGATTTGCTCTTTTAATTTGTTAACACCGTCACGTCGGGAAATCAGCGATTTCTTTTTAAAAATAAAGCCAATCTATTTTTTTCTAATTGAGTCCCATTGAAACCTATCAATATTCATAACGGTTTCTTTTGAGTTTTTACTTTTGTAATACTTTTAAATTGTTGTATTTTACCATCTGGAAACATTGAGTTGAACTAAAGTGGCCGATCTGTTTGATTTTCGTGCGTGAGATACTCTTTTGTTTTCATACAAAACAAATGTTTGTGAGGCCTGTAGATAATTTATGGTTCCGGTTTTAGGTTTATACGCATGTGAGTTTACTCTTCTGTCCCTTCACACGTTGTCCAACGTAAACGCTACGTAAACCCCACGATAACATGACGGTAATTTGGATGCAAAATAGCTGCGACTGTGCGGAGTAACTGTGCGGTCAACCGCCCATAGGTGTGAATGCACCATTAAACCCTACGTCTAGTGGTCGAATATAACGTGTTTAAAAAAACAGTTTACGAAGTCAAAAGTAAGATATTCGCCCCATCATTGTAATATTCCTTTAGTTGACTATACCTGGAGATCCTCTGGTTAAGGAGATATTGAGGGTGTAAATTTGCACAATTATGCACAAGATAGTACAATGTTTAGTACGCGTTTTAATGCGCACTACCATAAACACTGTTTTTCAATTTAAAATCAAAATTAGTTTCCCTTCACTAATTTTCCCTGAAAGTATGTAATTTTATTTGATGAGCAGTATGCATAGTTATGTGATGTGAGTGTTATGTGATGTGAGTGTTATGTGATGTGAGTGTTATGTGATGTGAGTGTTATGTGATGTGAGTGTTATGTGATGTGAGTGTTATGTGATGTGAGTGTTATGTGATGTGAGTGTTATGTGATGTGAGTGTTATGTGATGTGAGTGTTATGTGATGTGAGTGTTATGTGATGTGAGTTTTTATATCGTGTATAGGTATTAAATTTATATACCCTCGTTGGACAGTGACGTCATAACAACATACGTATGCAATAAGAGACTGCCAAGTATTGTCGCCAGATAGCGCTATACCTACCTTACGCTGTGATCTGTCTGAAAATTCGGATCATCTACGTTTAAGCGCCGGAAAACATCTGGCAATTCTTACAACGAGCCTACTTTTTATTGTAGCTACAAACGGCCACTATCTTAATGGCTTTTATCAAAATATAGTTTTGTAGTTTAACCGCGAAAAAGTATCATGCGAGATGATTTTTTCTAATATATCTTTGTTATATTACCTTGGAACTACTTGGCTTAATAAAAACGATGGTAAGTATGATTGCAACTCTTCTAGACTGTGTGTACGTCGCTGCAGTGCCATCTCGAAAGAGTTACAGCACCGGTAATTTGTATTAATTATATTGTTATGTTATTAGTTATAGATATTAGTCATAAGTATAAATAAAGTTATGGTTGTTTAAGGTGCATTTATCGCATTGGGTTAGCTTATAATGGTGGATAAAAAAAATAAACAAATGTTTCTTTTAGTGTCAATCCTTCCTAACGTAGTCGTAAGTTTGACTAACTATTAACTGAGCCACTTCAAAAAAAAAACCTATTCTATTATTCAAAACCATGCTCTACTCGTGTGTCAGATTGCTTCTTAATTCGATCAGACGTTTATTCGTGATGAAGCTTATTTTAAAGAAAAATAACTCCATACAATTTTCAACATGAATAGGTAGTAAACATACCGCTGTAGTGTGACGTTGAGCGTGGAATAAACTAGAGTGTTAGCGAAGCAAATCTTTTAGAAAAAGTTCGATAAGACAACGGAATTTTCCAAGCGATATTTCCGAAGGACCAAGAATAAAAATGGCATCGATAAACAAAGAGATGGGTTGTAAGTCTAACGTCGCCGATAACTATCAGTCACCCTCTTTCTTTTACTAGTGCTATAACTCTTGTATGGGACACTAAGCAGCTGTTTTTCTATTATACGCAACTAGCTTTTGCTCGCGGTTTCATTCACATGTTTCCTGAATATCTAATACAAATCTAATACATTAAATATTTGTCTTGTCTATTACTCACCAGTTGTGTTTTAATACCTATTATTATTTTATAAGTATAGAGTAAAAACGTGATCCTCAATAGAATTAAGATTTATCTATAAATAAGATAACAGTTTTATACTTCATTTTGATGAAAAAGACGAGATTTTCGTTTCAGTGAAAAATATTTTTAATTAAAAATAAGGCCATTAATCTTACGCTAGATTAAAAATCTGTTTAGTCAAGGCTTTAGTAATATTACAGTTAGGGATGAAATAAAGGCATCTGCCCCGTTCTGAAAATATATTTGGCTGGAATCAGGGTTTTAAAGTACTTTATGTTTTTTGGAAAAAACCTCAAAAATTTTTTTTTTTAATATTTTTTAGGACGTACAAAAAGCTTAGCTAGATAAGTTTTATCTTTGTGACGAGACCTCTGCCAATATAGGACGAGAACAGATCGTTTGTAATGCTAAACCAATGTGAATGTAATCACATAAAACTGCTAACTACGTGTCATTAAAATATTTTAATTCTGGTTCTAAGACACGAAACAGTTTTTAATTTTTGGTCCTTACGGACGAACAACTTTTTCGGCGGACAAAATTATCTCTGCATAAATTGTCGCTTTCAATAAAGATTTATTAAATCAGAACTTGTTATCGGTTATTAAATATAATTAAATTAGATTAACTTAGTCGTTTCTTTCTCATTTTACGGCGACATAAAATTTTATATTTTACGTCAATAATATTATTGTTGCTCAAAATTGTTTTAGCCGAATTATTCTTACACTTCAATACCTAAACTACACACACTACACGTACACTACAGTTCACAAAAAGCAGCACAGTGTATTGTTTGTAATATTTTTGTTTTACGAGAACAAAAATATCGCGTCAGTACGCGGCTTGCCTAGCCAGCGGCTGGCGCCTAACTGCCGCCCGCCCAACTAGGCGGGCCGCCCTACGTAGCAAATAACCAAAGGTCCTTTCTCCCAACGACCTTTTTGTCTGATCCCTGAGTTATTTTCTATTTTGACATCAATAATAGTAAAATCTTATTAATATAGCTGTTAATATTCGGGGTGTTTGCGAAGACGTAGGGTAGCTGAGGGTACGGCTGGGTTAGACGTAGTACCCTCATTACTTAAGGGAATGGCTTCATTAAGTTTTTGGGGAAATAATTGAGATGTCGTGGTATTTCTAGAGAGATATTAGTTGTTTACGGGTTGGCATGAAACTGTTTTATTGTAATGTTTTCTCTCTTTGTTTGTTTGATGGAGTACTTTTTGTTTTTCTGGCATATTTTTCTGAAACGTTCTGTGTTTTTATTACAAGAATAGACTTACTTTAGATAATTCCTTTTCTAACTTCTTGGTTTTTGACTTGATATCGGTCAAAATATCACTGTGTACTATGTAGAGTAATTATCTTCTATATTCAACCTTGAATACGTAGTATACATATATCTTTACAATGGCCGACGCGTGTATCTTAATAGTCATAAAACTACTGTGCTATTGTATCCTGTAAAAATCTCAGTTGACGAGGCGAAAGAAGTATGTAAGGATCGCAGCAGATGGCGTTCTATGGTTTCTGCCTACCCCCATGGGATAAAGGCGTAAGTTATGTTATGAAAAACTCCCTAGATTTATGTCTGTGAAGTAAACTTGATTTGAGCTGTCATGCTATTATCAGCTCACTTCTAACTCACTACAACTATGTAAATTCACCGAATATAGGGTAAAGTGTCGTGTAAACATACTATTAATTCTAAACCTTATGTATATGATTTTACTTCTTAGTTTTGTTTGTGTCTTATGTAAGCTATGCCTAAGAATCAACCCACAATGTTAAGGGATGAAAGGTTCCCTGCAATTTGCCCTATCACGCAGATCCGTTGAGTTGTTGACATGAAAGTAGGACAAACAAATAAATTCTATTCATTTGTTTGTTTCTTCGCAAAAGATGGGTTTTATACAAGATTGTAGTACTATATTCAATCTTGGGGTACATATACTGCCTATCAAACTACTTAAATAACATTGAGCAAACATTATTGATAAAGAAACGAATTTTATTTTATTTCTATGTGATCAATGTTTATGCCTAACGCGTTACGTAATACCCTCAAAAAATTATCCTTGCGAGTGTGGGTATAGGGCTAGTTTTTAGTTAACTTTAGATCTAAGTTTTAAGACTTGTTTCTGTAAAAATCTTGGAAAACCTTCAGTGTGATATGACTGGATCAAAACAAATATTAGATTGACGAAGGAAGAATATGTAATTTTAGTTTAGTGTATTTATAATCGTTATTTAAATAAACAGTATAATTTAATAAGTATTGCTATCGCAAATATTGTCTTATTCATTGAGTCATACAAATTATTAACATGTTATACGTATAGTATAGGTATCTACTCTTTTTTCTACGGATCGTGATTAATTTCGGCTTTTGACAGGATCAGAGAGTCGGGAAAAGCATTTTTATCTTAAAATTCTTTACAATTGTCTCACGTCAATCACAAGGGAACAATAAAATCTTCTAAACATAACACTCAGACAAAGGCGATGCTCAAAATAAAAGAAAAAAGAAACAAACTAGGTATGACAATCGAAATTCAAAAGATAAATCACAAAGACCATTCATACCATCTGTCCCAAGTTTTCGGCAAATGTAACATACTCGTACTAAATTAGAAAAAGCATTTTATTTTTCATTATAAACCACTGCATTGTTAAATTGAGCCCACTTTTTTACGAGGCTATATTAAACTTTAGAACTTTTGTTCTTGTCTTTGTCTATTCGGAACACGTATTTAATAAGAAGAATGTGTTGGAAACATAATATATTTTATCTCGAAGCGTTAAACTTACGAAGAAAATAATGGCTGACTGTTTGTTTTAGGCAAAAGTTAATAAACTGAACCGATACGCAGACAATAACAAAAAAATATTGTATTTTTTTGTAATATCAATATATATTTAAACAGATGAAGATTGATTACAATATTTTATACAGAATTATTAAAGAACGTAAATAGTATAATCCGCTTAGAAATTTTACTTTTACAGTTATTGTGGCTTGGGGTCAAAGAAAGTGCAATCTCCACAAAGTAACTAATGGGTTATACTGATATTTTATGGTCTAACCAACTATTAGACTGTCTGGCTTCTGACTACTCTTAACGACTAACACAGATGTGACAATCGTAACTCTGTACTCTCGTATTTTAAAATACATTATTTCAAATTTCGACTTACGTCTCTAAGGACCAAATACTTTTAGTATAACTGCTCTAATGCGGTTCACCATAGTAGAGTCAGCATTCAGTGCAAGAAGTCAGCACTCAGGTCATAACTCAGCAAGTCATTTATCTATGTCTGGAAACAGCTGATGTAAGATGTAGGGGATACGTGTGTGCACGCTGTGATATATGTGAGGACAGATAGGACCAAAATATGGCTGATTTAGAGAAATTAAAGTTAGGTACAAAAAATATGGTCAAGAAAAACCATTTAGTTTTTTATTAGTTATCGGTAAAAACAGATTGCTTCGGCAGTATTAGCCGAACCAAGAGTTTTATTGATTTGTAGCTTTGACTAGCAACAAAGTCAAGAACATTAAACTAGTTTCAACTTTACTAGCAGTTTTCAAACTGTAAAACCACAAACATGCAGTTCTGGTCCTGGCATCCGAACAACCTTAACAATACGTGAAGCCATAAAACAATTGAACTGCACAACATTCCAAACCAAATACCGAGGACCAAAAAAATAACGAATGAAACAAACCAAACTAAACACCGCGGCGAAATTAATCGAATTTTATACAAACATTCATTACTGATTCCCGATGGACTGCCGTATGTCGGCTGAACGTATGCACACAGAATCGGTGACAAACATACAAACACCAGTGTAGTTAGCGATTTAATCAGATAGCAATGTTTGAACACGCTGCGCAAATCGTTTGTGGGTACATTTTCTGTTTATTCCTGACTATTTATTTATTCATTTGGCTGTTCAGAAGAGGTTGTGTACCTACATACACACGGGTCATCAGTCGAGTCATCATAGAACTGAATAATGAGGGAACATGTGGTGAGGTGAGAGACAAGCGTGTAACATCCAATTGTCCAAAAATATCGCTGGGAGTGTAATTATAGAGCATGATAGAGTAGGCTCTTTGTATGTTATTATTGTAGGTATTATGTTTGTCTCTTCCAGTTAAATATTATGTAGGTAATTACAGCATAACTTTGTTCTCTTATTTTAATTTTTGTGACTGGTTTTTTAGGGTTCCGTACCCAAAGGGTAAAATGGCATTACTAACTCTATTACAAAGTCCGTCTTTCACCAGGCTGTATCTCACGAATCGTGATAGGTAGACAATGGAAGTTTTCACAGATGATGTATTTCTGTTGCCGCTATAACAACAGATACAAAAAACGGAATAAAATAAATATTGAAGCGGGCTCCCATACAACAAACGTGATATTTTTGCTTATTTTTATAGATAATTGTACGGAACCATTCGTGCGCGAGTCCGACTCGCACTTGGCTGGTTTTTTTAATGTAACCGTGTAACAATTGTAGGTAAAGTATTTAATAGGTTCAGCGTTCTGCTTCGAAAGATGCTGGTATTATTTCAAGCACGTGGGATATTTCTTCTTAGTTAGAGAGATTCTCTTAGTTTCTCACTACACATGTGCACAGGGTGGAGTTGCGTACCTCACTTGAGTCCAGTCCGTTATATATATATAATAAAATACAACTGTATAAGACCTTTAGGCGTGTAGTGTGCTTTGATGAGTCACGTTATCGCAAATCACCATAAAACGAGCAGAAGATACAAACGTCATTTTAATGTGGTCGCCTGACCATGTTTTGAGAGCATATTATGAAGGTATGCAAAAACGACGGGGTGTTATAACTTTGACGTGTCTGTGTGTGTGTATGTGTGTGTCTGTAGCATCGTAGCTTCCGAACGCATGAACCGCTTATAATTTTATTTTTGGTGATTGAAAGGTAAATTAGTAGTTCTTAGCTTTGTTTGATGGAAATCGGTTCAGCGGTTTCAAAGTTATCAGCTCTTTTGTTAGCTACGGTAGTAATTTTTTTTTTCTGTAATATCTTGTAACTCACTATTAACTAATAAAACCAGCCTGATGGCGGAACCTCACTCACTCACGGTGAAGCGTGATCGCTTCACCGTGAGTGAGTGAGGTTTCGTTTGATAAACCTAAAAATGGCCGAGCATTGAAGCAATTATTAACATTTCAGCCATGCTTCATTGATGTAGGACTGGCTCCTTTGCGATCTCACTCTATAGAGATTTTTACTGAAACATACTTTTACATTTTTAGTGACGTCATAGACATTAACTCTACGTATGTGTGATCAAGTTTAACAATTAATGACGTCGGTACATATCTCAGGTCAAACGGATCGAGTGTCAACCGTTTAACGATCTGTCATCAAGTGCCGACAAATGTCAGTAGTGAGATAATTAATGACAACTGTTGTCAACTGATCGAATGAGACAAAACAGTACGATGAGCGCTACGTGCGACTACTGAACTACGTCCCTAACTATTGACATGAGACGTGATTTAGAGGGTTCAAGGGTCGATAATTATGGTACCTTTTATGGTCGTCTTATAAAGTAAGTTTTAATATCTCTTTATCTTCCAATCCATTTCATTCCCAACCACTGTAATTCTTGAATGTCAAAATCAACAGTGGCGATCACCAAAAAATTGCCGAGGCTTCATTGCCTCTCGCTCGGCGAGTTCCGGAGAAACTGTTTTGGGTTCCGCAACTAAATTAATCAGAAAAGAACAGCCAAGGATTAAGAAATACTATAATTTCCATTTCCACCTAAAATAAGCAAGAGACAGAAACAAACAAAGTTTCACAGCTTTTGGAAGGTAATTGGGATTATTTTTAGACAATCCAGGCTATCTATTTGTACCTCTCATGTCATCCGCAGTAGACGCACCAGGCGCCGGGGGGCGCGAAACAATATCCAGCCACCGTGAAATAGTGCTTGCGGGCGGCGGACCCAGGGTCAGAGCTGCGTCTAAACAGACAAGGCTTGAGAGTGGGGCGCGCGGGGACAACGGAACGGGCGGCCGCACCATTAAAGGCCAATTACTTGTCTGTTAAATTCTATCCAAATGTATTCAACCGTTATTGTGTTGTTTAGTGACAAACATTCACGTTATACAGTTACAAGTGTGTGTGTAGTTCTACTAAAACGAACCCATACACGTCAAAATTACTCAATTTTTTTGAAGTAATTTAAATAATTTTTAGACATTTAACGCAGATTAATTTTAAATGTATTCTAAGCTTAAGTGTTGGATGTACTCAAACTGTGAAATGTTATCTGGATAGTAATGTAACACATTTTACATAATTAATTAATTAAATTGAATTGAGGCGGTTCGCTTGCTTTGGCAGGACAGGACTTTGCTAAGCTAACATGTAAAACACAAATGCACTCCCTCTTTCCTAACTCTCACAGTCCGATGAGACGGCAATCCGACACAAACGGGGAGAGATCAGGCGCAGGCCAACGGCTTTACGTGCTTTCCGAGACACGGGGGTGTCACACCACCAACTAACATAGTAGTAAAACTTAACACTGCTTTTTTTACCAATGGGAAATCATTAAATGACTTGCCCCATCCTGGGCGGGGTGGAAGGGAGTGTCAGATTTTTACTGACTAAAACCCATCCATGTTCCTTCTTGTGCCCTTTACGTTATATCTCTTACGAACAACCCGCAGCCCTGGCAGGCTTCGGCCTTGTGTGGCCCCTTCAAAAATTGCTGATATCTCTTTGAGGCGCGTGAACACGAACACGCCGTCGACACGGCCTGTCGTTATGCAACGTACGGACAGTGAGCTACACATTGCTCACCGTCCACAGGCCCGCGTCTACGGTGGCCGTGTGTCGTCTCGCGGCCCCCGACGCCCGGAGCGTCTACCGCGGCGGCTGGGACTCAGATTCTCTGCCTCAACCAAATCAAAAAATCCAGCAAAACGTGGCAACAAGCTCTGCAAACTAGCTTTCTCATAGTAATAGGAGAGTTACTAGTTTATATTGTTGTGTTATCACAGTTAATACCACCTTCTCTTACGAGGAGCACGAACAGCACACGACGCAAAATACAACATTAATCTTGTGCATGAATTCTCAGCTGAAGTTAATGCAGCACCTACTCGAACACCTGCTTGCAATTTAACGTTGCAAGATGACATACATTAAAATTATGAGATTATATCGTGACGGTCCTGTGGTTAACGCACCTGTCTTTCATGCATGAGGTTGTAGGTTGGCAGCCGAGCACGAGCAAGTATCAATAATTTAACCCCGCGTTAACATTCTTAGTCGGTAATTTAAGAAGGAAAACAGATCTCTGTTCCACACATTTTGATCGTGCAGAAAAACATTGCCTCACACTAGGAATGTCTCCTGTGTCGCGGGTGCGTTTACAAACTTATAAACTCACATACACAAACAGACAGACTCGCAACCTATCTAGGCCATACAACTATTTGTTCCGTGCGGGAATCGAACCCGCGACACGCAGAGCTGTACAGCCAATCAATCAGCTGTTGCGCCAGTCGTGCCGTCAAAGGTTGCACTTTAAAAGATTAGATTATTTCGATTGAACAGCTGTTTTTTTTAAACCGACGAAAAATTTAATCTCTAATGGATCTACAATCATGTTGCTTTACGATGTCCCTTTTACCCGTTTTATATATCTTGTAACCGCTTACCTCTGAATCCATTTGGTAATGGAAGTTTCAGCTCTTTTGACGTCCAAGGGCATCATCGTTAAAAAAATAGTCCGCGCCCTGCCGAGCCCCTACATTTAGGGTATATTAATAAGTAAATGAGTGGCTGTACCTAATAGAATAAGTGGAATCGACTTGCTATGAGTTTCGTAAGAAATAAAATATCTAGAGGCCGGTAATTGGAATATATTGCGATCATAAAATGCGCCTAGCCTTTTTCCAAATATATTGGGGTCAACGCCAGTCCAAAAGCATGCAGTTTAATACATTTTAAAAAGAAAAAAGACCATGAGACCGACAATGTGTACACAGAAATAATAATATTTATGGAAATCTATATCCATGATAAAGTTAGAAATTATACATTTTATTATATGCAAATTATGTCAATAATAATATTAACAATGTTAGGAATTTTGTTTAATTTTATAATCATTATGTTCAAGTTATCTGTCTGTATAAATTGTCAACATTATTTTATTAATAGAAACTTAATTATTTAATTTATATTCTACTGCGAATGTTGTGGTCTCCTACAAGTGAAGGAGTACACCTACACGATACTTTATAATTATGCTGTTAACTATCTGGTAATGTTTTGTGTATATCCTGTGTTGGAGATCCTTAAATAAATAAATAAATAATAAGGTTATTCGATGAAAATCACAAAAAATATGCCCCACAGCAGCACCAAACAGGCACAGTTCAATAAAAATGCCAGACCACGTCTTGCGTCTGACCCTGGTTTTCAAATGGACCTTTTATAAGGAGCGACTGCCTACTTGATCATCGCAACCCTGTTTTGGATAACGCAATACCGCTTGGTATAACTGGTTGTCAGACTTTCTTCTGTCTACCCGTAACACCAAGTAAATATCAGTTACTACTGTCAAAGATCTATGATCAAAACTTTAAGACAAAACGACAACTTTTTGTTTGCTAAACTTATTTTAAAACTTTTTAGTTTTTGAAGGAGGTTGTCTTTTTGTAATATAATTTTTATTTTTCGCTTTTTAGTATCATTTTTCTTCCAAATCCATTCTGAAGGAACAGTTATGCTACGTAAATTAACAAGACACCACTTAAAAGTCACAAGAAAGCAGAATACGCTAATTCGTTTTCTTGATTGACATATTTTTTTCAGTTATTTAAATTTTTTCTCCAAACTACTGAACCAAATTCAATAAAAAAATTATCGGACTACCTATCAAACAAAAAAAGAACCATCAAAATCAATTAATAATTGGCGGAGTTATCGCGTAACACACATACAAAAAAATAACAACGTACAGATGAATTGACAACCTGGTTCTTTTTAAAGTCGGTTAAAAATGAGCCGGTTACCATAGTAACCAAAACCTGGCACTAAATATTTGCAACCACTTGGAATGAGCAATTTGAAATTCAAACGAGGCACCAGAGTGTAATGAAAATAGTTTCATGAACTAATTAACTTTTCAGCGCTGAAAATCTGCCGGAAAAAGTTAAATACTACGCGGTTTTATTATATACCTGGTTCAGCGGGATTATCGGAGACTTTTCATGTTAGAATTTGACAGTTTGAACATTGTTATCCGTCAGTTTTGTTATAACCTTTTAACGTTGGTGTACGTAAAAACTTTACCTTACGGTCTAGTTCCACAAGTTTTTATTCACGATGGTGACTTACCTGAAAAGAGAGAATTTATTTAATGCAAAGATCATACATAATACCTATATTATAAAATAAACCCTTAAAGGGTATGTACTACAGTAATCAGCATAACGTTAAAAAAAAAATGTTGCTCAGATGAAAATTATGAACAAGATTGCTCGCGTTGTGGTTATAAAACAGCGAATTGCCTGCTGTTACTGCTCCGCTCCCGTAGGTCGAACCGTGATGATATATTACACTCATAAAAAACTTGGCTTTCTATGGGTAAAAGAGTTTTCCAAATCGGTTTAGTAGATTCAGAGATTATCTCGTACAACCTCACAAAACTCATAAACTTTACCTCTTTATATTATTAGTATAGAAAAGTTAAGGTCTAGAATTTATTCTGGGAGATGCAGGTCACAGCAATGTTCCTTTTTAGAAATTGACCATTTACAGTTTTTACGTATCCAAACATACAGCAACCTGACAAGGCCACATAGATTTATCTCTCGGCCCGAACCTGCGACCCTGAGCCCAGAATCAGGTCATTGCACCTCTGCACCATTTGCCTGCATCAGCTACTAAAGGTGTGTTTACATGGGCGATTTCAATTGCTCAACACTGGGCAATATTTGTGAAATGTGACGTCACTGCAGTATACTAAGACGTCAACATGTAGCTACTGTTGCTAGAAATCGTCTTACGTGTTTAGCGAAACAATTTAATAAACTAGAGAGTATGTTTATTTAGCAGCAAAGAGACCAATATCTTCGTTCTTTTTTCACAAATTATTGTTAGATATCTTCGGCAATAGTTGCAGGGCAATAATTGCCCGTGTATGCATAGCTTAAGCCGTATGCAGCAAGCATTACCGTGTGAGAATAAAGATCGGACGTCGTGGCAGCGTGCTAGGCCGTCCAAGTGTGTCCGGACGATTTCCTTGACGGACTCTGAATGCTGAGCTGTTGACGACAGCTATTTAGTGTAGGGATATATTATGATGTCTTGTGGATGTCGACCAAGCATTGTGTACTTTACTGTTTTGAAGAAAAGTCTTATTTTTAAATAACAATACCAGGCTATTATTGTCCCACTCCAGGGCAAAGGCCTTTTCTCATACAGAAAAGGCACGAGGATTGATCCTTATGCTTGCTCTTACGTATTGGCAATTGAAGGCTTATTTTTGAATTATAAATTTAAGTCCAGGTTTCTTATTTTATTTTTTTCTTATTTCAGGTGGCTTTCTGTGGTTTCTGCCTACCTCCATCGGAAAAAGACGTGAGTATATGTATGTATGTTTCTTGTTTTCCCATCCTTAGAAAAAAGGTTTCTTCCCGATGTTTGTCACGTGATTTGACAATATTTTTAAAGGCTGTCCAACCACAATATTTATTTCTCCGTTAAGAGTTACGAATGAAAAATCAGCTCTAAATCTACTTAAAAAGCAAATAAGCATATAGATTTTTAATACTAAAACAAGATTCCGAAACTTTAAACGAAAGACACCCTTATCACAGTCAGAAAACGTCACGAAAATAAAAAAATACCGGCAGTGAGCAGATACCTTCGACTGTTTAAACAAACATCTATAAGAAAAAGGTAAGTACCTTAATTTGGGTATCTCTCTTCATGAATATTCCAACTCCCTGAAGATTAATCAATTGTAATTAAACGTTCGTAATTTTTGTCGAAGCGAAAGATTATTCAGAGGCCCTTGCTATTACGAAAACTGCGTAGTTCGTTGATTTTCATGATAAATTAAGCCGAATTGTTATAATATTAAATTGAGAGAATAGCGCGTTTACAAACACATAAACAAAAAACCCTTCAGATTTCATATAGTAGTATACTATTCATTTACAGCGCGGGTAAGCCACGTTAATGTATATTGATGGACGCGGAGTTATCGCGTTGTGTTAAGCCAGCGAGTGCACATGACGTTATATGGATCTGAAAAGGCTGAAAAGGTATAATAATAATATAAAAAAAAAAAAAAAAAAAAAAAAAAAAACTGGCAACACTTGAATCGACAAGACCTGTCTAAAAATTTAAATTTTTATATTTCCCATTTTGCCCTATTTTTGGATTTTAACAGTAAACCATATCAACCAGGATTTCCATAAAACTTTTGAAGTAATAGTACAAACTGCAAATACAGTCGTCATGAGAAAAAAACGTAGGAAAACTATGAATTTTTAATGTGACGGCTGTCAAGACCGTCATCATGAAATCAAGTCAAAATGTAAAAGAAAAACAGGAATGTTGACACGCGCCAGAGCTCGCAAAAATGCACAATTGTCATCCCCGGACTCGTTGCTCAGCTCCGCCTCGCCGCCGTCGGAATCCAGCCCCACTGTGAGTGCTGCCACACCGGCCACGACAGTTGCGTCAAGCTCGAGCGACGAGTATTTCTCTCCGCTGTCGTCGCCACCACCTGCTCGACGACGGGGAGGACGCCGGCCACCGACGTGCTTGGGATCCCGAGGCCCACTGGCTTCTGATAGGGTCCCCGCTGCCGGTGGAAGTGTGCAGCGCATGAGATGGACACAGTCTGTTAATGAGAACGTCATGCGCTCATACTTTGGGGCTACAGAGGGGGGAAGTAACCTGACTGCGTACCGTGGTCGGATGCTCTCTCTGTTTCAGGTGCTTGAACCAACTGTCAACGTGTCGGCACAGCGACTATCGGATCAGGTGCGGGCTATACAACGTAATCATATGTTGAATAACACTGTACTTGATCGACTTCGGCTCGAATCACGGAGTAGTCATATTACACCTGCTTTGTCACAGCACACGGTTGTGGTCCAACCGCAAAGTTTGTCTAGTACAATGCAGTCGCCGCGACCTGATCGCGTTGATGAAGTGGATGATGACGTGGCTATTTCCGTGAGTTCCCAATGCAATGAACAGTTGAGGAGTGCTTTGGAGGATGCGTTCCGGGAATATCGCTTCACACCACCGGAGCTTAGACCACGACTACCACGTTTGCCGATGCACAACAAAAATAAAGCGTTGGTGTGTGCTCTAGATTCGCAGCTGTCAAACTGTTTTGACAGCAGCAAGGACCTTGTCGATACCCACTCAATCTTATATTGCGCGGCTGTTGCGGCATGTCGTGTAGCTCATGTCAAATTTCCCAACAGTGGCGGAGCTGCACGACCAAAACCAGTCGTACCAGCTTGGCAGTGCAGGATTGAGCTTCGTATCGATAGGGCTAGAGCACTCATCGGCAAGCTAATCTGCTTCAGGGAGGGCAATATTCGCCCTAGAGTGATGCGTTTTGTGAGGCGGGCATTCTCGGGGACTGATATTGATCCTCGAGATTATTTATCCTGCGTCACAGAACGTATTGACTTCCTGAAGCAGAAGATATGTGCATGGGCAAACCGTATTCGTCGGTACAAGCGGCGAATGGAGCGATACACCCAGAACCGCACATTCCAGAGCGATGAGAGGTGGGTCTACAGGGCTTGGGAGCGGCCAGACCAAGGTGTGACTGATGCGCGTCTGCCGGATGATGATGCCATGTGTTCGTTTTGGCGCAGCATCTGGTCGGTGCCTGTCAGCCACACTGAGGGCGATTGGACTCGGGAGGTTGAGCGAGTGTGTGATCCCATACCGCAAATGGGGGCAATTACGATCAGCCCCCAAGACGTAGCTCGTGCAGTTCGTCCGTTGCCTAATTGGAAATCTCCAGGACCGGACGGACTGCACAATTTTTGGATTAAATGGCTACAAAGATCGCACGTTCGCTTGGCTTCCCAGTTCCAGTCAGCCTTAGAGTCTGGATCGTTACCCCAGTTTTTAACAACTGGAATAACCCACCTGCTCCATAAATCGGGTAATACTACGGAACCCAAAAATTATAGACCGATCACCTGTTTGCCGACGGTCTATAAAGTTCTTACATCTATCTTGAGAGTTAAAATCAATGAACATATTGATAATAATTCCATCATGTCTGCCTCTCAAAATGGATGTAAGAATGGGTCCCGTGGTACTAAGGAGCTACTCCTCATTGATATGGCCATTAACCAGCAAGTTCGTCGTTCTCGAAGGGATCTATCGGCATGTTGGATAGACTATAAAAAGGCCTATGACTCGGTGCCACATACATGGCTCATGAGGGTGTTGGAATTGTATAAAGTGGATACAACTCTGCGCACCTTCTTGATGTCGTGTATGGGGCAATGGAGGACGGTCCTACGCTATCCAGGATGTCGGCAGATCCGAGAAAACGGCGAACCAATAAGGATCGAGCGTGGTATATTTCAGGGCGATAGTCTGAGTCCACTGTGGTTTTGTTTAGCCTTGAACCCTCTAAGTACACTGCTGGAGGGTTCGGGGCTGGGCTATCGGTTGAGAAGAGGTGGTCAGGTCATATCTCACCTCCTTTACATGGATGATCTGAAACTCTTTGCCCCCAACAATTTGCAACTGATAGAGCTACTGAAGGTAACTAAAACTTTCAGTAGTGCCATCAGGATGGAATTTGGTGTGGACAAATGTGCAGTCATGCATGTGAAGCGAGGGGAGATTATGGAATCTGTGGGAATCCAACTCTCGGATTCCATACACCTTAGGTCCCTTTCCTCAACTGAAACCTACAAGTATTTGGGTATGTCGGAAGCGTTGGGCATCAATGCTACCAACATGAAGCAATTGTTGAAGGAACGCTTCTTTGGCCGCCTTAATAAAGTTTTAAATAGTCTTTTATCAGGCGGCAACAAGGTGCGCGCCTTCAACGGTTGGGTCATGCCGGTTTTGATGTACTCTTTCGGCATACTCAAATGGACTCAGACAGAACTTGACGCCCTGGATAGGAGGGTCCGCTCATTATTGACCGCAAATCGGATGCATCACCCACGGTCATCAGTAATGAGACTGTATATCCCGCGGAAGTGTGGAGGTCGAGGCTTCTTAAATGCTAAAACCCTACACAACCGTGAGATATGCAGTCTCAGGGACTACTTCCTGGAAGTTGATGTGGGGATGCACCGAGATGTGGTCTCTGTGGACAAGGGCCTCACCCCGCTCTCTTTAGCGAATGAGAACTGGCGCAAACCTATAGTATTAGATACTAATGATCGCAGGGAGGTATGGAAGAGCAAGGAGCTTCACGGGCGCTACTATCGGGTCCTACATGGGCCGGATGTAGACTTCAAGGCGTCCGTATCCTGGCTGCGCTATGGTGACCTCTTTGGGGAAACCGAAGGTTTTGTCTGTGCTATTATGGACGAAGTTATGATGACGAACAATTACCGGAGGTATATTGTGAAGGACGGCACGGTTGACATCTGTCGGGCATGCCACCGTCCGGGGGAATCAATCCGTCACATTATATCTGGGTGTTCTCGTCTGGCTAACGGAGACTATTTACATAGACACAACCTTGTAGCCAGGATTATCCACCAGCAACTTGCTCTGAAATACAGTCTTGTTGAATTAGAAGTACCGTACTATAGGTATGTGCCCGACCCAGTTCTTGAAAATGGCAATATCACGTTGTATTGGGATCGATCTATCATCACTGACAGGACTATTGTTGCCAATAAGCCTGACATAGTGGTGGTAGATCGATTAGAGCGTCGCGCAATGATTGTTGATATTACGGTCCCACATGACGAGAACCTCGTGAAAGCTGAGAAAGATAAACAAATTAAGTATCTTGACCTGGCTCGCGAGGTTGTCGATATGTGAGATGTGAGTACAGCAATCATTGTGCCGATAGTCGTGACGGTTAATGGCGTAATAGCCAAGAGCCTCGACCATCACCTGAGGAGGCTCTCGTTGGGCAGTTGGATCAAGGGCTTGATTCAGAAAGCGGTACTCCTAGACACGGCGCGTATTGTTAGGCGATTCCTTTCTCAGGAGCCCTGACTACCGGTAGCTTGGACCCTGTTCCCGATACCGGTGGGCTACTATTTTTTATATTTTTAAATGTTTTTATATTTTTTATATTAATATTTAAAAATGTAAATTATATGTATATAAAATAAATAAATGTATATAATACATTTTTGCAAAGGTTTATTTACAAAATGTAGTGGACGTGACTCATGTTTGTCACCTATAGTTGTAATGTAGAAGAAAAAAAATAGTTCCCCACTCTAATTAAAATTTTAAACCTTCGCCCAGGTTTATTTTTTTATATGATGATGACTTATTGTAAATAAAGCGATATTTTAAGGGTACCTTACGGCCGTGTCGACGGCGCGTTCGTGTTCCACGCGCGCCTCAAAGAGATGTCAGCAAAAGGAAGGGGCCACTGAGGGCCGATGCCTGCCGGGGCTGCGGGTTGTTCGCAAGAGATACCGCGCCCCCGGAACGCAAAGGGCACAAGAAGGAACATGGGTGGGTTTTAGTCAGTAAAAGTCTGACACTCCCTCCCGCCCCGCCCAGGGCGGGAGAAGTTATTTGATGATTTCCCACCCACCAAAAAAAAAAAAAAAAAAAAAAAAGGGTACCTAAGGACACTTAATCGTATTTTGTTTATAATTATTTTTGAGACCTTTCTGGCAACAGCCTATTGAAATATTGCAGCCTATTGAATATTGAATACGTTGAAATCCCTTTTTAAGGTACTCCCTAGAAAGGGATTTCAACGTTCGATCCACTGATCGAGACGATTTACTCTAGCACCTCTATCCATCCCGTTTTAGGGTATTTTACTTTCACAACACAAAACAAAATTCATAAATTTACAACACTGAACAAAAGTAAAACATTGCAGAATCGTCGCACAAAAGTTTCAATCAAACCACATCATCTTCAGATAACTAGAAAACACAGTGGCAGTACAAACTCGGAGATGTCAATACAATTACTGGCTACAACGACGGAACCCGGACAATGCATTCTTGATCCCGGTTCTAAAGTTCGGCAAGTTTTCTCATTTCGACTCCGGCTATTCTGTCGGTGCAGAAGCCATTTCCCCAACTTCACCAAGATTTTATTTACCGTAGAATTTTAAAGTTTTCCACAAAACTTCATCAATAAATCATGATTTGGCTGAAGTTTTGAGTTCGTAAGTAAGATTAATAGTGAAATATTGTTTCTTCAGTTACCTGAGACTTAAATGGGGTTATAGATCGGTGCTAAGCGAATTGGCGAAAGTTTTCGGGATGGGTTCGGTATATTACCGGTGCGCGAGGTCCTAGTAGCTTGTTTGGCAAGTCAGCCGAGGTGGCACGGCATGAGTTATTTTTGTACCTAACTATAATTCGTGTCGTAAAGAAAAGCTAAAGAAATTCAGCAGAATTAATAGAGATAGAAGTAAATATTTGACTACCTACTACACCAAAGTTTTGTATGAGGTTTTTGGTTTGTTGTTTGTATTAAATATTGACTAAATTATTATGTTTTTATTATTTGTTGTTATAGCGGCACATACGCACGCGCGCGCGTTGTGTACACATACACACTATGCGAAAATTTCAACTCTCTACCTTTTACGCTTCATAACATACAGCCCGCTCACAGACCGACGGACAGCATAGGCTTGGTAATAGCGACCCGTTGAACCCGAAAAACATATCACACTTCTAACATACTGACGAAGATTTAACAAAAAAAGCTCGCTTTACATTTTTTCTCTATATCTCAAGTAAATAGGCACTTTTAAAACATCTATTATTCATTCATTCCTAATACGAAAATATCTGTAATTTTAAACTCATAACTTGTATCATGGCGGCTCAAGAGTCAGGTGTTACTAATGCGTCTTCAGCGTTTGCAAAAATGCTTGAGAATTGGAGCCGAGCCGTGATGGATTGCCTGTGAGGGAATACGCAGGGGGGGATAATGCGATATGTATTCAGATCAAATGTTATTTGTTTGTGTAGCTTTTTGGTTCGAAAGGTTGGTATAACTGTTTGTGGAGTTTACCGACTATGTTATTTATGTTGGTAGTAAATATTTACACAACTCAGAAAAAGATAAGTAGAAATATTTTGAACTTCTTTATTATTTATTTTGTTATTCAATTAAAAGCATCGCTGCAGTTCGTTGTTTGACATTCATTGTTTTTTCTTTTTAACTCACAAGTCAAAACAATTATAAAAAAATAAAAACTAAGCTATTCCTTCATTATAAGAGTGCAGTAGTGAAAAATTAATTATATTAGATACAATTAGGTATACAACTCTACTTTTCTGTGTTTAACGCCATCTATCGTCACACCACAGAACTAAAGTCAAAGAAATGAAACACTGGTATTTTAAATACCACACACTAAAAACAGCTTAGTAAGATCAAATTCATGATCCAGATTAAAAATTGCAATTTGCAATAATATTTTTTTTACCAAGCGCCGCCTCCGATTTGACTATCCGTCATACCATCACGCCTGTATTCCTCGAAGGGTTAGGCAGAACTGTAACCAATGTACACCCACAATTATTCACCATCCATCATCACGCCTGTATTCCCCGAAGGGTTAGGCAGAGGTGTAACAATGTACACCCACAGTTCGCCGGTATATTTAGGTCCCATGTAATAAGGGGCGAGGGGAATTATTCACCAGTATGTTTTTAAGCCCTATGTAATAGGGGGCGAGCCTATTGCCATTGCCGAGCACAAATCCTAACTCCTCCCACCCCTGTCGCATTTTAGTAGTTTCCTTATAAACTTTATGGTCATGGTCATATAACCTATTTCAAAGAATACGACGACCTGTCGTGTAAGTTGCAAGCACCGGTGCGTTCTACAGCCGTGTAGGGGCGATCTACACAAGTTACAACAAATAATATTTTTGGTAAGTGTTATAATTCCCACTCCAGAATACCTAATAATAACGCAGGTGTACATATGACTTTATAAGTGATATCTTCCCGACCAATTTTTGGTCACGAGCAACCAATCGCAATGTAGTCTAGCCAAGTATGCAGGAGGTGAGCATTATTGTGTACAAGTGTGTTCGTAATTCCCTTTTTGACACGCTAATGGTCCGACGGGACGGCAATTAGACATGAGCGAGCGCAGGACCAATCGGCTTTACGTGCATTCACGCGCGAGGGTATCACTCCACGACAGTCCTAACTCCGGGCTACTTATTGAGAAATTCTTATGAAATAAATCTATGGGATTCGAGCCTCGAACGACCTCACATTAAGCAGTAGCGCTTGCGGCAACGTGACCAACGGGGTAATCAAAATATAGTCTCACTCAATTGACATAATAACTAAAGCCATTGTTCGACAATATCACTGGCTATTTCCTCACTTAAGCTTGGACGGCATTCTAAACGGTTTCAAACTTGTCTTGAGAAGCGAGGATTCAATGTACACAATAACCAATGAATTATGCAAATTGAGTTGATACCGACAAGAGACGTCATTAGGCTCCTCAAAAGCAATAAATGTCTATTGCTCTCAATTTTAATAAAATTGTATAAAACCAAAAAGAAACCCACATATAAAAAAAATTAGGAACCAATATTAGTTGTCTCCTACTGTTTGGAACCTAATGCGGATGAAGCTAACTGCTTTTGTTCAACAGTCTAATTGTGACTTCCATTGATTTTGCGGGTATTTCACCGCAAAATCGATGTAACTTACATAATCATTCCAACTTTAAGGGCTTTTTCAATGTATGCGTTTAGTGTCAGACTGTTACGGTGCTGGAACATACGGACGATTATCTTTTTTCTTACAGAACATGGCGTTTATCGTCTTGTAGTCGTGCGTGTGCAGGCCGGATGCCGCACGGCGTTCTCATAATGTTAACTGTATGAAAAAAGGCAACCGTCTGTGTGCAGTCCGATCCCTGCACTACTTCAGTGCTGCAGCACATGCATACGTTTAAGAGCCCCAAGAGTCAATGTAGAGGGATTTTAAGCTTTTTGTGTGTGGTACTTAACAGGACTAGTATTTGTTTAGTATATATACTATACTGCATGCAGGCATAACAAAATTTCGCTTTACTTTACCTTATATATTTTGATTTGACTGCTTATCCAAGATACCCAGTACACACAGGGGACTTACTAAACACAGAATACACTACATCAATAAACACATAGTACGCTTATACACACATAATCCGTTTATAAGTTCGCTGTTCGTGTGTACTGTCCCTAAGGGATTGCTGTCCTTACAGGGATTACATTAGGGATTTAATTAGGTGGAATAATGTGGCAAGTCCCTATCACGGGAACATTTTTGTTCGGTTCCAGATTAACGAAATTAATTACAAAGAAATTAGGAAAATCTTGCGGAAAAATTAGTCCAAATTGGTGATGTATTTGGACTTTTGGGGATGTTTACCTTGTTGTCAAGATATTACTGTCGTATCTATATAATCAAAACGTAATTTCTCAATAATCAAATAGCAATCAATTTACGCTTGAGGTCCATGATGGCATAGCCAGTCCATTCATTAAAAAAATCTACCTCGATTAGATTAATTTCTAGTATTAGCATTACCTCAAGTTTACTTCCCCGAAATGATTATTTCCCCTAAATGAAACGAAAGATTTTATAGAATATGACAGCAGGTAGTAATATAACACCCAGGTAGTTCACACGCTTCTACTGGCTAAAAGAGCATTACCACCATATCACAAAGTAACGCTACTGTAGCGACATCTATCGCTCAGCATGCAAACTAACGTTGCCTAGATCGCGATATTAAAGTTCGACGCTACAATTAGCACATATACAAGAATCCCGACAACAACCGTCGGGCAGTAGCCCACCAGACACAACACCCGTCTGGTCGGAGGATCCTCCCTTTTCTATGGGGGATGAGAGACTTTACACCCTGTTTCTCATACCTCCAAACTGGTGACCCCGAGCATGAACAACAGTGCAGCCTTCGTGCTACTTCGTGCAGACGTCATCGCCATCACTTCCTCAAGCTCTCGAGCACCGAGTCACACCGCCAGCCAGCACCCACGGCTTCAACGGGTTTCCTGACCACCAGCATGCAGCGGACGCGCATTCCTGGTCATCACCCTCAGCCTCAACCGCAGACAGTTCCGACTCACCGTGAACTTTGCGGCATCCGGTTCCGACTCACTGGAACCCTCTACTGGCCCGGCACGCATCACAAGATGTATGGACGACTCATCGTGCTCCGACTATCGACCTCCGGTCTCGGAGGGGAGTGATGTAGCGACATCTATCGCTCAGCATGCAAACTAACGTTGCCTAGATCGCGATATTAAAGTTCGACGCTACAATTAGCACATATACAAGAATCCCGACAACAACCGTCGGGCAGTAGCCCACCAGACACAACACCCGTCTGGTCGGAGGATCCTCCCTTTTCTATGGGGGATGAGAGACTTTACACCCTGTTTCTCATACCTCCAAACTACTATCAGTTATGTTGTAAAATGATGCCGGCTTTGACTTTTGCGTTTGTGTATAGGAGGAGCCTTTGCAAAAGGTTCATCTAACTTCCTTTTAAAACAAAAGAAATAATCTCGATAGAACTATCAAAGGACTTGGACAAGTCAACACAGAGCGGATGACAAACTCGATAAATTCTCTAGTGGCCCGTTCTTCCAATAAGTTACGATGATACAAAGGTAACTAAGTACCTCTGTTTTCCTGGTACTTATGTCTACTTTAACCCGGTTTTGAGATAAAAAAGAAACGTTAACAAGATCCATACTTCGTGAACAAAAAGAATGAAAACCTTCCAGAAGCTAAGGAGTAAAATGTTTGGACTGTTGTCTTCGACTGAATTTACTTTGACCTCAGTTTCTGTTAAAATAATGTATTCTGATCTGTGTTTTGGAGTAAGTGTACAATAAGAGCACTTGTAAGATAATTAAATATTGGAAGCTTGTTATGAAGTAGTGTAAATGTCTTTTAATCTAGATCTGTTAGATTACTGGTAATGTCTGAAAACTCTACAATATTTTTTTTATAAATTATTGTTTTCATTTTGTTTAAATTTACATCCCATCTCTGCCTAACCCTAAAAGCTTAGTCCAGCATTTGAGTGCCCAACAACTAGGGCCATCTATAATATTACTTGGCAAAATGTGAAACATCATACAGCGCCATCTAGTACGCTTTTTTTGAACAAGGTTGCCTTAACGCTGGCAGTGCAAGTCGAAAAATTCTTGTTACGGTTAGAGCTAGAGGGCCGGACGAGTATGATTGGTATAAGTAAAATTCCGCTAGATGGCGCCAAATCATAAAAGTAACTTTAGTTCTTACATTCACCGCTAGATGGCAGTACAGTCCATGTTTTCACGCAGATGTTTCGGTAAACAAACAGATTCTTATCACTTGAATTTCAACGTCATTAAGATAGTTATAGAATTGGCTTTAACTAATTAGGTACAGAGCAAAAACCGTAACGTGCAATCAAAAAATAATGTTAAAAAAAACTGTTTTACAAAGAATTAAATGTTTCCATTATCGTAAAAGATCATAATATAATGGCTGCATTAATTTCAGTACACCAGATGGCTGTAATAAAGAGAACATGGCTGATTTTATGTTACATTAGCTTCTGCCAGTGACTTCGTTCGCGTGGTTCTTTTCACCGGCATTAAGTTACATCTTTGGTTACTGCTCCTATCCCGTGTGTCGTAGCGTGATGTTAAATAGCCTTTCTTGATAAATGAACTATCCAACGAAAAAATAATTTTTCAATTCAAAGCTTTGGTTCCTGAGATTAGCGCGTTCAACCAAACAAACAAACTCTTCAGATTAATAATATTTGTATAGATAATAAACTTAACAATGTAATAAAACAATACTGTTCAAGTAGCTCATTACTTAGCCAAGTTATTTATGTAGTTCAGAAGACCAAACTCTCCTCTTTGTGACCAAGTGTCAGATTAAACTGACACAAATTTCGATTAACTGTAATGGGTAAGCACATCTATACTAATATTATTATAAAGCTGAAGAGTTAGTTTGTTTGCTTGTATGGTTGAACGCGCTTTTGTATAATAAATATTGGATCTTAAAAATAACTTAGGGAAGACTTTGAACGATGATAAATACAGAAATGGCCTTTTTCTTTTGTCGAGAAATCAGTTGTGTTTATAAGTAAACAGATACAATGGAAGGATTGTGTGCCAGATGATTTGGCTAGAAAGACAATGACTACTGAGATGGAAGAAGATAACACACGACCCTGAATAAATGGTGATAAGGGCAGGAAGATGATGATTACTAGTGCCATCCTGTTGATTCTTTTTACGACAGCTAAATAGGGTCTTCGCGAAGAAAAGTTTATTGTCTCATAATAAAATATTGCGTCTGCAACAGTGTAACAAAAACTCTTTTAATACTGTGATGCTATTCTCCGGCTTGAGGAAACTTTTTCTAGACTGTGGCTTGAGTTGGCTCGTTAGACGGAGGTGGAAGTTGCAATGAAAGTATAAATTAGATTTATGTAGTTTTAGAGCAGTGTCTTTCTGAACGCAGTATAAGGGTCCGGGGGGTCCGGTGGGGGGGATAGGAGGGCTTTTAACGCAGTACGTTAAAATACTCTAAAAGTCCTGAAAACCATTTCTACTAATTTACAAACGGTAAAAATTTTGTCAGAATCTCATCTCAGCGACAAGATAGAATAATGTAGGTAAATTTTTAAGAGAATAAGATTCAAATTGCGATTTTTCCTAAAACGTGGTAGAATTGGCGCCCTAGTTTCGTAGAAGTTGGTATAGTCACATGGACCTTAATCTGGGGACACAACGATTTCGTTGAAAACCGAAACAAAAGGAGGAAACCCGTGTTCAATTTGTAAAGGCTACCTGCCACGTCGCCACGTGAGGGCTCATTATAAAAGACTTATGTTTGCCGAAAGTACGTGAAAAATAGACGGTGTTTTGTTTTTAGTTAGAATACTAAAAGTGTACTACAGCTTAAAATAGTTGAATGTTTCGGGTGTCAATGTAGAATTTTGTTACGGATACATTAAAGTAACTAAAAGAAACCATTTTGCTTGTGTAAGTTTCAAGGCACACCCTAAACCGGTAAGTTAGATAATTAATATGTTTTTTTTAGAAACTACTATAATAATAAACCATAAGTAATTTGGCCAAGTTTTCATTTCCGAGTCGCAAAATAAAAATGTTTTTATCAAAGACAAAGTCAAATCCAATTAGCCTATTGAAAGGCACTTTTAAAAATCATAAACAAGAAAATAAAGAAATTAATCTAGTTGCCTCTTCCAAAGCGTAGTTTCATGTGGAGAAGAATTAATAAGCTAATAATTCAAAATTCCTAATATACAAATTATTTGTTTGTATAAACATACAAAATAAACAAGGATCTATTTTAAAACAGGTGTAAGGCTCTCATGCACCCTTTAGCAAAGCGTTCACGGAGTGCCTATAGCATTATCAAATGGAATGGCCACAGGTTCAATAAATCATGGTCTGTGATCATCAATCAGGCTGTCTGCTGGAGCGGCTTCAATTCACAGAGGAGGTTATTGCTCATAAATATTGTGTACATGACTGATGCATCATGGATGTCTGAAGACGACGTCGCCTTATGATTGGCCGGATTTAGTGTCGATGTGATGTGATAATGAACCTTGTTAGTTATCAACCAATTGATTTAGTTACCTTTTATGAACTGTGAAAACGCGATTCCTTCATAGATTTTGTATAGCAATATTAAACGGTGACGTCAGATATTTGTCAAGTCAATTAACGAACTACGAGTATTTATTGATTTCAAAGATTTTAATAATGTAACTGGCTGACTACAATAGAAAATCCTCTCATCGTGCACAAAAGCTTTTTCATAAACATTTTGTTTAAATTCGTAACATATTCGAGTCCAAATAAATGTTTTTCTACCCAACTATTTCCAAATCCTATTTGTCGGTTCAATAGCTTCAAAGTCGTTCAATACTCGTTTTAAAAACGTTACGGCTATATTAACGAAACTACATCGAGCCAATCTGTTTGGTATGCAAATGACGTTTACTATTTAAAGTACAGTCACAGCACGTCCGTGGTAACACTTGACGTTCAAAAACCAGCCTTATGGCTACGACATAAAGGTAATGTTATCGTCAAATTGTTATGCGGTTGCCGGTACGGACGTACTTATTGCAGTTTGTATGCAGCGTCACGATCTTTTGTTTTACGGGAACTGGTCAGTCGGAGAGGACTGCTTGAGAACAGAAAAGATCTAGGAGTAGTCTTTGCAATATGTTTGTGGGTTTTGGAAATGAGTTGGATTTTATTTTTGAATGAATGATAACTTTATTTTAAGAATATAGAGTATAGAGCTACTTAATAATTAAAAATATGTACTAGCATTGATGGACTGAACGCTACTAGCTTTTAGAAACGATCGCAATAAGATGTCAGTCTCAAACTGTTAAAATGCTTCCCTACATTTTTTGATATTGATTGTTGCCTGAGATGAGATTGTTACTAGCATTTGACGTTCTTAATTAAAAGAATGAGGCTTTTGATTTGGGGAAAATAAATCATTTCCAGGGCACCATTTTTTTCCGTCGTTCTAGTGTACAATATTCCTTTCTTCATAAGCATCACAAGACCGTCCTGGCCACACCTTAGGTCATTAGCCCTGGGTCTAGCCCTCACCTAAACATGTCATATTGAGGGAACCCTTAGGGTCGAACTTTTGACAAATAACCTCGTTGCCTTATTCCAAGCTCTAGTGAACATGAACTTGCCGCAAGTTGCTCAAAATTTTCAGACAAGCTTGTTTATGCTTTAGGTGCAAACTTACACATTAATAGAAGGAATGAAACGAAGTGTTATAAGTAAGTAGTTAAATATTTAAAGCAGGTGACTGTCTGACTAATGAGCTAGTTAATCTTTCTAGAACCACTCTATTATTCTAACGTTGAATTCAAATAGTCGAAACGTTGGTTAAGCAATTGGCTGCGTGTTGCGGTTTCGATAAACCATACAACTATTTATGCCTTGAGCGACAATTTTTTGTTTTTTTATCTTCCTCGTAAGCCTAGTGGTCCTAAGCGCAACTGCTACGCTAGAGGTCGTGGGTTCAAAAAAAAAAAAAAATCAAAAATCATTTATTTGCGTAAATAAGGTTCAGAAAGATGGTGAAATACATGAAATTGTTCTCTTATTCTGCCTTTAATTTCGGCGTGCAAATATAAGCTAAAGATACACATTTCTTATTAATTTAAATTAATTATATATCACAATCATGCAGACATTAAGCAGATAATCCCATTAAAATTGTATTACTGAATTAAATAAATGTCAAAATAATAATAAAAGAATAAAAAAAAGTAATCATCATAAATGTCAATAGTAATCATTTCAATAATGGGAGAGATTCGCCATCCAATAATATAACAAAAATAATTCAAAATGACCGTGCAGTTTATAAAACTTACAATTTAAAACCCAAAAGCTCATGTACACTGAATTTTTATTTAAATTAATTTATTGATCATAATCATGCAGTCATTAAACAGATAATCCCATTAAATTTGTATTATAGAGTTAAATAAATGTCAATAATGAAAAACTAATAAGCATAAATGTCAATAATAATAATGTCGGTAATGGGAGAGATTCGCCACAATAATTATTTAAAATGACCGTGCAATTAACAAAACTTATAATCCAAAAACTCATGTACACTGTAAAAGCATTTCTCAATTAAAAACCTCGTCAAATTATTTTTAAATCTAGAAAATGGTAGCGTTTTTATGGAATTCGGTATTTTGTTATACAATTTTATGCACATAATATAGCTGTTGTTACCTGTAAGTGTGAGATTCGTCCTCGGTTTAAATAACTTATTAGTATACATAGATCGTGGGGCATAGTAGTTTGTCGCTTGCTGGAAAAGTCTCTTATGTTTGAAAACAAATATACAGCATTCTAATATATAAATACATGGTAGCGTTAGTATTTTATATTTCCTAAAGAATGGACGACATGACTCTATTTGTTTCAACCCAAATATAGCTCTAAGACACTTTTTTTGCATTACGAATGCTTGATCTATCTCCACACAACGACCCCATATGATAACACCATACCTTAGAGTGGAGGTTATATAGCCATGGAAAGCCGTTATTGCGGCATTTCTGGATACCTCGCAGCTAATACGTCTCAGAGGATATATAAAATTATTTATTTTAACACAGATGTCATTTATATGATTTTTCCATGAACAAAATTTATCTAAATTGATTCCAAGAAACTTAACAGAGTCAGTTTCTGCCAGGGCGACACCTTTATAAGATATATTTAGGGGCAGTGGTTTTGATCGATAGGTATGAAATTGCATGAATTTAGTTTTATTAATATTAACTTTTAAATTATTAGCCTCTAGCCACTCTATAGTTCTTTGAAGAACGGTGTTTATTTCTTGTTCGTACGAATTTCTATCTCGTCCTTTAATTATAATTGTAGTATCGTCGGCGAACAGTACACATTTATGATTTATAACTTCTGGGAAATCATTTATGTAGAGCAAAAACAATGGCGGCCCCAAAATGCTGCCCTGTGGCACGCCATATCTATTACACATAAATGAAGATTGGAATGATTCTAGGGTTTTAGTTTGTTCATTATAACTCGTTACTTCCACTGCTTGTACTCTGTCGGACAAATAAGATTCCAGCCAGTTATATGCTGTTCCTCTGATTCCATATCTGGAAACCTTTTCCAATAATCGTTCATGAGAAACGTGATCAAACGCTTTACTCATATCCATGAATAAAACTGTAACAGGTATTTTCTTATCAATACAGTCTGTGATTTCTTTCATTAATTGAAAGGCTGCCAAAGATGTACTTCTATTTTTACGAAACCCATTTTGTTCGTCCTTAATAGTCTTGTGCTTTTCAACGAAGTTTGCTAATTCGATTCCCAGGTCGAGCAAAGTGTTATTGGGTGTCTCTATGAAATTTTCAGTAGCAGCTCGAAGTTAGAATTTGTGCCCGGTTAATGGCAATAGGCTTGCCACCTCTTATATGGGACCTAAACATACCGGCGAATTGTGGGTGTACATTGGTACACTTCTGCTTATAAATATTTGTATGGTTTACAGCTAGTTGTTCAGGGTGTGATTGTTTGTGTATGTAAGTGTTTGTTTATAAACACACGGACGATACAAGATATAGATTTTTTAACCTTCTTCCTCTTCTCGTACCAATTGACTCGTATTAAATTTTGTGCAACCGGTATTGAGCAACCTGTACAGGTTTATCATTGGCCTCGTTTAGATCTTGGATGGTGCAGGTGGATGTGCACGACGGGCAACTAAGGAGGTGATGCATGTCCTGTGATGCTGCTTCACACTGGATGGGTGAAGAATGCCCAATTTGGCCGAATTAAATATTCTTTTTTTTAATAAGGGAATGTTGTCACGTTTGGTAAACAGATTGGTGATGCTTGCAATTGTTGTTTGATGTTCTTAGGCTCATGTTAAAATAATCTTACCGTCTACACAACAAACGCAAAATCCATCATGTTAAATGGCAGTGAACATGAAACATTTGTCACAAAAAATCTAACGAACAAATCAAGCGTTCATTTTTCGCGCCAACACAGTTTCAATATGGCCGACATGTTTTTTTCCCGCCAACGTCAGCCAATGAGCGATGGACACCGTCGTCGTTATTTATTATCCACTACACATGGCTTTTGACCTTCGTTAGACGGGTTTTTAATGAAATATGGGTTGAGGAAGGGAACATTAGTAGCCTGGATATTTTTAGAGGTTATCTTTGACGGTGGTACCTAGAAGTATAATTTACTAGCTTGTGAAGCAGATGAAGTCTCTGTTTAAAAAACCTATATCCTTTCTTGAGGATCACGCTTAGTCTGTACCGAATATCATTAAAATCGGTTCAGTGGTGTAGTCGTGAAAGTGAATGTGGTACGACCAAGAATTATTTTGCATTGATTCAAATTCACATTCATGCCTGACTGCCTCGTTAGCGTAGTGGTCTTACGCGCGACTTGTACGCTAGACGTCTTGGGTTCGGTTCCCAGGTCAAGCAAAAGTGTTATTAGATTTTTCTATGAAATTCTCAGTAGTAACTCGGAGTTAGAATTTCTGTCCGGTTAATGTTAACAATGGGCTCGCCCCATATTACATGGGACCTAAACATACCGGCGAACTGTGGGTGTACATTGTTATGCATAACCTTTCGGGGAATACAGGCGTGATGGTATGTATGTATTCATAATCATTAATATGCATTGTGTATAAAAGATGCTACAAAAGGCTTACAGCTAAAGTCCGGTTATAGACCCTGGTCGGGTTTGATGTTAGGCCACGTGTGGTGTTTTGTATACTAGAAGCATTTTCCTATTTATCTAAAATCAAAGGCTTTTACTCCGGCAAGTAAATAATCAGACACACACCGCGAACTCGTCCTAACTGGTTGGAACTCGATTTAACTTTTTCGATTAAGGCCTCTTTCACACGGACATTAATCTTATTGGTAATACCGTCAAATATCAGCAGCAGGGAGTTTGAGTGGAGCCTTATTTAAAACTTATCAATCATTTCTATAGACCGGGGAAGTTGTGCAATAGGGAGTGATCGATAGGGATATTTTCTTTATGCGTCTTCCTACTATATTTATACTGGTCGACGTCTCTACTGTCCGTTACTGTATGTTCGTAACGGTAATATCGGATGCCATTACTGTCTGCTTGTACTTTATGCCAGTACTGTCGACCAGTATTGTGTCAGCACTGTAAAATATAGTGGGCATAAAAAACTTCTGTTAAAAACATGCTACCATGAAAATAAACGTAAATTGATATCCTTAACAGATACTGTAAAACTTAAACGTACAGTAAAACAAAAGGCGGCCACATCTGGTCACACTAGAGCTAGAATGAATTAGTACAATAAGGTCCGTCCGGAGTTTTTGGCTTCATTGAGTTACAAGACCCCAAAGTTGGTAGGCCGCTTTGAAACAGTTTTGAAGAAAAATGTAATATTGTTTTCGTTTGTTTTTTGAGCATTCTTTTTTTAAAATACATGTGTGGCCAAATGCTAATTTCATAAGTTATTAAAAAAACATCCAAGAGTTGTAGACGTGCCTGTTGGTCCTGGTATTGTTTATTAGAAACTGTTCTTCTATACTTACTGTTATATAGAGGAAAGAATTTTTGTTTGTTTATTTATACCGAATAGGCTCCGAAACTACTAGACCAATTGTAACCATTTTTTACCAATAGATAGTTACATTACTCGTAAGTAACATAAGCTATATAACATCACGCTACGACGCATGGGAGCGGAGCAGTAACAAAAGACGTAAATTGACGTAACGAGAAATAAGCCACGCAGACGAAGTCGCAGGCAGTTCGCTAGTTCTGAATAAACCTTTGAATTCTTCTGAGTCAACGCGAGAGGCCTCTTCACCACAGAATATAAGAGTCTTAACCTCTGTATAAGTAGGTAGATGAAGAGGGATCTTCAGTCAAAGAAAATGTGACTTTATTGGATTAACTCAATGTGGCACACACACTGGCAATCAAACTGGCAATTAAATGAAACTTATTGATTGGTTTAATTTATGTGTAACCTTTTGTTTATATCTTTGAACAAAGTAGATGTGATGCTATATTAAGAATTATAGGGTAACGTGGTAATAAAACGTCTGGTGAACTAAGCTTAAGGTGACCAATTATCCCATTGATCCTAGGGATTGACATTTCACCTAAAACTCACTTCGCCGGTATTCACCGAGGGAAAATTTTCAGAATAACACTGCTGATTTGCATTTTATAATAAATGATTATGAAATGGAATGCGCCACCCAATTTTGTTTAAAAAAGTTTACCAAAATCTATCTCTCATTCCATTTCTCCATTAATTAACATTATCAGCTATCCTGTGACTAGACTCGGCTGCCGCACTGCGGTACTTGCTAATATTTACATTGTTCATTCCCGCCGTTGTTCGCTGCAGTTCGCAAGTTACTCTACGGAATATGTACACAAGGCTTTACTTCCTACACACGAGTGCCCACGTATTGCCCACGTTTTGCTAGAATGGAGTCTGTTAGCTAATTAGTTCAGTGTCGACAGTTTCATGGTCGAATGTGGCGCTAGACGATTCTTTCGTGCTCCTTCGTCATAGGCACCTACTGTTTGGAATGAGCAACTAGCTTCAAGTCTCTAAATGACTCCTTGGCAATTTATAGACTTAGATAAAGGCCAAAAAGCTGTCAAGGTCAAAATGGAATTGAGCGGGCCACGTAAGCTGCATGCATAGTGACCGCTGGGCAAGAGTGTCCACGCAATTAGTTCCTGAAGATGGATGGCGTCGCCGAGGACGGCCCAGAAAGAGGTAACAAGATGATCTGGATGGGTACCACAAGGATTGGGCTTGAGGTGGTGCGGGATAAGAGTTACATCTACTTTAGCAAATACCGTCACTCGTAGAGGTTCCATAAATGCACTTAAAATAGTAACCATTTATCGCTTTTATCAGATTTTCTTGCTTCGTAAAGCTTGGCTTTGTGCCCGAAAACATTGTAGGTTGAGTAATTCACGTTCATTTTGTAACTTCAGTGTTATCTTTATTTCCATCTTTTCTGTATAAAGTCAAAGAGCACGCGTTGTGCTGTACATGTGCATTTGTGCTGTACATGCTGTTTTTGTTGTCGTGATGGCTCTGTGGTATAGACGCATGCTTTTCATGCATCAGGGGTGTGGGTTCAATACCGCGCAAGACTATCGTGATTTTTTCAATTCATACATATTTTCTAAGTTTATGTTGATTATCACTCGCGAACGATGAGCGTGTGGCAAAAAGTGTTTTTGGGTTTTTCCATTAGGATCTGCTCAGTAGCAGCCCGAAGTTGGTGGTGTGACACCCCGTGTCTCGGAAAGCACGTAAAGTCGTTGGTTCCGGCTGTCATTCGTAGATCTTTGACAGTCGTTACGGATAGTCAGAAGCCAGGAAGTCTAACAACCAGACTAACTAAGAGGTATCATGTTGCACAGTAACTGGGTTGTGGAGGTCTGATAGGCAGTCGCTCCATGTAAAACACTGGTATTTAGCTGCGTACGGTCAGATTGGAAGCCGACCCCAACATAGTTGGGAAAAGGCAAGTATGTTGATTATCACTCACATCTATGAAAGAAAACGTCGTGGGAAAACCTGGAATTTTAGATAATATAATTCTGATTCTATTTTTATATTATTACAGTAATGAATAAATAAAAAACAATCGCCAAGAGACACTTCACTGCTGACTCCTTGTACATTAAAAAGCTCAAACGTAAATAAAAATAAGTTGATTCCCAGGGAAGCGACAGGAACACCGCTTTATAAGGAAGGCTATAAAACGGAACTGTGGCGCGGGACCGCGTCGTAAACGTTCCGGAGCCGGGACCGCGGGACTCAGCCACAGAACAAGAAAATACAGAAGGTGGAAAGAAGAAAAGGAATGGTATAAGGTGGAGGAGCGTTGACGCGGTGTGTCGCACATGGAGACATTTTGCAGGTTTTATTTATAGAAATGAGTTGTCTTTGAACTGCCTCGTTGGCCTAGTGGTCCTAAGCGCGACTGCTACGCTAGAGGTCTTGGGTTCGATTCCCAGGTTGAGCAAAAAGTGTTATTGGGTTTTTCTATGAAATTCTCAGTAACAGCTTCCGAGCTGTTAGGATTTGTGCCCGGTTAATGGCAATAGGCTCGCCCCCTATTACATGGGACCTAAACATACCGGCGAACTGTGGGTGTACATTGTTACACCTCTGCCTAACCCTTCGGGGAATATAGGCGTGATGGTATGTTATGTTATGTGAGTTGTCTGTTTAATACAAATAGTAACAAACCACCATTACTTGTAAATTATGTTTATTAATCATAACAAAACAGCGTACAATATTTTTTTTAAATTTTAACATACCACACAAACCACCGCGGGTTTAACAGCGGTATGGCAAATATTTTCCTGACAATTCTCACGATCAAACTATTCAAAAACTTTTTTCATCACCGACCTTGATCATTTTATAAGCGCAAACTCTTAATACCAGCTAGTCACATCTCAATTGTAAATAGTCACACAATTTTATGGTTAAACAATAAGGGTGGAACTCTTGCCGTTACTTTACGGTGAGACACCACTTCCATCTCGCATCGCGGGATTGTTTTATACGCGTTACAATTTTCATGCGGTCGGGACATGTGTTGTGGCCACCGCGGGACATTCGCGGGACATACACTGGTATTATGCTAACCACACAACAATTTAATTTTTTGACTGTTTGTGAGGTTGGCAGTGTTGCCAGTGAAAATAACCGACGGAGTGTTGGTAAAGGGGACAGTAGCTTTGATGTCTAAATTAGCAAAGTCAAGCTTCAAAATGTGTAAGACAATATTTAAAAAAAAATCGTCATTCTATTTGTAAAATATTAAAAATAAAACAATTTTTGCTACAAGTTATTTTCAAATAAATCTTTACAAACACAAATATCTGCTCACTCGTGCGACTGTCACCGAACAAAGTGTCTGTCTGACCCCATACGACAGTTGTGAGTGTTGCGATATTGGGCAAACAAAAACTTGCGCGGGTCGCCCCCTTGGGGGCCACAGGGGTCCAGGACTAAGAGCGTGGTTTACTTTTATGCCTTTTAGACGACCTAAACGTTGTCTAGCAAAACGCCTAGTTGTGGGTTTGTGGGTTCCATTCCCAGAGCGCCACTTTGATTTTATTCGATAGGCAATATTCTTGTTCCGGGCAATATTGTTAAACGATCATATAAAAGAGGACGCCATCAGCAAATATTTTAGTTTTGTATTGCCAAACGAAGTTGACGGTAGGAGACGACTTTTCGTCGCAAAGAAAATGACATTTAAACAATAAAAATGTTACATGAAACAAATATTGTACGTACAGTATACATAATGACACTTCACTTCTATGTGTGGAGGCTTGTTATTAGCTATTTGTTAATGTAACATTCTTTATTCCATCGGTTTATTAGTCTGTAAGCATTTTGTAAAATAAAACAAATAAATTAATTCATACATTAATTTTATTCTGTTAAACATCCATATGCATCTCCTCATGCACGTTACTACATACTGCCACTGCACATTTTGGCTTTGCTTAGATATAATCTTGGCCCAGTTGAGAGCGCGGATCATGCGTCAAGCGAAACCGGGCCTTATGACAACAAGGTAACAGGAAGAACCGTGGAGTTTTGGTCGGTAAAAGACCGACTTACTCTCCGTTTATCCCAAAGGGAGGAACAACCACGAAAAAAACACATAAAAGGTATATTCTTGGTTATTGTTCCTGATGCAGGTATTACGTAAATCTACTAAATTGAACAACCGAACTTGACTGAACTAGTTTATAATTATATTTTTATAAAAAGAGCGGTAGATTTTGCGACTAAGAAATAAATAATAAGTCTTCGTAATATTTTATATCACAAGTGGGTGTAAGACTACTTGCTAACTAGTCTAGTGTAATAATTATAATGTATAAATATGTTTTGCTATACATTTCTTTTAACTTCATCACAATTTTATACAAAGCTTTGTCCCCGAGCGACTATTTAAAATACAGATCCTCATTTATGATATTCCACTGTTTTCATAACGAAATTAGGGACGTTTTGTATAAAATAAGCGACAGATGTAAGCAGATGTCGAATTAAATAATAACCGGACTTCCATTTCAAAATTAGTCTGTTTAAAATACAGGACAGGACTTTTATGAAAAGTACAGTGTTGAAACCCAAGTCAATTAAAAAACAGTCGACACACCACGTCAGAATGGCTGATGCTCATGAAATCACAAGTCACGACACTTCATCTCCATGCGACTGACTTTTGTCATTACTTTTCGTAAGTACACGCGTGTTGCTACGGCGTAGCATATTCTGTGCTACGGCGTAGCATGAGGAATGCCCATGTCTAGCACACGTTTTGTTACGGCATAGTATTCTTTAACGTACGTTCGTACGTTCAAAGTATATGATTTATACACGTTATGCATTACATCAACCTGACGTGTTATAGTCATCCAATACGACACGCGGAAAATGGTAGTGGTGATTTGACCATTAATTAAAACCTAACTGATTCTAATTCGGCCGCAAAGTTCCCTAAATATATTCTAATCCCATGTCATTAGGGAGCTAATCAAACAGTGTTGACGATGTAATTAGACAATACCTACAAATTACTGTCACGTGTATAATTGGATAAAACGTACCTATGTGTGTTTGAACTAACGACCACAGAGTAAAATAAATAGTGGAACAAGCTAATCATTCCATTGTGTGTTTATCTCAAATTTGATTAGTTCAATACAAACAGCTGCAAACAGTTGTCCCGCTGATTGGATTTATACATTAAATGCATTAGCTGTGCCAGTAAAAGTAAATAATTACCTGCTATGAACTTTGAAATGAAATGAAACGTTAGGAATGAGCATCATAATCAATTTAGCTGTTATTGTTCATTTATTATACTTTGTAACTATTCAACTGCCCCGTTGGTTTCGTGGTGGCGAGCACGACTGTTGAGCGTGGGGTCCTGGGTTCGATTCCCAGGTCGGGCAAAAAGTGTTATTGGATTTTTCCATTAGGAATTTCTAAGTAACAGCCCAGAGTTTGGAAGTTGGTGGTGTGACATCCCCGTGCCTCCGAACGATCGTAAAACCGTTGGACCTGCGCTTGATCTCTCCCCGGTTGTGTCAGATTGCCGTCCCATCAGACTATGAGGGTTAGGGAAAAGGGAGTGCACCTGTGTTTGCGCACACACCTGTGCACTATAATATCTCCTGCGTACTAGGCTAGTGTGAATAAAGATTAGCCACAGTGGCCGGAATCGGTCAGGAGAATACATACATAGTACATAATATACTGGTTTTAATTTGAGGCACATCTTTTCTTTTTTTAAGAGTAAGTATACATTTTCTGCTCTGTACTCATTACGGAACTACCTTTTGGAAGGGGCAACTAGAAACAATAAATGAAGAACAAAATTGCCTCGTAATGGTCTAATCGAAATGACTGTTTTGACTTTTACTTTGGTTTTATTTATTAATGAATATTAGCTCAGCAACAATTACAGAAAAAAAATGTACGTAAATTAAGCTCAGTAGGCATTTTTGACAGTTTGAGACTGAGAATAAATTGCGATTCTTCCTAAAAGTTAGTAGAACTGCCCCCATAATACAACTGACTTCAATAAGCTATAACACTTGAAACAGTCCTACTAAATGAATCAGACATGGCGACCGTACTTTCGCAAACAGTTTGAGCTCCGTGAATTAATGTCGTCGTGAATTATAATGTTAGGTATTAATGGAGGGAGACCCTGGCTTTGGACAGAGCCTGCTGTAAGGGCCATAAAGATTCCTGGCCTGCCGTGTGCTCCGAGACACCTTCTCAAAGGGATTTGGAGGATGTAAAGTAATGTGGAAATGTTCTGGTTTATGCTTACTAACTGTCACCACCAATTTAATTTACAAGTACCTATGTTAGTTAAACAAATTTTGTAAAAAACAACCTTTTACAACGTGAATTGTAGTATAGGTGTTCAGAATATTTGTAAATCTTTTGAGAATTTTTGTAATCTTACAAAACAAAGTCGCTTCCCGCCGTCTGTTCGCTGAAATCTTTTAAAGTAAGCAATGGATTTTAATGTGGTTTTCGTCAATAGAGTGATCCAAGAGGAAGATTTATACGTAGTAAAGAACATCACGCTACCACCAACGGAAGCAAGCAGTAACCAAAGATGTACGTGACGTACGTGAACGTAGGTGACACCGGAAAGTAAGTAGCTGGTTATTTATATTTCTACTGAACACACAGATAATAAGACGAGAAGAATTTAACAAATGTTTATTTTATTTTTAAATCAGATTAAATCCTAACGAGTCATGGATTTTTCAAAAAGATTAAAAAAACATTATGCACAAATATTTTTTTAAAGAATAAACTGTTATTAATGATAACATGCTATTCTTTAAAAAATAACTGAAACGTAATTTTTTGACATCTTAAAAATAAGACAGTCCATTTCATTGCTTCAAACGTGGTGTTCCTACACGAGCAATGTTCAAGCTAGATTAGTAGCGTCGTGAGTTATGATACTAGGCATTACAGCGGCTTCACCTGGATCTGTGCGTTACATTGTTGGAAAGGTATTTATATACGTATCTCCGTACACGTACTAAGTGAACTAATGGACGATTTATTTAATTTATTGATCGTTTCGTTAAATGAGGGTTCTATAAGTCTTTACTACTTAAGAGGACTTTATCGACAGCGTGTTCAGTACAAAAGTGGCCTGCCATATTTAGGGCAATAAGTAATTAAGCTTGATTCAATTTTGTTTACAGGATAAGGACGCTAATGTCAAGGCTTGTGGTTGGTTAGTCAGTTTCTCGTCAAATCACTTAGTTATAAACTAATCATGATTAATAAATGTGGTAAGATGACTAGAAATTAGTGACCTCTTATCTATAAAGTCAAGGTCAAAATATAAAGAAGTCGGTCGGTTAGTTAGAAAGTTGAAGCTAGTGGCTCGTTCCAAAACGTAGGTAGGTCTCTATTGAGAAGAAGATAAAACAAGCTCAGTTTAGCTTTAAGTAAATACTGCAACTAACACATTATTAGTCTATGAGTCGAAATAATGTTTTTTATTATTATTAAAATGTCGAGTTCAATGTCTTATTGACTAAGATACGAGTATACTATTGTGACATGGAGCACAAGCTTGGCAAGCTATCAGTAAAGTCCTTTTAAAGTTTAACGGGTTTTAAAAGAGCCTTCAAGAGCGATAACAGTAAAATACGTGGATTGCGTCATCACCAGTGACCTTGACCACGTAGTTAGACAAAATGTAAAAGCTAAGTGATGTGATTTATTATTAAGGAACAATAAGCTTACAAGTCACAGTTTTTCCTACACAAAATTTCATGTGGTTTGTTTTTTTTCCGGACAGTCGCGCACCTAGCCACCACAGCACTGAGCGAACACTAAAGTACTTGCTGGCACAAATAAATCTTTCGCTCTCTGCTTTAAATCGATTTTCTCCAGACTTTTAACCATTTTCCTACAATTATTTAAAGCCCGTTCTTTCGGAAACGTTCGCAGGCGACCAAACTTTGAGTCTTTAAGGATACGAACGAAAATGGAACATTACGAAGCGCTTCCAGATGTAAACGGATTTAACTTCAATTCGTCTAGATTTTGTAAGAAGAATGTCATTCTTGTGGGACAGATGTTTCTGTTACTATCTCGTGGTTCGTTGGTCTTGTAGTCATAAGTACGATGACAGAGTGTGGGGTACTGAATTCTATTCCTAGGTTGGGCAAAGTGTTATTGGATTTTTACATTAGCAATTTCTCAGTAACAGCCAGGAGTTTTAAAGTTGTAATATTACATCCACGTGTCTTAAAATTCGTCGTTTCCTGTTGTTATTTGTAGATCTTTGACAGTCATTACAAGCCCTAAAGTCTGAAAACCAGTCTTACCAAGCGGTACCATGTTGCCCAGTAACTGGGCTGTAAAGGTCAGATAAGCAGTCGCTCCACGTGAAACAACGTTATACAAAAAATTAACGTTTTTGGCTCGCGTGGATATCTTGGTTTATCACTTACGCCATGTAATACTTCTAGTGTGGATAATTAAAACCTTTGTACCAAGAAAACACGTTTCAGTCTTTGAATTAAACCAAGCCTAGCTGAATATCTCAACTACAACCTAATCTCAAAGTAATAAACAGCTAACACCACTAAGAACACTACATGAGCTGTCTCATATACCGCGGTTAGTGCAGAATTAGGCTGACACTAACAAATGTTCTCCGTAGAACCACGCCGCCGAGCTCCATGAGGATACGTCATCATAATTTAAAGATAGTGTGCCTTTTCTGTGCTTGCAGATTGGTGGAGGATATGATTTGATGAATCTATCGGCACATTTGAAAACACTAATGTCTCAATATGAAATATAAGTTGTACCGCCATTTTTTTTCCCAAAAAAACCTTTCGTTAAGTGGTCATCCATGCAATAATATAATATAAACATCTGCGATGCCATAGACCTTGCCAATACGTTGCCATCCCAGAGACAAAGATGCAATATGTCATTCGAATGGAATTACACCAGCAACCAAACCTTTGAACCGGCAACTTCAACACAGCAGCGCTGCTTTGCGGCAGAAATAGGTATGGTTGTAGTACTTCCCCGGACGAGCTCCTTCACAATACAGGTCTACTACTTCTGAATTTTGAAATCAAAGCAAAAACCAACACAACCAAATGTTATATACCACCACATACATACCATCACGCCTACATTCCCCGAAGGCATAGGCAGAGGTATACCAATGTACACCCACAGTTCACCGGTATGTTTAGGTCCCATGTAAGAGGGGGCGAGCCTATTGTCGTAAACTGGGCACAAATCCAAACTCCAAACCACTACTGAGAATTGCATGGAAAAACCCAATAACACTTTGTTCGACCTGGGAATCGAACCCGAGACCTCTAGGGTAGCAGTCGCGCTTAGGATCACTAGGCTAAATGCGTAGCAAATGTTACTAATGTTTAATGTCCTTGTTTGTTGTTTATGTTGTTGACGTGTTTAATAAAATTTACAAAATAACAACAAACTGTTTAAGAAATTACAGCAACGTGTTACCTAGAATAAATGATTGCTCCTAATAACACTTACCTTCTCTTACTCCGGTACGTTGCGCGCAACATTCTGAGAACATTTCCTCCGCACGTGCCCTCCAGACTACATCTTGTATTAAGCTGGTTGCTCACTGGAGTGAACAAGCTTACAATTATGTTGCTAGATCCTGGGATTTAACTTATACTAGCTTTTCCCCGCGACTTCGTCCGCAAGGATTTTCATTATGGGTCCCTAGTTTTTTCAAAATAAAGCCTGTGTTACTTGCTGCTAATGTAGCTTTCCATAGCTGAGAGATTTTTTTAAATCAGTTTAGGAGTTTTTGAGTTTATTCATTATAAACAAAAATACATTTTTTGTTCCTTAATATAATTTAGGTTTATATAGGGCAACTATTTTTTTTCTGTTGAATATAAGTGGGACTTTAAAAAATATACTTATAAAATATCGTCTTGTTTTAGACAAGTGAACGTAAATGACTTACAGTTAAAACACAAAAAATATTTATTTAGTCTTTTTTTGTTAAACTAACTAGCTGGTTTAATGATAATTAACTTCATTTTAATCGTTTGTGATTTGGTATTGAAGTAATGACATAAATTTCAAAAATATAAGAATAGTGCCTTGACATTTATCTGCGAGTTAACAGGCGGGTTTAATTATTTTTAATAAATAATTCCAATACACCGCTGGACATAGGCCTTCCTCATAAATTTCCAAAAGGACGCCCATATAATGATGATGATGATTCCAATACATATATCGCATTTGAGAAGAAAATTCCCGGGATTAATATCTTTGTAGAAGCTGAATGTGGTAACTTCCCACTTATAACTACTCGTACTACCTACTGATAGGTACATAGTTCAAAACCCCTACAGTACCTACAAGTTAATCTCACGTACGACTATAAGTTATTGTACTTAGTTGCTCTCAAGGGAACTTTATAACTCAATAAAACTAACAGCTTTTCTACTTCGGTTCTGCTTTTATTATCAAATCACAATAAAGTCTATACTGTTGTAGTTGTTGATTGGTTTAATACAATCTTATCTTATTTAATTTGTTTCACGTAGTTCTGACTCATTTTGGCTTTAATTTTCATCTTTTTTTTAACTTATGTCAAAGTTGAAGAACTGTGTCACTTTCTAAATTTTTGATAGTTGAATTATTTGTATTTAGAACAAATAGCTATTGAAATACTAAAATCAATGAAAAACGATTTATTTTCATGTTACGTCATTTGAATTTTTATGATATAGACGTTTGAGTGTCAATGTGTGTAATGTATGTATACTTCAAAATAAATTCAAAGCAATTGCTAAATTTATTCAACTTACTTCATCATATCAGCCAAACGACGTCCACCGCTGGGCACAGGCGTGTAGTAATTCCAAAATTACACAAATAAATAAGACAGTTCTTTATCCAATACCAAGGAAATTAAAATATCCATTCCATCCTATAGGTAGTATTATGACTGCAAAGACATTGAAATGAATCGGAATCCCCGAGTGTCATGAAATTTACATTTTTCCAATATTTGCGGGAACGTGACGCAGGAATGGTTAAATAAATCATTATCGCTGGTCCGCGACGTGCCAAACAATAATTAAAACCTTTATTGATTACGACTTAAAGCATTATATTTAATACAAGTAAAAGGAACATGAGACATTTTACTTTGTCTCTGGGATGGAAATGCATTTGCAAGCGTCTGGTATTGCAGACATATGGCTATAGAGCTGATTCATACCACGTACATAACCACCACAATACGTCTCAAAATCACCGCGATTAATATAAAATATTTTTGTACCATTTACTTATTTTCATTTTCCTTATTATTTTCTCCCAGATTCCGACAAAGCATTTCCGGTGTATTTTTCACGTCACGTCTGAGGTATAAGGTCGGTAGCGAGATCGCATGCCAACACGTATAGTTGATTTTAATTACACTGTCCAATATAGTAAACAGAGCGACGTAATCATTATTACAACGGAGAAACCAATTATAGTAAATAATTTGATAACGTAGTTATATATAATCTGAATAAAGTTCATGTGCTTGGACGGAATAAAGTAGGTAAAAACGTAAAGTTGCATACCTATTATGCATTCCTCTCGCAGTACTTCATGCATTCTTACGATATCACATGACAGTCAGGCCTGGTGTCCAGGAAAGCATTGAGTGCGGCGAGGGTTCGCGGGATGGGAGATCTAGTCCTAGCAATAGTCCTACATATCGGAACTGCAAACACCCACCCAACACATTATCTTAGCCTGTACCATAGAGTAGAAAGACTTGTAGGTCTTACCGTACAGCAGGGAGGCTTTTCTGCTAGCTTTTAGAAACAATCGCAATCTAATCTCAGTCTTAATGTTTCAAAATTGCCTCGAATTTACATAATTTTTTTGATATTGATTGTCGCTGAGTTGTGATTGGTACTGCATTTTGAACGTTTTAAACACATCAATCAGCCTGTACTTCGGGTTTTCTTACACTTTGATTATCCAACGGCAGCGAAGAAGTAAGAAGGGATGTGGGCAAGAAAAGAGGTAAATTGTGCCTGGCCTCAAGATCGCGAGCCCAGGACCACATGCTCCACCACTTGACCGTCAGTCACTGATGGAACAAGCATTAGGCTAACAACCTGTTGCCATAAACGGAAATGTTGCCAATTTTGAAACCACAGCGTCTATGGATGTTAATGACGACATTATAAACTAATAAAACCGAGGTTTACGCGCAAACATTTTTAATATTCAATATTTTTTTTACGATGCGGGGGGGGAGTCAGTTCTGGAAGGATTTTCGCTCGAGAAATGGGGTCTTAAAGTAGTCAGACATAAAAGTTAAAAAGTTAGCAATAAAATTAAAGTTTTCAGCTTTTCTCATGAAAGTAGAGAAGGTATTAAAGGAAATGAAACGTAATTTAGAAAATAAGTGGTTTAAATATATGAAAACTTTAAACTAGAGCAAATTTCTTTTAGCATATTTAATAGTAGGTAAATTAATTCTATTTTATTTTACTTTGTACAATAAGCGCATTGGAATATCTGCTTAGCCTTTTCTCAACTATGTTGGGGTCGGCTTCCAGTCTAACAGGATGCAACTGAATACCAGTGTTCTACTTGGAGCGATTGCCTATCTGACCTCGACCTTCACAGCCCAGTTACTGGGCAACATGATACCTCTGGTAAGATTGGTTGTCAGACTCCCCGGCTTTAGACTATCGGTAGTGACTGTTAAAGAACTACGATTAACAGCTATCGGAATATAAAAATTATAATTTAGAAAACTACTGAAAACAGACTGACAGACGCAAATGTTTACACTTTATGTGTAAAAGTTACGTTCCATCTTCTTTAGTAATTTATTCCTCCGACTTTGCTCTCACATTTTTACTCGAACTTCAATTTATTTTTTCTTATTTTGTTATTTACGATTCCCCATAACATTGTGCCGCATGAAAGCATCATAACTTATTGAGTACCAAGGATAAAGTGAGCATTTTACAAATTTTTGCGAAAATATGGGCTTCAATATAATCGCGCAGAGCAAGCTCTGCTCTCATAAATATTGATACTTGTACTATACTATATTTATGTATAATTTAGATTGATCTAAATAAAGAGCTTTGTTATAAGATAATGTCCATAAATAAGATTAGTTCTGAGTTGGTCTTGGGTCCGATTCCCAAGTCGAGCAAAATGTGTTATTGGGTTTTTCTATAGATTTCTTAGTAACAGGTCGGAGTTAGAATTTATGCTCGGTTAATGGCAATACACTCGCACCGTATTACATGGGACCTAAAACATACCGGTGAACTGTGGGTGTACATTGGTACATCTCTGCTTAACCCTTCGGGGAATCCAGACGTGATAATGTGGGTATGTGGTATGTAGTTCTAAATAAAAGTCCTAATTCACAATTTCTCAATAATTACCTAAATTAAACTAATTAAATAAGCCAAACGTGTAACGTAACTGTTCATCAATAACCGTTCAATGTAAATCTTAAACTTATGTTTACTCGTTTTGGCAAAACTTAAATCATTAATATTTCTGAAAAAATAAACCAACCCACTTCAAAATTGTTTTCATTTTTCAAAGTAATTGTAACGATTTTATACATTCAACGCTGATTAAATAAAATATAATAATATTTGAAGTAGTAGTTTGGGACGAAAATTGAAACGTATTTGCTGAAATAGCAATGTTAATTATTTGGCAAACAGGGATTCTGTTAGTGGTCTCGCTTTAGCACTAAACACTATCACAAGGTTATTTCGATTTCTTTAAGCGTACAAATCTTAGTTTACGCTTTGAGTAGGTACGCGAGTCATGACCTCATAAATAAAGGTTCGGTTCGAGCACAAAACATACAAATACAACAGTAAAAATATGATAATCAAAACCAGCCACATCATCGCACATGAGGGGTCCCGTACCACCGTACAATATTAAAATCGAGCAAAACGCCGAAAAATAAGAAGTTATTTATTTTATTACTAGCTTCTGCCCGCGACTTCGTCCGCGTCAAATTTGATCCCGCGGACACCGTACATTTTTCCTTTTTTTTATAAAAAGTACCTATCCAATGTGTCATAACACAGCATCCGTTCCGTTTCATTCCGTTCAGCCGTTTAAGCGCGAAAGTGTAACAAACAAGCATCCATCCATGCATCCTGCCGTGTCGACGGCGCGTTCGTGTTCCACTCGCGCCTCAAAGAGATGCCAGCAAGTGGAGGGGCCACTCAGGATTAATGCCTGCCTGCGGGTTGTTCGTAAGAGACCCGCGCCCCTGGAACGCAAAGGGAACAAGAAGAACATGGGTGGGTTTTAGTCAGTAAAACTCTGATACTCGCTCCCGCCCCCCATGGGCGGGGGAAGCCATTTGATGATCAAAAATTCATCTATCGTCACAAAATTTCGCATTTCTAAATATTAATAGGATAGTAGAATAAGTAGGATAGGATTTGTTGTTGCAGCAGCAATACAAATACACACTCTGTGAAAATTTCAGCTCTCTGCCTATTATAGTTCTTGACTAACAGCCCGCTGACTATCAGACGGTCATCGGAGGCTTAGTAAAAGGGTTCTGGAACCCTAGAAAGGTATAACAACCTACCGATAAATGTTTAATGCAGGTCCCTTCACATCGTGACACTGACTGGTGTCACAGCTGGGTCCGTCGCGAGATACTCAGGACCTGCGAGCGCAAGGGACGCGTCTGCTTCGCCGGCTCCCTTCACAATATTTATGCTAATTCCAGTTCCTGATATGAATTTTTATTGGCTCACGTGTAATTTGTAAGTATTTTGTTCTTGTTATTCCAGCTTCCAATCTAGGTGAGGCTGATTTTTATTCAGTGTGGCGTGGCTATCATCTGATTTGAACTCCATTTTTACTACTTACAGACCAAAATGTGATAATACTAATTTTGCAGCTTTTGGACGCGTGTTCTATCTCTATATCTATTGAGTAATTATTTTTATTCCTATTACAAGAGCTCCAAGACACTTGGAGCCGAAAATCAATAATATGTTATTCTTTGTACTGAACCATACTTGGTTACGGAGATGTCGAAGGTAAGCGTAGAAAATTTATTTTTTGGATTTTTTACGCATTTTCTTTTTTAACACCCGACGCCAAAACGACGGCGTGTTGTAAGTTTGACGTGTCTCTGTGTGTGTGTGTGTTTGTCTGTGGCATCGTAGCTCCCGAAGTAAGAACCGATTTTGGTTTTGTTTTTTTGCGTTTGAAAGATTAATGGATTATGGATTGGTGGTTATGGATTGGTTAGGTTGGATTGTTCTTGATTTGTTTGATTAAAATCGGTTCAGCGGTTTCAAAGTTGTTAGTTCTGTTGTTAGCTACGGTAGTGATTTTTTTCTTCTGTCTAGGGTTACTTAAAATTTTAAAAGATTTTAAATACTTGGTCTAAACTTTTAACACCCCCACTACCCCTGTACCATGGCTTGTACCCGTAAGCAGAATGTTTTTTATGCGTAGCAAGACACGCTGTTATAAACAGTGATTATTTACACCAAAAACAAAAGTCGTTTTCCAGCTATCATTTTTGCCTAATGTTACTAGGTTTTATGAACAGTATGCGAAGTTATCAGACATGTGATGGGGTCTTTTAACACCCCGCACATAAATATTTGTCCCGCACCAGCCAGGCGATGTAAACCCATCAATTAAATGCCTAATGGTGCAGTAAGTCTACAACAGTGCAACTCAGTACAGGTTGTGTAAAATGTATCGCCACGAATGACAACCGGCTCCCGAAGATAGATCGTAAAAGTTGCTGAAAGATTTCCTTTCAGGCAGTGATATATTGAATGTTCCGGCCCGGATCGGAACCGGATGGGATGCTCTTTCCGAATTGTACGGTTTCGCTTTATGTTATTCTTTTAAAGTGCTGTTTTTGTTTAGCTCCTGGTAGCTTTTCGTGGTTTGTTAATGGGCGTAGAATGGAATGAAAACGGGGCTGTTTTGTCATATTGGGAAGTTTTTTAGGTCACCGAGCTTACTTTTTGACCCACAAGAACTTCTCAGCTATGATAGAATGTAGTTCCTACCCAGGACGTTGTTTACGTCCTGATGAAGACCTGAAAGACCCGAAGGCCAGGAACAGCAGAATCATAATCACAGTTTGTTAATCTCGTACAACTGCCGCGTTGGTCTCGTGGTCACAAGTGCGACTAATGAGCATGGGGTCCTGGGTTCGATTCCCAGGTCGAGCAAAGTGTTATTGGGTTTTTCCATTAGGAATTTCTCAGTAGCAGCTCGGAGTTAGGATTTATGCCCGCTTAATGGCAATAGGCTCCCCCCTATTCCATGGGACCTAAAAAATACCGGCGAACCGTGAACAGTGAACAGAGGTGTACCAATGTACACCACATTGGTACACCTCTGACTAATCCATCGGGGAATACAGGCGTGATGATATGTATGTACTCTCGTACAATAATTTTCTCTGCTCTGGTATTACAAATATCTGTAGGAAGCGATGACCACTTATCATCAGGCCGCCGGCTTGTTTGCCATCCAATGATAAAAGAAAATACTACCAACAAACCAACAAACCAAAAAACACAACAAAACTACAAACCAATAAAATAAAACCAATAACAGCAGGTACTTGAGTACATGTTGTCAAGTAATAACACGCTACATTATGTAGGACAGGGTGTTATTACGAGTTGGTTCCGTGAGGCCTGCGCCCTGCGGATGTCGCCGTGAGCCCGCGCCGGAAATTAACGGTACGGTAGATAGCTGGGCACGTGTTCCTGAAGAGGAAGACATGTTCATGTCTGACTTCATTTACTAAGCATCTTTCAGGAGCTGAACAATTTTTACTGCGTCGCCAATTTAGAACTATGTAAAAAAGGTCTTTCCTACATAAATGCAATACAGCACATTTGGGTAGATGACATCAGTAATCAATTGACGTGCTCTTTATGAGCTGTCAAAACCCTATCCAAAACCAAAACCTTAGATTTTGTATAAAAATACTAAACGTGTAGAGTTTATATATAAACATATAACAATATATAAACACACATATAAGCCTGTAATACCTATGTATCCACCCATGTTTGCAAATAATAAGTATTGTTTGATTGATTGAACTATGTCGTACTTTTTTTTTCATCTCAATATTGGTTTCAAGGCAACTAAAAATCTAATTTTATAGTAATTAAAAATTAATCGTGTTTCCAGAGCTAGGATCAAGTGCTTTTTTAGAAAAGTTGTGTCTTGGAGTTATTGTTTAATGGTGTCTACTACCCAATTAAATTGTATGGAGCAGTCGGTTTTTAGTGCACCTCTCGTGAATGTACACACGTACACTAAAAGTAAAGGTACACTAAAAACCACTTACTGTTGAGGATGGTTTTTTTCTGGTCTATCCAATGGTGTGTCTAAAGCCACACCGTCTTTGGATAGGTCGTTTAAAAATATTACGAATGTGAGAAAACCATTTTTCGATTATTAGCCAGTTTTGTTGGAGTTAAATGTGCCTCCCGCCCCACACCCTGGCAGCTAAATGGTTGTATTTGGATAGGGAAGAAATAGTTCTGGCTAGAAGTATATTACCGAAGTTAAAAGAAAAACTATCACAGCTAAGTAGGCTTTAAAGGTTAAATAGTAATACAGGCAAATACGAAACCCCAGATACAGTTAGTCTAAATGATACATAAGACATTTCGGATCGGGTCAACAGTATCGTCGCCGAATCAAGCAACTTGTACACGTTTTAGTGCACTGCAGTATGTTTATTAAGTTGCTCAAGAAGTTTACCACCTTTTTTTACATCACTATGGTTCAGTGTATAAGTTCAAGCTGCATTTGCTTAATATTAATCCTTTATTCACTTCTGCGCAGCTCAGAAATGATAAAACGACCCAACCAGCTGCACAGTAAGACAAGTATAAGCATAAAATATACAATCTAAGTACCACTTAAAATGATTTGTGAACAAGCCGAAGTTCTGTTTAATGAAATTCAGTTTCCCGGCTTGGTGCGAGTTTGTGAGCCAACTTCAGCGACTTGTGGAAGACGAACTAAGACTTGTGCTACGTGATAATACGAGGGTTCCTGTTGGTCTGGTTACTCGAAGAATGTAGTAAGTAATTTTATTAAAATAAATATTTGTAATGGAAAGCATAACTATGCTGTACGTACGTTACGTGCGCCTCGTCCCCACATTTGTATATTCTATTGAATTTATGTACGTGTACAACTAATTCTAAAACAACATTTTGTTAAATTGAGTATGTATGGAGTTCTTGCCCATCCTTTTCCGTACAAAACTACCTCTTGAAATGGGCAACTAGATTTAACATTATTACCTATTTATTCGCTTTAAAAAAAATTAATTATGGGTTTGCTCTTGACTCCAGTCTAGGTCAGAGGTGACATAGATAAAGTTGACGATGGAGTGAGCTTACTTGTAGTGCGCATTGTAAAAGACATTCGTTCGTTTTTGTTAATGACGTTCAAAATTGCCTTTAATGGTCTAATTAAAATAAATGGTTTGACTTTGATTATGCGTTGCATTTTAAACATGTCATTTGGTGTAAATCTTTGGACGATGCAGTAAGGAATGAGATTATACGAGGACGTTGCGGATTAAAAGATGTAGTCACAAAGGTTAAGAAGAGTATGCTTAGATGGTTCAGTCATGTTGAGAGGATGAGTGAAAGGCGATTGACAAAAGGGATTTATATGGCAGATGTGAGTGGCAAAGCGCGACTGCTACGCTAGAAGTCTTGGGTTCGATTCCCAGGTCGAACCAACAGTGTGAATGGGTTTTTCTATAAAATTCTCAGTAACAGCTTAGCGGCAGTTAGCAGCAGTTAGAATTTGTACCTCGTTAATGGCAATAGGCTCACGTTTTTAGGTCCTCTGTAATAGGGGTATTACAGAGGACCTAAAAACATACCGGCTAACTGTGGGTGTACAATAGTACATTGGTGCACCTCTGCCTAACCCTTCGGGGAATCCAGGCGTGATGGCATGTTGCTTTGTCAGGTGCTGTAACTTAGTACTCGTAACCAGCGTGCTTGTATGACCAGATGTTTGACCAGATGTTTGCAGGTGGCATTCTGAAAAAGGCGTGAGTTTATGTATGTATTTATAAAAATAAACATGTCAGCAGTAACTGTACCATTTATTTAACATACTCAAATACACATCCTCAATATGAACACTATTATTGTACATATTCCATACTAAATCCAGATCAAAGCATCTCAGGACCTCAATCAGCAGAATAAACATGGTATGCATATCAACGCGATACACGTGTACCGATACCGCCTCACAGGGGAATACCGATTCCGGTTTATCGATACCGACTACAGATGTCAAGATATTGTGAATAATGGGACGTTATTTACGCAAATTACGTCCTGATACGATACCGGTACTGATTGTAGCTTGCGTGTTGCTCCAGTTGATTTGTTACTGGGTGTTTCCACTTTGGATGTTGAATTGATTTGGTACTATTAATATTGCAAATGAAAAAGAAATTTCTAATGAAAAAACCCCTTATGTATAATAATAACACTCTTACCCCTACCTAGGAATCGAACCCAGGACCCCACGATCCACAGTCATACTTGCCACCATGAGACCAACGGGCCCGTTCAACTCTTTCATACCATCCTTCACACAATCCATCTATACCTTCACAGACCTCTATCTGCATTACCATACATCCACATTTATATTCATATTTTTAAAATAACAATTTCAAATGCATGAGGTGCGAAAGTTTTGAAGAATCGCTAAATTAACAGATCCTTAACTTAAACTTCTTAAAGCCGAGTTAAAACTTGTATGCAGACATAATCTGTAGCGAACTCCGGCGCTGAAGATGATGGCGATCCACTTATCTCAACTACCGATACTTGACGAGCGGATTATACACCACTATTTTCTAAGATTTTGTATTATAATTGAGGAAAGTCTCCAATGATTTAAGATGGCATAGTTACGTGATGTCTGACGTATTTAGAAGGAAAATGTTTCCAATCTATTTTTAGGGTTCTGTAAAGCACATTTTGGACACACGCTAAAATCGTTAGATTTTGGTATTATAATTATTTATAATTACTTTTTTTATAGCTTCTCTACATTGTTTGTGAAAATTCAAGGCTTCAGTTTCAGATTAGCTAAAGTGGACTAGACTTATATTTTTACAAAATTGTCTAAGCTTTCAAGCTTCCTATCTATCGGATATTTGCACGGGGTCGCCACTTGAATCCATAAGAGAATAAAACGGAATAAAAAATACTTCTTAAGAACAACGCGTATGAAATATATTTCCAAATTAATGATAGCTTTGGGAGCAATAGATATATAATAGAATCAGTTCGCCAGGTTTTGATATGGGTTTATGTTCCGCAAACTAGAGAAAAGGATTTGGGAAAATTGGCAAATGATTTAGTGGTGTGAGCTATGAATATTTCGCTGCTGAATATTGCATTTCTACTTCATTGGTTACAAACGCGTCTGCTCGTGTGGTCTTGGGTTTGATTTCCAAGCCGAGTAATTCTTTTTTTTTTTGATGAAAATATTGAATACCCTGCACCTGGAGAGAACGAAGGATTTTGATGGACTCTTACTGACTAAAACCCCACAGTGTTCTTCCAACTACGTTTAGCATGATCATCACCTCTAACACCTCGCTGAAGGAGGCGACGGCATCCCAAGTACCCTCGCTCCCTACCACGGTCAGAACCAAGTCCAGAAGCGAGAAGGTGCAGTGAAGCCAAGCATAGTAACATTCGATCCAGGTTTGCGAAATTTGTTCGAAACAGTCACCGCGGCCGTGGAACGCAAAAGGCTTCAGGAGAAAACAGATAAGTTTTAGTCAGTTCGAAGTTATTTGATTATTTCCCACGCTAAAAAAAGAATAATAAAATCACATTCGATGACCCTTATCTACTAAATACCATTACCCACAAAGACACGTAATTACTCTTTGTCAGATCTCCTGTAACCAACGATGTGTAATCCCACTATCTCTTCCAACTTCGTAGTGATTAGTATTTCTTTCTGCGCTCAATTTCCCGCGAGTTTGGAAAGAAAAACAACCGTAAAGTTTGTGTGGAACCTCCCTCTCACTTTACTTGAAATTCATTTATCGATAGCTGACTTTATAAGTACTATGAAATATGTAGATTATCTATGTACTTGGTCTTTTATTAGCAATGATAATCAGAAATATTACTGGTCTTTTTTAAGTTTTTAATGACAAACAAGCCGACGGCCCACCTGATGTTAAGTGGTCACCGCTGCCTATAGACCTCTACAATAACAGTTTATCGTTCAAAGTACTAATGAGAAAAAAACCGCGAGTCTTATAGGATGATGTGTTATAATATACCTACTATTTTTATTTTCGTCTTCCACGCAGAAGAAGACGCGGGTAGAGGCTAGTTGTTGCTGACACACCGGCCAGCCACAAGTGAACCTAACTTCTTTATATAGGTTATTATAGGTAACCAGGTTTAGAAGTAAGAGTGAACAACCCCCGTTGTTTGATTACATGTTTATTTAAACACAATAAAGCTAGGTTATTTTTACGACAGCCTTGGATACGGAATATAATAAAAAAGAGGCTTTACGTACTAAAATTTTGAGGTTTAAATACAAAAGCAAGTAGATAAGCCGTGGGTACTGCGGAGGTTCTGTATTTTATGTTTGTGTATTGTATAGTCAAATGTTTATTTAAAGGTTTGTTATGTTTATTTAAATACAAAAGAACATAAACCTTACTCTATATTTGAGGGCATAACAATAAAATGTCTCATGTGTAGGCAGCCTTATTTACACATACAATACGCTGTCTATTGGAGTTAAAACCAATTTTGTATACAAACTAATTTATATATTCTGCCTAGCTGTTTCCCAATTATATCGGGGTCGGCTTCCAGTCTAACCGCATGCAGCTGAATACAAGTGTTTTACATGGAGCGACTGCTTATCTGACCTCTACAACCCAGGTACTGGGCAACACGATACCTCTTGGCAAGACTGGTTGTCAAAATTCTCGGCTTCTGACTATTCGTAATGACTGTCAAAAATCTACGAATGACAGCCGGGGTGTCACACCACCAGCTTCCAAACTTCGGGCTGCTACTGAGAAATTCCTAATCAGAAAACCCAAAAACACTATTGCCCGAGGTGGGAATCGAACCCAGGGCTCATCTTGTGGGGTCTTGAGTTCAAACCAATTTAGTGTTTGAAAATAGTTCACTAACGTTTCTGAGAATTATTGAATATATTTTATTTATTTTCTTCGTAAATCAGAGATACTTACTTATATTTGTTTTGTACGTCAGTTCATGCTAATTTCTAAAGCCAATAGGTAATGCGAACTATGTTCTTGGAACTGAAACGTTTGCATATTCATATAATATGTAGGCTGGTAAGTACCTAGCGATCCCGGAGAGCATAAACGGAATAGCAATCTTGTTCTAAGTATAAGCTCACTTAATTATGTCGAGCTTACAAAATAATTGCTGTTAATTAACTCAACGCTGTACGTACGTTGGTCTCTCTAACTTTTATAAACAATAATATACATTTACTGTTTGACAACCCCTTCTAAATTACATGCTTCACGATTTCGCCCGCGACTTCGTCACGGCGTTAAGTTGATACGTCTTCGGTCACCCCTCCGCTCCCGTGTATCGTAGCGTGATGTTCCATAGCCTATATTACTTCCTGATAGTTTAGCTATTTATTGGTGAATTATGGTTAAAAGCGGTCTAATAGTTTCTGAGTGTATTCAGTATAAACAATAAAAGTATTTAATTTATATATTGCCATGAAAAATTCCTTAAATCTCTATGAAAATTCAAATAAATTGTAGGTTTTCAGCGGGCACCCGAGATCCGCACAGAATATTTATCAGTGACCCCAAAAACTATCAAAAGTAAATCAGGTTCAGAAAATTCATACAACCCCTGTCACCCACTATTTTAGCCCCAAAATCCTATTCCAGAACCACAGAATTCCATTCAGGGTCCTAATCCTAAAATCGGAATCGCACGTTCACTTGGGCTATCACCAAACTTGTACTAGGCGCCCATAACTCTCAGCAAGTTTCTTGCGAATATTTCGAACATTTTACTTTAGGCTTTATGAACTAAATTCCAATCAGCCGGTCCGTCAGTTTTGGGCTAATTTGCCTTAAACTTGAGTGTGCTCGTAGTGTAGTGGTTTTGATGAACACGTGGAACTCTGGGAGTAAGTCGGAAGATTTTTAATCTAGGTTTAATATTGCCTGGGCAATTACATGGGACCTGAACATACCGGTGAAATGTGGGTGTACATTGGTACACCTCTGCCTAACCCTTTGGGGAATTCAGGCGTGATGGTATGTGTTATGTAATGTCTAATGTTGACAATGGCACTTTTTTATATTATTATATACTAGCTTCCGCTCGCGACTTCGTGGGTCTTACCTAGATGTTATATAGTTGTTTATGTATAGTATTTTGATATCATTGTATTGTATTGTAATATGTGTGTTTTACATAATCTTCATATGTCTGGGCCTGATTTAAATAAATAAATAAATAATACCCGTCTATGAATCTAATCAGGGACTTTTTATGTGAACCGTTCAAGCAAAAATATGAAAGCCCTCGGTTTATGTCGACCGTATTCATTTGTATTAATCACATAAGTACCGACCTTATGATTTTATATTTTTATTGGTGTCGGCGTAATATTAGTGTTTTTCCAGAAAACTAGAATTACCGAAATATGTAGATTGGTTTGGTTACTACAAATATTCCAATCGATCGGCAACAATATCTTTTAGTGCCTTTCACCAAATCCTTTAGAGAGTAGGTACTGAGTACCGACGTACTCGGCATGTCTCGATATATCTCTATTCCGAACTCGCAACAATTTAAATATGGAACTCGATACTGTACATGTTATCGTAAATGGCAGCCGGCCAGCTTTGCTGTGAAAAACTTTTCTAAAATATTGTCAAACTTACTCTGTGTGCATTTGTTATTCAATTCACATACTATCACCATCACGCCTGTATTCCCCGAAGGGTTAGGCAGAGGTGTACCAATGTACACCCACAGTTTGCCGGTATATTTAGGTCCTATGTACTAGGGGGCGAGCCTATTGTCATTAACCGGGCACAAAACGTAACTCCGAGCTGCTACTTCGAATTTCATAGCAAAACCCAATAACACTTTGCTCGTCCTGGGAACCGAACCCACGACTTCTGCGTAGCACTCGCGCTTAGGACCACTACACTAACGAGGCAGTTATTCAGTTCGTTATTCATATTTTGGCATTTGTTAAAAAAAGGATCGATCACAGTTTAATTTGTCTCAATCTATCAAAAATGCCTCATATTTAGCAATATTTTTTGACAATGATTTTCGCTGACATGAGATTGCGAGTACATTTGTAACTTTATTGATTAGTAGAATTGGTTTTCTGATATAGAAGTAAATATTACATGCTCTTTTATTTATAGTCTAAAACGTGTATATTTTACAAACATTTTTAAGTTCTTTTGTAAACAAAAGCCAGTATTTATTAACAATTCAAAGTTATAAATAATCTTTGGAAGATAGGAAAATATTACTAAACCTTACAATTTCCAAATATTGCTCACGTTCGAACTCATCTGGTAGCTCACGCCATTCTGCCATTTAGTAGTATCGTGTGGTGTACCTACAGAATGGATGGACACTCTCCGGAGCGAAGCTTCCCCACACTGACTGACACTGTGAATTGGACGCCTTGGACGGGTAGCCAGAGTATCGCACGCCGGCGTGTAGTTAGATAACGCTGAACGAACGAACGAATGAATCTTGCAAACAAATATTATGGGAGCAGACCACAATATAAAACCAGACAATGCATTTGCAAACATAATACATAGATTGGGTTCGATTCCCGCACGGAACAAATACTAGGAGGGCCTACAGATAGTTGTTTCGGGTTTGGGTGTTTGTGTATGTGAGTTTATGTTTGTAAACGCACCTACGATACTGGAGAAACTGCCTCGTTGGCCTATTGGTCCTAAGCGGGACTGCTACGCTAGAGATCTTGGGTTCGATTCCCAGGTCAAGTGTAAAGTGATATTGGGTTTTTCTACGAAATTCTCAGGTAGCAGCTCGGAGTTAGTATTTGTGCCCGGGTAATGGTAGTAAGCTTGCCCCCTATTACATGAGACCTAAACATACCTGCGAACTGTGGGTATACATTGGTACTCTTCTGCCTAACTCTTCGGGGATTACAGGCGTGATGGCATGATCCAGGAGAAATTCCTATATGGCAATAAACGTGACCACCTAATGGGATCAAGTAGTATAGTTTATTTATTTATTATTTATTAAAACTTTTTGCACATAATGTAAATAATACATTGTACAAAGGCGGACTTAATGCCTTTGGCATTTTCTACCAGTCAACCTTAGGGTGATGCAGAGACAAAACATAGTAGGTGCAAGAAACAGAAAGTTTCCAGGAATAAAATATAATAAATACATATATACATACATACAAACAAAATATACAGAGTAGAGAAAGCCAAAAAAAAAATACATAGGTGAAGAAATATAAGAAACTAATTGTGAGACGAGTCTGCCAACTTCATAATAATAATAATAATAATAATAATAATAATTTATTTGCATAAAACATGGTGTAAAAGTTGTTACATACAATATAGAGCATACATGTTTTGCTTGTATCACAGCGTGCAAATATTACAATACAAAATGTTTCACTTCGAAAAATTCTTTTATACTATAAAAGTTATGAGTGCTTAACCATAAAAGTAGTTTTTTTTTAAACATTTTACATAAGCAAGTTTATTATAAATGTTTTATTAATACGAAAAGAAGAAGATTGTATTCGTACCTAAATAACAAGCTAAAACCAGAACACCCCAGAAGTAAACCCTAAACTTGCATAAAGTCCTCCAATCAAAGTGTAAAGTTCATCCACAATAGAATATCTCTCCGGGCCGTGCCGACGACTTGACAATTAGGCTTCGTCCGAATGCCTCGACCTCCAACACAAGAGCTGTCGACCGAGAGGTGTCAGCTCCTCACTGTCATTTTGAAATACCCTCAAGTTGACATACTTGAGATATTTTGTGAATTTTGTCACACTTTGAGTAAAGAAGAGCATTGGTTGAGGTTTTGTCATTCACTTGAATTTCACTCTTATTAAGAAGGCCAAAATGTGACGGTAACGCGTAAAGTTTCAAAAATAATAGTCGTCAAAATGAAATAATTATTGTTTTGTATACCAACACTAATATATAAGGAATACAGTTTGTTTGGTAATCTCTGGAAGAACAGATCTGTTAGTTCGATTACAAAACATTCACTGATAGAAAGCTAATTAATTATTTGCTGAGTGCCTGATCTGTGTTATATGCTATACTTGACATTCACGCAGACGAAGGAGCGAGCAGAAGCTAGTCTACAATAAAATTTCAGATGAATAAATATTTGTAAAGCTTTTAAAGCCGATTTTATAGTAGCAATTACTAAAAGATTAATTACTACTTATTAATGTTTTATAACAAATATTTGATGAATAGTAACTTTTTACGCACAAACTATAAAGTATAATTCAATGTCACATCTTGTCCAAAAAATATGGCATTGCTTCATAAAAGTGTGTTCCAATGACCGATGTCCTGGCTGTGTGCCACGACAGTGACGCTAGGGACATGTAGATCATGACATAACGGCTGTAGGACGGAAGACATTCGTTCGGTCTACATTTCTGTCATAAACATGGTAATTTATGACAATTTGTATTAATAAAAATATTAATATGTTTGTGGTTTAGAGACTCAGGCCGTATTTAACCTAATTTTATTAATATAATCTATGACATATATTCTGCTTCAAATTAGAAGGACTTAACAGTCCGCCACAGAGAATGATAAGCGTATTAAATATAAAATGATATTATAATTAGTATAATATTACGATATTATAATCAAATGTATCTTAAAATAAGTAGATTGAATCTCTATTTTTACAGATTGAGATAGAGATTAGATTGCCATCTTTTCTTAATGTTAGTAGAATTGCCTCCCTGAGTAAAGAAGTAGCTATATTAATAAGGAACGAACCTCTATCTAACCAAATGCGAAATATATAATCGTTTCAAGAACCTATTACAGCCCCAACACACCCGCCACCAATAATACTTCAGTAGAAAATAAAAGTGTAGAACTGCAGAAATTCATTTTTATCAATCGGGATCCAATTTGTGCAGACAGCCCGCCTTTCCCGTGTAACAGAGACAGAGATAGTAGCGTGACACGTGTGAGGGATTATACCTTCCAAGGAACATGTTCTACGAGGTACTTCGCGTGTTATTAAATCCTTTAACACTGAATTTCAACTGAAGCAGATATACTTTGTTTCTTGATATAGCTACCGTGCTAAAGGTAGATCTAAGATAAGCAGCCTCTTTTATTATCATCATCTTTCTGTCTGTATCCCATTTTACTCGGGGTCGGCGCAACTCGTTTTCTTCTTCCATTCCGTCCTGTCAACCGTCATGATATCACTGACTCCCTTTTCTTTCATATCATTCTTCACTAAATCTATCCATCTTTTCTTTGGCCTCCTTCTTCGTCTCCATCCATCCACAAAATGAGTAGCATCATTTAATTTAGTTGCATATTATGCATAAATGGAAAATAATAAATTTCCTAAAAAAAATCTTGTCTATTCTTCTCTATTGGAATCCATTACTCTCTGGAATGGCAACTAGCTTTAACTTTATGACCGACCGACTTTCTGAGATTTCAGAAGTGCCCGTAAATGGTTTACTTGGAATAAATATTTTGAGTTTTTAAATTAAATTATCATTTTATCAAACGAGTTGCTGTCGCGTACTTTTATTTCTTTATGACTGTTCTGTTATCTTCGGTCAGTTTTAAGTAAACTGTAGATACGTCAATGTATATCTAAGACTAGTCTAACAGTTATTTGTGACAATGCTTAATGCTATAAGTACTTTTACAATCTTTTTTATATACCGCGCACATACATTTTACACGTTACTAAAGCTGAAACGCTCTAGCCTAATTTGAATGTTTTATTAATTATTATTAAACAGGTATGGTAGTACCCCCCCGGACGAGCTCCTTCACAAAGAGCTCTACTGCTACGCAAATGTAAATTCCATATAATTATAACAGCAATGAAAGCATAACATTTAGCAGAAACATCTCCCAAGTAGTGAGACGAAGTTGGAACAGGTACGTAATTGCGTATATATACCTATCCAGTCCAACCCCAAGTCTCTCGCTAGCGAACTGAGGCGCACAGTAAGCTAGTTTGCAAGTCGGCGACAAGGCGGCTTACGACTGAATCTTGCTTATTACTTACGAACACTTAACTCAACAGATTTCTGGCAAGTTTTAATGTAATATTAGAGTCCACGCTCTGTTTTTGGTGATAATGTTAAATTATTCTGTAACTAGTTTATAAAGTAACATAATTCATGTTTATAGTGTGTTAATTGCTTGTGTTGTGGATCGGAAATCACGTAAAGGAAGATGGTAAAGCCATGAGGGCGAGCACAAGTGTTATTGGGTTTTTCTATGAATTTCTCAATAGCAGCTCGGAGTTAGGATTTGTACCCGGTTAATGGCAATAGCGTCGCCCCCTATTATATTCTAAACTAATATTATAATAAAACGGTAAACTGCCTCGTTAGCCTAGTTGTCCTAAGCCCGACTGCTACGCTAGAGGTCTCGGATTCGATTCCCAGGTCGAGCAACAAGTGCTATTGTTAAGTATGTGACACAGGAGACAAGTGAAACACTTAGCAGTTGATTACGCACTGACGTTTATTCACTAATGACGGTTGGCGCAGCCACTGTATGGAAGTACCTATACACATATACAACAGTTATTGGGTTCTATGAAATTCTCAGTAGCAGTTCGGAGTTAGGATTTGTACCCGGTTAATGGCAATAGGCTCGTCCCCTATTACTTGGAACCTAAACATACCGGCGAACTGTGGGTGTACATTGGTACACCTCTGCCTAACCCTTCAGGGAATACAGGCATGATGGATATATTACTATGGATTTAAATAAAATCTCAACCATCCATAAACGGACGCAATATGTTATCATAAATCTCCCTGTAAAACCATCAGAAACCATCAGAATAAATATTATATTCAAAATACTTCTCCGAACATTTACCCCCACCCCATACATATGATAAATATGCGTGTACCTGTTTAGTCGTTGGGTATAATGAAACATACCGAGGGCACTTCCTGTTGCCTTCAATGACGCCGCTCTCGCGGAAATTAAATATGGCGCTGAAAAAACATGGTTGAATTCATAATTTAAGCAGACTGATTTTTTCTCTCATTAGGACCTACCAATCTGGGCTTCACCCAGATGTAAACATCCCCTTGTGCCTATTGGCCTAGTTCTGTTCTGTCTCCTGCTTGATTAGGGGGAAGTGGAAATTATGTTTTTTTCTTACTCCTCCGCTAATTTTTTCTGATTTTCTTCGTTGCGGAATCCAAGACAGTTATATCGTTTCTCCGGGCCTCGTCGAGCAGTGAGGCGGGCTTGTCCCATTAATAAAAAAATGACTGATTTGTTGTGTTTATATTTTGGTAATTGGAATGAAAATACGAAGTAAACGCTAATGATAAGTGGTAGTAGTTTAATAATAGTAGAGCTCTTTGTAAAGGAGTTCATCCGGGGAAGTACTACCACCAGAGCTATTTCTGCCGCAAAACAGCGTCGTTGTGTTTCGGTTTGAAGGATATGGTTCCCGGTGTTATTACAGGTACATGAGACATTTCAACTTTATCTTTGGGCTGGGATCACATTTGCAAGGCCTCTGGTATTGCAACCACTTAACATCAGGTGGGCTGTCGGCCTGTTCGCTATCCAATAATATAAAAAAATCGTGTTATTACTTTGAAAACTCTTGTTCTTGATCTCAAATGCATTTCATAAACGTGTCCCATTCATACACGAGTGTCCCGGAGTATTCTCGAACGACACTCACGAAAGGTGGTCGAGATAGCCAATTTGAAGATAAGAGGTTTCATTTCTAGGAATTGAATCACTAGACCAATTCAGGATGTCGGTAGTTTGATGTTGAGCTGATCAAGCTTTAACCCTTATCTACTTTACTATTTCGTCGGTATTACGTTCCAGTTTCGAACCCCCAACCTCATGCATGAGAGGCGGGAGCCTTAACCACTCACCATCATCTACACACCATCGTGAGTTTTTTCAGATCAGACCGTTTTTTCAATGTAAAAAAAATATATTACATTAAAGATAAAGATAATGTCGATGGTATTTATTTAATTTATTTTCTTAACAAACTAATACAATATTCGTAGTCCGAAATCCTTCCATTTTAATTCTTAATAATTTTGTTTATCAAACCATTTTACATTACTGTAGCACCAGATAAATTTTAAAGATAAGGAAACAGTGGAATCAGCGGCTTAATTTCATAACACAAAAGCTCTCAATGATTATTTTGACCACTAAAAAGTATTTATTGCGCTATTTACATCGTCGAGCTGAACTTACATATGAAGCAATGAATTCTTAATTTCTGTATTTTTTTTCGGACAGAGATTGCTAGTGTGTTACGTAATTACCACAAATCTCATCGCATGCTGATTTTTCCTAACCTAATCTTTTTTTTCTTTACAGTCAAACATTCTCCATTCATCAAAAATGTGGCTTCGGCACACAGTAATCTGAAACGTAAAATGAAATTAGATAAAGACATGTACAGTCAAATAAACTATTTGCTACACAGGCATTTGGCAAATTATTTCAAATATAAACAACTCCCGGTGGTCGGCACGCCAAGCCGTCATAAAACATATCCTATGATACTCAACTAGCTTCTAGCAACTAGCTTCAACTATTACATAACTTCCTGACAATTAAAAAGTGCCTGCAAATGGTCTAATTGAAATAAATGTTTTGACTTTGACTAAGACTCAGCAATACTGTAGATTTCTATAAATGAAATATTTTTTTTCAACTTTGCCTCTTAACTGTATTAGCATAGAGTCTAAACGTTGTCTGCTGTACATTTAAGAAAAATGATTACGCACACAGTCAAAATAAATATTGGCAGTATAGTGTCATGACGAACATTTTTGCCTGTATATACATATACCTGCATTCGTTATAATAGGTACATCCATTGGTAGCACACACTGGTGAGTAGATGTCATTACAGACGCAAGCGCGGCCGTCGGTGCAGAACACTGCGGTGCACCGCGGTAGCATTACCAGCAGTACAGGCAGCAGTATTGTTAGAACTTCAAAGAAAATAAAATGCTACAACTTTGCAGTCGAAATAAACGTAGATAAAGATCAAGACGTACCTTTAAATATATATTTGTGAGGGTACCGACAGCTCACTCACACGAGATTTATAATTATGTATAACATATTATAATTTTTAAGCGTATTTTTACTGCCCGTATAACTATGTAACTTGACTAATTAACTCTACCGGCGCATTGCATGCGATATAAAAAACTCGGACAGAATTCGGATATTGCTGTTCGCACTTCATCCGATCCGAATTCGTGAAAATACGGATCTAGAGTCTTAAAACTCGGACTGAATTTGGATATTGCTTACATACTAATCCGATCTCTGGTCCAAATCCACGCAATTCAGGGGCTATTTTTGGCATATGTCATTCTTAGGCAAAACCTAGCTCAACATTTCTTCGGAGGAGAAAACGAATCTTGTGCTTAAGCTATCATACAAATTGTTTTATGACTACTTAGGATCGTGTTAGTGAATCAGTGCATAACCGCTTGATGGGTGTATGGTCTACTTCTTCCCGATAACAGAAGAAATAATGTATTGCAAACAAAATATATTGAGCACTCACTCACCATGGAAGAACTTCATGACATCAGTCTGTCTCCTATTGCCGGAAGATCAAATTAATAACCAGAAGAAACACCAAGCCCTCTACTGACACAGAACAGGAAGCAACAATGATCGCCGCGCATGCGCACCGCGTGCGATTCAGATATTCAATGCAGTTGTTTCCATCTCCGAACACAATTTATATCGTACAGCAGGTAATGTGGAAGTTTATAAAATGAAAATATTTTTCTTAATGGGCATTCTGACGTAGCCGTGGATATGATAAATATTAGTTTTCTTACTACCTATTATTCTAAAGTAATATTGAGTAATGTAACGTTTACCCTACAGCTGGCGAGCAAGCAGTATCTCTCAACATACGTAGTTCTTTAGTAGTGTCATCTAATGAGGTACGTACGTGTTCGGTTTATTTATAAAGACTTTTGGGGAGAACGGAGGGTTATGTCGGACTTTTATTATTAAAAACCCCACGGTTCTCTATGTTATGGGTTGCTTGACACATGGTCTGCGCCCCCGAATGGTCGGCCATTGGCAGGCTTTATCATATGCAGCCTGTCCTGCGGCCGCATATTCCACTAGAGAGACACGCATGGAATCATGTACACTTTATAAATAATATAATCATGTACCGCATATTCCATTCCATGCGCACATAATTCATATAATAATTGTACTCATGCCAGGTCAGTTGGCCTGGTAAGAGTACAATTATGTGAATAAGTATTGGTCACTAATTACTAGTCACCCTATATAACTGACATTACCCACTGTTTGGTATAGGCTTCTCGCCTGTACCGGTCTCACTCAGATTCTCGCCACGTAAACTTAAATAAGCACAGTAATGTGCAAATTCACCGTTTAAAACTATAACATACTATACGTAAACACATTTTACGTTGGCACTTATTGTCAACTTTCACGAGCGCAGCATAGGTATAAAACTTTTGTAAATACCTAATAAATCCCGACATTTCATTAAAGTCTGGTTTTACGACCGGCCACATAAAAGTACGCAGTGTTTTTAAAATAACGTATTATTTTGTTTAACATCTGAACGAATGGGACCCATTCCGTCTCATTCTTCATTCAAATGTTCGTTCGTAAGTGTAACGTAAAGACTTACGAGATCACCCCGCCATGACTTCAAGGACTTACCTGAAAAAGAAAAAAATATTAGTAAGTAAATTTGTTTGTTACTCGATCTGATAAAGGAGGTTCTGAAGTCCCCAAGAATACAAGGCAAAGGATTCCCTGAAACACTTTCATGGATCATGATTCATACCACCTTTCTTTTACGTAATTTTAAACTAGCTTCTGCCCTCAATGTGCGCATTAAAGTCGATAATATATTATTCCACAGGAGCCGTAAATTTTCCGGTATAAAAAGTAGCCTATGTGCTACTTTTCCGGACGGTAATATATCCCTGCGCAAAATTTCTTTCGAATCCATTTACGTTGCAAAGTTGAACTGTCTCATGTGCCTGTAATTACATCGGCACCCATACCCTTCAAATCGGAACACAGACACGCTGCTTTGCGGCAGAATTAGGTAGGGTGGTAGTACTTCCTCGGACGAGCTCCTTCACAAAGAGCTCTACTAGGTACTACTAATACCTACACAATACACTAACCGACCAGCAACCAAATGATTGTCATTAAAATTCAACGAACTTTTCATTGAAACAATAAACAAAGTAAATTAATTAATTGCTTACTATTGAACATGAACAGAAATTACAAGTATTTTGCAATTTATTGACTGTGTCATTATAATGCCTGCAGTGCTTGGTATGTCAACAGACGGATTTTAATTGATTGTGACATGAACCGTTACATTGGGGACGTTTCTGGTCTCGAATCATAATGAAATATTTGTGAACTCTATTTTAATATAGTTAAGTTTGTTTTTATGTGACAGAACGTAATAACATACTTATTTACATTAGAATTAATCTATAAAGTCAATTTTATTTCAGCCTAAAACTTTCCTAATTTTAGACAAATGTCTTCTCATTTAAAACAAAAAAATCGGCAGTTCTAGTGGGCCGGGCACCACGGGTTCCGTAACCTTGGAAGGAAAAAAATGTGCATTTTTAAGAGTCAATTTTCATTATTTGGAGCATAATAACACACATATTTGGACATAATAAAGTTCATTTGTTAAAGGTTTTTGATGTTTTTTTTAAACTGTGCCAGTTAGAGACAGTTTTTATTATTCGTGTGATATTTACAAAAACCTCCATTAAACTTTATTGATGTAGATTTTTCTCATTACAAACTTCAGAGGTAAAGGGGAATGTCATTTTTCCTGACGTTCCACTTCCGTTTCCACTTGACCTAGTAACTTTGAAATTTGAACTAGCTATTTCGACTCTTGTTTCAATTTAAATAGCAATCTACGTGGACAAGCACACATGTCTTTTCTTACCATTTTGATACAGAACCCTATAAATTAAACCAAATATATGAGCATAAACCAAGTTTTAAAATCGCATCTCAAAAAAACCTACATATTTCAATTTAACCCCATCTCCGCCCATGCGAACAGTTCCCATATAAATAAAAGGCTTAACACCTCGCCGGCGGGATTTGGTAAAAATATCCCAAATTAAACTCCAACTAGTGAACGAAAAGTCTTTTATATTGCAACACTTTAATTATAAGCTAAAGCGAGACAGAGCTATATAATTGTATATCTTCTCGCTCGTGCGGACCAGCTCTGGCCTTTAATCAGAGTTTCCTTGTGATTAAAATGTAATTCCCTTTGAGATAGTGCTCTCATTTGTACTGCTGGACCGTCTTTCGCTGCTGTTTGAATAGCAATACTTTGTAGTGGGAATATGAGGGTAGTTCTAGTAACATTTAATGTTGTAGATTTTGAGGATCGCTGACTGAGTGTTATAAAATTGTTCTACGAAATTCACGCGCTTACCAAGCATTTCTGACCGTCTACGATATCCTTCCTGTAATACATTTTTTTAAAACAGTATGTATGGAGTTTCTTGCCTGTTCTTCTCCATACGAAACTACCTTTTGTGATAGGCAACTATTATTAATTTTCTCACGTAATTGACTTTCAAAATTGCCTTCTTATGGTCTCATTGAAATAAATGATTTGATTTTGACTTTTACTTTGACTTGACCTTCATTGCATTCATAAATTTTTTATTTTACCTATAGTGGGCATCTCATTAGCATCTGATGTGTTTTAAACATATGTATATAGTGAGTTCTTGAATCTTGATAAATGTCCTCAGGATATTGGATTTAAATGCTATAAAGAGAGTTAACTAGTTTTAGGTAAAAAATAAAAATAATTTTATAATGGCGAACCCTTATTTTCTAAGACGGTTTAAAATGAAAACTTATGATCTAAAACAAATATATCTCAAGAAGCTATTCCTAAGAGTAAAGTATATTTCCAATCCCAACGTCAAATAAAAAGTAATTGCAATGTGATCAAACAGTGAGTCGGATTCAACGCTTCCAACGGGAATCGATGTAGATATGTGTTAGGACTAATGCACACCGTATTAAGAGATATAGAACTTTGGATTAAAAATAATAGGTTTGGTCGCCCGCTCTAGCTCTCGTCTGCTTCGTCTTATCAGATTTCGTGTTTTGATAGTCTATAGAAAAGCGCTCAATAGATTGCACTCTCAGCTAGGCGGCTGCAAACATAACGTAGCGGGGAATTAGCCGCTACTGGGCTATGGGATGATGGGATCATCATCGGCCAGTTGCAGCAGTGCTCAAGGTGTCCCTATACACAGGTTTAGGGGTAAGGTGCAGACCTTGGAGGTGATTAAAAACGCCACAACCGTGCGATGGTCACGGTTTCATTATCGATTTAGATTGAAGTTGTTTTCACTTATAGAAAAAAATCGCAATATTGTTGTGTCAAATTGTCAAACACGTGCTTACACGTGTTTGACAATTTGATCGGTTGTTAATAATTCAGTACTAATCGCAACAGCTCTCATTTTGTTTCAGGTTTGTCTTAGGTTCTTTAGCTGCATTAATTGATTTTTTATAGGGGCAAAATTTGTGGGATCGTCGACTCTGAGTGGGCCTTTAAAAAATTGCTGACATCTCTTTGAGGCGCGTGTGGAACATAAACGCGCCGTCGACACGGCCTGTCGTTATGCAACGTACGGACGGTGAGCTACCCATTGCTGACCGGTGACATTCTACGGTGACCGGGAGTCGTCTCGCGGCTCCCTACGATCGGAGCGTCTATCGCGGCGGCTGGGTCGCGAGACTTTCTGTCTCAATCATCCCGCCGCCTCCTTCTCTAGCATAACTGCTTCGCAGAAGGTGGCGACTGCTTCCCATTGCCCCTCGCTCCGGACCATGGCTTGCACCAGAGCCGTACGCGAGAGTTCGCCGCCGCCGATAAGTTAAGTTTTCTCTTCTGTCTCCATGACTGCCTATTTAATTTCTGTGGCTGTGGTTATCGTCTCGTAGCAATGACTAATATTTATTGAACATTGTACCCCCCACAGTATTTGATACCATTATGTTACAACAGATACTGAAACCTGAAGGTATATTCTCTAGTACGCACTTGCAACTTCACGAGCATAAAACTAGGTTCCCTATTGTTTCAGCGAACAATGTTTTCTTTTTCCTTTGTTTCACCTCTTTATTATCCTGGCAACACATAAGAGCCTTGTCCGGTATAAAAGTAAAATGTTAACTTTATATTTTTCTTTTAAAAGTGTTCTTTTTTCGCAAAGTTTCTGTTCCTTGACGGCAAAGGTTTTGTGCAACACGCAATCTATATTAATATTATAAGGAGGAAAGATAATTTTGTTGTTTGTTCGTTTGTTTCGAAAAGCGTCCGTTATTGGACCGATTTTAACCATTTTTTTAACAATAGATAGCTTTATTAATCATTTGTATATAACATCTCGCTATGACAAACGGGAGCAGAGAGTAACCAAAAACATAACTTAACGCGGGCGAAATAAGCCACGCAGACGAAGTCGCGAGCAGAAGTTAGTATACAATAAAAACGTAGAGGGAATTAAAAAAATCTGTAGCAAATTGGATGCCGGAGAACTAGTTCCCAATCCCTCATCCAATTTGTTGAACAATTAACTGAACAGTCATCTAAGATAAAGTCATTGTCTCGACTGTTTCTGAAGGAATATCTTAGAATCTCTTTAGACTGGAAGTGGAAATTGGAAATCAAAGATTTGTCGAGTAAAGTGGTCAGAGGTTCTAACGCCGGTTGTTTTATTATGATTGAGTGTGATAAGTTCTGGTAACATTAACGTGTGTACTTGGTTGCGGTCGATGTCCAAAATATATAATCTACTAAATCCAATTTAACCATCGAGATAGAAACGTATATGCAAAAATTTAGGATTATCGCTTAAGTGGGTTAGGCGTGAAAAAGTAACAATATATATCACATACATACTATCACACATGTATTCCCCGAAGGGTTAGGCAGAGGTGAACCAATTTACACCCACAGTTCGCCGGTATGTTTTAGGTCCCATGTAATAGGGGGCGAGCCTATTGCCATTAATCGGGCACATATCCTAACTCCGAGCTGCTGCTGAGAATTTCATAGAAAATCCCAATAACATTTGCTCCACCTGGTAGTCGAACCCAAGACCTCTAGCGTAGCAGTCGCTCTTAGGACCACTTGACTAACGAGGCTGTTACAGGCAGTAGAGAGCTACATGAGATTAAAAAGATTATCCGGTAAGGAGGGATGTGTTGTCTGGCTGGTGGTGCGCCCGATATACTCAAACGTTATCAGGTGTCATCAGTAGTACGGGCTCTGTCAATCCACATCTATATGTGTTACGATACAATGGTAGGTACGCAAAGGATTTTTTTCAACTATTCGGCTAAACTTCATAGACACTATGGACATACTAACCCGTCTAAAGAAGAACCGTTTTCCAAAAACTTAATTTTAAATAATCTGTATATAGTTTAGCCAACGCTGTCGCCAGTAGATAATTTAAATTATGCTTACAATGTTTTTAAATTTGAATGCGTTTGTAAAAGTGAAACTGCATTGAAGATATTTTATTCGTTTAGGAAATACAAGTTGTAGTAATAGTAGAGCTGTTTGTGAAGCAGCTCGTCGGGGGACTACTGCCACCACACCTATTGCTGCCGCGAAGCGTTGCTGTGCTCCGGTTTGAAGAATTTGGGTAACAGTGAAATTACAGGCACATGAGACATTTCAACTTTGTCTCTGGGATGGCAACGTATTTGCAAGGCCTCTGATATTGCAGATGTGTATAGGCACAGCTGACCACTTAACATCAGGTAGGCCGTCGTCGCCAGCTTATTTGCCATTCAAAGATGTATCAAAAAAGATACATAGCTTGAACATCTCTTTTTGCGACAGTCGGTTAAAGGTAATTATCATCAAAAACGTTATCTTGTGCTTTCACGCGTAATTAACGAAGCAGCCTTAATGAATTCAATGAAACTCATTTTATACGAGATGTATGACTCCTGCGTGCTTCCATATATCAAGTCAGCCGTTCAAGCTTGTAGTCAAATGGTCCATGATTGGCACTTTACTCACTTCACGTACCTTTAACCGTTCCGTGGGTAATGATGTACGAAATGAAAGATAAGTTGGTATTTAGATAATATTTTGTGTAAGAAAATAGGTATAACGTTTAAAAATGTTCGTAATTCTTAATCTATCCTATATATCTTTGTATAATAACGGTAAATTAGATTTATCGTACTATAAAAAATACTAAACAAGCGCAAGTCGGCCTCGCCCACCGAGGGTTCCGTACGTGAGATCATTATAATTTACAGAATTAAATAAATTGTTTATTGAAAGAAATAAATAGTAAATTAAATAAAAAAATATATAGTTTCACAGACTTCGGAGACAGAGCGGAACGGTATTTTTAAAATTTTTCATTATAAATAAGAAATTATGCGTCGGAAAAAAATCATAAAATATATTTTGCAATGTGCATATTAAGCCCTTTTAAATGATACCCCATTTGTACTAGTAGCTACAATTTAAAATTTCGACCCATATTAAAAAATACTGACCCCCTATTTTTTAAGTTTAATTAAAAATTTATAGCTTTGACACTTTTTCTTGTACTTGTGATCTATAACGATTAAATTTAAATTTCATAGTTCTAAGTGAACGGGAACTGCTCTATGAATTTTGACACCCTTGAGAGTGTCGAAATATGCGTTTTTTGCTGAATAAACGGCCGTATCTTTTTTTACGTAAACTTAGAAGTTTCACTTTTTGACAACTTCATAGGACCGTCGACCTAAGTACACGGTTTAAATTTCAATTTGATACCTCCATGCATACCCGAAATAAAGGGTCTTGACAGATAGACAGACGGACAGACAACAAAGTGATCTTATAAGGGTTCCGTTTTATTTCCTTTTGAGGTACGGAATCCTAAAAAGAATAAATTATTGAAAAATAGAAACACAATACAATTGTTATTAACTACTCTACCAAAACAATAACAGTTAGCAAGAATGTCACAAAACTATTACATCGAGAATATGTCTTATAACCGTGAAACAGAATTGACATTTGTTCCAAAACTGGCAGACGTCAATTGTCTCACATTTACAACAGAAATAAAGTTTAGCGAAATTCGCCCTTAGGACTATATAATAAACACACACCTCACAAGCTTAGAGTAGCTGTAGACTCAAACTAATGACCTCAGTGGCTCACAAACATATTTCTTAACAAAGAGACAGCCTAAGTATCCTTAAGAGAGACTGGCCGCTGCCTCCAGACTGTGAAGATAAAATATGGACCATAATCTACGTTATCATGAACAAGTTTATTAAGAAATTGTGTGATGGATGAGATTCTGAGAACTTTGAATATTCAGAGCTTCGTAACTTGATTGTGATCAGATACTTTCAAAGTTGGTAGAGTGATAACGGTCATAGCCGGAGCGAGGTATATCCGCTGTCCGGCCGCTAGCAAGTTGGAGTGTGCTGTAATACTATAAGTCGTACAGGGAAGATATCTTTTGTGTTAATAGAAGCATTGTAAAAAGCGTTTGTTTATTACTAGCTGGCTTGACTGTCGCGGTAGCCTAGTGGTCCTAAACGCGACTGCTACGCTAGAGGTCTTGTGTTCAATCGGTCGTGTTAAAATGCTATTGGGTATTTCTATGAAATTCTCAGTAGCAGCACGGAGTTAGGGTTAGTGCCCGATTAATGGCAATAGGCTCGCCACCTATTACAAGGGACCTCAACATATCGACGAACGGTGGGTGTACATTGGGAATACAGGCCTGATGGTATATATGTATTATAGGCGCCACGGCGCCCTCACCTACCGCCTGACGCAGGTCCTCACCGGACACGGGTGTTTCGGGAGGTTCCTGCACCTCATCGGGCGGGAGGAAACGTCCGGGTGTCACCATTGTGTGGATCGCCCCGAGGACGCGGTGGAGCACACCGTGGCGGTATGCCCCGCTTGGGCGGAGCATCGCCGAGTCCTCGTGGCGGCCATCGGCGGCGGCGAACTCTCGCGTCCGGCCCTGGTGCAAGCCATGGTCTGGAGCGAGAGGGAATGGGATGCAGTCGCCTCCTTCTGCGAGGCAGTAATGCTTGAGAAGGAGGCGGCGGGACGGTTGAGACAGCGGTTCTCCCGTCCCAGCCGCCGCGGTAGACGCTCCGGACGTCGGGAGCCGCGAGACGAATCCCGGCCACCGTAGATACTGGCCTGTGGACGGTGAGCAATGGGTAGCTCACCGTCCTTACGTTGCATAACGACAGGCCGTGTCGACGGCGTGTTCGTGTTCCACGCGCGCCTCAAAGAGATGTCAGCAAAAGGAAGGGGCCACTGAGGGCCGATGCCTGCCGGGGCTGCGGGTTGTTCGCAAGAGATACCGTGCCCCCGGAACGCAAAGGGCACAAGAAGGAACATGGGTGGGTTTTAGTCAGTAAAAGTCTGACACTCCCTCCCGCCCCGCCCAGGGCGGGAGAAGTTATTTGATGATTTCCCACCCACCAAAAAAAAAAAAAAAATATATGTATTATATCTTGCGTTGCCTTAAGTAATTTCTTTGGTTACTGCTCCGCTCCAATGGGTTGTATCGTCATGCTTTATAGCCTATAAGCTTCCTCAATGAACGAGCTATGTAACTTAGAATCTTTAAGGATTTTTAAAATGAAACCAGTCGTTTCTGAGATACACAAACAAAACTCTTTAGTTTTATAATAATAGTATAAATAAATTCTATTAAACGTGCAAAACTTTGACTTTGCCGAAGGTTGTGGAGCACTGAACTCCTCGCATCAGAGATGAGACGCGTCGCACTGCTGACAGATACCAATAAGATTTGCCTGACTCACTGTTTATTACTTTCCAAGAGTTTCTGTTAAGACTGCTTTAAAAGAGCTTTAAAAGAAATTGAATACAGACAGATGTTGAAGATTGTTTTTACGTTTAGTTGCCATTTCTAAAATCTCAACAAGTAGGGTCTACACCCTACTTGTTGAGATTTTAGAAATGGCAACTAACACAACTATAAACTAGAACTACGTAAGCCTACTGCTCTATCTACGTAGAGTAGGAGGCTTAAATAGTTCTAGTGTATAGTTGTGTTTGATAATGAACATTATTTTTGTAATTTTTTTTGGGCTTTTTTTCCTTTTTCTCCAAATGTTGAAATTGGAACTATCTGTCCTTTTACTAGTACTATTCTACTTTAAGATACAGCATATTTAAAATTGAAAAATTACTTGATTTTCAATTTTATTTCTACTGCGTAAACTATAAATCTTACATGCAATTTTTTGACTCATACTTGTCAAAAATTGCACATGAGTACATCCATTTACCACAAGCATAGCCGTCGACTTGTGTATCATCTAATAAAAAAAGAAATATTAAACAAGGAGAAGTGACTGAAAGGTTCGTCAATATCAAATTTTAGAAAAAAAAAACAACATGAAGTATCCATGATTTACACTTAAAGAACGAGTTAGGGATGAATAAATTCGGAATAATTCATAATTTGAACATGATAGATATGTCTTGTAATATTGATGATAAATTAATAGATTGTTATAAAACCTGTAATGGTGGGTAGATGAGCCGCCCCGACAATGATGGATAACGATATCGTGTTCCGATATTGTAACGTTATACGTATTGCGAAATGGAATAACGTATTTTTGGATCATCATAAATGATCCAAAAATACGTTATTATATACGGTTCAGAATTCTGCCAGTGTGAAATTTCCGAAATAATGATAATTGAATTTCATCTAAGTATGCAATTGTCTGTGTTTATCATATTTATTTGACAAATTTTAATTGACACGGGCGTCGGAGTGCCTCACAGCGACAGTAAATAACAATATAGGTGAATCTAGTTCCCTCTTCCAAAACGTATGGAGAATAACTCTGTGTCCCTGTATCGATGTCCTCCAGTAAACGGTAAATAAACCTTTGATTTTTTGCTAAGTGCGAGTGACTAAGTGTACACAGAGCCATTCTCAATATTTTCTTAAAGTTAATAAAAGAGATCATTCATCTATAACATTATAAGGCATGATTTGCGTGAACAGTTGATTTAGTTTCAGTATCCGTGTGCACAGTGGCCGTAGCCCTAACTCTTAGGTGTTGCTGACTCAGTATTGAAGGAATAATATGTTAATGTAACAGCCTCCGCGGTATGGACGCGGCTGGTAGGGTCGCGGCTGGTAGGGTCGCGGCTGGTAGGGTCGCGGCTGGTAGGGTCGCGGCTGGTAGGGTCGCGGTTGTTGGAGTAAATGCTAGAGGTTTGAATACGCAAGTAGGAGCATTTGAGATAGTTTACATAGACGAAGACGAACGTTGAGTTAGGAACATATTTCGGCTGTTGCTAGATGTTTATTCGTGCAAGGCTTTCAATAGTTGTACACGAGACCCAATTTACCCTTTTAAAAGTAAAGGTTGCTAATAGTAGAGCTCTTCATTTATGAAGGAGCTCGTCCGGGAAGGACCAAAAGTTGCTGTGTTCCGGTTTGAAAGGTATGAGCGCCGGTGTATCTCTGGGATGATAACGTATCTGCAAGACTTCTGCCATTGCAAATGTCTATATGCAGCGGTGACCACTTAACATCTGGTGGGCCGTCGGCTTGTTTGCTATCCAATGACAAAAAAAGAATATTTCACAGGTTTCTCAGAAACCCGAGAATGAGCCTGTCCTTCATGTCTCTCGGCAGACTTATCACGAAACAACAATAATGTAAAGATAAAGATAAATGCTGCGAGAAGATTATTTAATACTAGCTTCTAGAGGTAGAAATACCCTATGGTAAAACGGCACTCTTAAATAAAAGTATTCTATGCATGACATCGTTAATTTATAATAAACTGCCTGATGACATAAAACAATTACCGATTATTCAATTTAAAAAGAAACTACAAACATTCCTAATAAATAAATGTTATTATGATGTTAAAGATTACTTGGGTGACAAAAATATTGTATTTTAATGATAATATGTATATTGGACATAATTTATTGTAAATGTGACATAATATTTGACATAAATAATTTTGATAAAATATAATTTCTGACTGTATTACATTTGCACACCTTATTGGTTATTAACAGTGTACCGTTCGACCTTTTGTAACATCTTCTCAACCTGTTTTATGCAAATAAATGATTTGTATTTGTATTTGTATTTGTCCCCGCCCGCGACTTTGTCTGCATATAAGTCAAGTATATCATAAAACATTGCCTATGGCACTCAGCAATAGTGTCGCTTACTGTTTGTATACTGTAATCGAATCAGTAGTTTTAGAGATTACCACCCAACAAATCATTTTACGGTTTTAATACCATACCATCACTCCTGTATTCCCCGAAGGGTTAGGCAGAGGTTTATCAATGTACACCCACAGTTCGCTGGTATGTTTAGGTTCTAAAAAATAGGGGGCGAGCCTATTGCCATGAACCGGGCACAAATCCTAACTCCGAACTGCTAGTGAGAACTTCATAGAAAAACCCAATAACACTTGTTGCTCGACCTGGGAATCGAACCCAAGACCTCTAGCAGAAATGAAAACTAATCTAAAAACCTCTAAAGGTAATTTTGGGTAACTTTTGTCAGAGATAAAATGTATTTTCTTTCCAGCAAACTAGATAGGAAGAAACAGCACTCCTAATCAAAATGTATGAAAGTATTTCTAAAAGGAACTTTTAATATTTCCGCTGGCAACTTGCAGTTTGTAAACTTCATCGTCGAGGTTTCAGTGCGGAGCCTTAGGAACTTGTATATTTCTTAGTCGGGGGTTAACTTTCAGATATTCCAGTATTATTTAACGGGTTTAGAATAAGCAGAACTTACAATGTTTGTGGATTGAAACTATGTAATTGATTGTAAAAGTCACATTGATACATACCTGGATTTAAAGCCTCATGTATAAAAAGCCACTAGGACCCACCAGCTAGCTATATAAATAAATTATGTTCTAGAGTAATTTCTCAATTTGTAATACTTCAAAAAAAAAAAAGATTATTTTTACCACTGGCATAAAACAGACAACAGCCAGCAAAACGTAATTTATACGAAACATCCAAACACGTTTTACATTCTGCTGTTTTCACATCCATAATTCCATAAAAATATTCTTCAACAGCATTTTGTTTTGTTATTCAAACATTTGTATCAGGCCATTTACGTTTGTATCGCCAATAGGTATTTAAAGCCGTTGTCCTCGGCGGGCCAATAAATAACAAACGGGCTTTAACTTTACCCTCGTGGTCCCCGTCTGGTCTGACGTCAGGCCTCGTTACGTCCATCTGCTGAAAATGTAGTGCATGATAAATCAGTAGCATAACTTGTGAGTGTATGCATTTATACCAAAAAAACTTACAGCATAAAAATGTGCCATCACGTAATACAAACAAAAATGTACATACATCACTTATTTATCGTAATAATATTAGAGCAATCATGTTGGATCATGAAAAAAAATTCCTATTAGCTTTATATAGGTAGGTACCTATTATAATTATAAGGTAAGTTACGGTTTCATTTTCATATTTTCTTAACATATCAAAATAGATACAAATTCATTGCGATACGATCTAGCCAATCTAAAACGCTGACTTAAACCAAGATACCTTAAAATGAGATAACGTCTAGACTTGATCTACTGCTAGTGTGCAGCTACCCTGGCGTCCTGCCAGTCCACGCATTAGCATATTTACCCACTTATGGGCTAACGTCTGATCTCGTGGGCAACTTATGTTAAGTAGTACCTACTGTAGACGTTATAATTGCCCACTTAGCGCTTTGAAGGGATCCGCAGAGTTGGAGATGTGGTCTGTTGCGAACAACACCGCGCGCTTGTAAACTGACTCTAGGCATCTGTAGCGTTTTCTTACATCTTCATGCTTTTTATTTATAGGATTCGATTGGTTTACAACTTAATCAGCGGTTAAGGCAACCGTCTCTTAAACATGAGGTTGTGGGTTCAAATTCGGGAAAGCACTTTGTCAATTCATAGCTTGGAAATCGCTACTCCGCCTTGAGCAAGCCTGGCGATCAATGTTCATGCCTTCTCTGTACGAGAAGAGCCCTTTCCCCTACAGTGGGACAATAATAGGCCGGTATTATTATTATAGTCTAACTAGCAACTGTTCAGCTATGGTAATGAGGTTGGTCTTATTCTTGATAGCAGGTTTTTTAATTCCTGTCTCAGCATGGGATCCAATAGACTAGTTACCAAAAAAAAACTTTAAAAAAAACTAGTATTGTTTGCGTAGTATGCCATCGCCATTCAAAACAATATTATACAGGTACCTACTATAAATTATTTGAGTGACATTTCTCAAAAAACTAAAACGATGCCGACTGAATACTTGCCAAAATAGTTTTACAAAACTAGGCACATCTAGTGACAATGTTTTCGACCGACTTTCATTTAAGTCCGACTCAAGGTCAAAGTCAAAGCATTTATTTCAATTAGACCTGGCACTTTGGAGTTTTCAAGATGTTAGACAGAAAGTTAAAGCTAGTTGCTCCTTCTAAAACGTAGGTCTCTATGGAGAAGAAGTAGCAAGAAACTGCAAGGTCGAATGGCTGTGTGGGCATTTGAGTCTGTTTGTCCTGTCCGACCAGTCCGTTTATCTATAGTATGTCACAGGACTGTATCTACACCCACTTAAACAAATGCTACAGGGCCATACTCCCGACCTAGCGTGCATAGCTATTTAATTAGAACTATCATCTGTGTAGCCTTTTCTCAACTTGTTGGGGTCGGCTTCCAGAGTTACCGAATTTGAGTATTTCATATGGAGCGGCGGTCTACTTGTCTACCACAACCTAGTAACTGAGTAACAAGATACCCCACGGTAACAGTGGTTGGCAGACTTTTGGGCTGCACTGGTAGTAACGGCTGTCAAAGATCTTTGAAAGACAGCCGGGACCAACAGTTTTACGTGATTAGAACTTTGACAGTCGTTACGGATAGTAAGAATCCGGGAAATCTGACAACCAGTCTTGCCAAGAGGTATCGTGTTGCCTAGCATTTAGGTTGTGAAGGTCAAACAGGCAGTCGCTACATGTAAAATACTGCTGGTATTTTGTTGCATCTGGTTAGACTAGTAGCCGACCTCAACATAATATAGTTGGGAAAAGACTAGGCAGATACATATATGCTAAGAATCCACAAATAGTCCTTCAAAACGCCCAATGTTTTCAAATAAGGCAATATATTATCAAGCGTGATCTGAAACCATGTTAGTTTAATCCAGGCGCTCGGAGAGAAACTGTTAATCTAAATATTGTCATTACTCAATGTAAACTGTTGATAATATCGGAAAGCAGTGCGTATAAAACCTGGAAACAATTGGAAATGACATCAGTAGCGGTACAAGACAGTGGACTGTTGGCAAACATGAGATTCCTACTAGGTAAGTTTTCTATTTTAAACAGAGGTGTACCAATGTACACCCACAGTTCGCTGGTATGTTTTAAGGTCCCATGTAGGGGGCGAACCTATTGCCATTAACCGGGCATAAATCTTAACTCCGAGCTGCTACTGAGAATTTCATAGAAAAACCCAATAACACTTTTTGCTCAACCTGGGAATCGAACCCAAGACCTCTAGCATAGCAGTCGCGCTAAGGACCACTAGACTAACGAGGCAGTTTCTATTTTTTACATATAAATACAGGGTGTTAAGGTTAATGAGGGACTTGCTTTAAGGGAGTGCAGTTCTCATGAAAATGAACAACTTACTATAGCACGAAACGTAAAATTGCGAAAAAAAACAACTGTTCCATACATTTACGTTCGCATAACTCGATAACATGTAAGGAACAGCTGTTTTTTTTTTGCAATTTTCAATTTGATTTCGTAGTGAAAGTGGTTTATTTTCATAAGCACTACACTCTCTTAAGTAAGTCCCTTGTTAAAACTAATACCTTCTATAATTGGATTATCTATTTTTAACATCAAAATAACAGCTTTTTACTTAATGCAATTGAATGTTTACACGATACTTATAAATTTTTGTCTATCTGTCTGTTCCGGCTAACCTCCCCAACGGCTGGACCAATTTTGATGGGTTTACTGTCAGGTAGCTGATAAGGTGCTCCTTATTTCTTGCTAACTTAGGCTTAGGCAGGGAACTTGGACTACTTTTATTTCAGTAAAAGAATTAAGGACGTCAAATACTTAATTTAAATTTTACGGTTTCATGAATAATTTCAATAGTTACATTTTTTTGACAAATTATATGTATGTTTAATATATTGCAATATATTTTTATAAAATTTGATATAACTGTGAATTGACTGTACGTAATGATTCCAGCACTTGCGGCATTAGCACTGATGCTGGCATACATGTTGCCGGTGGCTGCGGACCCCTGCAAGTGTCCAGATGAGTTAGACCCAGTGTGCGGTAGAGACTTAAGGACCTACCCTAATGAATGCACGTGAGTTACCAGGATTCTGTTTTTAATACCTTGCCCCACTCTTGGAATTTCTCCTGTACCATGGGTGCGTTCACAAATCTATAAATTCACATACACAAACAGCAGACCTGGAACAACTATCTGTAGACCATACAAATATTTGTTCCGTGCGGGAATCGAAACCGCGACAACCATGTCGTCAATTAGGTACAGCAATACAATGCTCAGTGTTGTTGAGACGTCATTGCTGATTATTGCTCCTGTAACGTAGTCCTAATAGAAAGTGTTTGTTGCTCGAAAACGCGATCATTAAAATTAATTTGCTTACTATTAGGTGATACTAAACTAGCGGCTAAAATATAAATTCCTTCATTTGTTTGCAGTTTGCAGTGCGCGAAGAAAAGCAAACTATACGACGGGCGTTGCATTCGACAAGGTGGCTCCAATTATTAACCACAGCACTCTTAGCGGCCCTCCTACCTAGTGCAGATAGGGAATAGAATTCAGGTATAAGTCCGCCTAGGACAACACTCTAAATAGCAGCGATTCTTATTTTGTTCCGCTTGAAGCATCTGTCTTTGAAATGCTTTCACCCAACAGCGGAACAGAAGTCTTACTGGATATACGGGCCTATGGACGGTGAGCAATGGGTAGCTCACCGTCCTTACGTTTAAACAACGACAGGCCGTGTCGACGGCGCGTTCGTGTTCCACGCGCGCCTCAAAGAGATGTCAGCAAAAGGAAGGGGCCACTGAGGGCCGATGCCTGCCGGGGCTGCGGGTTGTTCGTAAGAGATACCGCGCCCCCGGAACGCAAAGGGTACTAGAAGGAACATGGGTGGGTTTTAGTCAGTAAAAGTCTGGCACTCCCTCTCGCCCCGCGCAGGGTGGGAGAAGTTATTTGATGATTTCCCACCCCACAAAAAAAAAAACTGGATATGTACAATCAATAAAAGAGATAAGTAACCATACCCCACAAGTAATAGATGCATTTTTAAACGCTGAATTATGGTTTTCAATAAAATTTGATTCAATGATTAGAAAACAAACAGTTCATTAATTAAATGGAATAAATTTGGAAGGAAATATCAACACTGGTTACTTATCTCAATGTTGACCGTACGTATGAAGAAGGATTGAAACTACTAAGCCATATGTTGTTTCTGTATATCTGTCATAACCTTATATTTAAGTACTACTATGGAAGACACCTACAAGGTACCTGTATGTTCAACATGAGAACAATAACATGACGTACGCAATATGGAGTGTACAGGTGTACAGGGATGCAGGGGTATATCGCGACGAACCTTGTAAAGGGGTTTTATCGTTGAATTAATATAATTTATTATCAAAAAGGACTTTAATGTTTTAACTTAATTATAATTTACCATTAAGTGTACTTGTTGGCAATAAACTATAAAACTTCATCGCGATTCAGCCCTGCAACCCTATGTTACCGATATGTTAAGTGTTTACACTCTGGTGGATTGTAATGTTTTTGCAAACATTTGCAATAGCTTTGTTCCTCATTTGTTCAATACTTAGTTGTATAAGTATGCAAATATCGTTGCATTAAATGCACCAAGTTGAGGAAATAATATCTAGATATTATATACACAATACGTAGGTAAAAGGAAAAAAATAATTATCACTCACAGGCAAGTCCCCGGAGATTCCTTTCTGATTTTCCTGTCTGGTTAAACCTAAGACCAATACTCGCCATCACCACATTAACAACCTACCAATCAAATTCCACTATTTTATTACGTCGCACAACGATCAACCAATTAGAGCCAATTACATTTTGCCTGGTAAAGGTATTGACCATTGAGATGGGGATATAGCTGTGTTCATTCTGTTTGGCACGTTTAGTTCGGTGATTTGAGGTTGGTCAAATGTTGGTCAATGGTTGGCCTACTTGATATGCTGAGACTGTGCTATGTTTAGTATTAGCCTATTCAATTTAAATTGTTTTTTTACTAATTTGTCATATTTTGTTACAGGTATATCATTTTTATTTTTAGCAATTTTTACTTTGTACGAGTGCGTTGTAAAGTATGGCAAAACATGCAGGCAATTTTAACTTAACTTTTTACACAATAAACTTCTGTATACTTATGTTTTACAAATAAAATATGTTTTATCTTATTATTTGTATAAAATAGGAAATAATATAGTAGCCAGGCACCAATGTTGACAGTGGTAGGCACAATATTTTTAATTATTTATTTATTTTATTAAAAGAGGAAATTAATGGAAAAACATAACACGAATTTGCATGATACCGGGATTCAACCAAGCCAAGCTCACCAGACACGGTTGACCACGGTTGGTCACCATTAGATAGTTCCTTGGAGTATGGTGTTTTCATATGGGCTCCACATGAAGCCAAGTACTCTGTAGTACTCTGACAATGAATTGAAAGTGCGACGACAGTTCACTCTTGTCGTCTATTTAATTAAATTACTCCGGGGCAAGGAGCACAATCCGGGAGTGCTTCAGTGCTTGCGGTTTTCTGTACTAGACCGTTACGTGTGGAGGCGGCGGCGCCCGCCACTGCTGGCTGTGCCAACTGCCAGAACCAACCTGCTGGCCAAAGCACCTCTCACGCGAGCAATTCGTACTGTTAACGAAATTCAGAATAGGTTGGACATTTATTCGTGTTACTTTAGTGAACTTGCAAAAGCAAGTTTATGTATAATATATGTTACGACAACAACAATTAGTGTACTTTTATGTTTATTGTTTTATTTTTAATTATTTGTCTGTTATGTAAAACATTCTAAAGTTAGTTTTGTGTTAATATAGTGTAGTTGTTAGTAATAGTGTTGTTTAAAATAGTTAATATTATAATGTTATAAGTAGTCTTAGCTATCGCATTAGGTTTCTAAACCTGTAATGGTAGTTTAAGAGTTTTTTTTAATAAATAAATAAATAGATAAACGAGGCATAAATTCATTAAAAAATAATACAGCGAGTTGAATCTGTTAAGTATTGGTTGCAACTAGAAAAATAACTAGTTCCAAATGTTTTTTTTAAATTTGTGTACCCTAATTGTGTAATACCTACATTCAATACAAATAAAAACTTCTTATTCTTATTCCTAAATATATATTACTACTGAACTTCTTAATTTCAGAGGTAGGTATGCTAATATTCATGAACTGGTATTGTACACACAAATTAGGTACATACGAGGTATATCTCTGCGTGTGATAAAGTTCCAAACATCGCGACATCCTGAAGCAGTTCATACTAATTAGTTGTGCACACATTAGCATACAGATGGTTCATTGTTTAATTTGTCAATAATGCGTGGAAATTACGTTACCTCATTTACTTGACATTAGTTCACTAATGATAAGGGTAATGACCCTGGCGTGTTCATATTGTTTGTTGATATGACAAGTTGTTGCCTGCAGGTTTATTTGCATCAAATCTTTAAACCTTCCTTAATTAACAAAACAGGCATTATTATTATATAGTTAACCTAAACACAAAACTTATAAATAAAAATTCATTTACAAAGTTTGTAAACAATTTGTTTAAAAAAAAGAAGGATGCTCACAGGGTATCAAAACTCGCTTGGTGATGTCCCGAAAAACCAGATGATCGTTCGGATCCAATGGCCCTTGTGTTCAAACCCCAAACTTTGTATTCGCTATTACTGCTTTTCCACGGCCAGCCCTGCCCACCGTTGTGACTGATGAATGATAATTTGTTGAACGGCGTGATTTATGTGGAACTGCCCCGTTGGTCTCGTCGCAAGCGCGACTGACGAGCACGGGGTCCTGGGATCGATTTAGATCAGGCTAAGTAGATGATGATGATGGAGTGATTTATGTTCAAATAAAAAGAATATAGTTTTCTGGAAGTTCTGATAGGGATTCCTACAAGAACTTTCATAAACCTACTTGCTCCGTAACACACCTGTACTCTGCCTGGCAGTGAAATGAACACCTTTGAAGTAGGCTAAATTAGACAAGAAACGTAAAATAATACCCTTAACTCATAACAGGTACAACCAGGTCAAACCTAGGCATTCCCTAATTGTACACCTTAATATATTTTACCTTTAAACATTAACTGTCTTGTTTCATACATGCACACAATGGCACTACGCGCCCTTCCTTATGTGCCGTCACGCCGGCAGGTGACGTCTGGTGTAATGTTCTCCTGCATGAGAATAGCAGCAGATGCGGTGCAAAACCGCAGCGGAGACCATAATTAGACAATTGACAAATTAAACGAAAGAATAGAATAATATCATTATGACGTATGTCAGTGGACGTAGAAAACATACGGATCAAAAGGATTGTATAGCGGGATTATTTATAGATAAGATTATTTATATCTGGTGAGGGGGGGTTAAGGTGATCTGTTTAGATCACTACGTTATACAGGTGTAAGTTAAAATGCAATAAAGATTGAATAATCTTTATTGCATTTAAATTTATACCATTTATACTTAACACTATACAAGAGAACACGGAATAGGCGAAAGTTGCAGTAGCTGGCAATGATATTTATAGTACTAGCCAATTATTGTCCCACTGCAGGGCTAAGACCTCTTCTCATACAGAGCAGGCATAAGCAGTGATGACCACGGTTGCTCAAGGCGCACCGGATTTTAGACTTATGTTAGTCCAGACTTCCTCACGATACTTTCCTTCACCGAGGTGAGTGATGTCCATGTTAAGTTAGAAAGTACTTATGAAATAGAAAAAGTCATATTGGTACTTGCCCGTGCCCAGTTGCGAACCTATAACCTCGTGCATCGGAGGTGGGCCCCTTAACCGCTGGGCCATCACGGCAACTGAATATTCTCTTTATTTCGAAAAAAGGACAGAGACGGCCACCACACGGTAGAGGCCGGGGTGGGCGTTGTTTGGGATTTTAATAATAAAATAACACTTTACGGATTATTCTGTACATTTAAACGTAACGTAAAATGTGAAACTTTTGATTGGAAAATACAACTTTCGTACCTAATTTTGATAATACAATTAATTAATGTAATTGTTCGATATGGAAAGTCAATAATATAAATAGACATAATGGGCCAAATAAGTATTTCAAGTAGGCCTGCTGATGTTGCTATTGAGTGTATTCTAGAGCGTGTTTTTAATCTTGTAATATTTATACATTTATGACATGGCAACATCGTCATGACATCCAGCAAAATGTTACTATCTATTGTAATCTTTGCTTATCATAATGTTTTGTATAAAATACACTTGGAAATAGATCGATACTTAGTTGTGATAAATTGTTACTTCGCATTGACAAGATGAAATTATTTGCTTTTGGTAAGTCTGTTTCAAATATTATACGGGATGGAAGAGCTCATTTTTATTTTAGTATCCGATAAAGCATTTTATTTCTGAACAGCCTACAATCACGTACAGAACCCAAGTGACAAGTTTCCCTTATGATGTCCAAATCCCTTTGTGTTTACACATGTAAGCATATAGTTTTGCTTGCGTTGATGTTTCACACCAAAAATAAAAGTGCTTTAGCAACAATATTTTATATTCAATGTTGCTTAGTTTTATAGACGTTATGCGTAATTAACGGCTTGTGATATATTTTTTTTACACCCCGTATAGGTTTTGTAGCCAGGTTTATATGGCAGTAGTTTTCATAAGATATGAGTACAACCGCAGGTAACAAGCAGTTAGTTCATGAAATCTGTCCTAGGTTTTCGCAAAAAGAGGAATAGGCTCGTGACCATTGTACCACTGTTAGTTAAGTTCAGTTCCTTGATCACTGTCGTCCCTTCCTCCTCAGTGTTCGTCCTGCTCCTGGTGCTGATGGGCGCCATGCTGACCAACGCGGACTGCGTCTGCCCCGCACTCTATGACCCCGTGTACGGACAGGACGGACAGATGTACAGCAACCGGTGCTTGTAAGTGTTACTTTTTTATTGTTACACTTCATTGGATGGCAAACAAACCGACGGCCCATCTGATGTAAAGTAGTCACCACTGCCTATAGACACCTGCAATACCAGAGGCCTGGCATGTGCAACTAAAGGTCGCGGTTGTTGGTGTATGTGAGTTGATATGTTTGTGAACGCACCCACGATACAAGAGAACACCCTAGTGTAGGAATACGATTAAAATACCAATAATAATGTTCTTTTTATTTTCAGTATGTCTTGCGCAGGAGTGGCCGAAGCAATATAACTATAGGTAACGAAACTACGAGTTAAAAGTATACAATATGAAGCATTCATCTCACCGTTATTGACGAAGTTCTTTATTATGTTTTGTAAAAAATGTTTTAAATAAATTAATTTTTATACTCTCTGTTTTTGTTTTAGTAGATTATCTTACTTAAATATAAAAATTAAGGTGTCGCGTATCTCTGTACTTGTAAACTGAAACTAGGACGTGCTTCAACTTAATATTTCATAAACACACACATTTATTAATAAAAAGATCAACAAGATTTAACACCATTATTTAGTTTATTATTCGCTCAGGATTAAAAATAATCTTTATAGCGTTTATATTCGTGATCCAAATGATAATTCACAAATAAATTGCAACGCATCCGACACCAATTTCCTTAAATACGAGACCAACATACATAAAACATTTGGCGCCAACAATTGGTGCGTCACTTGGCCAACAGTCTTGGGAAATTACTTGACCAACATTGGCGCCAACCGAACGTGACTTATCGTCACTACTTTGTATAAAAGTCACTAGAACTCAAGTTATTCATTAGTCGTGATAAAATTGTGACTTCGCAAGGACAAGATGAAATTTACTTTGGGTGAGTCCGTTTTGAAATATTATATTTATTTTTTTAAGTAAAAAACTAGGTGAACCCCATGTGCGGAATTTACTATCTTGATAGTCCAGTGGTTACGGCGCTCGCCTCTTATACATGAGTTGTGAGTTCGATACCGAGCAAGGAACAATGAGACTTTTTTAAATTTTTATAATGTATTTCAAATTGTATCTTTGATATCACTGACATCGAGGAAGATATACATCGTGACTTATAATTAATATAAGTCTGAAATCGTCAATCCGCCTTGAGCAAGCGTGGTGATCGATGCTCGTGCCTTCTCTGTATGAGAGAAGCCTTTGCCCTGCGGTGGGACAATAATAAGATGGTATTATTTGAACAATCATAACACACATACATATCTCTATTTCCAGTATTTACCCTGTTCCTGGTGCTGATGGGCGCCATGATGACCAACGCTCGAGGCTGCATCTGCCCCGCAGTCTTCTCCCCCGTATGTGGCAAAAATGGAGTCACCTACGGCAATTCTTGCGTGTAAGTATTGTTTATTCTTATTACAGAATTATCAAGGCACCCGAAATGACTCATTATTTTTGATAATGAGTTTAAAAACTTTGATAATGAGTTTGAAACATTATTTTCGTAATCCCCGAAGATGAACTAATAGGTACATAGTGCACTAACATTTTAGGTACGTGTTAAGTATGTAGGCACATGTAACCGGGCTTCCCCGGCTGCTACTGAGGATTTAAAAGCTAATTTCCTAGTGGGAAAAACCCAATAACAATTGCAAAAACAGTGAATTGAACTTTGGACTCTGCGCTCAAAGACGCTGTCATGTGACGTAATGTTTTAGTAGTTTGTGTGTTGTATGTGTTTGTTAATTTCAAACAATGTTGGTGTATGTTCATAGTATGCTTTTCATATCTACTTAGTAAGTTGTTTGGAAGTTTGGAGATGCTGTGTGTTCATATGATAGACTCATAGAAGTTTGAGATAGTTGCGGATGCTGAGGCGTGTAGGACATTGCTGTAACGCAGATGTTAACTACATATCGTCGAACTCTACCACTGCAAAATGTTCTGGCAGACCTAAGGAAAGAAAGTGCAGAGTGAAGATACAACGCGTATCTGTGCTCTTTGTGGTATGTCGAAGTTACTGTAGGTGCGACACTGCATACGATCAGCTGAGTGGGCCGTAGAGAGCAAAGTGTTAATGAGTTTTTTTTCATTAGGAGTTTTTATAAGCTGTCCGTAGTTAAACATTTGCTGATGTGAGACCCCCGTGTCTCGTTAGTTCTGCATATGATCTTCCCCGGTCGTGTCGGATTGCCATCCCCCTGAGTTATGCGTGTGAGGGAAGAGCAAGTGCACCTGTGTTTGCCCAAAATGTTGTGCGTTACAATATTATTATCTCCTGTGTAATGAACCAGTCCTCACTGTAGCAGTATTATTAGCTAAATCAGAAGTCTTATTATATTATCGCTCTTTTCATTTTCAGCATGAGCTGCGCCGGAGTGAAGCTGGCACACGAAGGAGAATGTGGCAGCATAAGTTAAAACAATCCAACGACTTGACAAACGCGATACAACATTTCTGCATTTACTTTAAAGGTAGACATGAATCTCTATAAAATTAAATGATTCTTAATCAAATTACTTTTTTCTACTAACTGCAACAAAAATGGTTCGAAGTAATAAAGTTGTCGACGATAAAAACAGGCGAATGAAACCAAGGATAATCCTTGCAATTGAACCTAAATCAAAATCGTAAATAAAAAACAGTACCTATAGCAGCAATCCAATACATACAATATACATAAACTCACGCCTTTTTCTAGTAACTAAAATGTTAACAAACAATAAATATCTCTATAAAGGTGCAGGTCTCGTGAATATAATACAATAGTTGTTCATTTACTCTTGCATGGCCGACATGGCCGCACTTTCATAACATTAGCATGAAGAAGAATGAACTTCTATTTAATTTCACCCGCTGATCCTATTTCCATAGATTTATTGTCAAAATATCTGTACTAAAGGTTCGGTTTACCTTCATATCTGGGCGTCAAGTTCAATCTACGTCCATCTGAGTGCGTTCGAGGTAAGTTCAATAGTGGCATGACTCCACGGGGTTCTGACAGAGAATGCCAACTTCTCAAAATGTCAACACGACGCAATTAAAACGCCATCTTCTCAAAACGTCAACTTCGCAGAACGTCAACTTCGCAGAATGCCAACTTAACATATTGTCAACTTTTTGAAAAAGTCAATATGTTCGAGTTGTAATAGAAAATATATATAGATTAAATCTAGTATTTTCTAATTGAAATAATCATTATTTTTATAATCAGTTTATATTAATCAACTAAAAATCAAAATCTAAGTACGGTGAAACATATTTATGACGAAGTGGAACAATGCGAACACCTTTGTATCCAAATGATGTTGTATTAAGGAGCCGTGGCTAAGTAACGCTCGCAGGCGCCGATAGAGATGGCAAAATACCATGTTTACCTTGCTGCTATTCAAACCATTCGCACTAAGCGTTTCTAGGAGTATTTTATAATGGGCACAACAAAGGAGTGGAACTCTCTGTCTCTCTTCAAAGTTAAAGTGAATTGGCTTCTTCTAGATATTCTCACTTCGCAAACCTCAAGAAATAAAAGTAACTCCTTTTCTGAAAAATAGCATCTCTCTTTGTTATTGCTCTAAGCAATCGGGTGATGTTAAGTGACATAGAGGTCGCCAACCCTATACCATCATCTAAATTGTAGTTAGCGATATAACTTATAGCGACATTTGTAACAAATGCTTGTGCAATTAATTAATTATAATGGTTAGTATGTTATATCAGCAAGTTGTAGATGACGGTAATGAGCAGACGGGGGATCTATTAATCAGGAAGCGGTATTGGAGGCACGCGGCAATTAATCGGTTGGGAACCACATTACGTTATGTCAGCTAATTGGCAGTTGTAACGACTAGTCGCAGAGAGGACTACGCCCACACAATAGCACTTTTGTTGTAATTATGATTTTGCTGTACTTTACTAATATTATAAAGATGAAAGAATTTTGTTTGTTTGTGCTGAAAAGGCTCCGAAACTTTTGGACTAATTTTAACCATTTTTTCACCAATAGATATTATTATTACTGCATTATGCATATTCTTGAGTAACATACGCCATATAACATCATGCTACAACCCACGGGAGCGGAACATTAACCAAGGACGTAACCTACCGCGGGTGAAGTCGCGGGCGGGTCTTTAGTATTAAATAAAGAACTTCTTCTGTTTGGTAAAATTATTGGCATTATAACTACTACTACACTGACGTAAAACATTTTTCTGTAAGCAATTTAACATTAGTTCGTGCGGAAATTGGACCTTACAATCAGCTACGTGTAGTGGGCATATATAACACGTAGTTGCCGACTAATGGGACCGCTCCTATCCTGATCACTTGCCATTAACACTGGCTGGAGTTTAACAAATGTCTGTAAAGCAATTAATAGCGCAGTGATAACTAATTGTGGTCATTACCAGACGTCTGTTCATCAATCACTATCAGTAGGATAGTTGGAATGTACAGGAGTATAATTGGACCGGTACTGAGTAGACCCGATGGAGGTTTCGGCGGATGGCGGCGAATTACTGCAATTGAGCGTTACTGGACCGTGTGTTTCTGAGCTACGGTTTAAACATACAGGGTAAAAGTTGGAGTGGGTGCAAGACGTCCGATAGCAAAGTGGAGGGTAATTACGCATAAACTGCTGTGTGTGGTTGTTTTTTAGTAATGGTAGAGCTGTTTGTGAAGGAACTCGTGCGGGGAAGTACTACCACCATACCTATTTCTGCCGCAAAGCAGCGTTGCTGTATTCTGGTTTGAAGAGTATGGGTGCCGGTGTAATTACAGGCACATGAGATATTTCAACTCGGTCTCTGGGATGGCATCGCATTTGCAAGGCCTCTGGTATTGCAGATGTCTATAGGTAGCTAGATAGTCTATACCTAGGTATGGACGGCCCACCTGATGTGAATATGTCTAGCATATGTACATCAGGTAGGACGTCGGTTTGTTTGCCATCAAGTGCCAAAAAACAATACTAATGTTTAAATTGGCTGATGTTTCGTGTTGAGCACCACTTTATTTGAACCTATACAATCGTTGCAGACGTTTGCGTTACAAAATGATAATAATAGACATTGTTGTTCAATAGACATTGTTGTTCAATAGACATTGTTGTTCAATAGACATTGTTGTTCAATAGACATTGTTGTTCAATAGACATTGTTGTTCAATAGACATTGTTGTTCAATAGACATTGTTGTTCAATAGACATTGTTGTTCAATAGACATTGTTGTTCAATAGACATTGTTGTTCAATAGACATTGTTGTTCAATAGACATTGTTGTTCAATAGACATTGTTGTTCAATAGACATTGTTGTTCAATAGACATTGTTGTTCAATTCATGTTCAGTTAATATAATAAATAAATATATTTTACTTAGACTGGTCTTAAAAATTAGAAGTCGTTTGGAGTATTTAATATTGTGATGCAATAATCATAACTAGTAAAGTTGAAAGGTACCTCCGCTTTAGAAGACAAAGACTATAAAATATTATCTACGACCTAAAGCCAGACTAGACTATTGTCATTGTCTAAGTCCCAATTAAGGGTAATAGCAGATAGTTGGACATCAGCCAAGAGCTGGCCACTGTGCGCCTCAATGTGGAAACATAGACATTGTGTTCATGAATACAGTTGAACATAGTCGTTTTATAATAATTACATGTCTTTATATACGTCAGGGGAGATAGTGACAGATAGCTTAACAGCGGTGAATACAGATGAATCAGTTCGCGTCTGAACGCTCCCGTCCTAATTGGCTCCCCGTATGTTTTTGCTCCAAGTCGTTAAAGGTATAGACAAAGTGGTATCACGTGGATGCAAATCGAGGTCTGTCTCGAGCGTTCAATGTGAACAATTGCGGTGCGAGCTGCGTTATACATACCCAATTGACTTGCGGGCTGTAGAAAGCCTCAAACGGCATAAGTATAGGATCCTTTTTTGTTCCGTTCGAGCTGTTTGGTGGGGAAACCCTCGAGCTGTAGGGTTCGTGTACCTATAGCGTATTTAAGGAATTGTCCAAACGGTTTTGTTGACAGTTCTCGTGACCCAAGGTCTGGCTTTTACCTTGGCCAGAGGCTTAGCCATCCAACCATCCAACGTGGCAATATCGCCAGTCTTTTGGGCACATTTCCAGGTGACGGCGAAGCTGAGGATTTTTTGATGTGATATAGTTTTTGTTTTTCATTTATCACTATCTTTTTCATGTTATCGTATTGTAGGGTTGTGTATTATATTGTACATCAAATCTATAATATCAAATTAAACGAATTGATTTACTGCTCTTAATTGTGCAATCTGAGGCTGTACGCGTGTATACATAACGCGTATATATAATGCGAGGTGTATAGATTCGTCATTGAACTGTTTTACATACCCTATGTGTATGTTGTACAGTCAAATGAGAACATTACGTATTATTTCTGCGTGGAAAACTCATAAATCCCGATTTAAATATTTAAATGATCTGGCAGTCCGCCATGTGTTTTTCTTTGATCCGATAAGGCGAGTCTCCGATTAAACATATTATGCTAATGTTGTGTGGAAGAAAAACGCTTCCAGTTATATTTTTGCCTACAATGAGAACTTTCTGTATTTTTGATGTTTCAAAATTATTGGAATAACTAAATTGCGAAATTTTATATTTTCCCTTCACGAAACAAATGAAACTGTCCTCTCCGAAAGGGTAAGGCGGATGTGTTACTTATACACAGTTTTCGTCAGTTATTTTTAAGTCTTGGGAGAGCTGATCATCTAGCGATAATACGTTAACCTCGGCGGCAATATTTATTTATTTATTTCCCACCATACAATTATCTTTACAGGTTTAACACCTAATGCGATAATGTAGACAATTTTATTTAAACTATCGCTACACAGTTATAAGCTAACAATTTTTGATCATATGTAGGTATTTGCTACTACAAACCCGATGTCTATGCCACCGGAGGACCATAACTTACCTCAAATTGAGCTCTCACTATGAACCCACCCAGCGTACAACAAAATATATCTATAACTTCTGCTATACGGTTGAGGATACGGAGTGCGCGCGTTAACGGCGCCTCATTCAATAGCTTAGTACGGCCACGTGGCACTGCTAGCAGCCGCGGCCGCCGCCTCCGCCACACGTATTTGTCCGGAACACACATGCACAGTTGTTGCAGAGCACCTGGATTGTGAATCTTTCCCCTCAACACCTTAAACATATATGACACCAGCGCTAGATTCCTTCTGACTTTTAGTTCATTGTATCCAACCATACCTAAGATGAATAAGGTAGGATACTTATTTGGATAAAATGGGTATTTACCGTATTTTTTTTATACAAATATCTTATAAATTTATTCTGCACTCTCTCCAACATGATACTATATTTAGCTTCATATGTTAATTTAAAAAAATTAGGTACTGGAAAAATGTAATAAAACTTTTCCCCGACCTGGGGATCAAACCCAGGATCTCATGCTTTACAGTCGCGCTTACGACCATTATGTAAACGGGGTTTTTATTGCAAAGTTCCCAATATCGACAGGCCTCACTTTTTCAAACAATACTCAACACAGTTTCTGCAAAAAATAACATAAAACCAGAAAGCACTCCCACCGGAGCAAGCAACCAGTTGTTTTCAAAAGTTTAGCATACAACAACAACGTCAGGCAGGCGATCGATAAAGATGATATCACAACAACTGAATATTCAATGAAAAATAAAGGTAAGCAACCACTGATACTGTACCCCTGGGAGTCTCACGTGCGACTGTAGAGGGGGCAGTAAGTGTATTATCGTGGTAATGGTGAAACTTGATAGTTTCGCGTCCTGCGGTTGAACCTACTCGTAGCTACAATATTTGAAGGAAGTTTAAAGCCCATATTACAATACCTATATTATTAGCTTTGTTTTAAATCGATAGTTCAGGGTCATTACGTGTATTTGGAATATCTATACTACGCGTATTGAATAACAGGCAGACATATAGAATCGTATGATAGAAACAATGAAAAAGAGAGAATTTATTTGTATTTGTACAGTTCATGTGTTACACAAGGACTGCTATGGTTATAATAATTATGATTGAACATAACATTTTACGACAATTTTTTTAACCAGTAAACATAACATAACATACTATCACGCCTGTATTCCCTGAAGGGTTAGGCAGAGGTATAACAATGTACACCCACAGTTCGCCGATATGTTTTGGTCCCATGTAATAGGGGGCGAGCCTATTGCCATTAACCGGGCACAAATCGTAACTCCGAGCTGCTACTGAGAAAAACCAGTGAAGTTGGAAGAAATATCACTCTCTACTATACTCTTGGTACGCTAAACCTAACTGCATAAATATTAAAATGTCGTTACTTATTAAAGCTTAGAACCGTCGAGAGATTTTTTCTTGGCTGAATATTATCCAACGAACTGAATATAAAATAGGCTATTTCCCTTACACCATAGTGTGCGCCAACCTTTAGGTATCCTTATCGCAATGTTGTTTGGCTACAGATGTTTCACTGTTTATTATGCAAGTACACTTATATAATTCTTTCACGACATTTCCTGCCACCTTGAATGTATTACGTGCATGCAAGACATGAACACGAATGTTCCTACTTTTATATAAAAAGCAGGTGCATGCATAAAACAGGTGTATTTTAGCGCACTGGAGGCCGGGGGCGCCAAGGTCCTGGGTTCGAAGGTTGGGCCAATTACTGAGGAATGGTACCATGTGCAAGTTTTATTTTGATAGAGCAAATGTTTATTATCCATTACCAATACCTATCCCTTAAACTATGAAAACATTCTCTCTATCCTGATAACTCTTATCAGGTTTTGGTAAAATACACTTCTGCCCACCCCTTTAAGGAATTCTGCTGTTTTAATTATTTACAAATCAGATTTTTTTCCCTTAAGGTCCTTTTTTCGGGTAGCTAACGTTTATTAACCCAGGAACTGATAAGCTCTGATGAGGCTCGCCGTGGCTACCCTGCACTAGTCGGAGATCGCGGAAGTTGCGTAAGTTCTCAGGATTTCCAGCGTAAGTGTGAGAAGGGAGCATCAGGATGGTTTTTTGTCAGTAAGAGTCTGACAAACCCAGGGCGGGTGAGATCCATGAGGATTTTCGACGCCGGCATCAATAAAATGGCACTGATAAGTTTTATCTTCCATGGATACGATGTGGGTGTCAAACGCCGCATGTCTTGAATTCCATTAGTCACTCTTTGTAAAGGCATACCCGTTTTTTGTCGGAAAGAACAAATACGTGGGCACTACGACAAATGACCCGGGGACGCGGATTTTAATTTGGAATACCTTTTGTTCAAAGAAATCCTTTCTTTGGTTTTTAAATGGACATGCTATAGGTACTCAGAAATCTCTGCCAATATAAAATAATAATACAAAATGCTAGATTTTTCTAATGTCGATAAAGCATACCAAGAACTTGTATGTACAACAAAACAAAAAAAAAATAGGGATATTCCTATTCAAATATAAATAAAAAAATTTAGAAAAGCTGTCTCAAATATATTTTTTTAAACATCCTTGGATGGAAAACCAGCCGACGGCCAACCTCCTCCGCCTGTAGACATCTACAATACCACAGGCTTTGCAAATGCGTTGACCTCCCAGAGACAAAGTTGTAATGCCTCATGTGCCTATAATTTCACCTGTAAACCCTTCAAACCGGAACACAGCAACGCTTGGCGGCAGAAATAGGTACGGTGGTACTTCCCCGGACGAGCTCCATCACAAAGAGCTCTACTAGGTACTACTAAATGTGTTCTAAACTCTTTCTCTTGTAAATATATTTATAAAAATCGACCAAGTGCACGAAGGGTTCGTACCATTATCTATAAACTGCAAATGTAAGTTGGTACGCACAATATTGAGTGATTTACCATGTAATTTTAATTGCATGAACTTCTTATAGATTTTTCCATAATCTATAAGTAGAAAACTAATTCCTGTATTTTAAAAAAAAATTGGCTTCAGTAGTTTCGGAGATAGGTGGGGGGAAGGGGGAATAGTAAATTTTTGTCTTGAATAACTTGGTAATAATTTATTTTTAAAATTACATTAAAATATATTTCAGATCCTCACAACAAGCCCTTTTATTTGATACGTCACATGATGCAGTTTGCAATTTTTTTTTTTTTTTTCCATCTTGCCCCCCAATTGTGGCTTCCATATATAGATTTCGTCGATTCACGTCACACCTCTGTGTTTGGATCACAGTAATTAATATGTGTACCAAATTTCAACTTAATCGGTCTAGTAGATTCGGATATAATTGACTGTGAAAGACGGACACCCGAGTGATCCTATAAACCCTTGTTCCGTTGTTTTTTTCGGGCGTACAGAACCCTAAAAATCTTACATATAGCATGCTCTACAACGCATACTAATAAACTAACAAGAACATAAAAAGCCACAAACTTCCCGCGACGTTATGGTCCCAGGAACGACTTGCGCCTACAATATATCTTTTATACGAGTACTGTGTATGTTCACTTACATAGGCAGTATGAAAATCACGGCTTATTGCGTCAACATTAATACATACATGAAGTTAAGTTTAAAAGAATTTCAATCTCAGTCGGAATGTCATTTGTTTTTGCAAATAAAATAAATAAATAAAGTCTACACGCAAAATTTCGTGATAGGCTAGTGGTGAAGGTGTTATTCTTGAGGTTGCGGGTCCGATACCAGGCTAATTTTTACAATTGACTTTTTAAATTTGAATATCACTGTCATCGGTGAAGAAAACATCGTGAGAAAACCTGGACTTACAATTAGTTTTATTATAAATGTGGAATCTTCTCGAGCAGACGTGGTGATTACTCCTCGTGTCTTCTCTGAATGAGAAGAGGCCTTTGCCCTGCAGTGGGACAATAACAGGCTGGTATTATTACTATATAAAATCACACGTCACCTCAGTTTTTTACACAATTCTGGAGACAGTAGGTAGGCTGACTATTAGTATTCGCATACAAACGACGGTTGTATAGTTAAGTAACAAATGCAAATACACTGATTTATTTTGGTGAAGACACGCGATATCGAAGCGTAGACAGTAGCAGAATATCCAGTCGCTGCAGTGCATGAAAAAAAATACATAAGCAGGTGCTCATGTATTTTTTTCATCATACTTTCCTTTTAGACGTAACTTAACGCGGGTGAAAGAAGCCACGCAGACGAAGTCGCGGGTAGTTCGCTAGTACAATATAAAGTCTACTGTGGTCCGTGATGCAATACAAACTGCAGTTAAGTCATAAAATAATCTTTGTTCTATTAAAATGAGCTAATCCGCTATTTCTAGTTCTAAAACCTATTACGCTTAGAATTAAAAAAAGAAACAACTTTAAAATTCAAAATCAATATTAAAACTCGAAAAATTATAAAAGACAGTGTACTCAAATAAACATCAAAATAAAGTTCATCACAGTAGCAACACGTACTCGTAAGTGATCAGTAGACCTACTGTATTTCCTTACGCTGTGGTATTACGGCATAATCATATGCGCTAGTGATGAGCAAAGCGTGTTTGAAATAGTCGAACTTTACTTTACAACTATCTAGCAATCATCGGTATATTTTGAATTAGCAATTTAGTTTATTTGATGCAGATATCATCATGAGTATAGTAGGTACAGTTCAGGCAATCAAAACTAAAGAGTACAGAAAAGTGTATTTATTATATAACTTAAAATCAGTAACGCTTATTGCAATCAAAAGCAACAATTGATACTTTTAATGTTCTAAATGCGAAAGTAACTCTGTATGTCTAATACGCTTTTACGACTAAACCACTGAACCCATTTTGATCAAATTTGCTACAAATTAAGCTTGAACCATAAGAAAGAACCACGGCCACACTAGGCCATATTTTACACAAAAGAGTAATCTTATGCTATATTCACAGAAAATAATAATCAAATAATGAAAGATATAAAATTACAGCATTTTCACAAGTCACCACTCTCACAGATCTCAAACTAAAAGAATAAAATGGAACGTTTACTGAAGTTCTCACACAGCACACGTACTGGGAATCTAAGGAAATAACCAGTTTCAGCGCTGCTATACTTTAGATGCAGCCCGTATTCATGCGAGCTACATGACTGAAATTTCCAACTTCACATTGCTATAGATAGCTTCCGGGAATAATTCGAGAAATTATAGCCGTACGTACTCTGCACATGTTCGAAATTCTGCAGGAACTGTGCGATGACGGGAGCTTTCAGAGTAATTTTCTCTGGAGCGTAAAAAAACATTGAACGCTTTTCATACGACTTTTTATAAGTGTGCGCACGTGTTGCTGGTAGGTTTGATCCTCTAGGTTCAGAATGTCCAGTTCCCAAAATGTCCAACAGTTGCAAAAAGTCCGTTTCCCAGAGTGACAACTATTCAGAACGGATACACATTTAATAAAAATGTTGTAGTTTAAGCGGGACAACAATATGGAGATGCACAATTAGAAGGATTTGGTCTCCACCCGTGCCGCCATTCATGATCACGTGTTGAAAGTTATTTTGCATCAGATTTTTTTTTCTGATAGTTATTTTATGACCTTTTCTTACGAATTGCTCCATATTCTCAATGACATAACATCCACGAGAGATGTCTTCAACAAGCATCCATTCTAAAATTCAGAATATTTATTTTCATCTAACTCATTCCCTTTGTTCAAAACCCACGTAGGTACCGAATTTTTGGACACAAAAACAAACAACACCGAAACAACGGCAAGCACCCGCAGCCCCCGGCCCCACACATTCTCATTTCGCCGTCTCTTTGTCAATCCAGCTCATTGCGAGCATTCCCTTTGACTGCCAGCCAATTCGTGCCAAACCAACCGCCTCACATAACTCCCCGGAATGCACCACATTAGCATATCACCAGTACCAATTCCAATCTAAATTAAGTGTTGGTTATGTCGGTATTTGCATTAGTAATTAGTTTTAGTACTGCTTGTGTCACATCCCTAGTGTTGTAGTGTGGCGCGCTCGGCAAGTGGCGGCCATATTTGTTTAGCGTTTAAGACGTGCTAAGCTGTGATATTACTGTGATTTATGATAGCGTTTATTAGTTGGTGCTTATCGTAAAGATACCTATTATGGGTTTTTTTTTTGGTAGGATTTAAATTTAAGAATTTTACTTGCCTAACTTGCTTAAGGTTATGAAATTGGGCATGTTGCGACACGGCGAGCTTTGCGTTTGAAGGTCCGTCGATCAGAAAAAGCTGTTAAAAAATCATAAGACAAATAGGCAATGAGCTGAACGGTTCAAGTTTTGAGTCAACTATTTAGTCATCTATAATTTTAACCGCGGCATTAATACACGCTATTCACTGTTACTACATTACCTACTACCTTATTTTGAAAATAGCACTTTGTTTTCATATATTCTCACACGCATATCTACTACAAATTTTCTCGCCAATGTGAACAGACCCTGACATTCTATGCAAGCGACTGGTTGACTTAATTGCTCTAAAGCTGCGCAATTATACGGTCACACGTGATGATAGCCCCATGAGGTATGGTCCTTTGTTATTACACATAACGTTATGGCAGAGACGAAATGCAACGGTACTATTAGCATTACGGTGGAGTATGTTTAGGGACTGTCAGACTGGCAGTTCTAACTTCTTATTTAATGCGAGCTCGGGCCCAGGAGGTGGCCGCGTTAATAGTAAAATCAGAGGAGTTCAGTAGGTCTTCAAACATACAGATGTATGCACACTTGGAGTACTCCAGCAAATAGGCGACGTTCCAAAATAACCTTAATGAGCAACTTAGTCCTTTTGCTTGAGCCATAGTTACCAGCCAATCACAAGTCTAAAACTAATTGACATCATACAATACAGATTTACTAAAGGCAGCTGAGTTTCAAATATGCATTAAGTCCCTCGAGCGATGACAGTATCGGCACATTACCACATTCATTGGATTTATTACTTTTGAAATGATGTTCTTCCATGATAATAATTGTCTCTAAATCTATGATAGGAATAACAATAGAAAATGCGTTCTCTTTTTAAAATATTTTCATATTTACAACACTTCAAAGTTGTTTTGGCTCGGCCTCAAAAGCTGAACACCTTTTACAAACAAAAGACAGTCATTTTACAAGATTGGAGCTCGCCCGTATTGTTTTAAAAGAAGGCTTTAAATAAAAAAGAAGAAGAATGGATCGCTCGTTAGTGACTGTCACTCGTATCCGACGCGCCGGCTCTCGGATCCGGAGGATTACGATAATTTGTCGATAAAAAGGAAGTCGTTACAAACCTTGTCTTACTTCAATGGTAAGCTCTTTACCTTAAATCGCAATTCATATATGTTAAACTACATGATTTTATAAACCTTCTTTTTGTTTTCGAGGGAAAACTTCGAGAGGCGCTCGGTCGTTGCGGATAAAAGAAAGATATCTGGAGAGTGTGAGATTCTTACCGCACTAAAACCCCGGTGGTCTCCATGGCGAGGGCACCGTTTCCTCTTGACCGCACCTGAACCCTCAAAGTGCAACGCCTGTTGGGGCATATCCCTGGGAATTACTTTATAAACTTACCTTGCGTATTGTACTGTAAGCCACAAATACTAATAAAACCATTTAAAACGATGTTGCAGTTGTTTCAAGAATACACGTTTTTTAACAAAAATGAAAAACGTCTAACAGAATAACTTCTGATTTTTTTACAGTTATTTACTTAACATTACATAAACGAAAAAAATAGCTCAGTAAAGTGAAAAGATTAAGTAGGCAGCGGGTACGATGTTTCTTGGGATTCGTTCTGAACGATTACTTAATACTTTGTGTCTAACAAGCCTGGTCCGACATTTAAAAGCTGTTCACTAATTAAAGCTGGCTGTCTGTCAGAATTGTTAATGTACAAAGGCTGTACTGTGATTGAATTACAATTCTTCTTTTTTTTAAAAAAAACGTTGCCCCACACAGGAATTTCTCCTGTGTCGTGGGTGCGTTTACAAACATATAAACTCACATACACAAACAGCCAGACCCGGAACTATCTGTAGGCCATACAAATATTTGTTCCGTGCGGGAATCGAACCCGCGACACGCAGCGCAGCAGCCGATCGCTCAGCCACTGCGTCAAAACCCATGTATGTGTGTTTGTCTCATGTATTTCGTTTCTAATACGAATTACACTCACAGTATTATGAGTTCCCGGACAAATCTACGTCACTCTAGCATGCTTGTTTTATTGATAGTATTTTTTTAAGGATGGGAAATAATCGAATCACTTCTTACGCTCTAGGCGGAGTGGAAGAGAGTGTCAGACAGTTACTGACTAAAACCCATCCGAGTTCCTCCTAATACTCTTTGCTTTAATATAATTTTTTTGCTTTGGCTGGAGGTGGACCACTGTGTTGCCCAATTTCTCACAGGTCACGGCAACTTTAAGAGTAAATTGTTTTCTTTCAAGCTTGTTGCTTCTCCCTTGTGTCAATGTTCTACATCTGACTGTGAATATGAACAGTCTGCTCATCACATTTTATGGGAGTGTAATCTTTGGCAGAATGAACGAAATATAATGTTAGACAGTATACTGGTTACATCCGGTGTAGTTTATTACGCAGACCTCGTAGAAACTAGAACTAATTTCCGTGCGTTCAGGCGTTTTTGCCATACCTATTACTGGAATCAAATGTAACAGCTCACATTAGGACCCACTAAGTTAGTAACAATTGCAAACCGTGGTGCTTGGCAATCTGGGCTTCTCCCAGTTGTAAATATCCCCTTGTGCCTATTGGCCTAGTTCTGTTCTGTCTCCTGCTTGTTTGGAGGGAAGTGGAAACAATATTTTTTCCTACTCCTCCGCTAATCTTTTCTGATTAATTTCGTTGCGGGATCCAAGACAGTTTTATCGTTTCTCCGGGACTCGTCGAGCTTCGTTGCCTCGGCGCTCTTCTGGCGGTCTCCACTGTTGATTCTGGCTTACAGAAGTTGCAGTGGTTGGGAATAGTGTGGCGGGCTTGTCCCAAAAAAAATAAAAAAATAAATAATACTCTTTGCGTTCCAGAACCGCAGTGAATCTTTCGAACAAATTCCGCAACCCTGGCAGGCTTATTGATGAAAGGGAATATTGTCATTATGAAGGTATGCGTACAGCTTTAATGCTGGGTCCTTTTAAAGGTATCCGGCCATAATTTCAGTGGGACGGCGTAAAGGTCGGAACTTTAAAGCATTATGGCCCATGGAAAGAGTCTGAGAATAACGAATAATGGCCTTAACAGTCTCACTTGAACGCAACTGATAATATTTTTTTAAACCTGTCCACTCCTGGATCTTGAGAAATGACAGTTAATAGGGAGCTTCACACTATCAAGTAATGGACGCACTATTCATAAGCTGTCTGAAAGTGATTTTCCCCATAAATTTTGTAATGCAGTAGTAAGTGACGTCAGTTATGTACCACCACTGAGCTGGCAAATAAGTGATCTCATAGCAATAAATAATCAAATTTTAGTGTTGATTAAAAATTCATCAAGTTTTTAGGGCTATGTATATTAGTGAGTGATGTCAATTACCCAATTACGTTGCTGAAAAACATATATTATGATGGTAGCCCTCACCTGCTCATGCTTGTGGTCCTTCTTCATGGAGCCTCCATGGCCCCCGCCCGTGCTTTGTACCGTATTCATCGCTAACACATAATAACACTACTGGGTAAACCAACTAGTTTCAAAATGGACAGTTTACACTACATGCACTACTTCAGGCACTGTTCAAGTCATTTCGTTCACAGCACGATTTCATTTTTACATTTTTCTTTACGATTCTAAAGAGCTTTTGTATATTGTGAAGGTATTTTGCTGAAATTGTATTATTTCTCGTATATTTTTTGTAATTTTTCGTAAATTGAACAGAAATAATAAGAAGCAGAAAAATAAAGAAAATAATAACGCGTCTACAATCGGATTAACTTGAACGAGGAAACAGAAACTGGTAATGAAAGAAATAATGTTAATAAGGTGTTGACCTACATGTTGCGAACTTTGGAATTTTATGTAATTATGTTTATTGTTAATAATATAATAATAATAATAAAATTTATTTCAGAATTGCTTCCATAATTTGTTAGTAACGATGTTGTTAAATCTGTTTTGCAGAAACTGGATTCTATTTGATTCTAATTCCGATGATAGAGACACTTGTACACTCTCTCCGAATGACCCAATTCTGTGTCTCAATAGAAATATAAACGATGCGAGCTGAAGGGGGCGCCCGTCCCCGTTTGAGGCCTTATCCGTAAGATTTGCATAAACCAATTTGCGCCCAGTCACGCGAACTCCTAATGCCGGCAAACGGTGGGGGCAATATGGCAACAGTGGCGACTCTGTTGCACCACGTGTGAGTTGCTTTCAGTTTCCTTTGGGCGAAAACGCGCTACTAAACACCTGCTAGTTTAATTAATGAATTTATTTTAACTTTATGCAACAAAAAGTAGAAAGGTGGGCGGAATTAATGCCTTAGATATTCTCTACTAGTGAATCACAGGTGGTGATAAGATAACTTGGCAGGTGCAATTTATTGTACGAGAGAAAAACAACAAAATTTGTGATGAGACTTACGTCCACGTAAGCGAAGCTGCGGGCACAGCTAGTGTGAAATAATAAAATTCATTAAATGGACTAACTCATAACAGTAGGCAGCACGACATTTACCAGAATAGCTCCCAGAATGAAGAGGCTCATTGTACAAGACAATTTTAGAGAGAAGGAAACGAGACACTCGTAAAAGAAGGTGAAATTATAAGAATTAACAGTCTCTCAATTTAAAGTGGCTCAAAAGATCACGATCTAAGATAACGTGCACTTTACAAATAAATCAAAAAAACTTTCCCTACAATTTTCCCCCTGCACCTGTATTTAGGAGCCCCAAAACAGTTGCAAATGCTACTCTAAATAATGAAAACGTTTGCATGTAATCTGTATTCCTGAATTCAGCCGACAGTCGTGGCTAACATTCAAATAAAGTCGATCGAAATCGACAGCCAGTCCGGTTCCTTAGAAAGTAGTTCGGTGAACAGGCGACTTGCACCGTGAGTACACAACCAGCCGCACCACGACACGAGGCAAACGCGACTAAATAAACCAGTTTTATTGTGCCTATTTGGAGCTACGGGTTTGCTACGGCGTAGCAGCCGACTACGTTTGCTACGCAGCCGTAGCTGAATACTAATCTACTACGTGTGATGATTCTTTCTAAACTTTGGTGATTTGCTTCAACTAAACGAGTGTTCGGATTGGGTTGTAAAGTCAGGAATTACTCAACATGGCGCAACATTAATAATGAACATTTATTTTAGCAATTTCCTCTTATATTTTGTTAGTAACAATTAGAGCTGCGTGAGCACCGCCGCCCCTGGGGAATGTCTATGACGTGCTGTGGTAGATACCACTCCACGATCGTCGAGTTCCACCTGCCCATACTACCTGATTGTTCTAAACTCAATTATTATGTGACACAAAACTACACAGTCATAGTTTATTATCTTTTGAATGTCCGTTAGCGTCATAAATTAGTTTTATACTCTTTATGCCACAGTTCATCGTCATCATAATCTTCCTGCCCTCATCCCATGTAACTTGGGATCAACACGTTTTCTTCTTCCATGCCCTCCCGTCAACTGTCATGATGCCACTGCCTCCTTTCTTGTTCATATCACAAACTATTACCGGTCATTCACGACAACATGTGCACGTGTATACCTGACACATTGATTGATCTACATTCATTAGACTTCAAGCCATCAATACCCGCTACACCGCGCGTCCCTTTAAATGAATTAAGCAGCATCATAAGCTCATTGACACTTCATCACATAATCGCTTCCCTAAGAGCCTCGTATTAAGAGGCTCTTCGAAGATAAATAAGGCTCATAGCAAGTGTAATAAAGCTCCTGAATATCCCATTACGTTGTGGGATGAACTTAACTGAATATCTCGTGTCAATATAGAAGGGAATTGATCGGTGTTTGTTTATATTTTATTCTGAATAATAATAATGTTTTGTTTTGTGTGGTATGTTTGTTAATGAGGCGTTTAGAGTAGGATCGCCTGTATGGTAAGTGCTGAGTCTTCTGCGACGCGTTCGTGGAAATTAAATTGATGTTTACTCTTTGTCTAGCAATTTAGGTTGACTGATCGCAGGACTATTACTCTTTTATGAATTAAATAATTGTTTCTTTTTCTTGATTAACAATCCATTTTATTGAGTACTTCCTTTTGCCTGCGCCTTTGTCTGTGTCACTAGTAATAAAATAGCTTTCGATTAGTGATTTAGTTTCTGTAATCGTAGCCGTACTTCCAGACATTACAAACAACAAACATGAAATAAACAAACGTTACCTTTTTAGAACACTAGTATAGATAAAAAGTTGTCTCTACAATATACAATACTTCTTCGGGCTAACGTTTTTCAGTTTTTATTAGAATTATCACAACAAGAAGTCTGCTCACGAAACTAAGATGTCTAGGATACTTTATAAATATTAACACGAAACAAGAGTCGACAACGAGGCCCCAGAGGTTTCCGAAGCCGGCATTCTTGAACATCTACGACGGAGACTTCATTTGGAAAATTACCCAAAGGTCGTCAGTGTTCTGATGGATTCTATCGAGTAAAGGTTTTCAAACTTTTTGGTTTGACTAAGACACTTCTAAGTTATTTCTGAAAAGATTATTATCAGTATAAATAAATTAAATTGAAGTGTCTGTTTGTATTGCCAAAATAACAGATTTTTATTAAATGCATATGAATGTTTAAGCAGTACTTGTATCAAAAACAAAAAAAAAGATTTTTTGTCTATCTGTCAATTTATTTGTTCCAGCTAATCTCCGAAACGGCTGGACTAATTTTGACAGGACTTTAACTGACATATCGCTGATGTTATAAGGAGTAAATTAGATTTTAGAAAAATAATTAAGGTTCCGCTCCAAAAAATTAGAACTTTTCAGATAATCGACTCAAGTTGCGGCCATAAGCTAGTACCCAAATAAAACACCTCCCCCAAAGCTAAAAGAGTTACTGTAGCCCTGAACTAGGTATTACCTACAACCACTACTATTACTAGGCATTATACTTATTATGCCTTTAAAATGTTTGCATGAGTATGTCTTGGCCCGAGCCAATGTGTCCGAACCCAGCACGTAAATAATTCGTCAAACGCAACCTCTAGCTTGTGTCGACCTCAGGCCGGCTCTACTGTACAGAGATTTAAACCAATTTAAAATGGTACACTTTAAACGGAGCCTAGTACTACCTGTGAAGCTGTGAGCATCACAGCAGGTTCCGTAAGGAGTGTGACATGCAGGCGAAAAGTAGGAAGACAATTTATACCATCACGCCTGTATTCCCCGAAGGGTTAGGCAGAGATGTAACAATGTACACCCACAGTTCGCCGGTATATTTAGGTCCCATGTAATAAGGGGCGAGCCTATTGCCATTAACCGGGCACAAATCCTAACTCCGAGCTGCTACTGAGAATTTCATAGAAAAACCCAATAACACTTTTTGCTCGACCTGGGAATCGAACCCAAGACCTCTAGCGTAGCAGTCGCGCTTAGGACCACTAGGCTAACGAGGCAGTTACAGAGACAATTTAGCTATACGAATGACTTTGTTTCGAATACATACATGTTTTACTAAGTGTCTTGTGTCTTTTTCTGTTGTAGTATGAGGTTTATTAAACTAGAGTACATACAATAATTAATTAACAATTGTTTATCTGATTTGAAATTAAATCTTTAAAAAGTAGTGTAGTTTTTTATAGGGGTCGAAATTTCAAATTGCAGCTACTGGTACAAATGGGGTATCATTTAAAAGGGCTTGATGTGCACATTACTAATTATATTTTATAAATTTTTTCGACGCATAGTTTCTTATTTATAATGAAAATATAAAAAAAATACCGGTCCCTCTGCAAGAAGTCTGTAAAACGAATTTTCTTTTATACCCGACGGCGCCAGAAGGAGGGTTATGTTTTTCGAGTGTATGTATGTATGTGGGTATATTTCTTTGGCACGCTCTGCAGCCTAAACAGCTTGATGGATTTTAACTTGAGAGGTGTCGTTAGATTCCTCTTAAACGTGAGAGTGTGCAAAGGGTTCCGAACTAAAAATATTTTTTTTAAATCTCTCACATTCTATCACGTTGGGCATCAAAATAAAGGATTTTAAAAATAGTTTACCAAAATATATATAACTTATATGTTTCAATTTAATTTGGACTGATAATTGCTAAAAACAACAAAATATTTTAAAACAAAAACCTAAGATAAATATACCAATATTGCCGAGCTTTTTACCCGACTGCGCCAGAAGGAGGGTTTTGTTTTTCGAGAGTATGTATGTATGTATAATTGTTTGGCACGGTCTGTAGCTTGAACGGCTCGATGGATTTTAGCTTAAGAGATGTTGTTAGATTCGTATTTACTGTGAGAGTGACACTGGGTATATCAATATAAAAAAAATAAAATGGGAGATTTATGGCGCCAAATTCAAATGTTTGGCACGCTCTGCAGCCTGAACGGTTCGATGGATTTTAGCTTGAGAGAAACTGTTAGATTCGTATTTACTGTAAGACTGACTCTGGGTATATCAAAATAAAATGGCGGATAGGTACACATTGGCTTAGCAACCATTCTCACTAAAACGTATAAAATAGAAAATTTGATTTAAAAAATTAAAAAAACCCGACTGCGTAAAAACATGACCTTTAAATAATAACTGAAAAGAAAAAAACAAGTCCAGTAGTCTGGAATTCAGTTAAGTAACTTTCGGGACCCAATTACAATATAAACCGCCTCAAATCTAGACCGGCTTAAATCGTCCTAATAATGGATCTCGACTGTTACTTAACTGAATTCCAGACTACTGGACTTGTTTTTTTCAGTTTTTATTTAAAGTTCATGTTTTTACGCAGTCGGGTTTTTTTATTTTTTAAATATATTTTTTTTTAAATTTATTATTTCTTTATTTCAATAAACTATTTATTTAATTTTGTAAATTATACTTTTATCAGTAACTACCTTACACCCGCGACTCCGTCCGCGAGGAAGATAAGTATATCATAAAAAAAACAAAGCATATGACACTCGGCAAAACTGTATCTTTATTTTTTTTAATTAATCGGACCTGTACTTCCACAGACTACCTGTCACAAACAAACAACAAACTATTTTTATCTATTTATATTATTAGTATCAAGCACAATGCGAACAAGCATTGTGATCAATACTCGTTACTTCTCTGTATTAGAAACGTAATCTTAAACCAATAGAAAAACTATTACAGTCTGATGGGTGAGTATTATAGCCTTAAGGTGCATTAAAAAAATCACAGCACAATATATATTTTTATCACCGCTCATCACTTATCACTCGCCGCTGAAACAGCTACTTGAAACTTTAATACCGGCGCTAAACAATGGCGGCGAGGAGCAGGCAATACCGCGGCATTATCCAGGTATGATGACGTAATTACACTTTATTGCTGACGGCATCCATCGCTGTGGCATGTAGACAGCTTGACAATTGTAGGAATGGGAAGTTCACGAGTCTCTAAAGGTCACAGCAGACTACATTTGATTGCAATCATTGGAGCTATAGTGATATGATAATAATATCAGCCTATTATCGTCCAGGGTTGCGGAATTTGTTTGCAAGAGTCACCGCGCCTCTGGAATACAAAGGGCATTAGAAGGAACACGAGTGGTTTTAGACAGTAAGTATCTGACACCTGACACTAGCATCCACTCCGCCCAGAGTGGAAGTAGTCATTTGATGATTGCCCATCCTTAAAAAACAGCCTGTTAGCGTCCCACTGCAGGGTAACGGCCTTTCCTTACACAGAGAAGGCACACCGCTTGCTTAAGGCGGATGGGCATTCCAGACTTATATTATTTACAAGGCCAGGTTTCCTCACGATGTTTTCCTTCACCGATCTCCAATATAAACTTGAAAAGTAGAAATGAATTGAAAACGTCACATTGGGACTCGCTCGGTTTCAAAACCGCAACATCATGCATGGGAAGCGGGCCTTAACCACTAGACCATCATGCCCCAGTACAAATTGTAGTCTTATTGGGGTTTTCTATGAAATCCACACTAGCAGCTCGGAGTTAGGATTTGTGCCCAGTTAATGGCAATAGGCTCGCCCCCTATTACAAGGGACCTAAAACATACCGGCGAACTGTGGGTGTACATTGGTACACCTCTGCCTAACCCTTCGGGGAATATAGGCGTGATGGTGTGTTATGTGTTAAATTAAAGCCTTTTGTAACGTTCATATATGTCATCAAATATTCCTAAAGTCATATCCTTTACCTCTCTTCCTAGTAAATAAAAGGAATCCTTTAAAAATTGGGAGACAAATATGATGAAACAGGACGCAACCTACTTTATATTCGTACTAGGAATCCCCCGAGGATGCCATGAGATATTATTTCCCTGAAGCACGTCTTTACAGGGTAACAGGGTAAAGAAAGGGTAAAGGGTAACGATAAGGTTTTAAGGGACGACTTTTGGGTTAACACAGGGCAATAGAAAGTTAGAAAGGTCTCGGCGGCTTTATTTTATCTTCAAAGTTGTTGTTTCTTCAAATCGCACAAAATAGCAATTACTTGAGTACTTCAATAAAGTTGCGATATCAACTCTGTATTCTGTGATTATAATCAAGTTTTCATAGCTGCAATTAAAACAAATCTTCCTCAACCATCAAATTAAAATGATCCTTTAAATATTCCATTTAATAACTAACCATAATATAACTGATACCGATAATAATATTAACTGATACTGTAGTTAGTTTCGTGAATTCCAGGAAGGATTCAATAGAAATCTTCAATGACCTTGTAAAGGTATAATTATTTGGTACACAGTCGTCGTTTGTCGTGTCAGTTTATACGCGCTGGCGATGTGCTAGTATGTGGGCCATAACATTGGGACTTAAGCATAGGAACGCGAACCAAAGCTGCCGGGCATCCGCTATATGACTTATACTTACACTTGGGATGTAATGTTTGGTGATCTATAACTTATGTGAGAGGTCATACAATCAGTTGTGATTGTGATTTAAGCTTCACCTAGGTTTTTGATTTAGTTAAAATACTACAACTGCCTCGGTAGCCTAGTGGTCCTAAGCGCGACTGCTACGCTAGAGGTCTTGGGTTCGATTCCCAGGTCGAGCAAAAAGTGTTATTGGGTTTTTCTATGAAATTCTCAGTAGCAGCTCGGAGTTAGGATTTGTGCCCGGTTAATGGCAATAGGCTCGCCCCTTATTACATGGGACCTAAATATACCGGCGAACTGTGGGTGTACATTGTTACACCTCTGCCTAACCCTTCGGGGAATACAGGCGTGAGTGTATATTATTAAAATATAATGTGATTTGGGATTATAATAACGGAGGATTGCAATTACAGGCACGGTAACGCGCACTCTGGTATTGCAGATGTCTATAGGCAGCAGTGACCAGTTAACATTAGGTGGGCCGTCGGCTTGTTTGCCATCCAAGGATAATAAAAACAAAAAAATAACTTACATTTATAATGACTGTCTGACTACTCTTATTTTACTGGAAAAAAAATTACGTGAAGAAGAACAAGATTAAAACCAAAACACATAAATCCACAACAGTCAGAATAAAAAACGAACTTCCTCTGAGCACAATCTCTTTCCCCTTAGATCATGGACGCAGCACAATTTCTCTCTCGGCCGAAAACTCCTTCGGGAGAAAGAATATAATATAAAGTGAAGTGCAACTAGATTTGGTAAGAGGTACGCGCCAACTATGACGTTTTACATTAAAAGACTTTCTTCAGTAGTAAATAGGAATATCTTTTTGATTCTGTGGCAAAACTCGAAAAACGAATGTCTGAGGAACCCACTTCGTCTTTGTGACGTAGGCGATAGTGAGACTTGATGAACAAGCGTTGTGGCCGGAAATTGTCAGTCATTGCACTGATGGCAAGGAACAAGCGTTGTGGCCGGAAACTGTCAGTCATTGCACTGATGGCAAGCGGCACTTGCTGAACGTTTAAAGGAGTTTGTCCCTAAGCAGTATCGTACCATGACCGTGCTATGAACGTATCAGGCACGGACTGCTATGCCTGTTACTACGTATCAATCGACAATAAAATTGTTGACGCTCCGTGCATGCCACACGACGGTGTTATGTGACCATGTGGCGAAATGGCCTAGTGAGCAGTCTTATAGTCAATACATTGTATGACACAGTTTATCGGTAAGACTCCTATAGTTTCCAAGTACCAAACAGGAGGGTCTTAAGTTTGAACCCCACCCATTGGAAACTAATGTAAACCCTTTTTAATTAGAAACATCCTACTTCCTACTAATCTTACTTTCTTACTAATATTATAAATGCGAATGTTTGTGAAGACGGGATAAATGTTTGTTACTCGTTCTACTAAACTACGGAACAGATTTTGATGAAACTTTACAGTAATATAGCTTCTACACCCGGATAACACAAAAGCTACTTTTTATCCCGGAAAAATGTACGGTTCCCGTGGAATTTATATTAAAGTTGTCGCGGACGAAGTCGCGAGCAGAAACTAGTATTTTAATAATTAAACTAACAGAATATTTAGAGCTGCTAACAAACTATGTCATGGTACAGAGTCGAGAGTATCATCATTAATAACCTTTTCTAATATGAAGGAACTTTTACAAGAGATATTGTCTGCTCTAATAATCTTGGGAATGACACTATTTCTACCTCACTTTATGGCATGGGGTCAAACGAACAATATAAGCTCGTTAACTAGGATAAAGTAATTTGCGTAATCTCATTTAAGGACATCGACATATATTGTCCTCAACCGCGTAGTTCTACCAAAACGCTTAGCTGTGTTTGTTTCTGTTTAATGTTGACTTAATGGTTAATTATAAAAGTGGTCTGGTGTTCCTTTAACGAGAAGGAAATATCTATCTCAAGTAGTTTCAGCGATAAGAATTTCTTACGCTAAATTCAACTTTGTTTACACAACCTTAAAGTTGTAATTTGCTTTTATAGCGATATTTTACTTTATATAATTTTTCATTTCACTTTGATTTCATCTAAACGGCAAGAATCCCCTCCGTCCCTTTTTCTTTCCCCTTTCTCCTTACAGCTTCAACAAAAGCTAAATAAATAACTTTTAATTCATTATCTTTAGACGGTTACCCCGGGAACGTTTGCGGACAGACCATTGTTCTCACTAATTAACAGTTAGGCTCGTATGATGCCAAGCCTCTGTGGTTTAACTGACAATATGAAAGACTGCGTTCATCTTTTGAATCCCAAAGACAATTACTATTATAAATTATCCTATGCCCGCGATTTTGTTGGTTATCGGTTGCCTGACTTGTTTAGTGCGGAGCCCTAATTATTTTTCTAAAATAATAATAGTCTGTAATAAAAAGAATGAGACTTGGTCTAGCTGTTTAGGAGAATAACTGGAACAACGAGGCAGACAGAGACAGACAAAACAAATGTGTTTTGGTATACGTACCGCGTACATTCATATGAATGTAGTAAAGAGCTTTTATTTTGAGTATAATTTTTCCGTATCGTAAATTTGTAGTAGGGCCTAAGTATTACTGTATTGCTGGTCGAAACCGCTGCGCTACAAGTCTTAAAGAAGCGTAGCCACTAAATGCGATGCCTTACGGGAACAAAGTCTAAATTTCCAAAAAAAATGTACTTCACAACTGCTAACTTTATAAATAATAAACTTCACGATATCAAAATGAAATGTCAGTATCTCCTTCCAGTGAAGCATAAACCAAGCTTGAAACAAAAGGGTCTTATATTACTAAAGGACACCGGACACTTTTGTTACGGCATAGTTAGGACCCGCGGGATCTAGTGTAAAATATTACAATGATCTAACCCACCGTCGTGGGTGGAGGGTATAATGAAGCGCAAGAGATGATGTACTTTTTCAGTAAATTGTGACTTCTTTTGTCTGTTTAACACATCATCAGCTTCCTGCCCTTAGCTCATGTTACTTGGGGTTGGCGCAATACGTTTTTTCTTTCATTCCGTGCTGTACACTTCATGATATCACTGACTCCCTTCTCTTTCATATCATTCTTCACATAATCCATCCATGGTTTCTATGGCTTCCCTCTTCCTTTCAATCCACATCTATTGAACACATTTGCCGAAAACTTAAAAAACCTTTAAATGCATATTTATAAAAACTCTTTCCTACATTAAAATGGAGTGCTGGCAAGAAATCAAGAATTTAACAAACGAACCCCTTTAGCGTGTAACAATGCCAGTTTAGAATATACAGCTGTTCTTGTAACATGTTGTTTGACAGGAGGATGTTCATAAATCTCTTTACATGAAGATGAGGGTTGACCCAATGTTAGACATACACGATACATAGATTTACAATAATTATATCTCTCAAACCTTTCAATGTAGGTAGTGGCTGGTTTATTTTGAAATTAAATATTTGAAAAATATAATGAACGAAAACAAATTGGTTTTTGTTATAGAAATACGACAAAGACTGAGATGTTTTATTTTTTTGTTATCCAGGTTTTAAAGGAATGAAATCTAAAATAAATAAACTTAATCTTTTTTTACTTACAATCTTTCATTCCATCTTTTATTTTCTAATATTTAGCTCTTAATAGGCCCGTCAGTGGTTTTGAAGCGTTTGTATCGACTAACAACGGCTCGCAATGAGAACATACGTCGAGCTGTCGTCGTCCACAACAGCACACGTCACAAAGTTATAGACTTGCTAGTTAGGTGTCCTAGTTCACTCGGCATATTGTGAATGAAGTTGTAGTCCCGCGCACAGAGGCTTAGGTAGACTGTGGACAGTGACCTAAGTGGATAAACCTAAGAAAGATATAACGTGGGAATACGCTAGTCGGAATGCCTTGAACGAAACAAAGCCAATCTTTGTAGACTAGGGAAACAAGGCATTACAGGATGGAGTCTTGTGCCCGGCCGTGCGTTTGGACGATGTCAAACCAAATCCTAGGGGGCTTTGGATTTCTCGGCTAAATTGGTACCGTGTATAGTGTATGCTTTTACTTAGATCCTGTTGTAAGGTTCCGTAATCAAACGGTGGTAACGAGACCACTTTCACACGATGTAACTAAACATCTGTCTCAGGGCTGTAGGATTTTTTTTTATAACCAAAATACCTTGCCAGTTGCTTTTCTCATGGAAAATAGTAAATGAAGAAAATACACAATTATTTTGTTTTGGTGGTCCTTTAGGGTGCCATTTGGACCGGCATTTGACCAGTTTATTTTAACGTAATCGATCAATTTTTATAAATACCTTATTGCAGCGCATCTTCACCTTCCTGAAACTATACTAAACTGCACAAATACTGATAAGTTTTGTTGAAAGGCTGAATATAGCTGCTCGAAATTTCTTTTTGTATAACATCTATATTTATACCTGTATTCGCAATAAATGAATTTGAATTTGTAATTCAAAAAGCGGCAACATATCAACACATCGTGTACAGTGTCCATAGTGCCGGTCAATTCTGGGGCGATAAGATTTCTCTATCTTTATTGAGATTCCAATCGTGATGAACGATACCAAACTCTCGCGGCGCTGATCCCCGACATACATAATATTGGTCCTTTGGTACGGTCTGCACCGTGTACATAATAACAATTTAGTATCGACAGCGACTTCACATCGTTGCAATAAAAGCGGTTCTCGCAGCTCCTGTGTTATCACTGACCCGCGGTTGACTGTACAGATTGCGAGAAAACTAATTGGATTTGTTGCTTGTTATTTATTCTTACAGGTGGTGTATTTATAGCAACATAATGATGGTTTGTTTTTGTTTATTTGGGTTGGTTTGTGAAGGTCGCCCTCTGTCTAGGATATTCTGTGTTGGTGTTACAGTATTGGAGATAAGATTATAAATAAAATAAACGATAGCTTTGTATAATAATAATCTTTGAAGAAATTGCCAATGTATTAACTAAATTAATTTTTTACAGGTCTGTCATTTTCTCAATAAAAACAGTTTTTGTAAACACAAAATATAGTGCGGTAATTCCATAATATATTTTCAATTAATTATGAGTTTTAAAATTATTCCAAAACCAAAGAATAACCATTTAGGAGAATTCACCTTAATAACATTAAATCAAAATTAATTCAATTAAATTAACAAAGTAGTAAACTACTAATACTACATATGACATCGCCAGACTATATTTGGGGCAGCCATAATTAGTACCCCTTGAGAATGAGAGGTTTAATTAATCACATACGAGTATGTTTCGGGGCCGTTTCGGGTTAGTTTGCTTGTAATGTAATAAGTTAATCACTTTGATTCATATTTATTAAAAGCACTGATTAAAATATTTTGGTCCTTAGAGAGGGTCCGTATTGATCTGAAAGGTTTTATTTCACTCTTGAGGGTTATTTCGATGTATTAAAAGGCGGTAGGGATTTTTATTCTTCAGTCGGGGCTTATTCAAGTAATTATTGCAATGGTTTTGGATTGTGTATTTAGCGCTGATTAATTTTAAATCTATTTTAAGCGTAACTGCCTCGTTAGCCTAATGGTTTTAAACGCGACTACTACACTAGAGGACGTCTTGGGGTCGATTCCCAGGTCGAATTGTGTTATTGGGTTCTTCCATGAAATTATCAGTAGCAGCTCGGACTCGGGATCTGTGCCCAGCTTCTGACATAGGCCCGACCCCGTGTTTATAATACTATTACATATGCAATTCCAATTTGACACAATTAAATGAATTATTGTGAGATTGTGGGTTGGGCCGTTTTAGAATCTCATTATTGATGCCAATATTTGTGCGTTCACAAGGACCAACCTACAGGCGCATGGTATTCCGTATATTCATACATCTATACAACACAGCACTTTCGTCAACTTGATTACATTATATTTAAAACGAGATCGGTTACCACAATTACATGACACGATAACGTGATAATATGATAAATAACCTTACATTTATGTCATTTAACCCAAACACCTCACCTAATTAAATGTCAGGTCAAAAATAAACGTAATTGGAGGGCTCGTGTGACATTATGATCACAAAGAAATATTTCTTTTGAAACAAAAGCTGGTAGAAAATAATGAGGTGTAGGACCAAAACCACGTCTTTTGTAAAACTAGCTTCTGCCCGCGACTTCATCCCGTGGGAACCGTACATTTTCCGGGATAAAAAGTATTTTATATATTATTCAACACTACAATCTATCTCAGTGCCATATTTCGTCCAAATCCGTTCAGCCGTTTAAGCGTGAAAGAATAAGAAACATCCATCTTATGATAATTATATTACAAAAAAAATAGAAAAAAAGATCCATCCAGCTATCCATATAATTTTATTCACACGAACTTTCCTATTTATAATATAGTAGGATAAAAGATAGGATATTATAGGATAGTAGGATAATACTGCTGTGTACGTGTATCGATTTTCGCTGAAAAGTGAGTAAAAATAAACCGATAGCATGTACTCTCACATTCCCAAATCATAGCTATTTTTATTTCTCAAAAGTTTGCAGAAATAAATTACAATCAATAAGTTATTGTAACGAATGTAATATCATTAGTTGTTGTACTAGAAACTTTTCGTTTGGGTTATTGGTGTCGAGGCTGAGTGGGCGAGTTTGTTTTATTTGTTTGTTAACATTTTAAACGTTTGCTTTCTAGCAAAACTATCATTTTTTAAAGTGTTGTGTTTTTATAATAGGTGAAAATAATAGTATCAGATCATTCTGTGTACCTAATGAAAAGTATTTTATGTAATCAATAATTTAAAAAAAGTGCAGGCATTTAAACAGTCTCTTAACCGTTTAAAAATGCGATTTTTGGTACTACTCATATATATTTTTTTGGTGATAGCTAATTCTTGTCTTAGGGTTAACAAAAAAACATATTTGTTTGCCAACACAGGAGAGATTGATTTCTAAAACAGTCTTTTAGGGAGACAATGTTGTGAAGGAAGTTCACTTTTTCACATAGTGAAGAAACCAACGTTGAACCGCGCTTACTGCCTGCTTGTTGACCTTTTTAGCAGTGGCTGTCCAGTGAGAATTTTTCTCAGTAAATTTGGATGAAGCGAGCTTAAGGTGAACTGGCATTCCACCTGATGCAGGGAGTAGAGTTTGGTTCACTTAAATTTACCTAGGGCGATTTTTACGGAAGCCGGCGATTTTTAGCCCTGTAAGTGACATGCACATAAGTAAGCTACGTTGTATTTTTTTTACCAGATTCTCTTCCATTACCAGACTTCGAAAGCATGTAGATAATTAAGGAACAAAAAAAAAATATTTATGAAGTTATTTTTTTTTGCAGTTATAAATTAGGTATCTACATTTCCTATATTCATGCTTCTGAATGATTACTATTAATCTGATTATGTTAAGATTATTTTGATTCAGTTTTAATTCTTTGTTAAACGCTAACAAAAGTAAAAAACATTTAGAAAAAAAAATTGCTTCGTAAAAATATTAACTAAATTCTTACAAAGCTCTTGCTATGTCCGCGTGGCCCTAAGACAACAGTCAGAGAGCTCTTACAATGACTCCAGAAGCTAAGCAAATACCTTCTGTTATAGCAACAGCCTTCACTACTGATACTCTTCACTCCGCACAAAGCACTCGCGACGTTATCACAGCACACTGATAATAAGCCACTGTTGTGTTATGATATAACACAGAACACTGTTATCTCACATCGGTAACATTCAATCCGAAAAACGTTACTTTGATTGAAATTTTAAAAATATTTAAAATTGGAATTTGATTTATTTTGTTAATTTTATCAAAGTTTATTTTTATTTACAAATTCGAAGAACAAACACTAGATCACTTATTATAAGATAAAACACGAATTACGATAAGACAAAGAGAGCGAGGAAATTGAAACTCTATTTACTTTAGGGAAAGGTTTAAAATCGAGTATTCTAAATAATCCACCTGTAGATTTAGTTGTAATAATAATTGTTTTTTTTTATTAGGTTTGTTTTTTAAGTCCTAGTTTGAGATGATGATACTGGTAGATGAACATGAGTGTTTAAGGGGTAGGATAGGTTAGTAAGGTTGAAGATGTAGCGAGGTGCGTCCGGCCCGGGCCCCGTCGGGTTGTGTACTGAGGGTTTGCCCGGCAACGGCGAACTGCGGAGGATAGTCTGCGGATCCGTGGCCGTCGCCGGCTCTGGGCCGTTGCGGTGCGAACGTCCTTCTTTGAAGGATGCGTGCAGAATTATTGTGTACTTTTAGTTTGAAGCGGGAGGATTTTTATTAAGAGATAAGTATGTACATAATGTGGCTACTTTCTTACATATGAGTTTGCTTCGATACCTTGTGTTCGCGGCGGAGTATATGGTTTTTGTTTTGGCTAAAGTTCCTTAGCATTTTTAGGCATCTTTTGTGTGTTGGACTTATCTTGATTAGGAATCCGTTTAACCGTATCTGATTTCATCGACCACGTGCCAGTACCAGCAGGAGGTACTGTAACAACTACAAGTACCTCGGTATGTATTCATTTGATTTTCCTGCAAACATTTTCCTGTAAGTGTATTGAAATCCGTTTTCAGTAAACGCAAGTCTTTTTAACTTGAAGTTTTACAGAAAAAATATTATTATTAGCGAAATAATATATTTTCCTATGTAAGCAGTGTCTCTAGAGGTATCTAGCCGACAGAAGTTCTGGCGCATTTCTCACATAAAGGTTAATTTAATAACAGCGAGTTTTACCAATATAGACCATTTAGACTCAGATCTACGTCTCACATTTGCTAAAACGAATTTATTACACAAGATACCTGTAAAATATCGCGCTCAATTTACTTTAATGGTTCTAAAATGTAGATGTATGATATTTTAAATATAGAACTCAATTTGAGCAAGAAATTGCTTTCATTAAGAAGGAAGATCGAGATGCTATTTTTCTTTCGTGGCAAGAGATTTTGATTACAAACGGCGCCATTATCGCCTAATCTCGGTGAGATTAAAGAGGATTGCTCATCAGGCTAATTTATTAGGAGAAGATTATCTCCTTAGGACACGACATCTTGTAATGAGACAAAATTAAAGTGAAGTGACGAAAATAAGTTATTGGTGTTTTATAGAAGAGGTTTCGATTGCGAACGTTCAAACGTCGTGATTATTCACATTAAAGTCTAAGTATTTATTTTAATTAAACTATTTATAGGCACTTTTGAGTTTTCACGACGGTATTCGTTAAAAAAGTTGAAGCTAGTTGCTCGTTCCAAAACGAAGGTAGGTCTCTATGGAGAAGAACGAGCAAAAAACTAAACTCACTCTTTTCAATCTCATTCTTACAAAATCCTGGTTACATTATTTTTGTTACTTTTAAACAATGTGATAGCAATAGAAGTTAAAAAAAGAACTTAAAAGTAAAATCAAATGATTACCTAATGCTATTAATATAAATATAATTATAGAAAATATTTTAATTAAATTATTACATTAACAAATTTTGCAGCTAGAGGATTAGTTCTTCAAATCTTATAATTTCTACATCTTAAATTACATAAATGTTCTTACTTTATTAGCAGAAGATTATCAAGCAGCAAAAGAAGTTTGAATTATATTAAATACTTACCTGAAAATAAAAGAAAAACCATTAGTTACTTAATATTGCAACATATTTTTTTTTGTTCAAACGCTTATTTCATTTTCAAATATCTCATTCCAATACTTTTTTTAAAAATAAAAAAAAACAAGAGTACCTAACCTCTTTTCTCTTATTATTAGGGGCAGGGCACACATCTTGACCCCGAAAGCTCCGACCCAACGACTGTATCGAAAGAATACTCTAATGCAATATTCCTGAGTCAACGAACCGTATCTTCGGTTATTGTGATACCAAACTGGCATTTCTGTATATTGACGAAACTTCAAGGTAACTGAGTCCTAAGGGAAATCTCAGTTAAATTGACTGAATTTACCATAAATGTATATTTATGGTAAATTCAGCCAATGATAAACAAGCCATGACATGTTTTGGAAAACTTCTTTTATCTATTTTCATCTATGCGATAGACTCAAATTTTTAGTTGTCTTAAATTTTATTATTTTAACCATTATTGGTTATTCTGTTGCGTATGTGGGGTTGACATTTGCTCAGACTCGCTGCAAAAGCATTTAGAAAAAAAAACATACAATTTGATTTAAATCAACAGTCGTTTTTAATAGGTTTCAATTTGATCTATATCCCCATGACCAGGTAGGTGCTGACGACCGCAAAATCCATAGCGACAGATTATCCGTTAGGTGACCTTTAGGGCGTCACAGTGTAGCCGCATGGCTTCCCACTTTGTCAGGTGAAGGTTGCGCAAATTACAACAGATTTTATTTTGCATACCTACCTTTATAAAATAACCTCCACGAGCGATACGAACACGTACCTGTCCTCTTCTAACTGGCTAATATTTTGACTATGGCATGAGTTCTCCTGTTATCTATAATATGTATCGATACGATAGAAGATGAAATTCGCTCCTCACTCAAGCACAAAGTTAAATCACGCCTGTGTTCCCCGAAGGGTTAGGCATAGGTGTACCAATGTACACCCACAGTTCGCTGAAATGTTTAGGTCCCATGTAATAGAGGGCGAGCCTGTTGCCATTAACCGGGCACAAATCCTAACTTCGGAGTTAGGATTTCAAATTCTCAGTAGCAGCTCGGGCTGCTACTGAGAATTTGATAGAAAAACTCTATAACACTTTTTGCTCGACCTGGGAATCGATCCCAAGACCTAATACCTAATACGTATGTATGTTATACAGGGTTATTTGTAAAACAATGACAACCTTGCAGGACTGTATTACTATCATCATAAATAACAACTTTTGTTCTATAATTTATTACAGAATCAAGCAACGCAAGCGCATCGAAGCGAATGACCGACTGAAGGATTTCCGTAAAATTGTAAATAGGTCAAGTACAAACACCCCCGTCGCCCTAACCCCGCTCCCCTCGCTATTTCACTATCGCTTTCGTTTGCTTCACATAGACTTCGTAACATTTAGAGCGTTCAATTTAAATTTTTGTATGAAAATCTGACGAAAAAAAATATGATAAATTTTTAAATGTCATAGAACAAAAGTTGTTGATTATGATGTTAGTAACATAGTCCTGAGAGGTTGTAATTGTTTTACAAATAACCCTGTATAGTTACCGAACTAAATAGTAACACCTACTTACATGATTATGATACCCCGGGATTCACGCCGGAGCTTACTTTCAGTGTTACAACAATGTAACTAAATGCAATAAAGAGTAATAGGAGTTTCATATCCTTATCAAATCGTAACACAACAATACTGCTCGATAGCAGAAACTAGTAACAGGTAATTCGTGCTGCTTCGGGCAACATTGTTCACAAAGAATTCTTCTCTGACTTTGTAAGATGTAAGTTTGAAGAACATAATATTCTAGATGGATGAAAGTTTCATAAAATTCCAGTGGAGTGGTAACCATCAGGTGGCCCATATTTATACCAGTCCACTCACTTATTTAACCAAAAATATCCAATTCGTAGGCTGTTTAAACGTTAATACATTTCGTTTTATTGCCACCCCACCATTACCCACAATATTACTCACGTTTACTTCGGTTTGGCTCACAACCAGGTAAATTGAAAAACTTGGTCGGCAAGCAAATCCGTAATAACTGCGCGGTAAAAATAAATGGATCATCATTCATAGGCAAGTAGACCTGTATAAAGATATAGATAAATGGTAGGTAAGGCTTTTACGAAGCCCTGTTGTATCATTCCGCTAAGCATTTTGTGAGGGCGGCCAGAGAGAGGGCGGGGAAAGCAAATAGCGGTTTTTTGACATATTATTTTATGAGAACAGATAGAACACCAGTATGAAATAAAACCTGAAGTATTTCTAAACCGGCAACCAACCGAAAGATAACTTCAAATGTCAACAGTTCCAAACTTTCTTTTGTTTCATATTCTATTGTAAACAATTCCCTGATTGTCAAAGAAACTATCAGTTCTGTACGTGCTCTCCGCGGAAACAAAGATTGAACCTGCTTTAGAATTCTCGTCACAGCTTTGGCAAACTTTAGATAAAGCAGAGTACGAGATCTTTAGCTGTACTTCATCATTTACAGCAATGTACGGATGGAATATTAACTTTTTCTTGCAAGATAATATATCATTATCGTTACGTTTCAATTGTCTAAAGCGGTAAGCAGGGCAATAGGCTCGCCCCTTATTACATGGGACCTAAACATACCGGCGAACTGTGGGGTACATTGTTACACCTCTGCCTAACCCTTCGGGGAATACAGGCGTGATGGTGTGATGGTAAGCAGGGGTGTGTGACAGTGCTTATGTACCTACACTACCCGCACGTCAAAGAGGGCGGGTGTACTGTCCGCACACAAATCTCTACTCCTTACTACTACTACTACTACAAATAACTTAAATATAACAACAAGAAAGAGGTTTTGAAAAAATACTATTCACGCTGGATAGGTAGTAAGGACACGATAGTATTACAAGCTGTCCGCTATTCTCGTGGCCCAATCTTTAAAGGTCATGGCCTGTTTGCACAAATATCAATGGTGGAAACTGGTATTTAATTCCTACAGGTCAGTACACAGAGGACTAGAAGTGCTAACTGTACCTAGAGCGTGTATTGTAGAGGATTGTGAAGGCGCACTGAAACTGTCGCTGTAAGTATTGATCCACCTATAACTTAAACAAGGAAAAAGGAGATACAAGACCTGGGCCTACTACCACCTTGGATTTGCAACGCTCGGCTCAGCACCGAAAATTGAAAATCCAACAACAGAAATTACAATGTTACTGTTTTGAGATATGGTGGTCGCCCCCTACTGTCACCGATAATATATGCCTTTTTAACAATTTAAAACCCAAAACCAGATAAACAAGAAGGGTGATCCCTTCTTGTTTATCTTTGCCGCAATCAGGTGGCACACAATCAACTTCGATGAGAATCACCCAACAATAACGAGAGGAAAGCGAGCACGAAGACGCCATCGATGTAAATTATTAATATATTCGCGATATTCGAGTCCCGTGATAATGACTGCGTTTAATATTGAAAAGGTATTAAGCAGGTATTGAGGACGAGTGCCGACACCTGAGAGCGGAGCTGAGCGGAGCGAACCGTTTACTATTCAAACATGTACATTTAAGAAATGAACAGTGAACACATTTTTGTAAAAGAATGTACAGTTTGTGAATGACTGGGCGTTTGAATGTATGGACTAAGATCGTATTGTCGCCAGACCTACCTTTTTTTAGCATGGCTGAAAATTTTAGAGTAGAGAGATTACCGTCAGTCATGAAGTCCTTTTACCCATCCTCTCCTATCTAATGGTCTCTCCTGAGGTTTTAAATTGGTTCTCTTCCTATCTTCGGGGGCGTCAGCAGTCAGTTCTGGAGGGTAACTCCTCTTCTGGCTGGTGTGATCTTGATGCTGGCGTTCCTCAAGGCGGTATTTTATCTCCTCTACTTTTCTCTATTTTTATAGATCATGTTACAACCGTGCTTCAGTGTGCGTATCATCTTTATGCTGATGACTTGCAGCTCTACAGTCAGGCTAGTGTCGACAACTTATCCGATGCGATTGAGGAGCTAAACCGGAATTTAGCAGTAGTGAAGGATTGGTCTGATCGTTTCGGGGTAGCGGTTAACCCAACCAAGTATCAGGCAATCATTATAAGGAGTACTCACAGCCTGCGCAAGCTTGATGGTTTAGCGGTGCCGCCGCTTACCTTTGATGGCACAGTCATTCCGTTTAGCTCTGACGTCAAGGATCTGGGTTTGTACGTTGACTCTTGCTTGGACTGGCGTAAGCAGGTCGCGATTGTGAGCAAAAAAGTCACGGGGACGTTGCGGTCGCTTTACCGATTTAAAAATATTCTCCCGTCACACATAAAGGCAATGCTGGTTCAGTCCCTTATCCTCCCCATAATTGATTATGGCGATGTGTGTTACTATGACCTGAATGCAGATCTTCTCAATAAACTTGACCGACTTCTTAATAACTGCATTCGATTCATATTTAATCTCCGTAAATATGACCATGTGTCCGCACATCGGTCTCTCTTAAAATGGTTGCTCATCAGACAGCGCAGGGCGTTAAGGGCCTTGACTACTTTGTTCTCTCTTCTAGACAAACCGGCAAAGTTCTCCTTCCTATCTGACTTCTCACTTCCAATACTTGTGCTCTGCGCACAGTAAGCATCTTCGCTCCTCCAATAATCGTCTTCTACGATGTCCTTTTCACCGCACTGGTTTTCTTAAATCTTCTTTTCTTGTCCAGGCGGTTTTCCTTTGGAATGCGCTTCCTCAGAATATCAGGATGGCTACCAGTCGTTTCATATTCAAAGTAAAAGCTCGTGAACACTTGCTTATGAAGTTGGCAGACTCGTCTCACAATTAGTTTCTTATATTTCTTCACCTATGTATTTTTTTTTTGACTTTCTCTACTCTGTATATTTTGTTTGTATGTATGTATATATGTATTTATTATATTTTATTCCTGGAAACTTTCTGTTTCTTGCACCTACTATGTTTTGTCTCTGCATCACCCTAAGGTTGACTGGTAGAAAATGCCAAAGGCATTAAGTCCGCCTTTGTACAATGTATTATTTACATTATGTGCAAAAAGTTTTAATAAATAATAAATAAATAAAGAATATGTCATTAATATGCGGGGTCGTTTTTAAAGAAGGTCTCACTCACATGCGTTCAAGAGTTACGACTACATTCTATATGTTTCGTAGGATGTTGTTAAAAACCAGCATACATTACTGCCATACACTCTCCGTGAGCCAAAACTTTACCCCGACTATTCAAAAATATCTGGCTACAAAAGTGTCTGGCAAAAGTTTTATTAACAAAATTATGTAACTGCCTCCGTAGCCTAGTGGTCCTAAGCGCGACTGCTACGCTAGAGGTATTGGGTTCGATTCCCAAGTCGAGCAAAAAGTGCTGTTGTGTTTTTATATGAAAATCTCAGTAGCAGCTCGGAGTTAGGATTTGTGCGCGGTTAATGGCAATAGGCTCGCCCCCTATTACATGGGACCTAAACATAACGGCGGACTGTGGGTGTAAATTTGCGTACCTCTGCCTAACCCTTCGGGGAATACAGGCGTAATGGTATGTTGATGATGATAAAATTTTGTATATGACAGAGAACGGGCAAGAAATTTCATCATTTTCTTCACCTTTAAATACATACATACCACCACGCCTATATTCCTCGAAGGGTTAGGCAGAGGTGCAATTTTAATAAATTTTACAGTATTCATTTTTCTTTTGTCTAACATAAGGCAGTAGAAAGATAGTCCTATACTTTATTCACTCAAAATGGCGACAAAAGTATCCCGTAGTAATCCTCTTGCAGCCAACATTAAGACAATTAAAGAGATAATGGCGAATATTAATGTGAACATGTGCACATTAGGAAGTAAACACTACACTTAATGAGTTTTGTAAGTATTATTATGTCACGCCGGCTTACCATTAATATCCTCGCATTACATATTAAATCAAGGTGCCTGAGTTCAGGTAACATACCAACCATAGAGGTAGTAAGTGACTGCTTCATTAGTGTATGGTTGGTCGAACAAATTGTTATGTTTTATTTTTTAAGTCCCGATTCAAAAACAGAGTGTTATAAGTTTGACGTATCTGTGTGTGTGTGGTTCGTCTGTCTGTGGCATCGTAGCTCCCAAACGCAAGAACCGATTTTTATTTTGTTTTTTTTTGTTTAAAAGGTGAATTAATCGGGAGTTCTTAGCTATGTTTGATGGAAATCGGTTGAGCGGTTTCAAAGTTATCAGCTCTTCTGTTAACTGCGGTAGGGATTTGTATTCTTCTGTAGGGGGTTACTTAAAAATGTTTATTTTGTGTTTTCTATATTCAAATTATAAACAATAATTGTCGGCGTTAAAGTTGATATATTATCCCACGGGAACCGTAAATTTTTCCGGGATAAAAAGTATCCTAGGTGTCATTTATTTCACACGACAATCTATCTCCGCGCCAAATTTTATCCATATCCGATCAGCCGTTCAAGCGTGAAAGAGTAACAAACATCACCACGCGGACGGAGTCGCCTTTGCCGACATAACGTCAGCACTTTAAAATGGGCAAACAAAACAACAACAATAGTTTACTTCAATTACAACTGTCCACCCTATCGCTTTTGACTGCGCGATGACGTCATAAGTTCCCCATAGGAGACAGCATAAGATAAGAGTGTGTGCGCACTGCATCCCGAGTTAATTCCAAATAGAAATGCTGTTTTCTTTCACTATTGTGCCACGACGACTGCTTGTCTGTAAACATCCTTAGGTGCAAGTCTCATAGAAGAGACGTATCTAATATTATTCATTTGAAGAGTGTTTTGTTTGTTTGTTTAAACGCGCTAATTTTTGGAACTACTAGTCAGAATTGTTTTGTTTTTGGTAAATGATAGCCAGATTCATAAGAAATAGTATAGCATATAATATATTACACCACCCTGGATCCCACAGGATCAGTAACTGAACGCAGTTGAAACCGCGGCACATATCTAGTAAAATAATATACGTATCCTACAATGCCTCACATTCAAACTTTTCTACTATCCTCAAACTTATACAACACTTTAGCTATTAGCCTATAGCCTTCTAAGAATAACTTTCTCACATCCCAAGAATTGTACCAATAAAGAGTTTCAAACTAATTCTCCACCTGGTTTTCATTGTGAATGACGTCATAACTCCACAATGGTGTTACGTCACGACAATGGCGTCACAGTGCTCACAGCGCTTCACTTTGCCTGTCCATTAGCTAGCTGCAAATGGGTCGCGTGTTTTTTGGCGATGCGACGACGTGTCATCAATCGTAGTGGCGTGACGTATTGTTGTTTTTTTTAAGGCATGTGTAAAAAGAGCAGCATATAGGACTGAACGTCATTGTGTTGGAATAAAGTATAGGTTTGAAATCGGCCAGGTAGGGTTGCCATACGTCCCGTACTACGGGACACTTCCCGAATTTTAATATTTCCGACAAAATTCGGAAATGGCCCGACAAAAACATTTATTTTTCGTTTTTTAGTATTAATTTCCTTAAATCCAAATCCATGAAGGAACAGTTTTACTACGTAAAGTAACAAGACACCACTTAAAGGTCACAAGAAAGCAGAATATGCTTATTCGTTTACCTACTTGAATGACATATTTTTTCAGAAATTTTAATTTTTTTACCATTCTACTGAACCAATTTTAATAAAATTTATGTGGGGTCTCCTTTAAACTATAACCTATCAAACAAAAAAGAATCATCAAAATCTGTTCATAATTACATACAATAAAACAACATACAGACGAATTGATAACCTCCTTCTTTTTGAAGTCGGTTAAAAATGGTGATCTGTATAAGTTCTTCGAGTAAAAACTTTGATTTCGACTTTTTGATTTGATTTGTTTGAAACGTCCCGTGTTGGTCCCTGAAAGTAATGGCAAGCCTAGAGGTGATCATCTGCCCTTTATCATGACAGGCTAGACGACATGCATAGGCCTTTCATGGCTCATTCTTTATACCCACAGATGTTAAAGCGGAAGTGTAGCCAGTTTGCGTACCCTCCTCTTGTAAGTGCGTAGACCAGTGATTTCTGCTTCGCATAGTTTATTAGCCTACTGAAGGTCAAGTAAAGCATGTCTCAGAATAATTTCTAGTTTATTTTCTTTACCATTTTACTAGCAGACAATCCTTTTTGTTTTATTTTCTTTACACACCCATTTTATAGGCTACATATCCTTTCCTCTCTGTTATTGCTTTTCCCTCTGTGTAGGTACATATTTCGTTCGCCCGACACTGCCCCCAATTTGCAAAAAGTATTTTCGCCTCACCTACACCATTTTCTGCGAAACACCTCTCTGTCTAAGACAACACTAAACTGTACAAACACCCCGACCAGTCGGACAAAGTGGATAACCAGTTGACTGCGAAGTAACAGAAGTTGTTTGTGTATATCATTAATTTGTCTTACGTTTCTCTTTCGCCCCTTATAGTCGTTAGTTCTGTTTATGTTTAAGGTATAATACCTATTACTTTTTTGCTTGGCCTGATTGTGAGGTCTAATGTTCACAGAAGGTATTGCCAAACCTTCATATTTAACTTAATATCAAAAGTCTAAATCCAAAAGTATCTTTTGCCCCATAGAAGAAACTTCGGTCAGAGTTACTTCGGTACTTTTTTTTTAAACTTTGCCCCACACTGTGTATCTCCCCTGTATCGTGGGTGCGTTTACAAACATAATATAAACAAGCATCCAGCCCCGGGACGACTATCTGTAAGCCATACAAACATCTCACGTAGTGTCGCCAACCTTTCACTTTACTTGGCGAACGATGGCCGTCACAGTACTTGGCACGCGGTGTGCCCAGCGAGCCGGCATTTTATTTGATACCCATAGCACAAGTGCTCTAGGAACGAATCAACTTAATAAACAGTAAATTCATCAACGTATTGTACATACCTGTTAGCCTTAGGGGCACTCATCCATCAATCTGAAACCATCTAACAGTGATTGATTGCACGCTACAATATTTAGTGGACGTTTTAAAACATTTTTTGGGAATAGAAGATTTTGTTGGAGCCGAAATTGAATGTGTGTAACCTTCCACCACGATGTACTTCACTATCTACATTACTTAGCACTTGTTTGCTTTTCTGTCACAAATTGAATTAATATCAATGTTTTCGTATCTTCACACACGTGATTGAAAGAAGGTGTAAGGAAAGTATGTTTTATTGTTCTAGATTTAGATCATCCAACAAGTTCTCAAGTTCTACATAACCGTTGTTTTTTTTTTCAATTTGCTATTCCTAATAAACATGTGACCGCTTTTCTAACATAGCTTGAAAATGTACGGAACAGACTTAAACAATATTTAATTAGTGTCGAACTATCTATCAAATAAATATATAAAAGTTATAAATAGATAATAAATAAATTGAAACTAACAAACATCAAATTAACTTTCACTCGCCATTAGGTACAGGTTTTAACAGAACTGATATCTGCCAAGTATAAACAAATAAAAATAAAGAACGATTTTCCATTGTTCACGGATATAGCCCCACTACCTACAGTCAATTATCATGTCCGTAATATTTCATCGTTGCAGCACAACAAGAGTAAAACAAAGGCGAGAGCGCAGCATCCCCACGGTACGTATAATTGGCTCCTCAGATCAAATAAACAGTAATAACACGAGAGCAGCAAACAAAGTAAAATAACATTTAACATTTTAAACTCCAGCTTACGGCCTTACAAGGTAATTTGTTAACAAAACAGACAGTTCTCATAATGTTACGTGTTCATTGCTACTGAAAAAAATGTGGCAAGTCTGAGTGGCACGCAAGAAGAGTGTTCTCTACGTGTAAAGTTTATTTACTTTTTACTGAAATATTGAATTTTCACATCTGCCTAATCCTTTGGGAAATACAAGCGTTACATTTGATTACTTTATTATTATTGAAGTGTACAATCCTCCTCATCGTCGTCAGTTGGTAATTTGCCCATAAGTCTGGCGGTATTGCCATATTAGATGGCAATGCTAAGCCTCCGGCCAAGATGCCAGCCCTTGTGTCACGGGAAGTCTCAACCAACCTTTTGGACAATTCCTTAAAAAGGCTATGGGCACATAGACCCTACGGCCCGAGGGTGTCTGCCCTAAAGGTGTTGATTTTGAAATTATAAGCCAATGATTAAACAGACACAAGTATCTGTCTATTTACGAAGAAAATAATCATAGAATTTATTTGAATAAACGATCTGATTCATACATACATAAACTTACTCCTATTAATTAACGTTAAAACATAATATTACAATGTCCAACCATTCCTTATTTAGTACGGACCCCTAATACCCCGTTTGGAATTCTCATAAAACATGGAGAGCGCGACACAATGTAGAAGCGACCTACAGGTTAAGTACGCACTTGTAATTCTTACAATTTATGATCGAATACATTTTGTTTTAAAAAGTATATAAATTGGTTTCTCTGTTACTATACCCTTGTGAGTAGACGGAGAGGAGGGAAAAGAATTAGAATGAGAGCAGGCGGGGTCACATGATGAAAATATGCCTATTTGTTTTAATAAGTGCTTTTGATTACGAATACGTGAACGTTTATTATATATCAACTTAGTTTTAGAATAGGAATGCTTACTTTAGATTTTGGACAGAAAGAACCGCGCACTATGAGATACGCAATATGAGCGCAGTATGAGATGGGCCCCATGACGTGGATGGCCGGTCGCGGGAAATCGCTGAATGCGGGCAGCGCAGGACCGGTCATTGTGGCTATCTTTACGGAAGGGGTATGTCCAGTAGTGGACGTCGATCGGCTGATGTGGTGATGTAGAGGATGATGATGATGACAGGAAGAAGCTAGTATAATTGTTTTTTTTATTTAGATTTCAAACAGTATAAACCATGGTATCAAAGTAACAGACTACACAAATTAAATTTAAAAAGAATCTAGTACTGAATAGATAGTCTTTATGAAAGACGCGTCCAGTTAAACATCTGTAACTCGCTTAATAATTTACTTTTATTCGTTTTGTAAAACAAATGCGAGCGCAAATAACTAGATACTAAAACAAGGATAAAGCTCTAAAAAAGACAATAAAAACACAAATAATGATACAAAAGTTAAATAAATAAATTACACGTGGTTTTTTATACTGCTGCCCCGCGGCCCCGCTCGCTCCGAGCTATGCGGCGGAAACTAATTATGAATGTACTTTGAAATATTATTTCATTTTAAGTACCCATGTTTTAAAAGTATTTCGGCATGGAATCGAATAACCGTACAATATTTAACACAACACATACAAGTATGCATTTCTTGTGTGAGAGCCTGTTTAATTTTTACTTTATAATATTTGATGTTGCAGGGGCAATAGTAATACTCACTCTGTGAACATTTCAACTCTCTACCTATTACGGTTCATGAGATACATCTCGTTGGAAGACAGATAGACAGCGCTCCTTAGTAATAGGGCCCCGTTGGTACTCTTTAAGTACGGAACCCCCTAAAAATGATATTTATGAGGCACAAAGGGCATTTGGCCTGAGCACAGTTTCTATGTTTGAACAGCTGTTACTAGATGTTCAAAGTTGGAAGCCGCTTACCATTAGGACGCCTTCATACTTCTTATTTATTTATTCAAACTTTTATGTTACAAAAAAGTACAAAGGCGGACTAAAATGCCTGTGGTATTCCTACCAGTCAACCAAAGGTGGTGAAGAGAACTTGGTAGCCATTTCTTATTGTATATGTCATTTTCTTGTTCCCACTAAGCTCTGTAATTTGGAGTATTCGAAAGATAACGTATTATAATATTTGTAGTAGTTGTCTAGTTACGCTGTTGAGTCGCCCCGAGCGATGCGACGCGCTGCGTACCTACTAATGAAACTCTTGTTACGTTTCATTCCTCCTTACTAATGTATTTTTCTTTGCAAAATCAGAACACAACGCAATTTAGAATATATTTGTATTCGGAGCAACCACCTGTCGGGATGGGCAACTGGATTCAATGGTATGTGTTCTTTTCTTTCTTGTAAATGACCATCAAGAGTGCCTGTTACTGGTGTAATTGAAATAAATTATTTGACTTTGAGAGGGTACTCCTATAATTTTAAAGTAGTTACCCACGTACCCAGTCGTATGTACTTACATCAGTAGTTGTATCATGAAACAGTTTTCTAAGAAAATACATTTTTAGAAATACATTTTATTATCGCTTCAAATAAAGGCAGTATTCAAAATGCTTTATCATGTCATAGTCCGAATTCTGTATGTTTACATCTTTGTAATGAATTTGAACGAATATAGAGCATTTTTGTGAGAGATTTTTGTGAGGAACCATCACCTTGTTAAAATATTGCTATCAGTTGATTGATTACATTCCATTACGTTAAAATTAGATGTATTCTGTAACTCATCTGTATCATGATTCATATTTAGTTTTTATACCGAACTCAACTAAGTACATGCTGACACAAACACATTAGGCCCTTCCGTCTTAGTCCGTCTCAAGCAATCGGAAGTTTGTTAATACTCTGAAGCCGGGCTTACAATTAACGTATTTAAAATATTAAAACGTCTTAAAAATCTTCCTTAACAAAACCCCTTTCATCTCAAAGAAGCCTTCCATTATAAACCTACAAAGAATGGTGATGACAGGCTCTCAGCCAGTAGATAGAAACAGTTCCTAAAGGTACTGCTTCGAGCATAAAAGGCTCTCGAGCAACACAACGCTGTGTTTAGAGGTAGAACGAACAAATGATTACCAACTCACAGCACCAGCATGTTTAGTTGCTTGTATAGTTGTCAACGCCTTTGATAATGGTAACAAATAGTCACAAGACATATTGTATATAACCAGGGTTAGCAGAGGTATTATACGCACCACATTTTGCAATTCTCATGTAATTGAGGGTGAATCCTTTAGTATCTCTTAGTAACTTGGTTGTAGAGGTGAGGAAACCTTCTGTATCAAATTCATTTTTTTTCTTCACTGAATGTATTTCTTGTGTAATATATTTTAGACTGTGAAGCTTAGACTATAGAGCTTTATATTGAATCTCTACATAAATTAGAACGCTTTACCCTTTCCAACCAATCCTTTCGTTCGAGAATATCTTCCATTGTTCACATTTACATACCGATTTAAAAGCTACGATTTAACTTTAGACTTTCACTGAGGAATGATCGCCTCCTACAAACTTGAGATCGTAAATCTAACCTGTCTCTTTCACACACTTACATTTGAATGAAACGACGATAATTTTGAGGTCTTCAGATCTTTTATCAATTTATTCAACCGGAGTGGGTTTTGGTAATGACACGTAAAATATGTTAGTAGCTTAATATCAAAGTAATTCCTTTAAATGTATGTAACATAATTATGTTAATACAAAACTGTAATTAAATATGGTGACAAATTAAACCTAAAGTCGACTAGTAATTATTTTATCACGTCAATATTCCTCGAAGGGTTAGGTAGAGATGTACTAATGTACACCCACAGTTTGCTGGTATGTTTAGGTCCCATGTAACAGGGGGCGAGCCTATATTGCCATTAACCGGGAGCAAATCCTAACTCCGAACTGCTACTGAGAATTTCATAGAAACACCCAATAACACTTCTTGCTCGACTTAGGGGAATAGAACCCAAGACCTCTAGCGTATCATTCGCGCTTAGGACCACTAAGCTAACAAGACATCATTCATATCAGTAATCATTATTTTCATGCCTGAAGAGTAAAGACTTTTTCGGTATACAGGCTGAATTTTTATTCAGTGCGTATCATTTCAGGGGGTGGAACTGCTTATGAATTCGCACCTCTCTACCTACGGGACAATACGGTCGATATGGAACAGTTATTTGGTTTTCATGTCTCAGGTGGGCTCCATAACAACACTTGTTCGTATTCATGAATGGCCGGCCTGTAGAGGAGGGACGACCAGGGGTGCTTGTTTATTGGTGTAAAGGACGACATAACTATAAGCTATACCTACATATTATCCAGTTTAAGCAGATATCTTACTGAACGGGACGCCTTTGCAATGTTTCGGCAGGTTTACTGCAACACCATATTTGAGATAATTATGTATTTTAGAAGCCGGCGACTCAAAAATCCAAAGTACCCAAAAATGAACTTGAACTTAGTGCTCATGTCTCGTGCCGGTTACTAAGCCCTGCCTACGTATATTACCAAAATCATTTATCACACCTACCTACCTATTACTATTATGACCTACTATTATTACACAGGAGAAATTCCTAGTGTGGGGCAACGTTTAAAAAAAAAAAATATTATGAAAATAGCTGTTGCCCGCGACTTCGTCCGCGTTTCCGTCGTTTTTCATAAAAAAAGTAGCCTATGTCCTTCCGTATTTCATGTATAACTTTGTTGTTTCTATACCGATTTCTATGATTCTTTTTTATGGAATAGTTAATAATGTTAACTTTTTTAATTAGGGATGACTGATAGTGTTTTAAACGTAAGAGTAGACAAATATAATCTTCGAACTGCTAAGCTATCGGGAGTTACACATGATATTGTGAGTCAACCATAAAAGATAGACATATGCTGTGGGATATTTTTTATATAATTTTAAGGAGAACATTTCTGTGTAGCTTTAACCATTAAGGTTACACACGCGACGGAAACTTAAAAAATGGAGTAAGTTCTCCCGTTTTCCCAACATTTCCCTTCACTGCTCTGCTCCTATTGATTGTAGCTTGATGAAAAGTATTCTATAACCGACTCAGGAGTATGAAAAATAATTATACCAAGTTTCGTTAAAATCTGTCGAGTAGTTTTTGTTTTTATAACGGTTATACAGAGAGACAGACAGACAGACAAAATTTTTACTGATTGCATTTTTGGCATCGGTATTGATCCCTAATCACCTCTTGATAGTTATTTTGGAAATATATTTCATGTACAGAATTGACCTCTCTACAGATTTATTATAAGTATAGATAACATTTGTTATCATCTTGCCTATAATGTCCCACAGCTGGGCAAAAGCCATTCCCATATCCTTCCAAATATTATTTTCTTGCACCCTCTCGAACCGGCCCTCCCGGTGAATTAAATAAAAAGGTTGAGTTAGAATTATATTAATTTCTTGATATTTCAAAAATTAATTTTGAAAAATTCAAATAACCCTTTGGCCGACTTGATAATCGATACCAAGACCTCACGCTCAACAGTCACGCTTACGGCCGCAAGACCAACGGATCAAGAGGCAGTGAGTTGGTAATATTATTATGTACAGTCATAGCCTCTATCTTATCTACCAAAAAGCTAATTAACCTTTCGTTCCGCCTCACCGGCTCAGCAAATTACCGAAAATAGCATCATGTAACAGCCATGAACAACAAGAGTCGTTCACAAGTACTACACACACAAACATGGAGCGATACCTAATTAGATACAGTAAGTTAATTAGACAAGTCATGGCGTGTTTGTACAGTGTTAGTGAATGTAAATATGTTTTATGTTTGTGTGTTTATTTTGCTACGTCAAAAGTTTCAAATGGAAACTGTTTACCGCCGGCGCGTGTTGCCACAGCCGTAGGCACATGAGCCGTACTTGAAGGTTTTCCATATTTTGTCAAACCATTAGCCTAATCCTTAGAACATAGCCACACGTCAGGACCTAATGACGGCTTCAGCGGATGGGGTTGCCGTAGCTGACTTCTAGGCCAAACAAAAAAAATTAAAATATATTATTTGGTAGGTATTTATATTTGCCATCTATTCGCTAAGAATAAGAAGCCTAATCCTTGTATTGTTTTGTATGTTGGGATGGTGTCTGCAACTTAAAGTCGCAGCGCGCATTTTGCATGCATACGGGAAGAAAACAAATTATTCGATCCACCCAAACTCCTCAGGAAAGGCCAACAACGGCTTAACGTTACTGAAGATCTGTATTCTCCTTTATAGTCGGTCTTACTGAATACCCAAAACTGTTAGAAAACTAATCGCACGCTGTGGAAAGCCAAAGATCTGTACGTTTAATACGTTAGTGACATTTCAGTACCCACACGTATGACCGCGTCACTTGAAATAAGAAAAAGAAAACTAAATTACTTTTGCTTTTTTTAAACTCGAAGACATGTGAAATATTACCAATGTACTTAGTCTAAGCGAAAAATTTAATGAAAAATTCTGCTGGTATTATTTCTCTTGTGTAGTGGATTGTTTTTAGGAACGGCATGAACCTATGTGGGGCTCTGACGAATGACAACTGGGTTACCTAACTATTCTAATAGGCGGATATTCTTCCAACAAAGATTGATAGATAAAAACATTGATTTTGTTCGACCACTATAGAAAAAGCCAGCCTATTCAAGCTCTATAAATAAACAACATTGTTGTAATTTGCACAAATCTCTGAAATAGAACGGCTGCTTCACATGCGATTGTAATTCGTTAATGCTAGTTTTTAATAAACTAATGCACTTCTGCGCGCAGCCCGGACACTGGCGACCTACAACAATGTTGCTCTGCGTCCCGAAATAATCTGACCAACCCGGTCTTTTCTTTTATTGTACCAGATTCAATTTCGAAATTGGAATTTCAAACGGACTGGTCAGCAATATATTGCCCAACACGTAGATTGGGACGTCCATACATACATAGTTGCTGCAAAATAATTCAAGATGGAGATAACGGTCATTACCCTTTTTTCAGGAATCTGGACGACAACTTGTGTGTTGTTTTTCATGAATGTCTTTATTTCTGTGTTTGTATTTGAATCTGTTAACAAATGAAGGGGGTTCAATGACCGCTATTTACCAAATTATACTGAACGCAATTGGTGAAAATTATGATGTTGTTTTTAACAAAACGATTTAAATTAAACACACGAAATGTACAACACAACAACATTACAACATCAATTTTTGCGTATAAGAAACCGGAAAAGGGATCATTGTACTCATAATTATGCAAAACTTTTACTATGGGACCAACACAGAAATCACTCAAAATAATATCAATACATTATGTCGAGTTATGCGGACATAAATGTATACATAAATGTCCTTAGAGTTACCTATCTCATCATTGAAAAAGCAAAGTGTTATTGGCATTTCTATGAAATTCTCAGTAGCAGCTCGAAGTTAAGATTTGTGCCTGGTTAATGACAATAGGCTCGCCTCCTATGTATTACATGGGACTTAAAACTTACCGGTGAACTGTGGGTGTACATTTCTACATGTCTGCCTAACCCTTTAGGGAATACAGGCGTTGTGTTGTTATTGAAAAGTAAAACCAGCGGTCACATTGCCGGCTGATGACTGTACATATTATAAACATTGGTTTCCACATGTTAGTACGTAGTTAAATGTTCACTAAAGCCTGTCTCCGCTTACTTCTACCACCATGTTTATGGCCAGCTGTTTTACGGAAACCCCTCATAAAAATGAACAGCCTTTTTGCATGACATCATTCTCCTAGTAAAGAAACGCAAGGAGGATGTACAGGCATATATATAAAAACGGGGTTTCACTTTACGTGCTTATCTATAGGGGAAGAGAAAGAATAATGAGGTGCAGTAAGTGACAAATTGTGGGACGAGAGGCAACACACAGGTGGGTGGACAGAAGGACCACTTTGTACACACCATAACGCATCCACAGATTTAGAAATAACGGGTTTACAAAGATACTTAAAGAGGTTAAAAATTACATGTTCTTCCCACACATACCATCACGCCTGTATTATCCGAAGGGAGAGGCAGAGGTGTACCAATGTAAACCCACAGTCCGCCGGTATGTTTAGGTCCCATGTAATAAGGGGCGATCATATTGCCATTAACCGGGTTCAAATCCTAACTACTAGCCTACTAAAAATTTCATAGAAAAACCTAATAACACTTTGCTCGACCTGAAAATTGAACCTAAGGCCTCTAGCGTAGCAGTCGCGCTTAGGACTACTAGCCTAAGGAGGCTGTTCTTCCAATCATTGTGAAATATTTTTGTTCCGTCATTGTATTGTGTCCAACTATAATTAAATCAACATATTCCCTTTTCTTAAAACATCATAAAGGGCTAAAAGTTAACATTAAAACCACGGCTTTGGTCGTCTGATTAAACCAGACCTTCTGAACTTCTTCTAACATTACCCTAGCCTATCGCACCCCATAGAGACGGGCTGTTACGATGGTCGCAGGCGATTGATTCCCCGCGTTTCATTCAAGTACAAAGAAAAGATAAGCTCACATGCTTTTGAGGCCGTGATTTGAGGAAAAAATAGACATGACAAGGGCATTTCATAAATGAAGCGTTTAAGAAGTCATTTGCCGTGACATATGGGGTCAAAGCCTACATGTACCGACGACAACGACTGCCAGTCATTGCTTCACGAAGTTTTTTATTTTCCGGAATGGGATGAAAATAGATTGTTGTTTTTTTAATAAGTACAAGTACATTTTTGTATACAAGGAAGGAGTTTTACTGAGTGAATAAAAAATCTTTTTATATTTTAATCATTCAGTTTTTCCTTCATTCTCTTTTAATTCGCTCCTTCAGTCAGTAAACTTTGCAAAATAAGAAAATTTTAATATCTTAAAATAAGAGAGAAATCTTAATTAAACTGGAGAAAATCTCATTTCCTTATTAAGTCTAATTATAGAACAATAAATAAGTTGTATCGGCTTTGTTATTGTTGGTTGTTGTTTAAAAGGGCGCGGAGTTTGTGTACATCCGTGTAGTCGGGAGGTCAGGTACAAACAACAAACTTTATTTTCCGTATTTTTAGAATGAACAGGTATTTAACCATCTTAACAATTTATTAACTTAACGGGTTCTAGAAGTATGTGATACATAGAAAAAGAGTGAATGTTGCATCTGTTCGTACTATTTCGAAAGTTAAAAAAAGCACTTTGTATCTGTGTATGTACGTGTGTGTGTGTGTATTTTCGTATTTTATAAATCTGTTGTTATGATACCAGCTGATGCGCAAAACATTTCACTTTTAATATAGGTACCTACCCAAAACAGACGCTTGACCTTTGTACCCCAATGACAACGCTTGAAGAATTACAAATTAATGAAAATTCTTAAGTTCGACAGGCATTCTTCTAATACCATCGGACAGGGGTTAGCAAACTTTTGCTAATTCCCAACAGCTCGGCTGGTTGCTCGCTGATATTGTCATAAGTTTTGAAGGACGCTGATTTTGTTTTATTATTGTTATTGTTTGTCTTGTTAGTCAAAGTAATTTGTTCGTAACATTAAACAAACACGAATGTTATTTGGTTGTTTTTAAATACAATTCTAATAATTTAGACCTTTTCGTTCCACACAGCACACACCTCATACCACAAAGGGTAGGTGCCGTCTGCCTATGTAGTGGCCTCACTCGTATATCTCTAAACCTATTTTAAATATACATTTAGGTACTTTTACTGCCTTCTACTCAAAGTTTGCAGACAAGTGAGCAAGATTTTAGACTTATTTGAGTTTATACTTTTGACACCAATAAGTAATAATAATTATCGGAGTAAGCAATTTATTTTACATCTAGTATACGTAATCTAACGACTATTATACAAACATACCTATTTATATTTGACCAAAGTAATAAGTTTTTAATAATTTTCTCGTATCACAAATTGTTATCCATCTCTGACAAAAAGATAGGGGCGCTTTTGTTATATACATGCTAATCGCAATTTTACAAAATAAAAAATGTTACAATTCAAAATTAAGATGCTTATGATTTTGTTACACATAAAAATATAATAAGATTTTACCCGTCACCAACTATGACAGTTGAGCATGCTAAAAGCGTGGAGTCGTCCCCGCGCGGGTCCGGCGGCGACGGAAATACGTCATTACCGGTGAGACACAATGGCGGCTTTCTTTTAGGCCGCTGTGTCAGCAGTCATTACGTCGCACCTCCGGGGTGTAGGGCATGTGTGTAGACGGAGCTAGCCGCGTAAGTTAATGCGGACATGTTGAGTTTACGTTTGCAAAGGGAAATAATGGCCAATTAGATGGTTCCTTTTTTTATGCCTTGATATAAATATCTTGGAACATCTTTAACGCCGGAGTCCTGATCGTTGATAAGTAGAAATCTGGGCTTAAAATATCTGTACATACTCTACACACGCGATCTACGCGATACTTGAAAAGCTATAAGTAACAAAGACCTTTTTTGTAAAATCAGTTTTGCTCAAAAATACTTGTGTGATCATGAAATGTATGTCTGTCTTACTGTTACATTGTATAAGGAAGTAATATGAAAAAATGTCGTGTTTCCAGAGTAAAACATGCCACGTCATTAATTTATGCCACTTAAATTTAACGAAAAATGATGGCGACGCTTTCGTCTTCGCAGGTAAACATATGTATATATTCCGAAAACATATTTTTGCGAACAATACATAATGGCCCCGTTTATTTGATTCATTAACCTTACAAAATAAATTAAATAAGACTAGCGTCTTACTCACAAGGTGGACGGCCTGGTTAAGACCGCAGGAAGACGCTGGATGCAGGCCGCTTCCAACCGGTCCTATTGGACATCTATGGGGGAGGCCTATGTCCAGCAGTGGACGTCCTGCGGCTGATATGGTGATGATAATGATGATGAAGAATAGCAAGTGTCATTCATCGGCCAAAGCTTAATTTGGGAAATTATCAAATTCTTAAAAAAAAAAGAAGAAGAGATTATTCAGCCAGCTTTAGCCGTGGGAGAATGTAGGTTGATATCACGTCAATGTAAATACAAACATTTGTGTTTCTTTTTTTCAAGTAATGTTACAAAAAATGTAGCGTATTTGGTAAAATAAACAGGAGTGTAATCCGCCATCATCCCGCCATTCTCGTACAAATTGCGTCACACTTTTTGCGTCAGCGTGTAACGATCTCGTCAGTCACTTGCTATCTCGCAGACGGCTTTACTTCGTTACGATGAACGTGTGCCTTCAGAAGATTCACTCCGCAAGTGTTTCAATATATACAGAGGTGACAAACTGATAGAGCACTTATCTATGCATCATATTCCTGCCCTCATTCCATGTTACTTGGGATCGGCACGTTTTCCTCTTCTATTCCGTCCTGTCAACCGTCATGATATCTCTGACTCCCTTCTCTTTCATATCATTCTCCACACAATCTTCTTTGGCCTCTCATCCATCCACGTTTTGTCTATATTATATTTTGTCATTTGTCTATTGGGTCTGTGCAACTCTGGTAATTTAGAGTGACGATAGTGTTAACATCATCAACAAGCCCGGATCATTGATACTATTGGTGTCACCCAGACTACTACTTGATAAGCAAAGCCGGGTTTAGGGGCAAAACTACTATGTTTTCGCGTCTAACAAGGTTCCATTCAATTTATTTCTATAATTCAGTAATTCAGTCCCAAATAGCCCGTTTACTCTCTGACCCTTGTCTGCAGCGTGTCGCTATCAGCTTCATCCCGCGGGATAGACGTGATCGAGCGAGTCACATCGCCGGTAATAGGCTGTTGCACGCTTTAAGAGTTTAATACCAAATACGTATCTACAACAAAAAATTGTATGTAACAAACGGAACACACATTTTGTTCATTTACATTTATAAAGCACTAGGTGTTGCCCGCGACTTTGTCTACATAAATTTCAGTTATCGAGGATGCAGACAAAGTCGCGTAATAATGGGTAGCCTATGTCCTTTCTTGGTTTTCAAGCTTACCCCGTCGGACCAAATTTCATCAAAATCAATTTAATGGTTTAGTCGTGAAACCGTAAGACAGACAGACTGAGAGAGTTACTTTCGTATTTATAATACTTGTATAATAAAGGTAATAACGGGGAAAATATCACTGTCGGCATTGGCACTATGTACCAGGGGGACAATTCTACCAACTTTTACGAACGATCGTATTCTAATCTCAATCTATAAAAATCCTCTGAGTTGACTACATTTTTTGACATTGATTTCGAGATTAGGTGGCCAGATTTTGGCCGTTTTTATTTAGTTTAGAGTTGACCTTGAGATTTCGGGTAAATAAAGTTTTAAATCAGATTTTGGTAAATGGATTAATCTTCAATGTTGTAGTAAACCATAATCTGATCAAACTTCCTAACAGCAACAGGAACCACCATTCTTGCAGGTGTTGACATCTTATACTGTAATACATATCTGTTCCGGGTCTCGGCCACTTTGAATTTACTGAAAATAGAAGTAGGTACCTACAAATGTAAACATCGTCTCATGGGACCTACTCTGAGTTGTTTAAAGAAGTCATTGCTTTATTTTCTTCTTCTCAAAAAGAAATAAAAGGAAACTTTTTTTAAAGATTTATTTAGAGTAACGAAGTGAATGCTCATTTTATCCCCTCCGTTTTAAATTTCCTTTGTGTAAACAGTGAAAGAGCATTAATTTGTTGTTCTAGCTGAATTCCGCCTGTCACGCTTGAGGTTACGGGTTCGATACCGTGCAAGTACTATTGTGAGTTTTTCAATTCATGTTTACATAGTTTCTATGTTTATCTTAGACATCATTGGCGTCGGTGAAGGAATACATCGTGAGGAAACCTGGACTTATGGTTAATGTATAAGTCTGAAATCGTCAATCAGCCTTGAGCTGATCAATTATCAATAGTCGTGCCTTTTCTGTACGAAACGAGGCTTTTGCCGTGGGACAATAATAGGCTGGAAGTATTATTATTAGCTAAACTAAAATATGCTCTGTAGATAGGTACTCACGTTCTGGTTTCTTGTTCGTTTGGTTTTTAATGGACCTCAAGCCAAATGGTTTGGAAACTCCTCTCCATAAAGCAAAGAGTAGATACGAGCCATACAGTACATAAACACATCGCGCGGCGCCGCTTGTGTTGTCACAAATGTGTAGCTCGCTACAGTGGCGCTCAGTCGGGCGTGTATGCTGATACCAAGTCTGCGGGAAACCCGATGCCAGTACTTTCTAGGTCCTTCCAAATCTGTATTACTAGAACCATAATGGCTGGATGTGACTTTCAAGTTATTTTGCACATTGCGCGTCTAATTCCGGGATCTACGTTCCCTTCGACGCGATAAAAATGAAACTTTTTAACAGTTTCTGAGTTGAAGCGCTTTACAGCGGAATGTTACAGCCCATTCCTTTGTTTTACGCCCTTCATAACACGGAGATAGCACCGAGCTCAGCACTCCACTAAGTTACGGCACGAGCTAACATTTAAATTATACGCATTACAGCAGACGTGAATAATTTACTGTGAACATGTTTTGCTATGTTCAGCACAAACGCAAAGTATAAATTTTTTTTTTCACATGTTCGCGCTTTATATTTAATACTGCTGTAAATATATGCATAATATGTGTCTCTCGTTGTGTTACTGAATAAAATATTAAAAGTAATTGGATGATCATTGAGCTGGGGGACTGAATCCTGCATCATAGAGACATCTAAGATGTATTGTAGAAGAAAAGCTCTACCACCTACCCTTGGCGCTTGGCGAAGTAGGTATGACAGTAGCAAACATTTGGTCTGTTGGCGGTGGTCTTGGTGATTGGGTAATTGGATACATCATATGTACCATTAACTACTTGAAAAATAAAATTATTTTAACCTTAAAAACTCGAATAATTTTTATAACATTTTATTTGCTCTGAAACTGCTAATTAGTTGAACTACTAAGTTGGCATGTAAGTGAAATTACAATTTACTATTGCTATACAAAATTAGACAGCTCATAAAAATAATGTTAATTGATTGGTGGTGTTACCCAAATATGTTTACGGATTTCTAATTTCTCCCTTCTTGTTCATTTGTAATGCTTACAATAATTGTTTTTAATACTGTAAGTACTCTATTATAAAAGGTCTCATGTAATAGAGGGCGACCCAATTGCCATTAATCGGACAAAAATTCTAAGTCCGAGGCCTGCTAAGAATTTCATAAAAAACCCAATAACACTTTTTGCTCGACCTGGGAATCGAACCCAAGACCTAAACATACCGGCGAACTGTGGTTGTACATAAATACACCTCTGCCTATTAAAGGCGTGATTGTATGTTATGTCTATTATAAAACTCATGTCACACTCCGCAGATGTTGGAAACAGTACAGTAAAGGAAAACAATACAAAGCACTTCCCTGTAGCTAATCGTGTAATATATTCAGTGGTACGTAAACAGAATCCATTTATTTTGTACCACCACTTATTTTTTACTCAAAGTGTGTGAGACTTGCGTTATTTATTGCTACGAGGCTGCTAATGTACTACTGCAGGTTCAAGGACTGGGGCGACACGAACAAGCCACATAAATTAAGTAGCTACTCATATCCAACCTTACGTATAGTAAGTAAAAGTAATGGAAGAAGAAATAACTTTAACTTTTGTCGTAATGGCCCAGTGGTTAAGGCGCTCGTCACTCGTGCGGGATCGATGCCGGGCAAGTACCATTCTGACTTTTTAATGTGCACTTACTATGTTTGTCTTGGACATCTCTGACAAGTGAAGGAAGCGTTAAGACAAAACCTTCTTTATATGAACAGGGAAAAACCTGGAAAATTATTTTATCGGTTTGAGGTGAACCAGCTCGAGCTAGCATTGGTCAGCAGTGACCTAATAGTGTGGTATTGTCAGAGCTATCCTACTTAGAACATGAAAAAACGTTTATAATCTAGTCGAAACCTCCACTACGCTAATTAATTAGGAAATTCTCAGGCGGGCTAACCAAGCTTTATTTTTGTAGGTAACTGGATAGTCGGTGTACCAAACTGCCCACCCCGGCAGTAATGGTAATGTAACCTTTTAGTTGCTTTTGATACCCTCAGGGTGAAAGGGTTACTTTTCCGTGAACGGAACAGTTCGAGTCCTATGGTAACACACAATTGATTTCATAGGCCTACCTAAAAGTATACGAAGTTTGAAATGAAAATATACCCTCTAGCATGTTTCCATTTAAAACATTGTATACTTTAGCCCACGTAGGTACGTGATACGTTAGTAAATGTGTTTATATCATCCACACAAGAACATAAGTCCTATGCCGATAATAATCAACTAACATTAGCATGGCCCACACAGGTTAGGAAATGAGCCGCGAAAATTATCTTTAATGAAAACTTGACATTTTGTGAAACTTTGTCGTCAGTCTTCGTAATAGCAGTTGATGAGACATTGAAATTAAACGTTATTTTAATACGAAATGGCTTAGCCACGCCGCCGGCTGAGTTGTGTCGGCTCAAACTGTTTAATTCCCACCCTTAATGAACACGTTGGCGAGGCCATTAAGTGAGGATATGACGCGTTTTTTAGATTACATCTTTTAAATAGGAACACACTGGTAAGTAACTTTTCGATACAGATTTGAGTAGATTTTATGAAATCCTCAGCAGCAGCTCCGAGTTAGGATTTGTGCCCGGTTAAGGAATAGGCTCGCCCTCTATTACAAACCTACCAGCGAACTGTGGATAAAGCATTGGTACACCTCTGCCTAACCCTTCGGGGAATACAGGTATGAGGGTATGTATGTGTATTATAATAAACTCATCTTCAAGCATTTGGACCACAAGCGTTTACCTAAGATTTCTTAACAAACAAGTAGTTGAACCACCGCCATCTCTCGTCGTGTCCATAAAACGTTTTATTTCACCTTTACTCCTGGACGTGATACCACGTCGCCGCCGACAACGACGTTAATCAATTAAGAGCTCGCCCCGCCCGTTTAGGAGCCCCAACTAAATTATACGATAGAATCAAATTACCGGCGATTTCATTTAGAACGTTCTCGTAGCTTAGCTAACTCTGTCGTGAGACTGTGATCCAAGGAGACGGCTTCTGAGTTTAATTGTGGAATTTATGCGAAGAAATTCGGTTTTAGGGAAAGGTAAACAACGCAGTCTTTTCGGTAATTGTATCTTATAGAAAATGTTTAATTACTTGTGAAAGTGTCTGCCGCATTATCCGATGCCTGTACGTCACTGAGTGTACGTCGTGTTCGAGTGGCTATCTACGTAACAATACCACAGATATCCTGTACAATACAACAATTTCATGCAACTGTCGAAATGACAAGAAATGACAGTCTGTTGCAATCTCATTTATGAACGAAATTGCTGACTTCTAACAGCATAAAATAAATTTTAAAACTATACCTATTCTAAAAAATTATTTCCTCACACTTTTCTAATTGTAAAAGCTACATAAGTTATGTATGTACGCGCAATGAAGCTTAAAATAATTAATTTATGTGTTACATTTTAACTACATAGGTTTAAGGTAGGTATTTTATACATAATAAATGTCATATTCAATACATCATTTAAAAAACATGTCGAAACTTTTATTATACTGATTCATGCCATCTATAGAAAGTTTTGCTAACTGGGAAAGAGCTTACAAAACGTAGCTAGCTGTTGATTTTGTCAGTTGTCACTAGATGGCGCTATTTGAAAGCAACGCAAAACATCAAACAATGAAGGCAGGAAAATAGTAAAATATTTTAATTCATTCCAGACATTTAACAATGCTACTCGCCAATAGATGGCATTGGCAATCTTAAGCGATCATACCAGTTTGTACGGTTATCTTTCAGGATTACTACGAATTCCAAACATCAAACTTTAGCTTCAGTATATTTACTTCACTTAATATACCAAACTCATGTTATCAAAAGAATTAAGCGGTCGCAAAATGTTTAAGAGATTTTCAAGGAATTTATATTAAAAAAGCCGAAAGCCCTACAGCACAGCAGTGCCCCCAATAGTCTCATATTACATCCCAGGCCTATTAAGTGCTAAGAATTGTTCCAACACAAATCCAATAAGACCTTTTCCAATAGGAAGCAAGGCCAGTAAGAAGACTAGCCGAGAGGGCCAATACAAAATTAAGTAAATCGAATACATTTCTAGGATCCAAGTGTATTTGTACTAAATCCCTTCACCCGTTCAGTGTTGCTCGGTCTGGTTGATTTCCCTCAGGACGGGAGATGGAATCGTTGCTACTTCATGACATAGATTTATTGTGAAGGGTGATTCTACTGGTTTAGGGGTTAGACGAGATAAAATGAGGGATTTCTTTAGTTTTCTTTGTTGTTGTGACGGAGTGTGGGGTCCGCAGACGATTGCCTACAATATTTGAGGTCATCCCAACGGTATTTGCGAATTTACCTTCAGATTTTTTTCGTAGAACGCTCTTTTTTGCAGGTTCGGTTCCTCGCACAAAATTGAGTCATGACCTAGAGAATTTAGTCCCGGGTGTAAATGTTTTTGTGGGACATTTGAGTCTTGAAATAATATTGTAAGTTGAGGCAGCAAAAACAAATCTTTGTCAAAATCTACGCTTGAATCACAAAGGTTGTTAAGCAACAACATAACAGTAAAGTACGTAACTTCCCGTTCAACCATTACCCCAAATAAAAATAATCATCCCGTCTACCCAGCTGAAGTGACTCGATTTCCTGCGGATCGTAATTCGATACCCTGTTTAGGTATTTCTTTGGCGCTATCTAGCGTGATTGATGACTTAGGGCCGACGTTACAACAGCCCTATTATTGGCATAGGTTCCCAATTACAGATAGTAGCCAATGTCGTTTGTGCTGAGTACAACGCTTGGTCCATTTGTGAGGATATAATGTGTTTCGTTTTTGTAGGGTAATGGACGGTAGTTTCATTAGACGTAAATTTTCGGGAAACGAATATCATTAATGATTAGACTAAATAATGTTCCAATGCAAGGCAAAGTCCTCTTCCCATACAGAGAAAACACGAGTAATGATATCTACGGTTCCTCGAGGCGGATTGGCGATTTCGCACTTATATCTTATTATAAGTCCAAGTTCTTTACGATATTTTCCTTTACCAATGTCAAAAGTAAAATTAGAAAATACAACTTGTGAATTATTTCACATAATTAAACATAATTATCATATTTGTACTTGGAAGGTATCGAACCCACAACCTCATTATTGAGTATGGGCTCTTTGACCATTGGGCCATCACGACGTCTGGGAGCTACCTAAGGACTTTTCATTAGTGCTGTCATCATAAAATATGGTTACCGTTGTGGTTCGTGCTTCATTTTTCCACACAAGCAACATTTTTACTATAATATATTATTTTGTATCCAAAATCGGTTCTTGACGTTTCGTTAAACAAACTACCTTTAAATTTTAACAAACCAAAATACTTGAAGACTCACATCAAAGGCTCCATTAATGTAATAAATTTAAATTGTTAAAGCTTTTCTATTACTCAAACAATTTAGTTCGGCACGTAACTCCGCAACACTAGCAACTTCCTCTTTTTTAGTTTAGTCTTAATAAGAAAGGTTCTTTGTAACGTCGTTCAAACTAATTCACTTCTGCCGCGCCTCCAGGTATCACCTTTTCGTGTTCTGTCTGTTTGGGTTCATCATAAAATGTTTCAACAATAAAAAAAATTATGTACTTATTTTTCGATAATAATTTTAAGATGAACGGTCAAGTAGGTACTTAACTTTTGTGCTCGCATGTTATCCTGCCTGTACCATCTGGTTTATAAGCGTTAAGGTACTCATAAAAAAGTGTGATTGACATTTATGTGATTACATACACTCAACAGTCAATATGCATGCGATAAAATATTCAGCACTCGTAACATTATTGAATATCGATAAAACGCTGCGCGCGATAAGTTCAACAGTACGGATGCAAAGCAATGTGATGTGTTTCTTATTAAATATAATATTGTTACTATATGCCACCGCTTCCAGAGCAGCAGATGACGTCCAAGATGAACTCAACGAAGCTAACAACTTGACAGTGCACGACATCTCAAGAAAATTATTAACTCTGTTCGACGTAAATTCTAAGAACGAGAAACTCGACGAACTGAACAAGAAACTTGAACGGATCAACCAGTATGTAGTCGACCATCACCTGGTGGCAGGCGTCCTCACCAACTTGACAATGGAAACCAAATTAAATGAAACCAACTTCTTTCAAGCACTCAATGAAAGTGATCATTTCACTTACTTGACTACGAATGAATCGAAGAATTTATATGTCAAGTTAAAGGAAAAGATGAATCGCGACGATATATTAAAGATAGCTGCAGAGAGGGGTACGAGGAGTAAATTGGTGAAGTCAGCTCGGAGGATGATGCAAGACAACCGTCCGACACACGAAGATGACGAGAAGATGAGTGATATAGTTGATAAAATATTGGCACAAGCTCCCGATGACCATCAAGTGAAAGCTAAAGAAAGTATGAATTGGGGTACGTTTCACCTATTTACCAATTATGCACTTCTTTCAAAAGCTTTGAATATAGTTCCTGGCGTGATATGAAGATCAGACAGGCAGGTTTTAGCAAAGCTGACTGAGACTGTTCGTCGACATACATTTAGGCATGTTCACTTGCGGAGGCTGTTTATATAAATATTCTATTGCTATACAAAACACCCATGTCCAACGACAAGGTGCCAGGGTTCGTTGAAAACTACAATAATATTTCTTTAAATATTTACTAACATTTTAGTGAAAACAGACTGTTAAGTATAGTAGTCGCCACGAGTCGTGAGCACAGATCCTCATACACAGATACGCTCACGACTCCTAGCGACTAATATGGTAAAGTATTCAACAATAATTATTGTGGTAACTTCTTTGAAGTTTAATGTAATTTGACAATTTATAATATTTGCGCCGCCATTTTTTAAGTTTTATCATCAAATATTTGGTGTAATTGAAAAACGAGCACAGCAGAATCTCTTGTAATGTTTGTCATTCTCTCCTCAGATCCACAAACTGAACTGGATGAAATGAAGACCTACCATGGCAGCAAGAGCAGTGGTCGCCGCATCTTCAAGGGCGAGCGCACGGTTATCAAACACTATCCCTTCATGGCTTCCGTCCACCTGATGGGCAAGTTCTGGTGCGGGGCGGTATTATTGGGGTCGGACCTTGCCGTCACGTCCGCTTCTTGTTTACAACTGTAAGTTGACGGCGGAAGTGCATAACGCATTCTGGAGAATCTCTTTGCTAATTGAAATAATGTTGCCTTTTTTTCCTGTTTACTTTTTCATCCTCAGCATACATAACAACCGCTTCTTCCGCGAAAACCCTCGGGTACTGCAAGTGAGAATAGGTAGCAACCACAGCAGGCTTGGAGGGGAATTGATAGACGTGTTGGAGGTGAGTGGCAAACAGATTGTCTACTGTGAACTGTTGGTATTTTCTAATCGATCTCGATGCCGACCTTCGCCTCTGGAGGAAGCAGTATACTGGTGTGGCGAGCTGAGCGCGGCATCAGGGCGAGGACCCCACCGCGCACATACCGGTGGTACCTTTAACTTTTTATCAGTTAATTGAAAAATGACTTAAAACGAAGAAATAGCTTTAGGTGTTATGGGGATGAAGAGATCAAAATACAGTTCTTTTAGAACCGTGTACAGCCAGATTGTGCTTTTTGGTTTGTGGTGGCGGAGAATATATCAATCTGGTAATCTTGAACAAATTGCTAAAAAAAAGTGATAAAATGAACAATGAACAGCTAACGTTCAATCCATAATATCTGTATCTTTTACATTATTTATCGACAGATGTTAGTACGAGTATAATTAATACCAAATCCAAAAACCAATCTAAAAAAATATTTTTATTTTTGAATACTCAACTTATGTATGTATTATATAATTAAAATGTATAATAATTATAAATCTGTAACAAGATGTCACTGTTGAAACAGCAAGGCACTATCAAAAATGACAAGGTCTGTAATTTTTTGTCATATAAATACTATGTTCTATACCTGTTACCATACCAAGTCGTATCAATATGTGTTAATAGTGGAGGCCTAAATTAATGCTGTAGTACATAGGTACTATTTCGACGCTACATTATCAGAGAAATACCTAGAGGGTCTGTTTAAAAACATCGACTCTCCAAACTAGCTGCTTAATCATGATCATTTCTATTCTTATCCTCAGGTCTTCTTTCACCCTAGCTACAACCCAAGGACTCTGAAAAACAACCTGGCACTGATGCGCCTGCGTCGCCACCTGTTGATTAGAGCCAAGACGTTCATTAGGTACCTTCCAATCCAGCTCCAGGGGAACGCTCTGCCGTCTACCACTAAAGTGTTGCTGCTTGGCTGGGGAGTTACTAAGGTAGTATTCGTAATTTCACGCCTCTGGTGCCCAACAAGGTAGGTAGAAGTATACGATAGATAATACATCATTATATCAGTCGTAGGACGTCCACTGTTGGACATAAGCCTCCCCCAAAGTTTCCAAAACGACCGGTTGGAAGCGGCCTGTATACAGCTTTTTTATGAGATGTTAATCAGGTCATCTGTCCACCTTGTGAGTAGACGTCCTACGCTGCGCTTGCTGGTGAGAGATAAAGGACATGCACTCGTTAAATAGATTTGGAGCCATAAATCGAGCACTAACCAAAAATTCGGTCTGCTTCTGAGATATTCCTAACTTGCCCGATTTGTGGATAAAACCGGTCCCTATGCACAGCTGCGGCGTCCGTGACCACCAGTCCAACATTGTTTATTTCTAGCTAACAGTAAGCAGTCGCGTCTTAGAGCGAGCTACTTGATACGTGTTCAGTAATATCTACCGTACTGAGCACGTATTAAGTGTGGCGTAATCTCTAGCATGTAAGTACTTGCTTTTACGCTAGAGTTCACGCTAAGCTTCATGGGTGTTCAGTGCGTTTAATAAAAGCAGTCATTTTAACAAAGTAACAGCAGAAAGAACCATTAGACAGCGTATCGGTGCCGTTAGAGGCGCAAGTTGATAACATTAGCAGTGAACTAGTCGTTACGATGCTGTAATCGGTGAGACGTCAGCGGCAGCCGCTCTACAATGTGGGTTAATAGTCACAGGCAGGGGAAGCGACTTGTTGCTTTGCCCTTAAACGTTTCTGAAGGGTTTTAAAAATAAATGTGAAAACCTGTTGATTACCTCCTTGATGAAGTAAGTCGCGAAACATTGTGTTGGAGCGAGTTCTCTCTGACGAATAAACAATTTTCAGAGGTTTAGTTATTCGCATTGCAATAAAATGTCCTAGTTGTTAAATCTACATTATTACTCTACATCAGCGATATACATAAATGCTGTGCTCAACATTAAGTGTGCGTGAAACAAAGATACTGTTGTTGATACAAACAGCGGCCATATATTTATAATACAAGCTTTTGCCGGCGACTTTGCCCACGTGATATTTTTTATGGATCACCATTTTTTTAACCCCGACGCAAAAGCGACGGGGTGTTATAAGTTTGACGTGCCTGTGTGTGTGTGTATGTGTCTATCTGTGGCATCGTAGCTCCCGAACGCATGAACCGATTATGATTTAGTTTTTTTTGTTTGCAAAGTGTATTAGTCGGGAGTATTCTCAGCTATGTTTTATAGAAATTGGTTCGGCAGTTTAAAGTTATCACCTCTTGTGTTAGCTGTAGTAGGGAGTTTTATGCTTCTGTCGAGGGTTACTTAACATTTTTAATTTGTGTGTTTTTTTAAGTACGTCTTGGGTTACTGCTCCGCTCCCGTGGATCGTAGCGTGATGTTATATGACCTTTAACTTCCTTGATAAACGAATTATATAATGTAAAAGAATTAATGAAATCGGACCAGTACTTCCTAAGATTTACGCGTTCAAACAAACAAATAAATAAAAACCTCTTCGGCTTTATAATATTAAGTATGGATAGGTATGTCCGGTAGAAATAATATTCATAATATCATTATTATTATCGCGTAGGTACGTTCAGAACTCATTCACTCACTCACTCAAGCATGTCATTCTGTTTCAGTTGTCTCAGAAGGTATCGTTCGAGCCGATATTCTTGCAGAGGAAGGTTCTGCCTGTGTATCCGAATACATTCTGTAGAGAAGTGTACGGCGAGTAAGTACCGTTGCTATGAAAACTTTGAACAATACCCACTTACAACCTTGTCATATTACGTGTGTACAATGGCGAGTGCTTATTTGATGAAATTCTCGACCGATTAGTGTCAAGTTTAATGTGACAAAGCCTAAAAGGGATCGACACTAATCAGTGGACTTACGAAAGCTTTTAGAAAGTATTTAAACATATCATACCATCAGGCCTATATTCCCCGAAAGGTTAGGTAGAGGTGTACCAATATACACCCATAGTTCGTCGGTATGTTTAGGTCCCATGTAATAAGGGAAGTATTTAAAGTAAACATTTATTTGGAAACTCATTGAAAAAGGGAAGATCCTGAAGAACAAGTGCTTTCAATATGCTCTTAGAGAATAATGTGAGGGATGGTGATGTAATGGCGGAGATCATTGCTTAGCAGTCAAAGTCAAAGTATATACTTCAATTAGATCATTTACAGTCAATTTTTGACTGTCAAGAAGGTAGTTGCTCGTTCCAATACGTAATAATAATAATAATAAATCTTTATTTATAAAAGGTAGATTGTAGTACATTTTTTATACAAGGGTGTGTAGCACATAATAATATGTAACATATTCAATCAAGTGGGTGAAGTGCTGGTCTCCTAGCTAGGCTACAGAGTAGCCTGTATTAAGGAGTAACAGTTCCGAACCCCTTTATACATATTTATAGATTTTTTAGTACTAAAAAATCTTGACTATAAATGCTACAATTTTAACAATTACTTAATTTTTTTTTTTTTTTTTTAAAGATATGTGAGCGAGTGCATTCGTGTGAGTGTGTGTGTGTGCATGTGTTTACGTGAGTTTGCGTGCATGTGGTGTAAGCGTGTGTGCGTAAGTGTAAGGTGAGTGAATTTGTGTGGGTCTATTTGTTTAGTGAGTGATGCAATGTACAAGCTTAGCGCGACTTAGGTTAAATAATTTTCTGTTTCGTCGTAAGTTTTATTTTGGAGGAATGAGCGGACAGTCTTTTTGCAATTATGATTAGATAACTTATATATAGGAATTTTTTTGTTTATTTTGTTGTAGAGCGATGGGCCTAGAAAATAAAAGAATCTTTTAGTAAAAGACAAGCGGGTTTGTGGTGGGGTACATATAATATCTTTTCGTCGTTTGTTGATTATACGATAAGGAGTTATGCGGTGTTGCAACAGGATTGTCTGTAGGATAAAATGTTGACGCACGTTGAGGACATTGCAATCTTTATATAACTGATTACTTGGGAATAAAATTGGACGAGAGGTAGCTACTTTCAGTACAGCTCGATGAGCAACTTCTAATGGTTTAAGGATAGTTTTTGCAGCTCCTCCCCAACAGGGGATACAGTAGGTAATTATAGATAGGCATAAGGCAAAATAAACATTACGTATAATTCTGGGATTAGCAATATTTCTTAGGGTTTTAAAGATATATATTAGTTTGCGAACTCTGCCAGTAAGGACATTTATGTGGAATTTGAAATTAAGATTCTTATCCAACATTATACCCAAGTATTTGATATGATCAGTAGAGAATATGGGTGCGCAATGGCACGGGACTTGTCTTTGAAATTTGCATGTGTGAGCTTTAAGTGATATTGGTTGGTTCGGTTGGGTGGCAGAACTGATGGAATAGGTAATGAACTTGGTTTTGGAGGTGTTAAGTGTAAGCGTATGAGAATAAAGCCAGTTTAGTGCTACATCGAAGCCATACTGTGCTTTATGCTCGAGGTCAATCCAAGTGTCTGCGACGAAAGTTATAGCGGTATCATCTGCAAAGGATGTTATCTTAGCATTTGGGATATTAAGATTGCATAACTCGTTTATAAAAACTAAAAACAATGTGGGACCCAATATGCTTCCCTGCGGAACGCCATAATAGATTGGGAGCTCATTACTGCTGAGTCGATCGATTTTGACCATTTGGGAACGATTTGTGAGATAACTTTGCAGGAGATCAAGTTGCAACCCTCTGACACCCATCCTTTCAAGTTTGAGTAAGAGAGTACGGACGGGAACGGTGTCGAATGCCTTTGCGAGGTCTAGGAATATTGTTAGGACCTTTTTGTTGGTGTTCAAATTATGTACGATGTTGTTAGTTAACTCCTGAACTGCGTCACAAGTTGACTTATTTTTGCGAAAGCCAAATTGATGCGATGATATAAGTTCGTTTTGTTCTAGGTAGTCTATAAGTCTTTTATTAATCAGACGTTCGAGTACCTTAGATAAGGCACTCAGAACCGCTATAGGACGATAATTATTTAGCAACTTCCCGTCGCCTCCCTTGAAGACTGGGTGAATGATTGCCTTTTTGAATGAAGAGGGGAAGATGACAGTCTCGAAACTTACGTACTTACGTAGTTCTCTATGAAGAAGAACTAGCAAGAACCTCCACGGACACTCTTTTCAATTTTGCTTATGCTTTTTTTTTTTTTTTTTTTTTTTTTTTTTTTGCTTTTGAAACTTACGTACTTACGTAGTTCTCTATGAAGAAGAACTAGCAAGAACCTCCACGGACACTCTTTTCAATTTGATTTTAGAGTATAGGTTAATTAAACTTTCTAAAGTTTATATTCTAGGACATCCGCCACAGCCGCCATCGGTCTACTGGTTTACGGCTAATTTCCCATTGTCAATTCAGCTTGCTTTGGATGACTAGTAGGACCTGGATGGGAGTAACCGAGGTCGAGTGAATTGGCGTGGAATGGGAGAGTCTTATGCCCAGCAGTAGACTTGGCGGCTGATGATGAAGAGGTGGTTTCCACTAATTATTGTTATACTTGAAAGTGTTAATTGCAGTAAATTTGATGCGACGACAATGTTTTGTGCCGGAACTCTTACGACCGGAGAAGGTGCCTGTGATGTAAGTACCTACCGTCCCATCAAAATAAAATAAAATAAATTAAATTATTTACTTTCTATTTAGAACCATAGCCCTTTCTTTACTGAAACACAGTCGGGTGACATTGAAACACAACATGTGTTGTCACCCCCGCTAACAGCTTGCGGACTAGCTAACAGTATTTTTATTATGACATGGGCTACTGCCAGAGCAATTTATGTGCAAGAGAGGACTCGGGTGAAGTTAGAAGAAAATATCACTCTATGTTATAACTTCTTGTTACCTTACCCCTTACCACTATGAAAGCAATAAACGTCATGTTGAGATGGTGTGTCAGTCTACTCAACCGACCAGTTCCCTGACGGTTGCGTCATGTTGTGCAGCACGACGCGGGCGGCCCGGCGGTCCTGTTCGGCCGGCTTGTGGGCATCATCTCCTTCGGGCCCACTATCTGCGGGTTCGCGGACACTCCCACAGTGTTCACAAAGGTCGGCGCCTTTGCGGATTGGATAGAAACTATCAACGAGACCGTTAGTATAATATTGTGTATTAGCTCTTTGGCGATTTCTCGGCGGCTTAAGTACAATACGACACAAGGTAAAGTTTCCATCGATATGTCTGATCGAACCAAAACTAGCTGCTTTTGCTTCTCACCAAACAATCCTGACCCCTACGTCTTGTATTCGTTGAAATCTCAAGTCGCAGTGGTTAAAAACAACATCATATGGTCGATGAACTCTATCGATAGAACCTCTAAGTTTTGTCGTGGGTACTAAGAACGCACGCACTTACTTATATTGTAGGCCGACAGTAAACGCCATCTAGATGGCGCCACTGTTTTAGTGGCATCATTGCTTTGTCACAGAAGCTATAACGATCCCTCATAATCATCACCAATACGTTACGGTTAGCGTTGTGACAATTAGGATTCACTAATCGTATTATTTCCCTACGAGTCAATTCCTTGACTTCGGTCCACAGATGCCCACTAACTACATCGGCAACGCCCGCACCAGCACGTCCACGAGGTCTTCAATCTATGAGATCATGGCGACGTACCACAGAGGCGCGAAGAAAGGCCTTGCAAAGTACACACCTGTACAGTACTTCACCGAGCCGATTGAAGAAGAAAGGGAGATATCGCCAGCTGTAGCCACACCACTGACCACACCGAATGCGACTAGCCCAACGCCGGCTTACAAATACCTGCTCAGAACCAATCACTACATAGACAACGAATGGACTGCGGCTATTGAGGAAATGGAAAAAGAAAAAACAGATGTAATGGCGAGTACAACTACTACACCGGTCTCCACCACGACTACCAGCAGTAGCACCACTGATACCACGCGAGCTTCCTCAAATATGCCCTCAAATGAAGAATGGACTGCGGTTATTTAAGTTAATAAAGCCCACTAGACTCCTAATTAGTTTTTATTGACCAGTTTCTAAAATAAACATCTCTTTTTGAAGTCTATTATAACCAGTTTATTTCTTCGTCAGAGGTGGTGACACGAAACCCTTAGTGCACGACTCTTAATCGCACTTGGCTGATTGGTACATCCGCATCAAACCTGCCCCACATTTGTAACGCGCTCCCTACAGACGTATCCTTGTGCATCATGTATAGGCAGGTCACGTTCCCAATTTTTTTACAGCGGCCATAAACACGTCGTGGATGTTTCGGGCAGTTACTATTAAGTGCTCGCGTTACCGCCAGATGGCGTTCACGGTTTTGAAAATGTTGTATAGTGCGCTGCACGTGGAGGCAGACATGGGGGGTTTTTTAAGCTTTGAAAAACGGGAAACACGGTGTAACAAAACACGGCACGTAACCGTTAACTACGCACAGTGCCCATCACACTGAGTAATTTTCAGCGAAAATTATAGCTGGGAATGGAAAATTTTTGGTGTTAGAAATTACTGTCTTTTAGCTTAATGACTAAGTATGAAGTTTTTTGTCCATTCTTATCCGTACAAAACTACGAGATACCTTTTAGAAGGGGATATTAGATTCAATTTATTTTTTATCTTATAGGTGAAGGTTGACGGTCAATATTACCTTATTCAATTAAATGGTTGAACTTTAACTTCGACTTCGGAATGTTGAAAAGGGAGTACCTTCCATTTAGTTTTTGTTTAATGTGACTTAATAAAACAATTCTAAATTGAAAACACAGAACAATATTATTACGTATTATTTAAATTAGATATGTTTCAGAATGTAACCTTTCGCCCACATTTGTGCTAATACAAGAGCGGGCTTTCAAAATTGTTTTTTTTTTGTATTTATTTATAAAATGGTAAGTCATTGTTTTAGATTTTTGTAATTTATCGTAATGTTTTCCAGATCTAAACTCGGTTTGGGTCTGTTTTATTTAAACACAACATCCAAGCAGTTTCCCACGAAAGGGTACAGAAGTGTATTGTATATAAATACACCCTCATTTTGCCAGTTTTGTTTTAATGCCAGACTTTACACAGATTCAGCGATCCACCAACCGAACACCGACACAAACTTCGTGTCGAAATCATTTAGTCTGACCTGGGCAGAGTGATACCGACTCTATGTTCTTTTATTAATTAAAATTTTTACACGTTTTACAACCTATTGTCATTTTTTTTCTATTTTCAATCTTCTTTTCCCTATTACATGTGACCTAAAACATACCGGCGGACTGTGGGCGTACATTGGTACACCTCTGCCTAACCCTTCGGGGAATATAGGCTTGATGGTAGGTATGTGTGTATGTGCAATTTCCGTGTACGTGTTATTAAATTTTGATTTAATTTAACTGTAATAATTTGTGTTTCATAGAATGTTAAGTAAAGCTATTCATTTGCAGTCAATGTACGCTGAGATGTTTGATTCTTTGATTTGTGGATGGTGGTGGCTGCCTATAAGTTTACTTGAGCTTGTAACTATCGTAAAAATTATTGGTGAACCTAAACAAATAATTAAATAATAACAACCCACTTGAGTATCCACACACAAGCCGCTACTCCGTCACCACGTCGAGACAAATGCTCACAGTTACTGCTCGTCTAATACACCGCGGTGCAGACGTATGGCACCCATTAGCGCGCTCCGCCGCTCTGTGCCACTATTTGTTAAACCCGTTGTATAGAGCGACTTTTCTGAAGACACACTTTCTTATAACGTACTTATTTACAACTGTTAAGTGTTCTCAGAGAAGAACTACTGAATATGCGATTAACAAGTCTGGCTCGAAGTCGTGTGACGGCCTAGCAGCTGAGATCAAACCAAACAGATGAAATAAAAAAAACGAGCACCATACAAATCAACCAAAAAAAACATAATGTAACAAGATACGAGCGCCTCCACACTAGATTAAACCACTAAGTCACTGTTTCATTAAAATTGAATATGTCCTTACTAAGTTTATCTTGGATATCGGTAAAGCGCGTACTGATTCACTTCTACGTTTGAAAAGTAGCTTTTGCCTGCAGTGGGACCATGAAAGGCAGGCATTTATTATTGACGGAGCACGCTTAAGAGTTATGAGGGTTGCAAATGCCGGTTTATAAGTATATGCGTGATGGAAGATTATGTTATTTGATTTCTATAAAATAACATAACATACCATCACGCCTGTATTCCCCGAACGGTTAGGCAGAGGTGTATCGTATTGGATCGCAGATCTGTAAGGGTAGTTGTAGGTAAGATTTTATAAATAAATAAATAAATAAATGTACACCCACAGTTCGTTGGTATGTTTAGGTCCCACGCAATAGGGGGCGAGTCTAATGCCAGTAACTGGGCACAAATTCAAACTCTAAGCTGCTACTGAGAATTTCATAAAAAAAACAAATAACACTTTACTCGACCTGGGAATCAAACCCAAGACCTCAAGCGTAGCAGTCGCGTTTTGGACTACTATGCTACCGAGGCAGTCTATAAAAAATACAAAACCCTCAGCGTGTTTTCAGACACTCAATCATCAAAGGTACAGGGCAAAGTACTTTATTAGTACCTGTCGTGTGCGAGGGAGCCGCAGGGCAACGTTTTCGGAATTATTTACGCATGTACCGCAGTTACACCTGTACTACAGTACTGTGTCATGCGGAGTAGCGCGCTGGTGCGCGGCACAGACGTGACTGCCAGCCGTATGATGTCGACTACAGGCAACCGGGTCAGCTGTGTTTTGTTCATCTGTAGGTAAACGCAGGCGGATCAAATGTATAAAAAGTAGATGCTGCGATGTTTCCTCATAAACAATTTAGTCCTATTCCCACATGTAGCATTTGTAAAAATCATTTGCCATCAATTTCTTTTGTAGTTGCTCTGAATGAATCAATGATGTGGATAAAACGCAAATGACCAAAATAGTTGTGAATATAAATGTGAATGGTTGGAGAGGAAGTGGAAGGCCAAAAAAAGATGGATGGATTGTGTGAAGAATGATGTGAAAGAGAAAGGAATCAGTGATAGCATGACGGTAGACGCGTTACGCCGACCCCAAGTAATATAGAATAAGGACAGGAAGTTCATGGCGATGTAGTTACTGGACATTTGACTTTTTCAAATGATAGTACAAGTCAAGATAGATATAGCAATATGTACGTATAGAGAGATAGATATAAAACCAGCAGATCATTTTATAAAAGGCTATTTTACAAGTTCCGTATCCGTGTGGTGTATCATATTCGTGACAAGTACACAGTTATCGTATCGCTTTGAATGTTTCCAATATGCAATAACTTACGTTTATCTTTCCTTTTAGATATCCTACATTACGTAAACAGTTTGCTTTTACTTTATATTTGTATTACAGGCTAGTTTCCGCCTGCGACTTCGTCTACGTGGCTTATTTCATCCGCGTTAAGTTATGTCTTGGGTTACTGCTCCGCTCCCGTGAGTCGTAGCGTGATGTTTTATAGCTTATGTTACTCAAAAATAATGTAACTATCTATTGGTGAAAAGATGGTTAAAATCGGTCAAGTTGTTTCGGAGTAATTCGGTACAAAAAAACAAGCAAGAAATATTTTCTCTTTATAATATTAGTGTAAGATAACCAAACGTCATGAAATAAAAATAAATGAGTAGCTAGTACCTATGTTTGTAACTCGAGTCCCAGATTGTTACAGGAATTGCGCTGTAGACCACGCGGAACCATATTATTATCTTTTACGAGAATAAATTGAGCTTCGCAAACTGTACTAAAGTGCTTCCGAGAAATGCTGCGTACTCTCTCTCCTGTTTGTAACACCGTCAGCATGTTCGTCACGGCGTAACTGCTGGTGGCAGGTGCATTACTAGAGAGTGCAGTTTTTCTTTGTCGCGATTGGGTGAACTCACGGGCGGGCCATCTGTCACACCGTAGCGTAACTCATGAATACTTGATGCATGACAGCTTTTGCGGAGCATGCGGTGTATAGCAGAGTTTAAAACAATGAGGTTGGTACAATAGGGTTGTTTTACACAGTTTGCTTTTATGAACATTACCTTGAAACTTGTTTTATTGTGCTATAGTTTATTTAGTGAAATATTACATCTGATAAGTTCAACAATGTAACGCATATTATTTCCAGCCAATCGGCAAGAAAATACCTATAGTATGCGGTACAAAGATACAACTATTGCAGTATCTGTTCATATTTTTTATAACACCATTTTAAAAGTAAAATTCCCGTGTATAAGTATCACTCTTATAGCCTACTTTCTCAGTGACAAATATAAGTTCATAAGTTCGTATAGCAATGTGCGGCGCCGCCATTAGTTACTACTCAACCCTGTAATTGCTACTACTTCTGCGGGCACGAGGCATGTGCTAGCGTGTGCAGGGTTACTTGTAGGAGTAATTAGCTACTTTACAAATGAGTACCTGAGTACTGTGATAGTTTAAAACAATTTTTATTAGGTGTTACCGCCCTCTACTAGAAGCGATAAATAAAAGCAAAATACGAAAATATATCTACCGAACTAAAAACTACAAAAAGAAAAAAAAAATTAGTTTAAAAAATATGTTTTATGAACAAATAATCAAGTATCTTTCATTTTCGCCAGCTGTCAGCGGTGCGCGGCGGTTTGACCCGGATCCAAGTAGATACAACCAGTTATGACCGCGCGAACAATAAAAATGGTGGATTTATGTATGACTCGTAAAACAAGAGTGGTTTTAAAATTTTAAATGAAACGAGAGAGGTTTAGTGTCCCGTACTGATTCATTTATGTGTGTAGCTTGTGGAATCGTTGCCCTAAGTAGGTTTATGGACTTAGATACTACGTGGGGCAACTCAACCTTCACTCATCATACAACATGAAAATGTTCATGATTTGGATCCCTTTAAGATCGGATATATTGCTTCTTAATTTCTCATGACTTTTATCATATTTTGAGTAGGTCATAATAATAAACACAGAATGTATATGGCTTAAACTGAATAATGGCGGCACTTCACTTTGGGTATTTAAGCGAATATAATATTTGCTTTTTATTTCAATCATCAAATCAATATTATTACAATAGTCATACGATATTATGTTTTATAATTGCATACGTAACGTACCTACAATACTTGGCAAGACAAGCGCAGCGAGAATCAAGACGAAACTATACAATACAAATAATCGCATATAAAATTAACAATAATATGAAAATAATCTCGCCCCGGAGCAGTAAAATGGAAGCTTATCTATGTACTTACGATGAGTCTCACTAAAACCAAATTCAATTATAAACGGCGCGGTTAACGCTTAATTGGTGAACATCCAGTGTTAGCACGGTTAAACCGGTATCAACCGCTTATATCCAGCGCGAAGGGGTTTGATCCGATTATAGGCGGAGTAATCCAAATACAGTTACGAGGGAGTTAAGCGTATGGAATAATTTTATTGACCTGATGTAAAGGACGAATTCTGTTGACGTGACTCTCGCCCTGTGATGCTTTAAAGGGAAATTTTAGAGTTTACACTTTTAACAATAGTTCAAAATACGAAAAAAATCAGAATCGTTTATTGTGGATCGTAGGTTTATTAAGAAGTTTTAGATACCGACAGATAATCAACGTTTAGGTCAGTTATGTGCCGCTGTTGAGCCATACAAAATTCACTAAACAATAAAGTACAGAATTCACATGCTATACAATTCAACGAGAGATTCGTCGAGATTTTTATAAGAGATTCAGCAAACTTTAAATTAAAATAAATGTCAAATTGTTTCTCAAACTAACTGCTGGTGCATATTATTATACATAAGTAATTAGTCCATAGTCTGTAAGTATAGAGTGCAGAGTTCAAACAGTAGGAACTACTTGGGTGTCGTAGTAAACAAACATCATTACATAAGTGTAAATGAGCTGACGTTACGCCCTTAAAAAAAGATTAACGAGCACTCTCTGGCCGTCCACAAGAAGTCATACGAACATATAAAACATTAGTGAGACCAAGTTACTAGCCTTATCTTATAATAGCGTTTGTCAGGGCAGACATTCCTTTCTTTTCACTATTTTGTCCGGCAAGTTAAAAAGCGCTTAGTACCTAAGTCGAGTTTGCCACAGAACGATAAACCTTGTCAAATGACAAGATTATTTTCTGTCCAAGAGTGACAATTTAGGCAGGATTAGGAGCGCCATACAAAAATGAAAATAATTTATTACTAACAAACTCTAACTGTTGTATCGTTTTAGAAATTCGGATGTAATTCACACTTTACGTTTTACGTATCAAACAATTGCCATTTATGATGGATCCACCCTCACTTGGTTTGAAATGAAATGCGTTCTTTTCGACGAGCCAAGTTTGTTTAAGTCGTTCAAATAATTGCAATGGATGATTTGTTTATTCTTTTTGAATTGTTAAACAAGTAAATTGGTATTCTCGTTTCAGGTGGAGAGCTTGGTGAACGTGTTATTCAGCACTCTTCGAGATACCCACATATATTCACTGGTTAGCACTGAATGATTTGTATTTTGTGTGTTGAAACTTTACACACATTTTAAAAACCCGCGGTATTAGGAACTCCAGTCAGTGAAAATTCAATCATGATTAAAATTCACATTTTCAGAATATAAAGCATCTGTCAGAATCTGCCTCATTTATAGCAACAGATTCTGGACAGGCGATAATGTACTACTAACTACTCTAGCAAAAGTTGTTCTTTTTTATATATTTCATTTGTTAGCAAGTACTTGCTGCATCACATAAAGACACCTGCACGCCTCAGTAGCACGGGGACATTGACAGCGCTCTTATTCCGTGGCAGTAAGGGCGCATTTTGCAGTTTAAGCGTTACTAGTGACGTGGGGCTGACCATACCCACTTACTTGGCTATGCAACATTCAGGGCTGCTACATAAATGATGCGGCTTCGGAGGCACTCACTCGTGGCAGGTACCATACTTACCTGGAATGAGAAAAGTTCACGTCATCTACAAGTACCTAATGAGTTATGAACGAGCTGCGGCCCCTTTCACGAGGAGCTTAGCTCGTTCAGGAAATGAAACAACTCTTTGGGAGAAAAATTATGAGAAATAATTTTACATAATCATTTTATATTAGGGTGGATTTTTGAGACGGGACAGTAAAGGCAGGTACCTTAATCGTTATACATACATACATAAACTCACGCCTTTTTCTTAATCGTTATAGTTACAGGAAACGTTCCTAGGAGACCATCCGTAACTCTCTGAGATATTCAGAACTGCATTCACTGACGTGTGGTTCAAAAATGTCAGCAAAAATTGCAAAAGAAAATGTTTGTGGCTTCGACCTTAATATTCATGCAAGGATTGAAAGACTCTATGAGACCATTTAAGGTGCTAACCAGAAATGACACCGTGTACGAGTACCTACGTGTTAATCATATATCAATGCATATTTATGTATAACTCATTTACTCAAGTATCTCTAAATAACCTATAAACTATTTATTGAATAGAAGTTTCAATAAAATATTGCCATAAAATAGCGTTCAAATGAAATGGAGGAGCAATATTATAAAACTGTCAAACCATTGATATGGATGCGAGCTGGGTATCGAACTCAGTACCCTGGGAGATGGGGGTGAATGACATGTCGTCGTAGTAATCACCCTTTCTTTAATGTCATAAATATATACTGCATTATGAGTTATGGTTGCTCGAAATAAATGTATTTTGTATTGTATTATTATACCCGTCGATATTCAGATAAACTCAGGAAACGTTTTCTGGTGTCCTCCTTCTCTTACAGCGATTCATACTCAAAACGACATTACGGTCTCTCATGTCTCGGCAAATTAAACCCAAAATCCAATAAAACTCATTGTAATGCTGAACCACTTCCCGCACACATTCACTTGAACCCTCTCACTTTCTTAACGCAACACATTCTTGTGTCTCAGCGTTAGTACCAAATAGTAAAGAAGGGCGGCTTCGTACAACAAGCGAAAATGTACGCACACATGTACACGCGCCAACATACGGTATCGTCGTGTGAGTAGTAGTAGTAGAGCTCTTTGTGAAGAAGCTCGTCCGAGGAAGTACTACTATTTCTGCCGTAAAGCAGCGTTACTGTGTTTCAATTTGAAGGGTATGGATGCTGGTGTAATTACAGGCACGGGATACATTTTTACATTTTCTTTGGGATGGCCACGCATTTGAAAGACCATTGCCGATGTCTACAGGCAGCCGTGACCACTTAACATCAGGTGGGCCGTCGGTTTGTTTGCCATCCAACGTTATTTAAAAGAAATGTGCGTGCGACTGTTTTCGCTCGTTGTAAAGCGTGGGCCTTCTGTACCTGTCTGCTTAGTGGTCCAGTGTGTCAGTGCGCTCTCAAATGTCGGCGTTACTTTACACACGTCGGTCGCTTTGTGGAGCTGTTTGTACAAGCGCTTGAGGTTAAGGACAATGTTCACGCCACGATTTGTTGGATGACGAATGGTTTGGTATTCAGAAGAACATACATTTTGGATATTTAGTAAGTGAGAAAGTTTATAACCTGTATGTAGAGTCGAATACTGGCAATTAATTACAACCAATATTTTTTCTCAAATTCCAAACTTTAAAAAGAAAACGTTAGAAAACGTTAGACTTAACGATGAAACGAACATCAATGAGCAGTTGAGTGCTGAGGTCGCAAACCATCCATCTATGGATATTGTCCTCCATGGAACACCAACGATATTGCCGATGCGTTTCCATCCAACTCAGATACAAAGCTAACAAAAAATAAAAGGATGAAATTAATACATTTCATATTTTTGAAAAAAAGTAATTGCTACGAGGTCGGGTAATGATTCTAATGCAGAAAATATGGTTTTTAGAATTTTTGTCTGTTTGTCTGTGCCTAATTACAACAGCACTTGTACCCAGCTCTCTTTCTTCTAAACAAGACTCATGTCGCAGAGGACTAGGACCTCTTTTTCATGTTATCGTATTTACCTCTCTCATGCATACATTACCAACTGTAACGCAATTACACATGTATATGTACGAGCGACGCTCCGTAGGCGAGTTACCAGCAGAAGTCCGTAAGTACATTACCGGAGCAACCACATCACATGCAACTTTGACTTACAATTAACATTTCAAGTCGGATGAATGAACTGAGTTTTGAGCGGTTGGGTAACGTGCATGAATGTCACCGGCAGATTATAGACAATTAGTTTAGTAAAGTGCACTCAATATGATACTCAGTATATACAACAATGACTATTTATATACTGCACTCAAAAGCAGAGATCACAGTCGTTTCGGAGCGCGGCCGCAAAATTTAAATGGGACGGGGTCAGCCATCGATACCGCATACAACTTTTGCCCTGACACAGCCAGGACAATAGTGGTAGACCACGCCAAACGTGGCGAAACGAGGTAGACAAATTAATAGCCAATGGTCCACACTATCCCTCGACCATAAAAGTTGGAAGTCATGGGGGAAGGTGTTTGCCCAGCTGTGGTATATTGCGGGCTGACAACAGTAGTAGTTATGTACCTGTACAGACTGCACATTAATTTTCGTGCTCAATCACTCTGGCTGTACAGACTGAGGAAACGAACCATCATACGGGGCAGTCGGGTCTGTGGATGTAATATTATTACCTATATCTAAAGTAACAGCTCGGTGCTTTCATAGATAAGTAACATCGTTTGCTTAACTCGACGCGTTGAATATGAGAGTAAGTGTCTACTTACTATATTACTTCCACTTCACACTCCTACAGCCTGAAAAATATGTCCCTACCAATACTTTGGAAATCGGGTGTAGTCACCAAAAAGGACACCACATTACTAGAATACGGACGGCAGTAGTTTTAGAAGCAAATATTATAATGGCGGGTAATGACAGCAGCTTGTTTTGTGTCCTTATAAGACAATCTATTCACCTTTACGACTTTGCTACCAAATGTCAAACTGGGCAATTATGCATGAGATATATAGTGCACAAACACAGGTGCACTATACAGCAGGTGCCAAGGTATAGGTGCCCTCATTTTCATAGTCCGATAAGACGGCAATCCGACACTACCGAAGGGAGACACGTATAATATGTCTACCTCGTTTGTAAGATTGCGAGAACAGAAAATCTATTCTTTTTGTTTTACTCTTTTACAGAAACACTAATAAGTAATAAATGTTCCTATAAAACATGCTCAATATTGAGCGTAATATTACAATAGCACACTTACAGGCTCAAAGCTTAACGATAGTCGATCCCGTGAGTCGTTATCGTGACGTAAGTGTGTTGTGGGTCTGCTCGGCACATACGCACTGTTTATGTGGGCCGTTACACAGACGAGATTTTAGGGAGCTTAGGTACCGTGCGCTGCTATTTAATGATCGACTTGATGGTGTTCTGTATACAAGGACCGATGTGTTCGTTAGGTAGTCAAATAATTTATGAATCAAGGATTTGACCATTATTAATATTATTGTATAGGGACTCAATTAAAAAAAAGTTAGAGCTTGAATAATATTTAAACATTTTTAATTTAGCAGCCCAACTCTATTTTTCTATAATACATTGTATACATAATTGAAATTTAAAAACAAACCTTATGATGAATGGGTTATTCATAAGCTTTGCCAGCAGCAAGCATTGTATGGCAAATCAACATTGCCATACAGAGTGGCAACACCGTGAAGCTTTTGAAAAAAATAGACCAGCCCTCTGGTCAAGTGAAAAGTCGACCAGCTGCTTGGCGATGTCCCGAAAAATAAGGTAAGTACTGAGACCCTGGGCAGCCCAACTTAATTTTAATCAAAGATACCCTAATCAGTAGGTATCCTAAATCTTCTACATAACAACACTAGATGCCTAGGTACTGTACATGAAGCGCTAGAATTATGTTGGAGTCGCAAAGTGTATCACTGTGACCGCGTCCTGTACCAACAGCGCCTAAGTACACGCCGCGCTGAGGAAGCGCACACACACACAGAGCGTCGCGGTTTGTTACAACTAATACATCGCTCGCTACTTTGCTGGCTAGCTTGAGGAAACTGTCGCGTTAGTAACTGCTAACAGACGGACACTGCCAGTATATCATTATTTAATTTATGGTACAAGTATGCATAGTTAGGACGAGAATGGCCAAATTAAGTCTCGTGTTGTATGCACGTACTCTTTGAGATTTCTCATTCTGTCCTCATTCAACACTCGGAATGAAAAGTATTAAAATACGTTGAGTTGTAGTCGTTATAATAAACGCTGTATATTAACATTCCTAGCATTTATCTAAGGTATCGCGTCATTAGCATATCTACGTAGGTCGGAATCTCAAGGTGGTCAGTTTCGCTGTCCAAAGTTGGATTAGTACTAGGGCGTCGTGAGAGTTCTGTGTAAGGTCCAACGAACACCGCTCAAACAACATTATACTACGTGTGAGGTGTGTGAGTTAAACAACGATCCCTTGAGAACATGAGAAATACAAATATTTGACGGTTTCATTCTACCTAGGGACTCTCATGTGGTAAACTGGTTGTTAAATAAGGAACTTTGTAGTAATAACCCCTCTACGCGGTATACATTCAGTTCGTATTCACAGGTATAAAAACTCGTACACGACGCGTACGTGAGTGGAGTACGTGTGAACTAAAGCTGTTACCTTCATATAATCAAGTGTAAAACATAATTACAACACCGGACCCATTAAAGCCGCTGAACTCGATTAAACCCCAAATCAAAGTAAATTCAATTAAGGTTTTATTCACCCCGGCTTAGCAGAGATCATATTATTTTTTTGTGTACGTTACTCGTTTTTTAACCGCCGATGGATTCAATTTGGTTAAGGCGCGGCTGATTTTGTTTTTGGTAAGAAGTGTGTTGTAATTTCAGTTATTTTTTTTGGTTATTAAGAGGACCGCTTTGAACTTCGAGCTTACTTGATGAAATTCAATAAATGAGGGCTAACATGAAGGGAAGGAATCTATACCTAGAAAAAACCTACACAATTTTTTTTTTATGTAACTATAAGTACAAAGGCGGCCTTAATGCCTCAGGCGTTCTCTACCAGTCAACCAAAGAGGTGAAGACGTAATATAGCAGGTGCAAATTATTGTACGAAAGTAAAACAACAAACTGTAAATAAAAATAATGTGTTCAGTATAAACTTTTTATTTTTAAAGTAATAAATAAGTTGGTATAATTTTGTTTTAAGAAGATTTCAAAAGTTATGCTTTTTTTTCTCAAACTACGATTTATTATCAGTGAGAACATAACTACATCGCTAATTTTTTCATCAGAAAAAATACAACGAAAGTAATTCCAGCATTTATACAAATATATAGAACTCCCATCAAGCATTATGTCTAAAGGTCAAGTTTCAAGATATTTACAACATAAACTCTCAAGTTATGCTCAAAGTGAAGCCCGAGGCAGGTGCCACTGTAGCTCAAATATTAACGTTAAAGAAATAGACGGAAACCTTACAGTTGTTACTCTTACTTTAGCTAATAGAATGTGAGAATTTTAGTACCAACAGTTTAAGACAGTACACACTTGCTTACTGTGAACGAAAACAACGGAAGAAAAGCAAAACCTGATCATCCACTGCCTACCTACGAGTCAGAGGTGTAAGGTTAGCTTGGTACAAGTACCTATTAACTGAGATTACTTAAAAAAAACAATGGGTCAGACAAAGTAGTATTCTTTTCAATAGTTTTTCAGTCATCACAGTCCCGCCAGGTTTAGGGACCGGTTGGTGGAAATAAACTCGCATAGGTTCATGTCGTGTAACGAGAGCTGGTAAAGTGTGGATATCCCACTGCCTACTCCTTTCTAGAAACACAGACGGGAATCTTATTAAATCTGTATTGATCATTTTTTTATTGAAATAAAAATTGTCTCTTAAAATAAATCAATAGACATTAATCATAGTTCTTGTATAATAGGTACCGTCTCGGCTGTAAAACTGTACAGCAGTGATTTAACTGACAATTACGATGGAGCACAAATCACAGCTTCACTGAATAACTATAGAAGTAGTGAGTAGAGTAAGTAGCAGCCGGCGGAGGCTTTCAATAACTTGATACTTTATACATTATTAACGCTCCAGCGGATTCGAGCGTTATGCCACAAGTCAGAAGCTTTTCGAGAACAAATGAAAGAAAAAATATTTACTTAACACGGTCCGCGTATGGTACACAAAAATAATAAAGGTTCGTAAAATAAAAATACAAAAATAACACATTTTTGAGTGCTCTATAACTGTTTCAAACTAGCCCAGACTTTAGGAGTGACGTGTTTCGTATATAAACCAGTTTGATAAAAGAAAATGTGTAACAAACGATAATAATGACAGTGGTATATGAGTCAAAGATACCTCATACTTGGAATCGTCGTGTGTTTTTTTGTGTCACTTCACAGTATCTTCCAAAGCATTATTGTGTTACACTAGTAAACACGATTTGTCAAAAGTATCTATGTGCTACTTATGAATTTTCAGTGAATAATAAAATTACGCGATCATAAATTCTGTTATTATTCTATTCAAAGAACTGACAATGTAGATGTGTTGTGCGCCGCGTGCTAAGCTTATCACTTGGACCACAACTGGTAACAAATTACCAAGTGCGGGGCTATTTCTCAGCAGATGGCCATTTCCTCCGTAAATTGAGAGCTAGCCAGCTTGTAATCTTAGCCAGACTCACGTAGGCATAGCTAGCGTTGTACTGAACCGTACATATGTACAAACTAACGTCAGGTTATTATGTTGGCAACATTGTGGCGGACACTATGGAAATGAGGGAATTTATTTATGTGTTGCATGTAACGAAGAATATTGTATATAATTCTAGTGGTGCCCACGACTCACCCCGCCTACAAATGTGAGTTTTAGGAATGAAACGTTATTCTGAACCTAAGTGGCACCTAGTTAGTTTTGTATTTAAACTGAATGGGTGTCTACTTTTTGTAACAAAATTTAGTTCTCTGCAAACCACGACTACTTTTATGAGTCAGATGGAATTATCTCATGGAAAAGGACTGCAATCGAGTCCAAACGTAGTGCGGATACACCCACAATATGCACATACCTAAGTGACAGTGAAAATCTACATTGACATTATAGTCGTCACTCTGGGTCCTTGTATGCAATTATTCCTAAAAAGGTTTTTAATTTCTAAAACAAAACGGGCAACGTATCGAATATATTTTATGTAGATAAACAGACACACTAAAACATACATTTCCGTTTAAATCGTTGGCGAGGAGCCAGGACGCGATTGGCTGTTAAACTATAAAATGGTCGGTTACTCGGCGTGATTGGTCGGATGTGGTAGTGATTGATATAAGCGCTGCATGTTGTAGTAACTGGTTTATGTTGGCAAGCGTGGGCACGCATACAAATCGTATGAAAACAAACACAAATCGTTATTCTATGAATGAGCACTGTATGAAACAAATAGGTACGCGTCAGGTCTTACACACGGATTTTAATGCGTAACAGTGACAATTGTACCTATATCAAAGCCTGGTAGATATTTCATATTATTATCCCACGAAGATTCATTGCGATCATCAATTTGTTACCCACGAATGACCAATTCCAATAACCCTCGAATTGTGAACAGGGAGTGTTACATAGTAATAACTTTAAATTGTAGATTTATTAGGGTCACTTCATAAAATACTGTTTCAACTATGATAGCTTCGTGATCTTGGAATACTAATTACAAACAAAATACGGGAATGTAGGTATATTGTAATATTGTTATTCATTTTGTGAATGAATATTCATACTAGTAAAATTAAAAATGCACAAATAACTCTGTCAGTCTGGTACGCTTTAACGACTTGCACCGATTTTGATGAAAACTGGTATGGGGAAAGTTTGAAGCCAACAAAATGACATAGGCTACTTTTTATTGTGCAAGTTTGTCTGCGTCCGCGATTACCAGCATTTGTGCGGACGAGGTCGCGGGCAAAAGCTAGTTATTTATAGAAACGTATCTATGGCTAACTACACCCACTGAAATCTGGAAATCGATCTCTTCCGCGAACAAAGTCACCTGAAGTAACGAAACTTAAAGAAACTTTGAATGAATTGATCGTTGTTCAAGTAATCAATGTAATTATACATTCAGAATATTGATGAACGAATCCTCACTCGCCGCTCCGCTAACTCCACTTTAACGACTTCGCGGAACATTTACAAGTACACACGATGAGATACAGCCGGGAACATTTTGTGAGAGGGAATGATGTTTCTTTTTCTTCATCAATTTGGAGTTTTATTTTCATTAAGGTTTTTAAATCAATTGATATTATCAAAATAAACGGAAGCCATCAATAAGATTTTTCATATTTACTTTTGAAGTCAAATGTTTTTAAAAACTTAAATATTTTGTAACCATGTTTCTGGAAACATTTCCTCGGAGACAATTGTGTTACGTGTAATTCCAGATCACAACAGTTCTAGCTAGATGTTGACCCGTGGGTGTACCTAGACCTCTGCTTATCACGCTAGGCAATACAGGCGTGATCCATCCATTTACGTAAGAACTACAAAACTGCGGAAACAGCTACAATCCTGAGATAAGGAGTAACCCTCACACTCCCCGTCAGTCACGTCACCTCGTTCCCGCGGCGCAGTTGATGCATCGCGCTCCCTCCTCTCGTCAGTAACACAAACGTAATACGACTAACTTTACTTATTTACCCACAACTGGTGCCTAAGAGTTCGTTTACAGGCGTCTAGCGGAGCGGGAACCGAAGCGGCAAAAGTTATTGAATGCGTTCATAACTTGAAAACCACTTATCCGATTTACGTGAAGATTGTTTTAATTAATATAAAATGTATTCTCTGCCCAAGTTTGAATATAAATAATCGTGAGTAAGTGCTGCACAGCATGCTCTATAGTAAACGCTTGACGTCTAGCTCCAACACTTTGTTTCCTAAGAACGCAGCCTTATTTTGTACCCTAATCAACTTCACTTATAATCAGGCAGAGCGTGACGGGACACGATCACACCACTATCTAACACATCTCACTCGCCATCCTTCTTCGTTTGTGTTATCACTGAGCGAGGCGCGGCCTACGGCGCGATGTTCACTTGTTCGCGCTAAATAATGACCTAGTTGATAAAAGTAGTTCGATATCGATTTGGCGACGAAGTTTCGACTTGTCAAAAGTAGTACCCAGTTGACCCTTCTTGGAATTATTAAGAGGCAAATAAGAATAATTTTATTTTCAGACTCAAAAGGCCCTCCAATGCCCACCTCTAGTGGTCAGGAATATTTTATTACAATATTCAATTTATTTGGTAGATAGCCTATTTGCCCACTGTGAAACAAGCCCTACCTTTCTTTTCAGTTTTCATGCCTTTATTTACATTTGCTCTCTCTAATGTTTCCCGAAGGTCGTATCAAGTATCAGTAAATACAACGTCCTCTCTTGTTCCATCAGCGGCTAACATGTGACTATCATCAGTAACTGGAGAGGCGCGAGTCAACAGCCGTGTCAGCTCGTGTCGGCTCGTGCGGAGTGCGGAGTGAGCTCGAGGTCACGCTGACGTGACCCCACGGTAATCGACACTTTGTCGAGAGGACGGTAAGCCTTTATTTGGGTTTGTAAATAAGGATTTGCTTGTAGTAGTTTTGTTTACTCATACGTTTATTGGAATAAATTACTTGAAGAGTGACGGACACGGAAACTATTGCGTATTGAACAACTCATTATAAGAACTATGTAGTGGTTGTTGGTATGTTCATGTACAATTAAGATAATTTCCCGTAGCTTTGAATAGATTCACGCCTTTTTTGTAGTTGATTTAATGTAGCAAAATTGATTTTGCCGTAAAGGGTGGCTTGTACCATGCCCAGACCTGTACCATGTAATATACGCCTGTTAATGCCTTATACCAGTACCATACATTGAATTGTATATTGTGGATAAAATAAAATACGATCTAAAAGGTTTTACGTTTTTTATTTAAACTCCAAAAATAATATCTATATTTGAAGTTTAAATTGTAAATCGCAAAAAACGCAGGTCAATATTGTTAGCGCGTATAACCTCCCACAAAGGGATAAACAAAGCTCTGCGGCGATGCTCCACGAGAGGATCGATTCTGTAATCCTCAACATATCCAATTAATTTTTAGAAATCCCGGGATTAACCTCGGATTATATTTGTGACCTTTGATATAAATATACGGTTCTAATGTAAAATAAAATGTCTACGCTAACTTTGTTTAAAAGTATATTAAAAGCAAATTGTGTGCTACAGACATAATACAGAGAAGTTGCTATCTTCTTAAGATTACTATGAGATAAGTTTTATTCACTAATCCAACATTTAAGTTATTTGTACATCTATAGGTTGTGGTTATATCCAAACAAAGGTAGTAAAAACTACTTCGTTTAATCAGAAGGCAATAATAAAATGTGTACAGAACCCACGTCCCGTCCACTATTACGTTGTCCAACACGACATTGATAAATGCTTGCAATCACTACGGCAGACGCTCTCAACCTTTTTCATGCATTCTTAATGCACAAGATACCACTTTGTGGCAACCCTAGTGCCAGGCCGAGGGAGAGACGTTGACAAATGTTGACAATCCCTGGCGTTGACGACTCCGGCATTTTTCCTCCAAAGCTATTTATCGAAGGCCTACAAATCGATCACTGAAATAAATAAGCTTTATTGGACGAACAAAAATTGAGGCCAATAAAATTTAGTCGCCCCATTTTTTCTTTCACTAAGCGAAGGTATCGTAGGAATAGAAGAAATATAGGGGTGCTAGGAATATATGGTAGGAATAGGGTCCGAGTTTGTGACTGATTGTCGCAAATGGAATTGAAAAAAATCGTAAATCGTACAGATAACGTTTTATAGCCTAGTCGCCGACTTTGTCCTCGTAGCGCTACGCTGCTACGGCGTAGACGCGGCGTAGCATTTACGTAGCAGTAACTTTTGCTCCTTATTTTATTTGCTTTGGCAGACACTCCGTGATAAACATTGCAAATGGATGTATTTTAGACTGTAACGTCGTCTGATTGAGATAAATAATGTCTTACGTTCTAAGAGGCCGGAGGCTACATATATTAAGTAAAAGTAAAAACCAAATACTGTTTTGTTTCTAATGCGATAACATTTCTACCAAACTGAGCTTGTGACAAATATATTTGTGTTAGCCTTGTCGACCGCGATATTAATTACAAACCTACGTACCTAGGTATATTCTCATAATTGAGGCACAAATCTACAATCTAACTCAATTATACTTGATCATTGGAAGCGCCCCCCTACATAATATTACACAGTGAGCAGGAATTTGATCTGTTTTGGGACATGTTCGATCGGATTATGACGTCAGGTGTCAGATAGCGAGCTGACGCGAGGGGATGGCGAGCCGGTGTTTGTTCCGTCCGATGTCGAGTCAACGAGACTGAATAATGTGAGCGATTTGCTGATCTAACTCTATTGATTTTTTTTTAGAGTACTATGTATATACGTGGCAGGCAGGTAAACAATATCTATAAAATAAAACAAAACTCACGTAAACATAATATAAAGTTCTTGAAGAGGCAAACAGACATACATTGTGTTGTATGTATCATATAAAATCTGTACAATCTACGTTCTCAACGAATAATATTGTTATCCTCAGATTACCCCAATAATGTAATCTGAGGTTTTAATTTCATGGAAAAGTGAACAAGAAACTCCATTGTCGAAACAACCTGTCTCAGTGTATTCATCGTGATCAGTAATAAACCTATATATTCATATTGTCAATTTTCAGTACAATAAATAAATGGTAGCATTTTTCACTGGAATACGTAAACTATCGTACCAACGTACATCATTTTAAGACTGGAAGCCGCAGCTGTTTGTGTCTGAAAACATAAAACAAGAAGAATTGCCCGGCATTTGTTAAATACGAAGCGAATGTCTGAACAGAAGGCGATTGTCATCTTAGATGGTATTATCTGTGTCTGAGTTGCATTACAACGGCTTATGGCAACGCCATGGTTAATACTTTTAAATAAAATATTCGGAGGAGGAGAAATAAAGAGAGAAATATAGGCAACCGACCACACGTACTCCTGATACTCAACTCTGATATAGGTAGTGGGCAGAGACTATATAGAGAACTATTAACCTAGACACCAGTTCTACTTAATAAAATCGTACAACACCCCGCGCGAACTGTGGGTGTACATTGGTACTTACACCTCTGCCTAACTCTTTGGATAGTACAGGCGTGACGGTATGTGTGGTAAAAATGTACAAAATCTAGCAGAAAGTTTACCTCAACGATAAAAAACGACGATGTCAGAAAAAGTCGGTAAGTTAGGGGCATTTTTGACAGATTGAGACTCAGATTAGATCGATCATACCTAAAAGTTTGTAGACTTTCGCGCCCTGTTCTCACTACTTAAACAATTAATGAAGCGTAGTGATTATGTTACAGGGGTGTCTCGGCTGGTCACTACAAGCAGGTATCTTAAGTACTTTTAAGTAAATCAGGTACGATGCATAGTTTATACTATACACTCGTGCTGGGGTTACTGCAATACTTTATTTTAGTTTTATTACTCAGCCAAGTTCAGCATGATTTATACTAGGGAGCGGCGCGCGCCGGGGGAGTGTGTTAGGCTATTTACATTTTTGCTAGCCACGTGGCACGTGTTACAGCATCCATATAATTCGTTCTATTTTCAATAGCTTGTATATCGAGCCTACCACAATCAGCTCCCCGCGGGTTCACAATTATTCAAAACCTCCCTTAAACCTACGGTAAACGGTTCATTAAATTGTTTGATTCAGAATAATAACAAAGTTTTGGAAAACTATTCAGTAGCGAGAAAACTTAAACCACTTGAACACAATAGTCCAATCATTGCTAGAATATCTTCCTCAAAGTATTCTTAAACAGCGATCGCTCGGCCGGGTGCACCGCGGTACAAATAAATAGCAAACTTTAGTGTTCCGAGCGACTGCTCTTGGGGCTGAAGCTTGGGGCGCGCTCCGGCGTCACAGCGCGAGATCTGCTACGAGTCAGTAACGACCGGCTGCGAGCTAATTTCTATTTTGTGTTTCGGTGCTTAATCCCGTGAGTGCAGTGGTTTGCGAGCCAGGAGATAGAACTGCGATTTTATGTCTCTGTACAATATATAATGGGAATTAGATAGTATAATTGTTGCTTCCTATATAAACAAAGCTGTTTGTGAAGAAGCTCGTCCGGAGAAGTACTTCCACCATACCTGTTTCTGACGCAAAGCAGCGTTGCTGTATTTCAGTTTGCATAGATTGGGTGCCGGTGTAATCACAGGCACATGAAACATTTCAACTTTGACTTTGGGAAAGCAACTCATTTGCAAGGCCTCTGATATTGCTGGTATTCATAGGCAGCGGTGAACACTTAACATCAGGTGGGTCGTCGACTTATTTGCCATACAATGATATCAAGGAAAAAAAACAAGTTATCAAGTTAAACAGAACAATGAAAAAGCACATCACTAACAATAATACAGAATGCCATAACTTAAAGTGTATCATCACATACATATTACAACAACCACCGCTCAGCTAATGCTCCAGACGTCTGCCACGTCGCTCAACATGTACTCTGACATCACACGCGACAGCTACGCGCCTGCTTATCCGTCAATAACAGCAGTTTAGCGGGGAAATGGCGCTGTGTGATGGTTATATGCTTACCCTTACTTCATTCCGCATATCTGTCCTTCAGACCGATTAAGACTACTTCTGTTGAGCGTTGTTTCGGTCAACCAATTCAATGAGATGAGCAGAATGTTTACAACACGTATTGAAAGTCTTGAATCCATACATGAGTTTTTTAAAGTTTACGTTGTCTGTTATTTCCATTACGCCTAGTTTGAAGCCATTAGGAATTATTACCGACAGTGGAAAAGCAGCTGTACGCACTTCATCATAAAGCTGCCAAGCGTTGTACAACCTGTTGACCTAATTAACTAATTGGATGCGCTTATAATAAGCAGCTATATGTTGTAATCAATATTGATAGCGGTGCGATTGCTGTAGATAGTGGCGGCCACGCCTGCTATAGAACATAAAGGGTAATTAAGACGAATGATATTTCTTCTTCAATTGCAAGGTCTAAAGTAGCTCCTGGAATGCTTCGAAACAAATGAACATCTTATTGTTAACCGCGCAGTTCTCAGCCGAAACGCAAAAGTTGCCGTTGCGAATAGCCGTAACCATAGTTACAAACATCTGTAGCTAGTTGTAATACAAACCTTGTTTTTGCTGCTTTGAAGATTCTAAGTTTGTGTTTTATCTTTTTATTTAGTTTATAGAAGAACTAAGTTTGCGTCAAAACTTGACAATAATTTAGGCTTTTCATGTGAAACATGTACAGCCGCACGTAAAACCGATCGCCGGCGTGCCACGCTATGTGATCGTATATATATACAGTCCATATGTGATTCCTGTCATAATCTATCCTTTAAGCATATTATTTGTACAAAATAATTTCGATGCTTTACATCTATCTACAAGGCGTCCCGTGACGGCACACAATTTATTTTAATTTAGCCAGAATGTTACTTCACTACCTGAAGTAAGCAAACTATGTACTAGGACAGTAGTAAAAGGCACGAACATATCCTAATTATGAACAAAACGGTCACCTGTAAGGGTCCTACTTGCGCTGTAGACGTACAGCACCACTTGCAGCGGACACCTCGTCCGCGTTCACGTAATGATTATACAACTCAGCTCAGGGGTGACACACTAGTTAGTGTGCCAAAAAATTGTGTGAAAGTGTTAGTGTTGTGTCTGTGGGTAGTTACCCACAGACATAACTGATATAGACATGTAGGGCCTGTTTTACAATGACCGGAGAAGTAACATGTAGCAGGTCAGAAGTGGAACAATTTTAGTAACACAATATTATACAGGGTTATTTGTAAAACATAGACAACCTCTCAGGACTATGTTACTAACATCATAATCAAGAACTTTTGTTCTATGACATTTAAAAATTTTTCATATTTTAGTTCATCAGATTTTCATACAAAAATAAAAACATTTAAATTGAACGCTCTAAATGTTACGAAGTCTATGCGAAGCAAACGAAAGCGATAGTAAAATAGCGAGGGGAGCGGGGTTAGGGCGGCGGGGATGTTTGTACTTGACCTATTTACAATTTTACGGAAATTCTTCAGTCGGTCATTCACTTCAATGCGCTTGCGTTGCTTGATTCTGTAAAAATGTATAGAACAAAAGTTGTTGTTTATGATGATAGTAATACAGTCCTGCAAGGTTGTCATTGTTTTACAAATAACCCTGCATAGGTATCCACATGAAGCGGTTGACAGTGTGATACAGTTTAAATTCCTAAAGCCAACGGATTTAAAACAAATCGCCTATTTTTACTATAATCAAAATCAGTAGTAGGTGTAGTAGGCGCCACGAGTCGTGAGCACGGTCCAACATTCGGACTAATCGCGTGCACCGTCGGCCAGAAAACCCAGAAAGGAACCCAAAAACCCAAAAATGAACTTGACGTTTGTGCTCACCACTCGTGGCGGCTGCCATACCTGCGTAATTCAAACTTTTTATTTTTAAACGACATCAAAAAGGAGGAATTTATCAATTCGTAAGTTTATACATATTTTTTTTATGTATTTTCCGGCTAACTCCGTTGTGTGTGGACGGATTTGAAAGGGGTTTATTTCGAAATGGTCCTATTTAAATTTCATATAGATCTGATGAATGATTCCGGAAGGCAGACAACGGAACTCTTCAAAAAATTACAGCAAATTGACCGAGATTACTGACATCGCATAAATATGCATTGTTGTTTGATAGGTCATCATACTTCAGAGGTGATCCCATTTAAATTTTAGCGAAATCCGTTAAGTAGTTTAAAAAAAAACTGAAAAAAAGATGTCATCAAAGTACACGAATTAGCGTTTTCTGCTTTCTTGTGACTTTTAAGTGGTGTTTTTTTAATTTACGTAAAATTACTATTCCTTCATGGATTTGGATGACAGGAAGTTGATACTAAAAAGCGAAAATATAAACTTTTTTACAAAAAAAACAACCGCCTTCAACAACTCAGAAGTGAAAAATAACTTTAAGAAGTCGGCGGCAATACAACACAACAAGCAGAACCAAAGCCGCCGACTTCCAAAGCTAAAGGAATTGTTCACGTTTGAGTTGTTGAAGGCGGTTGTCTTTTTTTATTAACTAAAGTAGGTATTTAACTTTTGGGATTTCATCAAACGGACAGCTAATCCGAAAGTAGCTACTACATTCCTTGACACTTTAACTCATCGTCTCTATTCATACATGACATATTATATAAAATACAACATTGAATTGTGACAGCCCTAACTACGTATTTTGGAATTAATTATCGAGCTCGAGTCTCGCACGGGAGACCTCCTCACTTATCGACGGAGGACGTTCGCTTATGACAGTGTATTGAACGTGCTTACAACAAGCGCCATTGTTTCATTAAATACTACGCCTTGGTTTATAGGTTCAATCCCCGGAAAGAATGGAAAAAAAACGTCCTAAGTTTGATATCCCGGTTAGGCAAAGTGTTATGGGTTTTTTTCTATTAGGAAATTCTCACCATCAGTGCGTGAGCTTGAGCAAGTTGATGGCAATAGAATTACTTCATTTTACTAGTAGACAATAGGACGATAAGCTTGCTGGTGTGTTGTGAAACAGGTAACTACAAAACGCTATCAATCCTTGCGTGTTTCTTTTTTTTTAATATTTATAAATTCTTGCTCTCCTAAGGACGCTGGTGCTAGAAATGGGGGTCTCCCTACAGCTCTCCAATTCATAATTATTGAGCTCCACTTCCAGTTCGTTGTGACGTCGAATTAAACTTTGACAAAGGGCGCCATATTTATAACTAAGTTTGGAACTGTTACATATTCAGTTAGCTAGCTATACTGCCTCGGATGAGAGCAAGTTTCACTTGACATCGGTAGTGCTGCCGAGTGGCGCGTTATCATTATTTACTCAAGGTGGACTTTAAGGACTCAGTCTTTTAGTATCTTGTTTTTTTACCGATGGGAAATCGTTAAATGACTTCCTCCGCTCTGGGCGGAGCGGAAGGCAGTGGCAGACTCTACTAACTAAAACCCATCCGTGGTCTTCCTAACGCACTGTGCGTTCCGGGGCCGTGAAGACTCTTTCAAACTAATTCTGCAACAGCGGCAAAGTCTTTTAGTACCCATTTACATAATAAACGCTTACATTATTCTCGGTTTAAGAATATACCTGATTAAATGGTGATAGATAAAAGACTAAGGGTCAAGTTAAGTGCTGCATTTCTATAGCTATGTGTACGAACTGACAGTGGTATATGCTGTGCTAATAGAATAACGCTGAAAAGTTTGTTTGTCTGTTCAGAACTACTAGTCCGATATGTACAATCTGTTTGCGTTATATAGCCTGTATGTCGTGAAATGTTACAGACAAAACAAATGTTACAGACTATAGAACATCGCGGAAGCGAAGCAGCAATCAAAGACTTAATGGCCAAATCGCAGTGTACTGCTAGTCATGTGTGCAGTCTGTCAATCTGTTTAACAAATTGCTAGGAGAATTAAAGACTATTCAGAATGTGTACATGTTTAAAACTAAACTCAGGGCTTTGTTAATCAATCTTAAATTACTCTTGACTTGTATGACTGTTGTTGTTGTTTGTTTTTTTTATACTTAATATTTCGACATTAAATGTATGTTTGTAGCATTTTATTAGGGACTTGCTCTGTACTAACAAGAATGTTAAGATGTTTTTGAAGTTAGTATATATATATATATATATATATTTTATGTTCTACCTTCAATGTTAGGAAAGGAACGTGATTACTTGTTTTCAAATTGTTTATGTTGCTTCTTATTGTTTACCTACTGTGCAAATATTTGGACACAAATGTATTTTTGTTAAGAAATAAAAAACTTGAACTTGAAACTTGAAACATCAATACACATACGACTCTTAACAAAACTACTGTCCTAGTGTGTGCCACATTATATTTTACTTGTATATTAAACGTGAAGCGCATTGCTTTAATATTAAACCAAGTCCTACAAACAACCGCACTTATTGTTTACTGCTTTCTCAGCTCCTAATACACCGAAGCGTTATTAACGTGAGTTTATATCTAGCAACGTCTAATATACGTTGAACACTAAGGCGCGGCAAAGCTGAGCCTGAATAGTAGGTAAGCCTAAAGTATACATATTTATACGAATCACGTTGGAGACGTATTGCGCTCGTGTTGTGTGGACGATCTTATATGCAATGATCGGTTCTGGCGGGTGGCCAATTGTGTTAGCTAGATACAAATGGGCACAGAAGGCGCACGCATAGGATGCGCGGGTATTTTCGACTGGTATTTTTTAACAATTAGCTTGATATCAAACAAATCTCAGTCACCAGTCACAGAATTACTTGTCTTGTAAGACTTGTCTTTTTTATAGTCACAAATACATCACGCCAGCTCCATCGGAACCCAAATATGTACTTATTCTAAACTATCGACTACATACTTTATAAACTACTAGCTTCTGCCTGCGACTTGGTCCGCATGAATTTTCTTACGAATCCCTAATTCTTTTCAAAATTTAAATGTAGTCTATTGTGATCAAAGGTGAAGCTTTAAATAGAAGTAAGAATTTTTAAAATCGGTTAAGAAGTTTTTGTTTTATCTATTCCAAACAAAAATACAAATTTATACTTTTCATAATATTTTTTTGAAAATGGCTGGTTTTACCAAAGGCTCGAAAAAGAGTAGCCGACCTTCTGCACGTATCTGCGTAGTGGTGTAAGTGAAGTAAACGCTGCCTGGCGGGTAATTGTGCGCATGGATGTAGGGTGATTGATACGAGAGAATATTGATGGAGTAACTTATTAAGATGTTTCAGAAGTCTCTGATTAGGTAAAGAATAAAATATGTGATCAAAAAATTAAATTTTCCAAAAAGGACACCAGCATTTTTTTTGCCTTCATAGTTTTAAAAAACGCAATAATCTTGTGAACTTGTACAAAACTGTTTCACTAGGCCAGAATACTAATTTGGTGAACTCAACATTTAAATATGAAGCCTTTTTCATTTTATTGTGCCTACTCATAGTCACAGACCCCCGGCTTCCTACACTATGTTTTATGCATGAACATCACCACACGACGATTGTAAAAGAAGCGAAAAGTTTTACATTCAAACATCCATTTACATTTTCTGCTGTTACGATTTTTTTTAAAGTTCATTGGATGGCAAAGAAGCCGACAGCTCACCCGATGTTAAGTGGTCACCACTGCATTAAGACATCTGCAATACCTCTGGGCACGCCTTAATAGAGGCGGTAAGTCCCCTTTTTGAGGAGTGGCTGGAGAGGCGCCACGGCGCCCTCACCTACCGCCTGACGCAGGTCCTCACCGGACACGGGTGTTTCGGGAGGTTCCTGCACCTCATCGGGCGGGAGGAAACGTCCGGGTGTCACCATTGTGTGGATCGCCCCGAGGACACGGTGGAGCACACCGTGGCGGTATGCCCCGCTTGGGCGGAGTATCGCCGAGTCCTCGTGGCGGCCATCGGCGGCAGCGAACTCTCGCGTCCGACACTGGTGCAAGCCAAGGTCCGGAGCGAGAGGGAATGGGATGCAGTCGCCTCCTTCTGCGAGGCAGTAATGCTTGAGAAGGAGGCGGCGGGACGGTTGAGACAGCGGTTCTCCCGTCCCAGCCGCCGCGGTAGACGCTCCGGACGTCGGGAGCCGCGAGACGACTCCCAGCCACCGTAGATACTGGCCTGTGGACGGTGAGCAATGGGTAGCTCACCGTCCTTACGTTGCATAACGACAGGTCGTGTCGACGGCGCGTTCGTGTTCCACGCGCGCCTCAAAGAGATGTCAGCAAAAGGAAGGGGATACTGAGGGCCGATGCCTGCCGGGGCTGCGGGTTGTTCGCAAGAGATACCGCGCCCCCGGAATGCAAAGGGCACAAGAAGGAACATGGGTGGGTTTTAATCAGTAAAAGTCTGACACTCCCTCCCGCCCCGGCCAGGGCGGGAGAAGTTATTTGATGATTTCCCACCCACCAAAAAAAAATACCAGCGACCTTGCAAATGCGTTGCCAGCACAGATGCAAAGTTGAAATGTCTCGTGTGCCTGTAATTACACCGGCACCAATACTCTTCAAACCGGAACGCTACTTTGCGGCAGAAATAGGTATGATGGTAGTAGCTCCTTTACCAAGAGCTCTACTACTAAAACGTCATACTACATCCAAAAATGTTAGTCGATTATTTTAGTACTATAACTGTGAAGGAATCGGACAGGAGTCTCCACAACGTGGTCACCCACCCGACATGTATGTACGGCACCTAAAACATGTGTCAATATGCAGGCGCACGCGCTACACAGCAGGTGCCCGTGGTGCCGTGGTGGTGGGTGTAGCGTAGTAAGTCGCGCTAAATACGCTTAACTGTACTATAAGCGGTTCATGGAGCCTGTGCCTGTGTGGGTAGCTATGTATGTAGGTATGAGCGCCGTTAAAAATAATAACTTATTTTTAATACCTCTGACGATCACACTTAAAATAATACAGTTACTGACAATTTCTTGTAAATACTAATCATACATAAATTTAGGTGTTCTTACAGTACCTTGTGTTCTTTGAACAACTTCTAAAAGTACGTAAATACACTTTCACAGGAGTACTTCTCATCCCCCGTAATAAAAACTTGAATTTTAAACTTTTAAAAGAAAATAATGTGCACACTAACGCAATAAACACAAAGTTGTTATTAAAGCAACAGTAAGAGCTTACAAAAGAATTTCCGCGAAGTTTCCCGACCGACTTGCAAAAGGGATAGAGGGTCAAATTAACATAGGTCGTCATACACAACACAAACATAACCAAGGCAACTTGATCCCTTTGATTTCACCTTTGAAACAGAACGAAAATTATTCAAAACACGAATCTTTTGATGTTTTAAAGAATTTTATGTTTACTGTGAAAAAATGATAATATCAAGCTCACAATCGGCAAACGAATTCAAATCGTGTGCTCATCTCTTTCTGTTTTTCCTAAAACCTATTGGTTTTAGGAAAAACCGACCCTATTGGGTTTTTTTGTCTTGTCTGATTCTGAAAGCTTAGCGGTTTTCAATCAACTTGGCAAAGAGATGTTGACTGGTAGTTAGAGGATATGCCTTTGATATGAAGTCTTTAGGGATATCTGTGTTTATCGAGTTCCTCGTCACACCTGTAAACAGTAGGCTTCCAATTACGACTTAAGACTTTCCGGCTTCCACACAGACTTGTATAGTATAAAACTTTTTTGTTTTGGTAAGTCGTACCGACTGCATTTCCCAAGCGTAGATATGCCACGTTAGTCTTAATTAAGGCACCAGCCTTTCATGCACAAGACTGTGGCTTCGCAACCGGGCACACATAAGTACCAATATGACTTATCATACCTTTTAATTCTTATGCACGTTCTAAGTTTATCATCGACACCACTGACAGCGGTGAAAGAAAAATCATGAGGAAACCTAGACGGAATCGCTAATCTGTCTTGAGCGAGGGCGATCAGTGCTCGTGCCTTCTCTGTATGAGAAGAGGCGTTATGAGAATCCTTTCAGTTTTTTTTTACCGAATCATTAAATGACTTCCCCCTGGGCGGGGCGGTAGTGAGTGTCAGACTTTTACACCGTCCACAGGCCCGCAGAGCCCTACAGTGGGACAATAATAGGCATGTAAATGTCACACGTACTATCAACAACATAATTGTCCGAGACGTAACTACACGATATCTTTTCGTATTTCCTTACATAACCTTCTGTGTGTTGACAATCTATCACAAATACTTTCCGTACAATTGCATTTCGCACACAAGTTGTACTACAAGTTTGTGTTCCACTTGGAAACTATAAATATTAGTTCAAAAGCTCCGCCAACACTTTATGATCGGAACTAAAAGATTTACGGAACAAGCCGAAAGGAATCTAGAGGAGTTTCTGTTGAAAATGTGTTTGCCACAATACAAATAGCAGAAGGGCTGTTGTGGGGGGATAGTGTAGACGACAGTGAGTTTATTTGTCGAGCTTACATGGTTTAATGAAAATCAGGAAATTGTTTTCTGGTTAGGTCGGACTTGACAGGGGAACAAACAAACTATGTGTGTATCAGCCATGCAAACGAAACCACAAGAGACTCACAAAGACGACAGCCATGGCCGACGTGTGCACACTCTAGTAGCATCCACTGAATGTACAACACAAAACAAACTGTTACATAACATTTACTTTACAGAATACTCCGTACTTTTGTTGCTTTCCATAGTTAATATTAGATGGTACTCGTAAATTTATAATTGAGATCATTATGGACCCTGTCGGGCACAGCAAACGGGTAGAAGACAGGAATCCCTGTTTTAAAATATCATTTAAGGTTACTTAAGGTTTGAACAGAACTAAATTCAACGCAGAATTATGAAAGCAATGGATTGTATGTTGTAATGGATTGTATTGTAAGTACTCTGTAATGTTAGAGCGAGTCCAGAACAAATTCACGCGCCACCTGTACAGGAAATTATATGGGGTATATCCGTTTTACCCACTGATGTATCCCAATCTGTTTGTCTTGGGCATGGTTGGCTATAATCAACTGCATGTCCGACGGGAGTTTACGCTGGTCGTCTACTTGGTGAAGGTCCTTCGTGGAAAGGAGAGTAACCCGGGAGTATTGCGGCGCTTAAGTCTGTGTGTGCCGGACCGCTACGTGTGGAGGCGGCGCGGCCCGCCACTGTTACTGGTACCTACTGCCAGAACTAACTTGCTTGCCAAGGCACCCTTTACCAGAGCTATCCGTACCATCAAGGACCTTCAAAATAAAATTGATGTGTTTACGTGTTGTTTTAGTGAATTCGCAAGAGTATTACTATTTATATTGTGCTACAAGCAAAATAATACCTGATTTTTAATGTTATTTATTAAAGTATATTTGTGTATGTTTTTGTAATTTAATAGTTTTAATAGTCTTAATAGTTTATTAATTTAGGAATGTTGTAAATATATATTATATACTTAGTTTAGATTATTAGTTACTAAGTTCTTAACTGTCGCATTAGGGTAAACCCTGTAATGATAGTTTAAGTTGTAATAAATAAATAAATAAATAAATAATAAATAAATAAATAGTAAATATCTACATATGTAGCATATGTTTTGTTAAAACAGGTATAAGTTTGTAGACTGTATGTTGTTTTGACATGCGTGCATCGCATCCAATACGGTCGTTCACAAAACTAACCATGTGCAGTCACGCACAGGCTTGCATTTTGAATAACTTATTACAATTCTTATACTCTTACCGACGATACTGTTATTAGTTGTATTCCAAACTTGCCGTGACTTAGTTATTTAGCTTCTAGCTTTTGTTCACAACTTCGTCCACGTGGAATTTTTTTCAGATCATTTTTTTTAGGTGTAACAATGTACACCCACAGTTCGCCGGTATGTTTAGGTCCCATGTAATAGGGGGCGAGCCTATTGCCTATTGTTTTATAATACTGTAAGTATACAATGCATCTAATTAAGTTCTGGTTAGTCTGCCAAATCTCAAAGCTGTAAGTTGTTAAACAAAGTAATCCAATCATTAGAAGTTAAAACAAGATTAGCGTAAAACTAAATAGGTTTATACTTAAAGCGCGCCGACTGCGGTGGTACCTACTGCGAGGGCGCGACGTACCCACGACGTGTCGCACACCGGTCCCACTGTCGGACAATGTCGTCAGGTGGATCATTATATTTATTATGTTTATGAAAGTGCAAATTGAATTCATGGCGATTATAGCATTTTGACAATAATTAATCTATAGTGGTATGAGGAATAGGTTCGAGAATTCCTCATCATCTATTGAAAAGGGAGTATTCTCCGATCTCTGATAGGCTGCTGTCCGACTGTTGTTGTCGGGATTCTATACCTCTGCCTGTGTGCTAATATCGTGGAGAAACTTGATACCGTGATAAGGACAGGTCAGTTATAGTTCGCATGTGGCGTAACAGAGGTTGCCACAGGTGCAATACAAGCTCGCGTCCCCGCATGAGCTATAGTTGTTTTATTCTTATAACTATGATAAACCTAGATTTGCCTAATAAATGCGAGGCGAAGGTAAACTCGGTCTAACACGAAGTCTTCATTAAGTACTGAGTAAAGACACCCTTTGAACGTTTCAATAAAGAGTTTTAATTATTTTTACAACTAGGGCTGTGCATGTTTGTTTGTCGACTTTTTTGTTTCAACCTTTTTATGAAAGACCGTTCGGGAGAGGCCCGCCAGTGGAGGTCAGGCAAGGGAGCGATTTGATTGATTGGTCAAAAGTGTATGTTAGTAAAAAGTGTTTTTGTATTACCGAGTTTAATAACTTCCAAGAATTGAGAGCAGATCACAAGTGTGTTACATTAGCAATTTCACTTTTATTATTTGATGTTTACATATGTGTGGGTTTATATGTTTGTAAACGCACACACATTACGGCCTACAAGAAAAAATCTTTAAGTAAGGCAAAGTTATTTAAAAAGATATATAAATTTTAGTAAGATTTGGCTTTTTTATTTGTGATTGATTGCAACCATTACTTTGTCAATAATAATATAATTATTGGTTCAACCTATGGGAACCTTTAAATTTGAGCAGTAAATAATCACAGCGAATTAATCCGATTCAATAGCGAAACTACATAAAACAAAAACCCAATCCTTCTTAAGTAGTCGATATATCACTGTCTCAAGTCGATCGACTAGGAATTAATACTGTCGACTAATTAGCAGCAGTGCCCATCACTATGAAGAGTTAAGACTATTTTATTGGATTTCACAGCGAGCTACGGTAACTCAAAGTTTGTGCCATAGAGTTAAAGTGAATAGAAGCGGTCCAATTGGTATTTTGAACGAACATTCGTGATTTCATAAGTAAATAGTAATTATAGTATAACATTCTAACTTCTGTTTTTTCTGTGTTCTAACAAAATGTAACGTGGCATATTTTAAATGTTTTCATACTATCCCTGTATGTAGATGGCGGATAGGTATTGAATATTTTCAATACCTATCCGTCATGTTCACATTTTCTATTTTGCATACAAAACCAAATCTTTGTTTTTTTTATATTATCTGTTGTGAGGAGATTTTTAAATATATTTTCAATAGATTTAAATTCAGATCAAAGCAAATTTTTTAGAATATTCAGTAATTTGTTAAATAATTTAAACCCTACCAAACATATTTTATTTGGATGTTTGTAGTAGGAACTGATATAAGCTCAAGTCGCGCGCTTTTAACACATTATCTCAAAAGCTAAACTTTTACAAGAGACACGAAGTTACCACTTCTATGCCATTAAGATATCTATGTTGGCGGCGCTAAGGAGAGAATTTCCTTTGTTTGTGTTGGCGGCAAGTTTTACGCTAACGTTATTTTTACTGGAATCGTTAAGATTGTGTCGTCCTTTGTGCTTGTTTGTTTAATTTCCGCGAAGAGCGATCAACTTGACGGTTACAGTTAAAGTTTTGTGGTTTATTTTATATACATAATTATCGTATAAGGGTTACAATTAGACCAGTCTATATTACCAGAGAATACCAGATAGCAGCAGTATTGTTTGTTTGACATAAAATGTAACGAAAATGGTGGCAGATTTCTCAAAGCGGTAATTTCTTTCAATGACGTTTTTTTCTTGTTTCCGTGTCAATTGACTCGTTTCAAATGTTGTCCGACCGGTGTTGAGCAAGCTGTACAGCCTTATCAATGGCCTCGTTTAGATCTTGGATGCTGCAGGTGGATGTGCATGACGGGCAACTAGGGAGGTGACGCTTGGCCTGTGATGGTGCCCCACACTGACACTGACTCAAACGTTAGTAAAAACATGCAGCTCCGTGTTGGTAGTAGGTGCAAGCTGCTAACATTAAGATGTCTCCCACTAAGTGCACACCTAGTATTCACAACTTTCAGTGTTAAGACTTCACAAGTTCGCGTTGAAGTTCGTCGTGTGAGTGTCACCGAAGCGCCTACCTTCCGAAGCCGCGTGCGAGAGCCGCCAGGCGCGACCGGGTGCTACATTATGCGGTAAAAGGGACGGGAACTTACTCTAAAGTTTGGTCATCTGGAACTTATACAAAATTGTTATGTAGCTATACGTAAGTATCCGACATTGTCTTACGTACTGGTTACACACAAAAGTCAACCATCAAGGACTAAGTGGGGAAACCAGGCCCCCTATGATACATAGGTATGTACAAAGTTATACTGTAAAAAAAAAATGCGGTTTAATTGAAGTTGATACTGTGTAGTTTGCAGGAAATAAATAGCTTTTAATTATATTATAAAATTGACCGGGATTATACAGGTTGTGTTAATGACTTGGTCCCCTTTGCTCTATTCATAGATTTGGTTTTAGTGCAGAATTACACTATAAAGACTAAATCTACATCTGTTTATCGAGTCCGCACCTCAATATACGTATAACATAAAATAATAAAGAAGTAACTCACAACCTTCCAGATACATTGACCCTTTTGTAAACTTATTTACACCTTTAGTCCTATATTTTCATAAAAACAGCCCGTAAGGGCGCGCGCCGTGCATGTTCGCGAAGTAATCCTCGGCCTAGACTAGCGTACGTACCTCCGGCTACGGAGCGAGATTCCAATCAAAACATTTCCGTATGTTTGGGTACTTGTGTAGACAAGCAGCGCAGTGCTAATGCGCTAAGATAACGTCGAGACACAGAAGATGCATTGCTACAATTGCAAGACGTTCGAGGAAGATATGTAATGTTTGATGTAGAGGCAGCAAGACTTATAGTACAGGTTTAGTGGAGAATGGGGACGGTTCGCACCTACGTGATGTATGAGAACGGGCGCCGTCAGTTGGGACTCGGTATCTCTGAGCTGACACAGCTATTTATAATTGAGTTGAATCGTTTTTTTCTCTAGCGCTCTAGATTTGTGACAATATAAACACATTGTACACGTAGATTAAACCATTTTTTTTTTTGTTTCAAAAGAATGTCCATGGTCATGGTCATGTCCATGGTCTTCTGTATAGAAATCTAGTGTTTGATACGAGCAATTAGCTTCAATTTTCTGTCTGTCGAACTCCATTGCCATTTTATTTTTCTTTAAAATAACACGTTGCCCCTCACTAGGAATGTCTTCTGTATCGTGGGTACGTTTACAAACATATAAACTTACATACACAAACAGCCAGATCCGGAACAACACTATCTGTAGGCCATACAAAAATTTGTTCCATGCGGGAATCGAATCCGCGACACGCAGCGCAGCAGCAGCAGCAGCCAATCCGTCGACCACATCGCCAACCGTGCAATTTAAAAGTAATTAAAAGAATTTATTTGAATTTTGTTCACTTGTCAAAAGACTCCAAGAGTCTGTAAAGTAAAGGTAAGCCTTTTGCTTGCGCCTACTCAGTGGTCGTAAGTGGCTTTGGGCAGTAATCTAAGCGCGTCAAGACTAACTTTGTACAAAGTCGCTCCTCAGTAGCGGATAGTTGCGCTTTAATACTACGAGTCGAATAGTGCTCGCTCAGACTGTCGCGAGCACTACTATGCCCAGGGATTAAGTCGGCGAAACACATTTGTTCAGCAAGCGCTGTGTGGTATCTATTGTTTTGTTAGTTATAAAGTAGTTGATTCTATAATAAGTATTGCAAGTGGGATATCATTCAAAACCAAAATAAATTAATACTGCACCGTTACCGATGTCTTAAAATCATCTGCAGACCTTATTTTGTGTTTAGAAAAATAAAAGTGACACGGGGCGCATGACTCAGCCGCGAAGTTAAGAATTGTTCACATAAGTGGCGCGTACGTCTCCATCGGTTAGCTTCACTTGTGCGAGCTCACAACTAGTCCGGTTAGAAAAACTTTTCTATTAGTAGGCAACATTTGCAGCATTAAAAAAACCAAGTGGTATACAACTAATGTAACACGAGTGCTACAATGTTGCGCTAGTGACGCGAATAGTACAGTACCTGCCCGAAAGTATGGCACATGAAACTTTGGAAACAGTACGGTTTTTGTAGAGGGTCATCTCTGCTACACATACTTTTTTGACAGTCGCGTTCTAAAATTAAATATTTCATATTTACTTCCGGAAACTTAATTTTTGAGCCTTCTGTTTGATTAATTATCATTATCACTTATTCCCGTGACGTCAGCTGTTTCCGATGGAAGTGAGCCACACTAAGGGGTAGAACAGTTCGTGCTCGAGTGCCCCTGAGTGACGTCGACCTACTTCTGGTAATCGACGAGCGCCTGAGACATTTGATTTTATTTACAGACTTGACAGAAGAGAATATAATCGAATGCTTTTAACTGTATTTACATAATACCAGTGCTCTTACTGTTTTTTTTTTTTTGGGGTGTGGGAAATCATCAAATAACTTCTCCCGCCCTGGGCGGGGCGTGAGGGAGTGTCAGACTATTACTGACTAAAACCCACCCATGTTCCTTCTTGTGCCCTTAGCGTTCCGGGGGCGCGGTATCTCTTATGAACAACCCGCAGCCCCGGCAGGCATCGGCCCTCAGTGGCCCCTTCCCTATGCTGACATCTCTTTGAGGCGCGCGTGGAACACGAACGCGCCGTCGACACGGCCTGTCGTTATGTTAAACGTAAGGACGGTGAGCTACCCACTGCTCACCGTCCATAGGCCCGTATCTACGGGGGCCGGGAGTCGTCTCGCGGTTCCTGACGACCGGAGCCGAGAACCTGTCTCAGCCGTCCCGCCGCCTCCTTCTCTAGCATTACTGCCTAACAGAAGGAGGCGACTGCATCCCATTCCTTCTCGCCCCGGACCATGGCTTGCACGTGCTCTTACTGTTATGGCGCTGGACGTTAAACAAACTACGGCTGTTTATAATGTTGTAATTGTAATAATTGCAGCATATAGTATTCAAGAATCAGCCGCCTCCTTTACACGCTGCATGTAAGGTAGGTCCCTTTTAAACTTTACGTATCCCTATCCGCTTAGCGACATATTATCAATATTGTAACTATGCTAAAATGAAACAGGTGTAGTGTCTCTGGGATCTCTGAATATGTCTTTGTAAGCATAATAAATTATGTTACACTCCACTTAGTTTATAATCTCTTACCAAACTAAGTGGAACTTTAAAGTGAGTTGTAAGTTCTTCTCTGAATAACAAATCTACAGCAAATAGATAATGCAAGCTCCTACTAAAACATAATTAGCAATTCCTATCTTATTTCCAGAACAAATGCTGATAACGTTTGTGCGCGAAGTATTCATGGACATTGTTATTCCTTAGCGATAGACATCAAATCATGATAAATTCGACGCCATCTCTTTAATACTAAACTTAAAATCTGACTACAGAATAGCTACAGAGCACATCAGATAGTCGTCTCACAACGTGAACTCCACGGCACACACAGACACACAGACACACAGAGCGCGGAGCGAAGCGACCGCGGCACTACAATCCTGTCCAGTACAACAAATGTTGGCCGACAAGGACAGTATGTTTATATACAAGATTTTCTCTTTGTTTTCGAAGGACGTGTCAGCGTGGGCCATGAAAAATATTTTTTTTTGAGTAACAGTATACTGTAACGTTAATAATGTTCGAGACACTACCCGCGCTCGTCACAAGCTCGCGTTTCGCTCTCAGCGCAGCAGCGCCTAGACGTGGTCCGCCCGCGCTATCGCGGCAATTATGTCAATTGACGTTTGTGCACTGTGTAGTCTAGAAGCAAAACAACTGTCTAGCGCTACTCTGCCACCACTGGTTATTAGTGCTCCAGTGCCTTACGATCGAAGATAATAGGGAAATATGAGTTATCTGCTTTCTTCTCCTCTTATCAAAACTCACCGCAACAGCACTTCACGAGGACTTACCTGTAATCAATAACAACGAACAGTTAGACCACACACACACACAAACAATATTGTTAATGAACAACCACATCGACGTTAGTACAGGCAGCATGCTAACTGACGATCGCTCGATGTATCGTTGTGATGTGGGTTTATAAGTTATAAATGACACGATAATGTGGTGTTGTTAGGTTGTAGCTACTGCTACACTAATCTTGTTATGTTACTTATCGTTAGGACAACCATTAAAAATTGCATTTAAGAGCCTCAAAGTCCAGGAGCGACAATATAAATACTTAAGCGAACGTAAGCCCGCTAGCGGCTGGTCAACGTTTTTACCTCGGCACGACAGACATACAATAAAATAAGGGCCGGTAAGAAGGACCTCCTGTAAATGATCTAGCACTATATGACATCCTAGCAGCAATGGCACCTACAGTTGTCGTCATATCATAATAAAGCACAACGAGCAAACTCCGTTATTTTAAACAAGGTCGTGTTTCAATAGATGAACAATAATACAATAATTTGATTTAGTCCTACTTAGATTTTTGCAAACCAGTGTGGATTGCTAAACTTCTAATAAATAACTAACTATTATAGACGAAAGCTTGGCCCATTACTTTAAAACTTAGCATATATCCAGCAGCAATCAGAGGCTTTTTTTTTTTTTTTTTGGTGGGTGGGAATCATCAAATAACTTCTCCCGCCCTGGGCGGGACGGGAGGGAGTGTCAGACTTTTACTGACTAAAACCCACCCATGTTCCTTCTTGTGCCCTTTGCGTTCCGGGGGCGCGGTATCTCTTGCGAACAACCCGCAGCCCCGGCATGCACTCAGAGGCTGGTGAGAAGATTTCATTCATTTTCTTCTTTTTGTTTGGGTCCTCGGCAGCAAGTTTTAAAGAAAACTATTTTTCATAAAGCTCTCCTTTAGAACCAAGATAAATATTTGCGGCACATTGAAACATTATCTTTTGTAAACGTGGACACTTTTGGAAGGCGGTCAATGGTTTTAGTTGCTGTCCTTTATACAATAAAGCAAACAAAATGATTGGTACTTTTCAAAATACGGGAGGTGTGAACGTGGACGAGGCGAAAGGAGTATGTAAGGATCGCAGCAGGAAGCGCTCTGTGGTTTCTGCCTACCCCTATGCGAAAAAGGCGTGAGTTTATGGATATACGTCATGTAAACTATTAAATAACGTTAGATATGTCATCCTTTCTTCCTTTATTAAAATCACTGCAATAAGTAATACAGTACGCGGAGTATCTGTCTGCATCTACCATTACTGCTTAACTCGTTTCTATCTCAAACGGGATCTCATCTCGGCTCGAGTCTAGTAACGGCGCCGGATATGAGGTCGGCAGCCGGAAATACGGCGGACGTCTGAGTTAGCCGACGTGACGGAACAGGATGGCTCCTCAGCTGTCTGTGTGTGTTGTATAGTGCCGAGAAGTTAGGAGAGGATATGAGTACGCTCCCTGTCGCTGACGGATTGTTGAGTAGATTTTTCCTTGTCCATAAGAAATGTTGTACCTAGTGTCTGAAGTTGTCTGGCACGGTTCGTGATAATTATAAGATCACCCATTGTTTTGCAATTTCTCTGGCATGCAGTATTTAAAAGTTTATATGCTTCCGCGTATACATAACATTGACAAGAATTTTTCCAAAAATTCATAGACAAATCTGGAGAAGATGTAAGGTTACTTATGCGGTGGGTTAACGGGTCCGCCAGTATCAGGATCTAGCGTGACTTCTGTGCTTCGCCCATTGCGCGATCCAGAGGAATAAATCAGGTATACAACGTAATTACAAAAGTAGATTAACACTGTGCTGCGCTGCGTGTCGCGGGTTCGATTCTCGAACGGAACAAATATTTGCCTACAGGTAAGTGTTCCGGGTCTGAATGAGGTACTCTGTAGCACACTTACTAATAAAATACTTATAAACATCATAACTTCACAAGTTTTGCTAGACGCGTCTATCAATCAAAACGTACGAAGCCCACAAAGGCTTTCAAGCGGATTCCTCCGCTAAAGTCAAGGGCATACACATAGTTGTAACAAATCCTTAGTATCCTTCACTCGTACAATGGACTAGCTCTCCTATCAAATCAGACTTGAAACACTTCGTCTGATGACTATTAAATTAAATTGAAATGTATCTCCGAGCTATTTTCCTTCATAAATATAGCGTGAGACGATTTTTATAGTCTGTGTCGACGCTGCTGAAGCACTCCACTTAATTACACCGTTATCTTTACATCCTAATAGTCTAAGGCTCAGGTCTGGGTGACCGCGGGCTGCGGTAGCGACGAGCGGTAGCGATGAACGGCAGCGAGTGCTGACCGTTACTGAACTGATATCTAGCAATATAGTTAGGAAGGTGTTATAATCGAGTAAAGACCGGGTGGCGCACACAATGTGTATAAATAAGTACCTATCTATAGACAATTAGTTTATGTGTACACTGCACTTTATAAAGTGAAATTGGTGGCATAACTGAACGTTGTCTTATTGCATTGACTTTAACTGCGTACTACTGAATATAAAAAATGTTACTATACTGTTACGCAGGTTGTTATTATTATTTTTTTGCCTGAGGTACACAGAGGCTGTAAAAATAATTGCTCCGATACAGAGTTCAAGAGCACTCGACACACACGACTCAACTTAGTAACCTATTAATGGCAGGTGACGCTCCGACCGCGGGTACGATATGAGGTTATTAACTCACAAACGTTGGCCAGTTTTTATCTAAAATACGTTACTAAAAAAGACACATCATAAAATGTTTATGTGACTCTTCGAACTCTTCTCTTTTCCTACTAACCCCTAACTCACTATAAGCGTCACCAAAACACATTTCCAAACATAAAACCAACCGGGTAAAACCAGATAAATTCGGATAAAACCAGTATAAACTGCCACGAGCCAGGTTTTTTGAAATTATTGCCGACAGGCTAACTGCGTTACGGTAACGAGTGGCAAATGGAAATAAATTGCCGCCACACTCGAACGGTTTTATAAAATGTCGCTAAAGGACGCTTTACACCCGGCATGTTTACCGTCATGCTGTGTGAACGGTGCAGAGCGGGTTCACTGCGGCTGTTAGCTTCGAGAAATAGATTGTGGCATAAGTACATACCCATGTGTTGTGTTGTGTTGGTTAGCGCTTGAGCAGGAAAAGGCAAAGGTTATTAGTTACTTGTTGATGGTTTATGTAACTTTTTTGCTCATGATGATGAAGTCTTGTATATATTTTCCAAGACTGCTTAATTTGTTTTCTCTCTCTCTCCAGTTGTCAAAACATTTAACTAAGCGAGGCGGGCGCTGCCTCTGCGCCAACCCTAGAGTGCGCTGATCTTGTCTACCTAAGTACAATCACTTATACCACCAGTAATCATAACATGTCAAATCCACATAATTTATATGACTGAACACTTGAGTTAACTTAGAATAAGCGAGATAAGTTTTAAACTACTACTACATCGTTGGTTACAGAATGTGTTTATTGGGATAGCTTAGAAGTGAATACGTGTCATAATATTTGATGAGACTGGGGTGATTCCCAGCAAGGAACAGATCTATTGATTCATATATTTCTTCCCTTGTGTTTAAGTAGGTTTACATAAAATGGAATACTGTAACCTCTTGCGTGAAGTAATCACCAGCTCGTCCTCTGCTAAGTGTGGTGATTACCACAATATTTTCTGTGATTAGATATCTATCTATTACTGTACATACCGTACCGTAGAATAACTCTGTTCTTATGTCAATGCTAACATAAAGAGTTTTCCCGAACATATAAGTCAAGATACGAACCATTTTTGCTACCTTGAGAGCAATGAAAACAGACGAGCAATAAAGTTGCCCATTAATTTTATTGTTAATTATAAAATTGCTCACCGACGCACTCGCCGTACTCATACGAACCTACGAATGAAAATGAATTACTTTACTTGTGTTGTCGGACGAACCCCTGTGACTGCCTGCCTGCTATAAAACATATGTTTGTGGAAACTTATGGCAATTTAAACAACCATTCATTTTATTAATATGAATGTATTTCCATTATAGCTTTGGTTTTTTGTTGGATTAGCGTTGCTATTTCGATTTAATATTATCTCGTCTATAGCCATTTGTAAATAATTGTTTAAAATTCTAAAAGTCAAACATTTATTGCGAACTAAGTGTACAGTATTAGTGTTATCTCATGTTAGTACTTATGACTTAGAAGCGTTTTTCAAGCATCACATACACTCTACTCTTTGTATTATTCCAACATAACAAGAACTACGCTGTTTTAATAAGTAAACTTATAACATACTACTTCAAAATCATGACTTTTATCATCAAATCAATTCACCTGTGTTGCCTCAAAAAAAAAATTATGAACAAATTATACCATGATCTGAGGAAATATAAAGTGCTCCGAGTGTTTCTTTTAAATTACGTTTGTAGTCGTCGAGGGGAGCAAATAAAGTGAGAGGGGGGGGGGGGTAGGGGAGAAAAGAGAACGTCGAAGGATGAATTAGAATTTAGGAGTCAGTACACATAGGTAAAATTGTTACAGACATTAAAACAATACTTGCGAGAAATTCTATGATATCTATTTTATTTTACATACATTTATTTATTTCTCATACATATTAAATACATTTTTAAATATTAATATAAAAAATAAAAACATTTAAAAATATAAAAAATAGTAGCCCACCGGTATCGGGAACAGGGTCCAAGCTACCGGTGGTCAGGAAGAGAGAGAGAAAGGAATCTCCTAACAATACGCGCCGTGTCTAGGAGTACCGCTTTCTGAATCAAGCCCTTGATCCAACTACCCAACGAGAGCCTCCTGAGGTGTTGGTCGAGGCTCTTGGCTATTACGCCATTGGCCGTTACGACTATCGGCACAATGATTACTGTACTCACATCCCACATGTCGACAACCTTGCGAGACAAGTCAAGATACTTAATTTGTTTATCATTCTCAGCTTTCACGAGGTTCTCGTCATGCGTGACCGTAATATTAACAATCATTGCGCGACGCTCTAATCGATTTACCACCACTATGTCAGGCTTATTGGCAACAATAGTCCTGTCGGTGATGATAGATCGATCCCAATACAACGTGATATTGCTAATTTCAAGAACTGAGTCGGGCACATACCTATAGTACGGTACTTCCAAATCAACAAAACTGTATTTCAGAGCAAGTTGCTGGTGGATAATCCTGGCTACAAGGTTGTGTCTATGCAAATAGTCTCCGTTAGCCAGACGAGAACACCCAGATATAATGTGACGGATTGATTCCCCCGGACGGTGGCATGCCCGACAGATGTCAACCGTGCTGTCCTTCACAATATATTTCCGGTAATTGTTCGTCATTATAACTTCGTCCATAATAGCACAGACAAAACCGTCGGTTTCTCCAAAGAGGTCAGCAAAGCGCAGCCAGGACACGGACGCCTTGAAGTCTACATCCGGCCCATGTAAGACTCGGTAGTAGCATACGTGAAGCTCCTTGCTCTTCCATACCTCCCTGCGATCATTAGTATCTAATACTACAGGTTTGCGCCAGTTCTCATTCGCTAAAGAGGGCGGGGTGAGGCCCTTGTCCACAGAGACCACATCTCGGTGCATCCCCACATCAACTTCCAGGAAGTACTCCGTGAGACTGCATATCTCACGGTTGTGCAGGGTTTTAGCATTTAAGAAGCCTCGACCTCCACACTTCCGCGGGGTATACAGTCTCATTACTGATGACCGTGGGTGATGCATCCGATTTGCGGTCTTATTTTTATTATTTTACATTATTATTCCATTTATTTATTTTATACACATGTAATTTACATTTTTAAATATTAATATAAAAAAATATAAAAACATTTAAAAATACAAAAAATAGTAGCCCACCGGTATTGGGAACAGGGTCCAAGCTATTATTATTATTTATTATTTTACATTATCATTAAGCCGCAAAGTAGTCAGGGAAACGCCCTGATTGGCTACGTCTGTCGTAGCTAATAAGAAAGGGTCCAATTTCGAATTTCCTGCACCCGATCTGGGGACCCAATTAGTTCTCAAACGTCTCCAGAGACAGACTCATGCCAGACACGACTGCACCTGTACATACATACGAATCACATTGAATTCATTATATTATGTTAGCAAAGTATATCGCAATTATAAAAATGATTCGGACAGATCTGAATGTACACTTAACGACGTTATTATTCACTTGATTAGGGTAAGAATAAAACAAAACTTAATAAACAATGAATCTGTACAACTGTCTCAGTGTAAGTATGAGCGCTCTGGAACACACACAAGCAAAAGATTCGAAGTAGCTTTCACACGTATATTTTTAGGTGAAACAATTGCTCGTCCTAAAGAATTCCGCACCAAGGGTGACCATTGTCACGTAGTATTAGTCCGGAGTTCAAATTGTGCCCGCCGTTCGTCAATAAGCTTAGCGCCTGCTCCAAGAGACTTCCCTGACACCGCTACCGGTGAAATGTCGGAGTGCAATGATACATTACAATACACTCTGCCTCTTCGCGGAACACAGAGCTAGTCGTAGAGGTATTATAGAATGTGATTCAATACTAGTTATACCTATAATATCTAGTACACGACAAACTCTGTGTTCCGCGAAGAGACAGACTGTTGTGCCTATTGGCCTAGTTCTGTTCTGTCTCCTGCTTGTTTGGAGGGAAATGGAAATAATTTTTTTTCCTACTCCTCCGCTCATCTTTTCTGATTAATTTCGTTGCGGGATCCAAGACAGTTACATCGTGTCTCCGGGACTCGTCGAGCTTCATTGCCTCAGCGCTCTTCTGGCGGTCTCCACTGTTGATTCTGGCTTACAGAAGATGCAGTGGTTGGGAATAGTGTGGCGGCCTTGTCCCATATATATGAATATGTAAGTTTATTATTATTTACAACATTATCTCTGGACGATAATTGAGTTTAATATTGTAGTTTCTCAACACAGCGAAAATAGTCATATTTGAGTGTAGAACTATTAGTTCCAAATCAGTCATGTTGTAGACGAATAAGCATTTTGCTTTGGTGTTTTAAGTTAGAGCCTCATTCTGCCTTCTTTGACCCACTCTTTCTCTTGTCGTTAGCATGAACTATAATGAAATAAGAATAGATCGCAATAAAGTATAACCAAGCCATTCAGCAGGTGACTGCGTCCCTCAATGTTGATTAGATCTAAGTGCCTCTACTCGGTACTGTACATGTATTGCGAAACTATCTGTTCAACGTGTTCTTTACCTACCTACAAGCGATTTTTAAAGTCTTCTTTCCAAATCATCTCAAAATGTAGCCAACACAGCTTCCTAGTAACAAGGCATCCAATAAAAAACGCTTAAGATTTTTTCTTATTTCTTTTCAGCCAATCAGCGCGGGATCTAATCCAAGGGAGCCGTCTAATTGGCTGGTCTGCGCCGAGTGCTGCGCCAGACGCCGCACGTAATAAGATTGTTGTGCCGCGCGCCTCCTTGCCGAGGTAATTCCGTTGCTGTGTATAATTTATTAGGTCTAATTTATACGATGTGATACACGCTTTCGACAAACAATTGTATTGTGTCGTGTCATGAGTATACTTGGAGTGGTTCGAATTTAGCTTCTACTTAGAATATATAATTGTTCGAGCAGGAACATTATGTACTATGTACTAGTTAGCCAATCGGCTGAAGCTATGACCATATCCTAAAGCATAGTCAGACGCCCGTGGATGCAGGTTTGAGCTATCAAAGCACCCTTTTTTTTGACAATATAAGATTAAATCCCTCAATATTTTCAGCAAAAAATATCAGTAAAATAATGATTTTGATCCTGAAACCTGACACAAACCCGGTTGGGTAATCCTTGGCCTCCTTCAACTGAACACCATGAGCACTGTTATCTCCTTCTCTTACCATAATATCGCGAAGAGGAATCTCTAAAATCTGACAAACTCTAACCGCTTTCATCTCATAAGAGTCTCCGTGAAAATATTCTGAATATATCCGACGGAGCGTAAATGTTCGTTTCGTGTTGTATCTCATTATTTGCTCACGCTGGTACAACACTCACGCGCGCACGCTCCGCATTCTAAACATTACACACGCCTAGTTAATTAGGAGCGTTGTTTGTATACTGTTCTAGATATTTTTACGTATCTGCGAGGAGAGATAAACTCATAACAGTATACAAGTCTACTTACGTGCTATACATTATACCTACATAAACAAGTCTTGAAATTACTCTAAAGTAGATTTCAAACGTTTTCTGCTTGATCAGATGTGATAGATGTAATTGGTGTTGATTCTCATGAGAGTTGATCTGTGTCTAACATCTACAGTCTGTGATACAAAATAACAACGGATATCAGATGGGCAATGGTGGATGTAAAGTTTAAGCCGACGCCTACGATCATACGCTCGATCTGCTTGTTTACATATCTGAGCCTTAATATGTATGAAAATGAATTCTTACCAGTCAATACACATATTTTAATAAATTCACACAGACATTTTCTTTCAATTTCATTCATATTGTAGGTCTCTCTCACTGCCTTTTTAAAATTCGAAACAATTCGCACAAAAGACAAAAAAAAAAACAAACAATTATAGATCACAGCTCTGTCAGAGATGAGATTCTGAAAAAGATTGCTTTCAATTCTATTCAAAGAACGAATGAATGGGACCGAGCGACTGAACGAATAATGGAATTCATTCGCGAACTGATTGACTCGCTCGCGATAACTTTTGGAATAAAAGCGACGTTTGGTCGGTCATAAATTTTCTCCGATTAGATTAACCGACTGTGCGGAAGTTAGTACGTCTGTTGAATGACAACTTTGCAAATACTCGACCCAGTTAACAGTGAGGCTTTCAACTTGATTGACTTCAATCTTTGCGCATGTGGTATTTCCACTTTCGGAGGAGCAGTAACAAGTGACTACCGACTTACCAAAATGGTTCAAGTAATTTAAAGATTTTCTATAATACAGGTTTCTCTCCCACAATTCAGTACTTTATATTCCTGAGAGGTTAGACCTAGTCAGTGGGTAATTGGAAATATAAGCATCAGGCTAGCAGCCTGCTTCACACAATCACAGTGTTGTCTCTCAAGTTGTGCTGGAGCATCCAACATCCTGGGTTGCTCACTTTGGTGTCCTTTCACGAAATGTAACAAAAACTGTATAAAACTATTCAGCACGCCAAAAAGTAATACATAAGAAAAAAGAAATATAAGGCAGCATTGCTCACTGTCTAGAATAACGTGTATGCGAAAAACACGATGAAGAGACCATCACGCCTGTACACCCACAGTTCGCCAGTATGTTTTGGCCCCATGTAATAGGGGGTGAGCCTATTGCAATTAACCGGGCACAAATCCAAACTCCGAGCTGCTACTGAGATTTTCATAGAAAAACCCAAAAGCACTTTTTGCTCGAGCTGGGAATCGAACCCAAGACCTCTACCGTAGCAGACGCGCTTAGGACCACTAGGCCAACGAGGCAGTTTCGAACGATGCACGATGGTTGGAACGATGATTTCTTTCACACATCGGTGCCTGGACTAAAAGGATTGTTAAAGTTGTAAATTGTATTTTAATTATAACTGTAATACATACTGTATGTTCACAATATTTGCCTATAAATAAATAAATAAGACGTCTCAGTCACCCGAATCCCCCGTGACTATTTGAGTCATTTCCGTCGAAACATTTCGCGCGTCTACTCAGAGGCATAGTGTCGGCTCGGCAAAGCATTGTATTGCATCCAAGCCTCGCTTCCGCACATCACTTGTATTCACGTCATGCCCACGACTCTTCAAGCGATCAAATACTTCAGTATTTATCAGATCTAAAACCAAACCGTATTTTGTAGCACGTAAAGTACTATTTTGGACGACAGTGTTTTTTTCGACGGAAAGCTTTGATTGCCAGCCGATTAAAAGCGGAATCGGTCGTTTTGTGCATAAACCGTGCGTGTTTGTGTACAACAGTTTAGAAGCAAATATTCATCGAGTGAAATAGACTGGATATTAATTGGATTTCAGGTTTAAAAAAATGAGAAAACCACGAAGCGTTCGTAACAAAAACTCAATCAGTTGAAGTCACAGGTCAAGTTTGCGGTCTCATAACAAGTTAAATCATCTTTTCTTTCAAAGTTTTGACTTTGAAAAGTGCCTTTTTTAAATTGAAATTAATGATTTGACTCCCAGGACAGTTGATAGAAGTAGATCGCAATGGATTGTGGGGAAGATGGTAATTGACTAGTAGGGGGTGACTACTGAGATGAAGGCTGATTGAGGTGTGAAAGCAGATGCCATGCTGTGTCTAATGCCATACATCGAGACAAGGGCTGGAGGTTGACGATAGCTGAATAGTTCTAGTGCAAACCTTTGCATAATTGAAGGACTCGACTACAAATCTGGAAGCGCTGCCCAACACCACCATACAGAACCAGGCTCATTATGAAGTACGTAATGAGGGTCAGGAAGGTCTCCTGCTAAGCCGCTTACGGTTTATAATCCTTTGCTGAGTAAGTACCCCGATCCCTTGCTCATACATACACAGAATATAGTGTGGTAGGTTTGTGTAAATGTCCTGCCGGGTCACAACAAAAACTGTAAAATATGGAGGAAAATGGTCGCTTTCAGATATTGTTGTTTGTTTTCAATATGGTCTATTATGTAATTTTCATTTTGGAAAAAGAATCAAAGTTTTCATAATACCTAAGTTTATTACGGAATCAAGACGTACGACAGTCCTGTCTCACGAAATCTAACAACACAATGAGCGACGTACATATAATCCCGCATTCCCATCAATAAAACTGAATGCCTACATTTCCCGTCAACGTTCAGTAATAAAGTGACCGTTTAGCAGAATATCCATTAAACGATAATCCTCCAGTAACGCGGAACAGCCACTGGCGCGAGTCGGTTGGCTCGCCGGTCGTCATCCCGCGTCCAGTACTAAAGGTAAATAGCTACATGTAGCAGTATTCAGGGCACCAGGTAGGTATAGGTATAGTATACCTATGTACCTTACTTTACTACTGCAGCACAACTATACGAGAGCAGTTTAGGGCGTAGGTCCTACAACCAATTTAGTACCTATCGTATCGAGGCTGACTGCCATACATCATTCCGTAATCAAATAAAAGCATACACATACACACACACTACAATAAGATACTAAACGAAGTGTAGAAGTCAACTGCCCCGTACAACGTAATACACACAATAAAAGCTCGCGTAATGGTATTGGAGCGCGGCAGGCGAGGCGTCGCGAACTCGAGTCGGGCGCGGCGGTAATAATTGATTGATGATACTCTGTTACTCTATCACATTAGATTATCTACTTTATGACTAGTTTTTGCGAAGAAGGTTAACTTTTGGCAAAAATCTTTATTTATTAAAGGTCGGAGTTCAATATTTCTAAAAAATGTTTGCATTCTCGAACTAGCCAATTGTTCAAAAATCGACAAAATTTTGCTGCTGTTGCAGCAAAATTTTGCCGATACTGTGTCTAGTATCAATCATATAAACTTACCCAGTCCTCTGATGGCACCAAATCTCACATTATCTATTGATTAGCCAAAATAACAACAGCTTATCCAGTCACTTGATAGAATGAAAATTGAATAGAAATTCGTACACCTTAAACTATGTTTAAATGTACTCGTAGGTGTTTTACCTACGAGTAGTAGAGTTTCAGTAGAACCACATCGCACTAGTGATGTATGGACGCTTCCGTTCAGTATTGCAGCGCACAGTTCGGCAGTTTAGCGTGATCGCATATCACGCCAAACTGCCGAACTATGTGCATGCATGCAAACTGTATAGTTTAGATAACGACGGAGTTATCAGCTGCTAACGCTCCGCCACACGTCGCGGCTACACGCACTGCGTTCTGATCACAACAGTTGCTGAGTTCAAGCTAACCTAAACTGTGTTTACTTGGAATGCTACTTTCCGTATAAAACAACTTTTTCTTATTATCTTTTATGTTATTGGTGTAGGAAGAAATTGATTCAAGTGAGGCTAAGTTTCCTTTTTTTTATTATTGTTAGATTTTAGTATAAACAGAGACAGCGAATTCGAGCGTTCAGTTAGTTTTAAAAATACCTTAAATGTTTGATAATTTAACCCTAAAGCCAAGCAATCCCTAATCTCCTTCTTATCTACAACGGTTAGAGTCAGTTAACTGCTGTGATCGCTCCACTACACTAACTTTCCTAACTCCAGTGCATTCTCATGGTGGGTGAGTCTGCCACTGTAGCGGCCGATCGAGCGAGCGAAATCTTTATTCCGGAAGCCGTAAAAGGCGGACGGACTTACTAAGAGAAGATATGTGATGTGACGCTCTGTGATAGCATGTAACGGCGGCCACTGAAGAAGAATATTCAGGCACAAACTAGTGTTGCCGTAACATGTTGCTATGTAGCGGTGTGTGGTAGACAACAAAATATTCCTGTGTGATGTTATGTGTTGGCTTGTACCATGTTTGCCATGCCTGTGGCAATAATTACTATAATCAAAGCAAAAACAATTCCTTCTTTAACTTTTTCGTAATTAGGGCATGATTTGTTCCATAAACACACACATTTCATACGTAATGATACACTAGCTGTCATTACGTTAGCCTTTTTCTTGGTGGATACTGGTAATGTCTTTATAATTCTAGGCTTCTATCCTGTTTAAGTTGCAGTTCCGTCGTAGCAATGTTAATCATGTGTAAATCCGATCAGTCGATCAAATCGATTTACGTCTTTGATTGTTGTCTGAGAAGTGAGTGTGACTGTACTCTTCGTAATTACGTCAAGAGAACTGACGGTCCTTCAGTGTAGTATCAGCACCACACTATGAGCACCGTTCAGCGTGTCACGTATTATCACCTGACCAGCAGTTTACCAACTATGCTGAAATCGGCTTCCATTCTCACTGAAGAATATTTAAATTACATTATTTTAAGCGGTAGATATGTCCGTAGGCGTCACAAGGTCAGAGCGTATTCCTCATGTTTCGCGGTAAATTACTCCGTATTTCCATGATATCCCTCATAAACTAAACAGCTATCGTGTTTACCTCAGCGGCAGTAATCCGCTGATTTAGACAAATGACGTGCGTTTCGTCAATCCCCCTATGACGTCAGCGTCCGCCCGGTGCGCGCTCATCTGTACTGTTATAAGAATAAACCCTATAACATATCTGTATACAAATATCGTAGTACGTCGATGTTTATACTAATCAATAAGATCTGTATTTGAAAAGCGATTCCGTTACCAATGTGTGTTACGTAGTTTTCTATGTCGACTCACCACATTCCTTCGTACGCTTAAAGTAGATTGAAGAACCCAATAACAATACTCCTATGGCAAGCATCGATTCTAGCGACCCCGCGCTCAGTAGTAACACTCGGTTGACTACTCCGTCGCCACATGCTCAGCGAGCACCTACCGCGTGTCTGAGCGGCGGTCGGCACAGAGCCGGGCGCGCGTCGTATCCGCCACACAAACGCTCTGGTTCCCCGGTTTATTATGTACGAGTATGACTTGTGTAAATATTACATTATGACTAATTTATTGCTTTTATATTCGGGATTGCAGAACATTTGTTGATACGGTGCGACGTGAATGTTGTTTGTTTTGGTCGGGTTCGACGCTTCATTGTACTTTATTGAATGATGTTATTCATGACCGCAGAGGCACTGACTACTACGTCGCATTTAGTGCTCATAATATTATATTGTGCTGTATCTCTTTGCGTTCCTTAATAGCCTATTTTAAAATAAGAAACACTTCAAAATAAAAATAATTATTATCATCACACGAAGTGCAATGCTGAGTGAACACTGTTACGCAAATTGAGTGGTTCATACCTAAGCAGCAATGTACAGACAAAAAGAATTAAGTGTAGTTACTGTAACAATCTGTAAGTGAAGCGATGTGGAAACTGTGAAGTGAATCAACCGCGGTGCTGTGCAGTAAAACTCGAGACACGCGGAGTTCTGCGGCGCTCATACTTAGATAATGCGCTGTTTGGCTTGGAAATCTTTTGTAAAGCTGGTATGCATAGCACATGATTGTGTATCCTTGTAGTAGGTACAGACACGAAAGGGTGAATATAATTTGAATATTCAAACCTTATTAAACTCTGCTTGAGTAAACAGTTATCATGAGCAATGCACAAAGATAAAGTGCAGTCGGTAAAACATCGCTCTGTTCCACAAAAATCTCCATAAATATTATAAAGCTACATTATCAACTAAAGAGAGATTAAGGAAACTCGTTAAACATTACATAATAAGATTACTTCAGTCTATAATTTAATGTGACCGGTGAACGCAGAAAATTATCAAAACGTAGATTTTATTTTAAAACTAAGTGGTTCAGAGTAATATGGCGGAACCCGGTTCTGACAGAGGCTTTGTGAATATTTCGTGACAACAGAGATGTTTAATATCCAGCTCCTTTTTGAAGTAAAATTTGGAGCAATTAATAACTAACACGCTATGTATCTGAAATATTATCATAATTACAATTTGCTTCTTGAACTTGACAATGTAGTAAATTATAATTCCCGTGATCAAAGGACAATTTATTTTCACACAGAATTTGGTTTTTCTATTTAGTTAGTCATTGCTGTCGTTTAGAGTTTTACGTATCGCCACGTCGCGCGTCGTGGCGGAGCACTATGCCATATTATGTTACACGTAAATTAATGTTATGAACTGCAATTGCACACATATCCAATCATTTACAAATTAACATGCATTTTTTAAAAACGAAACGAATGCAAGCCTAATATGTATGTACTACTTGTATCGACTATCGATATTCGCTGTGCATTCATTACGCTGCGGTATCGAACAGAGTCTGTACAGACAGTGTGATAGAGTAGTGGTGCCTGGTCGTTCATTGTCATGATAAACAGTTCCGCCATTCTGTGCGACCGTAGCGAATGTACGGATTGTGCTGATACGACCTTTTGCACAGCGGGCGCCAGGTGTATTGTTACGGGTAAATGCCGTCTGCTGCTGGATTTATTGGAAAGGGAATGTTGTGTGTGAATAGTCTGAAGTAAAGGGATATTATCTACGTAGTCGCCATCTGATTAGTAAGGGATTGTTCGATAAGCAGTGTTCCAGTGTGCCTGCCTGCGTGCGTCTACACACCTGTGTTCGTGTAACGTGGGGGAGTCTTAGTTTGTTAATCCAACATAAATCTATCAAATTATCAAACTAAGAACAATCCTTTGCACACAAACATACCACTCCGACGTTCCTTAAGACGGCTCACCCACATAGTGAAAACTTACTAAATAAGTTAAGTCAAAAGACGAGCTTTATATTACGTGGTATTATAATATTGTATAATCATACTGCTTCACGTCTATTACCCGCTGGCACGCACACACACACACACACATACGCTACAACGAGTGCAAGTACACTCTCGAATGGCATTTGTTTGGGATCACTGTACGTGTCTGTGTGTGTACAGAGCCGACTTTCTGTACCCAATTACCTCAATACTCAATCATATTACATTGTATTCCACAATACACATGCTTAAGTGGTAAATAAACATTCGCAAGTTGAACGATCGTGGAGCCTGTCGGGCAAACAAAATTGAAGGAATGAAGAATACTTCCTCGTCTCATTGTGTTCAAATAAATTATAAATAATAATATACCTTTAGTTTTTCTTTAAAGTTAAGTAGAAGATTTTATAACAGTAGGTAGGAGTTAAACCAACGTACTTCTTTTGTATGATAAGTAGTATTTTACAAAATACTCATTAATTATGCATGAAAAAGATGTTGAGCATCAAAAGTATATATTATTCTTCATGCGGATATTGCAGACTTAATCAACAGTTTGCCCTGCATACATTACGTCCACTCCGCACCTTACGTCACACTCTGTACCGCAGCAGCGCGGCGCGCACGACGAACACGCTCTAACGTACGACCGCATAATGTTATATCGAAAATTAAAATGATATTGGAACAACATTTAAAGTACACATTCATAGTAAGTAATATATTAAAATTCTATAAAGAGGTTCTCTACAAATTCGATTACTGGTTATTAATATTCGTAATATTCAAAAGCACTATAATTTACATATTGAAAAATGGAATTTCTTTATGAAATAAATACAATACCTAAAATAAAATTATATATATCCAATTTACCCTGAAACTCGTACATTTTCATCATAACTTTTATGTAGATATTATCACAAAAAGTAATTTCAACAGGTTTCAAATGATAGTGTGTGTGTAGCTCAGCCAGTTCCTGCGGCGTACAGGCGTATTCGTAAATAAATTAAACTATAGAGCATGGAACCCTTCTATTCATTACATGTCTCGTACGCACGGAGAGGTAGTGAAGGTGAATGCCCACCGGTGTACTGCGAACAAGACGTTTATTTCGTTTCCTTTCATCTCAGTTGTTCAGACTTCAAGCACATTTCAATGATCAAGGTTATCTCAACCGAGGACGAGGACATGTTCTACAGCTCAGTGAGGGCTGACACAAGACATTTGATTTCTATAAACATTTGTAACGTTGTGAGCGGCGCGTCACTTGTATTATTGTTTAGCTTCTATCACGAGCGGCTGGTCACCTGGGCCTTAACCTTCGTGCTGTTGACGCTAATACCACAAATGTAAAACTCGGGATATTAAGCCATGCTACCACGCCACCACCACCGACCATTCCATCTGCCATCGTACCTCTTCACCGCCTTTGGTTCGCCGGTAGAGAATGCCATAAGGCATTAAGTCCGGCTTTGTAGCTCTTGTTTTATAAAGTTACAATAAATCAATCAACTTACACCGGTTTTGAATATCAATTAATTTTTTCGTAATGCAATATTCTAATAAACTTCCGCACACTCTCCTATTGGTTGCATCAATCACAACAACTCTAACTTCACAACAAACCCCGTATTTCCCCAACGACACTCAGAGAACCACCATATCCACTTATCTAAGGATAATAGTGTGTTCGGCATCAATCGGCTAAATCCGTATGCATTCGGAAATCGATCGCTGTGACGGCTATTAGCCTCTTGTGTATCTATTGTAAACTTAAATCTAAGTAAGTGATGTTGATACCAAAGGGTATCGTCTTCCCGCTAATTTAGAGGGAAACAAAATCCTTTAATTGTCTCTAGGTTGAAAAGTTAAGTAAACATGGAGGAGATGCTTACTGAGCAGTAGAATGACGCCAGTGAGTTACAACTGCTGTAAATACGATTGTCTCGCGTTTAATTTGAACTTACGCATCTGGTAGACTTGGCTGAACATGGCCAAAAACAGTTACGTACATATTATTTTAAAGCTTTGTAATTTTTAAATTATCAATCAAACTCAAATATATGTACATCTTAGTCCCAACGGCAATTCTTTTTAAATTACCTGCGCGACATCTTATCATTGCCATTCATATTATCCATTCTATGAGAGTAGTCGCGGCCTTTGTATTGCTAGCTAAGCAAGCTACGACCTAGCTACGCCGCTACGGCCGCTACGGCGTAGCAGCGCGTAGCGCGGCAGCTACGCGCACATTATTATGTATTGTAATGCGGCATGTTTGTTAGACAACCATTTTGATTTACTATTTTGTATCTGAGCGCTCGCAGCGACCACCGTCGCCCTCCTTATGTTAGTAAATAGTTATAACATTGAATACATACATTTCTGACGTACTGATCAAATGTCCTCACCGCTGTCCTGCCGAGCAGCAGCGCGTCCATCTCACTTTCCGGCACCGGAACAACGGCCACCGTGGGCGCTGGGCCACCCTTCATCGGCACATTCATTTTGGACTCTATATACTTGCACTAAGAGTTAAAATTCGCCAACACTAAACACTACATACAGGAGCAAAAGTTTATTTACAGGAACTTTTTACGCATTTTTTGGAACACAATGACCTTTCCAGGACACTAACTGGGCTCACGATTACTTCATTGTTAAAAGAACCTTAGGTCTACGACACACAGTACACTTTCCAACGTTATCACAATAAACGCACCACTCATTTAGAATTATGTCCACAAAATTCATTTATTCCCTTTTCAGCGTCCGCGTCGTGTTCAATTAAAATTGTTTTATTTTTCACATAAATAATATATAGGAAATAATTGAAACTGAAATGAATTGTATTGCTTCTCCTTTATAAATTGACGTCCGTGTGCTTGTTATATTTTGAAATGATATGTTCCAAATGATTATTGTTTCTTTTGAATATGTATAAAATTCGTATTGATTGTTTTATATTTCACTTACACACTTCTCAGTACTGTACTAGTTAGTGCGGCGCACAAGCCGTGGGTGTGGTACGTGTGCTATCACTTCCCGTTGATCCCGTGCGTTCAGTCTTCACTATGATCTTTCTTGATCTACGTTTATTGGTTCAAGGATTGGAATGAAAATAAAATTCGTGTTTGGACCGCTGTTACTGATGCTACATCTACGAGTATATCTGTAACGTTATGTCACTTATATGGTGGTGTTGTTTGACATTTGGTAGAAAACTTGAAAGTATTTTGCTGTAGTCGTTGTGGCTTTAGTTTTGACGCATACATATAAAATAGGAGTGGTATACGTAGCGACCAACGTTTTGTTTATTTATAACCTTTTGAAATAAATGACATGTGTAAGCAAGTAAAGTGAAACATGAATCTAATTCAATCTCACAACATTTCAGCAGTGACCATGACTGTACCTAAGCTATGACGTCACGTAGAAGGTGCTATGTAATCGTATAAGCTGTTAATGATATTACTGAGGCTTCAATGTAATTGACTTAGACGGTTGTTAGTGTAATCCAGAACATAAACTATAGCCTCACTAGCTGCACACGTCGCGAGTAGTGTGCGGCTGCAGAACGAGGTATTACTGGTTCACTTAGTTCCAACAAGATGAGTTCTCGTTGTCCGTTTATATGCAACATCTCTGTTCACTGCGTTACTCTAGCAAATACATCATTTTGCAAAGTAAACCAGACTTAGGAAACATAAGAACACTCTGCCCCCCGGTGTGAGAGCAGTTTTATACTCCGGAATGTTTTTGCAAATGAGTGCATTGTCATTGCATACCCGTCTGCTAACATTATCTTTATGGAGTTGAAATGACTCCAGAAAATAATGGCTTTACGTATGATGAGCAGCACGTTAATTGCTGACCACTGAAGATATCGTATGTGATTGTATTTTCTCCAAAGACATCACAGCAATACTGTAATGTTGCCGGACGATAAAAATATAAAGTTTGAGTGAACAGGCTCCTCCTGGGTAAGCTCACTCTATCATCACCTTTGTCTTTGTTACCTCTGATCTAGACTAGAGCCAAGAGCAAACCAAAAATTAAAAAGGTGCTGCCTACTGCTTGGCAGTTCTGTTTTAAAAGCACACTCAAATTTCGCAATTGTGGAATTCTTCTTCCGACTGCATGTTAATATCAGTACATATAATGTAATGTAAGCATAGACAGTTTACAAGAAATGCTGTGACACCGTCGTGACTCTCATGTCTTGAAGATCCCTAATTAACCTGTCAGCGACACAAAGAGGGCTCGAGTCTTTGACAAACTTGCTTTTCATATCGTAGATAATTTATTGACGAATGGTTAATTTAAGTACGTTCAATATCTAGTCGCATTCTCGTCTCAGCGACAATTCATTTTAAAAATGTAAGTAAATTAGACAATTAATTTTTTGACAGATTGAGACTAAGATTAGATTGCGAACGATCGAAAATATTCGTAGAAGACTTGCTCTTCTTTTTATCTTTCTTTGCAGCACCTTGACGTCTTCTTCCAGAGTTGTGCAAAGTGAGTATGATATAAGCGCTATCTCACAGCAACCAATGAAAATAGCGTGGTCCAGTCCAACCAGATAAAAATGGGGAATACAATGATATCAACAAAATATACAATGAACATTTTCTAATACCTACGTATGAGATGTAACGCGTGACCCTTACGGCCGTATTCCTCAGGGGTTGGTCAGAGATGAATGTCCTCCCACGCGCCACATACATTGTGACTTTATATTAACGGGCTCATGTGAAACTAGTTCCGCGAGTGCGCGACGAGGTTGTGTGTCGCGCGCCATCGCACACGATCTGGTCGTTTGCCTTGATCGAGTTTTAATATTTACCTTGTATTAGATTGCAGATGCTGATAGAATGATTGTACCGTTAGCGGAATATGTTAATCCCCTCTAGCGCCCGAAGGTGCTCCAATAATACAAAATGAGAATAAGAGCTTGCTCAAGAGCCATCAAATGTAATCATCAACCCAACAGCTGGGCGTAGTGATGATGTCCACGTCTAGTGTTCACTGCAGCGAGGAGGCTCATGGTCGGCTCGGTCACTTACTTTTTTTTGTGGGAGGGAGTGTCTCTTTCGAACAACCCGCAGCTGGTCACTTATTCTCAATAATATGTTTCTGATACTGATTTAGATAACAACAAGGAACCAAAACCTATAATTGAGTGAGTCCTGGATTAGATCCCTGGAGTCACATTACTACATAATCTCCTTTATGCCCGGATTACGATTTATGTCCCACGGAGACGACGGAAGGATACCAGGGCGACTCTTATTGAGTGGGACCTGATCAGTATTGTCATCAAATGATATAAGAGTGACAATGTTGACATGGATTAGAAAAACATTATTACAAATTGAGATTATTGGAGTTTTTGTAAATAATGAATCAGTGCACCTGAGGTAGAGTGTGCATATGTGGTTCTGTCAGACCTGTAACTCGGACGTATCATTCAAGTTATTTTAAAGTCAATAGCACGTATCAAGCAAGCGGTTGGCGCTCGTCCAAACACCTCAGGATTTATTTTCCTTGTGATTGTATCGTCCGCCACCTGTTGACGCCCCCGTGTTGACCTACTTCCCTTACCATAACAAACGGCGCCGGTTTGTAATGTAAGCATAACAAGCATGACCTTTTGAAAAGCGTGTTGTGCGGCTACAGGGCAAGGGCTTCAACACAGGAGCCGGCACAAGCACTGTTTATGATTACAGGTCACTGATGTCAAAAGTAATCCGCTATTTGGGTTTGGTTCTCATTCCAAATAAACATTTTTTTAACAAGATGCACACCTAAACTGGGCCTACTAGCAGTACTGTTCACTAACAGTTTTCCGTGTGCTGCTGTTGTGCATCATGAAAGTACAATAATATAAGAGAACTGTTATGTAGAAGACAATATTTTGGTACTAAAGCAATAAAATCAGCCCAGCTCCTCTTAAAAGCCAATAAATTATCATTCTGGGAACATTTTTCACCGCATCCTCCGTATAAATCTCCATTTAGTATCAAGGTGGAGCCCTCTCGTCTGTTTGGGGCAGCCTCCGCTATACATCATTGTATGTTCTGCTAAGGAAGTGCCGTCGTGGTGCTACTGGAGATGGAGGTCGGAATCTGGACGAAGTGCGTCCATTGTACTGTGCTCGTAAATCAAATAAACCGTTACAAGAAGTCGGTTTAATTCTAAAACAAGTTATTGTAACATAACCTGTAACGGTGTCCCCGATATACTGCCCCTGCGAAGACCTGTAATCCAACTGGTTGGGCACTATAGTTGGACCACTGCCCCGCAATGGTAAATATATATGTAGTATTGGTATGTAATACTTCAGCTTCAGAAGGAAACTTTCGAAAGAAGAAGCTCGGCAAAGCACAACTTTTATTTTACACTGAATGTGCCATACCAGCTTGTCGTACTACTGATTGACTAACCTCATGTAATAATAATAACGATGGTGACTTGTTTCGTATCTTCGTCAGTCGCGGCAAGCGCTCTGCTGACAGTTAAGCCTATCTACGAGTACATGCTTTTTGTACTTTCGCAACACATCCCCAAAACTCAGTTATTACTTTATCTAGGTCATCGAAAACTACAAAACTGCACCTACCTACACGGTTCCCCCAGGAACGACCCTCCCCCTGTTCAACACAATGACAGGGACACGATACGAATGTACATCAACGCAGAACGTATAGCTGTACGTATGTTCACTTATTATCAGCTTGTTTGTGGACGGGCGCGGCGCCGCAGGACAGAGAACTGCAGAAGATGAACTGATTGTAGTCGCTTATCAGTGTCTTATGTTTCAATGTGATTGTAAGACTGACAAATTTTGTTAGGTTAGGTTTTTATTATTAGGTCAATATGTTCAGATAATTTCTATACTAGTGAATAGTGCACTTTTGCGGTTAATTACATACGTTCTAGGACCCTTTCTTTAAATGAGATCTGGTTGGTGAGTTTCATAATCCGGTCAGTTTTCACAATGTAGTTGGTAGTGGACATTCTGTACTTCGTGTTGTGACCACTACAGACAGACTGAACAATAATATGTTCTTGATGGACATCTTCAATTTAACACATGGAAATTGTAAATAATAATTGGTTTTAGTTTTAAGAACGCAGTTTATTCAGCGATAAACCCACAGACAGCCGTGTGTAGGGCTTCTTCACTACTACAATATGCGAAGTGCCTCTACAGTAGGGGGGCGTCCCCTGTCCGCTTAGCATTGTTAATACAATTAAGCCCGACATGACACGAGTTACACATTTATTTGAACATCCGACAAGCGATACAAGACACTAAGGGCAAATTAGGTTTCAATGGAAAGGCGAAACTGAAAACAGATTTTTTAAGCCAGCCACTGCTGTGTTTAAATACCTCCACGATCTGTCACACGTTGTCGTCAATGAGTTAGTGAGCTCATGTTGTTCAGGCGACGCTAACTAACCGTGATAAGATACGTACATCACGTTGTCGTGCTGATATCAGCACCGAGAGGGAACTCGCCTCGCTGCTTGCAATACAATTCACTTTGAAGTAACAAACTCCACACAGCAGTGCGCGTCTTATTCAATCCTCCCATTACAAAATGTCTGTTCCCATTGAACTGTCATTCGCTAATGGAGATACGCGTGTTTGTAAACGATAGCACTTTTACTGCCTAATGAGTTTGATTCAGCCGTGGACGTAGGTAATGTGCTACATGCAGCATTCTGTAGCGAGTTTCAATAAAAGCGTGAGCGTCATAGTGTCGCGTGTCACTGACAGGACAGATATATATTGAACTAATTAACACCTTTAAGGTAAGATAGCATAAAACTGTTACTAATTGATTCCTTTATTCAACAGTAGCACCATACATCATCTATAATTAATTGGAATCTAATTTTGTAATAATTAATCACACAATTTATTTAACTGAATGAATTGTCTATACAGACGTTGGCATGAAAATCTACAAGTAACAAGAACCACTGAAACGTACTCAAATACGAGAGACAAGTTGCAACTAACTAAGCTATAGACTACCCCAGTGGATACATTCGATATGACCTTGGGAAGTTATGAAGGACGCCGGTTGTCGACTTGTTTGAAAAGGGAGGATTATTCGCTCGTTCGGCCTGTTCCGAACTCCTGGAATTTCCGTAATAGTTTCGTCGTAGTCGTCTTTGGTCGTGGCTTAAGTTTTGTTCTCAGTGTACTTATTTAAATAAAACTATCTATTACTAGAGAATGTTGACATGAGAGTGTTAATTAGATTTTAAAATCTTCCAAAATATGTTATTTGAATTGACTGTGTCGTAATTGTCTCTCTACCGTTACGACTCGCTTCGTTGATTTTTTTGGCCGAATACATATTTGAATCTCAGAAATAAAAAGAGTCTATTCATTATTTCAAAACGTTGTACAATCATAACTGTTATTACTCACTTGTGCAACTAAATAGCTATACTCCTGCCTACCCCTGCAAACAATACAAACCTACTCTGTAAGGTGTAGCAGCGCCGCGCACACAATGCTGCGGCACACGTAACGACGGCGCTTTATAGCACATCAAACATGGACGATACATTACGGCACATAAATGCTCCCACAGGCCCACAGGGGGGGGAGCCCTTAAAGCAGAAATAATGGACATTCTATTAATATTGGTTTTTATTGAGGTTGAGGACAGTACTTAGTGGATATACAAGTGCGTGGCGCTTTGGATAAGTAGTTGAGTTTAGAGCTACGAGTTGCAGTTGCAGGTTTTCGAATAATTTGAACGTAACACTGAAGTACTTTATTCCTGTATCACACAGGTTGATGCAGGTCTACGCTGCTTTTGATGGGTTGTGTGTACGTCCAACCCCGAATACAGCTTTCACACTAGTTCATTTATTGACGTGCTGTCATTAGCTAGCGTCAATAACTTGTGAAAAAGGCTTCCGTGAAGCAACAGAAAAGTTACAGTGCTAATACATTCCACAAACACCTCCTTCAATTGGTTATCTACTACTAACACCGAGCATACTAACATTTAGCTCAGAGCTTAACAAGACCTACCTAAACGTGAAATAAATTAAAATAGTCTCAACGTAGGCATTACCTGCGTTGGCCAAATTACACGGTCGACCGGACGACCGGGGGCTGCCGGCGGCCGGACCGGAGCGAGCCGGACTTACTTCATAAATATGAAAAACGTTCACAAACTTGTTAGCAGCCTTACTACAGGGTTTTGTGATGTTGGCAATAGCTAGGAGTGTGTACGTCAGCGGCCGCGCACGCATATACTTCTCTATTATTTACAGAAAAAATAGGCGGTCCCTTCCCAGGTGTTCAATAACCCTGTAATGCCTAGACTCCTGTAATGAGGGCAGCAATGAATCCCGACATAATAACGGTTATTAGCGTACCTACCGTCATTTGGCAGGTTTTACGGTACACTAACTAGGGTCAGAGTAGGGTTAAACCTCAACCCCAGGGTTAAGCTGTAGACGAGTGCATGCGGGTGTTTAGGCGATGTGTGCGAGTGAAGTACCTACCTACCTAGACCCCCGGGGGGCCGCCGACTACTCTGCAAAACCGCTCGAGTAAACAAAGGTTCACTTCTTTAACATACACACATCCTATCACGCCTGTATTCCCCGAAGGGTTAGACAGAGGTGTATCAATGTACACCCACAGTTCGCCGGGATGTTTAGATCCCATATCATAGGGTGCGAGCCCATTGCCACTAACTGGGCACAAATCCTAACTTCGAGCTACCACTGACAATTTCATATAAAAACTCAATAACAATATTTGCTCGACCTGGGAATCGAACCCAAGAGCTCTAGCGTAGCAGTCGCGATTAGGACCACTAGGCTAACGAGGCAGTTACTTAACACTACTAGTATATCAAAGTGTTGCCCATATTTACCCGACTGCCAAGAAGGGATATGTGATCAGGTTAAACAAAAAGACAAGCAAATAAAAAAATTGGCTTAAACTTGTCACAATGTCACAAGATTAAAAAAAGATATCATTATTTTTGTATGACCCACATTTTGGACGATTTCTAAATAAGGGAACTACTGGCAACTATCTGCCATTACGAGATTTAACAAATTGACGTTCTGTGTTGTAAATAAACATAATATGGCGTATATTATGTTGACATAGTTAGAAAAAATAATAGTTTTCACGATAGAAAATCAACCACCAATTACGATTCCAATAAACAAGATCTTTTGAAACATGAAATACATTTGACAACGTAAAGTACTTTAACCGAATTGTCTCATACAAGAGACAATGTAAAGCGAAACTTGGTTGAATTGGAAACTCGTTGTCCTTTCATTAACAGTTACTCAAATAATTTGTTAAAGCGATACTTTGTTCACGAGGCGAGCGACTTAGAACAAGTTCACGAACCTGACGTGTTCACTTACTTTACTTCGGAGGAATTATTGTTTAATCTTATTCAATTCTTATTCGCAGACTGTTTTTCCAATTCAATCCCGATTCTTAGGAGTAACGGACCGTCATATATTTAGGACCCGAATAAGCACCAGCTCCCTATCGGCGCGGCGGTGAGTACAACGATCCGTTGCCAAATTCACAGCTATTTGGTATTCTCATTTGTCCCGACAGACGTTTAATGGCAGATCATTAAACCTCTTACAACCATATTGCATTAAAAATATTAAAAACGTTGAATAAAAATAAAAATATTCGTCATTTCTGACAATATTATAAATTGCCTAATATTTACCGACGTTGTTGTCGCTGAGATGAGATTACGATCGTTTTTAATTAATATGAGAAAATATGTAAAAGAAATAACCTTGAGCGGTCCAGATTGAATAAATACTGATCCGTTGCCACGCCAACGAGCGAGCGTGGGAGATAACAGCTGACTGTCATCCCGCAACTTACTAAAGTCAGGTGATCGATGGCAACGAGCATGATTGATAACATCGTGTGCCTATTCACTAACAGTAGATAAGTGATTGATCTGGTTCCTACACTTGACTTTATTTAATGTTGCACGTGTAGACGTACCAACACGTTGTTTCCCTGCCAAGCTTCACTCGCACCGGACATTTTCATCTGGTTGATATTGTGATGGACATTCTTTCAACGTTGGCATGTCTTTGTCCGTATAGCAATCATCACCAGACTTAGAGACAGCCGGTCAATGACGCTGCAGCCCGGAGAGCGCGGGGACTGTTAAACGATGGTTTTTTTTTACTCGTTACGGACGTTACGTATGGAGCCCTGTTTCTCTTATGTAGTCGTTACAAATCACAAACGCGTCATGACATTTTAAAATCAACGTAAGGTTTAAATTGCAATGACATGTAACAACTAACACAGGAATGAATTCATGTAAAGAGTAGAGTACCTGTCATCTACTATCTCGCTGTATTAGATCTGCAATGTTCTCACAAACACTCATATTAAAGTTTGCGAGTTCGTCTGCCAGTCAATCTCGTCGCAACAGCTGCGGCACAGACTTAGGATATATTCTGAATTAACACATAGAGTAGTTTTCATCGCGGGAAACTGAGCCAGTCGTGGTGGGCACAGCCACAGGTATAACCAGTTTATACTTCATATCATGCGTGGAGTCATTGCATTTGGGGCAAAGTTGGGCTTTTTTTTTTTTTTTTTTTGTTGGGTGGGAAATCATCAAATAACTTCTCCCGCCCTGGGCGGGACGGGAGGGAGTGTCAGACTTTTACTGACTAAAACCCACCCATGTTCCTTCTTGTGCCCTTTGCGTTCCGGGGGCACGGTATCTCTTGCGAACAACCCGCAGCCCCGGCAGGCATCGGCCCTCAGTGGCCCCTTCCTTTTGCTGACATCTCTTTGAGGCACGCGTGGAACACGAACGCGCCGTCGACACGGCCTGTCGTTATGCAACGTAAGGACGGTGAGCTACCCATTGCTCACCGTCCACAGGCCCGTATCTACGGTGGCCGGGAGTCGTCTCGCGGCTCCCGACGTCCGGAGCGTCTACCGCGGCGGCTGGGACGGGAGAACCGCTGTCTCAACCGTCCCGCCGCCTCCTTCTCAAGCATTACTGCCTCGCAGAAGGAAGCGACTGCATCCCATTCCCTCTCGCTCCGGACCATGGCTTGCACCAGGGCCGGACGCGAGAGTTCGCCGCCGCCGATGGCCGCCACGAGGACTCGGCGATGCTCCGCCCAAGCGGGGCATACCGCCACGGTGTGCTCCACCGTGTCCTCAGGGCGATCCACACAATGGTGACACCCGGACGTTTCCTCCCGCCCGATAAGGTGCAGGAACCTCCCGAAACACCCGTGTCCGGTGAGGACCTGCGTCAGGCGGTAGGTGAGGGCGCCGTGACGCCTCTCCAGCCACTCCTCAAAGAGGGGACTTACCGCCTCTATTAAGGCGTGCCCAGCAAAGTTGGGCTGGCTTGTTAAACTTGTAGGTTCCTCACCCAATCCGCATATGTCGTCTGTTGTAACACAGGCTTCATTGATACCGACAATAGTATGTATTGGATGTTAATTTTTATCATTATGTCATGATGAATTGTTGGATTTCGTTGGTATTTTTTGTAAATATTAATTTCAGAATAACGATTACCACATAATTATTATAGCTCGTGTGCCTAACTTTGACAACTCAGCAATAACTTATTTGACGTAGTTTTACTCGTGTACACTTTCAGTACATCCTAAGCCTGTAGTGGAGCCCCGTAGCGATCAAGTGTTTTACATGTTTTGTATGAATGAAGAGTAATGCACGTAGTATAAATATTTCAAGTGGCTCATATAAAGTGCGTCTTGTTGCTCGCTTACAACGCTGTATCCGTTCACATTCACGACTCTTTACAAATGTAAACAACATTGTCATAAACAAAGCCACAAGAACCACGTTGTTTGAAATTGTAACATTTTTATAAAACCACACAGTTCTCATAGTATATCGTGGTGATTGACCGCGCTCGCGAAGTTCTCATCAAAAAGATTCAATTTGTTTATTTTCACAATTCAAGTTTCCTCGAATTGTTTTTGCTATCGAACTGAATGTAAACTGATTTTGATAAATGACACGCGAAATGCTGATTGAGTTAATTCAGCTCACAATCACAATGATCATTTACAATCTCGTACATGAATGAAAACACACGCGAGACGTCCAAACTATTTGTAGTTTTTCTTTTCGCGCATTTTAAAGACACTGTCTGGCGCTTTTCAACAAAATTCCATCTTATTGTTGAATATTGCGTTCATTCATTTGAGCATAACCCAATTACTCTGAAAGCTATTTTTCTACTAAAAACAGTGTGATTCTATGAATATTGTTTGTCTGCCACTCAAAAAATACTTACTAAAAATCAAACAATACCACAATAAGACACTTCACTACACTACCTAGTCTACAGGGTGTATAAATATAAATACTAAAGTGGTATGTATAAAAATATCGCTTAAACTTTGGAGCGGAGCGAGCGGTGGGCGAAGCGAGCGGAGCGCTCTCGCCGCGCGTCAGTCGACCACTGCCGCGCCCGCCGCCGCGCGCTGCCAGATGCAGCCACTCGTTATCAGTGCGGCGTCCTCACCAGCTGTACTTATCAGCTCACTCGGTGCTGGTTGTTACTTGTGATTCATTGAGGACGTGTCGACGGCGCAGGGTCGCGACTTCACGGTCACGCGCTGCTTACAGGGGTGGGCACAGCTGGGTTGTCTGTGTTTACGTGTAAAGCAATCAATTTACAAAATGAGTTTAGATTTTAGTTTTATTGACATTTCTCTAGTCAAGCGTTAAGTCTATAACTCGCCACTGGAGGCACCAGCACGGTTTGGCAACGTGCTAAGAGATACATAGTAATTAGGACACATTTCAATAATCACTTTTCTCCCAAATAACAAACTGCTTAGAGTAAAAAAAATAAAAAAAAATCTTTTATTTCCAGGCGTCGACGGACATAGCGTGTTAGCATTCAGTACAGAGAACAACTTAAAAACTATGTTAGTAGTAACACTTACACTCATGAGTACAAAAACAAATACACAACAAAATACAGCCTCCAATCAGAGGAAGAAAGTAAATGTAACTTGATTGTAAAATAAACTCGTTCTAACACTTCGAAGGACATCACAACAGTGACCTAGGAATGACGTCCTCTGATGCTGTGACCTAATACCTAGAAAGTGGAGCATCCTTGATATCTGCGCGGAATGCTGCTCTGTGTGGATGCAAATACCTGAGATATTATTCATCGTTACGGCGAACCTTTGCGGCGAGGCTGCTGCGATACGTCCCTAGGCGACACTGTATCGGTGGGGGGGCGACGGGGCGACAGGTCGTGTAGCTATGTCATCGATAGGTATTGCACTAGCACCCAAAAGAACAACTTGATGTATTGTAAAGGTAATTGCTATTGCGTTTCGTATACCATGCTTTACCGACACTAACTTAACTTCAGTGCTTTCACTCATGAACTTTTGTACTCAGAGTTGTACTACTACTAACGTTTCTTTAAAAAAATATTAAACATTTTTTTAAGATTTATACAAAACGGAGATGACAATGTTGAGGCAAGGGAGTGGGGTGACAAGAATGAATAAGATGAAACATTAGTATATTACAGGATTTTTTTAAAGTGGTCAGTCTTTGATCAATATAATATTATTGATCGAAGTGGTCAGTAGTAAGTCACATAGACATTTAAGAAAATCACTTGACTTGGTTTGAGCATGAGACTATGGTGACGGATTGGGTGAAGAATAATAAGACAGAAAAGAGAGTTAGTGACAGCATGACGGTTGACAGGATGGCACAGAAGAAGAAAACGTGTTGCGCCGACCCCAAGTAACATGGGACAAAGGCAGGAAAATGATAATGATTTGAATTCGGTCCTACAATTGATTTAATGGGTCAGAGTACACTGACCTGGTGCGTGAGGTGCTCAAATACTTCCGACAGCGATGGATCCCATCGAGTTACCTATTTAAATAAAAACTTTATTTAAGGTAGAAGTCGTTTAGATGTACGTTATCTTATTTCAAATATTAGTGTAATAAATTAATCGAAAGATATTATCTCTCAAACGTTCGACAGCAGCATCAGACACAGACAGTTCATTGTACGATGTCAAACGTTTATTTTTAGGAATTTCTTCCGACTCTGGCTGTTTCTTAGAGACAGTAGGTGGCGAGCAAGTTTCTTTATAAATACTCGTTTCTTTTGTAGAAAATGATAGGACGATACCCTTAGTTTTTACCCTTAGTTTTAAGTCATTTCGTACGACCAATAATAGTACCTAAAGTTCACTGCACACTATCGTGCTCATCCCTACATGAGCTTCCTCCAGTTTATTGTGACGTCAGTGCGTGTCCTGGAGGCATTCGTCCAATGTTATTGGTTTAGGGTCAGAAGTAAAGCACTCTCGGGCAAACACGCGCTGGATCTCAGCGTGTTATGTAAAGCTTTAGAGTGTACCTACTGCGTGACGTCAATGGACACCGGCTGAGCTGGCCGGCCACGTGTAGGGCCCTGGATAATAAGGTCAAACCGTTGTATTCTGGTTCTGTTCAAGGTTAACGCGTTTTGCAAGTTTTGTAATATACAAGAATCAAACCCACTACCCGTAGTGCAAATATCAATCAGTCAGCCGATGCAAGATCAATCAATCATCACTGACACAGCTGAGTACAGCAGTCGTCCTACTTGTTGTGCCATGTTTTCTTCTTCGTTGACTTCAATGTCCACTAACTCATGACTTTACGATAACTTCTCGGCTACTTCGTCATCTGACTGTCAGATCCAAACAAACTGGTAGGATCTGCCAATCTGGTAACGTTCGAAAGGCAGTATATTTTCAGTAATTGAGTTACGTCGTGTCGGTCGGACGCTAGCGCCCGGCCTTGGCACTGGTATCATTTATTCACTTTCTACCACGAGAAACTAACTCTGATAATGATGTTGACCATTTTATATTTTTGAAATAGCTTTCTTAATAATAATTTTTGGTACCATACCCCACAACCAATTGGGCAGCTAGATATTTTATGATAATGCAGAGACAACAACAACAAAGTATTACAACAGCAATTCAGACAATTAACAGTTAAAATAACATACGTAACGTAAATACTTTATCATGATGGCCCAGTGGTTAACGACGGTTCGATACCGGGCATGTATGTTTCGTGCGAATTACCAATGTAAATTTTTCGATTCACACGGAGGTACTTTCGAAGTTTATCTTAGACATGACTGTTGCTGGTGAATATAAATCTAAAATCGCCAGGCCGCCTTGAAAAAGCTTGGTGATCAGTATTCGTGCCTTCTCTGTTTCAGAAGAAGCCTTTACTCCACAGAAGAAGAACAGACAAGATTATACTACACAAACTAGCCAGTAGGTAACAACAATGTCTACAGTTGAACTGTAACCAGCAGAGGTACCTCCACAACGTCGCAATAGGCACTCCTTGACCTCCGGCCGGTCCTAAACCTCCTACCTCGACCTCATTGAGCCCCCTTATTGAACCATTTATCGTGCGCGGACGACGCTATACTTGTAATGGCCCCGTCGGACATGTGTCTTAAGGGTTAAGTAAATCTAGGCAAGGTTAGGTGCACAGTAATGTGAACTGGGCTATATCTTCCATAAATTATTATTCTGGTCTCATCTCAGTCAGGAGGAGGTACCTACGGGGTGGAAGGGACATTGTGACCAGCATGGGTTCAGTACATGATTTGAAACACCCCAGAGCTAACATTTTTCATGAGTTATTAAAAAACGTTGGTCTCGTGGTCGCAAGCGCGACTGATGAGCATGGGGTCCTGGGTTCGATTCCCAGGTCGAGAAAAGTGTAATTGGGTTTTTCCATTAGGAATTTCTCAGTAGCAGCTCGGAGTTAGGATTTGTGCCCGGTTAATGGCAATAGTTCTATTACATGGGACCTAAACATACCGGCGAACTGTGGGTGTACATTGTTACACCTCTGCCTAACTCTTAGGGGAATACAGGCGTGATGGATAATATTTCTCAAAGTAGATTTATCTAATTATCGCCTCTAATTGAGTGCTTTTGGTCTAATACAATTGTATTAAACCATGAAAAATCTACAAGTTGATATAATATAAACTCAATGTAAACCATTAATAGTAGTAAATTAAATATTGTATTAGTAGGTAGAAAGCTTAACTCCTGTGGATGTAGATGAGATGATGTGTTCGCGAAGATGTGTAGCCGAACCGTCAGCAACGGGTAATTTATATATTTATTTGATGAATAAAGGAAAATAGATATATAAGTAAATACAAAAATTTGGTAGGGCAAGTATTTAGTTGCAAGGGCAGAAGATTTATGTATATTATGGTTTATTTTATGATTCGGCTAAATGGTGCTGTTACACGCGTCACGGGAACGGCCGCTCGGCTAACATTAGCTACAATAAAGATATATTTCTTTATATTCTTAATGTTTGTGTGTTTTATATTGCTGTTTGCCTATATTGTTATCACATTATCACATATAGAAGCATGAAGAATAGGCTGTGTAACCACGATTTTTCGTTCTTTTCTATATAGGTGCACCTAAGTTTTGCATCTGCATCAAAAATACTTTGACTTTATTTATAGTACTTATAATAAAATATCTTGAATGTCTGACAGCTGACGCACAGCCTAAACTACTTATTAATTGTGTTATCATAATGTACCTGAGTGAGGGCACTTATATATAAATAATAATCTTCAAAACTCTTCCCTAATAGGGTCAACAGGACTCGTGAACTTCATCAATATCTCGAGGTCAAGAGTTTTATCTATCTTTTGAAGGACGCAGATTTGTTTACGAAACCAAACAAAAGAAGAACACAATTTTAATCCAGAAGTTCTCGTTACATTGTACAAAGGCTGTTGAATGGCTGGAACTCCTCAAAGTTTACTCATGTCACCTCTCCCGCACCTTCCTTTCCTAATTTCCACAAAGTTACGTATTACTAGCTGCGCCATCTATGTTCAGTCAAACACACTTCCAAGGCAAGCTAAACAAGGGTTGAAGTAATTGTTGGAACAGTAGCGACACACAGTGGCGAGTAGCGAAACCACAGAATTTTAAGCGTTGCCTCGTGAAGTGAAAAGATGGTGTTGTCCACACTTTAATATTCGTTCCGCTTTTAAAACAAGCCAGCCTTTCACATGGTAAAGTGAAAAAACAGGCGTACAAGATATTTTAGGAGGAAAATTCCACATATTATGGAATATTTACGAATCAACCGTATTGAAGCAAGTTCTTCTTATTTTCGCATCGATAGTGATTAATTTTGGTGATTTTGATGGTGATTAGTTATAACTTATTTATAAAATCTCAGTGGCCCATTAGGGAGCCATGTTTAAGTGGTCATCAGTGCTGTTTTCAATGACCTCGTAAAGTGCAGGTGTAGGGACACTTTGAGCACGGTAGTAAGTGGCCCGACGTCTAGCCGGCACACTCCCACTGAGTGTCGCTGAACTTTATCATTACACAATAACCATAGTTATCTGACACAAACTAACATAAAGCTACCTACGTGTTTTGAAAGTAGCACGGCTCAGAAGTCCGATGACTTAGCGGACTAAGTAATGAAATGGTGTGGTTTGATAAAACCAGTAACTAAGGCAATTCCCAAATAAATATATCAAGAGAAAGCTCTTAAAAAATTAACATATTAAAATTATAACTGGTACTCTCGTTATTGTCAAAAGTAAATTATTTTTGTTTCGGAGTCGCTCGAGGCTACCTGTAGGGGCTCGTGCGATTTATGCCCATCGTTCATACGCTCGGGATGTTTCTCCTGATATCGACAATGTTATTGCCATCAAACGGGGATTGAAAAACAAAGTAAGTGATACCTATGATTTTAATGTGTGATACATATTCAAAACTACAACGTGTTGGTGTGTGTGGTATTATTATATAAGTATCGCCAACATTATTTTTCTCTTAGTTTTGTATCTTTCTATAATTTGATTTAAATCCATCTCTTGTTGGATGATATTCTCTGATTCAGATTCAGATTTATTTATTGTTTGTCACAGGTGGAAGTACAGCTCTTGAAATTAATGTCGTAACAAGTATCACTGTAACATACCCATGTAACATACCCAATCTTTGATATTTACAATTACACGCCAAAAAGAAAAGAAAACCTTCATACTGCACAAAGTAACCAAGGCGGCATAATGTAACAATTACCATTAGAGAAAATTAATTAATTGTGTACAAGTATTAATTGGCAATTGTCATAATTATTGCATGATTAAAATATTGGATAAATTGAGGTAAATTGAGTGAGTTAACTTTCCACATATCAATTCTGTGTTTCGTACACTTTATTGTAAATCAATGTTATTTTCATCGCACCGGGACATCTCCCCCGTTCCGTTGCGCAGTAAACAGAGCGCTCAGCATTATTGTCAAAGAGGTCATTTTCACATAATCCCTTACATCATCATTATTCTGCCCTTATATTAACTCGAGTCAAGTGGCGAGGCTCAAGTCTCAAACTGCGCTTCGTTTTAATCTCGCGCCTTTGTCCCAGACACAGCAAGATATAGTGACGTACTTATCGTGAAGTGACAGCGCTCTGTCGTGTACTTCACAACTTGATTATAACATCTACTTGGGAACAACTTCTGGATGCTCTGATGTTACTTCTGTAAAAGTTGTTGGAATTGTAGATATTAAATGATGTTTAAAACTTTTCTCACTCGCAAATATTATTTTTAAGATTTCATTTAGAGATATGTATTACCAAGTTTGAGTTCGTAGTGAGTTTCATATTGTATACTAAGTATAGCTTTAAAACCGTTACTTATAGAAACTTCTTTTGAAATAAAATCAGTAGCGGGTTCAGTAGCCGCTACACCACAAACAAATATATATAAATATATTTATTTGACATTACACCGCTATAACTTTGATGCGGCGGTAAAAGTAAAAGGCTCACTAAGTGTACGCGGGCCTCGGAGCAGGCAGAGGTACGTGTCCGCGTGTGCGTGACGACACGCGCAAGCTGCAAGAGACGCGACTGCGTGTGTACCACCACTTTCTGCACAACCCTTCAGGAATAGCAGGCGTGATGTTATGCTGTATCATAAGAGATACATTTCGTCAGTAATGTAAAGTCGGGAAGTCGGAAAATAAAATCTTTAAAATAAACAAAATATCAATTTGGATGATTCTTTTTTGTTTGATAGGTCATACTTCAAAGGTGGTCCCATAAAAATGTTATCGAAATTGGTTCAGTAGTTTGGTAAAGAAATTTAAATAAATGAAAAAAATATGTCATCCAAGTAAACGAATAAGCGTATTCTGCTTTCTTATGACTTTTAAGTAGCGTTTTGTTAATTTACGTAGTATAAGTGTTCCTTAATGGATGTGGATGACAGGAAATTGATACTAAAAAGCGAAAAATAAACACATTTTTACAAAAAAGACAGCCTTCTCCAAAAAATAAAAACACAAATCAAAAAAAAAAATCATCAAATCTTAATCCCCGACATAAGAATAAAAGTACCACAGCTAACAAAAGAGCTGATAACTTTGAAACCACTGAACCGATTTCCATCAAACATAGCTAAGAACACTCCCGACTAATTCATCTTTCAAACAAAAAAAAACTAAAACAAAATCGGTTCATGCGTTCGGGAGGAACGATGCCACAGACAGACACACACAGACACTTATAACACTCCGTCGTTTTTGCGTCGGGGGTTAAAAAGTGACAAATAACTTTAGCTTTCGAAGTCAACTAGCTCAAGGAAGAAGTCATTTGATGATTTCCCACCCACAACAAAAAAAAGAGGCATTGGAAGTCGGCGGCTTTAATTCTGTTTGTTGTTTTGTATTGCCACCGACTTCCAAAGCTTTTTTTTTTCATCCCGATAGGAAATCATCAAATAACTTCTCCCCTTACCTCCACTTCCAAAGCTAAAGTAATTTTTTAGTTTCTGAGGCAGCTTGTCTTTTTTGCAAAAAGTTTTCACATACCTGCTTACCTGTTTTAACATAGTGCCGAGTGTGTACGCTGAGGTAATGAAACAGGGCCTGGGGCGGCTTCATGTAGTGTCAGTATGCTAAGCGGTACTGTTCTTGATTTAATAATAGATTTTGTAATTCTAGAATATTCCTCCCACTCACCTGAGTTCGCTACAGAGCTAAGCTATGGTGTATAGTTTTCAATCCATTAAAATCTCTGTTTCAGTAAGTACATAAATACCACCTCTGCCAAATAAACTATACAAAACCCTTGAACCCGCGCAGAAGACAAGCCCGACCAGCGTCGCCGCACCGCTACCGGTCATGCCTCGACCCGCGCCGTGGATTTCATTACTTTACAACATAAAATAAAACTTTACTGCCGTTTTTTTGTCGTCGAAAATATTTGATACCGTTTTTATCGGCCGTCGAGTAAAGCTGCGTAAAATAAAGTAAAATAGCGGACGTGGAATTATTAGCGGGAATCATTTCTGTAACGTGGCTACGCACGGATTCTGAACCCTCTTAATGACTGTGACACTCAATCTGCGAATGTGCTTCGTGACTTTAGCGGGTCTACTGGGCCTAATAATTCAAAATTTTTGTATCCTATTTTTTTTTTTATGTATAAGTTTTCTCACAGTACAAACTGAAACGACAACTGTAGCAGCGGCCGTCAGCCAAATGACAACTGTCGAACAAATACCGCAAGATGGCTGCTACGAGATCATTACGCACTACTCAGGATATTCTCTGTGAAAAGAATAACGAGGCTATTATTCATTTTTCAATTATTTTTAATCATACGCACGTAATGAAAACCCAGGAATAACGCTGCTACAGTTATTATAACGAATACAGTTAGTTGTTATTTATAACGATGTCCTTTAATTAAACATCGGATATTACGGCGTCAACTCGATAAAAGTAATTACTAAAACAATCAAACGGTTTAATGAAATAACTGAATTAATAGCTTTGCGATTCGATTTGTACCTTCAATTATCCCCTGAATGTACTTTGATTTTGTTTATTTTGGGGGAAAATTAAAAGGCCATGTTTTCTTTAAGTCCAGTTTGTTCTAAATTGTTATTTAATTTATTCTTTATTGTTTGATTCCGTTTGTTAGTATTACTAAAGGTAAGTGGAGGCTAATTACACGATAATTCAAAATGGATCGATAATAAAAAGATGGAGTATCGACACGAGTTTGAGCACTGCCAGCCTCACATTTCAGCCGTGTCTCACATTGCGTGGATCGCCCGGAGGACACGGTGGAGCACACCGTGGCTGTGGGCCCCGCTTGGGCGGAGCATCGCCGCGTCCTCGTGGCGGCCATCGGCGGCAGCGAACTCTCGCGTCCGGACCTGGTGTAAACCATGGTCCGGAGCGAAGGGAAATGGGAAGCAGTCGTCTCCTTCTGCGGCGCAGGTATGCTAGAAAAGGAGGCAGCGGGACGGTTGAGGCAGAGAGTCTCCCGTCCCAGCCGTCGCAGTAGACGCTCCGGGCGTCTGGAGCCGCGAGACGACTCCCGGCCACCGTAGACATGGGCCTGTGGACGGTGAACAATGGGTAGCTTACCGGCCGTACGTTGCGTCATGACAGGCCGTGTCGACACGCGCGCCTCAAAGAGGTATCAGCAGAGAAAGCACGTAAAGCCGTTGGTCCCGGCTGTCATTCGTAGATCTTTGACAGTCTTTACGGATAGTCAGAAGCCAGGAAGTCTAACAACCAGTCAAACCAAGAGGTATCGTGTTGCCCAGTAACTGGGTTGTGGAGGTCAGATAGGCAGCCGCTCCATGAAAAACACTGGTACTCGTGTGAGCTCACAGCCTCACTCGAGTGTTCTCATCAGTATTTACAAACAAGTTCACTTTTGAGAAACATTCGAAAAACATATTTTCTGTCGTGTACTTTATTTGGAAACACTAAATTTTTTAAATTTCACAGCAGAAACGCATTAATTACTGCTTATTTAAAATTAAATTTACTAAAACGTTAAAGTTTACTGCATATTATTTGTAATCAATTTTTAGGGTTTCGTACCTCAAAAGGAAAAAACGGAACCCTTATAAGATCACTTTGTTATCTATCTATCTGTCAAGACCCTTTATTTATTATTATGTGAAAGTATCAAGTTGAAATTTAAACTGCATACTTAAGTTTACGGTCCCATAAAGTTGTGAAAAAATCAAACTTGTAAATATACTTCAAAAAAAGATACGGCGGTTTATTCAGTAAATAACGCATATTTCGACACTACATGGGAATCAAAACTTGTAGGGTAGTTCCCGATGATCTAGAACTATAAAATTTGACGAGTAGCATCGTTATAGACCACAACATACATAAACTCACGCCTTTTTCCCATGGGGGTAGGCAGAAACCACACATCTGTTCATACAAGCACGCCGGTTACGAGTGCTGCGCACCCGACCTTTCTGTAGAACCTCACACAATTAGGTTAGGGTAGGTCTTTCTAGGGCGTCCTCTCCCGGCGTTGCCACTTACATCTGCCATATAAATCCCTTTTGTTAGTCACCTTTCACTCATCCTCTCAACATGACCGAACCATCTAAGCATACTCTTTTCTACTTTTGTCACTACATCCTCTTTTAATCCGCAACGTTCTCGTATAATTTCTTTTCTCACTCTATCGTTCAAAGTTACACCACACATACTTCACAAGGAACGCATCTCCACAGCATTAATCCTACTTTCATTCACTTCCATACATAAGTGTAGACACCAACACACCATTGTGCCAGTCGAGCCTTTTTGGACATCGACTGATTGGTTACAACCGCATGTGTATCACCATTCACTTTATTTCCCGTATTTACTCTCCTTTCCACATCAGCATCAATCTTTCCATTTCTTGTTACTTGTTAAGTTACTATGTTTTGGACACTATAAGCATGGTGGTTGAGAGCTTTGTCATGCTCACATAAATGTCTCGCTGACGGTGGCGCGTGGGTTGGATCGTTCGGCTCCCTTTAAGATGGTTGAGCTAAATGGTGCTAATGCGCGCGTCATGTTCGTGATCGTTCGTGATTGGTCATCTCTTAACTGCTATGGCTTACATCTTTGGTAGGTACTATTATTTTTTTTGTATTATTTTATATACATCTTCATTGTTTTCACATATAGAAGCAACAAGAATATTGTAACCAAGATTTTGTAAAAACCAAAATGAAAGAAAAGAGTGTCCATGGAGTTTCTTGCTCGTTCTTCTCCATAGAGACCTACGCTTTGGAACGAGCAACTAGCTTCAACTTTTAAATGCAACTTTTTGACAATTCAAAAGTGCCTGTAAATGGTCTAATTGAAATAAATGCTTTGACTTTGACTTGTAAACATACTGCCCAAGTACAACATACAAACTCGTTCGTGTGCTCCACACTCACATCATTTATTTTCACATCACACACTGATACATCCTCTTCTCTTTCAGAAACCATTAATTTCTTCTTGCTTATATTTATTTATGTTTATAGACCACTAGACAAGAAAAAGTCTCAAAGCTTCATTCTAAATTAAATCGAAAAAAAAATAGGGGGTCTATATTTTTTTATAGGGGTCGAATTTTCAAATTAAACCTACTAGTACGAAGTAAAACATTTTTTATTATTTTTTTCCAACGCATATTTTTTATTCATAATGAAAAATATAAAAAATATAGCGTTCCCCTCTGTCTCCGCAGTCAGTGAAACGATTTTTTTTATCAATTTACTATTTATTTATTTCAATCAACTGTTTATTTAATTCTGTAAATTGGAGAGTCCACCTTGCACTTTTCTGGTTTTAATTTGTTATGTTTGTGTCGTAGAATGTGTTGATGTGTATCTTACCTCAGCAGTGTATCTGTTTCCCCCCTTCCCCCCCTTGCCGTGGTCGGGGGAGTGGCGCAGCGCCTTGGTGTCGATCTGCACGTTCGTCTGCATCCTGCGCCGGCGCACCGCTGCACACCCACACTAACCACGTGACATGCACTGACACTGTTTAGCGATAGTGTTTACGATGTATATAGTTCAACATTGTCTCTCATGGCACGACACTCCACTCAATATATATGAGGCATACTTGTTCGATTTCACCGCCATTTATAGTCACAAAAATCACAGTGAGCTCAACTGTTCTTGTGTGTGTGTTTTAGAACATGTCCGCTGCGTGTCGCCGCGAGGTGCGCACGGGAGTGCATCGCTCGACTGCCACGTTTACGACTTCATTAGCACGTTAACTGCGCACTGTTACTCTCCGTATCTCCGCGCGGTCTCTGTGCGGGTGTGCTGAACTACTTCAGTACATTAAGCGCTGCCACACACCTGGAACAAACAAGTTTATTGTTACTTCTGACGATACATACATTAACATTATTACGTTCTAAATAAATGCAGGCACGTCAGAATATTTTGTAAACGGAAGCAGAATTTTGTTTTTTTTTTTGAGATTTGGTTGACTGGTACATAATGCCCCCTGTGTACTTCTTTTATTGATTAAGTTTTAATAAATAAATACGTTTTGGTTACTCATTACTTTATTTACAAAATGACAGCGCAATTTCATATAAATGTTAGTTTTAAAACTAATATAGCACGCTTATACTACAAGTAGACATTTTATTTGTTTAAATACAATCAGTTATAACAAAATAAGAGCAAATAGCTACGTCGTCGCGGCCGCACATAGCCTGTACTATTCCTTATAAATATGTACAAAAATATTGTTGTCAATCAGACTTGCAGTTACAGATATTAGCACGTTATCTAACTCAAATGATATTGTTGTGTATACTTAAGTTAAGGTATTTATCTGTGGGTCTTTGTAATCTAAATATTATTATTATTCAAACTTAAAACTTACTTAAGTAATAATTAAATTATACTTAATAGACATATATATAGATACTAATGTCGTAACTAGATGGCGTGCGGATCGAGTTAGATCGCGCTATGGTTTCGTTCCCTCCGACACTATATAACTTCACACGGGGATTGTCTCAGCTTCACATCGACGCTAACGGAGGCAGGGGAGCCGTGTTGTAAATGGTTTGTATTTCTGCATGGTCGTTTCACATTTATTGTGTGCAAATGGCCATTATATTACCAATCAATGAATAGTCAAAACATTTATTTCAAATAGACCATTCACAGGCACTGTACTGCACTTGTGAAGAAGGTACCCATACAAACAGTTGAAGCTAGTTGCTCGTTCCAAAACGTAGGTCTTTATGGAGAAGACGAGCAAGATACTCCATGGACACTCTTTTCAAATTGGTTTTTACTAAATCTTGGTTACAATATTCTTGTTGCTTCTATATGTGAAAACAATGAAAGTGAATAATAATAAAATAACAATAGAAATAATGATAATAATAAAGTACTTAAGCCATGACAGTCAAGAGATGACCAATCCCAACCGACAGCGCCCGTTCACAAACATGATCAGCACCACTTAGCTCAACCATCATGAAGGGACCCAAATGATCCAACCCACGCGCCACCATCAGCGAGACATTTAAGTGAGTATGACGAGCATGACAGAGCTCTCAACCACCATGCTCGTTGTGTCCAACACATAATAATTGAGTAAATAAATGGCTCCATGGTATTGCTGCTTGTTTTTATTTTTTAAGATTTAAAATTCACATAGAATGTAAATTGTTTTTGAATAAATGAACTAACTGTTCACATTTACAAAATTGAAATAAATGACGATAGTTTATATAAAACTAAGGTTTTCAGTGAACCTATTCAACAGATGACCTGTAGTATTTAAGAAAATAGAAATAATAATAACGGTACACGTTATTAAGGTCAATGAGAATACAAATAAAAAGGTGGCAAGAAACATTCCCCTTTATTAATATATATATATGTAATATAATAATATATAATAATATTCATTTATTTCGGGTAACTCGGCCCATAGAAGTCAATTTACAGTACATTTGACATTAAGAAACATAATATAATAATAGAATACAATAATAATACGTACTTAATTTGTGAACCCGAGTGACTATGGAGCAAGACCAGCACTAAGCCAAGCGTTGTATTTGTCATTAATATAATCTTCTAACTTATAATATTAGACTACATAGTGTGCGTTTGATGTAAGTTTTAAATTTTCTCTCATTTAGTTCGAGAATATCGAGCGGTATTTTAGTATAACATTTTACGGAGTAGGTACCCCAAAAAAGAAGTATGTACTTTAGACAATCTGAAACTTGGTTGATCTTATTTGTTCCTATTTGTAGTATTAAAATTATGTCTATCTCTAACTTTTTTGAAAAGATGAAGATTTTTTCGAGCATGCATAATGTTTTCATATATATATTGACATGGAACCGTCATGATATAATTTTTTTTGAACAATTCCCTTTGAGACTCACGACGGCAAAGATTATAGATAGCTCTGACAGCCCTCTTTTGTAAAATAAAAATAGAATCTAAATCTGCTGCCCGCCCCCAAAGCAAAATACGGTGTTATGCTTTGGGGGCAGACATAATACAATGAAAGTAACTAAAATAGACCAGTCTCGCGGTATCTACGTCTGTTAATTGTCGGATTTTCTGACAGCGTAAGCGGCTGAACTTAACCGCCCTGCAAGAGATGTTAAGTGAGGACCCTACTGCAGCGTTAAGTCTAGCGTAATCCCTAGGAAAACTGTCTTATCGACGAACTCCAATATATCCTTATTTAATATAAAGTGACATGGATAACTGTAAACATTCGGCAATACATACAATTGTGGTTGATTTATTGCATTTTGTAGCTGCAATAAATAAAAGCAATTAATTATTTTCTGACTCCAACAATGCGCAAATCTCTGAATACATATAGAGTTATTTAATACTTTTATAAAAAACTTACGTATTGTAAAAAGCAACTTCTTCTTCGTATCGTTTCTTGTTAGCTACGGAAACGTATCTGAATATATTATTATGTATTATTATATACTATTTATTATTGGTATTTCTCGGAACCACCACAAAATACGTATTCGCTGGCTGAATTTCAACTACGTAAAGTTACATACATTGTATTGTATATAAGTAGTACAGTCGGCTGCGTCACCGGGTGAGGTGGTAATAAACTCCGTAACGTGAGGCCGTAAGTGATATGAACGATGTCTCTGTGCGTCCAACTGACTCCTGCCAGGTATTAGGCGAAAGTGATAAATATCAGTTGAAATGTATTCAAGTGAGCGTCGGTAGTCACATGTCCACGCTATGGCAGCAAGCAGTTTCCAACAGTGAGTTACGGCCGATCAACAAGTACATCACGAGCCGCTTTATGGGAACTATTCATGACATCATTGTGTTGACTACACTCAAGGTGGTATCGGAGAATTACTCATATTGACGACCTACTAATAGAAGTGACAACAGATGACGTCACGACTCGTTATGGACAACCAATCCTTAAGTGACATCACAGTACAAGCTACAGGTTTATTTTACATAATCATAATGGCGACGCAAACACATTTGAACGTTTATAGAGAGAAATCATTTTGTTAATATAATATGATCTTCAGAAATATAATTCGCCAACCGCTTTATAAAATGGATGAACACTTAACAACTAATGACTCCTCCACTTTACTTATTACGCCACTCGAGGAATATCCGTAGCAGCCTGTTCCTGGCGTGCCAGCATATTATTATGTATTCCGCAGAGAAGGCAAACCGTTTAGTGCGAGACGTTGCATGCGCGTAGGACGACCATGCAGCTACAAGCAGTCCAGTACAGCGCGGCGGACGGTGACCGCGGCGTCTCGGTGATCGAATTGTGCACCATGGGTTATTCCCTGGTATCGCCTATATTATCTTTCCACATCTTAGAGTGTCTGGAAGTAAGCTTCATGAGCGCACCCACGACACAAAAGTATTGCTATGCCGGTGTCAATAATAATGATGTTACGTAATCGTGCTATAAAAGTATCGGTTCATAAGTTTTTACGATAATCACTCACTTCGGTCAGTAATTGTAATTACAACATAATGTAGTCATTACACGCTGTCTAAGCTTGAGGGAGGCCAGTAATAGCTGCGGCTCGCGTTAATGTCCTATTTAAATACCAATTACGGTATTGAAGGTTGTACTAACGTAATGACTTGTAGCAGTTCGGAGTACACCGGCGGGCGAGGCATGCGGCATTTGTTTTGTCCAACATAATGTTTGTTTGTTGCACTTCTTTGTTCTGGAGACTGGATAATTTATTGACTACACCTTCAGACATTACAGATAATGTGATATTTATTGTTCTGTCGTTACACGCTATACTATATGGTAGTTACCTACACCAGTGACTCAGCAGTAGGTTGGCCAATGGAATTGAGCTTATTTTGTATGGCTTTCGATGCATGTATGAGCATTCAGGGATCGAATAAATGAGCTTTAAGATCACAACACCACGTTGTTCGCTCGCAATATGCGCGCTTGAGCATAGCAAGCGAGCGAGCCCTCTCTCTACGCGTTACGTGACGGAGCGCGTGTCGACTCTCCGCCCTCTCATCTATTTCACTAGTCGCCGTGATCTGAGGATCGACCAGATTATACTAAACATATCGCACAAACGATGACAACGGTTAACATCAACAAGCCGCGCGACAATGGACACGCTGTTGACAGCACCTTTCTGATGTTAATAATACCAGAAGAATTAGTATGAGTGAGGCATTAGAAATATTGTTTGTATGTACGGATTCGTATTCATTTTCTGAATAGCGGCAGAGTGCCTAGATATTCTGATTTCTAAATTAAATCATACTTTAAAATTCGCAAACACCTCTGCGGCAGACATTGTTGAATATTCATTTGAGTTTGAAAGTTTAGCATTCTCACGTCGCACTCCTACATACAAATACACCCCCTCAACCCCACAGGTAGCTAGAAAAACAACAGGTTTTAATTTTCACCTACATCTCGTTGGATGGCACAATTAAGGTAATTACGAACATAAAATCAGCTGTAAATATTTCCATGCATCGACCTCCTGTACACACCTTGTACATAACTGTACATATATACGTAGTTTTACCGCGACGCTTAGCGGTACATTGAACAGCGTTTAGCGCACGTGTGCGGCGGCGGGCGAGTGCGCATCAAGCATGAGTGCAGCGAACGATTAGCTTCAAACTAGTGCAGCCTCACACGGTGAGAATAACCGTCTTGTTAGTTCATTCACGACACAACATTAATTCAATAATTAACTCTGCCAATAACCTGGGCTTGCGGAGCTTCATGTGGAGTAAACTCCACATGAAGCCGCTCGTAGGAAAATCTACGTTGACATATGAGAAGACTCACCCAAATTAAGGCATACATGAATTAAAGGCCAAGATGACAAGTACGTAGCGTGCCCGAATTATTCACAAAGTTCATGAATTAAAGGTAAAGCAGGTAATGATAACATCATCTGCTTTGCCTTTTCAAAACTACATTGGAGTCGGCTATCAGGATCGCCATAACCCAATAACTGTGTAATATGATGATGCCTCTAGTAACACTGGTTGTCAGGTTGTGTGCCTCTGGTAATTGTCATACGGCGCGAGGTATGGGGATTGTAACAGACAGAAAGACATAGCTCTTGACAAAGGCCCGTAATCCGGAGCATCACCCACGGGCCTCATGTTCCCGGAGTCCACCACAAGCGAAGTTCATTTCGGTCCGACCGAGTTTATAATTTCACCTCGCCGACTATTTTACTTGTCGTTGTACTTTTTAAAGAGTATTTAAAAGTGTAATATTGTGATACATTATATGTATATTCAGAGGAGGGTGACGGCGCGTCGTGTGCGCGCTCACTAGGTGGCGTCATTCATCATACTCACGTGCGCGTCAATCACTGGCGCCTCGTATAGAACCCATTACAGCTGGTTTGTTCAGTACGCTGCAGTTACACATACTCAGTACGTGAGTGAGTGGTTACGTCGTGGCGTGCACTAGCTACGTGAGGAGAGCACTACAGTGAGTGAGTGGTTACGTGGTGGCGGGCACTAGCTACGTGAGGAGAGCACTACAGTGAGTGAGTGGTTAGGTCGTGGCGTGCACTAGCTACGTGAGGAGAGCACTACAGTGAGTGAGTGGTTACGTCGTGGCTTGCACTAGCTACGTGAGGAGAGCACTACAGTGAGTGAGTGGTTACGTCGTAGCGTGCACTAGCTACGTGAGGAGAGCACTACAGTGTGGTGACGGCACTATTGAGTCGTCAGCAATTCAAATAAATTTCAAGACTCGTGGAGACTCCTATAACGCTCCCAAACTAGCTAGCATTATAATAAACATGAAATATCTATTTTAAAAGAGTACGTATGAAGTTTCTTGTCAATTATTCTCCATACGAAACTACCTTTAGAAGAGGTAGCATGATGATTCACTTTTTTATGTATATGACGTTTAAAAGTTCCTTATAATGGTCTCATTGAAATAAGTGATTTGACTTTGACGAGCCAAGTCCCCCGCGCGCTGCGCCCGGACTCACTCGGCAGGTAAGCTCATCAGCGGTAGTTGGCGTTGCGTCGCCCAGGCGCCACAACGAGGTCAGCCGCCCTGTGCGCCACCCGGCGCCGCCCGGCGCCACGTGATACTCGCCGAGTGGACTAACACAAGTGTCCGGACGACGGACAATGGACGTGGATAAGACGTTAAGTTCTGGTATGTTATGTTTACTGCATGTTTATAATATTCGCAGAGATCTTAGGGTTGGCTAACTTTGCGCTTTCCCTTAATACCAAGCGTATTTAGTATTACATACATACAAGTAATACCATCAGTCCATACTTCCAATATAGTCCTTTTAATTACTTCTCTCGACTCGCAGGCGGCCTGCCCGGTCGTGATCGCTCTAATAAAAGTCGTTACACCCGTAGCCCCTCCGACCCACACCTATGAAACAAACTTTCAAACGCATGCGAATATCTTGTTAAACTTCTTGAACTTAAATACTGGCACGGGTGTCGAATTGCTATTTGATATTTGAGCAGTGAAGTTGAGTGAAACGATAGGAATCGTAGCGACTACGACGTCGCTACGGCGTAGCGCTACGAGCTACGACAAAACCTATTGCTGAAAAATAAAATGTTTTCCTTTATTTTATTTTGCTTATGTAATAATAAGTAAATAATATATAAAACATTATCATATTATATTAATATATAACAGCAACCATGGTGCCGATAGTCGTGACGGCTAATGGCGTGATAGCCAAGAGCCTCGACTAACACCTCAGGGAGCTCTCATTGGGCGGTTGGATCAAGGGCTTGATTCAGAAAGCAGTACTCCTAGACATGGCGCGTATTGTTAGGAGATTCCTTTCTCAGGAGCCTTAACCACCGGTAGCTTGGACCCTGTTCCCGATACCGGTGGGCTACAATTTTTTTTTTATTTTTAAATGTTTTTATTTTTATATTAATATTTAAAAAAGGTAATTTATATGTATATAAAAATAATTAAATGGAGTTTATATTTATATTTTAAGAAAACTTCGCACAAAAAGTAGGTATGTATGTGCACGCTGTACTCCCAACTAAGCTGTCATATTACTATTTTCATCTCTAAGTTTTTTTCCAAATCCTTCTAAAACACATAACCCGAGTACACATAACCCCGCGAGCTCGTAAACAAATCCCAGTCCCGCGCTACATGGCACAGCATTAACATTCAGTTCCACGATCACTATAAACAGTATCAACAGTCGTCCCGGGATTGTCGGGATTCCCGAAATTTAGTCGGCGAGTCGTAAAACTGTATACTGATGTCATTTATTGCGTCACCGGGATCACGCTGTGCTGTGCGTATGACGCGACGCTGTTACACTAAGCCCTCGGATGGGAGGCTGCTCTGATAACGATAACTAACACTGGAAGTTCTACTTAGTTTGCTAATTGCCCGACTACGGCTTAACCTAAGTACGGTCTCGGTCTTTCGCAAGATAATTATCACATTTCTGTTTCAGTAGTAGTGTGTATTGTGTTTTTTTTTATTTCTATTATAATTAGTAATGGTAATTTTAGGTTGATAAACAGAAGCAATCAAGGTTTAGTTAGAAGTTAGCTGGGCCTGTTGTTCAGTCGTCAGAACCTTTGCGATGTGATAATAACAGCTATTCACAGTCAAAGGGCCACTTAAAATGTGAATAAAGCCGGCTCTGATGTCACAAGTAGCCGCTCTCTGTCTGTGCGTCCTTCAGCTTCGTGTAACAACGCTTATCTGCAGTAAGTCGACGCTGTGAGTTATTGCGCGCTCGCCGGGCCCTGCCGGCTCTCGGGAGGCTCTGACATTAGCCGCGATAAGTCACAGCTGCATAACAAGGAAACCGTTCCGTACGTCTCTGGCGGTTATGACACTCACTTTATTAATAAAATCTATTGTTATATTTATGAATTTGGGCAATTTGTATCTGTTTAGCTGAGAACAAGCTGACTGCTGCTGTCATCACAGCTTGCATGTTACAACAAAATACCTTGTGATATATTAAAATTAAATGAAAAACAATTTAAGAAACGTACCAGAAGTACACTTTGTAAACAAGCTTATTACAAATTATAGGATTATATTCAGATAACAATGCTAGGAAACATGCTGGTCCTGCTCCATAGGACAATTTAAAGTCTTGACAAAATCAACTAGTTACTAATTTAATTATGATGTGTTTGGATTAATCATTTTTCTCCTCGATATGAATTCTACATTTGAGTATGACTCATTCACCGATTCCTTGTCTTTGAAATGTATATTGGTATTAAATATTACAATTAATTTAACTTTCACTTCTAATTTGTAGCACTGAGTACGTAGTACGTATTGCAGTACTTTGAATGACTTTTATTTTTGACTAGCAACCCGCCCCGGCTTCGCACACCCGTGCGATATCAATGCGGATCGCAATGCTGATGTTATTATACATTTAAACCTTCCTCTTCAATCACTCTATCTATTAAAAAACCGCATCAAAATCCGTTGCGTAGTTTTAAAGATTTAAGCATACATAGGGATATAGGGACAGAGAAAGCGACTTTGTTTTATACTGTGTAGTGATAGATCGTTTTGACATTTGTATAGTTTTATGGGATTGTAATACATTTTTTTTAAAAGAGTATGTATGTAATTGCTTGCTCGTTCTTCTCCATACGAAACTACCGATTGGAATGGGCAACTAGATTCAATATTTAAAGTTTTAACATGTAATTGACGTTCAAAAGTGTCTTTCAATGGTCTAATTGAAACAAATGATTTATTTGACATTGACTTTGCAACAAATCGTCGTTATCGTTATGAGCATGTAGTGCACTGCAGTGCTCCGTAACACACTGTAGTGCTCCGTAACACATTGTAGTGCTCCGTAACACGACAGTAGCGTGATTGCTTCTGGTGCGTGTCTGTTCAAACGTTTAAGATATTGATAGGGTGTGTTCTGGATAATCACAAAGGCGAATTAGTATCTGCGACCAGTCTGTCGCCACAAGCACGCGTATGAGACGACGGTGAATGTCTCTGTTGTGTTGATTAGTTTTGTGTATTCGTCCGTGTGTCGACACACGTCACGTCACATCAGCTGTCTAACTCTCCTGTTTAACATTGCATACATTCCGTTATTCAGTACGTTAAGGGAATATGAAACAAAAGCTAATGCATATACTACACAGCGGTTACACAGTATGCTCCAGATAGAGCTGCGAGTAGCGATAAGGAAAACTGTGCGTTTTGTTCATTAGAGCGCTATTTATAGACGAGTTGAGTTGTACAAGTTGTGAGCTTCTGTAGCAAGTACAGAACGCGCTGGTTGGTGGGAGTTGTTGTAACACGGAGGAGGTGTACGGCTTCTTGTAACAGAGCGGGTCAGCTGATAACGACCTACATATAGACACACAGCGTGTGGACACAAGCTACAAACGTAACTCTTAAAAAGGTCGTCCTTACATCCTTGTAGCCTGCAATCACACAATGGGCACATGTCTCTGGTCTGTGCCATTTTACTCTTCTAAACATTTATCTTAAAGGTGTCAGATCGCTGGAGATGGCCCGACAGCGCTTACACTGGCTCGAGGACACTCCGCTGGTACAGTCCGACGCGTGCTATTAACCCGGCGTGTGCGATTACAGTACACATCGGTTAATCTCATAACATTGTCATATGTTGTCTATTTAATAACAATATTAATAATATATTATTAATAGTTATTATTAATTAATATTTAATAACAAGCAAAAGAAAGGGGCCACTGACGGCCGATGCCTGCCGGGGCTGCGGGTTGTTCGCAAGAGATACCGCGCCCCCGGAACGCAAAGGGCACAAGAAGGAACATGGGTGGGTTTTAGTCAGCAAAAGTCTGACACTCCCTCCCGCCCCGCCCAGGGCGGGAGAAGTTATTTGATGATTTCCCACGCACCAAAAAAAAAAAAAAACTCCTGTTGTGTGGGCTGGCTCAACGCAGTTTAAAATTAATTAATTCGTTTAAAGTTTATGAACAAAACCAGCATTTAGTTTAGTTTAGTTTAGTTTAGTTTTGTTTAATTCGTTCCATTAATGTAAAAATTGTTTTTTAAGAAAATGTATTTCCCTAACTTTAATGCATGCCGTGGCAGCCTTTAATTAAGGCTACACTATATATTTTGTATTTGTGTTAGCGTTTTTAACATGTATATTGGTGTAGCTTTATTGGTTGTCCTTAAATAAATAAATAAATAATGAACCATATTACCGTCGACCGGACAAGCAGTATGCAGTAAATAAGCTCCGCGGCATTTACATATTAAATTATCGCTGTACTGTGAGATCACGAACCAAGGATTTTATGAAGTTACGCACTCGACCTGGGCACAGCATACACACACACACACGCGCGCGGTGCCTCAGTCTCAGTTATTAACAGTGATTGGAAGAGGTGGCGCTAATTCACACTAATACACCCTCTATATTGTATTTTTTGCCAACTTTAGATAAGTTAGCCGTACTCATTCCGATCACTGGTTATTAGATAGCTTACTATAAAGAAGTTACAAAAGTACATTTATGATAACATTAAATTGCATGTTTATTTTTATCTAAGCTCATTATTAAGTGAACTATGTATTGTTCTTTATGAGTAATATTATCTATTATTACAATTAAAAAAAGATACAACAGCTTACTTAATGGATGACGGAGAATGATATTTTAACTGATTACCTATCAATAACATAACCATTTTTTTTTGGGTGTTGGGAAATCATCAAATAACTACTCCCGCCCTGGGCGGGGCGGGAGGGCGTGTCAGACTTTTACTGACTAAAACCCACCCATGTTCCTTCTTGTGCCCTTTGCGTTCCGGGGGCGCGGTATCTCTTACGAACAACGCGCAGCCCCAGCAGGCATCGGCCCTCAGTGGCTCCTTCTCTATGCTGACATCTCTTGGAGGCGCGCGTGGAACACGAACGCGCCGTCGACACGGCCTGTCGTTATGAAACGTACGAACGGTGAGCTACCCATTGCTCACCGTCCACAGACGCGTATCTACGGTGGCCGGGAGTCGTCTCGCGGCTCCCGACGTCCGGAGCGTCTACCGCGGCGGCTGGGACGCGAGAACCTCTGTCTCAGCCGTCCCGCCGCCTCCTTCTCTAGCATTACTGCCTCACAGAAGGAGGCGACTGCATCCCATTCCCTCTCGCTCCGGTCCATGGCTTGCACCAGGGCCGGACGCGAGAGTTCGCCGCCGCCGATGGCCGCCACGAGGACTCGGCGATGCTCCGCCCAAGCGGGGCACACCGCCACGGTGTGCTCCACCGTATCCTCGGGGCGATCCACATAATGGTGACACCCGAACGTTTCCTCCTGAATAACGTAACACTGAACTGATCCAAATATTTGCATTCGTCCACCTATTCCACCTGTATTTTAATGTTACCTACATTCCTTGCAAATAAATGATTGATTTGGTTTGATCCGAGTCGTACAGCTTTTATTCCACGTTTATGTTGTAACTGAACGACGCCGTCGAGTGAGCGCCGCGTCACACATACGTTATGTCCTCACGAGGACGGCGGGAAATGAAATCATTTGGGTGCTAGTGAAGTGCGACACCGACCAACAGGAAATTGTCGCGAGACTCACTGCTGAGTTTATTGGGCTGTTTGGACGAGCTTGACATCTCCACTCATGTAGTGATCACAACCAATGCACGTCATCCCGGTATTTACTTCTGTAAGTTGAGGGATTCCTTCAATAGACCGTGAAATTTAATATTCCTTATGTTCTTTGCAAATTGTAACGCAGTTTAACGTGTTTTATGTTGATTAAAATCATCACGCGGCAATGACGAAGATATACTGATTAAAACGTCAATGTAGCTATCAAAATTATATTTAAAAGAAGTAAGCCTGCTTTGCGAAAATATGTCTAGAACTTAGCTCGCTACTCGCGAGACCTACGAAAGTACCTATGTATGTATCCTGGACACTTGCCTCATTGACCGCGATGCACATACGTTTTTTGTATGCCCAATGATCTTATAAATGTATAAACTGTATACCAGACATCACACGAGCGTGATTTTATCACTAACATTCTGTACAGAAATAAATCAAATATGTGCGTATTCAGTAAATATTTTATCGCCCCATCGGCAGTTCCAATAGGTTTTTATGTAAACCATGTTTGTATGGAATGCCAACACAGAATAATATACTAAATGATTTTATGACCTTCACGTAAATGTAAAGCAGATGGAAGAGTCATCAAAGTAGATGCGGCTGTAACATCGACAACGGTTATGACACCTTGCGTAGCAAGTATGGAATATGAGTTTTAATATAACGCTGCCCACTGGCAGGCTTCGTAATGATGTCCCCGCGGTGTCGCTCATCACTCGGGCACAATTCTAATTCCTCCCGATTCATTTGCTATTTGTCAAGTTATGTAATAGTATATGGTACTAAAATGCTATTTCACATAACAATCTGGCAATAATCACTCAGTTCACCCAACCAATCACTCCATAACATAATACAATGGTTACTAAAATATATCGAATAATAAGTAACACTCGGTAGCAAAGAGTTGCCAGCTTCCTTCTTTCTTCAAAAAACGAAAGAAAACAATTTATTTTTACAAAAAAAATATCATTTTTATTTCTTAAGTACACTATACTTCGTACATTGTTCATTTCATGTACGTAAAGACCTCATTTGTATTCACCTAATGACGAGGCGAGCGATAGGGTCGCCCGTTGTACTGGTTCATTGTCATTTATTATCAATGTTTCACTGGCGGACAAAAAAGAAAACAATAAACAAATACGTTCTATTGTTAGGGCGCTCTAAATATTAAGCGTTTAAAGTAGATTGTACATAGATACACATTCACGGTGCGGGTACTATCACGACGTACGTGTCTAACATTGTGAGCATTGCCCCCTTTGGTATCGTCACCGGCCTGTCGATATAGCCACCGCCTACGTAACAGAGGGTACGCTGTTGTCACTAACCGGCCATCAATTCAAACTCCGAGCTACCGAGAAAATAACGCGGTATCCGACATGGGAACAGAACCAAGACCCTATTCTCAGCAGTCGCCCTGACGACCGCTACACGGACAGACAGTTTCTATTGATCAGCAAATCTTTGTGACCTTTACATCAATGACACTAACGCTTTCCGTCAACAAGTCAACAGCTCTGACCTCACTTGACCTTTCACCGAGTCAGTCACTCGGCGCTCCTGTCGGACGGAGTGGGTCGGGGCTCGTCCAAACTTGCACAACTGTTTACAAAGACTTTGATGTTGGGCTCTTCTTGTGTAGAGTTGTGACTGTGAACCGGTTTTATTATATGTGGGCTCTTTGAGTTGAGGCGACATAGTTTAGGACTGATGTAGCAACTATTTGAATGAGAACGTCACGAGAACGATCGTGGCGTGCGCGTTTAGGATCTGTACAATAACTATGTTTACATGTCTACCACAATATGACAGTGTCCGGAGATCGTGATAGAACCTGTGCTTAATAACCTGAAGACTTCTAATATTACAGTAGGTATATTGGACTCAATATTAAATCAAACTGGCACCTTCCTAGAGCGTACACAGAAAAAAAGATTGCTCTCAACAAATCGTTGCAAATTGTTTGTAAAATTGGTATCTTATGTCTGTCGGCGCTTAAGACTCCCTGATGTATTAATGAGACACGAGATGAACTAAAAGATGTATTAAGAAGAAAAAAGGCCATAATATTAGTAGCTTTTTGCTTAGAATTAGGTACTTTGTTGATATCCATCATAATCCAAGCGGGAGTAGCGTGTGGCAGGTCCTGTGTGCTTCGCGACATATCAATAAGAAAGAAGGTATCAGTATCCGACGTCGCCGACACAGCGCTGATCCTATTGTTAAACTTAATGCGACAAGTCACTGGTCATTGTCAAAGGGTCCAAAATGCGAGTCCGAGTCGAACTTTAATGAAACGCACTATCAACGTAACTCACAGTGATACTGATTACGTTACTACTAATTACTTCGTCGAAAAGGGTAGTATTCATGAAGACCCTGCGATAGAGGTTCGCAACCTACCGGCCGAGTTCCTCAGAGTAATTTGTTATTTCCTATGAAACTAGAAGACTCTAGTTTAGTTAGTGTAGTTTAGTTTAGTTGACAGACGCCAAACATATGAAAGGAAATGTATCACAGAGGGAAAGCTTGTTATTGGGATTCATTTGTGAGTAAGGAATACAATTATGTAAAGCTATCCGTGTGACTCCGGATTGTGAAAAAGTATTTTCCGGAGTGAAGAGTACCTAATTATGTCATTAGCGTATACATTTAAACAGTTATTTAAATTGTTTTTCAATTGTTGTAAACGCTGAGTTGACTTGACTGGCATTAAGCTCACCGCAACGTACAGCACCACCTCTATTCTCTGGCTTTATCACCAACTGATCTCCGACGATTTGTGCACAAAACATTGACGCCGTTCAGTTGCTCTCCGCGCTGTCACGCCGCCGGCGGCGACACGGACAGGGGTTGCCAACCCTAGTGATCAGAGTCGTGTCGATGTCGCGGCGGATGCTTCAGTCGTCCGCCGTCGCCGCGACCGCACAGACGATACGATATTATTGTGTAATCATTGCGTTTGTCGTTCACTTTAATATAAGGGTCTAATTGGACGACTGCTTTTTGTAGGCACAGCAATATATTATTGTGATTTTGTTTTACATAGAGTTCTATTATAACACGTTATATTTGTCGACAACTGCCTCGTTAGCCTAGCGGTCTTAAGCGCGACTGCTACGCTAGTAGTCTTGGGTTCGATTCCCAGGTCGGGCAAAAAATTTTAATGGGTTTTTCTATGAAATTCGCAGTAGCAGCTCGGAGTTAGGATTTGTGCATCGGTACACCTCTGACTAACCCTTCGGGGAATACAGGCGTGAAGGTGTGTTACTTGTCGACAAGCGATGCACAACAATAGCATTACAATTGTTGTAAACAATAACCACATACCGCTCACACTTATGATTACTATGCAGTAATAATAAGTTGGTGGTTCAGGTGTCTAGGTGTTGACTGAATGTTCGAAGTATTGCTCAAAGTAAAAGTTAAACTGTCTCGTTGAACACTAAGGAGTGACTCGTTTGATAAAGTTCAGTTAAATATCAGTGAGTGCAGAGTGAGACTAGCACTCTAAGTAATAACCCTGTGAGGGTGGTTCACTCGTTACTCACAGGAAGGTTGTATGCGCGGGAGGTTGTCAGCTGATATTATTCGTTTGCTACATTATAGTGAGATGGTTGATCTAACATGTCATTCTTATGTTTACTACATTATAGTGAGATGATTGGTCTAACATGTCATTCTTATGTTTACTACATTATAGTGAGATGATTGGTCTAACATGTCATTCTTATGTTTACTACATTATAGTGAGATGATTGGTCTAACATGTCATTCTTATGTTTACTACATTATAGTGAGATGATTGGTCTAACATGTCATTCTTATGTTTTCCCTGTAAAATAAGCGCTTCTCTATGAAATGTGAAACAGTGTGTACATAAACAGATTTGTTTATTAGGAGTGAACCACCACATCTGCGCCACCTATTAGTAAATGTACTAGGTACTTTTAGAATGATCTTCAATAAATTGGTGGAAGGTCACCTTTGCGAGGAAGTCAACATCCGCTGTCCTACTACTGTATAAGTTCCTGTATTTAACCCTCTATAATGAGATGATACAACACATTATCATTTGATCGAATCAACTGACATAACTATCTGAACGTAAACAGAGAAGCGGCGGAAATGTATGTTATACTGCGCGGAATGTAAATAGCTAACATAGGCAGTACCGGAGTGCCGCGGAGGGCTCACACGCAATACATATGGTAAGCAGGATACATGCGGATAATGTGACGAGATACTAGTGCGGGGAGCGGAGAGCGGGGAGCGGGAAGCAAGGGCACGTCACAATGGTCGCGGGGCAGGTGCAGACGGAAAACATAACACACGTAGTTCAACGTTAAATAACACAGCAGTTAGATAAACACGGGTCAATCACGCCACGCCTAGAGATCTAGATTGGGGACACAGCGGTGAACATTTTGTCAGATAATTATGAAAAGCGGCAGCGTGTGGCGAATAACCGCGCGCATATATACTCTACTTCTCCTAATAACAGCCTGCCTGAACAGGAACAAACGCGCCAGCGTCCACACCTGCGACGAGGCCTTCGGAAACAATCATTTCTTTTCTGTTTTTGTTTGCTTCTTGCGTGTGGTGACAGACAACGCGATTAGTGTTGACGTGACGTCACGTGCCACGCAGAGAGCAACAGGTTCAGTAGGCCGCACAAACAACCACAGCTACGTTCATACAACATCTAGATTCGTCGTCGTACGGCATACATATTAGTTTATTTCTATATAGACCGGTCAGCGCCGAGCCTCATACTGCGCCTCAAACAACTCGTGCGGTAGACTCGCGCTAGCTTTGTGTGGTGTCAGTCAATTAGTCAGGTCAACTAGTGCAAGCTGTCGTCTGCTAGTGCACAGATGTTCGCGGAACGTCGTGTAGCTTCTTTTTATGCCACGATGCGTAAAAGATGCGCTTCTCTGATGCGCAGAATACGTGGCGGCGCCAATAGCATCCTTAGCATGATCGCGGACAGGTTTGACTGTACGTATATTGGTCATTGTTGTGCAATATCCAGTGGTATTGTACGACAATGACTGATCAATTATTATAATAGTTTTGTGTTGTGCTAAATTTAAATTATGTCTGGATACTAACACTAGGTTAAGGAATATTGTTACTAACATGATGGGCACAGTGTCTGAAAATAAATGATTTATTATTATTACATCTCCTCATGAGATGCGGTGCATGCCGCGCGGCAGAAGGATCTGAACGAGCTCTCTCATATTTAGAATGGATTGATGTCGTCAGCATACCGTAAGTATCTATTATAAAACACGAATGTAACGTTTATCGTTCCCTCGTGTCAACAAACATTCTCTGCATCAGGACTCCCACAGGTAACAAATCTCTGTTTAACTAAGTAGTTAACGAGGGTGCGCTGGTCGGCGGTCCGACGCTAATAAAATGAACAATTACTTTCAATTTATCGGGTTCGCACTCGCGGAAGAACCTCTTACCTCTCCCCCCCCCCCTACAGGCTACGACCCCTCCCCCCCCCCCCCCCCGACACCCCCGGGAACTAGCAGCTGTTGTTATTATGTGTTGTTGAGATGAGAAGCTGAGCATAGCAAATAATAGGTATCAACCCTGAACTGTGCTGTGTAACACAATGCCTAATTTTACGTTTTTTCGTAGGTTATTGTAATTAGTTCCTAACATTAACTTGTACATCTCATAACTATATTGTATTATCTGTGAGCAATAAATATCTGAAACCGTTATCGACTCACAATGGATCGCAGATTTTCAAAGATTCGACTGATAGGTTACATATAAACCCGAAAAATGTAGGAATAATACACCGCTTGGCGATTGTAACCGTTACTGCACAGAAACTTTAATTATGCTGTCATATGTGCGGACGGCTGATCCTGAACGATATATTTCACTTAGAATAATAATATATCATTGTAATGTAAGTATATTGGAACAAAAAATACTACTAAGTCCAAGCAGGCAAGGTTCATACGCAGGGGTGCTCGCGATCAAACAGCGTGTCACTGCATATAAATACGTCACTGAGTGCCGGCCGCGGGTCCGCTGTGGTAACGAACCGGGGGACCGCGGGACTTGTGCGCGGCGCAGGAGGGCGAGAGGGGGGGCGGAATGGAAATCAAAATAATATTTCTGTTTATTAGATTTTATGCGACAACAGATTTGTTGATGATTTTAATGTTTTATTTTGTGAGTACCTTCAGTTTTAAGGGGCGTAGGTACAAAGGCATACTTTGTAAAAATGTTGAGTGAGTGTGAGTTAAAAATAAAAAAACCTAGCTTTGCCCGCGACATCGTCCACGTGGACCTAAGGTATGCCATTAAACATAATCCTATGACACTCGGCATCTTTATATCCGTGAAAGATATTTGTAACGAATCAGTACATGTCTTACCACTATCAAAGATATATAAGATAAATAATTGTATCTTTTTACAATACTATGTTTAAATAACATTGACAATAACTATTATTTTGTGGCACAATAATGATATGAGCACTACAATAAGCTGCAATAAGTGCTACAGTATAATATAGAACAGTATTGCATTCAAAACAACACAATTACCACATTGTATATCTGCGAGGAAACATATATAAAGTGCACCAGATGATATGGCTACACTTGATCCTACAAATAATGGTATACCCTGACAACTCGACCAACAAGCCAACAAACCTTTTATACGTCCTAGTTCCTAAAACAAAGTGAGGCTATCAATATGAAACGGATGCAAATTGAAGTATTCATGAACGATGTTAAACCGCAGAAGGGCAGAGGCTTCCTTACATGTCAAATTATTCACCCCTGTATACACATCGGCTCGATACCCGAGCGCCGGCCGCATGAGCCTCCTTACACGAGCACCTAGCACCGGATACCTCGAGCGGCGCGGCGGCGAGGAGCGAGACTGTGCACGCGGGGCGTTGGCGGGAAGCGTGAGGAATTATCGCTCGCACGTGTTCTCACCAACAACTCGAACATTGCACTAGCATGCGCGACCAGCAGCTGGGGGTTGTCTGCAGCTGATTTGAGAAGCTACGTTTTATCATTTTTAATACGTCAACTTTTTTATTTGATAATTTGAACCGAAAACGTGTCCTCGTTTAAATGATACGTAAAGCGCAAGGTGCCGAGAGGTGTGCACGACGGCCGCAGGCGTCGGCGTGAGGCGACGCGCACGGCCCGAGGCGGCGCGGCGAGGCGGCTACCTGTTGCCGCACCTGATTAAGGAATTAGCTCGCGACGATACCGCTATTGTTGCCACACTCCATATAACATGACCGCTGAATCATGTCGACACGCGCTGAGTTTGTAGTGATACACTTGAACTGACTTTGATTGGTAATATGCTGAGAGAATCTTATAGATGGTTTAGAATGTCAGACTCCATTTTTTTATTCGTTTATTAAAATTGTATGCACAAGTTAGAATATACTGTTCAAAGGCAGATTTAACGCGAATAATGTAGGTTTTTAATTAGATCTTACCAGCACAATGTGAACTTGCTAGGACTTGGCTTGACTGATAGCTTAGCTGTGAATTCTATTAACTCATTCATATTCATTTACTTGCATACCATAAGTAATGTGCGTCAAAGATATTTCAAAAGGCTCAAAGCTAGAGTAGGTACAGTTGTAAACCCTGTTAGGGCACAGCAACATAATAAGTAATATCTTAAAATTAAAATTTAGCTCTAGGACTGAATCTTTCTCGAATAAAACATAAGAAAACGGATTTAACAGATACACGCATACGTGACACACAGGTCGGTATGTATGAGCGTGGTAAGCTATTTCTCACTTCTCCTAACTCCAAAGACGTCTATTTAAAAAATAAACTCCGCGACAAAGTGCGACTGACGTGACGCCACGACGAGCAGCACGCCTCGCGCTCGTCCGTCGGGCTGCTATTTCTCTGTATACCGAAGTACTATTCCTTTTTTCTCATTTAGGCCGGAGCGTACAGTCGACCACATGTGTGTTCATAGCAACACCTACAACCTTTACTTTTCAGCAGTAAAGGCGATTTTGTGGTTCAAGTATTAAAGTGCGGTTAGCCGTACACCGAGTCTTGTGCGTCACACTCACACATACATACAATAGCCTATATTTCTTTTGTCACCTGGCGACACGCGACACGGGCGCGGCTAAGTACCTCACTTAGCCTTCCAAGAGCTCCCTGGATGCAAATCGACTGTTGAAGTACATTGCGTCGCTACACATGACTTTCAGTATCCACAAACCTGCTATCAATATAAAACAGCATTACAACAGGTTCAATACTTCATGTATTTGCCTATCTGAGTGTCAAAGTTAGGAAAATAAAAGTTACTTTTTGTCTTGACCATTGGAACACAAAATACAAACCCCTCCCACAGAGTGTCGTATATTAACTCTTCGGGGGATACCGGCGTGATAGTGTCTCCGAACAACGCAATTGAGAAACAACATGCGGGTAAACCACTTGTAATGTTCCCCAAACTAAACAGAAAGTAAACTATAAAGTATTCCCGTGCGAAGTGGCCATGCGGCGCGGTGTTGACCGAGTTGGTGACGGCCAGCAGCCCTTGTCGTGTGGCCTATTAAGTGAATAAGGGTGTAGTGCGCTTCCTGGCGCTGGAACTGAAATCTGAATTGGTATCGTTTTCCCTAACTAACTACAATATTATACCACTAAACCGCCCGCACCCTCATTAGCCTAGTGGTCGTAAGCACGATTACTACGTTAGAGGTCTTAGGTTCGATTCCCAGGTCGAGCAAAACGTGTTATTAAGTTTTTCTATGAAATTCTCAGTAGTACCTCGGATTCAGGATTTGTGCCCGGTTAATGGCAATAGGCTCGCCCGCTATTACATGGAAACCAAACATACCGGCGAACTATGTTTTGAGTCCCATGTAATAGGGGACGAGCCTATTGCCATTAACCGGGCACAAATCCTAACTCCGAGCAGCTACTGAGAAATTCATAGAAAAACATTCATGATACAAATAAACTATTTCTGATTATATTTTAAGTGATTAGTCGCAGTCGTTAGTGGAACATGGCGCTGCGGCACCACGCTGTGGAGCGCCGGCTGAGGGCGTGATGACCTAAGTCTTTTGAAACGGTTGGTACAAGCAGCGGGCGAAGCCACGGGCGGCAACGTAACGAGCTTCTGAAACAATAACAATAAATAACAAAATAAATAGTGCTTAAACGGAAAGCTAAAAGCTTTCCATTAGAGAGCGGCAATGACCTCGAATATCCGACGTATCCGGAACAATGAAATGTTTAAATTATATTGCTGATTACTTCTTGTATCAACTTTATTGAATTTCGTTTTGTTAGCTACTTTAATGTTGGCATTGAGCTCCATAAAACACGTCAGAAAAGAAGACAGTGTAGTGTACAATAATATATAACCTTTATGTATCAAAAGGCATAGATAGAAGCTGAATTAAGCGTAACATATATTATATATCCGACGTTAACAAAATGGGTTACCGTACACAACTAGTTGCTGTCACAGCCCTCGTGTTACACCCGCGACTTGCAATAAGCACGTCTAGCACTATAACACGTATATAGTAATATACTGGCATAGCTTTCCCTCGCAGATGAGCCGCGCGGTGCGATGAGTTTAAAGAAACTCAAATAAAAGCGGATCACTTGTCCCGCGTTTGTAGTTTGCTCCATAAAGAAATAAATAAATTTTACCTGTTCCAAACGGAATTTATTATAATATGTGGAGCCTAATCATATATTTATGAATCTTATCATAAATTTATGATTCCTTCATACATTGCAATCAATATTCTTTATTTCTTATTCTTTCTTTGGTAACTAGTTATAAAAATATTGTATGTCTGCAAACACGAAGAGTTATCGTTATATTCAAGAACCGTGGAGTCCGTGTAAGTATCATATTGTTTGCATTTCGTCACTGTAAAAGAGTTTCGCCAGGAAGCGGATACTACTAGCCGGGATACGTAACCACCAACTGTGGAAGCTATCAGCTAACTCTCAGACAGCCGCTTAGTTTGAAGGTGCGGATCATAAATTATCTACTTGACATGGATGGTCGGTTCAAGGAATTTTGTTTGCTAAAATTGTGCTCCGTACTGTATTGTTTCAGGTATCGTGAATTTATCTGTTTCCATAGCCTGCAACCTCACATGCTTGGTGTATCTGAGCAGAGTGCACGCGACCATAAGGAAATGACATCATTTCTCGATAAAAAAGTCAAAGCAACATTAACTGAGCACTTTCATGTAAGTACCGACAGCACAACACAGAATAGATGTTATAGAAGACTCTACGCAATGAGAGACACGCGTCTTCCTACAGCGAGACCATGACTTGCATATATAAGCCAGCACCGTGCACGTAAGTATGTCAGTGTCACATTCACCTATGAGTCGTTACGGCAGAGTTACGCTCCTTGCATCCTTTTGTGCATGCGTATCCCTAGCTATAGAGATCTCTTTACGTGCGCGGGTCTGTGTGCGTGCATCGGTTACCGCTCGTGGTGCGGAGCCGGCCTTCTGCGGCTACCTTCCGCGTGACCCCGCTCTGCCCCTTAGTTAACACAGCTCGCTAATTACAAAAAGAGAATCCATCCTTTTTAATTAGTCACTGCCTTCCCTTGAATACTTTGTGTGAACAGTATTTCAGGTAAAAGTAACGTTAAGTACACTAATATGGAGCTTTCCTACAGACTTCATTCAGAGGAACAGTATGTCGTGTGCTTCCCTCCTTCTCAACGTACGGAAATAAATTTGACGGTTATCAACTGACTTCACGCGGTAGACCCGTGTGAAGTCAGATGCTAACCGTCATATTTATTTGTTCTTATATAGTACTAAACGTCACAGTATTGTTAGCTAGACACGAACCATTGTCAGTACCCCTGACAATGGTTCGTGTCTAGTACCTGCAAAGTCTTAAAAACCTCTTACAGAATCAAATATAAGGAAAAATACGGGAGGTACATAGATGCGTACTTGAAAAGGTTTCATATATATATGCATATATATATATTTGTGCGGATCATGCTCGCTTGCGCAACTTTAACCGCACGGTTAGCGCAGTGGACAGTACTCAATGTAAAAACATTACCTTTAAACACTTCATTTTTTGTAAAAAAAACTTGTTACCTGAGCTGATGCCACCCTGTAACCTAAATAAACTTGAGTATGATACCGATGGTCACAATGGGGTATATTTGATGTGATTCAATTTAGGTCGGACCGTTAGTTTGGTCCTGAGGGACGTCCCGGTAAACGTTGCGGCGAGCAGGCCGCAGGCACACCCACATACATGTATATGTATAACAATACGTTTCTTAGTTTTAATTCACCGATTTGTAAACACAATAATGCAGTGTATCTCATATAACAACCACACACGCCAGCGTTGATCGTAGCACACCGTGACATTATTAGCATGCCGTGCTACCAACTAACGAAACATTCGGCTTTGTAGGTTAATATAGTTGTTAGGTACATAAATAATCTCCACGAATGATTACTTGGCGAGCTATAAGTAAGGTAATAGGGCAAGCTGGAAGAAAAACTACGCGAGACTTTAGGCAACAGAGGTGCTACGTATCTTGGCAAACATTAGTATGTTTCGCCTCCTCCCTCCTCCTTCTGCCTCGTCGGCCTAGTGGTCCTAAGCGCGACTGCTATGCTAGAAGTTTTTGGTTCGATTCCAGGTCGAGAGTGTTCTTGGGTTTTTCTATGAAATTCTCAGTAGCAGCTCGGAGTTAGGATTTGTACTCGGTTAATGACAATAGGCTCGCCCCCTATTACATGGGACCTAAACATACCGGCGAACTGTGGGTGTACTTTGGTACACCTCTGCCTAACCTTTCGGGAATTACAGGCGCGATGGTGTTTTTCGCAAACCTTGCATATATATATTATTACGTTGTAATAACCAGGCGACACGACGCCATCGCCTGATGTTGGTACTAGGCGCGCAGCACGTGCCGGGAGACTCGGTGGCAGCCGGGGCTGCGTGGAGCTGTTGTCAGCTCGTTACAGACGTAGTGCGTACTAATGCATGGTATAGCAGTGCTCTATGCGCTCCGTGCTGTGAGTGTACACACGGTTTCCTCGATCATAACAGATTTTATTGCTTCTATAAAAAGAAAGGCGTGAACACGTATTCAATTACCAGCAAATAAAACATTCTCTATAACAGTAATTAATACGTAGGTACGTATTTTAAAAAGCAGCAGTCACAGTCATAAGATTCAGATTACCTTATTATATTTAAAACTTGTCCACCAGTGAAACTGACAAGTGTGCGTAAACATGACGTAGGTCGGTAGCGTCGCGCGGACTCGGCTTTACAGCACCGCACTATACTTAGGCACCAAGTTGTACCGAATCCGCTCTATCCGACGCCAGCCAATTTTACATGAAACACCTTACTAAGTAAAAGCCAGCTATAAAACGTAGTTCTGATACCGTAACCGGAGAACTTGTGAGAAAACGCGTCAATTCAAAGCAGTCGAAAGCATTAAATGTACTGAAAATGTACGAGAGCACCGACTGACTACTGTGCTCCACGAATAAAGTAGTAAACTACATGTTTTGTTCGCCAACATCTATTAATATCAGTTGAAACATAAAACTAAGTTTATCGTCGTAAGGCCGGCGCCGGCCCGGACACCGGAGATGGCCGCTATATTATTTTAACTTATTTTCATTACTCACTCTGAGAGAACTGGAGTGGAAAGCACGGGAGAGCTCAAATGATTTGTAATTTGTGAAAAAATTATGGATGAAGCGCTTCGCCCCTCCGGCGGCCATAGGACCTAGTTACAGTACGATCGACATAATTCGACATAAAAATGGCAGGTAATTGAAGATCATTGTCGCATGAGAACAAAACACACATAAAGACAATATTATCTCCTCTTTGTGAGTGAGATGAGCCACGGATGTTGCTCACCGCCCGTTACGTGCAACCCTATGAGTTTATAATATGTGATAGATCAGGACCTGACTGGCGCACGTCTGTCCCACCATGTACTCACTACGATCCCACCTTATAATACATTAGACGCCCAATGTAAGTATCGCGTATAAACAAGCAATCAGTTCGGTAATCGCTTAACTTTATCAATTAGTTTGAAGATTATGTGTTGCTCACTGCAAAACCAATTAATTTCGTATTGATTGAATACTTACCAGTGTACATTGTGAACTACTTGTCGGACTGGTATGCGATAATTTACGGTTTGAAGTTGCTCGGTTAACTGCCGCTAACTCCCCTCGCGAGTTGCGAACAGATCAGAGACTGTTTTGACCATTTATTAATGTTTATGATTTGTTATCTGTCTAAGCTTGTAAGAGCTCTTTGACCCGTTTTAGTTTCGTAGAAGAATACCATGTCTGTCTCCCGAACTCAACTCATGTTAAAATTTGTACATATTTACAAAGATCCCTCAAACCAAAACTCACTCAGAAAAGAGCACGATACCCTCAGCTCAAGTCAGGCTTGGATATAACACTTGACTTACCTTGCTAAGCCACATTTCCTTAAATATTTCTTGCGACATTCTTCTTCACTCGCATTAAGTAGGCAGCGATAAGATTTCACAAACGATTACTTTCAGATTACGGTTACCATACAGAGTGAACATATTGTAGCGTCTCGACGGCGACACTGTGCCGACATGTGGAGCAGAAGGTTAACTTGACGAGAACCCAGCGAGGACACAAGTCTTGTATCATAACTATGTACGTACGTCACACACATTAAGTGAATCTAGCTTCTTATTCCCATTCTAAAATAAATAATTTAATTCATTAATACAAATATAGCTAACTCAGCTCAAAGGTTGCCCAACTAAAATGGAGTGAGTGGGACATATCTGCCGTATGGAGGATCACAGTGGGTAAAAGTAGCACCGAACGGTGCCCTGAGACTGTGGAAAGGGCCCGCGGCAGACCACACAAGGAGTGGAACAAAACAGGCTTTCTTTTTCTTTACAATATCAAAATGATGAAAACACACACACATTAAATGTTTTTTCTTGAAAGAGTAATAACGCTGTTTGTGTATTTGAGAAGAGTGGACCTTCTTCAAATGATATGCACATGATTGTCGCGAAGCGTTTAGCGCTCTCATCTGAACAAACGTCCAGAGCGCACAGCGCGCAGCAGCGAGTGTGAGCGGGAGGAGATAGACACGTGAACATTAAGGTGCGACACGCAGATATAATAACACGTTGTATGAACCATAAGGAAGACTCCACACATTCAAGTGATGTTTTTCCTGTGTCAATATATCAGAAGCCATCAACAGGCAAACGTAGAGTGGGACGCTCCGTGCACAGTACAACGACGATTTAAATATGGTAGCCGGCAGCGGATGGATGCGAGCTGCCCAGCAACCTAGATGGTTGGCGCTCCTTGGGGGAGGCCTACATACAGCGGTGGATGGCTATAGACTGATATGATGATAATGAAGATGATCAACTTCGGTTAAAATGCCACACAACTCGGGTATTACGAGTATGGTAGTCATTCTACTCTCTGTAAATATTATGTAAGTCAGATAATGATAGTTGATGGTAATGATTACAATGTATGTACACAACTCGTATTCCAACTGTCCACGTGTTTAATTTCTATTCGCACCAAGTTCTAGGATCTTGTAAAAATAATTCAAGTTTGTGTTTACTCTCAGAACAAACATCCAATAATTATGTTAATAAATGTAGTGCGGGAGGCGTTCGTCTCGCGGCTCGGGGCGCGTCGGGCGGTGACGACTGCGCTGATTTCCCGAGGGCATTGTTACAAGTCTGTGGCTCTGTTTACTATACCCAAATATAAGGAGACAGGACCAAACATTGTGAGGTAGCCGATGTAGTAATAGCTGCCTAAGTGTTTCATTCGGATATCTACGTCGCAGAGTGGAGTGACAATATTACAACTATTCCATCTGAGAAATAGTTTTACTTCGTCTAACCAAATCAAATCAAACTTTATTTGCGAACATAGGTATTACAATATAGGTCTTATGTATACAATTTAGTCGAGCTCACTGTCCTACCAATGAAATTGGTGTAGCAGCTATCTATTGTCTTTAAATTGTAAATAACCCTAATGCGAGGTGCATTAGGGTTAATTACAATTTTGGCACTTAAATACCATTTCTTTGCCCGTGGCATTCCCCCAAAATATAATTACGTATCTCAATGTGGAGGCTACCAAACCATGACAAGCCGTTAACACGGTTGCTCGATTGGCCGTTTTACTTAACATATGCAAAACAAATGTTGGTTTAGCTTACTGCATACTTTGTCAATATGTGAATTCCATTTTATAGTGTTTTCTATGTTTAGTCCAAGAAATTTAGTCTCATTTGTTTCTTTAATAGTTTTGTCCTTGTATTTAATAGTACTAACAGTTAGGCAGCTATATTTATTAAACATGACTTGATACCTACATAAATCTACCCCAATACAGACAAGGGTAAAAGACGCAATCATATTGTGGTTCACTCTTCGAGCGTTCGTACGGCTTTTGCAGAGCGTCAGTATAGCGCTCAATCTGCCTATGTCTACAATAAAATAAACGCTACATTAAAATTCAATCCAGTCTAAACATAAATGCATGAACATTATTACTGATTGGTTAGAAACGTTAACATACGAGGAAATCGAACAAATTTTAATGACACACACACACACACCATCACGCCTGTATTCCCCGGAGGGTTAGGCAGAGGTGTAACAATGTTCACCCACAGTTCGCGCGTATGTTTAGGTCCCATATATTAGGGGGCGAGCCAATTGCCATTAACCGGGCACAAATCCTAACTCCGAGCTGCTACTGAGAATTTCATAGAAACACCCAATAACACTTTTTGCTCGACCTGGGAATCGAACCCAGGACCTCTAGCGTTGCTACGCTAGAGGTCCTGAGTCCTAGCCTAGTGGTCCTAAGCGCGACTGCTGTCGCGCTTAGGACCACTAGGCTACCGAGGTAGTTCCAGGGGAATTTTAATCAGACCTTGCTTAAATGGAATCCATAACATAAACACACACACGCTCACATACCCTATACAAAAACATGCACGCACACACACTCACACATACACATATGTACACACACACACACACACGCATACGTACACATACACAATCGAGCTGCACTTTTTGTTACATTTTTAGTTTTTAATTTGAATCCTTTTTATTATTTTTAGTTTATTAGTCTCCATGATGTAAATGTCCTACAGGGGAAGTAGCGAGTCAGCTCCAACACAAGTATTGTTAATAACTTAACGGGGCTGCCTCATGCTATAAGTATTGTAACGATTTCGGAATAATAAACAATTTTTAATTTAATTAATATTTAAGTTTAGATTGTAGTTTACTCTTTGTCTGCGACATCTATACTACTAAGTATATTTTCTATTTAAACATACATACCATCACGCCTATATTCCCCAAAGGGTTAGGCAGAGATGTAACAATGTACACCCACAGTTCGCCGGTATGTTTAGGTCCCATGTAATAGGGGGCGAGCCTATTGCCATTAACCGGGCACAAATCCTAACTCCGAGCTGCTACTGGGAATTTCATAGAAAAACTCAAAAATACTTTTTGCTCGACCTGGGAATCGAACCCAAGACCTTTAGCGTAGCAGTCGCGCTTAGGACCACTAGCCCAACGAGGCAGTTAAGTTCGTGATTTTCTGTTTTAACTAATGGATATGTGCTGACCACAAATCCTTGAGTTGGATAGTCAGACATATTATGAACACTAAATCCTATGGAACTTATGAACTCAGTAAAAGATACAAACTCGATACCTCTTGGTTAGACTGGTTGTCAGACTTCCTGGCTTCTGACTATCCGTAACGACTGTCAAAGATCTACGAATGACACGGGAGTGTCACGCCACCATCTTCCAAACTCCGGGCTGCTACTGAGCACTCACTTAACAGATCACACATTGTAATCTAAGTTGTTATATTTTTTTGAACCATAATTATTTGATATAAGTACATTCCAGTTTTAGACTCATCACAGACAGAGCTGACGAGAGCTATGAACGTCTCACTGTACCGAACTTTTCCTTCGTACAGGGCTCTTAATATAACCTAATCTTACGTAAGTTGTAAAGGTTGCTGAACATAAAAAAAAAATATTTGAAGTAATTGGTTCGACATGTTCATGACAAAATTTCTTAAAATAAAAAGTAGAAAAACAAACTAGTTCATCAGAAGGTGACGTCAGCTGAACATGTAATGGACGACGGCGACGCGGTGCCACGAGAGAGACGTAATCACGCAGCGCCGCTACGACACCGCTACGACACCGCTACGACACCGCTACGACACCGCTACGACACCGCTACGCAACTGCTACGACACCGCTACGATACCGCTACGACACCGCTACGACACCGCTTCGACACCGCTACGACACCAATACGACACCGCTACGACACTGCTACGACACCGCTACGACACCGCTTCGACACTGCTACGACACCGCTACGACACTGCTACGACACCGCTACGAAAACGCGACGACACCGCTACGACACTGCTACGACACCGCTACGACGCAGCGAATGTGCGCTACGGACCTCGCTATCATAAATATTTTTGTCACTTATCAGTAACCTATTGATAGAAATCATTTGGTGCTATTTTCATGTATTGTCGTCACCGGACATGATAATTAAGGGGTAACAAAATTCTAGAGTGAACCCAAAGAGGTGAAGTCAAATGTGGTACATTTTAATTATGTGCTGTAATTGGCGTACGTGTGGTGTGAGGTGATGACGTCATCAAATCACCTCTACGTCGCACACACGGTGCAGGTGCACGTGTGTGACATAACTGGCTGTAGGCGGGCGGCGCGCCTCGCCGCGCACTGAGTGCTCTTCTCTCAACCTCTTCGTTTGGCGGCGAACACTTCACAATACTGAAAAGAACCTTTTCGTCCACAGACAAGATAATATTTAAGATTGTTAGGAGTGGGTTGCGTTTGTGCTTGCCACTGTTTATTGTATGGTAAGAACAATATTGTGACTGCGCCCGCTCGGGGCCGGCTGTGTCACTTCAACGAGTTCGGCACAAGTCCGACACCACAACCAGAAACAATCCCCTACAAGAATGCGAGAGGCACGAACATCCTTTTGTAAATACAAAATATACCGCTATGTAAATACAAATTAAATAATCGTTGCAAATAAAATCTTATTTACGAAGTTGTTAAGTTGAATTTAGCGTGTTTTGATGTGGAACGTTGCTCGGTAACTTAACTTTACGTAAATGTCACAGAACGCAACGCTACGGGCCTCATCAGAAGGCATCCGCATCCATTCCTCCAGCATACATTAATGTATGTATCAGCACTCAACGTAGCGCTTCACTCGTTGTAGCACCATTTTGTTTGAGGGAATGGGAAACGGTCGCGGTATCGATAAAGACATGCCAACGACTTGTACGCACGAGTGTGTACCGACGGATGTAAACAAGAAGTGTTATTGTTATCACAAGTGTACAGCTTACATCGAACACAAACAATGCTAAATAACTTTTAGTCGATGGGGATCCAGGAAGTGATTTGATTAGATTTCATGGGATTAAGAACAAAAGTATGTCACACAAGTCATCTTGTACACTACAGTCTGCTTCAAACGTCTACTGCACTTAGTGGAGTCAAAGTAACGTACGGAACAAAGGAAGTGAATCCGATCGCGTCACTCAAGTGTTGGAATTCAGTTTATGATCTGTCTACAGCTCGCAGGGGTGAGGGGAAGGGGGGCGGCTATGATGTTCTGTGGTTGACGCGAATACTCCAAAGGCAGCGTTTTCTCAGCGGAACCTTCTCATAGTTACCTAAAAACGTCCACATAATATTATTTGTAACGAGTGGGAGTTCGGTGAGCGCATCACCGCGTACCATGAGGTGAGCTGAATTAATAATAATTACATTATAGTCAACATACGACACAAACAGTCATTTGCAAAAGCGTTACAACATTACAATTCAGTGCTACCTTGCATACAGTATTCCCCTTAACCTCAACTTTGAGCCGGCAACTAACGCGAGTAGTCGTGAGCTCCCGCCGCGACCCCCCGCACGCCCGCCGCGGTATCTAGTTTAATTGGTTTAAAACCAAAAACTATTTTTATTGTGAATAATTTGTGAGTAAAAAGTCTGCATCTACTTAACAGTAATCGAGCTCTCACACGAGTGGTGCAGGCCTCCAGGTGAGCTGCTCACTGCACGCCATTACATCGGGACTCACTATTATATTTCTTCACGTGAATTCCTATATGCATAAGCTTTCACTAGCGTCAACTGATTACTGTACGCAGTACTGATCCGCCGAGTGAGAGCTCGTCGTTATATTTCTCGGTAAACAAAATACTACAAGTTGCTCATTCCACTCTGTTATTTTTGGAATACATTAAAATATTTCCCTAATATAAAGGATCCAGTTTTCTCGGATCTTAATAGGCAATGAGATGTTACATTCATTTAAATAAAATTATTTCTGGTCTGTGTCTACTTGTTATTATTGTTCTGCAGTGTCGGAGGCAGTACCGGCACCACACTGCGTGTTTGTGACGACCGGCGGGAGTGCCGCATGCAGCTTCATGGAGTTGTTTAATTGTGTTACCAATGCGAACATGAGTTTTGAAATACATTATTACAAGCAAGCATATGAACCTGGCGGAATATTTCATTATTGTTATTATAAGTGGCTAGAGTTACGAATCATTCAAGTGTAGCAACTGATTCATCATGATTATGTTAAATGTTTATAAGGTCGTTCTCGGAGGGCGCAGCAGGCGGCGACGCGCGGCTCGCCTGTAGCTCGCGCTGTATGCTATTGAGCCGGTGCGGTGGGCAAGATCTGCAGCCGTGGGGCAGACTGTCGCTTTGCTTTTTCGTTGAGGGCTTATTAATAACTTTCACATAGTTATGATATTTTATTCCACCACCGTAATTCATGGCCAGGTGAGTGCAATACAGCTAATAAAAGCCTACTGTGATTCAATAAAACTCAATTTGTGCAAACAGCGCAAATAAAAAGAGAAATTATGGCTGTAGGTCGTTAGCGCTCGTTCATACAAAGGATGGCCATTTTAACATGCAATTACGTTACAACACATATTTCAAATGAATGCTAACTGTGTAACATGAGAATGCTAAATTAACACGACGTACTCACTTCATGCGTTGATTTCTTCGATGTTTCTAATACAACGCCGCGTGAGGTACTCCACGCGGGGGCGCTGCCTGCACGCGCTCTGCCGGACGCGGGCGAGATTTACATTCTTACAGTTATTCACTTTAATTGTTTCAGAGCCTTCATTACGACTTCAGTATTTTTCTTGACTTGATTCAGTTTTGTTTTTTTTTTTTATATATGATTTAATTCTATTTGAATGTAGGTTAACAAAGGTAGGTGGAGGTCTCGTGGTCGCAAGCGCGACTGATGAGCAAGGGGTCCCGGGTTCGATTCCCAGGTCGGGCAAAAAGTGTTATTGGGTTTTTCCATTAGGATTTGCTCAGTAGCAGCCCGGAGTTTGGAAGTTGGTGGTGTGACACCCCCGTGCTTCGGAAAGCACGTAAAGCCGTTGGTCCCGGCTGTCATTCGTTGATCTTTGACAGTCGTTACGGATAGTCAGAAGCCAGGAAGTCTGACAACAAGTCTAACCAGGAGGTATCGAGTTGCCCACTTACTGGGTTGTGGAGGTCAGACAGGCAGTCGCTCCATGTAAAACACTGGTATTCAGCTGAATCCGGTTAGACTGGAAGCCGACCCCTACATAGTTGGGAAAAGGCTAAGTAGATGATGATGAATGTAGGTTAACAATATATACAAATAAAAATATATAATATCGTAATTATGTATATATCGTGTCGCGTTTTTTCAGCAGCTATGTGTTTATTGTGTACCTGTCAGCAAGCGCCTCGAACATCGCGGCATCGGCTCGTATCGGATGCGTGATGGATTTTTAACGAAGTGAGTCATCACTTGCCTAGCCTTTTTTCAACTATATTGGGGTCAGCGTCCTGTCTAACCAGAAGTAGCTGAATAACAATGTTTTACTTGGAGCGACTGCCTATCTGACACGACACCCTGGTAACACAATACCCCTTGACGAGACAGGATGTCAGGCTTTCGGGCTACTGGCTATCCCTAACGACTGTCAAAGTTCTAAGGATGACAGCCGGGACTAACGGCCGGTGCGCACCGAGGCCCCACACTCAGTAGTCGATGCGACACCAACGGGGCATTTTGACGATCTGGGAATACAATTTGTAGTTCAAAAGATATAACAAGTTGTCTGCCTACTTATGTCTGTTTATATTTTATGTCATCATGTGTCTGTAATTATATTATATTATTCAAATTATTATAAAATTACCCCAATGTAATGGATGTGCGAGTTACCAAGGGACGCGGAGTTACCCAGTAGCTAGGTAGTAGAAGTCAGATAGCAGCTGTCGTCATTGTTCAGCTGTTCTCGGGTAGACTGGCCGCCGGCCGCTGCACAAGGAAACGGAGGGATTATTGATTGTTAGAACTTCTCTCTAATTCAAATATGGGGAGTAAACTTTACTCTGTTTTAAAATTCTAGTAGGTTCTATATGACTATGTACCTACACAAGTCAGAAAGCTTTCCGAATAACACGGCGCTTCAGTTCGCTGTCCGCGCAGTAAGGGGCGATGTACCGATTCACGAGTCGATCAGTAGCGATCACTCGATATTCACTGAACACTGAATGCAATACCAAAAGGGCTTATCATACGTATGTGTAACACAACGCTACATCACGCTTCTGCCACCGTTGGGTTAGGCAGAGGTCAAGCACAACTCGCCAATTGCGTTTAAATATGTGTATAGGTATGGCTTATATAATAGGGATGTGCCAGTTGACTTGAATTCCGACTAGAATACGACTTCAAACGATATTTATGGAACATAACATACCATCCCGTCACGCCTGTACTCCCCGAAGGGTTAGGCAGAGGTGTACCAATGTACACCCACACACACATTTATGGAACATCTTTATCAACAGTCCATTATGTCATCATGTAACACATGGGATAGTGACGACATCACAAGTAAGCAGGAGCAGCACGTTGTCGGCACTCGTCGTGCGTCGTGGAGTTAATACGTGAACTCGGCAACAGCTGCTCGAGAGGCGCGACACACCATTCACTGCAGAAGCATCACTTCGTGAAATGTTTCCTCAAAGTGTAAAGTAACATAAGATCTCGCCTCTCTCACCTGGAGGTAGATGCTATATTGCACAGATACATTTCACCCATTATAAAAGTCCAATGTAAAAGGATCTACCGCCAGAAGCTGAGCACAACTCCAGAGTCCGTGCTGCCACTCACAAATTCCTAAGCATCTTAACGACACCTGGTCAAAGGAAAACCCTTCAAGATCCTTTTGTGGTGCCTCCATCAGATGTGATTAATTATAGTTATTATAAGAATAACAAATGTTGATGGTATGGACACTGGTGACTTCTGTCATTCCAAAAAAATGACAGAAGTGAAGCAACTTCTGAATCTGTGGAGTGTGCGACGATAACGCGCAATACAAGTCGCGTCACGTCATATTCGCAAATAAAGTTATGAGAAAATAAACAGAATGTTTACAAATGATAAAAAGGAGAGTAAAGTGTTGTCGCTGGCGTCGTGCACACACTGCGACGCCGGCGGTGAGGTGCTGGGACATTAGCTACTTCTGATGCTCGTGTCTAACCTTCGTCAATCAACGTGTGGTCGTAGCGTCACTTTTATATCAATGCCCGTGTGTCGTCGCCTCGTCGCCGCGGACCGGCGCCGACACGCGAGCTCGCTCACCGCCTGCCAGCCGGAGATAGTACGTATATGTGGGGAGAAGGGTTAACAAGAGGTCGTGTTAGTGTGCAATAAGGTGTGAAGTTTTAGGCTTAGAGGCAAACGTCGTTGATACTATGCGCGAAATAAGTGAATAGCCCGTGGATATTATGTTAAGCCTTCGTCAATGTATTTAATAATAGCGGCAACGAATATTATGCAAACTATTTGTTTTTCTTTATTTCTCACAATGATTTCTGAATGTAACGAATAGACTAGCAATAAATGAAATAGGTATGATTGTAAACAAAGAGCTGCCTGCAGTCCATTACTCCCGCAAATGTACATAGTTTGGAATGAATGTTTTCTTTCACAAAAAATTTGTAAAATGAGTAACGTCCGTACGGGAGGGGGGCGGCGGTGCGCCGTGCACGGAGTAACGCGTGAAACTCTCAATTTCTCATTTTATTAAAAAAAATCGTGATCACTATCTATAAAAAGAAGGCATTTTACAAATTTTCTCATACATATTTGGACAAATTCCACATTTCAGTGTAATTCAGAGCGCGCGCGAGCAACAATAGATATTCATGAGACATTCACTTGCAAACGCCCTCCCCCCGCCGCACCCCCCCTTCTGCCGTATGAAAGGGTTCCCAGTATCGCAGTACGGCGTGTGAGCGCGGAATGTTGCCGAACGCTTCGCCGGAAGTGCTCGTCAGTTGGGCACATTACGATCATTGCTTCATTGCTCGGAGAACTGCTGATGCGTGTCTAATCACACCGTCACATCGGAATTGACCGAGAGCGCTATCTCTGTATAGCGCTCGCTGCTGCGCGAGTAGGGACATTTCCGCAGCATCCTACTGGATCTAACTAATACATTGGTCTCGATCCCGACAAACGCTGTTCACACCGCGGACGTGCTGCGGCGGGGGGACGACTGCTCTCGTTGTGTTCACGCCGCCGCGTACTGCTGCTGTAAGTAGGCAATGTGAGAGCGTGTCTTGATGTAATAACTTCGATACTAACTTAACAGACATATTCAGATGTCGCCACTAGTGTAGCTACATCTGTTTACGCATCGCTGTGATTACTACTGCTACCTAGTTGTCACATAAATCCGTGATTTCTCTTAATAATTTACTTCATCACTAGATCGCACATCACATGTGCTTGGTCAGTGATATTAGATAAGTGTACAAACAACGTTCTACTGTTTCACTCCCGACACTAACTGTGGAGGACGTTGCTATTATAAGACACTGATTGTAAGCACACGGAGCAGCTTTGTGCGGCGTATTCAGTAACAAGCGATGCCAGGAGTTGTGCGCGCGACTTCAATACAGTTTCAGCTCTAAAGAAGTGTTTACCTCAGACTGCAGCTGGTATAGTGTGGTTCTCCTGCACATGTTGACTCGGCGCGTATTCACCGCGCCTCGTTGACACGACTTGCAACAGAGTCAACATACATTACACTAGCTCTTAGTATAAAAGAGGCGCTTTGGAAGTGTTTCACCTTGACCATTGAGAGGAACCACTATAGCCACGATATGTTTAATATTAGGGCGCGTCTAACTTGAGATTACACTTTTCATGATACTTGTCATAGCGAACACGAGCCGATACGTACTAACACTTCCTTTAAGCTTAGTCTAGGACTGAACGATAATGTTCAGTACTAGACTAAGATATTTTTCGTGAGAATAATGAATGATATTATTATATTTTTGGCTTAAAACCTTATTTTTGCCTACCTTAGTTATGAGAAGCCAACACCTCGCCGTGCAGCTGTAAACCTCGCAGAACATAAACTCTGTTCAAAATGACGTTAAGCTTCCAAAGTTAAGTAATGTACGATGGCAATAAGTTAAGAGAACACCAACTCCTCATCCACGTCACCGTGCAGTGTTTGGCTCACCGCTGCTCTCTGCGTGCGGGGGGCTGGAGGGGGGTGGGGGGGAGGAATTTAGCGAGCCGCCGCAGATATGCGACGGGAACAAGGAAGGCATTCGGAAGGGGATCGGACATTTTCATATTATCCATTAATGCACAAGAATTATCAGAAATATATTTTCTTACTTTCGTGGCGGAAACTTAATTAATTTTACACACTTTGCAGGTATTGTTGTACCTTATAAATATAATATTATCTAAAGCCAAAACACAGAACGCTCTAGCGGGATAGCTATTATTTATTGAGGTTGAAAAATTGCGATTCTCGAGTGGTTATCGATGATAAATTATATTTGAGGCTGGCGCTACATAATACGTGATCACTTGTACTCTATTGATCAGATTTTGTTTTGGCCCACTACATCCCAGTTTACTCTCTATACAACTGTTATTGTGTACAGCGACGCTCTGTCGTCGTGTCATAAATACATACAGACCGTGCAACGCTAACATCCTTACTAACGATCTTGTTTCCAGCTACAAACATCACGCGACTCGTCGAACCGCGCCGTTGCCGTGCCGGTGTCGACCCGCCGGTGCGGCGATCACTGTGTGCTCACTTTAAACTTATTCTTACGGTACAAGTTTGTATCTTTTAGAAGACATCTTCAGCGTGTAATAACCGAGTAGTAACCGTAGCGATTGTGTAGTAACCGGGCGAGCCAACAGTTTAACTGCCGAAGCGAGTGCCCCTTACTTGTAAATATTTCGAGTTAACGACGGTACAATGTGCTAAACATTTCATATTGTTCGACTATAAAATGAGTAGCGCTCAACAAGTACCTTTTGCCTTGTGACGTCACGGCATCCCATCACATTACGAACTGTTTCAAGGAGCTTATGAAATGTTTTATGATGGCTATAAAATTTGGAAGGATGCGGCGACTGAGAGCAGCCGCGAGCGCAATCACTACGAAATAACATCACAGCTATGTCGCCTGAAGAGATGCCGCTCATTGCACATAGCAGAGCCAACCTGGATGCTGAACTGCTACTGAGAGATTCCTCATAAAGAATAATACAGTGAATAATACAATAGCAATTCCAAAATAGCAAAATGATTTATACGTGCGTGTACAGATTACTACAGCTTCATAAACCCATAATCAAATCATACAAAACTGTTATTTCTCAGTAGAAATATTGTAAAGTGTGTCAATTGTTCATCAGAACTCGGTGTGGAGTGCGGTGCGACCGAGCGGCGCCGGCACCGAGCTCACTGCTAACTGGCCAGCTTGTTACAATGGTTCCCCGTGCGCACGGTCCTCTCCCAACTGGTGACAATATAACCCAGACAAGTTTCTGAATGATTCTCGTGAAATTATTATGTTGTTTGTCACTCAATGTGCTAATACATTATAGAGCACTTGGACATAGAGATCATGAATTCAAACTTTGAACTACCTGCTTATGTGGTGCGTACGTCCCTACTCGCTTATATTCAGTCGCGCTTGACGCTGTGGCAGAAGGGCAGCGGTGTACAAAGACGGTCAGCTGTATGCAAGTAACAGTTAACAATAATCTCATCCACGACACCTGGAATACGATCACGAAACCAAGTACGAAAATATCTCAAATGATTATCAAAATACTTAATTTTCCCGACTAACTTGGCTTTGTCTTTAGTTTATTTACATAAATTATTATGATTTATGCTGCTCGTGAAACAATACCTTTTGGAAGTATTTTCTTTTATAACAACATCAAAAGAACAATTCATAATATAATTACGTATTCCAGCATGTAGTTCCTTCCTCGTTGGCGTGTATTCGTGTGTCGCGCCCTCCTCTGTACCGCCTCTTTAGTGTGCGTTCTGTACGAGAGCGATAACATCTCGCACTTGGCACATTTATTGCTTCGCTCGAGTGCAAGTGATACCAGATGGAGGCGCAGAGCTCCGTAGCGCGATGTGCAGTGCTGCACACGGGCGCGGGTACCTCAGCCTAGGGACCGCAGGGGGTGCAAAATGTAACCGAGGAATGAGCTCTACGGTATAGTGAGGACCACCTGGACGGTCATCATGAGCATGCCTACATTATCAGTAGGTACGTGTTATGAGTACGTGCTTATCTATTGCTTAATATTCGCCCAGTGTGCTCCGTTTCTAAAAAAATATTTAATATTAAATATTAAAGCTCGGTTGTGTCTGGAACGAAGCAGGCATTTGTTTTGAAGTTGCAATCGTTAATAAACGTTAGTGCTTTTTTTTTTTTTTTGGTTGGTGGGAAATCATCAAATAACTTCTCCCGCCCTGGGCGGGGCGGGAGGGAGTGTCAGACTTTTACTGACTAAAACCCACCCATGTTCCTTCTTGTGCCCTTTGCGTTCCGGGGGCGCGGTATCTCTTGCGAACAACCCGCAGCCAAAACGTTAGTGCTTGGAGTTGTAGTAACTTTTTCGGTCTGCATTTATCTTTTTGTTTGTAACCTGTATCGTTTGCTATCTGTTCCTACTTTTGCTTTAAAAGCACAATTGTACGGTTCAATAGAATTTGGCCTCATTTTCACTTCTCGAAGTATATTTGAGGCGGTATATTTAATTTGTCCGCCTTTACGGAATCTCAGTAGCTCATAAATAAGAACAAAGTTAACGGAGCATGGGACTGCTGGTAATGACCGCGTCCAGCGCCCGCGGGGGGCAACGAGCCTTATTCCTTTTCTTTATGTTACGTGGTCCTGCTGATTCACAACTCGGGCACAGTCAATTACCTCCCAGCATAGACCTATGTACATACAGGCAGACTTTCTTCATTCGCTCTTAAGTCTAAACTTCATAATTCTGATCAACACTGCTTCGTAACGTTCACTCAGCGGACGTCTACGATAGCCTACGCCGTAGCGCTACGGGCTACGATACCGTAGACTCCGTAGAGTCGTGTGTGTCGAATATACATAGTGTTTAGTTTCCGTGAGCACTATAGCACACAGTACAAAGTGTCGTCTCGGGATTGTCAGGATTTTCGCAGTTCTCCCGTCGTCGGAGTACTGAGTATGAATCAAACAAAGTAAAAGTGTTTCTCCTACGCGTGTTTCATAGTTTCATTCAAAAGATCGGCGGCAGTCTTTTCTCGAATGTATTATAAACAGGGGCCAAGGGAACAAAATTTGAATCCTCTTGTGCTCTAAAAGTAGATACATTACCATTTGTCGAGCTGTACATTAGAGCGCTCTATGTCAGAAAAGTTATTCAGATGTGCCCTATTTACATCGATGTTACGCTGTATGTCAATCCGTCTTTCTCGGATTGCATTAATGATAAAGCAAATAGTCAGTGATCGATGTAATATTCAAGTGATAGACTAGACTTGTGACCTGCCTGCCTCACGCGTACTCAGCGTGGCGCGGCAGCGTCGTGACGTCACAGCTCGTCACCAGCGACCGGCCCCGCTGCTGACTTGAATCCCAGCTATATACATACAAATGTATGTTAATGCGCTTGTATTTCAGTTCGGTGTGGCATCGTGTCAGTGGCAAGGAAGACGGCTATTGATCGTGAAGTCCCAGGTTCAATGCTAAGTTTGTGCCCCAGACACACTTTTCATTTATTTCAAAGTCCGGTTAGCCGTACAACTTCATGGTACCAAGTGCTCTGTGTGTTTGATAGTGAACCCGCCAGTGGGTACTGAGTTGTTGTTGTAATACTGACAAACTGTGTTTAATACATTCTGTAGATGTCATCTCTACTAAACTGGATCACTTAACTATGCACACCGCGTGCTCCCCGGCGTGACGCGGCGCGGTGCCGTGCATGCGGCGCGGTACGATACGATTTACTGAATATTATGTGTCTGAGCACACGACGTCCCTCAGTTGTCGTTAATATACTCAGCCCTGTCTGTGGAACGTGCCTTGATTCTCATGTTGATTAAACAGCGGTGCTCCATCTATCTAAGAGAGATAGAGAGAGCCTCGACGTATACATAACAGTAAGTTCAAAATCAAACAAGTAAATCCTATATCTGAATGAATCGTAAGCAAATCGTATCCGGCTGTCCTTAACATAACATAACATCCTTTGTACGGTGTATTTTGTTTTATATTTGTGCATAAAGCTTTAATAAATAAATAAATAAACATCAACGGCAAATTATTGTGTGATCGGTAGTCACCGCGATGAGATTGCAACTACATTTTGAACGTTTTCAATTAGTAGAAATGGCCTTCAGGTATAGTAGGTGTTCGAATATCGTGTAGTGGTATGTCATAATGAATGAATCCTACGACTTAGCCATACGCTATGGTACACTAAGCACCCAGCATGGAGTCTTCATCCTCGAGATTGGAATGTCAAGGATTACGACTACAAGTTTAATAGCGAGTGGCTCAAGTGCTCGAGCTAGCTCTCTCGCTCGTTACTGGGATGCTGACGTTCGCTGATTGAATACTCAGTCAGCTCTAGTTCTATCTAACGGATGTCACCTAAGCATAAAGCTGTACATTAGGACAAAGGTCGTCCTTTAGGTAGTAAGTAGGGCATTACAAGACACTTAACAAAGCCAACAATGTCAGCGATAGTGCACCACGTCCGCATGTGGCCCCCAGTGCTCGTGACGTGAGCGGTTATTTATGACTGACATCAGTCTGGAAATAGATCGAATGACGACGGAAATCTTTCTTAATTTCTAAAAATCTTCTCTTCTTTTTTTTAATCGTTCTATTATTTTCGAAAAATCGGTTTTTTAGTTATTTGTCTTACGACTTGTACTGCCTGGGTAGCTTAACTCGAATATAATAAATGTAGCATATAGCAGAAATACAATACAACATTCATTGAACCGTGCACTATAGCGGACGACTATCCAGTTTATGTTAGTGTGTGCGTGTGTGTGCCTGTACATGTGCGTACTGTGAAGGTTCTTCTTCAACCTTCACAGTACTGTGTGTGTGTGGTGCGTATTTAATTTCACCCAGGAACGCATCACTCGGCAGTTGATTTGATTACTTCTCGTATGTTCAGGAACTAAAGCTGTAGCTACGCATACAAACCTACTCACATCTCTAGTGATCAATATACAGAGTTAAAAAAAAAAAGGTTTTAAATTCTATAAATGTTGGAAGTGTTAATTAATGAGTTGTAAAACGGTGCACGTTGAGGGTTTGGGGTGTCTCTTTTAGAGTTGTTCCTGTTTGTACGTAAATACTGCATGGTATAAGTAAGTAATTGGATCAAATACAATATATTTCACACTTATCGACACACGGCAACTATTTCTAATATATGTAACTGTATACTGCACACAAAAATCGCAGACAGACCCATATTGTCACCTTGCAAAATCCTTATAATGTGTAACCGCCACTAGAATACAGTAATGTACTCAGACGAGCCAGCAGGTGAGGCGGAACACTCGCCGGCTGCTCGCGTCCCTGTCTCTGCGAGTAATGTAACTTGTTGAACTGTATCAACTTGCCAGATAGACATTAACGATCATTTTTCAATCACTTACGGCTTTCGTTGAGTGACTGGAACCCGCAGGGACCTTGTTCCTAACATAATTAGTTTTATATTTTTTTTTAATTCTATGTAGGGGTGTGTGCACGCTTGTGTGTATACTTACGTGTAATGTTGAGTAAATTGAATACTTCATTGTATCAATGTCACGCTAGTCATATTTAACCACTACATATTTGTCTAACAAGGCCATATCGTATTTCCTCATAGTTGAGCACATTATTTCGACTCAACAAACCTCCCCCACCCCCGGGCCACGCGTGCGTGCTCGGTCCGGCGCCGTCCATTCATCCCCCAACTGAGGGCTTTGTGACGCCTTTATTGGACACAAATCCAAATTGGACAGAATTGGACTGACTAACTGAACAGCGCGACCATTCAAAGCTCACATTCATACCAACTAATCAATCGCACGCGGTATGCATGGTATCAGCTTGTCAAATAGATTTTGAATCATTTCTATTCAGAGCGAGGATTGGCTAATGAGTAGTGAGCGGTATCAATAGACGAATATAAAATGCAATCAGTCAGTTCTAGATGTCACTGGTCACGCAGCTGCAACACTTCATTAGAAATCGTTTCACGAATGAGACTACACGGCGAACCTACCACACGGCGGCAGCAAATACCGTATGAGATGGGAATAGTTTGTAGCTACCCTACAGCGGGACACGTTGCATGAGGCGTAGGTGTGTCAGCAAAACAAACATCAATAGTGCACATCACAATCGAGTTCGCTACGAGGAGCCCCGCGCGTGTCTGCAGCTCTGCGGCAAGCAGGCCGCACGCTGTAGCAACACACATTATTTGTTTGTGTACATCACATATTGTTGTATGTACACAGCAAAGTGGTTTGTAGGTTGAAGATCTTTACAAACCAAGGTCGGAAAGGAAGAGGGTGGTGATAGGATTGTTAGGAGTAATGTCCAACAGAGTGTAGTGACGTGCGGGCAGGCCGAGGTGGCGGCGTGCTATCAGTTGGTGCGCATCTTATACCCAAAAATATCCCTCGAACACTGTAACATTTTTCATCTAATATTGAACCTGAGTGTCCTCGGTGCCTTATCTACAGGCTAATAATATAACATCACTTACACTAAGACGCTCGTAGTCGACACTAAGCAGTGCATGCATGGGTACACGCCGCTCTTTGACCGCGACTCGTGGCGCTGGGCATGTGTCTCATTAGTAGTGACCACACTCCGGTTGTGGTCACTACTTCACAAGCTGTGGGAGGGGAGGTAATCTGTGCACCAAATGTCAGTGTGCAGGGTTACAAGTGTAACACTAAAACGACAAAGTTTGCGTCATTGTGGATACTGTGCGTCTGTCCTACAGGCTTGCGCGACATACGTTGTAGCGCCTTCTAGTTCATACTTAGGGTTAGAGATCGTGTAAAGTGCTTCGCGTCATACAACACTGCACACGAAACACTGAAGTGATCGACGCGGCGACTGTTACACTGCTTAGCTACTACCGCGTCTGTATTTGTCGAGATATCTCAACAGAAGGCGCAATATTAGCGACCAGTGTGTATGTGTGGTGAGAGGAGTGCGCGTGGACAGCAGGCCGGCGCCGAGTGGCCGCGTCTGGCCCGGCGATGGAACATGTGTACAGCACACAGCGGGCGCGGGCGGTGGCTTCACATTATTTTACTAAATGTTCTGTTTATTCTGGAAACCTGAACGACGGTCAAAGTTCATAGATATCGTGTACCAGGGCTAGAGATGGGAACATCCGGGTGTTCATATTATTTTGTTTTGTAATTATACTGTGTGATATTCATAGTTCGATGACAAACACAGTGTGCACAGTCCGCAGAATGCGAAGAAATACCACCATTATACTAGCAACCCGACCCCGCTTCGCTCGGGCGCAGCTTGTTTATGTGGGGACATGTTGTCAAACCATTTAGATCGCAACTGTCAAATTCTCAAAAAGACCGACGAGTTAATGAAACACCTTCCACTGATTATTGTAATGAATGACCGACAGATAATATATAACGAATTTAATACCGAAATGCTCCCCTGCGAACTGCCGCGCCGGGGCCCGGGGGTCTCAGCGTGTAATACAAGTTTGTACTTATTTAAAAAAGATTTATCGTGTCCCTGGGTGTAACAATATCATCTTTATTAATTGCATGAGTTTATAATATTACAGCTCGTGTTTCTCATAATAATGTAATGTCACACAACACAACTAAAAGGATAAAGAGAGATGTAAACAACCCGCGCTCGAGTTGCTGTTATGTGACACTCGATGATCGCGTGCGGGGTGGAGGAACCGTATGCTAGTGTCGATGCAACACGAACACAGTTAATATTAATCATGATGTAGCAGCCTGCAGCTAGCCGCGACCTACAGCGGCCTTATGAACCAATTATCAATATTCTGGAGTCGGTGGGGAATCTGCGTCTCGGATTTATTTATTTGTAAAGTACTCGTTAACGCTAGACTCCTGTTCACTCGCTCCTACACCCACAGCGGCCACCGCTGACATGGGGAGCGATGTCATATTTAATGAGTGATCGTTGTACATGACGTCGACTTCACCCCGCGACCTGGTGCATACGGACCGGCTAGTACATCAACTCAATACGATTCGTTCGGATCAGCTCCTGCGTGATGTCAGCGAGGCGTCACTACTCGTCTCGAGGCGGTCGCGTACCTGCCGCATCTACACACCCGAGCGACAGTCAACTGCACGTACATAGTGATGCTTGCACTCGACACTGCTTTAGTTCCACAGCTGTAAGCGTGGTCTCCATGGTGCGCTCGCGTGCTCGTGTTTGGTGCATGATGCTGTTGTTATGCTCGTGAACTATTTTATCGTATTTTACACAATTATATGAAGTGACTCTCCCATGGAACTGACTCGGCGGGTGCTCGCCGTGGAGCGAGTGATGTTACCAGCATAGTTTCAAACGTATACAAATTACTACAACTTTTGTGATATTTTCACCTTTATTTTTATTTTGTTTCTTTCACTTTACATTACCTTTAGTATTCCTAGTGCAGGCAACTAACTCTGTCACACAGTCTGACTAGGGCGGGAGGTGAACCACGTTTCTCTGTATACCGTCAATTGTTGTAGGCACTTTACCCTAGAAAGCTAACTTCTGTCGAATCGAGGAGTAGTGTAAAGAAAATTCGCTATATCTTTTTTTAAGCTCTTAGCAAAGTTGCTATAGTAATAAAAGTAAGTAAATAAGGTCAATTTGGAAAACGTATTTTTAGTGCTAAACTTATGTACAACTGTCATTAAAAACAACAGGATTATTAAGTTTACGTTCCATGGTAAAAAAATAGTTTTTCAAATACGCGTCGCTTCGACAGATGGTTAGTTTTAATGGGGTAAGTCGGAATGTTAATATTATAATGTCAAGCTTTGTATATATGTGAAACCATCTATATTGAATATGTCGTATGTGTAAATAAGTAGGCATGTTCGTAAATGATATGTTTGTGTTGTCTAACTACGAGTACATGTTTATATTCTCCGTCTCCCTTTTTCTTATGAAACATGATAGTAATGTTATTCATGAGTCCGCGCCACTCATGACTTGTGTAGTCGCGACTTCTTTGTGGACCAAACTCGATTTACTGCTCAACGTCATGTCTGCCTTCACGACTCTGCCGGGGTGGGAGTCGGGGAGGGCAAGAAGGGGGAGGGGAGTCCTGACGGATTTACATAAACTTACAGGGCTAATGTTTTAATCAGACACTTTTTGCAATTGTTAGTTGTTAGAGCTCTAAGATCACTCAGTCTGGACGCGCTGCGGTGGTGAAGGGCCTGCAGTCGCGTCCTTCAGCACTGCCTGCCGCTGCACCGCCCTGTTCACAAGTAACATGCACAATGCTGCCACACGCGAGGAGCACACGGCGATCGACAGTTACCTATTAATTTTCAAAAAGTTCATGTTATTACTGAACTGTAGGCACGTCCTGGTTCCAGACTTGCTTCAGTTCTGAATCAAATCGGCTTCGTGTCAAATTGCGTGGAATCCTGCAATATGTGCCAAATTGAGACTCATTGGAAGCAAATTCGATTCAAATCAAACTCGAAGTAATAAACACATGGTTTGAATGTGAAACGAATCAGTGTTGATGTACAACACGTGTGCACACTGGCTTCTACTGCACGAGTCGTGACAGTCACGCTGTCATGTTAACTGAGCCATTTGACATGAATTGTATTGTTTAATAACAAGATGGTGTGCAGTTCAACATTGGTAGTTTGTATTATATAACCTGAAGCTTACAAATTCTTATGCAAGTTTTATGCGAACAAAGGGTTATTTTCATATAAATTATAAGAACTGCCGCAAAAGGGCGCGTTAGTAGATTTCAAAATTAAGTCCATAGTCCTAAAATATCAACGAGAACACAAAAAACAGGATTACAATTTTCCTTTATTATGTTAAGCTAGATTAATATTTATAAGACAAGGCAATATTACAGAACTATCGAGTGGAGAGGACGACGGCGTCGGGTGTCGGCGCTGGCACGAGCGGCAAGTACACACCCGTGTTCAGACTGGCTGGGGCACGTGAGCTTGAGCGTGGCGTGACATGCTGCAGCAGGCGTGCACCAGGTTCAGAACAACCGCTCTCTCCGTTACTCATCATCATCATATAACACGTAGGTAGGAAGGTGGTGGGGACGTTTAAAACGGTTCATCTTTGTGATATATATATTCAATTTAAAAGCCTCTTTACGTCGCAATTACTTCCGTTTTCCGTTTTATAATGAAGTATGTAAGAACCCATATAACACGTAGTATCTCAAGCTGTTTAACGCAGCGGCTCTTTGCAGCTCGTACATGGCATCAAGGGTCCACCGTCAGAAGTGCATTGTGTCGCTCAAACAGGGATTATCCGATGACGTCACCACCTAACGGACACCGACAACATTACCGTCAGCATCATCATCATGTCAGCCGCAGGGCGTCCACTGCTGGACATAGACCTCCCCCATAGCTTTCCTAAAGGACCGGTTGGAAGCGGCCTGCTTCCAGCGTCTTCCTGCGGTCATAACCAGGTCGTCTGTCCACCTTGCGGGTGGACGTCCTACAGTAGAGCACAATTAAAATGTACCACAGTTTGCTTCACCTCTTTGGGGTCGCTCTAGAATTTCATTAGTCCTTATTATAGCATTTTCTCACGTACGGGGTGGCGACGATTAGGTATTGCTGAATTATTGTGAACCTTATTACTTCAATGTACGGCACACTGTTATTTAAACTACGGTTTAATTTACATGCAAATAGCACCGAGCGATTTATATCAATAGAGTATTGATAAGGGAGAATATTATGATTTATGGCGGGATTCGTAGCGCGTAGGCGTCGTAGCGGCGCTACGTGTCTACGAGCGCGTAGCTCGGAGCACCGCGCCGGCCAGTGATGACGTCACGCCGTCCGATTTACACATTTGCTTGTTTTTGTCTCTTTATTTTAAGGAAGTTTTATCTTCGTACGTGTCGCTGCTACCAGAGTGCTCGTCGTATGAGACTTATGTAATGTTTAGTTTTTACAACAAACGAGATGAAACTTTCCACTGACAGCAAGTAACGAGCAGGCATTCTTGTCTAAAGACAGATTCTCTTCGTGTCGTAACGTGGTGGGAACTCCACCAAGTTGCTAATAGGAAGGATGATAACAATTGTCTTTGGGCCAAAAAGTGTTGTATCGTGAACATGCGGCGAGCGTGGCGACCTCTGGCGACTCCTTCGGGAAATTAGTGTCGGTTCACAAGTTTATGAGGCGCTAGGCGGCTAACCATGTGTACCTGCCGCCGCAAGCATTGTTTGTTAGCCGAGCAACGCGGCTCTGGGGCTCGAGCCTCACGCAACCGCGTCGCCCCTCGTCTTATTGGATTTGTCCTTTAAGAATTATTATGTGGTATTTATTATTCAGTACCCGCCCGTAGTGTAGACCAGACGTGGGACTTCAGCAAGACGGGTGTACGCGGTGTTGTGTGGTGGACGTGATGTAGCGGTACATGTAGGTGACGCGACAGTGACGCCACTGCGCGTCTTGTACGTCGTGTCCCGCGTGGTGTGCAGCACCCGCTGAAGCCGGCACAACATCGCCGCCATCGCGTGCCGCTCGTAGACACCGAGTCGAAGCGAGACACGACTTGACCATCCATTTAAATACAATTCACGCTACTAAACAATATTTAGCATAAATAGGCAAAGTGAGCACTTCCAGAATGAATGTGTTCTCAAGGAACGCTCTACTGTTTAAAGCTTAACGGTCTAAATTCTATTTAAAAATAAACACTTTCGACGTGCACTCGCGTCGGTATATTTGCTACCACCAGGCCGCGCTCTCTGCGGAGCAGTTTGTGGTGGCGGTGCGACGGTGCTCGTGCTAACAAGTTGCTCCTCCGCGACCCGTGTTTGTTGATTGCATTTTGAGAGCAGTGACGTCAGGGCCAAGCTTGCACCGTCCGAGCTCGATGCGCCCCCATGCTGGCGGGGCCTCGCCCGAAACTAGAATATAGGAATCGGTACGGCCGCCTGGCGCTCCGCCGACTTAAAGAACAAGCCTAAGAAGTACGACAGGTTAAGTTGAACTTCTAGTTGACAATATCAATGATCAAAAGTGAGTGTTGTGGCGGCCACTGTTCGACCCCACAATAACGTCACCAGGGTATCAGTGCCGAGTGGCAGGAGTGATGCCCTCCGCCGACTACAACAATGGAGACAATGGAGTGCATTAAGATGTTGACATCGTTGGAGGTGTCGTTGCTATATCCTCTCAAAAAACGTATCTGAATCTAAGTAAACCGTGAGAAAGCGCAGAAACTTGAATACAAGTCCATTTAGTTAAATTTCATAAATATCAAGTAACGTGTTGGCCTAGTAGTTAAAGCACCCGATTCGTATGCGTAAGGTTGTGAGTTCGATACCGGGCAAGTATCGAAGTGATTATTTTTTCCAAATTATTTTCAAATGCTTATCGAAGCAGCCGGCGGACCGCACGGTCACGTGCGCGCCGGCAGGTGGCGCACTGATGTGCTACACCCCATGACGCACATGACTTGAGGTCTGCGAGTGTACAACGTTCTGAATTCTAACAATAATTAAATGAATTAATTAAATTATTTGCCTCGTTTACATTATCTTTCCCCAATTTCAGTTCAGCTATAATAGAGTATTGCAGTATGCAGCGTGTGACGTAGAATGATTCTAATTATCTAAATTATTAATGAAAGGCAGCTCTTGATGTCGCGGCCGTCATCAGATACAATGTGCGCAAGTACGGAACAGAATGTGCACAATCATCACTATGAGGCACGACCGCTTGGGGGCACATCACACTGACACTATAGTGCCGAGAGCTCGCGACCGTGAAAGCGACCGCAGCGTAGCACTGTGGTGAGCAGACTACTGTACTACTGCTGCTACTGTGTGGGGCACGCGGCGGCGCCGTGGTGCAGCAGACCCGCCGCCACTCAGCCTCATTAGGGGCGGTCACTTCGATGTACAATGAACACGAACCTGTTCATGAATGGCTCCGCCAATAATCCTTCATAAATAACGTGTTCAATTAACCTTATTAATGTATGATGAACTCACCGTATCCTCGCACCAGCGCTGCTGTGTCCGCGACCGTTATTACACGACACGCACTACACTGAACGCACAGTTTGGTGATACACGGTACACGTTTCAAGCCATCCTTGAAACTCAAACTCGGCAAAGTACCTAAAGTGTCTTGAGTTTTACTATATTAAATTCAATTAATTTACCAAATGTTTGGTAATGTACTTAATTCAGCAAAATAATTTAAATCAAACTTATAAATAAATATCATCTCTAACCCAGGGTAGCCTAACGGTCGAGCTGTAACCGCTGTCTGCGGGGTTTCTGAAAGAATTACTGTACCCAAGTACTACGCAGTGGAACAGCCAGATGTTTCAGTAAACAATAAATAAACTATGGACCTCCTAGCCTGACACACACGCGTGCAGCGGAGCCCTGCGCGCGGCAACAGGTAGCGGCACTGGCACCACTCTTTCATTGCGACTTTATTGTAACAGTTTTTGTTGACTTTGCTGTACAATATACACAAGTAGTGCTTGCTACTAGTCAGGGAAAAGTCATAGTACGTTAGTGAGATTGTGAAGCTGGACGTTTGTTGACTATTACGCCTTAAGTACAGGGTGCGAGGCCTCGCTCGCGGTAGCACATCGCTGGTACTTTAGTACCAGCAGTACGTTCACTTGGGAGCGTTTAATCGCTCCTGTGCTCGCCCCCCAAGTCCCGACCTCTGATGCTACTACATGCACATGTTACGCAGCTCACCAAGTTACACGCTAATATATAGTAATTTGACTGTTATCATACTTCATATTAAAACTTTAAAGTGCATCTTGACTAAACATTACTTACAAGAACAAAATCGCAACTGTAATGTACGCGCAGTAAACAGACGACAGCAAGGAATGCCGACTAACTGGATCACTTACTACGCCGTCAAACTACCACGTCCCCTGACACTCCACACTAGTCACTAATACGTCGAGTAGCACTCACAGCTGTACTTTTGTAACGGCCAAAATAATCTTAAGTGTCCTTATCATAGAACTTTTATGAACTTACAAAATAAGCAAGTAAGATTACACAAATGCAGTATTCTTTTTAATGAAAACAAAGTAGCGTATTTACCTTTTAAAATAAATATTACTAAAATATATAATCAATTAACTAAAATACGAGTTAACAAAGAGCGCACGACTCGATCCCGGCGCCCGGCGGTCGTGCACGCGCCGCGCTCGCTCGCGGCCGCCACCCGACTGGCGCCGGCAGCAGCGCCGCCGCCCCACGCGCGCGTCTGCCGCTCACAGGAGTTCGTGTCCTGATCTCCTGCTTGCTATTGCACACCATGCCCAGTGAGGACACACCTCTATCAAGCTAATCATTACTCAGGGGACCGCAACAGCGGGTAACAGCAGTCCTCGAGGGGGTGTTGCCGCCGCTGCCAGTCCACGTCGTGCACTCGGCTGTACCTGCGATCGCTAACTCAATAATAAAACGAAGTTTTTTCATCTGTGTCGGCTAACGACTCTTTCAGACTTGTGTCGTAATGTGTCCACTGCTGCCTCACTGCGACCATTTGGTTCTGTGGAGCGAAGGGCCGCGGAGTGACCGGCAGTACAAAAGTACTACCTATTGCTTTCTGTTCTTGTCATCGTACTTCCTACTTTGAACATTATGTAGTTATTACAAAAGCGGGAGATTGCGACGCGGCATGCCTGGATGGATGTTTGCTACTCTTTCCCGCTTAAGCGGCTGAACGGAATTAGCTAATTAAAAATGTACCCACATTGCATCGATATCATATTATTATGATTATATATTGATCGGCAAAGTTTGCATTTCTCATGCAGAAAGTGAGTTCTCCCAACTGCACCACGTGTAGTGCACTTGCGGATGTAACCTTTGCTGATGGATTGCGTCAAGAACCAAGAGGGAAGGAGAATTTTAATCAATGCATTTAATTTAAGTATATCACAGGTGGGTTTAAATCAATCAAGTTTAGCACAACCGAAGTCAGATGTGGCGAGTAGATTTAGAGAGTTGATGTACCCATATTGATCAAGATTCTCCTTTTAATTTTAATTTTTTCAATCCTAATAGGATAAGAACAGGTTTGTTTCGTAGTAGTCTGTATGAGGCATGATGGGGTTGGCGTATCCATCATCACGCCTGTCTTCCCCGAAGGGTTAGGCAGAGGTGTACCTGAACACCCACAGTTCGCCGGTATGTTTAGGTCCCATGTAATAGCGGGCGAGCCTATTGCCATTAACCAGGCACAAATCCTAACTCCGAGCTGCTACTGAGTATTTCATAAAAAACCCAATAAGACTTTTTGCTTGACCTGGGAATCGAACCCAAGACCTCTAGCGTAGCAGTCGAGCTTAGGACCACTAGGCTACCGAGGCAGTTAAATTAAATTACCCAATTAAATTAAAAAAGATTATAAAAAAAAAGAAAAAGATTATACATATATTGACGACGCGGATGAAGTTGCGGGTGAGCGCCAGTAGGTGGCGCTATTGCACTACCACTAGTGAACAGGTATGGCTCCCCGGGCTACTGCATGTTTACTTTTAAACTTCAACTTCGTATTTCACGCTCGTAGGTGTCATGTTCGGTGCTCGCCGCTCGCGTCCTCGTTCTGCTCGCTAACGGCGAGTGCGCCAGGGCGGCCGCAGCTGTTGCGGTTGTTGTTGTTACTGCAGGTACTGCTGTCGGTGCGCGCGGAGTACTCTAACAAGGGCCGCGCGGAGAATTACGTCGGATTGTCGAAATGGCAGCATTTGTCATTCTAACTAAGTTATGGAATTACGTGCAGGTTTCAAGCTATCTGTCAACATTTCATCAAAATCGGTTCAGCGATTTAGTCATAAAAACATAACAACAAGCCCGACATAGACGCTCTGTGTCTCTGTGTGTGTGTGTGTCTGTGTGTGATATTTGCATGCCGAATGGTAAAATATGGCTGAACTGACTTTGATTTATAACAACTATTGTGTACCCATATTTGCAGATAAGCATTTATTCTATTCTATTCTATTATATTGTGTGCTGATCCTGAAGTGTGTGTCCGTGAAGAGTTGTATAAATCTCTTTAATGTTATTTTAAATAAATTTTTAATTAGCATCCTCACTACGCCGCAGACCGTCCGGCGTTACATCGGTCCGGAGCCCCGGCCGCTCCGTGCGGCGAGGAGGTGTGTCCGGCGGCGGTAACATCTCACTAAGTCTGCTCTCCTTTGTGCGTCAAGTAATGGTCTCTCAGCTTACTGCCCCTGTTCGTGACGGCTCCGATAATATATTTTGCGCCCGTTTTCTTAATTATTTCTGCGTGCCAAATATACCATAAAATACGAGGGGCGAACTTCGCGCACAATGGCTCACAATCACGAACACTCGAGACCACTTCCGCGCACAAGTCACTTTACAGTTGTGTTCCAACTGCTGCCACGCTACGACCAGCCGGCTCCTTGCGCTACTTTGTGCTTTTATTTTATTACTATTATAAGGTTGCCAATTTGGACCACAATAGCCCTCTGATACAGCACTTAACAATAAGACACACGCGCTGATACTGTTATTATTAGAGCAGCCTTGCGCGATAAGCCACGTACTCTGCTGTTAACAGACAACGTCTTATGTACGAGTGTATTCGTATATCAACATTTGTGAGAAAACTCAAACATCCCAATATTATTAATTGGCGTTCATCCGCGTGGTAAAGCTGTACCGCCGCCATCCCACTGGAATTTTGTTAGCGGTGCGCAGTGCGAACGCTTGCCACTAGAGACTAGCGACGTCAACGTCGCGGCTGCGCAGCGTTGTCGTTTCGCAGACGTTGAAGAAACGCCAACGCCCATAAAACGCCAGTAGGATAGCGGCCTTAGCCTATGGAGGACGGTATTGTTACAATATAATGAGGGTCACGACGGGAGGCGCGGACCCAAAGAGATCCCCGTGGAGGACGTCAAGGACGACCTCCTAGCCCAAAGCGTCCCCGTCTCGGCCGTCCATCGCTTGCACAAAGCGAGGGGTGGTCAGGCTTACGACACCGTCCTCGTCGTATGCGACCCGTTCGAGGGTCACCACCCGATTTTTAAAATCAGGTCAGTCTGCTCGTTATCGGGCATCTCGATAGAGAAGCCCTACAAGACGGGCACCGTAGGCCAATGCCACCGCTGTCAGCTGTACGGCCACGCCCAGCGCAACTGCTTTGCGACCCCTAGATGCGTAAAGTGTCTAGGGGAGCACGGCACCGCCGATTGCCCGCGTCCTAAAGACCGCGACCAGTGCACGGAACCGCCCAGTTGCGTGCTCTGCGGCCAATCGGGCCACCCGGCCAACTACAGGGGTTGCCCAAAAGCCCCGAAATCTTCTTCCCCGAAACTGGCCAAGCGTGCGAACGCTCGCCAGCAAAGGGAAAGCCCTTCCGCTAGGATCCCCTCGGGCAAACTGCCAGAGCGCCTCAGCCCTCAAAGACCGTCCCCGTGGAACTCTCTGAACCACCAGAGAGCCTTCCCCGCCCTGGCTCCCGCCAAGGCCGCTCCCGCTCCCGCTCCCATCCCAGCGCTGATGGACCTTCCCTCCAAAGCGCCGGCGACCACTGCCAACCCAGTCCCCCCTCCCAAGGCCGCCGCACCCGCGCCTCGGGCCCCCCGCGTCGCGGTCTCTGCGGCAGCCGAGTTCGACGCTGTCGGAATCATTTCCGAAGCGTGGCGCATTTACACCAACCCTGACGCCATTCCCATGGCTAAGGAAATCATCGCGTGCGGGGCGGACATCAAGGCAATCGGCCGCGTCTTCCTCAAATACCCCGCGATTACCAGCGTTCTTAATAAACTCCACCGCCATGGATAGTAGGCCGCCGTGTACCACCAAACCCCGATCCCTCAAGCTAGGCTATTTCAACGCCAATGGCGTTCTCAACCAACGCGACGAAATCGCCGCATTTCTTAGGGACCATCTCCTAGACGTTCTCCTCGTACAGGAGACGTTCCTGAAGCCCCACCACCGGGACCCTAAAATTGCCAATTATCGCCTAGTTCGCAACGACAGGTCTAGGTGTCACAGGGGTGGCACCCTCATTTACTACAAAAAGGAGCTATACTGCACTCCTGTGGACCCCCCCCCCGCTCTCTCTCATAGAGGTCTCCGCTTGTCGGCTCGGCATGACCGGCCATCAGCCATTGACTTTGTTTTCGGCATACATGCCCCCATCGAATCAGACCGACCCCGCTCTCCTTCAGAGCGATCTGTCCGCTCTTCTCGGCTTGAGTGATTCCGTGTTGCTAGCGGGTGACCTCAATGCCAAACACCCCGCCTGGAACAGCAACACGACCTCTACCAGAGGTAGAATCGTGTTCAATCTTTGCTCCACCCTCAACTTCGACGTCGTCGCTCCGATGACTCCCACTCACTTTCCCTTCGACCCTGACCATTCTCCCGATATCCTCGATATAGCGCTGCTCAAGAACGTGAACCTTCGTTTGCATTCCATCGAGACGCTAAACGAGCTTAACTCCGACCACCGCCCTGTAATCATAGAGCTAGCCCCCCGCTCGGGTCCCTTCGACCCCAGCCAGCCCCCGCCTTCCCAGGTGATAACCGACTGGAGGAAAGTGAGCGAAAGCTTAAAGTCCATCACGTCGCCTCACCTGGACACTATTCCTGATCAGATAGTGTCAGTCGCGGACACGACGGCCGCGATCGACTCGTTCACGGGACACGTACAATCCGTCTTGAACGAATGTTCACGGGAGGTACCGGCGTTGAGCGATCACCGCTGGAAACTCCCGGACGATGTGCGTGAACTGTTGACCGAGAAGAACGCGGCCGTCCGTGCCTACAGCGCTTTTCCCTGCGCAGCGAACAAGGCTCACATGCGCTCGCTACAGCGCGCTGTGACGAACCGCATAGCCGAGCTGCGTTCGACCCGCTGGGACAAGATGCTGGGCGAACTGGAACCCACCCATCAAGCCTTCTGGCAGTTACAGAGGAATCTCCGTTCCGACGGTCATGTTCCTATGCCTCCTCTCTCCCGTCCCGACAAAAGCGTCGCTTTCGACAGTGACGAAAAAGCCGAACTTCTTGCCGACAGCCTAGAGGCCCAATGCTCTCCTAGTTCTCAACCGGTCGATCAAGCTCACCTCCTCAAGGTCGACGCTGAAGTCGAACGTAGAGTCTCTCTCCCGCCCGTCGAGGACCCCGACGACCCGCTGCCCCCCGTCACGCCGGACGAGGTGCACGACGTCATCAAGGACCTCAAACCCCGAAAGGCGCCCGGATCCGATGGCATCACGAATAGGGTTTTTAAGCTCCTCCCCGCCCCTCTCATAGTGCTCATGGCCGCCATCTTCAATGGTGCCATGAGCAACAATATGTTTCCACAATCTTGGAAAGAGGCCACCGTCATCGGCATTCCCAAGCCGGGAAAGCCGAAGTCGGAGCCCACCAGCTACCGTCCCATCAGTCTGCTCAACGTTCTCGGGAAGATTTATGAGAGGCTTATTTATAAGCGCCTCAGAAATTTTGCCGAAACGAAGAGTCTCATCCCCCGCGAACAGTTCGGCTTTAGGACCCAACACTGTTGCGTTCAACAGGTCTACCGTATCGTGGAACACGCGAGCGCTGGCTTCCAGCGAGGCCTCTACACCGGCGCACTCTTCTTCGATATAGCGAAAGCCTTCGACAAAGTCTGGCACAACGGCTTGCTATACAAGCTCTACCAACTGGGTGTGCCAGAACGTCTCGTGCTCATCTTACGTGACTTTCTGTCGAACCGCACATTCCGTTATCGCATCGAGGGCGCGCTGTCCTCCCCTCGTCCCCTGCGCGCAGGAGTCCCGCAAGGCTCCGTGCTCTCTCCCCTCATGTTCACGCTGTTCACCAGCGACATCCCCAGGAATAGGAACGCCCAGTTAGCTCTATTCGCCGACGACACGGCCATTTACTATTCCGGTCAGAGTCCCGATGCCATCGGCCGCATTCTCCAAACCTCCGCCAACGTCCTAGGCGCTTGGTTCCGGAAATGGAGAATCGAAGTCAACCCCGACAAGAGTCAAGCGGTTCTATTCTCGCGACCGACCGCTCGGCCTCCCCCCCCTCCCAGCCCGATCACCATGTACGGCAAGCCGATCCCTTGGGAAAAGTGCGCCAAATACTTAGGAGTGATCCTAGATAGTCAGCTCTCCTTCGGTGAGCACATAAGGACGGTGCGCTCGCGCGCCGCCTTCGCTCTCGGTAGGCTTCACTGTCTCATTAATGCTCGTAGCAAGTTGTCACTCAAGTGCAAATTGCGCCTCTACACCGCGTGCATTCGTCCCATCATGACTTACGCGTGTCCCGTGTTCGCCCACGCTAAGCCCCATCATATCCACAGGATGCAGACCCTCCAAAATAGATTCATGCGTAAAGCTACGGGAGCCCCGTTCTACGTTCGCAACGAGAACCTCCATTTAGACCTCAGAATTCCCACCGTTCAGCAGTTCATGAAACGAACGACCAAGCGTTTCCTCGACACTGCCGAAAAACACCCCAACCCGCTAATCGTATCGGCCGCCCGATACGCTCCCTCTCGCATCAGTAGGATCCGCCGACCGAGGCACACCCTTCTGACCCCCGACGACGCTATCACCCTCCGACAGGAAAGTAGCAAACGTACCAGTACACTACACAAACGCAGACCGCCATCGTTCCGCCCTCGCCGCCGAGGGCCGTCGCGACGTCCCCGTTAACTTTTAAAATAAAAGCCCCTAAAAATTAAAATTAATCCGATCCAGCCTGTCCCTTTGCTGTCCTCCCCCAGCGACGCCCTGAGCCGAGGCTCGTACCCCGCAGGGGGTGCCCTCAGCGTAGTCGCTTAGCTTGTAAGTTTTTGAAAGCCCTGGCTGGAGGCCTTAATTGTTGAGGCATCCACAGGAAAGCCCGGTTAAGCAGTAAACAACCTCCTAGGTTGAACTGCGAGATGCCCTTCCGAAAAAAAAAAAAAAAAAAAAAAAAAAAAGGAGGCGCGGAGTGGGGGTGACGCCAAATTTCACACGCATCCAATGAGCTTTGTTTTTATTCGCAGTGGAACAATTAAGTACAAGCACGCTAGTTATTGGCTGGATAAAGTGCGTACAGATCAATACCATGTTTGTGTACACGATAGTGCTGGACACCTGCCCACTGAGTAGTAGATGTGCCGACAGCTCTGCTCACCAGCAGTGGGCGCTGCGCCCGCCCCCTGACCACGCTCGGGGGCGCTCCGAGTGTGCTCTAGCGCGGGGAACGGTACGCACGTCCCAGCTCTACGTTGACCCCGGCGGCGGGTCGAGAGCTCTGAAGCTGTCAGTGTCACTAATCATTTACTACTTTTTTTTTATTTTATTCATTTATTTATTTTATATACATATAATTTACATTTTTAAATATTAATATAAAAAATATAAAAACATTTAAAAATATAAAAAATAGTAGCCCACCGGTATCGGGAACAGGGTCCAAGCTACCGGTAGTCAGGGCTCCTGAGAAAGGAATCGCCTAACAATACGCGCCGTGTCTAGGAGTACCGCTTTCTGAATCAAGCCCTTGATCCAACTGCCCAACGAGAGCCTCCTCAGGTGATGGTCGAGGCTCTTGGCTATTACGCCATTAACCGTCACGACTATCGGCACAATGATTGCTGTACTCACATCCCACATATCGACAACCTCGCGAGCCAAGTCAAGATACTTAATTTGTTTATCTTTCTCAGCTTTCACGAGGTTCTCGTCATGTGGGACCGTAATATCAACAATCATTGCGCGACGCTCTAATCGATCTACCACCACTATGTCAGGCTTATTGGCAACAATAGTCCTGTCAGTGATGATAGATCGATCCCAATACAACGTGATATTGCCATTTTCAAGAACTGGGTCGGGCACATACCTATAGTACGGTACTTCTAATTCAACAAGACTGTATTTCAGAGCAAGTTGCTGGTGGATAATCCTGGCTACAAGGTTGTGTCTATGTAAATAGTCTCCGTTAGCCAGACGAGAACACCCAGATATAATGTGACGGATTGATTCCCCCGGACGGTGGCATGCCCGACAGATGTCAACCGTGCCGTCCCTCACAATATACCTCCGGTAATTGTTCGTCATCATAACTTCGTCCATAATAGCACAGACAAAACCTTCGGTTTCCCCAAAGAGGTCACCATAGCGCAGCCAGGATACGGACGCCTTGAAGTCTACATCCGGCCCATGTAGGACCCGATAGTAGCGCCCGTGAAGCTCCTTGCTCTTCCATACCTCCCTGCGATCATTAGTATCTAATACTATAGGTTTGCGCCAGTTCTCGTTCGCTAAAGAGAGCGGGGTGAGGCCCTTGTCCACAGAGACCACATCTCGGTGCATCCCCACATCAACTTCCAGGAAGTAGTCCCTGAGACTGCATATCTCACGGTTGTGTAGTGTTTTAGCATTTAAGAAACCTCGACCTCCACACTTCCGCGGGATATACAGTCTCATTACTGATGACCGTGGGTGATGCATCCGATTTGCGGTCAATAATGAGCGGACCCTCCTATCCAGGGCGTCAAGTTCTGTCTGAGTCCATTTGAGTATGCCGAAAGAGTACATCAAAACCGGCATGACCCAACCGTTGAAGGCGCGCACCTTGTTGCCGCCTGATAAAAGACTATTTAAAACTTTATTAAGGCGGCCAAAGAAGCGTTCCTTCAACAATTGCTTCATGTTGGTAGCATTGATGCCCAACGCTTCCGACATACCCAAATACTTGTAGGTTTCAGTTGAGGAAAGGGACCTAAGGTGTATGGAATCCGAGAGTTGGATTCCCACAGATTCCATAATCTCCCCTCGCTTCACATGCATGACTGCACATTTGTCCACACCAAATTCCATCCTGATGGCACTACTGAAAGTTTTAGTTACCTTCAGTAGCTCTATCAGTTGCAAATTGTTGGGGGCAAAAAGTTTCAGATCATCCATGTAAAGGAGGTGAGATATGACCTGACCACCTCTTCTCAACCGATAGCCCAGCCCCGAACCCTCCAGCAGTGTACTTAGAGGGTTCAAGGCTAAACAAAACCACAGTGGACTCAGACTATCGCCCTGAAATATACCACGCTCGATCCTTATTGGTTCGCTGTTTTCTCGGATCTGCCGACATCCTGGATAGCGTAGGACCGTCCTCCATTGCCCCATACACGACATCAAGAAGGTGCGCAGAGTTGTATCCACTTTATACAATTCCAACACCCTCATGAGCCATGTATGTGGCACCGAGTCATAGGCCTTTTTATAGTCTATCCAACATGCCGATAGATCCCTTCGAGAACGACGAACTTGCTGGTTAATGGACATATCAATGAGGAGTAGCTCCTTAGTACCACGGGACCCATTCTTACATCCATTTTGAGAGGCAGACATGATGGAATTATTATCAATATGTTCATTGATTTTAACTCTCAAGATAGATGTAAGAACTTTATAGACCGTCGGCAAACAGGTGATCGGTCTATAATTTTTGGGTTCCGTAGTATTACCCGATTTATGGAGCAGGTGGGTTATTCCAGTTGTTAAAAACTGGGGTAACGATCCAGACTCTAAGGCTGACTGGAACTGGGAAGCCAAGCGAACGTGCGATCTTTGTAGCCATTTAATCCAAAAATTGTGCAGTCCGTCCGGTCCTGGAGATTTCCAATTAGGCAACGGACGAACTGCACGAGCTACGTCTTGGGGGCTGATCGTAATTGCCCCCATTTGCGGTATGGGATCACACACTCGCTCAACCTCCCGAGTCCAATCGCCCTCAGTGTGGCTGACAGGCACCGACCAGATGCTGCGCCAAAACGAACACATGGCATCATCATCCGGCAGACGCGCATCAGTCACACCTTGGTCTGGCCGCTCCCAAGCCCTGTAGACCCACCTCTCATCGCTCTGGAATGTGCGGTTCTGGGTGTATCGCTCCATTCGCCGCTTGTACCGACGAATACGGTTTGCCCATGCACATATCTTCTGCTTCAGGAAGTCAATACGTTCTGTGACGCAGGATAAATAATCTCGAGGATCAATATCAGTCCCCGAGAATGCCCGCCTCACAAAACGCATCACTCTAGGGCGAATATTGCCCTCCCTGAAGCAGATTAGCTTGCCGATGAGTGCTCTAGCCCTATCGATACGAAGCTCAATCCTGCACTGCCAAGCTGGTACGACTGGTTTTGGTCGTGCAGCTCCGCCACTGTTGGGAAATTTGACATGAGCTACACGACATGCCGCAACAGCCGCGCTATATAAGATTGAGTGGGTATCGACAAGGTCCTTGCTGCTGTCAAAACAGTTTGACAGCTGCGAATCTAGAGCACACACCAACGCTTTATTTTTGTTGTGCATCGGCAAACGTGGTAGTCGTGGTCTAAGCTCCCGTGGTGTGAAGCGATATTCCCGGAACGCATCCTCCAAAGCACTCCTCAACTGTTCATTGCATTGGGAACTCACGGAAATAGCCACGTCATCATCCACTTCATCAACGCGATCAGGTCGCGGCGACTGCATTGTACTAGACAAACTTTGCGGTTGGACCACAACCGTGTGCTGTGACAAAGCAGGTGTAATATGACTACTCCGTGATTCGAGCCGAAGTCGATCAAGTACAGTGTTATTCAACATATGATTACGTTGTATAGCCCGCACCTGATCCGATAGTCGCTGTGCCGACACGTTGACAGTTGGTTCAAGCACCTGAAACAGAGAGAGCATCCGACCACGGTACGCAGTCAGGTTACTTCCCCCCTCTGTAGCCCCAAAGTATGAGCGCATGACGTTCTCATTAACAGACTGTGTCCATCTCATGCGCTGCACACTTCCACCGGCAGCGGGGACCCTATCAGAAGCCAGTGGGCCTCGGGATCCCAAGCACGTCGGTGGCCGGCGTCCTCCCCGTCGTCGAGCAGGTGGTGGCGACGACAGCGGAGAGAAATACTCGTCGCTCGAGCTCGACGCAACTGTCGTGGCCGGTGTGGCAGTACTCACAGTGGGGCTGGATTCCGACGGCGGCGAGGCGGAGCTGAGCAACGAGTCCGGGGATGACAATTGTGCATTTTTGCGAGCTCTGGCGCGTGTCAACATTCCTGTTTTTCTTTTACATTTTGACTTGATTTCATGATGACGGTCTTGACAGCCGTCATATTAAAAATTCATAGTTTTCCTACGTTTTTTTCTCATGACGACTGTATTTGCAGTTTGTACTATTACTTCAAAAGTTTTATGGAAATCCTGGTTGATATGGTTTACTGTTAAAATCCAAAAATAGGGCAAAATGGGAAATATAAAAATTTAAATTTTTAGACAGGTCTTGTCGATTCAAGTGTTGCCAGTTTTTTTTATTTATTTATTTTATTTATTATTAGAACTTTTACACAATGTGCATACCAGTCCCATTATACCCTAACCACATCTGACTGCCAATAGCTTAAACTAAAAACATAAATATAGCAAAAATTTACTTCGATGCCATTCATTCAAACAGACACTTTGCTACCTTAGAATTTGATTGACTAAGAATCACAGTGCACGTGCCAACATCCAGTGTGTTTAATTCAAAGGCATTTACTAGGCAAGTTCTCCCAGACTCAAATCGGACACATTCCAGCAATAAATGATGTAGATCGTCAGAGACGCCACAATCTTCACAGTTGGTGAGTCAGTCTTCCTCAAATTCAATTCATTTAATTTCAATATAAAAAATCAAATTTAATTTATTGCATGGTATGTGTTCAGATCTGAGTCTGTGAGCTGTAACAATCAGTTTTCTATTTAAATTAGTGTTAGCGCACCAGGGGATATGTAGGGGCGGACACTCGATGGTTTTGTACCATATTTCTTTTTCTAATGAGCGCTTATTGAAATACTCCTTCCAACTCTCAAAACAAATTTGTTTGTAATTACGCAAAAGCTCTAAATTATCTGGTACAATGTTCACTTGTTTACCAGAGGTAGCTGCAAATTTAACCAATGTGTCAGCTACTTGACTTTAATGACAACGGTTACGTTCCTCGTGATCACAAGTGAGCAGTGACAATGAGTTAAACCGCACGTGGAGTCGCCCGTGGTGCTGAGGCGCGCTGTGCCGCGTGTGTGACACTGCGCGCGACGCGTTGCAGGTACACACGGTCCATCTTAGTACTGTCTGCACAACCGCTATGTACCTACTTACACTATGTTAAACAAAGCGCGGTTAAATATTACTCCTTAAAAAATAAAACGAGAACATATTTATCCTCTAATCTTATTTTCTCCATTACTCATACAACGACACGAGTAGCTGTAATTTGCCATTTTTTTTTTTCAGTGTGACTGAATTTGACAATAACAGATTAGATACCGCACTAACAGAGTTCAGCGGTGCATGCCCGTGTCTGTTCATACTGTTTAGTAAATAATTATCTCAACTAAAACATTCCATACGGGAAGACAAAATAAGTAAAATAACATGAAAGTAAAATGGTAGAGATGTCTTCATTATTTTATGATAATTCCAAAGTTAGCAAACTGTAAGGAACACAAACAATACGTAACAACTACTGTTTGCCTTTAATTATTCATAACACGTACATTTACATTTATAAGTATTTAACAATGCTGAGATTACTGTGAGAGAGTGCACTGCACGTGTTACCCTCCGTGTCCTTGGCCATACTGGTTACGCGACTAGTTCTGTGCTCGACAATCAATGAAGTGAATGCCGTCATGAACCCTCACTAGTCCGCTCTGTCATTCATCTTTTGTTATGTTATCAAATTTTAAGTGTGTAAACATTGTACATATAAATATGATATTAATTAAATTGAATACAGTTCATATATTCTGTTCTTTCCTTGTCATCACTTCCACCTAAATACTCGGCATGCGCGTCACAGGCAACACAAAGCATAGTGTTTAGATAACACTCTCGTGACCGCTCGCAGCGTCCTGCGTTCCACAAGTAAGCTCCAGTACTTATGACTTTCTTTTCTTTCCCGACGTAAGGCGACATTGCTGTGACAAGACTATGGTAAACGGCACATAAAGAGCTAATGATAAACATTACGCTATTCTCAGCGTCATCAATGTAGAACGCGGCTACTCGGACTCGTCTCAAAGCGGCTCCATGCGCCATTCTTATGCAACACAAAGCAAACAGTGAGCGGATCGCGCGCGGCGCCGGTACGACGCGGCGCACGCAGTTAACCTTCTCCGAGTCGCCGCGTTTCTTCCCGACATGGCTTGTTTATACCGACTTTCTATGCGGGTCAGCACATCCTTTCATTCTTAGCGGAGGATTTTAATCGGACATTATTTCCACAAACCCGTGTTTTTGAAAACTCTTGGAACAGAATTTGGAGTAGACTATGTACTTAAGTATATCTATGCAGTCACGTTACACCAACCTCGCTCACTGACTCGGTCGCAAGACCACACCACCACAGTTGGCCTTCCTAGCGTCTTCCAAGCGTGACACCAACACGTCACCACTTCGAAGCGACGCCATCCAAAGCCTTTATCACGTAGAGACAAGCCGCGCGCGCTAGGAGTGCGCGTGCGGCAGATGCGCGTCGCGGATTTGGCGCGCCAGCCACGACACGCCGTCCGCGAGCCCGGCGCCCGACAGCGCGCAGGACGCGCAGATGTGCCACGGCTTGTCCGTGATCCGCTCCAGCCCTAACGCTGCGACATTACAAACATTATGATAGGCAAATAGTGGATCTTCCTGTGCACTTCTCGAACTACAAAACAGAATCCGACCCCTGGTTGACTTACGGCATTACGACGAGGACATTCTAATTGGTTTGCATTTTTATTCTCGCCTGAGGGGAGATTGATAAGAGGGGTAGATGGAGTGGTCGGGGGAGGGGTACTGACCGGCGGCGACCTGCATGGGCGCGAGCGCGTGTGGCGAGTCGTGCTTATTGGCGAACACCAGCAGCGGCACGCGTCGCCCGAACATGTCTGGATGAGCCAGCAGCAACTCCAGCTCCTCTCGGGCCACCACTGTACACACAACCTTTACATGCATTGATCATAATAACCATTTGATTAATCTCAACGGATACTAGCCACATGAGGTGGTGCACAAATGTGTGCGCAAACACAAATTCAAACAGACACGAGATCAGGCGCAGGACTGACGGTTTTACATACTCTTTGACGCACAAAGGTGTCATACCACCAACTTCCAAACTCCGGGCTGTTACTGAGAAATTCCTAATGGAAAAACACACTTTTTGCCCGACCTGGGAATCGAACCCTGGACCCCACGCTCAACAGTCGTGCTTGCCACCACGAGACCAACGGGGCAGTTCTGTGTCAGTATGAATGTAATGACGTAATGACGACACGGTTGGCGCAGCGGCCGAGCGATCGACTGCTGCGTTGCGTGTCGCGGGTTCGATACCCGCACGGAACAAATATTCATATGACCTACAGGTAATAATTGTTCCGTGTCTGGCTGTTTGTGTATGTGTGTTTATATGTTTGTAAACGAACCCACGACCAACATTGCTTGTGAGGGGCAACGATTTATAAAAAATAAAAAACAAAGTTCATTGTCTATAAAGTGAGCAGGCTATATATATATGAGTATATATATATGAGCAGGTTAATAATATATGCAATAAAAATTCTCACGGTCATGACGAAATACCCATAAGTATCATCAAGGATAACATTGACATATTAGCTGAGCCAATAGCTGGCTTTTTAAACAAATGTATTGAGCAATGTGTTTTTCCTGATCATGTTTGCCCATATTCAAGAAAGGCTCTAAATTAGATATAACTACAAAAAAAAATAAAACTAAAGACCCATTTCACTATTACCAGTATTTTCTAAAATATTTGAAAAGGTAATGAAAGATAGGCTTGTCAAACATTTGATTAAACACAATATCATTAGCTATCAACAGTTCGGGTATCAAAGAAGCATAGGAACCATTGATGCAATAGACTCACTAGTGGATGAGGTGGTTAGCAATCTGAATAATAAAAGAAAAGTGGCAGGAATATTCCTAGATCTTAGCTCTGCCTTCGATACTGTTGAACATAAAATCCTTTTAGACAAACTGGAACATTATGGGATAAGAAATAGGGTCTTTAAGTTTTTCAGTTCTTATTTACAGAACAGATCACAGTACGTTGAAATTAAGACAGTTGAAAGCGGACATGAAAAAATTAACAAATCTTAGCTTGTTAGAGTACAAAAGGGGGTTCCACAGGGATCAGTCTAGGGTCCAATATTTTTTTATAATATTTCTTAATGACTTAGCAAACTATATGTATAAGATAGTACCAGACATCAAAATGGTTATTTTTGCTGATGACACAAGTGCCGTTATGAACGATATCTCTGTAAGGGACTTAGAAAATAAAGTGAATCATGCACTGTCTGCTTTTGAACATTGGTTTTCCTCTAACAATTTAAAACTCAATGTGGAGAAAACGAAATGTATGCTATTCAAATCAACCGTGAGAAATGATAATAGTATTAAAATAGCTTCATTGGGAAATAAAGTGGAAATTGTACAAAACTTAAGATTTTTAGGGATACAAATTGATGCGCTCTTAAGCTGGAAACAAGAACTGGAAGTAATCACAAATCCTCTCAGCAGTGCATGCTATGCCTTGAGAAGTTTAAGGGACGAACTAACGATTGCTCAATTACGAAATGTTTATTTTGCCTTAGTTGAGTCCAAGATGAGGTACAGTATTAAACTATGGGGGAACAGTTATAAATACAATATGGATGCAGCCTTTGTTATGCAAAAAAGAGCCCTTAGAACTATACTTCGCATAGACCAGACTGAATCTTGTAGAAAGCATTTTGTGAAATTAAAAATTCTACCTGTACCTTGTCTCTATATTTTGGTGCTACTAAGTAATTTTCTAAGAAACCTAGACAAATACGAGACAAAGGAAGAAAGGGAAACTAGGGTGGAAACGCGCAGGAAAGATCTGCCTAATTATTTGCAGCCAAAATTAAATGTTGTCAAACATAGCTCCAAAGTACAGTCTGTAAAACTTTTTAACAAATTGCCATTAGAACTAAAAATGATTAATAGTCCAAGAATATATAAGAATATTTAAATTCAAATTAAACTTATGCCTATTAACGAAGTGCTACTATAGGATAGAAGAGTTTCTTAGTGTCAAAAATAATGCCACAGTGTAACTTGTTTATTTGTTTAAGTTTAGGTCTAATTCTTGACATGTTATTATTTGATTTGAATGTTTGTTTTATTTTCTGACTAGGCTAGCTTTGTTTTTGTTTTTAATTCTAATTATATTGTTGATATATATTTTTTTATTTTTTGACATTTTATCTTTATTATTGATTAGAACTTTTATTGATTATTATTATTGTGCTACTCTGTATTCGACACAAATGTATTTTGTTAAGAATAAATGATATAAATAAATAAATATATATATAACAAACGTTCTCATTATATTTTAGCAAAAATTTTAGGAGTTTTCTAGGAAAACTTATTGTTGGAAGTGCAGTTACTTGCAGCAATTTAAAATTGAACCGAAAAATATAAATTTCAAACAAACCGAAATAAAAAACAACAAACTCAAAACTTTTAGTTAATAGAATACAAGCAAGTTATTGGAACAGTTTTGTTGCCGAGCGCGTAGCCCTAGAAGTGATGGAAACTAGTCCAAGTGCTCCCACACGAGTCACTCCACCGAGCGCCGTGCTGCAGACCGCAGCTAACCGGTGACGTAGGTACAAATGAGAATGTTTAGTGTAAAGTTCCTCCGTAGAGACGAGGGCATCCTCCGACCAGGTGATTTGTCTGGTGACCGACTGCCCAACCGGTGACAACGGACTGTTGTAGTATTGACCTCACGGAGGATTTAAGCATTGGGAGATTTTCAAGTTGTAGTTAGTCGGCTTGCCACGTGGTTCGTGTGTGTTGGTGCGGAAATAGAAGTGTACTTGTGCGTCCGAGAGTACTGACCGAGCCGGAGGTGGTCCGCCGAGTCCACCACGAAGATGACGGCGTGCGCGCGCCGGTAGTGGCGCTCCCACAGCGCGCGGTGCCGCGGCGCGCCCGACACGTCCCACGCGCTGAACGACACGCCGCCACCTGCGACCGGCGCGGCATGTGGTTACGTACATACGTGTCGCCAGGTATGGAGCCGGGCTAGCGAGCAGGTACGTACTGGTGAAGTGCTCCTGCTGCTGCGCGACTGTGGGCGCGGCGTGCGGCGCGCGCAACTCGGGCGGACGCAGCGCGTTCAACAGCGTGCTCTTACCGCTGTTGTCGAGCCCCAGCACGAGCACTGTCACCTCGGCGCGCCCGCGCCCCAACCACACCGACAGCTTGTCCAGCAAACCCATCGCAGCGATTACTCACAACTGGACAGTTACGATCAACATGTTTACATGATTATCGGAAAAGGTTGAGCTGAAGAACCACTCTTCCAACTCAATATCCTCAAAGGTATTGATATATACTCCCGCTGTCGACTATCACTACCAACAATTAAAATGGCTAAATATAATATGACAGCTATAATTGATGTACATATATATTACAAGTTTACACATCATAATGACAGTTGCAAGTCGTCTTTTGAGTTGAACGTATGTTGGGATGGCTTCCCTACTCATAGAGACCAATAGTTATTGTAACATTAACATTTAACTTGCACGGGTAAGGTTCTAAATCGATACCAAATTGTCTGCAGAATATGCAATATTTTGACGTGAAAAGTAATAACAACTTACTCGATTTTTGTTTGCAGGATTTCTCATAGTGGAAGATGTTACGCAACCAAAGTCGAATGCAATACCTGCTTGATGAGGTCAGGCCGCAGCTCCCTGTGCTCGCGGAGAGGTTAAGACGCCGTTAATTGGTGCCGTTCAGGGATCAAATCAATGACTAAAGAGACAAGCGGCAGCCGGTGGCGCGGTATCGACGTCGGTTGCCATGGCGACGCCTGGCACAACACGCGCCCGACTGCCGCCGCTGCTATAGCTATCCATTACCCACATTTTGCAATTGAAGCTTACAATTAATGTATTCGAGCATGTTGTAGACGCGACTATTGAAGAAACACTGTGTGTCTTGCGCACACGGTACGTGTAACACCGGAGCGGTGTGCGATCTGTTATGATACGTATTGTTTTAATTAGGCGTTAGCTTAGTTGTTATGCTCGGTGTACTTTTTTGTGAAATGAAATCTTTGAATGATACCTTTTAATGTTATATTATATCCACTACCTCGGCCTCGGCTGCCTCGGTGGCCTAGTGGTTATTGGGTTTTTCTATGAAATTCTCAGTAGCAGCTCGGAGTTAGGATGTGTGCCCGGTTAATGGCAATAGGCTCGCCCCCTGCATGCATGGCACCTATGGCATGGGACCTAATCATACCGGCGAATTGTGGGTGTACATTGGTACACCTCTGCCTAACCCTTCGGGGAATACAGGCGTGATGGTATGTGTGTATATCTACTAGTGTGTCCACTCGGAAATCTAAAATATGTCTAATAGAAAATGGCGTCCTTAGATGATGAGTCGATGCCAGATTCATGTCAAATCATCATCATCACATTATATTATCAGCCTATGGTCATCCACTGCAGGTGCTGGGCATACAGGCCTCCCCCATAGATGTCCAAAAGATCCGGTTAGAAAAGGCCTGCATCCAGCCAAATGCATCATGTCAAATGCTCAGAACTATCTCATAGCTAATATTAATGCTTTTCAGGGTGTGCCGCGCTTGACGACTGCTGCTAAGTTCACAGTGTCGTAATCCCAGAAGGCAAATAATGGGCGATTATATGCAGAAACTACAGGTGGTCTATACAGATTGAACTAGATACAAATGCACGATAAAATAAATAATTTAATGTAAACAATTAACATTTAACATCACATTTTACATACAGGTACTAACATTGTGCTGGCAGTTGCACACATGTCCCACGTTCGCTTACGAAGCGGAGACTACAATGACTTGCACCAATGAAACAGTTTACGAAAACAATTCGCTTTCTCGATCGTCATTGAGCGAGTCTGTTAGTTCAAACTTTTTGTAATCACATCTTAGTGGAGATAGTTTGCTTACTGCAGTGCACAGTAAGCACGCTGTCGCAGGGTGCTGTCGACGGGCAGATGACGTCGTAGATCTCATCGGGCGTGCGGCCGCGGGTCTCGGGCAGAGCGTGCGCCGCGAACACGGCGAGCGCGAGCGTGAGCGCGCCGGCCAGCGCCAGCGCCGCCCACAGCCCCGCACCGCGCGCCGCCAGCGGGAACACCACCACCTCGAGCGCGTTGCCGCCCCATGCCGCCGCGCTGATCAGCGACACCGCGCACCCGCGGTACTGCACACAACACACTGTACTAACCGCGGCCCTCCAGCAGCCGCACCGATCTGATCACTCTTCCGCGTACCTGATAGTGAAACATTTCGGCGAGCATGGCGTAGGGCGCCGGCTGCAGGCCGGCAGAGTCCGCGAACACGGCGCCCGCGAGAGCGGCGCCGGCCCACGCGCCCCCCACGCCCGCCCACACCGCGCCGGCGCCAGCACACAGGCACGCTCCCGTCACCACCGCGCACCATACCATCAACAGCTTCAGAGTAAATAATAAATCAACAATTCATTGCAAAATTGGTGAAAAAAATAATGCTGCTTCACCGCTGTCAGCGCGGTGAACCTGTCGACTGCCTCGGACACCAGGGGCTGTCAGTCAGTAAGCACGCTGGCCACATAGCACGGCATGCCAGCATTAATGACATCAACATCGTGCTCTTGTCTCCGCCATATTTTGTCTCTGCTGTTTGAGTCGTTTTGGGTTGAAACACTAGGGCCAAGCGACTGCCAAGCGACTGGTCGACTCTTTACATGACCAAAGGGCTGGCCTGTTTTTGGGCCAAAAAGTCAGCATTGCCATACAACGTGGCAAAGCTGCCAGCCTTTTGGGCACCTGTCCCATTGACAGATGAGCTTTTTGTTACCTATAGGGTAGTTTCCTTTTTTGTTTTTTATATAAACTACGAGTATGTACTACTCGTAGTTTGTAATATAACACACATACCATCACGCCTGTATTCCCCGAAGGGTTAGGCAGAGGTGTAACAATGTACACCCACTGTTCACCGGTATGTTTAGGTCTCATGTAATAGGGGGCGGGCCTATTGCCACTAACCGGGCACAAACCGGAAACTGCCTCGGTAGCCTAGTGGTCCTAAGCGCGACTGCCACGCTAGAGCTCTTGGGTTCGATTCCCAGGTCGAGGAAAAAGTGTTATTTGGGTTTTTCTATGAAATTCTCAGTAGCAGCTCGGAGTTAGGATTTGTGTGTAATATAATTATAATTTATGATAAAATTTTATGATTTAATTTTTTTTTTCTATGTTGCCAAAGATTAGCACCTTTCTGCCAACTTTCTCGATGAGGTATAACGCCAGTGCAGAAGCAACAAACTGAGCGGCGCCAAGCAGCACAGCATGCCGCGCGGGAGAGCCGAGCACCCCAGCGGCGTCTCCCGCGCCGGTAGCCCCGGCGGCTTCGCCCCGCGCCAGTACGAACACGCGCTCGGCGAACTGCAGCAGCGCCAACACGCCGCACGCCTCTTGCCCCACCACCGCCACCAGGCACAGCATGAACGCGCGCCGGCGACGCGCGTCGCTCACTGTAGACATCTCAAACATTGCTGACTAAACTAACAACTGAACTTCAATGCTAAATCAAGCCGAACTGAAGTACACTCAAAGGACCAAAAATGAGCTTCATCGTATTTGATCGTTTGAGTCATAATGCAATCCAGCTCAAGTAATGAATATTAGTGGAACAGTCACCGCTGCTCCGCACAGGCCGGCCGTGCCGCACTGTATGCACTCACACATGTCCCTGGCAAGCGCGAACGGTGACACCATTCGGTCGTCGGGGCGCGGCAGCGCGCGCAGCTCGGCGGCGAGCGCAGGGTCATCGTGCGCCGCGCCGCGCAGCCACGCCAGCGCCGCACGCGCCTCCTGCCCGGTCAAAGTAAAAGTCAAAGTCAAAGCATTTATTGCAATTAGACCATTTAAAGGCACTTTTGAATTATCAAGAAGTTACATTTAAAAGTTGAATCTTGTTGCTCGTTCCAAAGTGTAGGTCTCTATGGAGAAGAACGAGCACGAAACTCCATGGACACTCTTTTCTTCCAATTTGGTTTTTACAAAATCATGGTTACAATATTCTATTACAAAGATTATAGATCGCTCAGACAGCCCTCTTTTGCAGAATAAAAATAGAATCTATAACTGCAGCCCGCCCCCAAAGCAGAATACTGTAAGACATGATGCTATGAAAGTAGTTAAAATTAATAGACCAGACTCGCGGTATCTACGTCTGTTAATTGTCGGATTTTCCAGACAGCGTAAGCGGCTGAACTTACCGCCCTGCAAGAGATGTTAAGTGAGGACCCCACTGCAGCTTTCACAACGCATTTTTCCAATATAACAGTCAATTGGTTTATATTATTATAATATTACAACAGACTCTGTTCTATTATGGCTCCCACAGCAAGCTATGATCTGTTGTAATACATCATTATGTTAAACATGGCAATAAAATTCTCGATTTACGATACTATTTAGTGTGTAGTCGCTTGTACTCACGTCGGATTTCCCGCTAGCGGCGAGGAAAGGCGGGGACTCCGGCACGAAGAGGAATAGCACGCAGTGCGCCGCCGACAGCGACAAGCAGCACCACAGGACCGTCCTGAAACGACAGCACTGTTGCGGCACTAGGAGCTGATGGTACACCAATTTAGTAAATAGGTCATCATTAGCACAATCTGACCCCTCCTGCCTTCGCTCCAACTACTCCTGCTTGACAACTGAATCGTTGTAATACGGCAGGTCTAATGTCGTTTCCTGATCTTTGATTTTGTTGGGCTGACAATTTGTACGCTGTAAGGGTAAATCTTGCTCCTTGTGATCATGCATTGTATTAGCGTTACCTGTGCGCCACGTGCGCGTCAGCGGCGAGGTACATAAGCAGGAAGCCGAGGTTGTGCGCCAGCACCAGCGCCGACACCGCCGCGCCGCGAACCCCTGCCTCGCACATCTGAAACGACAACATCAACCGGCTGCTCTCACTGACAGCCAGGACCGGGGGAGTAGCTTATGATGCAGGGAGCAGGGCAGGACCACTGTACGTGCCTCTCTGGCGAGCAGTGGAGCGAGGCACCATGCGCCGGCGCCGCCCAGTCCAGCGCACGCGCGTGCCGCCACCACCCACCACCCGCTGCCGCACAACTTCAGCGACCAGCACGCCTGCACACACCGACAACAAACCGACACTACAGACCGCACTAACTAAAACTATTGACTTTGTGGGAAGTAAACTCTTAGCTACCACAAAGGCGGCAGAGGTGGCGATGACGGCAGCCTTCCTGCCGGCGGCGAGAGCGCGTGCGCACAGCGGCACGCCCACCAGCGACGCCACGAACGTGGTGGCGGCGGCTGCCACCACCTGCGTCTCGTCGCCCCCCTCACCCCCCTCGCCGCTGGCCAGGGATACCCAGCCCATCGCCAAACCAAACGACACCGTCGGCACGTTGACTGCAAACGAAAATAATGAAAAGTGTCAGAAACCCACAAGCTCTTAACAATGCATAGCGTACTAAAGGAGCACAATGTACCGCCGTGCGGTGTCACGGTGCCGCCTCGTGGGGCACCAGTCTGGCCGCCTGGGGCACCGACATGACCTTATGGACAAGAGCTATTGCGTAAAAACGTAAAATAAATAAATCACGGTGCCAACCAACACGGTGATACTTCGTACACTAACCAACTGCCAAAACCAGATTAAAAGTTTTTGTGGTTTTGGTTTATTTATAAGTTATGTGCCTACTTCGTATTTAATAATCGTAGTTGCGAGGCGGTTGCTGCGGAGTTCATTAAACATCGCATGGATGACGTGCGCGTTTGATCATTTGCTGTCTGCGACAAACATCGGACGCAGGTACCCCGTCGCGCTGCGGACATTCTATTTTAACTTGTGTATCAACATTCAGTTTTTGTTAATCTTTTTGTATATCCTTATTTATAAAATACCATGGAATATTATTGAATGGTGTTGGTGAACGATCACTTACATCAACGACGTTCTTTGCATAATATCTGGGTTTTACCAATATAATAATTAGGCATGTATGTTGAAAGGTACCATTGGTACGCACAAAGGTGTACGAAGTCTGTAACCATACATTATAAGCTAAATCATACTTCTCAAGAGCATAACGTTGTGTGTTCGAGCAGTTAAACACAACGTCACTTTGTTGTCTGTGTGCATGCGATTCAGAAAATTATTCCGTAGTTCTGTAAGGTTCATGTGCTCCTATATGTATGTCCTATGTGTATGTGGTTCGTGTGTTCATGTGGAGTGAGGTGTATGTGACATCTATTAGTATGTAACTTAAATATATCACAGAAACTTCAATGTTCTCACAAATCGCCACTCGCTTCCGGCCGTGCCTCTTATTTCCAGTCGTAGTTCAGTCCAAGCCAGGATGCGAGTGCGCATGGGACTCCACTACTTCCTTTTGCAAGGAAGTGATGGTCGAAATAGAGGTGGCGGAAAAAGAGAGCGAGGACTCCATCTCCCCCTCGACCCGCAGGGTGCGGCCTGCGCGTGCCGGGTGGCAAGCACCTGAACAGTGTTTGGAGAGCGTCTCTCAAGAGGAATCGCATTGGTACTTGCTCCAGGCAATGAAAAACTGCGTGAGTTCTCCAGGCTTTCGTGTGGTTTTAGTCAGTGCGAGTGTGCCACAGCCCTCCGCTCACCACCGCGTGCACTGCTGCCACTACAATCATAGAACATAACATCACGTAACTCGGGACCTCAGTAGACCGGTCTTTCGTTGCAACCATTCAAAATGTTATCACTTAGGTGTGCTGGCCGTACTGCTGCATACATTGATGTTTGCTTTTCAGTGTTGCTGCTAACATTCATCATCATCGTCATCACATCAGCCGAGCGACGTCCACTGCTGGTCATAGGCCTCCCCTGAAGATAGCCACAATGACCGGTCCCGCTTACATAATAATTTTGTTAAAAGAATTTGGATCACAGATATATTTTGTTTAAAAATATAATTTTCAAACTTAGACTCCAATTTATTTTGCGTTAACCTGTATGTTGCATAGTTGTTACATTTCAAGTAAGTTCCAATATGAAACCCGGTCATAATTATATCATATTTCTATTAAATTCAGTTGATTATACTTACTTTTTCTTAGGATGGACAGTTGACACGGTCAGTCCTACTACTATTATGGCGCGAAGGTTTGTGAGGTTGGATAGATATTTGTTACTACTTAAGCATAAACGTTTATATTAAAAAGATAAAAATATATAAGAAATTTAGAAAAGACACTAACTTAAACTCCCACAAAGCACTCACATCCTCTAAATCACGTAAACACACATCGCATAACACAACATTGTTAGTGTGGCACACCTATACTTCATTATTTTATATTTCTTAAATTAGTACCTATTTAGGTTTCAGGCATGCCTATTTAGGGAATTCAGTGGGTCAAGTACTTTTTATGCTACTGTAATGATTCATATGAACCTGTCTTTGGTGCGGGGACGAAGCGTGCCCTAGTTCCTGTAACACAGGGTAATTCCTAGCACGGGGCTGGGGCTTGCTCTGCTCTCCGTCCTAGCATGCCTATGACTCTATCTTTTATACTGCTGTAGTATATAAGTTCTTTTGTACTCAACTTTTTTGTCAATAAAGTCTTATTATTATTCCATTTTTTAATTTATACAAATATAATTTACATTTTTAAATATTAATATAACAAAAATATAAAAACATTTAAAAATATAAAAAAATATGATTAATTTATTATTATTATTATTAAGCTGGTTTCGCACGTAGGACATTTTTTCAGTTTGGACTTTCACAAACCTGCCCCGCATAAGGCAGGTGGACCACTGTTCATAAATACCCATCATTAGGTTTTATTTCGAATTTCAAATTTTTGTCGACAAGCGCGACACCTTACTCCCAGCCGCTGCACCTCCTGAAAGCTTCAGTAATGGAGTAGACAGAGCAGAGCTAGAGCAATGGCCGCATGGGGACTTTTACAACTAAGAAAAGAAACCACATGAGCACTAGAGATAAAAACTAACATTATCTCTTAATATTTTCGAATCCCTACTTAATTACCAGCCGGCAACCCTCTGCTACAATGTAAAATCTAAAGTGTCCACAAGGGCCGCACTAACATGACATTGTGTTCATTCTGCGCAACGACAGTCTTCCACGTGATGTGATGGGCAGATTATTATTTACGGTGAATACCGTAAGATGAATTAATTTACTTTTAAAATGTAAGAAATAAGAGGTCACGGGTGGGGTTAACAAGGGACCTAATATCCGCCACGTCCTGCCTAGCAGCGTTCGGACGAGTGGTAACATCACATGGAGTGAAAGTGAAGTGAGCCAGGTAACGAGCCAGCGCGGTGATTGAAGTGATCGAGGCAGTACTCGTACTCTACTGACTGCTATCACGCCTGTATTCCCCGAAGGGTTAGGCAGAGGTGTACCAATGTACACCCACAGTTCGCCGGTATGTTTAAGTCCCATATAATAGGGGGCGAGCCTATTGCCATTAACCGGGCACAAATCCTAACTCCGAGCTGCTACTGAGAATTTCATAGAAAAACCCAATAACACTTTTTGCTCGACCTGGGAATCGAACCTAAGACCTATAGCGTAGCAGTCGCGCTTAGAACCACTAGGCTCACGAGGCAGTCTAATGACTGGTGTTCCTTATTGATACATGACGTGTGCTGTTTGTTTGAAGTAAGGTGAGCAGCTTCATATGAACACTGGTAATTTTGCGTGTGTGCCCGGTTAGGCAACAAGGCACACATTGCACACAGACATTGACACACTAATGGTGGTGCGCAACCATGCTGCTGGCGCCGGAGCCGGTAAATACCCAACTCAGCTGTTTACTGAGTTTTGCATTATCTGTTTATCTAATGAGCGTTGTAATAAGTAATAACACGAACAGATCTACCTGAGCACCACGTCTACGTCACTACTGCACGGAATTTGATGATGATGTGACCATTGGATACCTGCTTCGTGTGTTACCAATGACGTGGGATCGTTAATAAAGATAATTATAATCACGTGTAACCCGGACCTTGCGGTGGGACGGTGGGGCAAAGCGTCATTGGGATCCCAGAAGAAACTCCTCAGTTGTAGGCTGCCGCCTGTTAGATGCATGCTTGAATATAACTAGTGAGCAGTTGGTGTTGTACTCGAGGGTACACCGCTGCTTGCACTGCGGAGATAGAGGCGAGATGTTGCAGGCGTTATCAGCTCGCGGCTTAGCAGCCGGTCGCTCCACGTGTCTGGCTCGTTAAGTTCCACCACGCATGCACTACTTTTATGAAGCACGTTCACGTTTAATGCTATGATGTTGACGAGCTGATGCCACGCGCGCAGCCCGGCCGCCCGGGGCGCTCTGAGTTTATGAGTTTGCGTAGGAATCGACCCCGATGAGACACAGAAAGCCTTAGCTTATTTCATAAAAGGTTGTAGAAATATAAAGTAAAAGGGTCCGCCACAATCTCATTAATAATATAATGAGATTGTGATTTAGTATTCTTGCATAATTATATGCTTTCATTCATTAGAATTAAAGCATGCAAGAATACTAAATGACAATACTTTTAAAAAATCTCACTATCGGGTAGAACATGCTATTCTGCACCGCTCAACAAGTTGTTCGCATCGGCGTGATTACGACAAGGTCCATCGCATCGGAAGCACACGACGTATCGTTGGCATACCTGGAGTTTGGACTTCTGTATGTTAGTCTAAATGCAAGTCTGTGCACCACAATTATATCTAGATGGGACAATATGGTCATTAGCTTGCGTCTTAACACTTGCTGTCTGTGAATTACTTATCTTTAATTCATTTTCCAATTCTTCGGTAATAACGCTTTCTACAATATTCTCGGTTTCCCTTTAATTCTTGAAAAGTATTAAAATGTCAGCTACTTATTGTATATTGAGTTTATTAAAACTTTATTTTGTCTTGTCTCTAACTCCACGAGAAACTTGCGGCCGTGTCACCATGGCGAGGTCTGATGCAGTACAGACGCAGTCGCGACGGCTGCTACATCTGTTGGACTGTCTCCAGCGTGAACATGGCCCTACAGACGGCTGCTTCCGTTCTTTAACATTTCCACCACATGCTTTGCTCCAATCTGCCTCCACCGATGGGGCTCGCCAATAAGTCGTATTTTTAACTAATATTGGATGTCTAATATTCGTCAATACATTATACATATATTTATTATAACTGCCTCGTTAGCCTAGTGGTCCTAAACGCGACTACTACGCTAGAGGTCTTAGGTTCGATTCCCAGGTCGAGCAAAAAGTGTTATTGGGTTTCTCTATGAAATTCTCAGTAGCAGCTCGAAATTTGGATTTGTGCCCGGTTAATGGCAATAGGCTCGCCCCCTATTACATGGGACCTAAAAAAAAACATACCGGCGAACTGTGGGTGTACATTGTTACACCTCTACCTAACCCTTCGGGGAATACAGGCGTGATAGTATCTGTGTTATTATATATTTGCTTCTAAATCGCTGTGGTAGGGCGTGTCTCGCGAAACGTAAAGTTATCACTGGTCCAATGATGTTCCAACTCACTCAGTGGGTACTCGGTAGGCTGTATCTACCGTAGCAGTCATTGTTGACGTGTAAACCGTATGCCGATATGTAGTACAATTGTTATACAACAATAGTGTTGAGGGACTTGTATCGTGAACATCACCAAAACATGCAAAAATTACAAAAAAACAATATGACGCACGTGTGCGTTTTTAATTTTTCTAATATATTTCAATAACAAGTTTTTGCAATGAACTCAGTGTTGGAATCCGGTCTCCTTATCGCTTGATCTATCCGGCTCGTTTGGACCAAACTGTTCCTTACCGGACTTGTAATAAGGGTCAATATAGATAGTGGACTTTATGAGAGAATATAAAATCGTGTCGTCGATTCACTGTGTTAATTTAGACTAATCACATGGTAAGGTGTGAGCGGAGCAGCACCTATTATTAATGTTATTTAATTATGTGACTTGACTTTGTTCATCAAGTTAGGAACTTAGTAAGACGCATAATGATTTAGTTTTACTTACTCAGTATGACCATAAGGGTCTGGTGCACATAGGCGCGCACGCGTCTCGCGCCCGCTCCCTGCGCCCCATCCGCCCCCGCCTTCACCGTCATGTCCGCACAGTGCAGCTCTGGTTACGAGTCTACCACAACAAACCAGTAGATACCCCTATAGGATAACGAAGCTACCAACTACAGCCCAACAATATCAGGAACTAGGCTCACGGAACATCCAGAGTATTTCAGTGAGTAGGTACTTAATTGTCACATTCACTTAAACAAAATTCATTATAGAAAGTACTACCATCATTACGCGATACGGTGTGGCGTTTGCGCAAAGTTGCGATTTTCCGAAGTCGGATAAAGTGCGCGGTGGAGCCGGAGCCGGGCGCGAGCGGGCCAGTTTGCGCGAACTGTGCTAGCTGGCCGAGCTGCGGTTTTTATTAAAGCACAGTGGAGAAGTCGCGACACAAACAGAAAGGTCACAAGCGCCGCGCCGCCACCCGACTCACCTTCGCGTCGTGTAGTTGCACGTCCCCGAGGAACAGGAGGTGGGTCCGTGTGCCTGCTGAACACTAGTTAGACTAGTTACTGCTGTTCGACATACTCAAAGTCTAATCATTTAACTCAACTAGACCACATAAAGGCACTTTTGAACTAATTAAATCTAGTTGCCCTTTTCAAGGGGTAGTTTTGTAAAATATGTAAAAAAGAAAATGTCGGTTTCCCATAACAGAAGCTAAAACTGTTTATAGAGGAAGAAACCTAAGTAATAGGTATTTCAGAATTCATTAATGATGATATTTAAACTACTTAACTGCCTACCTATGTAAATAAACTAATAATAATACGGGTATTGTCTTGTTTTCCATAAAATAATTTGTACTATTATTGTTTTCCATAATCGTCCCTCCTCATAACATTAACTTGCACTATTATCATTTATATTAATAACGCTTGTCCTAACAACTTAACAGTAATTACTTTTATTTGCCTTAAAATAAGTTTCCAAGGAAACATGTGTTATAATCATTCGTGTTTATAAGCAACACGTTACATAATCGATACTTGACATAAGCAACATAACTACGTAGCATAAAACAAAGTCGCTTTCTCTGTCCCTATATCCCTATGTATGCTTAAATCTTTAAAACTACGCAACGGATTTTGATGCGGTTTTTTTTAATAAATAGAGTGATTGAAGAGGAAGTTTTACATGTATGATAACATCAGCACTGCACCCGGGCGGAGCCGGGGCGGGTCGCTAGTTTCATATAATTTAGAAACGTTTATTGTTTTGTACAAAAAATAAAATCATTAAGGCATTTGGTCTGTAATCAAATGATTTTTTATGAACTAACTGTTGCCTGCGACTTCGTCCGCGTTTCCGTCGTTTTTCGTAAAAAAAAAGTAGCCTATGTCCTTCCTCACGGTTCAGTGGTTTTGATGTAACAAACAGATTAACTTTCATATTTTAGTAGGGAAATATAATATATCAATCTACAATACTGTTGAAAAATATCGCAATACGGAACCGCACAATATTATTGTTAATAGCTGTGCCCGCGACTCCGTCAGCGTGTGGTAAAAGTAGACAAATATAATCAGAAAGCTTCGAACTGCTAAGCTATCATGAAAGATGAAAGATAGACATATGCTGTCGTGGGATATTTTTTATATAATTTTAAGGAGAACATTTCCGTCATACATGATTTCTGTGTAGCTTTAACCATTAAGGTTGCACACGCGACGGAAGCTTAAAAAATGGAGTAACTTCTCCCGTTTTCCCAACATTTCCCTTCACTGCTCTGCTCCTATTGATTGTAGCGTGATGAAAAGTATACTATAACCACCTCAGGAGTATAAAAAATAATTGTACCAAGTTTCGTTAACATCCGTCGAGTAGTTTTTGTTTCTATAGCGGTTATACAGACAGACAGACAGACAGACAAAAATTTTACTGATTGCATTTTTGGCATCAGTATCGATCCCTAATCACCCCCTGATAGTTATTTTGGAAATATATTTCATGTACAGAATTGACCTCTCTAGAGATTTATTATAAGTATAGATGATGAAAATATTAGTTCGCCGATAGATGAGGCTAAATATGAATGGACTCACACTAATATAACATCTTTCTTGCATGCTCTGGTATGTTTATTTTACTAAGACTTTCCAGTAAAACCGAAGACATTAACCAATTCCTCTTAATAGTAGAAGTAGAAAATGCTCTGTGATAGTTGTTAATTTCAAACTTTTACCTCCATTCACTTGGTAAACCCTAGATATCACCCTAACAGCTATCGCATCACACGAGAACGACGTCCCAGGTGTGAGACAGGGGAAACAGGTAAACTTGACGTTTGCCGTGTCATCAATGAGAAGTTGCGAGCTGGTAATTTAAGCGATCACTTGAGTACATGCAGGGCGTGCGCGAGGGATGTCCTTCAAGTGCGACGCGCGTGCTGCATACCAACCCGAGCGCACCATCCGCTACTGTGATCAACTAGAAGCGGCAACGCCACACTCGTTGCTGCAGCATCCTTTGTTCTATATGAACCAAGTCGAGATGATACATTATTCCCTGACTTTTAGGGTTACGTACCTCAAAAGAAAAAACGGAATCCTTATAAGATTACTTTTTTGTCCGTCCGTCTATCTGTCTGTCAAGACCCTTTCTTTCGGGATTGCGTAGAGGTCAAGTTGATATTTAAACCGTATACTCAAGTGTACGGTCCCATGAAGTTATGAAAAAATCAAACTTTTAAGTTTATGTATAAAGAAGATACGGCCGTTTATTCAGCAAAAAACGCATATTTCGATACTCTCAAGGGAATCAAAACCCATAGGGTACTTCCCGTTGACCTAGAACTATAAAATTTGGCAAGTAGCATTGTTGAACTGTCTCGTTGGCCTAGTGGTCCCAAGCGCGACTGCTACACTAGAGGTCATGGATTCGATTCCCAGGTTGAGCAAAAAGTGTTGTTGGGTTTTTCTATCTAATTCTCAGTAGCAGCTCGGAGTCTGGATATGTGCCCGGTAAATGGCAATACGCTCGCCCCCTATTACATGGGACTTAAACATACCGGTGAACTATGGGTATACATTGATACACCTCTGCCTAACCCATCAGGGAATACAGGCGTGATGATAATTATGATGATGCTAAACATGTGCAATTGCTAAATGCTAAACACTGCTGAATGTAGGTGACCTCTATATAGTAAGTCACCCCCTTGCTCTCGACTGCCCAATTAAACAGTAAGATCTTCCACAGCGCGCGGCGCGTCATATTGACACTTAACCACATCTAGTCAATCGTCAGAAATAGCTTCTTTCACCGACTTTAGAAAAATATAAAGAGAATTTAATTAATATTTGTACAAGGATCGCTAAAACCACCCATTCCGTGACCGTGAAGACACGATCATATGAATATTTCCCGACATGAGGAGGACCACCGAAAAACGCGCGCAGGGCTCCACGTGTCATGCTCACCCTATGTATGCTCCTCAGAATGAATAGAGAAAAAGTCCATACCTGCGGTACTCAATAATTACATGTAAGTTGTGATCCTGTCTCAGGAGTCCCTCAGGGATTATTGCTAGGTCGAAAGAGTAGGTAACCTTGAATTCAATTCCGCTAAATGCTTCTATATCACGTATGCTCTCAAACGCTCAACCACAACCACAAGGCCCACGACGATACCCTTGGTGCACAGGTACCACCACCCACATGTAATTCCTAGAAGTGCACCACGGTTCTAAACTTAGTTTCGATATACGTCAAAGCAGTTGTGGCTGAAGCATCCAAACCGTTGGGTTTCGTAATGCGATTATCTAAGTGCTTCACAGGAGCCAAAGCCTTAACAATTCTGTACTGAACGTACTCCCAGTGACTTGTGACAAACATACCGACTGTACCTCTTTTACCACCAATAGGTACCACGCTCTCAACACGGTCACTAGTTATCTACTGATAAAGTGTAGAGAGCATTGAAACAATAATAATAACATGCTAGCTGATCCGAAACTCGTTGTTCTGTCAATTTAGTTTGAAAAAACTCAACATTGTGACCGTACACTGTACTCTGTCGTTCTCGGCGTCTATCGCGGTTACCACAGTCGCCACGTGGAACGTGTGGATCTAACATATTGAGTCTTGTTGAGCCCGCAACCTTCGCAGCAGCGCGCGGCGTGCGCAGAACAACTCACCAAAGTTTATCGCATTCGATTCGGATGAATGGGTTAGGAACGCATCGATCGAGGACAAACATTAATTTTATTTACTCATCAAAAAGTACAGTTATCAAATTACCTCGAGCTCTGAAGGAAACATGTAAGTATATTCTGTTGCCTAGCGCCTAGCCTAAAAGTAGGTACATATTTGTTCTAACTTATATGCTTAGGTACTTATACTTATTATAATAAATCTGTAGAGAGGTCAATTCTGTACATGAAATATATTTCCAAAATAACTATCAGGGGGTGATTAGGGATCGATACTGATGCCAAAAATGCAATCAGTAAAATTTTTGTCTGTCTGTCTGTATAACCGCTATAGAAACAAAAACTACTCGACGGATGTTAACGAAACTTGGTACAATTATTTTTCATACTCCTGAGGTGGTTATAGTATACTATTCATCACGCTACAATCAATAGGAGCAGAGCAGTGAAGGGAAATGTTGTGAAAGCGGGAGAAATTACTCCATTTTTTAAGCTTCCGTCGCGTGTGCAACCTTAATGGTTAAAGCTACACAGAAATCATGTACGACGGAAATGTTCTTCTTAAAATTATATAAAAAATATCCCACGACAGCATATGTCTATCTTTTATGGTTGACTCACAATATCACGTGTAACTCCCGATAGCTTAGCAGTTCGAAGCTTTCTGATTATATTTGTCTACTCTTACTACAAGCTGACGGAGTCGCGGGCACAGCTATCAACAATAATATTGTGCGGTTCCGTATTGCGATATTTTTCAACAGTATTGTAGATTGACATATTATATTTCTCTACTAAAATATGAAAGTTAATCTGTCTGTTACATCAAAACCACTGAACCGTGAGGTAGGACATAGGCTACTTTTTTACGAGGAACGTCGGAAACGCGGACGAAGTTGCGGGCAACAGCTAGTACTTATTATTTTTATTACTCTTTACATTTCTGTCGGCAGTTTTATGTACTTCACAGCGCTTATAGATAATCAACTGCTATAGGTACGTGAAGACTTAAAGTTGGCTCATAGTCAACCATACTGCATTACCTATTTAGTTGTAAGTCTTTCGTAGTGAATATATAACTAATAACACAACCCAAATGTCACTAGGTTCAATCAATAGTTCCTTAACTTTTAAGTACTTTTTCCTTTACTTGTTCCTTTACTTCCTTAGGGTGTTAAGTCATGAAAGAGAGCAGCGTAAGTACATAATGTCACTTCCCTAGTCCCAGTAGCTTCCGCTGTGCAATTGGGTTCTAATTGTATTTATATTGCAGACGAAAACTAAGAGGTATATGTATAGCTCTCCATAGAAGAAACTTGTCTAATATTGACTAAATTGTTGGACCTTGCAGCATTTAAACCTTGATAATTTTATGAGCAACAGGTACATAAAAAAACAAAATACCTAAGTAAAAAAACTATGTACCTACAATTATTTACTGTTCTTATATAAAATATATTTTTTTATTTATTTTATTTATTCATGGAAGGCTTACTGCTAAACTAAACAGAATATAAAATAGTGCGTGAAACTGACAGCCAATTACAAGTCTACACTTATAAAAACAGACTGGCAGAGATGGTGTGCCTAACACACGCACTGCTCACACAAAAAATAAAAGCGGAACAACATCAAAACTTAAGCTAAGAACACCATAACTAATACACTCGGTCTCATAGAAATCGCACCTTTTGTTGCAAGAGATATTTGTAACATTTTTTATTTATGTTCAAACCATTGTTAAGAGATCTATTAGATTTCAGTCGAAAGTTTATGAAATAAACTATTGTTAATCATAGTTTTTATTTTGTTTAGCTACCAGTAGGTATAGGAAAAAAATACGGATTAGCTGATAAAGGAAAAAGAGCCATTATTAACCGTAATTTTCAAAAAGGTTTTTAAAACGGTACATTAACAAAATTATGTTTGAAAATGCCTCAAAATCTACATTGAACAACACTTTTATGCGTCTTTTAGCCAGCGGAAAAAGTGGACCTCGAGACAATTTGTTTTTAGCGTCTCTTTTGCGAGCGACCATTATTGTTTCTAAAATAAAAACGTAGTTTGTTTTAAAGTAATTAGATGACTATCCAATCGATACTAATTTCAATTTAAATAAATGTATACTACGAGACTAAGCAACATTTTTGGGAGGTGCGATTTTTTTGACGTTGAGTGTATATGTATCAGAACATAAAGCTACCGAGTTTACATTTATAACATAATATTTGTCATCAAACAAAGTTAAGTAAAAAAGCTAAGGCTCAGGCACCTTCTGGCCGCGGACACACTTGTCGAGAAGGGATCAAAATCGTACTGTTTACATAATTTATTAAAGTTATCGCTTGCACGCACAATGAACGAATTCTGCCTGAACTTAGTGGAGGCAAATGCAACACGTAGCGGGGTACTGGCCTGTGGACGGTGAGCAATGGGTAGCTCACCGTCCTTACGTTGCATAACGACAGGCCGTGTCGACGGCGCGTTCGTGTTCCACGCGCGCCTCAAAGAGATGTCAGCAAAAGGAAGGGGCCACTGAGGGCCGATGCCTGCCGGGGCTGCGGGTTGTTCGCAAGAGATACCGCGCCCCCGGAACGCAAAGGGCACAAGAAGGAACATGGGTGGGTTTTAGTCAGTAAAAGTCTGACACTCCCTCCCGCCCCGCCCAGGGCGGGAGAAGTTATTTGATGATTTCCCACCCACCAAAAAAAAAAAAAAAAAAAAAAAAAACACGTAGCGGGGTTGAACTATTAATGTTATTATTAAAAATCTTATACATTTTATGATATTTCAATTTAGCATTTTAGGAACAACTGATTAGTGTTGCCACCCCACAAGAGCAATCAGTTTGTAGCCCACGTAGCCCCATTGATGTACTATGCATGGTGTCACAATTATGTTTTTTAAGTAACTCTATCCATCCACTCAAGGGCTGGCCTGGATTTACCTACTTGGCCAGACGCTAAGCATTGCCATCCAACGTGGCAATGCTACCACTACCAGTATTTTGCGCACATTTCCAGTTGACGACGATGCGGAGGAAGTTTTTGAATTTGATGCCAATTAGTTTTCGTTGCCATGATTTTTTTGGGTTGTTTATATAGCGTTCCAGGTTATTTTTCAGTCATTTATTTGCATTACATTATAAACTCATAAGTTCACAACGGAACATTCACATTTTTCATTCTGGTTAGGTAGGTTATTCTTATTAATATAGTTATGTTGTTATGTATCTATGCTGTGCCCGACAGGGTCCTTAATTGTGACTAATCTAATTATTCCAACTTGTTATACATTATGGTATGCAATAAAGATATTGAGTATTGAGTATGTTGTAAAATATATGTTATGTACCTTTTGTCGATTATGATATTTCTTCATGTTAAAAATATTAACAAGATTCTGACCTGAAACGGAACAAAAAAGTTATTGCATTGCAATGAAGTTCGTTCTTATCGTACTAACGTATCGTACTTATTATTTATGATAGGAAATTGAGTGCTACACACAATGTGGCCTCGAGATTAAGCGTACTAATTGATGATAAAGATCGACGCGATTTGTTAATTAACTAAGTGTATATATTTGGTCACGACTGCACGACGAGCGCGGAGCAGTCGGTTCACTGTGGCCAGTGTACGGAGGTCGCTGACCGCTCGCAAGATGCTGTCGCGCTGCGTGGTGTCGCAGGTGAAGCACAACTCGTACTTCTTGGTGGGGCTGGCGCTAGGGCTGTGGGTGTCGCTCGCGCTGGTGCCGCTGGACGAGGCGCCGGCGGCCGTGTGCGAGGCTGCGCTGGGTGGCGCGCCAGTTACGGACGAGTACGATCCGCAGCGCGAGGAGCGGCCACTCGGGCCCGCGGGCCACGCCGCCGGCCGCAGCGTACAGCGGCCGCGCTACTACAGCACCGAACTGGGCATGAGAGGTACTTATGATCTTCTCACTGCACTGACTCCGCGATTGGCATGACCATCGTGGCATGATCACAATGTCAGCAGCGCATACTGCAGAGGTTGATTATAACTGATTTTTCAGGGTCCTTGCTCACGGGAGTGTTAAGTTCAGAAGAAGCTCTCAAGAGCCAAATAGCAGCATTAAACCGCACAACAGCTCGTTTGCAACCTGCACTGAAGTTCTTCATCACGGCCAGTGCCATAAGCTCCGTGCCGGGGCTAGCCAATGTTGTAGGCTTCACAGACACACGCGAGATGCTCAAACCATTTCATGCACTCAAGTATTTAGCAGATAACTATTTGGAGGAGTATGACTTCTTCTTCCTAGTGTCTGACACTGCCTTTGTGAATGCCCGACGCTTGACCGAACTGGTGTCACAGCTGAGCGTCAGTCAGGATGTGTACATGGGCATGGTTGCAGAAGACGACAGCCACTATTGCTCACTTGGTAAGTTGCTCACAATCGCTTTATTCCTTTAATGAAGGGGTATTTACCTAAACCTATTTAGATATAGTCAAATGTAAAATATACTATGCTACAGTTTTATAGGAAAGTGCACTGGAGAGACATTTTATTGTTTATTCTGATAAGGGTATAATAATATTGTTAAATTAACTGCCTGCGCGACTGCTACACTAGAGGTCTTGGGTTTGATTCCCAGGTTGAGCAAAGTGTTCTTGGGTTTTTTCTACAGAATTCTCAGTAGCAGCTTCGTGTTAGGATTTGGGCCCAGTTAATGGCAATAGCCTTGCTCCCCATTACAGAGGACCTAAACATATTGGCGAAATATGGGAGTACATTGGTACACCTCTGTCTAACCCTTCGGGGAATACAGGCGTGATGGTATGTTAAATTAGAATCTATATTAATATTAACTGTTTGTTTTCTCAAAGAAATAAATAAATAAAATTGTAAATGTGAAACTCTGTCTGTTTTGCTCTCATATTTAAACTACTGCATTGATATTGTTGAAATATAGTACGAGGTAAGCTTGAACCCCAAGAAAGGATGTGTCATGCATGACAGGCTAGTTTTTGTTGTGCTAACTCGTTTGCGTCAATTGTAACCGACATTTTCGCAGACGAAGTCCGGGAAGAACTGTTTTTATATAGAATGAAACAAATTATTGCAAAAAAAGGATACATTATTGATGAAGTCAATTAGCACCGAGCAATTCTGATGTGGGCTCATGTGTTGTAGAGGGCGGCGTGCTGCTGTCCAATTCGGTGCTCCGTGCGGTGCACGGCGAGCTGGACTGGTGCGTGCGCAACTCGTACTCGCCGCACCACCACGAGAACATCGGCCGCTGCGTGCTGCACGCGGCACACCGCGCGTGTTCGGCAAGCGCGCAGGGCGAGACCTACTCCGCCGTGCGCGCGCCCGGCACGGACACGCCGCCCGCGCTCACGCCCGACCTCGCGGACGCCGTCACCGTGTACCCCGTCACCAAGGCGGACTCCTTCTACACGCTGCACGCTTACGTGTCCCGGGTGAGTGCGGGCCCGCCTAGAGCGCTGTGTGCGTAGGGACGGGTGACGCGTGCCGTGTGCGCAGGAGAGGGTGACGCGTGCCGAGTGTGACGCGTGCCGTGTGCGCAGGTGCACCTGGAGCGGGACCGCGCGGAGGTGACGCGGCTGCGCGCGGCGCTGTGGCGTGGCGCGGCGCATCACCCGCCACACTACCGCAACGCCACGTGGCCGTCCGGCCTGCGCGCCGACCCGGGGCTCGCGCCGCCCACCCCCGACTCGAGGTACGTTTCTACTTCGTCACTCACTCATTCGACGTTGGGGATGACTAGTTGTAACGTGTGAAGCGCGTTGCAGGTTCGACCACCTGCGCTGGGTGTCCTTCAACGCGACTCACGCGTTCTTCCCGGACGACCACCACGAGGTAGCTCGTATCACCGGCGCCGACCGGAAAGCACTTGACGTAAGTACACGTGCTACCCAGCCAGTAGTTACTCTTCAGCCTTTTTACCACCAAGCTCGGGTTTTGAAGTAGCAAAGGTAGGCGTTCATTGTGATGAGCTTGAAAAATTGCCTTATTCGAGTAGCTGGTTCAAATTGATGTCAAAGTCAAAGTCAAAGCATTTATTTCAATTAGACCATTTACAGGCACTTTTGAATTGTCAAGAAGTTACATTTAAAAGTTGAAGCTAGTTGCTAGTTCCAAAGCGTAGGTCTCTATGGAGAAGAACGAGCAAGAAACTGATTCAAACTGATGAAAACTCATTCTTATGACGTTGTAACAGATTGTTTAAAAGGTGCCTCTATCTCTCATCTATTTATCTATGCATACAAAAGGTACAGTCCTAGTTGGATAGGGTGTAATAATATGTATTTTGCATAATTTATGTTTTGAACTAAAGTGGTTCCATTAACGTCAAATTATGATTATGAATGATGAAAATTGTACGCGTAATGAAATGCTCGGCGACTGTGGGCAGCTGGTGCTGGAGGCCGCACGCGCGTGGGGGCTGCGGCGTTGGGAGGGCGCGGCCTCCGTGCGCCTGCTGGAGGGCGCGTGGCGCTGGGAGCCCGCGCGCGCGCTCGCCTACCGCCTGCTGCTGCGCGTGGCGCCGGCCGGGGGCGGACCCGAGCGCCTGCGCCTGCTCGACGTCGTGCGCCCGCTGGGGGCCGCGCGCCTCGTGCCCGTGCGCTACGTCACCGAGAGCGCGCGCATCACGCTGCTGCTGCCCGTGCCGGCCGCGCACGTCAGGCTCGCCGACGTGCGCGCCTTCCTCGAGCGCTACGAGACCGTGTGCCTCGACCAGGACAAGAACACCGCGCTCATCGTGGTAATATACTCGCGCTCGTGATGTGGCGACGCGCACGTGTACGAGGATTCCAAAGTTGTAATGCGATGATCTCAGGTGATAGTCGGCAGCGCTAACGACACGGCGGCGCTGGAGCCGGTGCGCGCGCAGGCGGACGCGCTGCGCCTGCGCCGCCCGGCCGCCGTGCTGCTCGTGCTGGACGCGCCCGCGCCCCCCGCGCCCGCGCCCCCCGCGCCCCCCGGGGCCCCGGAGTACTCCGCGCTGCTGCGGGCCGGCGGCACCGCGCTCACGGCCGCCATGCCGCACGTGTCGCGCGACGCGCTGCTGCTGCTGCTGCCGCCGCACGCAGAGTTCAGCCAGGACTTCCTCAACCGAGTGAGTACCGCGACCGCCCGCTACGATACCCTCTCGACGCGCCGGCTGACGAGTCTCCTCCGCAGGCGCGGATGAACACGATCGCGGGCGAGCAGTGGTACCTGCCGCTGGCGTTCGCGCGCTTCTCGCTGTACGCGCACCCGCGGTTCGTGACGCCGGGCGGCGGCAAGCCGGCCGTCAACACCGGCCGCTTCAACCCCGCCGCGCGCCTCGCGCTGGCCTTCTACCGCGCGGACTACGACGCGGCCGCGGAGCGCTGGCGCGGCGCGGCGGACGCGGCGCCGGCCGAGGTGCTGGCGCGCGCCCCGCTGCGCGTGCTGCGCGCGCCCGAGCCCGCGCTCGTGCTCGCCCCGCGCGCGCGCCCCTGCGAGCTGCGCGCGGCGGGCGGGCGCGCCCCCAGCGCGTGCGCGCGCGCGCTGCGGGGCGAGCACTTCGCGACGCTGGACGCGGGCGCGCGCCATTCGCTGGCGCAACTGCTGCTGGAGACGCAGGCCGAGCTCGACCAGTGAGACTATATAATACGTAACAAATATATATTTTTGCAGTCGAAAGAGTTTTCATTTCATTTAGCTAATTAGAAATATCCTCGAAACCCTCTTTTAACAAAGTCACTGAATCTGTGGGGACAAAGTCAAAACATTTATTTCAATTAGACCATATACAGGCACTTTTGAATTGTCAAGAAGTTACTCATACAAAAAGTTAAAACTAGTTGCTCGTTCCAAAACGTAGGTGTCTATGGAGATAAACGAACAAGAAACTCCATGGACACTCTTTTCAAATTGGTTTTTACAAAATCTTAGTTACAATATTCGTGTTGCTTCCATATGAGAAAACAATGAAGTTGGAAATAAAACAAAAAAAAAATTGTACTAAAGATGTAAGCCATGGCAATTAAGAGATGACCAATCCCAACTGACAGCGCCCGTTCACGAACATGACGCGAGGATCAGCACCACCTAGCTCAACCATCATGAAGGGAACCAAATGATCCAACCCACGCGCCACCATCAGCTAAAGTGAGCATGACAAAGCCCTCAACCACCATGCTCGTTGTGTCCAACACATAATAATTAAATAAATAAATGGCTCCATGGTACTCACATTTACAAAATTGAAATAAATGATGATAGATTATATAAAACTAAGGTTTTAAGTGAACCTATTTGACAGATGACCTGTAGTATGTAAGAAAATAGAAATAATAATAACGGTACACGTTATTAAGGTCAATGAGAATACAAATAAAAAGGTGGCAAGAAGCATCCCCCTGTATTAATATATATATGTATGTATTAATTTGTGAACCTGAGTGACTATGGAGCAAGACCAGCATTAAGCCAAGCATTCTTGTCATCAATATAATTTTCTAAGTTATAATATGCTTGACTAGATAGTGTGCGTTTGATGCAAGTTTTAAATTTTCTCTCATTTAGTTCGAGAATATCGAGCGGTATTTTATTATAACATTTTACAGAGTACCCCATAAAAGAAATGTGTACTTTAGACATTCTGAAACTTGGTTGATCTAATTTGTTCCTATTTGTAGTATTAAAATGATGTCTATCTCCAACTTTTTTGAAACATCTATACCGCTCCGTAGGAACTACGTTAGACCACCTCGCACGATGGTTACGTCGCGCAAACAAACTTCGCAGTAAGCACGGGTGGGTAGATCCGAAACTAAAGCAATAGCGAAAATACAATCGAAGGTTACTCAATAGGTACATAGTTGAATTTCTTGAAAGTTGTTCAGGATGGCTGCTAATCATACCCGTGTCAAAGTTTTCATGGATACGTGAATGTCCGTCTGACGGTAACCCCACCTCAGACAAATGCAAACTTTGGCAACAAGCCTACTGAACAGTTCATAGAGTCGTCGGAGACGTTTCTGTAGTTTTGAAAAGGACACCGGCCTTCAGCACCTATGCGGCGCCTCTCCGCAGATCATGGCCCGCCTTGTGTCTCGCGCCGCGTGGCACCTGCACACGTGAGGACCTAATGACTGCTGTAGCGGATGGTGTCGCAGCTGAATATAATTCTAAAGATACGTTAAGAAGAACAGGTAAGTATGTAAAGTTAGCAGGCGCGTCACATTATTGATACTTGATTAGGTAGTAACCCAGACGTCATACATTGAAACGCAGCGAGTGTGGAGATACGATTTATTAACATAAACATAGGCGCGCGCTGCTGCTGTGCGCGCCTTCACAGATACACTTCATGTAATTATCATCTTACAAAGAAAACTAATACTAACAATACACAAACCACGTCCTACAGAGAATAGACATCGTTATCTTACAAAATAGGAATGTAACAATAATACGATAACGGGAAAGCACGCCAACAAGAAAAACGCAATCCCGCCGTATAACTCTGTGATAATATAATAATTTAGACTACACGTGTGTGAGGGCCGATATATACAGACAGCGGGCGACACCGGCCCGCAACCTACGACTCATCATACCATTAACATATTCAAATGCGAAGTAAAGGCATCGATACGCGAGCAGACGCCGCGCGGCGCGTGCGGCCGCGACACGTCCCGCGGCTCCGCCCGCGTCTAATTTTGAGGTAGCGGTTCAGTTTTGCGGCAGCACAAATGTTGCAAATACCGTCGAACAGTTCGGCTCAAACTATCGTAACGATCGTCCGGCACGCCGTCGCGCGTCACTCGCTCTCCGCGACGCCGTTCTGCTGCGCTTCGGGCACGAGAGGCGCGTCGGGTGAGTCGGGCGCACCGGGCGAGCCGGGCGCACCGGGCGAGCCGGGCGCACCGGGCGAGCCGGGCGCACCGGGCGTGCCGGGCGACAGCTGCGCACGCGGAGCGGGCGGCGCCAGCAGCGTGGTCCACTCGCCGTCGGGCTCGTACAGGCACTCCACGCAGGACAGGAACTCTTTGCCGTCGAAGCCGCCCACCGCGTACAGCGCGTCGTGCAGCACAGCCAGCCCCAGCGCGGCGCGCGGGCGGCGCAGCTCCGGGCCGGCGCGCCACGCGTCGCCCGCCAGCCACTCCGTGCGCCGCAGCGACGCCGCGCCGTCCGAGCCGCCGGCCGCCACGAGCCGGCCGCGCCACGCCGCCGCGCCCACGGAGCGGCGCGCCGTGGGCAGCGCCGGGCCCGGCTCCCAGGCGGCCGGCTCGCGCGCCAGGCTCAGGCGCTCGGTGCTGGCGAGGCAGTGCCACGCGTCGCAGCCGCCCAGCGCCCACAGCGCGCCCTCCCAGTACACGCTGGCGCACTGCGACCGACCTGCGCACACCCTTATCTGTTATGTGCGTCGTGGGTGTCGCTTCTCAAACTACGGAAATGACACCCACGATGCATATTTCGCAGACGCCATCTTGGATTCTGTGTACCTAATTAAATTGCAATGGAAGTCTAAGGATCATGGACGTTTTCTATGGAGGCTGGGCGTAAACTAATCTGTTGCAATGTATAGTATTCCATGTTTAAATAACGTTTTCATAGATTTCACCTTCTGTGTAGATGGGGTAGTCATGTACCGAAGCACAGAATGTGATAAAATTCGCTATAGATTTTCAGTCACTCAAAAAATGTAAAAGAAGGATAGCTTAGATATATGAAACTAAACTGTTTTTTTCTCGTGACGAAATCATAATATTTTTTAGCCTGTCTCGTTAGCCTAGTGGTTCTAAACGCGACTGCTACGCTTGAGGTCTTGGGTTCGATTTCCAGGTCGAGCAAATTGTTATTGGGTTTTTCTAAGAAATTCTCAGTAGCAGGTCGGAGTTAGGATTTGTGCCCGGTTAATGGCAATAGGCTCGCCCCCTATTACATGGGACCTAAACGTACCGGCGAACTGTGGGTGTACATTGGTACACCTCTGTCTAACCCTTCGGGGAATACAGTCGTGTTGTTATGCGATGGTCGGAACGGTCATAATATTACGGCCATCAACCCAAAGACATGACATTGTCATAATGTCATGTTGGAATATTAATCAACGAGTGTATTTTTTTAACCCCCGACGCAAAAACGACGGGTGTTATAAGTTGACGTGTCTGTATGTGGTATTGTAGCTCCCGAACGCATGAACCGATATTGATTTTGTCTTCTTTTTTGTTTGAAAGGTGAATTAGTTGGGAGAGTTCTTAGCTATGTTTGATGGAAATCGGTTCAGCCGTTTCAAGGTTATCAGCTTTTTATTAGCAGCGGTAGGTGTCTTACACGCTTATTTACATTTAAGGAATATGTAATTTACGTAGTTATTTAAAAATAATGAAATAAAAATAAAAATTTTAAGTAAGTTGCCCCCGACACAAAAAAGAAAGTAAAAAAATAATTTTGCTCCCGGCCTCTTTACTTCATTAAAATAATCTTTTAATACTGTTAAGATGATAGGTCGATGGATCGCTAAGTCAATAAAATATAAGAAACCAGTATACAAATTAAAAATGAGCTTAAATAAATAAATAAAAATAATTGATAATGGTAAAGTATGGAATAATCCACACTTTTTTACCCGACTGTGCCAGAAGGAGGGTTATGTTTTTGAGAGTACATATGTATGTTTGTATAATTGTTTGGCACGCTCTGCGGCCTGAACGGCTCGATGGATTTTAGCTTGAGAGATATTGTTAGATTCGTATTTACTGTGAGAATGACACTCGGTATATCAAAATAAAAAAATAAAATGGCGGATAAAAACAAAAAAAAAGTAAAACATAAAAAACGGTAATTTAAAAAACTAAAAAACCCGACTGTATTTTTGAGTATTATTAAAAAAGCCCTTAAACAAGAAAGTAATTTTACCCGATTGCACTTAACTTAAGAACCACCAGTTAGATATATTGTAGCAGACTTAGTGAATTGAGAGCACATACCTATATTACATTGCAAATTACTCCAATCTGCCGGCTAGACGGCTGACTTTGTAGAATGGGTCCCGACTGCTACAATATATCTAACTGGTGGTTCTTAAGTTAAGTGCAATCGGGTAAAATGACTTTCTTGTTTTAGGGCTTTATTTTAATAATACTCAGAAAAGCAGTCGGGTTTTTTAGTTTTTTAATTTTACTTTGTATAAAAGAAGTTATCGCAGCATGTAAAATGAGAAACGTCAAATCGGACTTGTAATATCGTCGCGAGATCAGGTAGTCTACGAAATAAACTGCTGAAAATGACCGCCGTTTTCACGAATACACGAGTGCATATTCATTTTAGTTTGCATACCATAATCAAATGTATAAAAAGATGTTACATAAGGCTAACGCACAGTTATGGATCCTGTATTTCTGAGTTTATTCCTTTTTGAATTGAGATCTTCTATCCGTACAAAATGTATGGGAACAGTTTTTGGCAAGTTTTGTTATTTCGCCATTTTTGACATTTAGTGACTAATAGTCTGTTGGCATTTTGTGCCGCGTCATATGTATCAAAAGTATGCTATTATTCTATCGGGACTCACCGGCGTTGAGCGGCGGCGCCTCGCTCCAAGAGTCCGCGTCGGGGTTGTAACGCAGCACGCGCTTGAGGTTGACCCCCCCCGACCACCCCCCCACCACGTACAGCTCGCGCCGCGCCTCCACGGCCGCCGCGCCCGCGTGCGACAGCGCTAGCGGCAGCCGCGCCCGCCCCGCCCAGCGCGCCTCGCCCTCCGCCAGCGCCGCCACCGAGTCCAGCTCCGCGTGCCCGTCCGAGCCGCCCAGCGCGAACAGCGCGCCCCCGAGCACGGCCGCCGGGAAGCGCGCGCGCGCTCCGCGCATGTCCGGCAGCGCCGCCCACTCGTTCAGCAGCGGGTCGTACGCCTCGGCCGCGCGCAACACGCGCGCCCGGTCGTACCCGCCGCACACCAGCAGGCGCCCGCCCAGCACCGCCGTGCCGTGCGCCGCGCGCCCCAGCGACAGGCGCGCGCGCCTCCCGCCCCCGTCCGTCTCCTCGCGCGCGCCCCCCAACACGCCGCCCCGCGCCACGCTCGTCGCGCCCCCCCGCGCCCACGTCGCGCCACGCCACGCGCGCCGCCGCGAGGCGCCCGCGCAACGCCAGCAGAGCACGCGTGGTGCGCGCTCCCGCCACGCGCGTCGCGGCTAGCACGGCGCACTCCGCGCGCGCCGTGCGTGCGCCCAGCTGCAGCGTGGGCGGGGCAGACGGCGCGGGCGGCGACTGGTCGGCCGCGCGCCGTGACGCGCGCCCGCGCTCAGCGGCCTCGCGCCGGTACTCCTGCAGCTCGGGCGCGTCGCCGCGCGCGGCCGGCAGCTCGCCGCAGTCGCGCAGCGCGCCGCGCGTGTCCACGTACAGCAGGTGCGTGCGCGAGCACAGCTCGTCCAACTGCAGCACATTAAGCATGAGGCGCGCTCTACTACCGCCGCGCGGTGCGTTGTCCGTGGGCGGTGATACTCACGTCGGCGTCGACGGCTTGCTGGTCCCGCAGCCATATCAGCGCGGCGTCGGCCACCGCGAAGGCGGTTTCCTCGCCGCCCTCGGCGCTCGTCTCGCGCAACATTTCGATACGAATGAGCGGCAACGTCGCCAACGCGCCGCTCTTGCACACCTCGTCGAACTGAAACGACAGGACGCTCGGTTCATCGTAAGCCAGTGACCGGGGTCTGCGTCGGTGCGCGTGCGACTCACGTTCTGCGCGATGTAGTCGTCCAGCTGCGCCAGCTGCTCGGCGCCCAGGTCGGGCAGCGCGCGCAGCTCGAGGCAGTCGTGCGGCGCCAGGCGACGCAGTAGCGCGGCGGCGAGGTGCGCGCGCACGGGCTCCACGCGCAGGCGCCAGGCGGCGCGGTACAGGCGCCGCGCGGCGCTGGCGTCGCGCACGCGCAGGCGCCCGGTGTAGGCGTACTCCACGAGCGCGCCCAGCGCGTCGGGCTCCACGTCGTCCACGCGCACGGCGGGCGGCGTGGGCGGCGCGGGCAGCGCGTTGAGCGCGTGCAGCAGGTAGGGCGAGGCGGCCGCTAGCACGGCGCGGTGCGCGGGCAGCTCGGCGCCGCCCGCCAGCAGCACCGCGTCGTAGTGCTGGCGCGACTTGCGCAGCGCGTTGAGCGCGTGCAGCACGCGCGCCGGCGCCGCCTCGTCGCGCACGGACAGCTCGGCCTCCAGCGCGCTGGTCTCCTCCTCCGAGCTGTCCTCGCCGCCGCCCGCGCCGCCTGTTCGTACTACACTCTCTTACATACTGACTATTGAAAAGTCACAAATACTAATGTTATAAGGAGAAAGGTTTGTCTGAAATGAATAGGCTCTGAAACTACTGGACCCATTTCAACCATTTTTTCACCAATACATAGCTACATTATTCCTGAGTAACATAGGCTATATAACATCACGCTAGGACATACGAGAGCAGACCAGTAACCAAAGACGGTAACTTAGCGAGTGAAACAAGCCACGCGGACGAAGTCGCGGGCAGTCCGCTAGTTAGAAATAAAACGAAACCAAGACATTATTTAAGTACATCAATATTAGTCTGCTCAGAATGACACAACAGGTAAACATATCATACTGATACACACCATCACAGCACACACACACACACTAACATGTATTACCCTCTATTTTGTTTGATAATATTATTGTTTTTGGATGCTTGACGGTAGTTACAATTTAACACACGGTTATGGACAATTATTTTCATAATTAATTAAAATGGTATCAATTTGATATCTCAGTATCAGACTAAATAAAGACATTATCTACTTATATCACTACAATGGAACATTATCATAACAATGTGACTGAATAATAACATTCTGAGTGATAAGCCACTACTAGTTGAACCTTGCATTACTGCTGCAGAATGTAAATACTTATTGAATTGTCACCACCACTTGTAATTCTGTCTGGTTGAGTGTGCTCACATCTTATGATTAGTAATGACACCCAGTAGAGCTATGTGTCATCATCAATTGGTTCAATTGGTTCCGCGTAGACACCGCCTGGCACAGGGAGAGAGCCACATGCCCGGCACGTGTACACTACACGGCTCACACACACAAGTGTGACCCATATCATGACCCACACTACACACACCTGACATGAACTACACAATGACTGTTATTGTGTTATTTTAGGACTTTCCTGGTGATAACATGTCAAAATGAACAGCACATTATCTACTGTTCAACCTGAGGACATGTTGCCGGCTGACGGCTATGTGATGACACTCCACACGCTGGCAAGCTCAAACACTGGCTGCAACCTTCCATGCTAGAGGTCAACATCATGAACAGCTGATCAATTTACTGCAGCTAACTCATTGAGTGCTGTCAAGTTACAAGGTTTGCAAGTACAATCACTAACAATCGTGTCCCAAGCCATCTGTGTGGAACCAGAGTAATAACGATGTCGTATTCGATATTAATTAAAATGAAGCGGCGCGGCGCTCAAGGTCAAGTTGCATATCTTAATGATCGACGGTGCGCGTCCGGCGCGCGAGCGGCCGCCCTGCGCACTGTTGCTACGTAACTTAGCGAAGTTGTTTTGGCATGCGAGCGAGTTGTGTATGCGTGCTGTGTGTAGTGTACTACTGGTGGATGCTCACCGTCGCCGTTCCTGTAGTCGTCGTGCGGCTTCATGTCACCGCCGCGGGGATCGCTCCGCTCTGCTCCGGGCGCGCTCTGCACCTGTGACACGAACTCGTCAGCGTTGCGGGCCTTCACTGCTAACCGGATTACACTGGCGAGCACGTGGCCCCGAGTAGCGGCGAGCGAAGGCCGCGGCGCAGTTAGCACAGGTCACATGGCGCGACGTAAACAAACCCACCTGATGCGTCGCGCTGCTCGCTCGCTGCGCGCTTGCACGGTCGCACTCTGACGCCGCCGTTAGATCGCTTGCATGCCGTGCCCGGCTCGAGGACGCTGTCCGGTTGTCGCGTTGCCACGCGCTTAACACTAACGACACACACTGTTCCGCCACCGCCCGCACACTGTTTTTATTTTGTAATTGTTTGACAGACAAACGTCAACCCTTGACAGCTGCTCATTCCATTGACATATGTCAATAGCTCATTGACTTTATAGAGATATACTTATGAAGATGCCTTTATCTTGTCAAAAGTAGAATGCTTGAAATGGCATGTAGTAGCCGTGACGAGTCGTGAGCACAAACAACGCTGTACGCGGTCGGTCACGTGCAGCGTCGGCGCCCCAAATACCCCAAAAAGAAACCCAAAAGTCCTAAAATTAACTTGACCTTTGTGTTCACGACTCCTAGCGGCTGCTATACCTGATTAACTATTGTCATGGCTGCAATTGAGCATTAGTTATCAATTCAAATAATGGTCACATTTTTTATGTACGTTTTTGAGACGTATACTGCGTTTTCGGAGGCCATTTTGTGTCTGGTGGCATTACAATTTTTTATAGTTAGGGCTGTTCCATAAGTACAGGTCAGTGAATCACTTCTCATATTCGCGTCTTTGACGGTAATTTGACGAAGTTATTTTTTTTTCGGATTTACCACTTACAACAAGGTTCTGTTACTATCCTCTTTGGTTCTGTCCGTGCTGGCTGTGGCGCTACCAGCGATCTATGCGACCTTAGTCGACCAACTAATTCAATGAATTTGAATTTGTTCAAAAATAATTTGAACGCCACTTTTGAACGTCATTTACATAATATAAAAAAAAAATTGAATCTAGTGGCTGCTATGGAATTATTTAAAAAGATAAACATGCGTAAGCCTAGAAAGTGACGGAAAATTAAATGGCTGCTTGGTGCTGCTGCGTTCACAAATAGGTACACCGAAGTTATTGTATTCGGCGGCTTTGGTTCTGATCAAAAGTCAAAGTCAAATCATTTATTTAAATTAGACCATTAAAAGGCACTTTTGAACGTCAATTACATGTTAAATTAAAAATATTGAATCTAGTTGAAGACTGTCAAAGACATTAAATTATACTATGCAATAGTATAAATCTTTTTGGTTTTGATTATAGTTTTATATATTCACCGACTTCCTAAGCTGAAGTTATTTTTCACTTTTGAATTTAAGGCGGTTGTGTTTTTAAATGTCAAGTATTTTTTTGGGTTTTTGGACGCTGCACGTGATCGGTCCAACTGACTGATCAATCGCGTGCAGCGCCGACGGCCCGAAAAACCCAAAAAAAGCACTTGACATTTGTGCTCACGTCTCGTGGCGACTACAATAAAAAGTTTTTAATAATAATTTTGTTGTGTCTATAATCTTTTAATTACTAGATACTTAATTTTTGATTACTTTTATTTATTGTAATACACAACTCAACATTGAAATCTATGAGTATACAATAAATCACCCCATTTGTACCACTCTTAGGGTAGGACTTTTTGCTATGGGACCACCAATGAGGTGTACCCTTTCCAATAAAAATAGAATTATCAAAATAGGACTACTCAGTAAAAAAATAAGCGTGATCACACATTAAATAAAATATACGCGTCGACTTGATAACCTCCTTCGTTTTTTTTCGTCTGTTAAAAATCTATACTAATATTATAAAGCTGAGGAGTTTGTTAGTTTGGTTGGTTGAAGGCGCTAATCTCAGGAACGCTAATTCAGGTTGGAATTGAAAAAATATTTGTATTCTATTGGATAGTTCCTTTATAGAAGAAGGCTATAGGCTATATAACATCACGCTACGACACACGAGAGAGGAGCAGTAACCAAAGTCCGAACTTAATGCGGATGGAAAAAACCATGCGAACGAAGTCGCTGGCAGCAGCTAGTATGACATATGTGCACACTATGTATGGTAGTATGTAATTGGGCCGCGACAGTTTCAAGTTTCAACCGACATTCATGCAAACGAAGTCGCTAGTAAAGAATAAATAAATAGATATAGAGAGTATTATACGATTGATTTATAGTGCCCGATAGTGCAATCAATTAATGTTGATTTCTATTTTTTGCCATAAGGTTCTGGTACAGTACACATACCTAACACAACATACATACATACACAACTTTGATTTTGAACTGCCCATGTAAAATAGAAGTTCTGAAAGGGGGCCGGCTTATACCGAATTGGTTACCGCTGACGTGTAGTCGACCTTGCCTGCTTAGGTATTCTTATAATTTGAACACATGCACCTGTACTGTATAAACGTCTGCATAAAGAATATAAGGCTGCAACAACTTAGGAAGGAGGCATGCGGCATCGGCATTCAAATGTACTGCAAATTATCATTGCTGCAGTGTCCTGCATTTTACAAGCAGCAGCTGGTATGTATTTAGGTATCATTAGTACTCCGTATTGAAATCAGACCTATCTACCTGTCTGGGGCTGGTGACTTTTAGTGAGGCTGAGGTGAACGTCCTACTTATAAGTTTTATTGATGTTGATGGTGTACTTAAAAACTGCAAAACTGATTTCCATCAAATATAGCTAAGAACACTCCCGACTAATTCACCTTTTAAACAAAAAAAAATAATCGGTTCATACGTTCGGGGGCTACGATGCCACAGACAGACACACACACGGTCACGTCAAACTTATAACACCTCGTCGTTTTTGCGGCGGAGGTTAAAAATAAATACATTCTATCAAATTGGTTAACCTTTAGGCGATGAGCGTCAGCCATTGTTCAATTAAGTTTAGCATACGTAATAGGACTATGTTGAATTTTGGAAGACCTCTTGTCTCAAGTACCAGTCTTCCACAACGTAGAAGAACAGACAATTGCATAGTGGGTGCTAAGGCATCATAATACAAGCAGATATACGCCTAAGTATATGAAAAGTGAAAAGTTTTCGATTGGCAGAATGACTGGCGTGTTTGCTGAAGCCAGGAGAGTGACGAGGCCATGTACACGGCAAGTACCGCGTCGTAGCGTCGCGCGTCGTGCCGTGCGGTGCAACTGCGAGATCAGTGTGCCAGCACGGACAGCGTGTGACAGCGCTCGGGCGTCGAGGGCGGGCGGCGTGGATCGATAGCGGGCGGGGCGGCGCGTGTTGCCCGGGCGGGCGGCGGCGCGGCTCTCCGGCAGTGCGCCTCGCGACCCCGCCCGCACTCCACGCGCTATGAGCGCGCTCCGGCCGCGCGCCCGCCGCGCGCCGCTGCTGTTCGCGCTCGCCGCTGCACTGTTGCCGCACGCCGACCGAGTCGCGTGAGTACTACCTAGCCCTAGTGCTGCGCCTATCTCCCGCACATCCTCTGACATTCGTTTTCCTCATGTGGCAGCGGCGGCGGCGGCGGCGGGAGCATGTTCGGGGACGTCAATATATCCTCTATTTTGGACTCCTTCAGCATAAGTTACGACAAGAGAGTGAGACCAAACTATGGAGGTTAGTAGCGATCGCAATCTTTACGTCCAATGAATCTGCCGCGTTGTCTTAATGAATGTCCTCTTCGCCTGACCGTCCTGATCCTGACGCCCCGTACGCCAGCGCTACACCGCGGCGCGCAGTAGCTATACAGATCGGGCCAAACTAACCAGACGTGCCTTTGGCCATCCATATTTAATTACTTGAGCATTCTATAGACATACATTTGATAATCACTTTCCTAATATAATAATTATGGAATGGCCAGCCATCACAATGCAATATGCTGCCTGCGTCATTACGACGCAAAAGTCTCCACTCACTGATCCTATCGATCTAAAGGCTACAAAGGCGATTTCATTTATGAATTACAATACGCAGCTAGTCCTACCTGAACAAGGTCGGTCCATGTCCCGCAACCGAGCTAATACGATGAGCGGTCGACCAGACAGTTTTTGGAGAAGCTCATAGACTTGGCAGCTTATTAATATTCAATTGAGAAGTAGTTTGAAGCTTTATTTATGTATGACTATTATGCAAACCTGACGTGAGGGTCAAGCATAGAAAACCCTGTTTGAACAAATAAATTGACCACAACGCGTTTTGGCTTCTACCTCTCATCGGCAACCCGAAAGTCGTGCAGTGGCGTTGGCCATAATGGCCACAACGCGTTCTGGCTGTTACGGTATTACTAAATTTAACCATAACGCGTTGTGGTTATCGCGTAATGTAGTTATATTATTAATGAATTCATATTAAAATCGGGATATTACTTGATACAGATACAATGACTGACTTCAACGCAAAACCAAAACAATGGGGCACATTATCTTCATAATGTTCCACAAACAGTGACCTTACATAAACTGACTGCGCTTTATAGGTATGGTGTGTACCTAAGTATGCCTCATACACATAGAAGCAGTCAGTGTTATACGTAAGTAAACGCATTTCTGCTGAAGTCACAAAATGGTATGTACGAGGTCAAAAAGCAGTGATTACAACACATTTTAAGCCGAAGCAGAAGAAAACTATTCCAAATGTATTGGCGATCAGTTTACTAGGCGGCCAGAGCCACGACACAGAGTTCGAGAGTTGTGGGTGGTGTTCGAGAAGCAGACGCGTTCGGGGCGATTGTTTTGGTCCGATGGGTGTTTGGTTGTAGTGCACCACTCTGACTGTGCGTACGACTAGGTGCATGGGGCGGCAGCAGGCTAGGAGTGCGATACGAAGCGGCGGCGTGTAGGCTGCCGCCGGCGACCCGTCGGTAGCGTAGCTTGCTTACAGACGATGGGTGCCATGCGTTGTCGTGTTATGAATGTGATGTCGTTTCCAGGACCACCAGTGGAAGTTGGGGTTACCATGTACGTGCTGTCCATCAGCTCTCTGTCGGAAGTGCAAATGGTACCTAGCTAGCAGTACTATTCTAAGTAGTAAGAGGTCACGAGGGCATGTGGGCATGGGGCACGTGGCACGAGCACGTGCGCACCGCACCGCATGTGGAGCCAGCGGCGCCGGCGCCGGCGCCCGCCGCCGCGCCCGCCGCTCGCCGGCATCGAACTAGTACTACATGTGGGCTTGCTTGCAGGTCCGCCGGTGGAGGTGGGCGTCACCATGTATGTGCTCTCTATCAGCTCCGTGTCGGAAGTGCTCATGGTACTCGCCCCAGTACTCGCACCTCTCGCGCCGCACGCGCTCGCGCGCCAGCAGCCCCAGACGCGAGGCTGCGAGCATGTCGCGTTTTATGGATCTGTCCGCTTTCGTATTGTTTAGATCTGGTCGATGACTGGTAACGCTCGTGTTGACTGTGGCATTACTGTTGTGAACTGATACAGACGCACCGAGCGCCGCGCTCCGGCTGCCCCTTCCGCGACTCTACCACGCCGGCTCTACTTCCAGCCGCCGTACTCTACCACCGATACCGTGTGCTGCACCATGCATAGCGCATGCATAGCGCAACGTTCAAGAGATTTAACAAACTGTAGTGTCCCCGCGCCGTGTTGTAGTTGCTCCGCCAGCGGAGCCTCGTTGAGGTTAATGTAGCTGGTGTCAGGTAGTAGGCCGGGCTGTATACAGTTCGGCCGCTGCTGTGCCCTCGTGGCAGGACATCATTTAAACGTCGATCATTTTTTGTATCCCTGTTTTATATAGAGCTAAATAAGTAATTTGCACGAATTTGAGAATTGAGACCTCAGAGGCGAGCAACGCGCCTAGCGGGAGGCGCGCTGCTTAATTTATTTTTGCCATTGTGCGATCAATAGTCAGTGTGTATTTTGACGTCAGATCGATTTCATCTTACTTCATTTAAACTTAAGCGAACGTGAGCAAAACCTTGATGGTAACTACATACTTAGGTATTTACTCATGACTATGGATAGATACGTAGAAGGAAGGTACGCAGCTGGAAGTAAGATTGAAGAGACTTAATATGTAGTAGTGTTTAAGTGAACTCGGAGTTACTACGTGGAGGTCACCGAAGTAGCAGCCGTCCGGCCGCGCGCCCCTACTAGGTGTCTACAGTTGGAACATTAGCACCGATGATTACTTAGTATATAAACTTGTACAATACTAGTTTTCCCCTCTCTCTGTGTCTTTACTATGTATCTAACTGTGGAGCATTATTTGTGTAATGTAAGCGACGTGTGTGACCACTGAAACGCTAAGGACAGCGGCGCGGCGCCGCGGCCTGCGCGCACGCAGCGAGCGCGGCGGCGGCGTCGCGACTCACGCGCACCACGCGTCGCCGAGAACGCGACGCGCGCACGCTAACACAGCACCTCTATGTTTACCACACCACTCTACACAAGTACACTGTACACACAAACTCGTCGCAAGCGCGCCTACACGAGCGCAGTCGCTTTATGGCACATAGGGGCCCTGGCGTAACTTCACTAGTAGGCGAGGCGCGTGTCGGCGTGTCCGCCGCGCGTGCTACCACGTTAATGGCTCTTCCGTGAGTTTCGTGACTAGCCCGTTTGGAACGTAACTAGTTCAGCGCTGTTTTACATGAGGTATACACACTCTCAAAATTATCATAATCGTTCATATTTTATGAAAAAAACAAGAAAGTTACCAATAAAACCCGGCTAATACCAAATTCGAAAAGAAAAACATGAAACACGAAAATATTAGTGTCACTAGCCTAAAGTTGTTGTGACACAATAGAGCGCGGGGATGTCCAGCCGTCACCCCGTCCGGCCAGCTAGTTATTGGGAGTTAATGCGGCATGCGACCGCTAGTCATACATCCTGGACATCACTATTGTTTTGGAATGCATTCATTAAAACTCTTCATTCGAAGCCAAATACGACGATGTCTGCAGTTGCAGACATGCTGGACTTTTGTAAGGGGAACACAATTCCTTGTAGTCCACGGAACAACACGACGCTTTGACCTGATTTCTCAACATCTACGAGTAGTTTAGGAGATAGTAAGGGAATATCTAAATATTTTTACTTTGCCATAGTCGGCTCAAAATGAGGTCGTCACTGAGAATTTATTTAACATTTCGCTTCGAAATTAAACTCTTTAGTAGTAACCACATCAGGCAATAGCTGAGGAGATGTGTCCTCTCTCACTGCGCTCTCTCGGCACGGCCCAGTGGCATGCTGGATGGCAGCGCAGCCTGCGCAGTGCGCGCCGGCATCCACACTCTGAAGTCCAACACACTGCGCGCACTTCTCACTTTTAGCAAAGTTAACGAAGCTTGTCGCTCTGTTTGTGTCTCGATGTTGTACAGTGGTTAAATATTAGTATAGTATGTACCTACCAGTAACTGTATTGCACCGTACTTGTTCCACTGTGTGTGCGGCCGCGCTCCTCGCCGCCCTATACTACAACTTGTGATGTCTCTCCCTCAGGACTTCACGTTGGATTTTTACTTCAGGCAGTTTTGGACGGATCCACGGCTCGCGTACAAGAAGCGCGCCGGCGTGGAGACGCTGTCGGTGGGATCCGAGTTCATCCGCAACATCTGGGTGCCCGACACGTTCTTTGTAAACGAGAAGCAGTCGTACTTCCACACCGCCACCACCAGCAACGAGTTCATCCGCATCCACCACTCGGGCTCCATAACGCGCAGCATCAGGTGAGTGCGCGAGCCGGAGCGGGGGCCGCCCCGCCGCCCCCGCCGCCCCCCGCCACTCTTCGCTCACGTCTGTTGCAGGCTCACCATCACCGCCTCCTGCCCCATGAACCTGCAGTACTTCCCCATGGACCGCCAGCTGTGCCACATCGAGATCGAGAGCTGTAAGTGTCCCCCCTTGCTCCGTTCAGCGCCAGACGTACTTCAGCGTGTCTGAACCGTATTTGTTACTACTGCCGCCCTTCCGCTGCACGTTGGCAAGTCGTTTGAGAACCGTCCGATGAGCCTTGACGCTCAGAGACCTAGGTACGGCGGCAACTTTGTGCAAGTGTTTGTGTTCTATGACTAAACCACTTTGTTTGTAACTCTTCGTGTAGGGTGAGACGACGGCGACCGCATTAATCGGAATAATGTTTTAAAAAGTTTTTGATTCGAATTATATAATTTTGACAGATCTAAACACTCGTCAGAAGCTACCGTCTCTCAGATGATAGAAAAATAATAACGTACTTATACGATGTACACCGATGTTCGTGTGTGTGTGTTGTGATCACGGAGCAACCCTCGACCGGCCGTGTGTCGCACACGACCCCGCGCACGGCACCCGGCTTGCGTCGTGTCGCGCGCAGCGCACGGCCGCGACGCCCTCCGCCTACAGCACCCGCGCGGGCAGGACCTGACACGTCGCACCGGCGCGACGGGGCACGGCGCCACCGCACTCCGCCCGCACCCCCGCCCGCCTCTGCACGCATCGCATGCCTCATCCGCGCCGCACTGCATGCTCTGCCCTGCTGTCACCCCGCTCACCGCTACACACTGCACCCACACTCTATACACCATACACGTAGTCGCGCACGGTAGTTACGAGGATATTTTTCTATCATCGGGCCGGGTCGTCCGGCTCGCCTCGGCGCCAGTGGGCCACGAGCCCGGCGCGTCGCTTCGAGGCGCGAGTGATAGCGTTTTGTGTTTGGCATGTCCCCGGAGTCGGATACACGATGACCGACATACTGTACGTTTGGAAAGACGGCGCGTCGAGTGTCGGCATGAGCAGCGAAGTGCAGCTGCCGCAGTTCAGAGTGCTCGGCCACCGGCAGCGCGCCACCGTCATCACGCTCAGCACAGGTAACCGCTCGCAGTAGTAGCGTCGCCCAGCCCCGCCGCGCCCGCGCCCCGCGCCCTGCCCCGCGCCGCGCGCCCCGCGACACGACCGGCCGCGGTCCGCGCGCGATCCGTCCGACACGCGACCGCGTCGAGCCCGCCCGCGACTTACACCTCTGTTGCGCCGCAGTCGGGTACACCATGCGGGACATCCGGTACAAATGGAACGAAGGGCCCAACTCAGTGGGCGTGTCGAACGAAGTGTCGCTCCCGCAGTTCAAAGTGTTGGGCCATCGTCAACGTGCCATGGAAATATCTCTCACAACAGGTGCGAACTACTTCCTTCAGTTTCGTTACTTAGTACACTGCGTGTGACTGCTTGTTGACAGAGTGCTCTTCCAGCAGACACAGTTTAGTCTGAACGCATACGAATCTGATTGTATAATGTGCTAACCGAGTTCTGTACTCTGCCACCGTCGACCTTAGGTAACTACTCCCGCCTGGCTTGCGAGATACAGTTCGTGCGCTCGATGGGCTACTACCTCATCCAGATCTATATCCCGTCCGGCCTCATCGTGATCATCTCGTGGGTGTCGTTCTGGCTGAACCGCAACGCCACGCCGGCGCGCGTGCAACTGGGCGTCACCACCGTGCTTACCATGACCACGCTCATGTCTTCCACTAACGCGGCGCTGCCCAAAATCTCCTACGTGAAGTCCATCGACGTGTACCTTGGCACCTGCTTCGTAATGGTGTTCACCAGTCTGCTCGGTGAGTCTGCGTGCCCACGACTAAACCACTGGCCCGCGTGCTGGTTAGGACTTGCTTCGTTTAACCGGATCGTTTGGGTTTCAGAATACGCGACGGTGGGGTATATGTCCAAGAGGATACAGATGAGAAAACAGCGCTTCGTCGCGATACAGAAGATAATGTCAGAGAAAAAGATGCCGGCAGAGTGCGCGCCACCCGCACCTTGGGATGCGCACTCGTTAAGCAAGGGTGGCAGTCTGGGGCGCGGCGCCCCTCCGCCCCCGCGCCACTCGCTGGGGAGCGGGGGCGCGCCGCCGCCTCCGCCGCGCCACCACCACCCCTCCATGGACCGCTGCGGGCGTCACCTTCAGGAGGTGCGCTACAAGGTGCGCGACCCCAAGGCACACTCCAAGGGTGGCACACTCGAGAGCTCCATCGAAGACGTCCCCGCGCCACCTCTGAACGCGCTGAAGCCTACCAAGGTAAGCTCACACCACACTTCCCGCCATGTCGACCGCTTGTCTGTCCTTCTACAAGTGCTGATGATGTGATTTCAGGACTACGGCAAGTTCCTGGGCATGACGCCGTCGGACATCGACAAGTACTCGCGCATCGTGTTCCCGGTGTGCTTCGTGTGCTTCAATCTGATGTACTGGATCGTGTACCTGCACGTCTCCGACGTGGTGGCCGACGACCTGGTACTGCTCGAGGAGAACAAGTGAACGCCGCGACGGCGACTTCGCACGCCCCGCGCCCCCGCCCCGCGCCCGCACCAGCACCGCTACACACTCGTGTACATAACTCATGTAATATAATATCGATTAGCAAAACGCTAGTATCACGACCCTTTGTAGACTTAACTAACGGTCTGATTGTACCTTAGATATAGAAGATAGACTCGGACGACTTGTACAAATATTGTAAATACAACAAAGTAATATTATTGTGCCGGTGCCGGCGCACACGAACCCAACACTATGCTGTAGTTGTAATACACGCTCAATGATATTCATTCATATAATATAAAGTACGTACCTACTTATTACGAAGGTCATTATTAAAAAAATAACAACAATGTACTGCACAGACACAAAATGTAACACGAAAACTTAAAACTCCGATTCGAAACGAAGTCACAATCCATCCAAACACATTTATAAAATCAAAAGCATTATTATTAAGCAAGCATTTGGTACAAACAAAATATTGCTAAGTTTTCTATTGAATTAATTCCAAAACAAATGCTAATATTTCATACTCTATAAATTAGTGGATTTATTTGTTAAGCATATTAATATCCTTGAGTTTTGACCATAACTATGTCGGTTATGACGATGACGGCTGGCGGGGTGAGCGGAGCGACCAACCCGCTCAGTAGAGGTACGCCCCCGCCCCGCGCCACCATGCCACGCCGGCGCCGGCACCGCTCACCGTTGTAATGTATTCAAAGCATGATGAATGTAATGTGAAGTTGATCATGTCATAGATTTTATTAACTAGAACGAAACTGTTAAGTATTGTAAAGTTACAAATTATGATTATTAGGTAAGCACGGTAAGGCACACGAGACTATTTTGCATCCACATGCAATACGTTCGTCTTGTAATAAAGACTAACATTACGATAACATTGTTTTATTTTAAAACCTCCGGTCCATTCACCGCGACTTGCCGCGACTCTCACCTACATATTTACCTTATCTACAGTACCTACTGTTGGAATTACTTAATGTTGCCCGTTTCGGAAACCTTGAAAAGGTGCTTTAAAACAACAACAGCAGCTTGCATAAATAAAAGCGAGTTGCATCAATTATTAAATTTGGTAACGTCACCACTGCGCCGGCTGCCAGCAGGTCACGGCGAGGCACTATGTTGGAAGAGTGTGTCGCTTGGGAGGAGCCAGTGAGAATTTCGCAGAGGGTAGTCAAATTGAGATAATGCCCTCTCTTGACCTGCAGGCACAACGTTTGTCTGTGAAAGGTGGACAACGCCCTCTTTCGGTCCCACTAAATAGACTTTTTTTTTTTTTTTTTGGTGGGTGGGAAATCATCAAATAACTTCTCCCGCCCTGGGCGGAAGGGAGTGTCAGACTTTTACTGACTAAAATCCACCCATGTTCCTTCTTGTGCCCTTTGCGTTCCGGGGGCGCGGTACCTCTTACGAACAACCCGCAGCCCCGGCAGGCATCGGCCCTCTGTGGCCTCTTCCCTTTGCTGACATCTCTTTGAGGCGCGCGTGGAACACGAACGCGCCGTCGACACGGTCTGTCGTTGTGTTAAACGTAAGGACGGTGAGCTACCCTATGCTCACCGTCCACAGGCCCGTATCTACGGTGGCCGGGAGTCGTCTCGCGGCTCCCGACGTCCGGAGCGTCTACCGCGGCGGCTGGGACGGGAGAACCGCTGTCTCAACCGTCCCGCCGCCTCCTTCTCTAGCATTACTGCCTCACAGAAGGACTAAATAGACTTAAACCTGAGTTAAGTTTTAGTTACCTATGTTACCAATAAAGACACCACACAATCTCAGGACCTGGAAGCGACAGATCGGGATCGGGATCTTGGGACCTTGATATCTGGAGGCCTGAATGCTTGCCGAAGTGAGGAAGTTCGGACAGAGAGCGGCACAGGTCAGCAACCTGAGTGATGATGAGATGGCGCACTGAGGCGTATACTGTCATCGTGAGACAATGGGCGGAGAGGCGTGAGATTCCCAGCGCCGGTTTTCTAAGGTTAGCTCAGGTTTTTTTTTTCTATATGTTGCTGTTTCCCACTTCCTGCCTTGAGCAGGGTCGTTAATAATTAGTTTTTATTTTAATTATCTTTATATTATTAATTGGTCGTTTTGTTCATGTGTGTGGTTTTGATCATGGTCTAAAAAAACAAGGTTTGGTATTCCGGGAGTAAATGATACAGTGACACATGCTACGTCACTTCCCACTTGCCACTTTATTGCAACAAAACACGAAATCATGGAAACATTTTCAGTCACCATTCTGTTTTAACGATTATGTTTAAACATATACCAACGTTATTGTTATTTAAAACCTCATTGTTTTAAAAGATTCGCACAGGTTACATAGGTTATTGGGGAAATATTATTACACAATACCGGTAACACAGAAACGGGCTGTCTCATTGCCATTCTGTCATTTTGTCGCTATTTTTGTTCAACGCGTAAGCCTGTTTCGCTCAGTGCCAGTGTACCAGTGATTCTCAAACATTTATTTCTGGACGATTATTATCAAGTTTGTCTGGTTGTTTTTTCTATGACCAGAATATTAAAATGGTTGGTTGTTCTATTCGGAACTATAAGAGTAGATTTTAAAAGGTTCATCCACGAATTGCGATATTTCATTCGTCACGAACAATTGAAATGCTGCTGAGCGTATTGGACGTCCTGGTACGAATTTGAAGCGATGCAGATTAGGAACCTTAACTGAAATGTGTTTTTGAATCGTTTTTTTAATTAGATCACGGGTCAATGTTCTAAGAGATTGAATTCCCTCAAGAAATAAAGTTTGACAACCATCGATAGCGGTGATGACGTAGCTTCTGTCACCCAGGTGACCACTGTCTGTCGGAATGCCATACCTAGCGTAGTATATTAATTATTCCACGGTTTTGGTTCAGGGAGACCTTGCGGTAAGCTCTGCAGAGCTTCTGCACGAATCCACACTGGATCGAGCTGGGTTGTTCCCTGCCTCCCTGCTTCCACACCCGCCAGTGTCCAGGCGCTCGCCGTGTACATAGGCACGGGTTCTATGACAGCGGAGTAAATAAACCGGATGACATCCGCGTGAAGGCTTTAAGGGTTCACTCAGGTTAGGTTAGCTCAGGTTAGGTTAGCTCAGGTTAGGTTAGCTCAGGTTAGGTTAGCTCAGGTTAGGTTAGGTTAGGTTAGGTTAGGTTAGGTTGGGGTGCGTGCAGAAAACCTCCTCGTGTGCCTGGTGGCTGCTAGTTCCTTGCGAATACGTTTGGGGGAAAGAGCAGTCGCTGGGTCGGTGCACCCTGGGTACGGTCAATAATCACTCCAGTTTGGAGAGATTGTTGTCCGTGGCGAATTTCTGCATGGGAGGGAGGGAGGCTTCAATGCTCCCAGGTCGACCAAAAACGACGGCAGTCCATTCCCCGCCTCTGCTTTCAGAGGGCTGGACGAGTGGAGAAACGGACGGGGTCCGCGCCTCACCGCCCGCGAGGGTGGGAGGCACAGTGCCCGCGCTGCGTCTGTCCGGCATCCGGCGGCAGCGTGGGGTCGCCGGGGCGGCGGTTGGTTCTGGCCAGCCGTCGGCCACCCCGCAACCCTGAGCTCAGGATCGGGGGTCCAGGCCACTGAGGTCCGGGCCGCGAGGAAGACAACCTCTATAAAAAATTACCCCAATCCCAAGGTCTAGCGTGCCGAGGGGATGAATGGCCGGAGGGGATTCGGTCCCAAGCGCTGGGGGGGATTATTTGGGGAAAAGGGACCGCACCCTTTAAAAAAGGAAAAATAAACATGAAAAAGACTGTTGGAAAACTATTACCCCAGGCGGGTACCCTTCGGGGAGAATCCCGCCCCTCTGTTGAGGGCAGCCCCACCGTATCTGGGGGGGGCACCACCAGTCTCGTGGGCCAGCGGACCACCGCTGACCCGCGTCAGCACCCACGTGCTGAGTCTGTCGACTCCGAGGTGGAAACACCCACGGAGAACTTGGGAAGGAAGCGCCCAGCCGGGCGTGGTGAGTCCGGTTCCTCCAGTGAGGACAATCTTCCGGCTCCAAAGGTGCCAACGGCGAGAAGGGGGCGTGGGCACTCGTTCGCAGGCTTGACGGCTGCGGTGGCGGGACCACCGCGAGATGATAGGGGTCGCTTCCGTAGGCGACCTGCGGTGGTTCTGACACCCATGCCCAGCGGGGAAAGTGAGGCAGCTTCGGACCCGGAGCCCAACCTGCTGGAGCTTGATAATGCCGAGGGTATGGATGCGGAGCAGCTGAGGGCCAATGCCGCACGGAATATGGCGGCTATCCTGGAGGTCGCCACAAAATCCGGCAACTTAAAGGGTACCTTCGTGAGGCAGCTCAAAGTCGCTGCTGCCTCTCTCCAGGATATCGTAGAAACCCTGGCCGGCCGTACCGAAGCCGACGAAGTCCGCCGCGTTAGGGCGGATAACAATCGCCTCAGACGTGAGGTAGAGATCCTCAGGGCCGAACTCAAGGCTCACCGCCGCGAGTTCAGCGATATGAGGGCCTCCATGAGAGCTGTCCCGGGGCAAAGCTCGGAGCCGTCTATTTCAGACGGCTCCTTTCTTGAGGAGCTGAAGCGTTCCATCATATGCTCAGTGGGAGATATGGTGAACGCGCGCATAGAGGGGCTCGAGGAGCGCCTCTTGCCTGCCGTCAATCGCCGCCCGCGGCTGGCGGCTGACGGGGTGAGGAAGCAAGCCCCGGCTGCACAACCTTCGACACCAACGGCACTCGCCAAACGCCAAACGCCGGCCACGTCTGGCCCGGCGACCATGGTGGCGGGCCCATCGTCAGCAGCCGATGGCCCCGCGTCACAAGAGGAGACTTGGGCAACCGTTGTTAGGAGAAGAAGAGTTAAGGGGAAAAAGAACACGCCTGCCCCGGCGGCGGTTGCCCCCCTCCCTTTGGGAAAGACGGCACTTCCCGGCAAAAAGGCCACCGGGAAGAAAGCTAGGCCCAGCAAGCCGAAACTGTCGCCCCCTCGCACGGCTGCGGTCATTATCAAACTCCAGCCGGAGGCCGCTGAGAAGGGGGTGACCTACAAGCAGGTGCTGGAACAGGCTGAGGAGCGGGTCGACCTTGGAGAGCTCGGCATCTCCAACGTTAGGTTCCGGGAATCGGTTACCGGAGCCAGAGTAATGGAGCTGCCGAGCGCCCTCGGCCCTGAAAAGGCCGATCAGCTGGCCGACAGGCTGCGTGTGGCACTGGACGGTATAGTGAATGTCACCCGACCCACCATATGTGCGGACATACGCGTCACTGGGCTGAGTGACACCGCCACTAAAGAAAAAGTGGCGGAGGCCGTTGCCCGAGCCGGAGGCTGCCCCGTCGACCAGGTGAAGTCACTGGAGGTGCAGCGTGGTCCGCGCGGGGTGGGCACCGTGATCGTACGGTGCCCGATCGCGGTGGCCAAAACCCTGTCCGACTCGGGCAGGGTAATGGTCGGCTGGTCCTCGGCAAGCGTGCAGGTCCTGGAGCGGCGTGCCTTGCGCTGCTACAGGTGCTTGGGTGTCGGGCATACCAAGCCCAAGTGCCCCTCCACCGTGAGCCGAGAAACCCTGTGTTTCCGGTGCGGCGAGGAGGGCCACAAATCTGCCGGCTGCACCCGAACGCCGCGCTGTGCGGTATGCGCAGATGCCGGTAAACCGTCCGGGCACACTATGGGCGGTAGAAAGTGCAACCCTCCTCAGAAGAAAGGGAGGGGCGCTACCATAGTCGTGCCTGCCAATGCGGGCCAACTGGGGGAAGCTAATATCATGTCCGAATGAATCAGTCCCGACATGTTAGCTTCCTCCAGTGCAATTTGAACCACTGCGCGGGGGCTCAGGACCTCCTCCTGCAGTCCATGGCGGAGTGGGACGTGGACGTGGCTGTGGCTTGCGAACCCTACTGGGTACCCTCCCATCCAAACTGGGTGGGAGACCTGGAGGGAGACGTCGTCGTCCTTACGCGGACTGCTGCGGGTCCTTCCCTCTCAATGGTGGAAAGGGGCCCGGGATACGTGGTGGCCGAGTGGGGGGAGTACATAATTATCGGCGCGTACTTCTCCCCTAACCGCAGCCTGGCAGAGTTCGAGGTGTTTCTCGACTCGGTCAGGGCGGCGGTTGGACGACTGGCGTCGAGGCCGATTGTGTTCCTCGGCGACCTGAACGCGAAGTCCCGGGCGTGGGGCAATTCCACGACGGACGTCCGCGGCAGAGCTGTCCAGGTGTGGGCCCTCCTTTCGGGCCTATCGCTTCTCAATAGGGGGTCCACCCACACCTGCGTGCGTTGGCAGGGTGGGTCCGTGGTGGATGTGTCCTTCGCCACCCCTCCTCTGGCGCGCAGGGTCAGCAACTGGCGGGTCATGGAAGGCGAACTACTTCCTTCAGTTTCGTTACTTAGTACACTGCGTGTGACTGCTTGTTGACAGAGTGCTCTTCCAGCAGACACAGTTTAGTCTGAACGCATACGAATCTGATTGTATAATGTGCTAACCGAGTTCTGTACTCTGCCACCGTCGACCTTAGGTAACTACTCCCGCCTGGCTTGCGAGATACAGTTCGTGCGCTCGATGGGCTACTACCTCATCCAGATCTATATCCCGTCCGGCCTCATCGTGATCATCTCGTGGGTGTCGTTCTGGCTGAACCGCAACGCCACGCCGGCGCGCGTGCAACTGGGCGTCACCACCGTGCTTACCATGACCACGCTCATGTCTTCCACTAACGCGGCGCTGCCCAAAATCTCCTACGTGAAGTCCATCGACGTGTACCTTGGCACCTGCTTCGTAATGGTGTTCACCAGTCTGCTCGGTGAGTCTGCGTGCCCACGACTAAACCACTGGCCCGCGTGCTGGTTAGGACTTGCTTCGTTTAACCGGATCGTTTGGGTTTCAGAATACGCGACGGTGGGGTATATGTCCAAGAGGATACAGATGAGAAAACAGCGCTTCGTCGCGATACAGAAGATAATGTCAGAGAAAAAGATGCCGGCAGAGTGCGCGCCACCCGCACCTTGGGATGCGCACTCGTTAAGCAAGGGTGGCAGTCTGGGGCGCGGCGCCCCTCCGCCCCCGCGCCACTCGCTGGGGAGCGGGGGCGCGCCGCCGCCTCCGCCGCGCCACCACCACCCCTCCATGGACCGCTGCGGGCGTCACCTTCAGGAGGTGCGCTACAAGGTGCGCGACCCCAAGGCACACTCCAAGGGTGGCACACTCGAGAGCTCCATCGAAGACGTCCCCGCGCCACCTCTGAACGCGCTGAAGCCTACCAAGGTAAGCTCACACCACACTTCCCGCCATGTCGACCGCTTGTCTGTCCTTCTACAAGTGCTGATGATGTGATTTCAGGACTACGGCAAGTTCCTGGGCATGACGCCGTCGGACATCGACAAGTACTCGCGCATCGTGTTCCCGGTGTGCTTCGTGTGCTTCAATCTGATGTACTGGATCGTGTACCTGCACGTCTCCGACGTGGTGGCCGACGACCTGGTACTGCTCGAGGAGAACAAGTGAACGCCGCGACGGCGACTTCGCACGCCCCGCGCCCCCGCCCCGCGCCCGCACCAGCACCGCTACACACTCGTGTACATAACTCATGTAATATAATATCGATTAGCAAAACGCTAGTATCACGACCCTTTGTAGACTTAACTAACGGTCTGATTGTACCTTAGATATAGAAGATAGACTCGGACGACTTGTACAAATATTGTAAATACAACAAAGTAATATTATTGTGCCGGTGCCGGCGCACACGAACCCAACACTATGCTGTAGTTGTAATACACGCTCAATGATATTCATTCATATAATATAAAGTACGTACCTACTTATTACGAAGGTCATTATTAAAAAAATAACAACAATGTACTGCACAGACACAAAATGTAACACGAAAACTTAAAACTCCGATTCGAAACGAAGTCACAATCCATCCAAACACATTTATAAAATCAAAAGCATTATTATTAAGCAAGCATTTGGTACAAACAAAATATTGCTAAGTTTTCTATTGAATTAATTCCAAAACAAATGCTAATATTTCATACTCTATAAATTAGTGGATTTATTTGTTAAGCATATTAATATCCTTGAGTTTTGACCATAACTATGTCGGTTATGACGATGACGGCTGGCGGGGTGAGCGGAGCGACCAACCCGCTCAGTAGAGGTACGCCCCCGCCCCGCGCCACCATGCCACGCCGGCGCCGGCACCGCTCACCGTTGTAATGTATTCAAAGCATGATGAATGTAATGTGAAGTTGATCATGTCATAGATTTTATTAACTAGAACGAAACTGTTAAGTATTGTAAAGTTACAAATTATGATTATTAGGTAAGCACGGTAAGGCACACGAGACTATTTTGCATCCACATGCAATACGTTCGTCTTGTAATAAAGACTAACATTACGATAACATTGTTTTATTTTAAAACCTCCGGTCCATTCACCGCGACTTGCCGCGACTCTCACCTACATATTTACCTTATCTACAGTACCTACTGTTGGAATTACTTAATGTTGCCCGTTTCGGAAACCTTGAAAAGGTGCTTTAAAACAACAACAGCAGCTTGCATAAATAAAAGCGAGTTGCATCAATTATTAAATTTGGTAACGTCACCACTGCGCCGGCTGCCAGCAGGTCACGGCGAGGCACTATGTTGGAAGAGTGTGTCGCTTGGGAGGAGCCAGTGAGAATTTCGCAGAGGGTAGTCAAATTGAGATAATGCCCTCTCTTGACCTGCAGGCACAACGTTTGTCTGTGAAAGGTGGACAACGCCCTCTTTCGGTCCCACTAAATAGACTTTTTTTTTTTTTTTTGGTGGGTGGGAAATCATCAAATAACTTCTCCCGCCCTGGGCGGAAGGGAGTGTCAGACTTTTACTGACTAAAATCCACCCATGTTCCTTCTTGTGCCCTTTGCGTTCCGGGGGCGCGGTACCTCTTACGAACAACCCGCAGCCCCGGCAGGCATCGGCCCTCTGTGGCCTCTTCCCTTTGCTGACATCTCTTTGAGGCGCGCGTGGAACACGAACGCGCCGTCGACACGGTCTGTCGTTGTGTTAAACGTAAGGACGGTGAGCTACCCTATGCTCACCGTCCACAGGCCCGTATCTACGGTGGCCGGGAGTCGTCTCGCGGCTCCCGACGTCCGGAGCGTCTACCGCGGCGGCTGGGACGGGAGAACCGCTGTCTCAACCGTCCCGCCGCCTCCTTCTCTAGCATTACTGCCTCACAGAAGGACTAAATAGACTTAAACCTGAGTTAAGTTTTAGTTACCTATGTTACCAATAAAGACACCACACAATCTCAGGACCTGGAAGCGACAGATCGGGATCGGGATCTTGGGACCTTGATATCTGGAGGCCTGAATGCTTGCCGAAGTGAGGAAGTTCGGACAGAGAGCGGCACAGGTCAGCAACCTGAGTGATGATGAGATGGCGCACTGAGGCGTATACTGTCATCGTGAGACAATGGGCGGAGAGGCGTGAGATTCCCAGCGCCGGTTTTCTAAGGTTAGCTCAGGTTTTTTTTTTCTATATGTTGCTGTTTCCCACTTCCTGCCTTGAGCAGGGTCGTTAATAATTAGTTTTTATTTTAATTATCTTTATATTATTAATTGGTCGTTTTGTTCATGTGTGTGGTTTTGATCATGGTCTAAAAAAACAAGGTTTGGTATTCCGGGAGTAAATGATACAGTGACACATGCTACGTCACTTCCCACTTGCCACTTTATTGCAACAAAACACGAAATCATGGAAACATTTTCAGTCACCATTCTGTTTTAACGATTATGTTTAAACATATACCAACGTTATTGTTATTTAAAACCTCATTGTTTTAAAAGATTCGCACAGGTTACATAGGTTATTGGGGAAATATTATTACACAATACCGGTAACACAGAAACGGGCTGTCTCATTGCCATTCTGTCATTTTGTCGCTATTTTTGTTCAACGCGTAAGCCTGTTTCGCTCAGTGCCAGTGTACCAGTGATTCTCAAACATTTATTTCTGGACGATTATTATCAAGTTTGTCTGGTTGTTTTTTCTATGACCAGAATATTAAAATGGTTGGTTGTTCTATTCGGAACTATAAGAGTAGATTTTAAAAGGTTCATCCACGAATTGCGATATTTCATTCGTCACGAACAATTGAAATGCTGCTGAGCGTATTGGACGTCCTGGTACGAATTTGAAGCGATGCAGATTAGGAACCTTAACTGAAATGTGTTTTTGAATCGTTTTTTTAATTAGATCACGGGTCAATGTTCTAAGAGATTGAATTCCCTCAAGAAATAAAGTTTGACAACCATCGATAGCGGTGATGACGTAGCTTCTGTCACCCAGGTGACCACTGTCTGTCGGAATGCCATACCTAGCGTAGTATATTAATTATTCCACGGTTTTGGTTCAGGGAGACCTTGCGGTAAGCTCTGCAGAGCTTCTGCACGAATCCACACTGGATCGAGCTGGGTTGTTCCCTGCCTCCCTGCTTCCACACCCGCCAGTGTCCAGGCGCTCGCCGTGTACATAGGCACGGGTTCTATGACAGCGGAGTAAATAAACCGGATGACATCCGCGTGAAGGCTTTAAGGGTTCACTCAGGTTAGGTTAGCTCAGGTTAGGTTAGCTCAGGTTAGGTTAGCTCAGGTTAGGTTAGCTCAGGTTAGGTTAGGTTAGGTTAGGTTAGGTTAGGTTGGGGTGCGTGCAGAAAACCTCCTCGTGTGCCTGGTGGCTGCTAGTTCCTTGCGAATACGTTTGGGGGAAAGAGCAGTCGCTGGGTCGGTGCACCCTGGGTACGGTCAATAATCACTCCAGTTTGGAGAGATTGTTGTCCGTGGCGAATTTCTGCATGGGAGGGAGGGAGGCTTCAATGCTCCCAGGTCGACCAAAAACGACGGCAGTCCATTCCCCGCCTCTGCTTTCAGAGGGCTGGACGAGTGGAGAAACGGACGGGGTCCGCGCCTCACCGCCCGCGAGGGTGGGAGGCACAGTGCCCGCGCTGCGTCTGTCCGGCATCCGGCGGCAGCGTGGGGTCGCCGGGGCGGCGGTTGGTTCTGGCCAGCCGTCGGCCACCCCGCAACCCTGAGCTCAGGATCGGGGGTCCAGGCCACTGAGGTCCGGGCCGCGAGGAAGACAACCTCTATAAAAAATTACCCCAATCCCAAGGTCTAGCGTGCCGAGGGGATGAATGGCCGGAGGGGATTCGGTCCCAAGCGCTGGGGGGGATTATTTGGGGAAAAGGGACCGCACCCTTTAAAAAAGGAAAAATAAACATGAAAAAGACTGTTGGAAAACTATTACCCCAGGCGGGTACCCTTCGGGGAGAATCCCGCCCCTCTGTTGAGGGCAGCCCCACCGTATCTGGGGGGGGCACCACCAGTCTCGTGGGCCAGCGGACCACCGCTGACCCGCGTCAGCACCCACGTGCTGAGTCTGTCGACTCCGAGGTGGAAACACCCACGGAGAACTTGGGAAGGAAGCGCCCAGCCGGGCGTGGTGAGTCCGGTTCCTCCAGTGAGGACAATCTTCCGGCTCCAAAGGTGCCAACGGCGAGAAGGGGGCGTGGGCACTCGTTCGCAGGCTTGACGGCTGCGGTGGCGGGACCACCGCGAGATGATAGGGGTCGCTTCCGTAGGCGACCTGCGGTGGTTCTGACACCCATGCCCAGCGGGGAAAGTGAGGCAGCTTCGGACCCGGAGCCCAACCTGCTGGAGCTTGATAATGCCGAGGGTATGGATGCGGAGCAGCTGAGGGCCAATGCCGCACGGAATATGGCGGCTATCCTGGAGGTCGCCACAAAATCCGGCAACTTAAAGGGTACCTTCGTGAGGCAGCTCAAAGTCGCTGCTGCCTCTCTCCAGGATATCGTAGAAACCCTGGCCGGCCGTACCGAAGCCGACGAAGTCCGCCGCGTTAGGGCGGATAACAATCGCCTCAGACGTGAGGTAGAGATCCTCAGGGCCGAACTCAAGGCTCACCGCCGCGAGTTCAGCGATATGAGGGCCTCCATGAGAGCTGTCCCGGGGCAAAGCTCGGAGCCGTCTATTTCAGACGGCTCCTTTCTTGAGGAGCTGAAGCGTTCCATCATATGCTCAGTGGGAGATATGGTGAACGCGCGCATAGAGGGGCTCGAGGAGCGCCTCTTGCCTGCCGTCAATCGCCGCCCGCGGCTGGCGGCTGACGGGGTGAGGAAGCAAGCCCCGGCTGCACAACCTTCGACACCAACGGCACTCGCCAAACGCCAAACGCCGGCCACGTCTGGCCCGGCGACCATGGTGGCGGGCCCATCGTCAGCAGCCGATGGCCCCGCGTCACAAGAGGAGACTTGGGCAACCGTTGTTAGGAGAAGAAGAGTTAAGGGGAAAAAGAACACGCCTGCCCCGGCGGCGGTTGCCCCCCTCCCTTTGGGAAAGACGGCACTTCCCGGCAAAAAGGCCACCGGGAAGAAAGCTAGGCCCAGCAAGCCGAAACTGTCGCCCCCTCGCACGGCTGCGGTCATTATCAAACTCCAGCCGGAGGCCGCTGAGAAGGGGGTGACCTACAAGCAGGTGCTGGAACAGGCTGAGGAGCGGGTCGACCTTGGAGAGCTCGGCATCTCCAACGTTAGGTTCCGGGAATCGGTTACCGGAGCCAGAGTAATGGAGCTGCCGAGCGCCCTCGGCCCTGAAAAGGCCGATCAGCTGGCCGACAGGCTGCGTGTGGCACTGGACGGTATAGTGAATGTCACCCGACCCACCATATGTGCGGACATACGCGTCACTGGGCTGAGTGACACCGCCACTAAAGAAAAAGTGGCGGAGGCCGTTGCCCGAGCCGGAGGCTGCCCCGTCGACCAGGTGAAGTCACTGGAGGTGCAGCGTGGTCCGCGCGGGGTGGGCACCGTGATCGTACGGTGCCCGATCGCGGTGGCCAAAACCCTGTCCGACTCGGGCAGGGTAATGGTCGGCTGGTCCTCGGCAAGCGTGCAGGTCCTGGAGCGGCGTGCCTTGCGCTGCTACAGGTGCTTGGGTGTCGGGCATACCAAGCCCAAGTGCCCCTCCACCGTGAGCCGAGAAACCCTGTGTTTCCGGTGCGGCGAGGAGGGCCACAAATCTGCCGGCTGCACCCGAACGCCGCGCTGTGCGGTATGCGCAGATGCCGGTAAACCGTCCGGGCACACTATGGGCGGTAGAAAGTGCAACCCTCCTCAGAAGAAAGGGAGGGGCGCTACCATAGTCGTGCCTGCCAATGCGGGCCAACTGGGGGAAGCTAATATCATGTCCGAATGAATCAGTCCCGACATGTTAGCTTCCTCCAGTGCAATTTGAACCACTGCGCGGGGGCTCAGGACCTCCTCCTGCAGTCCATGGCGGAGTGGGACGTGGACGTGGCTGTGGCTTGCGAACCCTACTGGGTACCCTCCCATCCAAACTGGGTGGGAGACCTGGAGGGAGACGTCGTCGTCCTTACGCGGACTGCTGCGGGTCCTTCCCTCTCAATGGTGGAAAGGGGCCCGGGATACGTGGTGGCCGAGTGGGGGGAGTACATAATTATCGGCGCGTACTTCTCCCCTAACCGCAGCCTGGCAGAGTTCGAGGTGTTTCTCGACTCGGTCAGGGCGGCGGTTGGACGACTGGCGTCGAGGCCGATTGTGTTCCTCGGCGACCTGAACGCGAAGTCCCGGGCGTGGGGCAATTCCACGACGGACGTCCGCGGCAGAGCTGTCCAGGTGTGGGCCCTCCTTTCGGGCCTATCGCTTCTCAATAGGGGGTCCACCCACACCTGCGTGCGTTGGCAGGGTGGGTCCGTGGTGGATGTGTCCTTCGCCACCCCTCCTCTGGCGCGCAGGGTCAGCAACTGGCGGGTCATGGAGGGTACGGAGACTTTGTCGGACCATTTATATGTCCGTTTCGAGGTCTCCTCCCACGAGATGGTGACAAACGCCCTAGGAGCTCGCGGGAATTTCCCTCGGTGGTCCCTTAGCCATCTCCGTAGGGAACTGGCTGAGGAGGCGGCCATTGTGCAGCGGTGGGTGTCGCGAGGTGTCGCGCCAAGCGACGATGCGGACGAGTTGGCCCTCCGGATGCGTGCTGCCTTGTCTGCGGTATGCGAGGCAGCCATGCCGAGAACAAGGAGGAGGCCAAACCGCCGCCATGTCTACTGGTGGACACCTCGAATCGGGGAACTCCGGGCGGTTTGCAGCAGGACTCGTCGGGCGTACGTTCGGTGTCGCAGACGCAACGGTCACGATCCGGACCTCGAGAACCGGCTGCGAGCTGCCTATCGCCAAGCTAAGAAGGAGCTGCAGCTGGCGATAAGTCGGGCAAAGAGGGACGCCTGGTCGGAAATCCTCGAGGGTCTGAATCGGGACCCTTGGGGGCGCCCGTACCGCGCGGCGCGAATGAAGCTCGGCTCGCGGGGTGCCCCGCTCACGGAGACACTGCTGCCGGCCTTTCTGGGACGCGTAGTGGGGGAGCTGTTCCCGGATCACCCGGGACACGTACCCCCTACCATGGCCCCTCTCTCCCCGGCCAGTGAGGCGGAGGTAGTGGACGTCCCTCTCGTCACGGATGCGGAGATGGGCGCGGCTCTGATGCGGCTGCGGGGCAAAAGAACGGCGCCAGGGCCGGATGGTGTTCCGGGACGAATAATATCGATCGCCTCGGACTACCTAGAGGGCCGGTTTCGGGAACTGTTCGATCGGTGCATCCGTTCCGGTCAGTTCCCGAAAATCTGGAAGCAGGGCAGGCTGTGCTTGTTGCAGAAGCCTGGACGCCCTCTGGAGGACCCGTCTGCATACAGGCCAATCGTGTTGCTCGACGAGGCGGGAAAAATGTTTGAGAAAATCCTCGCTGACCGCCTCGTCGGGCACCTAAACGAAGTCGGACCTGGCCTGTCAAACGCGCAGTACGGCTTCAGGGCGGGTCGCTCTACGACGGATGCCCTGGTCGCTCTGAAGAGCCTGTCCGCGGCTGCAACCTCGCAAGGAGAGGTCATCTTGGCGATCTCGCTGGACGTCAGGAATGCGTTCAACACCCTCCCGTTTGAGACTTTGAGAGAGGCGCTCCGGTTTCATGGGGTGCCTTCATACCTTGGGAGGGTGTTGGACTCATATCTTCGGGACAGGGAGATTGTTTGGGAGAGTGGGGACGGCGAGGTCTCCCGACGTCATGTCGGTTGTGGGGTTCCACAGGGTTCGGTACTTGGGCCAACCCTGTGGAATATCGGATTTGACTGGATGCTGCGGGGGCCTCTCCCGCCCGGTGCGAGGGTGCTGTGTTATGCGGACGACACCCTCGTTACTGTTCGGGCCGGGTCCTGCGAGGAGGCGGTGCGGTTCGGTGCGGTCGTTGCAGACATTGTGGTGAGCCGCATCGAGCTGCTGGGATTGAGGGTCTCTGTCGAGAAAACAGAGGCCCTCTTGTTTCACGGGCCCAGAAGGGGACCCCGCAGGGGCGCGGGCCTCGCCGTACACATTCGAGGGGAAGAGGTGACCGTCAAGGCCCAGATGAAATATCTGGGCCTGGTCCTAGACGGGAGGTGGAATTTCGGGGCTCATTTTACCCAGCTCGCCCCGAAACTGGTGAGCGCTGCAGCGGCCCTCGGCAAGCTGTTGCCAAACGTGGGTGGCCCCGGCTCGACCTGCAGGAAACTATATTCCGGGGTGATCCGGAGCATGGCGATGTACGGGGCCCCTATATGGGTCGACGCCCTAACTGCAGGGAACAAAACCCTACTGCGGAAGCCACAGAGGGTTATCGCCGTGAGAGCCGTTCGGGGCTACCGCACGGTGTCCTGGACGGCGTCCACGCTACTCGCTGGCGACCCGCCTTGGCCGCTGCAAGCCGAGGTGCTGGCCGACGTCTACCGGCACCGTGCGGAGGTGAGGGCCAGGGGCGAACGCCTCGGCGCGGAGGAGGTGCAGCGCATCAGGGCGGACAGCCGCTGCACCTTGATCCGCAAATGGGCTGCTGACCTAGAGTCTCCAGTGGCCGGTGAGGCGACAGTGGCCGCAATCCGCCCTCACCTTGACCGATGGCTCTCGCGGCGTTACGGCACGTTGACGTTCCACCTGGTGCAGGTGCTTACAGGTCATGGCTGCTTCGGTAAGTACCTGCACCAGATAGCTGGCAGAGAGCCAACACCTGGCTGCCATGAGTGTGACGCGCTCGTAGACACGGCGCAACACACTCTGGAAGAGTGCGCAGCCTGGGCGCCGCAAAGGCATACCCTGGCCGCAATTATTGACGACAGTGTCTCGCTGCCAAGCGTCGTCAAGGCCATGTTGCGCAGCGAGAGATGTTGGGAGGCCGTGGCCTCCTTCTGTAAATCTGTCATGTCACTGAAGGAGGCCGCGGAGCGCGCCAGGGAGGAAGACGCCCATTCTGCCGCTATTCGCCGACGGAGGCCCAATAGAAGAAGGCGCCGCTTTGCGCATCTTCTGGCCCCACCATAGTGGTGCCTGGGTGTCCGGGTCGGGGGACCCGGGCATCTAATATAGACACCACCCGCGTGAGAGTGCCCTTGTAAATAGGGGCACCCTGCACTGGCCGCTTAAGAAAACTCCCGCCGGAGCGCCTCAGTAGAATACTTTATAGTGACCCTGGGGCGCTCCATCTATGGCGAAGCCGGCAACCCCCCTGTGTTTTTAGTGAGTAGGTCTGGGCCATATGCCCAGGAGTCTCACATAACGTCCCGGGCTCCCCCGAGTCCGGGCGTATGCATGAGCATTTTCACAGGGCAAAAAAAAAAAAAAAAAAAGGTTAGGTTAGGTTAGGTTAGGTTAGGTTAGGTTAGGTTAGGTTAGGTTAGGTTAGGTTAGGTTAGGTTAGGTTAGGTTAGGTTAGGTTAGGTTAGGTTTTTTTTTTTTTTTTTTTTTTTTTTTTTTTTTTTTTTTTTTTATTTGTATATCTAATGCCCACTCCCTGCCTTGAGCAGGGTCGTTAATAATCGGTTTTTGTTTTTGCTTACTTTATTTTTAATTTTTGATTTGATTTTAGTTTGTGTTAGTCTTTTTTATGTTTGTCGTTTATTTTGCTGGTTTTGTTTCAGTTTGTTGTCGTTTATTGTTTACTTGTCTTTTTCTTTGTTCGATATGTTACGGTTTGCAGACTTTGTTTATTTGTTGTTTATAATTGCCCTTTTTTTTTTTTTTTTTTTTTTTTTTTTTTTTTTTTTTTTCTTTTCTTTGTTTGTATTATTTGCTTAATATGTTACTATGTTTATATTAATAAATATATTGTGTTTTATTTTCATATACATATATAATATACTTAATTATGTGCATGTTGTACATGTGATTGTTTATTTGTAACAAAATATATATATATATACATATTCTATTCTTTTTAATTCTTTCCTTGCTCAAGGGTTGCGCAAACCCTTGGCGTTTGCCAATCCTTTGCGCTTGCTTGAGCCCTTCCGTTACTGTGACTTCTGCCACTTCCATTTTCTTTCCATAATTTATTCAACTTATTATAGTGTAGATTTATTTATTTTGTTTAAATATATTAGTAATATTTATATATATATGTATAAATATACATACATTAACATATAGTATATTTACTTATAATATATATTATAATTTAGCCGTCGCTCTCCAGGGCCTCGGTTTGGTTCCGGGCATACAATTGTGATGGCCGGGAAGGCTCCCGGGTCCTGCGAGATCGCTCGCACGTAGATATCTGCAACCGGGGACTTCTTCGGGGTAAAGCGTTCCACAGCCACTCGCAGCTCCTGTTCCGTGAACGGGGGGACATGGTTATCATCATGTTCCCCGTCCACGAGGCTGGCTTGCTGTCGAGTGGTCCAGTGGTTTAGGCTGTCCTCGCTTTCCCGGTCCTCCGGGCTGAAAGTTTTGACGAGCGGTCTCGTCAAGTCCTTCCGGCTCAGGAACCTCCTCTTGGTCATTCGCCTCGGATACACCTCCCCGAGGCTCCTCCCTGCTCCACTTCCCCCAGATCCTAGTTTGCGTGCGACTTTGGCGAGGTGTTCAGCCCTTCCATGGAGGCACCTGTCCATCACCCCGACCCTCTCGGGAGGCGTCGTAGATCGCATTTGCCTCTTCCTGGTGGAAACTTCTTTCTTCAGGGTGACTAGCTCCTCGGACCACCGCGGCTTGGTGAGCTTTGTGTGTGTTTTCATATGTGGTGTGTGTTCAGTGCATGTTATGTATGTGTTGTTTGTATGTGTGTCTATAATGGTGTCGAGTTGATAAGTGTTACTGATTTGTGTTACGTCCGACGGGCTGCTGTGGTGTGTTCCGTTAGACTGGACCAGATTCTCACGAAACTGGCTCCAGTTAGCTTCTTTCATGTTGAGCAGCCTCGTCGTCCGTTGTATGTGTGTTTGCTCACCTTCCTGCAGCTTCACGTTGAAGGTTTTGCCGCTGTGGTCCGACTTCGTCTTACTCCGATCTATTTCCAAGCTTTCCACCAGGTCGAGGATATCCGTCTCGAAGGTCGGGGCGTCGCCGACATTTGGTGCCTGCATGTGCGTCGCGGTTTCCATGCTATTTGCGGTGGCGCCTTTAGCAGTACGCAACGGTGGATCGCGCTATTGCGTCCCACCGTTTGCGTAGCGGACACTCCAAGCTAAACCCGTTGTGAGCCAGGTTGTCTTGGCCCGCTTTTTGGCAATTGCAGCATTTGGGGGGCTCCCCGGCCAGGTGCGACGGGCATTCCGCTCTCAGGTGAGAGTCGCCGCAATGCGAGCAGAGGTCGTCCTTCCCGGTGCAGTGTTTCCGGCCGTGGCCAAAACCAAGGCATTTCGTGCACTGCACAAGGGGGGTCTGGTCATACACCCTCACCCTTTGCAGGTCTATGTGTGCACGGCCTGCCTTGGTTAGGATCTGCCACACCGGGGGGGAGACCTGCACGACCACATGGCACTCATGCGGATTCCGTGCTCGCTTCCGATATTTTACGGCGACTCTCACCTCGTCCTTCTTCAGCTCGCCGAGGAGATGCTGGTTCTGTTTTAGGATCGCCCTGGCGACATCGTCGTCCGTGTTGTAAGACAACACGTCCGCTAGCATCACCAGGGGATCCCTATTCACCGCCTCGGCTACCCTCAGCCCCACCGTTGAGCCCCCCAGCCTGTTCTTCACCATTTCTAGCTCACAACGGGTCTGGCACCCTATGACCACTTTCTGGTCTTTGGTCTTTCGGACCTTGTCGACCCGAATGCCCGTCTGTTTCGCGTCCACCGCGATTCGAATTTTGTCGACGACGGCACTACTGGTGTCGTTGCCGTCGTCGGAGCTCACTATGAGCGAGTGCAGCGGCGGCGGCGGCACAAAATGCTTACTGGTCGCCGCTGCACTCGCATAGGTTGCTGCCTTCTCCATGGAGTTCCGCTGTCCCTCCATCGCCTCTTTGAGTCTCCTCATTTCTTCGCTGCTCTCCTTCACCAACGCGCTATGCTCCGCTAGTGAGGAGAGCAGTGAGTTGATCGCTGGAGGGGTCTCCGGGGGCGGGGTCGCTTTACTGGGCTCCACGTGAGTCCCCACCCCTCTTGCCACAGTGAAAGCCGCCGCCTCCTCCTTCACCAGCTGATAAAGCCGGTCCACTGCCTGGGTGATACCGGCTTTAATGTCTGTTCTAAGGTTGCGCGAGTCACCCAGGAGAGATTTCGCGCGGACCAGGCAGTTTCGTGCCTCGGTGACTCGGTCGGTGGGTCTTTGGCTCGTTCCCGGCGATCCTCCCGCCGCCCCGGCGGATGTTCTGCGCAACACGACCTTGCAGTCCGTCGGTTGCGCGGTCTTTCTAGCGGGCTGCGAGAGGGCCGCCGCGACCGGGGCCGCCTTCTTAGGTTGCTGTGTGACCGATGGTGGAGGGGGCTGGGATAACGCCGCTTTTACGCTTTCCCACTCCCCGATGCTTCGCCTTACTTTTGAGGCCTGATTTTTTGGGGAGGAGACCATTTCATCGGCTGATGGAGAGACGACGGGGCTCGTAGGGGTCCTTTTGGCAGGCGTCCTGGACAGGAGCATGGTAGGAGAGGAAAATAAATGGGCTAAAAATAAAATAGATAAAAGTAATACAGTGTCAATATAAAAGTGTATAAATATGAGAATAAAGGGTTGATCACACGCTGTATAGGGGCGTGTGGGTCAGTGTGCACGACAGCGTGCACGGTCAAGTAGAAAATAAAAGTAAAATTCCTTATATAAGAAACAATTCAAGGGTGGGTTTGGGAGGGCACGATTCCTAACAGTTTGGACAGTTTTTCACTGTCGGGTGGTCAATTTTTGTATGGGCGGCTCTGTTATGAGGGTGCACACGCGTTGCCTGCGCGGAGTCCCGTCTGGTGTGAAGGTTTCGACCCGTTCGCGCGACTGGAACGGGAGTTATTAGCCAGGGAATGGGCAAAAATGGTAAAAATTTTGAAAAAATTGAATGAAAACTGTTTAATTTAAAAATGACTAAATGTATTCCTTTTTCTGTTTCAGGACTCGGGTGGAGCAACTTCAGGCGCGTCCAGCGGCGTCCCTAGGGTTATTGCGAGACTTGAAATGACAAAGTTATTAAATTTTAAAGTATGTGACAATTTGGAAAAGTGTTTTTCTTTAATAAAAATTTTCCCTTTAAAGGTTTCAAAAATATTTTCACACAGGCGTGCAGGGCTCGCGGAGCCGCGTCCAGGGATGTATCACACTACTATGTTACCTTAATTGTAAGGGTGTAAAACACTTGATCAATATTTTTTAAGCGCGAGTTAAGGTAAACTTTTGTACCGATGTACCTATATATAGGTATGTGTTTTTATACAGTGGTCCGTACGAATGATCGTTTTTACACCAATTCCCACGGGATTTTTGCAGATATCGCTGTGGTTTCGCTCCAGGGAGCTCGACCGGGGTGCGCTATAGCCGGGTGACGTGGAATCTTCCTCGGGAAATCGGTCAAAACGGGATAGGTGGGACTGAGTGTGCAAAATTCCTAACAGTTTGGACAGTTTTTCACTGTCGGGTGGTCAATTTTTGTATGGGCGGCTCTGTTATGAGGGTGCACACGCGTTGCCTGCGCGGAGTCCCGTCTGGTGTGAAGGTTTCGACCCGTTCGCGCGACTGGAACGGGAGTTATTAGCCAGGGAATGGGCAAAAATGGTAAAAATTTTGAAAAAATTTAATAAAAACTGTTTAATTTAAAAATGACTAAATGTATTCCTTTTTCTGTTTCAGGACTCGGGTGGAGCAACTTCAGGCGCGTCCAGCGGCGTCCCTAGGGTTATTGCGAGACTTGAAATGACAAAGTTATTAAATTTTAAAGTATGTGACAATTTGGAAAAGTGTTTTTCTTTAATAAAAATTTTCCCTTTAAAGGTTTCAAAAATATTTTCACACAGGCGTGCAGGGCTCGCGGAGCCGCGTCCAGGGATGTATCACACTACTATGTTACCTTAATTGTAAGGGTGTAAAACACTTGATCAATATTTTTTAAGCGCGAGTTAAGGTAAACTTTTGTACCGATGTACCTATATATAGGTATGTGTTTTTATACAGTGGTCCGTACGAATGATCGTTTTTACACCAATTCCCACGGGATTTTTGCAGATATCGCTGTGGTTTCGCTCCAGGGAGCTCGACCGGGGTGCGCTATAGCCGGGTGACGTGGAATCTTCCTCGGGAAATCGGTCAAAACGGGATAGGTGGGACTGAGTGTGCAAAATTCCTAACAGTTTGGACAGTTTTTCACTGTCGGGTGGTCAATTTTTGTATGGGCGGCTCTGTTATGAGGGTGCACACGCGTTGCCTGCGCGGAGTCCCGTCTGGTGTGAAGGTTTCGACCCGTTCGCGCGACTGGAACGGGAGTTATTAGCCAGGGAATGGGCAAAAATGGTAAAAATTTTGAAAAAATTTAATAAAAACTGTTTAATTTAAAAATGACTAAATGTATTCCTTTTTCTGTTTCAGGACTCGGGTGGAGCAACTTCAGGCGCGTCCAGCGGCGTCCCTAGGGTTATTGCGAGACTTGAAATGACAAAGTTATTAAATTTTAAAGTATGTGACAATTTGGAAAAGTGTTTTTCTTTAATAAAAATTTTCCCTTTAAAGGTTTCAAAAATATTTTCACACAGGCGTGCAGGGCTCGCGGAGCCGCGTCCAGGGATGTATCACACTACTATGTTACCTTAATTGTAAGGGTGTAAAACACTTGGTTAGGTTTTTTTTTTTTTTTTTTTTAAGATTATCTGTCATCCACTCCCTGCCTTGAGCAGGATCGTTATTAATCAAATTTTTTGTTTGTCGTTTTGTTTAGTTTTTACTTTTTGCGTGTAAATAGTTATAATACGTTATATATGTTTATATATTATCAGTGTGTATATATTGTGTTTTAGTTTGTGTAGTAGATATTTTTTATTACATAAATTTTATTTATTGCGTGTAAATAGTTATAATATGTTATATATGTTTATGTTTATATATTATTAGTGTGTATATATATTGTTTTAATTTGTGTAATAAATATTTTATGCTCTTGCCTTTCTCAAGGGTCGCGCAACTCTTGACGCCCGTCAATATCTTGCGCTTTCTTGAGCCCAACTTTTATACTTTTCTATAATAAATATTTAATAAATTGGGTTAAATGTGTTGTGTGCGTTTAGATGTGTGCGTATATATATAATTAAAGTGTATGCTTTCATCTTTGTTTGTCATTTCCGTATATATGTGTGTGTCCAATCTGTATGTTTTATTATGTGTTATCTCTTTCTTTCTCAAGGGTCGCGCAAACTCTTGGCGTTAACCAATATATTGCACTTGCTTGAGCCCTTCTTTTCTAGACTTTTTTTTGTTTGTGTTATTGTATATATATATATATATATAAGTATATAATTAAATATATATATGTTTGCTTTTGTGTTTATTCTTAATTGTTTTTTAGCATCACTGATAAGGTATACATTTATTTATTATTTATATTTCATTAAAATTAAAAGAAAGAAGTTATGTAGGTATCTTGTGTTTGAAGATCGTAACTGATAGGGACAGACTGCAATAGACATTATCTGTTCCTAGCAGCCACGATCTCTACCACCCTCCTTGCGAATTTCAAAAATGTCTCCCGCCTCTTGGTGTTGCCCATGATGTCGCTCATGTTCTCCCTATTATATACGTCCCCATGCTCCTGTTCACTGTCATATCTTGCTCGACCGAAAAACGGGCAGTCGAGCAAGACATGCAGTGCCGTTTCCTCGACTCCCGGGGAACATGTGCACGATGGGTTCTCCTTGCACTTGAATCGTGTCAGGTATTCGGAGAACCCACCATGCCCCGTTAGTATTTGTGCCGTTTTACTGTCCATAGGGATCTTGCGGACCGTCCTGTGGCTCTCGATGGCGTCCGGAAAGAAGATTCTGGTTGTCCCGGCTGTCTCACCCGACTGATACCTCCGGTTCCACTCGCCAAGGGATCCCCGCCTGATTTGCCCCTTGACGAATGAGACCGGGCATTTATCGTAGTCGGGTGAGCGTTTTGAGTGTAGGGCAGCCATTTTGGCCAGGAAATCGGCGCGTTCGTTGCCCGCAAGCCCCGCGTGGGCTTTCAGCCAGAACAGAGACACAGCTTTGCTCTGGCCGAAAGCAGTGCGGAGGTTTTTGCGGGCTTCGACTGCCAGGGGATGTGGGGAGCCGTTATTTACAACTGCCTCCAGCGCGGACCTGGAGTCGCTGTATATCGCGATGCTCTGCTGAGCACCCCGAACAATGTCCTTCGTGGCTCTGCATATGGCCAGTAGTTCCGCCTGATAGACCGTGCCGTATGATGGCAGCTTCAACTTGACGGCCCTGGTTTCCGCATTACCCTCCCAGAACGAGGCTGCGGCGCCCACCTTGCCGTCAATTTTGCTGCCATCAGTAAATATTTTGACCACGAAGTCGTAGTTGGCATCAAGTTCGTTTTGGTCTATCAGGCTCTTGAACTCTAGGCGCATATGCGTTGCCGGGTGTCCGTTGTCGGCGTGTCCCGCCCTTCGCTCGATCTCCCCGCCCGCGAGGTCGGGCCTGGGTACCCCCCTCTTGGCCTCGTACAGGGCTGCTGCCTCCTGGACGCGGATGTCGAGAGGGAGTATCCCAGCAAGAAGCAGCGCCGCGTTCAGGGAGACCGTGCGGTAGGCTCTGCAGAGCTTCTGCGCGAATCCACGCTGGATCGAGGCGAGCCGTTTTTTGGCTCCCAGCTTTCCCACCGCCGGTGCCCAGGCGCTCGCCGCGTACAGAGTCACCGGTTCAATGACCGCAGTGTAAATGACGCGGATGACGTCTGCGTGAAGGCCCCAGCTGATCTTGGCCGCCCTCGACAGCTGCCCGTAAATATTTACCACTTTTTTACATAAATTTAATATGTGTGTGTTGAATGTTAGGCCGCTGTCGATGGTGAGGCCAAGGATTTTAATTTCTCTTGACATCACAATGTCGACCCCGCCCATGCTCAGGAGTGGTTCGTCAAACTTCAGCTTCTTGGTGATCACCATGGCCTGAGTCTTGTGGGGTGCAAACTTCAGCTTATTTCTGACGCCCCACTCCCCAACATAGGCGAGGGCGGCGTTGGCCTGCCTTTGGACCTCCAACGCAGTGTCCCCGTCAACGACCAGGACTATGTCGTCGGCGAACGCCTGGCAATAGTCGCCCCTTTCCGTTAGGCCCTTGAGTAGCGGGTCGAGGAGGAGGTTCCATAGGATTGGGCCTCCTATGGAACCCTGGACACACCCCTTATTCGTGCTTATGGAGTGTGCCTCCCCGCCGTATCTGACCTCCACCGACCTGTCTTCGAGGTAGCTACCAAGGACCTTCCGGATATTTCCAGGACAGCTCTCCTCCCGGAGCCGGACTTTTATGGCTGGCCACCAGGCACTGTCGAAGGCCCCCTCTATGTCCAACGAGATCACGGTTATAAGCTTTTTGAGCTTAAGCTTGCCTCTAATGTGTCCCATTAGATCATAGAGGGAGTCCTCGGTGCTCCTTTGTGGCATGAAGCCGTACTGGCGAGCGCTCAACTTGGGGAGGAGGTGCCACTTCAACCTCCCCACGACCATTTTCTCTAAAATCTTCCCCAAGACCGGGAGCAAACCTATCGGTCTGTAGGACTTGGGCTGGGAGTAGTCTGATTTGGCGGGCTTCCGCAGGACAACTACGGCCGCCTCTTTCCAGGGCTTCGGGAAGTGGCCCAGTTTTAGGCACATGTTTGTTATGGCTAGGAAGGTTCCCGGATCCTGCGAGACCGCTCGCGCGCAGATATCAGCTGTAAAGCCATCTGCACCCGGGGCCTTCTTCGGGTTAAAGCTTTCCACCGCCACTCGCAGCTCCTGTTCCGTGAACGGGGGATCATGGTTGTCATCATGTTCCCCGTCCACGAGGCTGGCTTGCTGTCGAGTGGCGCGGTGGTCTGGATTGTCCTCGCTTTCCCGATCCTCCGGGTAGAAGGTTTCGGCGAGCAGTCTCGTCGACTCCTTCAGGCTCAGGAACCCTCCGTTGTGCCTCAGGGGAACGTCTTCCTGCCTTTCAGACGTGCGGCCGATCACCCTGTAAATGCCTTCCCAAAGCCCCTCTTTGTCCTGCTTCCCGCAAAACTCCTTCCAGCTCCGAGTCTGCGCCTCCCTGGTCTTGGCGAAGTATTCCTCCTTCTTCTGCAGGTACCTGTCTATCACCCCGGCCTTCCTGGAGGGGGCCGCGCAACGTATTCGTCTCTTCCTGGTGGCGACTTCTCTTTTCAGGGTAGCTAACTCCTCGGACCACCACGGCAAGGTGAGCGTTGTGTGTGTTTTAATGAGTGGTATGTGTTCTGTGCATGCTATGTGTATATTGTTTGTGTATGTGTTAATAGTGTTTTCGAGTTGTTGAGTGTTACTGATTGATGTTACGTCCGACGGGCTGATGTTGTGTGCTGCGTTTAGCTGGGCCAGTTTCTCACGAAACTGGCTCCAGTTGGCTTTTTTCGTATTGAACCGCCTCGTCGTCCGTTGTGTGTGTGTTCGCTCACCTCTCTGCAACTTTACGTTGAAGGTTATGGCGTTGTGGTCCGAGTTCGTCATACCCCGATCAACTTTCCAGTGGTCCACCAGGTCGAGGATGTCAGCCGTGCACGCGGTTACGTCGACGTGGCTGGCTAACGCTCTCCCTCCACGTACGGTCTCGAAGGTCGGGGTGTCGCCGACGTTTAGTACCTGCATACTCATCTGGTCGAGTGCGCCCACCAGACTGTCACCCCTGTGGTCGGTCTCGCTACTTCCCCACCAGACACTTTTCGCGTTTGCGTCTCCCCCGATCAGAAGGCCAGTCGAGGTCGCCGTCGCGATCTTCCTAAGCTGCTCCAGGTATGGCTCTATGGGCGAGGTCGGTTCGAAATAGAAGGAGACCAGAGTGATCCTCCAGGCACTGGTGCAGATCTTCACGACCACGATGTTGTCGGTCGTGAATTCTGGGCACTGTGTGACCTCTAGGTCCTGGTCGAATACGGCGATTGCCGCCTTCACAGTGCCCTCCAGGCGATTAGTGTTCTGGAAGATCCTGGCCCCTCTGTACACCTTCATATATCCTACCCCGCCCACGTATGGCTCCTGGAGCAGTGCGGCGGTAATTTTTTGACTGGCGGCCCCGTGCATGAGCTCGTCCGTAGCCAGCCGCATTCTCTGCAGGTTTGCCTGGACGAACCCATGCCTCTTGGTTTCCTCACAGGGGAGAACTGTCGACACGTTTATCGCGGTGGCGCCTTCAGCAATACGCAACGGTGGATCGCGCTATTGCGTCCCACCGTTTGCGCAACGGACATTCTCGGCTAAACCCGTTGTGAGCCAGGTTATCATGGCCGGCCTTTTTGCAGTTGGAACATTTGGGGGGCTCCCCGGCCAGGTGCGATGGGCATTCCGCTCTCAGGTGAGAGTCGCCGCAGTGCGAGCAGAGGTCGTCCCTCCCGGTGCAGTTCTTCCGACCGTGGCCGAAGCCTAGGCATTTCGTGCACTGCACAAGGGGAGTCTGGTCGTATACCCTCACCCTTTGCAGGTCTATATGTGCACGTCCTGCCCTGGTCAGAATCTGCCACACCGGGGGGGAAACCTGCACGACCACGTGGCACTCATGTGGGTTTCGTGCTCTTTTACGGTATTTTATGGCGACCCTCACCTCGTCCTTCTTCAGCTCGCCGAGGAGGTGCTGATTCTGTTTCAGGATCGCCCTGGTGATATCGTCGTCTGTGTTGTAAGACAACACGTCCGCTAGCATCACCAGGGGATCCCTGTTTACCGCCTCGGCTACCCTCAGACCTACCGCCGAGCCCCCCAGCCTGTTCTTAACCAACTCCAGCTCACAACGGGTCTGACACCCTATAACAACCTTTTGGTCTTTGGCCTTTCGGACCTTGTCGACCCGAATGCCCGTCTGCCTCGCGTCCACCGCGATCCTAATTTTGTCGACGACGGTACTACTAGTGTCGTTACCGTCGTCGGAGCTCACTATAAGCGAGTGCAACGGCGGCGGTGGCACGTAATGCTTACCGGCCGCCGCACCCGCATAAGTCGTCGTGTTTTCCACACGGTCCCGCTGTCTCTCCATCGCCTCCTGGAGTCTCCTCATCTCCTCGCCGCTCCTCCTCACCAACGCGCTATGCTCCGCTAGTGAAGAGAGCAGCGAGTCGATCGCAGGAGGGGTCTGGGGGGGAGGAGGAGGCGGAGCTTCTGCGTTGACGTTGCTCTCGGTCAGCGCCCCTCTTGTAGTAGTGACGGCCGCCGCCTCTTCCTTTACCAACTGATAAAGCCGGTCCACTGCCTGGGTGATACCGGCTTTTATGTCGGTCCTGAGATTGCGCGAGTCACCAAGGAGCGATTTCGCACGGAGTAGGCAGTTCCGTGCCTCGGTGACTCGGTCGGCGGGTCTTTGGCTCGTTCCCGGCGATCCTCCCACCGCTCCGGCGGATGTTCTGCGCAACATGACTTTGCAGTCCGTCGGTTGCGCAGGCTTTCTAGCGGGCTGCGAGAGGGCCGCCGCGACCGGCGCTGCCTTCTTAGATGGATGGGCGGCCGACGATGGAGGGGGCTGGCTTAGCGCCGCCTTTGCGCTCTCCCACTCCCCGATGCTTCGCCTAACCTTTGAGGCCTGGTTTTTGGGGGAAGGGACCCTTTCATCGGTTGATGGAGAGACACCGGGACTCGTAGGGGTTTTTTTGGCGGGAGTTCTGGACAGCAGCATGGTGGAGAGAAGATAAAAAGGCAACAGATAAGGAGATTAAATAAAAAAGTGTCAATATAAGAGTATATGAATGTATAAGTGTAAAGTGTTTATCACACGCTGTATAGGGGCGTGTGAGTCAGTGTGCACGACAGCGTGCAAGGTCAAAACTTAATAAAAATTCCTTATATATATAAAAATAATTTACGGGTGGGCATGGGCGGGCACGATTCCTAACAGTTTGGACAGTTTTTCACTGTCGGGTGGTCAATTTTTGTATGGGCGGCTCTGTTATGAGGGTGCACACGCGTTGCCTGCGCGGAGTCCCGTCTGGTGTGAAGGTTTCGACCCGTTCGCGCGACCGGAACGGGAG